>OY283144.1:52001789-53358632 GCA_958299785.1 Medicago lupulina | reverse complement strand
GTACCTGAAATAGGATCCTCAAACAAACCTCCGTATTTCGATGGATCATACTACTACTATTGGAAAGGAAAGATTAAATTAGTTATGGTATCTCAAGACAACTATATGTGGCTAGTTGTTGAAAGTGAAAACATTGTTCCAATAACAACTGCTACAATATGTTAGGGGAGAAAAAATAGACATGGGTGTTAAATGATTCGAAACATTCAAGATGAAAGAAAATGAAACCATTGATGAAATGTTTGTGAAATTATGGCACGTAAGGGACATATGTCGTATATGATGTCAGGACACCAAGAATATCGAATGCAATGTAAGGAGAACGTAACAGCACAACACTTAACACAATACACAATAAATAACTTTACAGTAAAGTGCATGAAGGATATAACATAGGATATTTGGTAACCCAGTTCGGTGCAACGTCACCTATATTCGGGGGCATCCATGACAAGAAAGGAAATCCACTATAATAGTATTAATTTAAAGTCATATGTGAACAACCTCTGGTTCAACGCCTTCTCACTTAATCACTACCCATGAATTTCTACCTAGGACTCCCCCTAGATATGAGATCCCCTCTCAATTTTTTCACTCAATCACAGCTCCTGTGATTTCAACAGTGATAACAATCAAAATAGGAGAAACACTCCAATAAACAAAACCAAATCTTTGCTTAAAAGCTTCATATAGATTTACAAGTACAACTCAACTATTAGTCCAGCTCAATGCATCAAGGTGATACAAAGAGAGGCTTGCAAATAACAAGGACTCAAATCCCTAAGAGAAGGAGAAGGAGAAGAAAGAGACACAAGACATTATCATGGTTCCTCCCACAATTCGGAAGTAGTCTAGTCCCCTTGCCACTTACAAGAGATTTTTTACTATAATCACACAAGATTACAACTGCTCAAGAACACATGCAAGAGACTTCATATGCTCAAGCACACAAGCAAGAGACTTCTAAACAAACAAGAATTGCAAAGAAATAATTGTTTGGTTGAACTCTTGATATACAATCAGTTGTGTTCACAATACAAATAAGTTTAGACTTTATTACTTAAGAATTTCTAAGATATGAAAGTTAATAAGAAATTCTAAGTGTTGGATGCGTAGTAAATTTGACAGAGTTTTGGCACTTGTAAATTGTAGATACTTCACACATTATCTTCAAGTCTTCATTCCTTTATATAGAGGCAGAAAAGAGACGTTGTAGAGGTTCCAACGCATTAAAGAGTCGTAAGAGAAGCTTGATTAATCAACATTGATTTGTTGCTTGATTTGGTTGAAGTCCTAGGAATGAAGTAATTTGAAAACCATTCCTTAATAGGGAATTAACCATTTCAATCTAGTAGAGACACAATTGTAGCTTGTACTATGCACATGGAAATGTCTGATAAAAAAGCAGCCAAAGCCTTATAATTCTTCAGAACTATCGTTGTTCTAGTCTTCTATATCCTTCTGCATCTTTGTGTCTTCAAATAACAATAAAAACTAATCTTTAGGATCTACACTTCATCTTCTGGGTGATCTTCAGACTTTGAGTGATCTTCAGACTCTGAAACAATCAACTTTTGGATAAACTTCAGACTCTGACTTGCAACTTGGCTTCTCTTCAAAATACCTTTTCTCTAAATGTTCTTCCAGAACTAAAACTTTTTTTTAAAGACATATAAATTTTAGTCTATGGTCATGCACACTTGAACAAATATTAGCTTATCGAATTGAACTTTTAATACCTTGTTATCATCAAAGCTTAAGAGACATTATTTAAACTCATTTTGTTCCAACAATCTTCCCATTTTTATGATGACAAACACAAGTATTAATAATCAATTGTTGTTAATCTGATTAATAAGTTGACTTTAGGGTCTGAGGTTTGCAAGTTCCCCCTAAGTTCTATCCAGATTAATTAGATACATTTTAAGTCCAAAATAATCAAATAACGCACCACTTAGAAAGAAATCACATTAAATCCATATGCCAAGAGATAAGAGAATGGTTTCTAAGTCAATCTTTTAAGTTAACTTAGTGGACTTAGAGTCTAAATATTATTATGTCTTACTCCCCCTTTTGTCATCTACAAAAGTATTTGAAAAGATTAAGAAAAGTTAGAGTAAAAACATAAGACTATAGCCATCAGAAGCAAATAACATCAGAGTTTGGTGTATATATATATATATATATATATATATATATATATATATATATATATATATATAAAGTAGTTGGAAGAAATATCAGAAGCAAAAAAAGTAATATGGTGTGCAACTAAGGGTTCTAAGGCTGTTATTGCTTCTACATCATTCCTAAGATAACAACTATTCCAACATTGGTTTGATCCTACTTCTTTGCCAGTTCAGCTTGCTCCTTAGCCAATTCAACTTGTTATCTCAAAAGACTCCTCGTGATTCTCCTACATTTTTCTTTCCAGCTCCTCTTGCTTTCTGAAAAGTTCAGTTTGAATCTCATTATAATGCTTATGAACTGCCATGACTTCCATCAGTTAAGCTTTCACAACTTATATAGTCATCTTTTGTTCCTTCATATTAGCTTCCATCTGATCTTGAAAGTGAACTACTTCTGGATTTTGACTCTTAAGGATAACCTTTTCAAGCTTTGTGACGAACTTGGAGAGCCAAGAGCCTTGTAATATAGACTTTACAATTTCTAGAACTTCTGTAGCTCTTGAACTTTCTTCAACATTATCAAACTCAGTTACTAGCTCATAGTATGTGAGTTGTCTTGATATGTTGGTCTTCATCTCCACTTCTTCCATGCTCTTGCAGACTTCCTTGAACTAGTTCTTAAGTGCTTCTTGTAACAACCCGATTTTCGCTCGTATGTTTATGTGTGTTTATATGTGCTTATTTTCCTTTGTGTGTGATTATGTGGGGATTAGTGGAATTTTAGCCCATAAGGGGTATTTTGGTCTTTGGCTAGTGAGGGTAAATTAGTAATTTCATTAAAAATATTATTTTAGTGTTTTAGCGAGAATCTCTATTTTTACTAAGTTACTAGTGAGTGGAAGTAATTAATTACAATTGGTAATTATTTTTGTTTTAATAGTTTAAGTGAGTAGTAACTTTGAGAATTAATTAGTAAGGATGATTAGGCCCATTATGACAATTAGAAACCTAAACCAATTGGATGATGGTATATAAACATAACACTTAGGAGAAGATTAGGTTTTTCTCATTCATTCATTCACTTCACAAAATATTTTGAGAGAGATAGAGAGAGAAAGTGTGTCTAGACTTGGAGAAGAGGAAATAAGAGGAAGCTAGAGGGAGACCTTGTGGTTTGAAGAACTATGAGCTAAATTGAGGCCATTGTTGGTGCTAAAGGATCCTAGAAGGAAGGGGGATAGAATCTTTCATCAGTTAAGCTCTAACTTCATCCTTTCAATTATATGAATAAGTGCTTATTGTGTTAATTGTAGTTTTTGTGATTTCTTTTCGTGCTCTAAATTCATATGAATTTATAGGTATGATAAAATTCATGAAATTGATGTGTTATGTGCTTAAAATTCATACTTGTTGTTGTTAAGTTATTTTGATAATTTTTGCTTATTTGAATGCAAAATCATGAATTGATGAGCGACTTTTGTTGAAACATATTTAAATTCACTTCATAAACGTTTATACATGATTGTATGTTGATGGGGTTTAAATTGGTGTGGTTGATTGTGACCTTTGGATGAAAATGGAAAATTGTGTGTTTTTGGTGAAAATGAACTAAGTGATGATTTTAATGTGAATTGATATTTTAATTTCATGTTAGTGATGTTTTTGATTGCCTCTAATAGTATATAATCTACTAAGCAAGTTTTGGGAACGAATTTGAGGTCAAGGGGATCAAAAATAGGGTTTTGGTGTGAAAGGCTCAAGGAACCAAAACAAGTGCCTCGTATGTATAATAGTACAACCAATAAGTAATATGTGGCAAGGTAGGGATATTGTTTCCTAGAAGTAATATGTAATCTACATATAATACTAGGAATACTATTATGTTCCCACTAACCTTCTTGTAAACATAAGGTTCATATTTATTTTGAATGAATCGTGTAAGGTACAATCACATGACGACTAGAGTGCGGAAAATTCCTTGACCAGCCTCACTGGCCTTAGGAGGTACATATGTGTATCTTGGAATTGTAAGTGGTTATAAATAGAGGTATCTTCCCTAAGATTGTCCCTCTTGCATGGAAATGGTAAGTTAGTCAAGTGTGGAAGTGGGAAGAGTAAAAATCTGAGCAACATATCCGAAAAGGCATGTTTCATCATCAAATTCATGAAAATTCTAACTTCTTGATGTTTTGTTGCTTGAGGACAAAAAATGGTTTAATTTTAGGGCATGCAAATCCACTTTGAACATGTTTCCTATCTCATCCCTCTTTGCGGTTAGTGGCTTTACAAACATGGAATGTGAGTTCTTTGAATCGTTCTCCAATCTCAACTAGCTCCGACTTAGTATTAGTTCTTTGCAACCCACGTGCTCAGTTAGTGGAATTAGGGATGTGTTTGCTTCCCTTGAATGGTTGTCCCAACACTCTCTAACCTTCCACTGAGTGGGAGGTCTCCTTTGCTAAAATTCAATCGCATATCTACCGATGTTGGCAAACATGATACTTTTTTTGAGTTAATAGTGTTTTACCCCTTGTAATTTTTTTTTTTGATTCCATCCTTGTGATTTGAAGATTCTTTGGTTTTGGACCTTCGTGACATCAAAGTACAAAATTTATTGTACTTTCGCCCCTTGTAATTTGAGTAAACTTCTATTTACCCCCTACTATATCATCGATTTTGTACAGTCAAAATTCATGAAAGGGGTAAACCAGAAATCTTCATGTTAGTGATGTTGAAATCTAAACAAAAAATTGTAGGAGGTAAACCGAAAATGACCTATGTTACAAAGAATAAACACTATTAACCCTACTTTTTTACGGTGTAAGCATAAAAAAAATGGTTAGGATGTAGTGTTGAAAATTAAGAGAGAATAAGAATTACAATATGTATAATACTTTTTCTACCTTATTTCATTTTAGGCTAAATTGCATTTTTGGTCCCTTAATTATTTAGGTAGTATCGCTTTGGTCCCTTAACTAAAATTTGATTTATGTTGGTCCATTAACTTCTCTCTGTTACACATTTTGGTCCTTTTCGTTAGTTTTAATTCAAAAATGTTAGGTTCTTTTCATCTTCTTTTCCTTTTTTTCATCTTCATATCATCTCCATCAACCTTCAACAACAAGAATCGCAGAAAAATTCTAGAAGAAAATGAAGAAAACCTAACGTTTTTGAATTAAAACTAACGGAAATGACCTAAATGTGTAACAGAGAGAAGTTAATGGACCAAAATAAATCAAATTTTAGTAAAGGACCAAAGCGATACAACTTAAATAGTTAAGAGACTAAAAATACAATTTAGCCTTCATTTTATTACTATCATCTTGGATTACAAATTCATAACACAACATTTTTGAAATTATGAAAAGAAAAAAAAAAGTCATTAACTGACAACGGAATAGCTAAATGACATCTCAAGGAATATTCTAGTCGGACGTTGTGTACTATTTTGAGGCTGTTACTCATATAAACTATGACCATAAACGGCATACACAATGATAATCAAGACACCTCGGTTTAAAAGGAGGCTTGCACTTGTCTTTTGGACAATCGGAATGTTGAATACATCCATGATATGAGAGATAAAAATCTTCAATAATGGATAAAGAGAAAAGAAAAAAAGAATGTTACAATATTGAGATAAATTTTGCATATAAAGTAACTAAAGAAATTTGAAAAGGATAAAATGTCTTACCGTTTTCATCTGTTGCAGAAATAAATAAGGGAAGCAAGATAATCAGAACGCAAACAAACTTTGCAATTTTGGCCATAGTTTACTTTATTTTCGTGAATAAAATAGATTATATTTTGTTTTTAACATAATAGATTTTTAGAAACTAAGGAGTTGTAAAAAAGACCTTCCTAAAATTAGAATATCTATAAAATGCCTCTTAAGTACTTTAATATGTTGTCCCTTCAGCACACGTAAGAAGGTCACACAATAAAATATTAATCATAAGAATTAATTAATTATTTTCTTACAAAATCTCTAGGGTGCTTTTCGTACTTATGATATTAACGAATTATGGTTTTGGTCCTTAATAAAAATAATGTTAAAATATATTTTTGGTCCCTTAAGTTTCACAAACTTGTGATTTTGGTCCTCAAGTTTAAAAAGAACACTTTTGATCCCTTAAAGTTTTACCTTCTTTGCAAATTCATGGTTCCCCTCTATTTTGACTCAGTCAAAGCTGACATAACGCTATTTTTTAATATTTTTTTGTTGATGTGGATATTATTAAAAATAAATTAAATCTAGCTTGCAATTTATAATAAAAGAAAAAAGCATAAAACAATGAGAATTCCAAAGAAAAAATGTAGAGAACTCAAAATTCCATTTCATTGCAATTTATATTAAAAATTAAATGCTTAATAGGTCACGTGATAGCTTTGATAATTTTATTTCCAAATCAGAACTCAAAAATTTCTCATTCTCATCTCAATCAAAAATAAAAAAACGTAGAGAAAACATTCATAAAATCGAAACTGAACATCATTTAGAAAGACTCTATTTCGAAAAAAATCAAATACGAAAGGCTTTGACCAACAAAAAACAAGGGTGTAAATGGAACATTAGACTATCTACGGAGTTTAATTCTTTCTGACGATGATTTGTCGAAGTTGTTTAAAAAAATTTCAGAAGTTCTTGGATGTAATTTAGAAGAATAATTGAAATCTAATATAAAGATCCTAAAGGAGCAGTGGAGTATTGAAGGAAAATCTCTTGGGAACCTTTTCATTCGAAATCCGATAGTTTGGGGTTATAATATTGATCGTAAGGGAGATTGTAAGGCACAATGCACTAGATGTAATGTATGTTTTTGTATTATATTGTTCATTTATTCACCCTCTCCACCTTAAATAAATTTTACATCAACAAAAAAACATCAAAAAATAGCGTCATGTCAGCTTTGATTAAGTCAAAATCAAAGAAGACCATGGATTTGTAAAACGGGTAAAATTTAAGGGACCAAAAGTGTTTTTTTTAAACTTGTGGGACCAAAAGTGTTATTTTTAAAATCGCAAGTTTGTAAAACTTAGGGGACCAAAATTGCATTTTAGCCTAAAAAAATAGTTAAAAAATTTTCCCTGCAATTTCATATTCTCCATTTTAGGTCCCTCCTCTCGTCTATGCAAGCAGAATCTTTCTACGTGACATGTTCATTGAACTATTTTCATTATTTTTTGAATTAACTAATTCCAAGTGGCTATTTTTATAAATAACCTTAAATTTAAAATAATTAAACTATACAAAAAACTTGAATGAAGGTTTTGTTCATCATTTCTTCATCATGTTTCTCCCTCTTTTCTTCAACCTCAAACACCAAAACCCAGAAAAACAAAAGAAGAATAAACTCTTAAATTTATAAACCCCAAAAAATAAAAGAATATCAACAACACAACAAAAACAACAACAAAAACTCAAACCAACAAACACATAAATTCTTCTAAAAAAATCTAGAAGAAGATTAACTTTTTTTCATACGAGGACCTTGTCCTGCCTTGGATCTTGTCTCTGCTTTCGTTTTAAATTGTGTCTTCTTTAAATATATCACTCTCCGTCATACCTTAAATCGCCCTTAATATATTCCTTTCTTAAATTTTAACCACCTTCAACCTCAAATTTTTATTTTTTTTTCTAGAATTGATGGAAGGCAGAAATCTTGATAAAAAGAGATGAATTTGAAAGAGAAGGAAGAAGGACGAATCTAAAGGAGTATGAAGATGAACTGAAAATGAAAATATTACAAAATATCCAGAAAATCATATGTAGTTGTTTTAAAACTCCTCTAAATTGGATAAAAACTTAACTAAAATGACAAAAACAATATGTTGAAACATCGTAAGATAAGATGATATGTCATCAGCGTTACTAGGGTATTTTTCTGCTTGGTTGATTTAGGAAACATTTTATAGATTACTATGATACAATAACAATTCATTCATTACGACAGTACCTACCCTATTGAATGGCTTGAATACTACCCCCACTGGAACTTGACAGGTGAAAAGCATCACTACAGGCTAATTTCCGTGGGTATAGGTAGCAAAAACATTGACTGACGGCCACATTCGTCGTGCACTATACCTAGCGAGATGCAACGGAATTATGTCTGCATGCTTTTCCTACGGTTGAGTTGTGTGTCTGTCCAAGTTTTACCTACAAACAAGTACTTTTACATACAGGGTCACTGCCGTAGGTAAAAACAAATCCCCATTATTTTTTTAAAATGTGAAACCCCCAAATTTATTTATTATTTATTGTTTTTTCACTATATAATATTTTTATCCATCATACAAATTAGTTAATACCTAATAAAACATTTATGTTTTGTCAAAAGTTTTGGTAATTAATTCGAAGCAATTAGCAACATCCATATAGTCAAAAGAAATTAATATTTGGAATGAGATGTGTCAATGTATTATTCATCAATTTGGACAAATCATATAAACTAAAGCCAACACCAGAATATATGTTTATTGTTTATGGCTTTAGTGCTAATAACATGCAGAAACTGAAAAACACAGCTTTTTATATGGTTCTACCCTATCAAAAACAAGCCTATCATTTTCTTCAAGCATACTCATTTTTATTTTCATGTCCCACCAAGACCATATCATCTTCCAGTAATCCATCAATGAACCTTAAAATAGACCAAAAGCAACAGTTAGAGAAATGGCTATTAATGATATAATTGGAAATATAATTCTCACTTGTAAGGAATTAGTTGCATTTAAATACCACTTTTTACCTTCCTAAAAAAACATTATCAATAATTTATCTTGGAATGTAGTCTCAAAAGAAACAAAGTTATTAAACAAAAAATGCGTACCTTCCTAAAATTGGAAAAAAGGAAGAAAAAAAAGGAAAAAAGGTTGTAGCTAGCACATTATTAGTAAACGCGCATATACCCTCATTGAAAGATAATAAAATTGGACAAACTAATAGATTAAAACTAAAAATATAAATGTGTGTTGCTTTAATGTATAACAAACCAAAATAACCATGATTATCTATTGCAATGACACCAACAATTTTTATTATAGAAAAAATTGTTTAAGGGTATAATTAAGATAACGAAAAAGTAAGTATAAATATACTCATCTAATTTGTTACACTTTTTAGATGATAAAGGAAAAAAAAACAAATATATATATATATATATATATATATTCATATCGTGTTTGATAAATATTTTTAATATTTAAATTTATTCTTATCTATTTGTTACATGTGTTATTTGTATTGAAAATTGAGGGTATTTTTGGGGAAAAATCCAACCCAAAAGTGCTGAAATGGGTAGTTTATTTTTTTATTTTTTATATATAGTATAGATATCTCCTTACCTTCCTAAACTTCAACTTATAATTAAATAGAGACAAAACTAAGTCTCCCCTCTTACAAAAACTGCTCTTCACATCTAAGTATTTACAGGCAACTACCCTATATGGTAGTTTGTAAGGCTTTACTATCCTTTGTGGCATAAACCTTCTAAATGGTTGCTTTACTTAGACTTTAGATCCAGCAAATGATCCCTTTTTAACCCAAAGTCGGGGTTCCTATCATTACCATATTGTCAAACTTTCCATCAACTCTTTTATCCTTATGCATTCTATTTGAAAAATAACCAAGATGAAAATACTAATACAAGTGATACAAAGAAACATACCATCTAATGAATTAGTCGCGGAAGATTCTTTTGTTGATTTGACTTATTTCCTATAACCAATGAATAAAGTCAATAAAATTAACCATACACCTCAATATACGGAAACATACCATCTCATGAATTAGCCTTCGAAAATAAGCATATACTACATAATTCTTTCATTGTCTACATATTAATGACATCATACGTATACCTTCCCTTTATTGGAACACCAATGGCATACCCTAAAGCAAGATACTGGACGCCATTTCCTCCTCGGTCTTGCTTTCATCATACCATTTTGATTTCAAATCATGCTTAAATTGTCTCCACTTGCAAAGTTTAAATGATCAGAGTAAGGAAATGAAATATACTTGTCAAACATTTTGGCGGAATCTGTTTTTTCAGTTTTCTTATCCATATGGACCTGAGTACTATTTGTGTTCCCTCTGATTCTCTTATAACGCGACGTCAAAAAATAACCAGAGAGAAAATCGTTCTTTTTAAGGGATTTATTTACTCATGGAAGACCTGATGGCAAAATTCCTATAGTCAGGGAGACCAAGAAGATGTATAGTCTGCAACTGTTGTAGCCACACCCAAATCTTCAATTGAAAATTAAACAAATCAGTGAAAAATCAATAGGTAAAGGATGGAGAATTGAGTAAAATAGAATGCAAAATCCAAATTAACTATATCAACAAAATGGTAAGATGTAAAATTTTGTACTGATATAAACATGACAATTTGCATATAAAACATGACACTTCCAGCATGTTTCGAACAGTTTATAACAGGTTTCAAGTCTAAAATGACAGTGATAGTTAAGGTCATAAAATTATTAATCATAAAACTCTAGCATTGGTTTACCCATAAAATAGATAGGCACAGTAACCGGAGGTATGACATGATTCGTCACTTAATGACTTAGAAACAAATTTTCATCTGGAGGCTCAAATAAACGGTGGCTTGAAAGGTTCAAGGTACCAAAGAAAATTGCCTCGTGTGTATTATAATCTAACCAATCGTCCATAAAGAATGACCGCAAATTCGAGCAAAAATCAAATTCATATGGAACACTCATGTTCTGGACCGGTCAGAAGACCAATCACTCGTCAGTACATGGCACAACCTACACCGCATTAAAGGCTCCACACCCGAAAGAGCATGCCAGCTCAAGTGCGCACCATTCCACAACGAAGCACGTCTCCGTGGAAGGATAACCATACACGTGTCCTCCTCCGTCCCGAATCACATGCCGTATAACCCGGAGACGATTATGACCAACGAACGCCTATATAAGGGTGAACTTGCTTCACCCGAAAGGTACATATCACTTTTCACAACACTTTGTAAACACTCTTTCTCAGTTTCGTTACTGATTTTTGCGTTGGAGTCGTAACGTGCCTGCAGACACCTTTTGTTTCACCGCAAAGAATCACCGTTGCTATGCCAGAAGTAGTTACCGTCACATCGGAGCATCACTCGCTGCCCATGCCACTCATCCTCTCTCACTGGACAGATCATTTGGCGGTAGAAGGAGGGGATCGTTCGCTAACTGCCACGGTCCAACGATCCTCCATCGTAACTGTTTTCTGTTACGCACATCTCCGCCGTAACCGTTTTCAGTTACACGTTCCTCCACCTCAAAGGTTAACAATTACTGCTCCTTTCTCTGAAGCAATGGCCGGAACTCGCAAGAGAACAACCACAAGCCGATCCTCCATCACGCAAGAACCTCGTTCCACGATTCAAATCCTCCAAAGTCGAATGATTCCGATTCTTATCACCATGTCTTTTGATACGTTTTGATAAATTATGTTAGTTATATTATGAGGATAGTTGTATCATGGTGATGAACTTATGTGGAGTGACACATGAAATGCTGAGATTTATTACTCTTGATTTTGAGGTTTAATATTTGATGATGAGATATTATGTATGTTGTCTGTCTTCCGTTGCAAATTTTTATGGAAATTAAGTTATGCATGTTTCTCAAAAATGTAGACGTAGCATCTAGATCAATTGAATTATTGAATTTATTGCATGATTGTTGCTTTCAAGGTTTAGAGTGTTACACATGGTTCTAGGCATGATGAAAGTTGTTTCTTCAAAATCAATAGACAATGATGCGACTTGAGATGAAGTAGCCATTTCTGAAGGTTTTAGGGTTCTAACGAAATTTGTGAAAATGAGAGTTTTTGAGAGAGAAATCTTGAATACAGAAAGTGTATGAAGTTATAAGTGAAGAGTGTCTTTGAGTCTAAGTGTTTTTTTTTCAAAACGTTTGCAATTCAGGAAAAAAGAATAAAGTAAAAACACATTAATGACATTGGGAGCACGAAACACAACATTCAAAGCAAATACATCATTTCCTAGTAGTTATTACCCAACAATTATAAACCATGTTAGACATACCATCAGAGTAATTGTTTTATTAATGGGACAAGTTTACAAAAAGTAAATTCCACCCTTTCCACTTATAACACCTATCAGATGCAAATAGGTGCAAGGAAGTCCAAATTCTGAGTTCAGAGTCTAAAGACTTCAAAAGATGAAATTCTTCAGAGTCTCGGTGAAGAGAGTCTGATAGACTTTTGCGTATGAACTTCATCAGAGTCTGAAATCCCATTCAGAGGCACGCATCACTTAGAAACATAATGCATGTTCAAATTTTTCTTTATAAAATCAAACATTTCTTCAGATAAAGGTTTTGTAAATATATCAGCCCATTGATGTTCAATTACAATGAATTGAATATCCAAAACTCATTTTTGAACATAGTCTCCTATAAAATGATGTTTAATTTAAATGTGCTTGACTCTTGAATGTAGAATTAGATTTTTTGACAAACAAATAGCAGCAGTATTATCAGAATAAAGGGGAACATTGTTTACGTTCATCTGATAGTCTTCTAACTGATGTTTCATCCAGCGTAGTTATGTACAATGAGTTGCAGATGAGACGTATTCTGCTCCTGCTATTGGAGCACGAATGGAGCACAAAGATTAACTTAATCCATCAATAATTCATGAAATCACAATATACACAACAACCAAGATTCTACCCACATGAACAATCATTCCTATAGAAGAATAAATCTTACACTCATATCTTATAATCCAAAAGCTAAGCTTTCCTAGCTCCAATCTTCCTGTCTCCTTTGATTCTCTTAAGCTTTCCTTCTTTTCTCCCCTTGAGATCTTCTTTCTTCTCTTCATTTCTCTATTCTCTCTCTAGCCTCTATTGTGTAAACTTGACAAATGATTTCACAAACCTAGTTTGTGACTACTACTAGTCTTATATACTCTCACCGATTGGGCTTAGTTCACTTACTCCTATTAGGCTTAGTCTAACTCTTACTAACAAATATCACTATTCATTCTAATTCACTTAATATCCACTTTTACCTTTTACCTCTATTTTATTAACACCACAAAGTTACGACTAACCTCAATAAATATTTCTCTACCTCTAAATTACTAAAATGCCATTGTTATCGCGATTTTCGGGTGTCAAATCATTAATTAGATTTGAACCTTTCAATCATTGATATCTCTTTTTTTTTTGGGGAAAGGTAAAATCGAGAGAAAACCTTAGAAATTCTGAGCTCGGGGCTGATTTCACTACGGGAAGGTATTAGGCACCCGCAATGACTATAGTATCCTATAGGAACCGTTTTACTAGTCTTATGTATACGCTTTGCTTTTATTGCTATTTGTAAAGAAGATTGATTTTAAGAATGAGAGAAAGAAGATTTTGAGTGTTGTTTTTATTGGACTTGGAGAGATTTTGAATCTCTTGCCTACATACCCTTTTAAGGGATCAAAATTCCATGTAGTTCTCTTCCAAAATATTTTTGTGGGTTGGTTCAATTTTAGTTTTGAAAATGGTTTTGAAGAAAAGGATGAGAGGCCGTAAAGGCATGAGATTTGGAAACAAGTGAGGTTAGTCCAATTTATTTACAAAAACGGTTAAAGTTGAGAATTAGTGTTCATTTGGATTTTTGATTAAGAAAATAAAGGAAAATTATGGAGTTTTGACTCCAACATTATTGTGAAAATATTTGAGTGAAGAGTTAGTTTTTGAGAAAGAAAGAACGAGTTTTTTCTAAGTATCACGCTTCCTAAACATACACCTAGCGGTGAACATACAACGTGTGTGCGTGTCGGTGCGTGTGTCAGAGTACATCATTATAGTCCATAGTCCTTTACATCGGGTCCTAATTTACATTCTATGGTCTTGCAAGAATTTGAAAGGAAAGTAAACTACTTAAACATTGCATGAGAATTAGTTGAACGTTCCATGAAAGAGTTAAAGGAAGAAATGGGAATGAGATGAGATGCTTAGTGTGCATGAAACATAGAGTAAAGTGGTTAGTAAAACAAGATGAAATAATAATGAAATACTAATCCTAAACAAAATGGTAAACTATCACAAAAATTGGCATAAAATCATACTAAACAAAATTGCAAAATATCACAAAATTGGCATTAAAACTCTAACTAAACATAGTCGCAACATATCACAAAATTGGCATAAAGATCCCACTAAACAAAGTTGCAAAATATCACAAAATTGGCATAAAGATCACACTAAACAAAGTTGCAAAAAAAAAAAATGTAAACCTGGGGACAAGAATTAAACTACACAAAGTTACAAAATTCAAGTTAACAAAAATTGGGAATATCGCAAAGGCATCAAGCTTAACAAAATTAAATGAGCTATCATGCAATTAGAGGTAAATCTTCATGGAATCAAGTGCTAACCATCAAAGTTATATGACAAGTTTCGGATCAAATATTGCACGGGAAAATTCACGCGAACACGCACAAAATATACAAACCAAGAAATGAAATTGACACATATTACTTCCACCAGTCCTAAGCATGTAAAAATATCACTAAACAGCCAAAAACATATCAAGAACACATAGTAATTTTTTTGGAATTTTTACAAGAAAAAAGTAGTGCACAGAGGTTCAGATATCAAGGAAAAACGGTGCAATTAGCAACAAAATTCAAGAAATCACCAAAACTCAGGGCCCAAAGTCACAAAACCCAAACCCCCACAGATCTGATGGATCCGGATCAAACTAACACTCTGGGAGCGTTGGATTGATCCAGATCCTGACCAAACGGCTGGTAAGAAGAGAAAATGGACCGGGTTTTGGGTCAACCCGACCCAGTATGCGTAAAAAAAGGCTGGGAACCCGGTTCCCCTCATTTTCTTGGATCATTTCTCTTTCTTCTTCTCTCTCACCGGCCGCTCTCTCTTCTTCTTCAACCCTAACCCTAATTCGTTTGAATCCACCCAGAAACGGTTCGTACATGGCTTAAACGCTTCGTGCTATCAACCTAAACATGAATCATCTAAGAGAAAGCAAGTTTAACCGTCAAAACGATGTGAATCTTTGAATTTTGGTGCCTTAGGTTCGAACCGTTCCGATCCGTCGTGTTTTTGGCTGAATCTGTTGTAAAATAGCAAGGAATCGCTTCAATTCACACTTGTTGTGGATTCTGAAACGTTTCTTTGATTTTTTTAAATGATTTTGTGTTAGGGTTAGGGTTCTGGATCGAACAGTTTGAGCTTGCTACAGGTTCACATCGTTTTGGATTCTGTAGTGGTTTTTATTGAGATGAGGTGAAGTTTGAGCGTTACCTGTGTTTGTGATTGGAGATTTGAACCGTTTCTTTTGATCCTTGGCTCTGAATCTCTTCTGGTAAGCTGGTATTGCTTCTTTTCCTCTTCTCTGATTCGAATCTTGCGAACCTCTTCACCTTTTCTTCTTCTTCTCTTCTGATTCGAATCTTGCGATCGCACTTACAGCGCGCTACCTCCGGTGGCGTGCTCGTGCTCGAATTGCAGATGCTAAGGTTCAATGATGAAGATTCACCATGAATCTCTGAGAACTATCTGGAATTGCATCAAATTGGTTCGCATTTCGTTTCTGATTGGTATCTGTGAATCGGATTCAATGGTGAACTCGAAGAATCTGTATGAATTGGTGCTGAAATTGTTCTGGATTAGGCTAGGGTTTTTATGAAGGTTCTTGAGGTTTTGTGAATTTGTGGATTTTTGATCTGTAACTGCCAAGAGAGAGAAAATGAATTCTGTTTGTGTTGATGTGGCGCGTGAACTGTGGATTCTGACACCTAGAGCCTTATATAGGCTGCCATGTAGGCTGAATTGGCCTGCGTGGCATCCTGGGACCAATCTGCAATTTTATGAAAATGTGGGACTGTTTTGCAAATTTGAAAAGTTTAAGGACTGAAATGCAAAAAATAAAAAGTATCTGGACTGGACTGCTTCTTCTTTAAAAGAATTAAAAGGAAATGATCACTTAAGAAAAAAAATTGGACTGAATTGCAATTTCTAAAAGTATTTGGACTAAACTGCAAAAAAGTTAAAGTAAAATTGGTAAAAAATGTAAATTTGAAAACAACGCAAAGTGAAACGTTTAAAACGACAAAATGGACTAAAACGAACAAACTACCAAAATGAGGTATTTTAAAATACCTCTCTGCCCAAAATTTGAACAATGTGAAAAGACTAAAATGCCCCTGGGGGCGAAAACGACTCAAACTGACTCAGATGCAGAACTAAGACGATTTTGTACAAAATTTGATCAATGATTCATGCAAACAAATTGAAAATACTCAGGGACAAATTGTAGGGACTAAAATGGGTTCCATTGCAGGAAATGACCAAAATACCCTTTTGTATGATTTTATGCAAGAATTAAAAGACAGAAATAATAATGCATGCGGTTGAAGCACAGTGGTAAATTGCAGAGCAATACACATTATATTGAAAAAGTTTTAGGAATAGGAAGGAAATTTAAACGAGTATTTTTAGGTCCAAAATGAGGGTATGACAGCCATCCACTCCAAAAATTATCAAAATACCCCTTAATTCCTCTATCTCTAATAAAATCAAATTTATCCAACAATTCAAACACATCAAAAAATTAAATAAATAATAAACCAATTAAATAAATGATATCTTAAAAATCAGGTTATTACACCACGAAGGATTAATGAACGCATCTTGGAATGTTGGACATGTAACACCCTAAGGCGCCTACTTTTATTTATAAAAGAGAAAGTATATTTATTTAAATAGGCACGATGGAAGTGTTACAAAAATACCTCTATAAAAGTCAAAGGCGAATTCAAAATAAGGATTCAAAATTTTGGAGAGCTGAGAGCATAGTTAGCAGCAGAGTGTTGGAACAAAGGGTGTTTCACAATTATACCATTTAAGTTTTGATGATAACAAAGTATTAAAAATTATCAATTGGATATTGCTAAAAGTTTATTCAAGTGTACAGGACCATTAACAAAGAATTATTTACAAGAGGTTCAGACTGAATGAATTAAAGAGCAAAGGTATCTTAGACTAAAGTTTGGAGAGCATCTGAATGAAAGCGCTCCTGGAAAGTCAGAAGCATAGTGCGTCTGAAGAAAGTGCTCCTGAAGATGACGTCATCAGAAGCCAGTTTTCCAGAAGCAGAGTTCATCAGAAGCCAACTTGTTCATAAGCCAATTGGTTCAGAAGCTAAAACGCGTTGACAAAGTACAGTGTACGGAATGTACAACCACTATGCCTGCGCTTGTCCCTGCAACCACCAACTCTGCTGTGTGTCTTCTATACACGACAAGAATAACAACAACAATTGCAGACTTTATTCCATATTTACGGGAATGGATTTGAAATTGGTTTCATAGTACAATCCTCAAATCAAGCAAAAGATCAATGGTGTCAAATCAGCTTCGGTCAAGATAATGTGATGAGCTGGCAGTTCCCAACGTCTCTCAAATCCTCTATAAATAGAGATGAAGATTTGAAGAATAAATACAGACATATACACATACGCGAACAAGGCTGTTTCTCACATTCAAAGTCGCAAACATTGCTCATCAACAACTTAGATAATTCTTACAAAAGTTCACATTTTAGAATTTCTAAGTGTCTAAGAAAAACAGAGTCTGTTCTGTTTTGTTTTGTTTTGTGAATACCTCTGATTGTATATCAAGTATTCAAAACTCTTTTCAATTCTCTGTAATTGTTTAGAAGTCTATTGGAGTTGTCCTTGAGCATTGAAGTCTCTTTCTTGTGTGATTGAGCAAAGGAAGTCTCTTACTTGTGTGTTTGAGCAACTTGTAATTTGATATTACATTTTAGTGGAACTCTCCTTGGAAGTGCAAGGGGGACAGGACTACTTCCGGATTGTGGAAGGAACCTGTATAAATTGCTTGTGTTCTTCTTCTTTCTCTTGCTCTCTTACTCTTATCCGCTGCACACTCAAACTCTGAACTCTAATCAGACTCTGAACTTTTCAGACTGTGATCCCGAGAACAGTGCTGATTTTTGGGAGAAAGAAACGTTTTTGAAAACACAATTCAACCCCCCCCCCCCCCTTCTTGTGTTTTTCCCACCTTCACAGAGAACCTAGGAACACGCCTAGGAACTCATAGTTGTGATTGATTGTCTTAGTTATTAGTAGCTAAGCCCCTTTTGATTAAGCCATGAGATGAATATATTGAAAGTTGTAATCATGTGATTTGTATATACTCTCTTTGACATTAATGGAATCCTAGTATTATTCAATTTCACTTGTGTTTAATACTTTTTATATGATTATGTATTACTACTAGCGCTAGCTTCTTAATTATATGAATTGATCTTGGAATTTAAGTAACTACAAGCCATAGCTATTAAATCTAACCTATGAAATCTGATTGATTTAACGTTGTTGGAACAAAATGTGTTTACATAATGCCTCTTAAGTTTTGATGATAACAAAGTATTAAAATTTCAATTGGATATGCTAATATTTGTTTAAGTGTGCAGGACCATAGACTAAAATTATATGTCTTAAAACAATAATTGGTTCTAAAAGAACAAACTAGAGCAAAGGAATTTTCAAGAGCATCCAAGTTGCAAGTCAGAGTCTGAAGGTTTCAGAGTTTGAAGACCATCTAGAAGCTATCTGTCAGAGTCTAAAGTTCACCAAGAGTCTGAAGATCATCAGAAGCTGAAGTGAAGAAGTTGAAGTTAGTTATTTGAAGACACAAAGATAGTAAATTGCATGAAAAAATTTGTTCTTGCGTTAGCCTAGGATTGCACCAACAGCATAATCACTTGCATCGCACATAAGTTCAAAAGGTAGTTCCCAATCAGGTGCAATGATTATTGGTGCAGTCACCAACTTGGTTTTAATCAAAGAAAAAGCATTTAGACATTCATAATGAAAATTAAAATCATTTTCTTTGACTAAGAGGTTACAAAGGGGCTTTGAAATTTTAGAAAAAACTTTTATAAAACGCCGATAGAAACCAGCATGCCCCAAGAAACTCATCACCCCTTTAACATTAACAGGCGGGGAAAGTTTCTCTATAACCTCTATCTTAGATTGATCCACCTCTATGCATTTAGCACTTATTTTATGCCCCAAAACTATACCTTCGGTTACCATAAAATGACATTTTTCCCAATTTAAAATGAGGTTAGTTTCGGTGCATCTTTTAAGAACGACATCAAGGTGAATTAAGCATTGATCAAAAGACTTACCAAACACAGAGAAGTCATCCATACATACCTCAATGTTCTTCTCTATCATGTTAGAGAAGATGGAGAGCATACACCTTTGAAAGGTCGCTGGCGCATTACACAGCCCAAAGGGCATTCTCCTATAAGCAAACACACCAAATGGACAAGTGAAGGCAGTCTTCTCTTCGTCTTCCAGAGCTACCGCAATCTGATTATACCCGAATACCCATCCAAAAAGCAATAAAAGGTTTGGCCAGCCAACCTCTCTATCATTTGATCCATGAATGGTAACGGGAAGTGGTCCTTCCTTGTTGCAGAATTCAGCCTCCGATAATCTATGCACGTTCTCCAACCGGTGACGGTACGGGTGGGTATCAATTCATTTTTCTCATTAGCCACCACCATAGTTCCTCCCTTCTTAGGTACCACATGAACAAGACTCACCCAAGAACTATCAGAGATAGGGTAAATCATACATGCATCCAGTAGCTTAAGCACCTCTTTCTTTACGACTTTCTTCATTGTTGGGTTTAGTCTTCTTTGAGGTTGAACCACAAGTTTGTATTCAGCCTCCATGTGTATCTTGCGCATGCAATAAGCTGGACTAATACCCTTCCAAGGAGAGTTTCACTAAAATGTAATATCAAATTACAAGTCGCTCAAACACACAGTAAGAGACTTCTCAATGCTCAAGGACAACTCCAAGAGACTTCCTTTGCTCAATCACACCTGAAAGAGACTTCTATGCTCAAGGACAACTCCAAGAGACTTCCTTTGCTTAATCACAAAAGAAAGAGACTGCTCTAAACAATTACAAAGAATTGAAAAGGGTTTTGAATACTTGATATACAATCAGAGGTATTCACAAAACAATGCAAACAGAACAGACTCTATTTTTCTAGACACTTAGAAATTCTAAGATATGAACTTTGGTAAAAATTATCTAAGTTGTTGATGTGTATTTTGCAGCGTTTTTGGCTCAGAAAATGTGTTAGTCTTGTTCTTCAACTCTAGCTACTTTGTTCTTCAAGTCTTTATCCCTATTTATAGAGGATTTGAGAGACGTTGAGAACTAGCTGGTACATCAACTTGTCTTAACTGAAGCTTTGATTCTTCATCATTGATCTTTTGCCTGATTTGATAATTGTCCTGTGAAGAAACAATTTCAAATCCATTCCAATAGAGAAGGAACAATGTCTGCAGACATTACTGTTATTCTTGTCTTGTTGAGGAGACAAGATGCAGAGATGGTGGTTGCAGAGGCATACGCAGAGTTAGTGGTTGTACACTTTGTACACTGTACTTTGTCAACGCTCTTAAGCTTCTGGTGAAGTAGCTTCTGATGAACTTGCTTTTGATGATCTTAATTCTGATGACGTGGATACAGGAGTTCTTTTCTTCAGACGCACTAAGCTTCTGATGACATCATCTTCAGGAGCCCTTTCATTCAGATGCTCTTAGGCTTCAAAATAAATTCCTTTGCTCTTTGATTTGTTCAACTAGAACCTCTATGAATAAGACTTTGATTATGGTCTTGTATACTTGAACAAATGTTTAGCATATCCAATTGACAATTTTAATACTTTGTTATCATCAAAACTAAAGCGGTGATTATGTGAAACACCCTTTGTTCCAACACCTTCAAGTCAGAAATGTTCCATCCCAATGCTCCTTCATTACCCCTTAACACCCTCATTAATTTTTCTTCTTCTAAAGGTGTCAAGGTACTGCTGATGATTGCTGGTTTAGAGGCAACCTTGCTTAAGAAGACATACTTTAAGTGAGAAGGAAGTTCTTTTAATTCAGGATTTTTTTCTTCTTCAACACTCAAAGTGTGCGCCCCCTTAGTTTTATCACCAAGTATCTGTTCAATTTTTACCAGTTCAATTTCTTGTTTGCTTGCCTCAAGTTGTTTGATGCATTCCATCACCTCAAGATCTTCATCATGGTCACAACTCACTACAACTTCATCAACAATTTTCTTAGCTTTTGGAACTAAAGGTGTGAGAACCTTTCTGCTCCTAAGCTCAATAACATTGAAAGTTTCATTCTTAGGGTTATCTTTAGTGTTACCTGAGAATCCTCCCTTGCTTTGTTCAGCCAATTGCTTAGCCATTTGCCCGATTTGAGTCTCGAGCATCTTTCTAGAAGCTTCATTGTTCTTTCTCTCAACTTCCTGGCTCTTCTTCATCTCTTCAAAGTTTCCTTGAGTCATCTTCATGAAATTGATTATAGTTTCCTCAAGGGCTGAAGGATTTCTCTGTTGTTGTTGTTGTTGTTGAGGATTAGGCATTAGAGGATTCAAAGTGTTGTTATTTGAATAGCTCAAATTGGGGTGCTTGTTGAAGCCTTGATATTAGTAAGGATTTTACCTTTGATGGTTCACATAGTTAGCTTCCTCGCTAAATCCTTTATGTACACATTCACCATTTGTATGTCCTTCTCCACACAAGTCACATCTTACCGCAGCTACTTGTTGTTGTTTGTTGGCCAAAGAGAAACCTTGAAACTCCTTAGTTAGAGCTTCAATTATCTTGTTCATGGCTGCTTGGTTAGCTAGGATAGAAGTAGTATCACTTACCCCATACACTTCCCTTTTCTTCTTCTCGGCATCAGCACGGTACTCGTTTTGGGTCATGCTTTCAATTAGGGCCTCGACTTCATGGTCGGCTTTATTCTTCAGACTACCACCAGCAGAGGCATCTAAGAACATTCTAATGTTGTGTATCAAGCCCTCGGTGAAGATTTGGAGATATTGTTTTTCAGAGAGTTCATGGTTTGGGCACCTCTTCAGCATCAAAGTAAATCTTTCCCAAGCATCATATAGAGACTCACTCTCCCCTTACTTTAAGTTTTGAATTTTCATCTTCTTATCCCAATACTTCGACATAGGGAAATACTTCTCTAAGAACTTCAGCTCGAGCTCGTCCCATGTTTGAATGGTATCACTGGGTATGGTTAGCAACCAATCTCTAGCTTTTCCTGTCAAGGTAAAAGGAAACAACCTAAGTTTCTTTTGGCTATCAGTCACGGTGGATGGGGGTACACAAAACTCACATGTTTTAGCAAAACGGCGCAAGTGTTCATGCGGACTCATGTTTTCAGTCCCATCAAACTGTTTGTCCCTCAACCCATTAAGCACAGTACTTTTGATGTCTAAGGTGGCCGGATTAGCAGGCCGAAAGGTGTGTGTCAGATGAGCACGATGATTAGCTAACCCATAGTCTCCCAACTTAGGTCTTGCAGGAGGTTCTCCCATGATACTTGATTCAGGAGAGGTGGATTTTTCAGTTTCAGAAGGTGCATGACTCGGTATTTGCTCTCGTACACTCGGTGGAACTGACTTTGACAACCGGACAACTTTCCGATTGGCTCATGCAGTCCTTTCTATCTCAGGATCGAATTGTAGATCGTCTTGGCTTCGTCTACCTCGCATAAACAGCAAAATACCTTAGTAGCACTACACATTAAAAGTAAAAATTTAAAAATAGAAAATAAATTCCAGAAATCCTATATTATAACGAAATTGCCTTGTTGAAATAATTCAATAGTACCCGGCAGCGGCGCCAAAAACTTGATAAACGTTTGGCAAGTGTACCAAAAACTATCGAAGTAGTAAAAATATCGTTCCCACAAGGACTGTTTTAATCTCAATAATTCAAGTTCGTTATTCAATAGGATGTATAAAAGTTATTTTGATTTGCCACTAGGCGGTTGAATTGGTTTGATTTTATGAAATCAATTAACAGAAAGTAAAGAGTTATTAAGAAAATATAAGAGAGATGAGATCAGGTCTTTCAAATCCTCTATGTTCCCCTAATTGGTATACTGCACTTTATTCTCGTGAATGATTTTCTAGTTCCACGATAGTTAACAAATTAGCCCTAATCAATCCCTTGAGTTAGGACCCTCTTCTTAAAATACAACCCCTAATTCCTTAGGTGGTCTAATAATCCTTGAAGGTTTAAGCACGTTAACCTAATATCACTGACAAACGATTATCCATTCCTAGACTAACCATTTTTATTAGAACAATTCAATGGGTCTAAGTCGAAAGCTAGGGCCAGTAGTCATTCATACTCACGATGTTTATATGTGATCAAGATATAAAAGAATTAAAACAATTGAATTGAATAAAAACTAGATTGTCAGTCACAAATAATAGAGTTTCACAGCAACATGGATCAATTAGGGTTACATAGAATCATCATCAAACTTAATCTCTAAGAGATTTAACTACTCATAATCGAGTTTGCAAATAGCATAATCAATATAGGAATTAAAACATACATGAGCTGATATAAGGATGAAGAAATCGCCCTCCTAGCCGTCTCTGGATGTTGAAATCGCATTTTGCTCTCCAAGATTCATAACCCTTGTTTTCAGAATAGTCTTCAGCTTAAATAGGCACAAAAATTCGACCAAAATCGTGTCACGCTTTAAGTTAATCGTGCCACGATTTTCACCATGTGTAACAAAAAACTGAATTAGGGTTTCACCAAATCGTGTCACGTTTTAGCAATCGTGACATGTTTTCCTTAACTTCAAAACATTGCATTCTGCCTTAGAAATCATGCCACGTTCACCAAATCGTGACACGTTTTCAGTCTTTGATTTTTCTTTAGTTTTTCTTGCTTTCTTGCTGCTTAAGTTGTCTTGTGAACTCCAAAATGTGATAAAATTTACATAAAAATTTCGTAATGACAGCATGTCATCAGAAAGGTAAAAACATTTCTTTATACCTTATTGGATTTTTGACAAATGTCAACATCTTAAGTTGACAATTTTTCTTTTAAAATAATAAAAAGTGGCAGTTCCCCATGACTGGAACGTGGTCCACTGATCATGGTGGGGACACCATAAAGGGTTCTTTGAATTGTTTCTCCAGAAGATGATGTCACATAATCAGTTTTGATCGAAGTAGCCTATTTTCTTAGAGCATAAAAACGTCTTTTTCTCTCTATCGAAAAGATTGGTCGAAAATGACATTTTTTGGGGGCAATTTGTTAGCCTATATTTTTGAAAGGCTATCTTAAATGCAGTCAAACTAAAGTTGACCTTGTGATCAAAAGAATCAACATTCGAGATGATTAGTCGAAAGGATAAACTTAATGGAAATGCTCAAGGATTGGCTTTAGTTCGACAAGTAAAAAGGTATCGAAGAGAAGTCAATTCCATATGAAGTCAAGCAACGAGTACTTCCAAGAGTCAAATGTTTGAAATTCAAATCAAAGAGACCTCTTCGTCCGTTTCTAGCAGTTATAGTTTCCAATCTTAATGAAGGTAGTTATTTCTAAGTATAAATAGTAGTTTTTCATAGGAAAAACGGGTCAGACACCAATCATACACAAAACTTACACTCAAACTATCCGCATTCAAAAGAGAAACGAGTCACAAGTTACAATGTATGAATATGTGTACCAATTTACATTCAATAAATCCAATTTAAGTTCATTTTCTTTAATGTCTTTGCAATTTACTTATTTCTTTTAAACATTTTCTTATATTTCTATTTCGAAGTAATTTCGACGGATTTGACTGGTTCAGATTCGAGAGTTATATTCATACGTTTTTATTACATTCTTCAAGAACATTCAAAAATTTCTGGAAAATAACAAAGACAATATGTCCTTAAGATTTACTGGTTGATCTTGCAAGTAATTAATTTAAATCAGCGGTTGTTTACAAAAAAATCAGTGTAAATAGTGTTTCAGTCAGCCTCTGATAATGAAAAATCCCAAAGTAAGATGGTAACTGATGATGATGAGGAGGAGAATGTTTCTGATCATGAGAATGTTAAAACTATGTCTATTGGTGATGAGAAGGGTGGATCAGAAAGTGATGACCAAAGTGTATGGAGTTTTCTTTTGTTTTGGTCTTATGTTCTGTTAGTGCATGCATGGTTAGTTTGTCAGAATTTATGGCTAAAAAGGGGGAGTAGATATGGCAGTATGATAGTATGCTTCTGATATTCTGATGGTGTCACTGATGTTGCAACATCCTTTTGTTTGTCTGTAAGCCTGTGAAGTTTTTCTTAGAATTATTTATCTGTTGCGTGTTCCTATTGATGTTATACTGGATGTTGGAACATTCTATGTGTGCCTCTGAAGTTTTCTATTCATGTTCTCTGTTGATGCTATGATGGATGTTGGAACATTTCAGCTGTCTGCATATGTTGCTTTTGAAGTTTTCCTTCATTCTTATATATGCATGTGTTCAGGGGGAGTAGTAAAATTATCTGTGTTAGTAGTCACTCATAGGTTGTTATATTGAGGGGAGTGATACTATGATGTGTGCTTGGAAGTATTCAAGCTGTTTGGCAGGATGTGGTGTAGGATGTTGAAACATCTAGATGACAAAAGCATGATTGTATGGGAATTTTTTTTTTCATTGATGATGGGAATTTTTTTTCCCGTTTGATGTGGTCAAGGATGCTGGACCAACCAAATGGATGCTACATTTTTCGGGAATTTATTTTTTCCTGTTCTGGTGATTGTTGCATAGGAATTTATTTTTCCTTTGTTTGTATGGTTTGCTGTGAGACATTGCTATTTTCTAAACTGTTGCTACATGTCTCTGATTTAAGTGATACCTATTTTTTTCTCTTAACTACCATGTTCATGATGAAGATTCTGTTAAGAGTATGCTTTATTTTCTTCATATCTGATTGGTGAAAGCCATTACTGAAGACTTATATGAGGTATTCTTTTGATTTTGTGCACATCTCTGATTCTCTTTAGTGATACTATTTTTCTGCTACTTCTCATTGGAAGTTTTCTTTGGAAGTGATCTTTGAAATGTCTTTTTCTTCTTCATGGTTGTGTGGTTATGATGATTTGAAGAAGTATATTTAAGGTATCTCTTTAGATATTTTTTTTGTGATGTGTTGGCCGTTTCTTCATGGGTGTGTGTTCATGATGATTGAAGAAATTGATGGTTTATATCTCTTGCTTTATATAAGTGGCCTCAGTTTGTTTTAGCCAAAAATTTGCTAAAGGGGAAGATTGTTGGGTATTTGAGTATTGGCCTCATTGTTGCTAAAACAAATACTCATGTATTATGTTGGATACGATGTTCCTACATCTTGGCACGGTTCAGTGTGCCCTGTTTGTGTGGCTTGGTTTTCGCGAGTTTTATCTTTTTAAGGAAACCACACCTTATTTCTTGTTCACCAAGTAACATATTTTGTCCAGAATCAGCTGGTTCCCAAACTACAGACAATATTTAAGGAATCTTTAGTGTTGTGTTTGACAGTTCTTACAGATTTTCCTACTTTTTAGGAGTTGTTATATTTGTTCCTGATTTGTTACGTGGATCAGCTGAAGGATCTACAATGTTCTGAATCCCAAGAAGACTATTTAGCCTGTGATGCTTCAGTATATATACAAGACTACAAGACCTAATTCATTATTCAAGCCATCATTAAAGAATTCGCTTTTTAGGGTTTTGAGTCGTTTGTTCATTGTGAGCCTTTTCTTGTTTCACCTTGATACATGTTAAGGACTGTTGTGCTCGTGATTTTTGGGTATCAATCCATTTATTGGGTTTGAACCTTCAATCTTCGAACTCTCAACTTTTATTCGTAGGAAGGGAAAAAGTGAGTAAAAACCCTTATGGGGTCAAGGTTCGGGGCTTGGTTTCGTTTAGGGAAGGTGTTAAGCACCCTAATCGACTTCGGTACTCCGAAGGAGCCTCTTGCCTAAATTATCTTGTGCTAATTGCTTGCTTACTTATCTTTGTAAAATATTGCATAAAGTCTAAGTGAAAGAATGGAGGGAGAAGAAGAATGTTTTTTTTTTGTTGTTTTTATTGATTTGGAAAGACATAAGTCTTTTGCCTACATACCCAAAAGTGGGATCAAAATCATGTAGTTCACCCCAAAAATTTCTTTGGTGAGTTGGGTTGATTTTAAAGTTTTTAGAAAAAAGGTTTTTAGAAGGGTTGCGAGACCTCAAAGGC
Source organism: Medicago lupulina (assembly GCA_958299785.1). NCBI lineage: Eukaryota > Viridiplantae > Streptophyta > Magnoliopsida > Fabales > Fabaceae > Medicago > Medicago lupulina. The sequence goes on along the minus strand of OY283144.1, from coordinate 53,331,340 downwards.
ATAGAAGAATAAAAAGAAGTGAAGTTGGTTGATTTTAATTACAAGAAAGCAAGTCTAAATATATATTAAAATTGATTAAAAGTTTGATTAAGAAAATAAAGGAAAAAGATCACTTGGGTTAAAATCCAAGGTTTCTTAAGAAAATATTTTTGGAGTTTTGATTATTTGATTGATTTTTTTGGAAAATTGATTTTTTTACGTTAAACGTAAACTAAAAAACTACACATAACGGCGTAACATAGTAAAAAGCGAGAAATTTACAAAGGACGTTGGATCCTAAGCAAATTCTCAAGTTTGGAATGAACCTAAAATTACTAATAGTTTGATTTTTAAAAAAATTTAGAGTCCAATCATTAACCTAGTTTGTCACTAATTCATTTGGTCCTCGATCGCGATTATGACATAATGCAGTAAAAATAAAGTGTGGTGTCAGTGCATATTCTCATTATTGGATATTTACATGGGACCTAGATACACTACAAGAAACTTGTCATTTAGCAACGGCAGAAACTGTTGGTAAAGGTCTCAAAAGCCGTTGGTATAGGTCATAAAACTTATATCAACGTCCACCTGCTACCGTCTAGGATACTATGCTTATACCAACGACAAGAATGTCGTCCCAATAGCTTATACCAATGGAAAATTAGCTTGATGCTATAGATTTTGGAGCTATAGCAACAACATTTTACACCTATTAAATAGTTTTAGTCAACCTCCATATCCGTTGGTATAGGACCAAAATGTCTGTTGCTATAGGTTCTTTTTTTTTTTTTAAATAAAATTCACCTTAATATAAATATTTTTTAATAATAATTAAATTTTCACAATAATTCCTGACAAAAAAATAATATATTCGGCTATACTTTTTTTATTACACTACACAAAATTTAAGGTAACATCAAAGAAAATTTCAATTATATGATCAAAGTAGTAAGTCTTACAAACATATCAAAATAACAAAATAATGTCAATTTTATATAATAACCAACACAAAAATAGATACTACATCAAAAAAAACACTAGATGAACCTAAACATATCCAAGATAATTTTTTTTCTTTCTAATCTTCCTCTCTTCCGTCTTCATCACTGCATCGACTTGAAGAATTTATCTGGTTTGGCGTACTAGCACCATTTGTGGCCTATTAAAAATAAAAATAAAATATGTTACAAACTCTACTTAATTCATGTTATCATAATATTCGATATCTGAACTCGAAAAGTAAAATATCAATTATATAATATACCTATTTTGCAGCTTGTATAATATCATTCAAATCTTCTTGAGATAATCGATTTTGTATCACTGACATCATATTTGCCATAAACACATTTGTCATCTCTTGACTTTCTCGCATTTTCTTAAGTTCATCCCTCAATTCTTGATTTTCAGACAAAGTAGCTTTTGATTTCTTAGGTTTGGGAATATTGTCTATACAACGCGCATGTCCCCTCTTTTCATCTCCTTTTACTCGGGAATAAATGTCATTCTTCTAAGCCATATGACTTTGTATCCCAACCGATTGAGAAGTTTCTGCCTCATTATTATGTTTGTTTAGTTCTTCCTGAAAAATTATAAGATATATAGATTATAAGAATACATTTTAAATGAGAATTCATTAATATGACAATCAAAACAATTGAAAAGGTCACTTTTATGTCATAATCATAACAAAAATGTTCATTAAAATAGAACATTTGAACATAATTCAGAACAGAATTCAAAACAGCGTTCATTAATTTAAAACAAAATTCAGAACATAATTAAATTAGAACAACTGAACCAGAAAAATTAAAACAAAATAAGCAGGATCAAAGTAATGGTTGTGGATGGTCATTTGAATAGGGGACCGCTCATTCGAATATATCAGTTATTTGTAACAACTAGTTCAATTTTACCAACAATAAAAACACACAGCATCATGACAGGAAAATTCGAAATGAGGCCAATATAAATAACAAAATTCCCCACCTGAATGGCATCATAAAAATCATTCAAAGGGAACTAACTGAACTATACTTGCAAAACAAACTTCAAAACAGAATTCAACCAGAGCAATTGAACCAGAACAATTGTTACAGAAAAATTAAAATTGAATAAGCAAGTCCAATTTTATGTCACAATCAGAACATAATTCGGAACAATTAAAACATAACAATTGATCCAGTTTCAATTCTTATGATCATAATTCAATTTTATACAAAATTCAATTTTATACAACAGACGGGGATCCAATTTCATTGATTTAACATATCGTTTCAGTATAAGTTATAGAATCAAAAAAGGTATGAACGATTCATTAACAATTGAACCATCTTTACGAGTACGTGTATCAATGTAAATCTCTTTGTGAGTGGGCGACACTCCTTTGGCTTTTTCTTTCTAATACCAAACAAATGAAATTATAAGTAATTTGTTTTATAAATACAATTTATTCAATTACAAGTTCAAATATTAACTAACCTTCTCATTGATCAATTTTGGGAGACTTTTTGTACCCATGCAATGAATATCTTCATATCTTTTACGATTATGACTATTCTTTTTACTTTCTTTCTACAATTGATACAACATAATGTTAGTCGAAAGAAGGAACCAAGTTCGAAGATTTTTATAGTATGATAATATCTCTTTTAAATTTGACTTACTTGTGCCTCTTCAGAAAACCAATGATCAATCCTATCGCATATTGAGATTGTAAGAAAAAGTGATCAATCATATCGCAAAATTCTCTAGTAAGGTAAAAATTTATTGTAATGTTAGTCAAACATCACTTTTTTTATTAAAAAAACAACATATTATATAACAAGTTGATTGCATACGCACAACAGAAACGGAGAGAAAACAGAACTACAATACTGCCTGGTGCATACACATAGGCGCTCCATAAAGCCAAACGGAAAAAACAGCACCAAACATACACATAGGTGAAAGTTTTTGGTGATGTCATGACGGAGAGATGACAGTCTATAAGCTGGTGTGTGGAAGAGAGCTGAGCTCCAAGTAGCAGCTCTCTTTCCCAATATAAAAGTTTTGTTTTCTTCTTTCTGGTCAATGGATTCTAAAAGTAAATAGTTCAATTGATGTATTACACCTCCTAGTGCTTGTGAGGCTGAATTTGTGTTTGTTACTACTGACAATGGTTAATCAATTGTTACCTAACAACAAATTTAGGCCATGTTTGGTTTTTCTAAAGCCTAATTAGAGCAATACACCACAAGCTACTGAACAGGGCACTTAAGTTCATGTTTCTACTTTTATCAACAATGCACAATTGCAAAGTGAACTCCTATAAAACTTTTGTATGCTCTACAAACAGCAATATGGAGCAAAGAACACAAAGAAGGGGATTCAACTGTAAAAGACAGCAAAAAAATCATCACTAACTAAAAAATATAAATCTATAAAAACAACCCAAATCACAAACAAATTGACAAAATCCAAGAAAGAAAAATCAAAACCTTAACAGATAGGCATTCAAATTGTGCATATATAAAAACAAAAGAAGGAGAGAAAAAGAGTCTTGAACCTGTTTGCAGCAGCCAAGTGAGATGAGCTAAGTGAGCAACGGGCCAAGCGAAGTGAAGGATTTAGGAACCTGTTTGCAGCAGCAAAGTAAGATTAGCGATAAGTTGATCGAAGTGAACTGATGAGTGAAGGTTTTGGGAATTAGATTGATGAAGTGAGATTTAGGGCAAATGAATTTGGAAATTAGAGAGGGGAAATTAGATTAGGAACTGATTAGGGGACCTGTTTGGGAGTTAGATTGATGAACGATGAATGGATTTTTGGTATGAGCGATTGCTGATTGATGGGTGAATGAGGAAAAACTTTAGTTTTGTTATGTATCTGTTTGTTATAACAATAATGAACGATGTGAGGGAGAAAGTGGTGTTTTGTTATTTATATTTTTTTGAGAGACGTTATTTTTTTGAGAAAGTGGTGTTTGTTATTTATAATAATAATAATAATAATAATAATAATAATAATAATAATAATAATAATAATAATAATAATAATAATAATAATAATAATAATAATAATAATAATAATAATAATAATAATCTATCACAGTATATAATTGGGAGCAAGAATGTTCTATTGTTTTTGTTATTGAAAAGATAAAAAAATTATTTTTTTAATAAAGAAATTTTATTATATTCGTTATTATTTTTTTTAATAAATGTTATATTTGTTATATTATTGTTAAAAGATTAACGTAATTTGTTACCTATAATAATGAAACCGTCATATCTGAAAAAATTAAAGTTTGTTTTTTTTAATAACAAACTTTTGCTACGTATAAGTGAGAGTAGATATTATATAAATAAGACTGTAATGTTGTTGCAAATTTAAGTGCAAATTAGAATAACAAATCTGATGGCAAAAATAAAAGACTCTATGAATATTCAAAAAGAAGAAAGAGTGGAAGATTCTTTTCAAAAAAGTGAAGGAGAAGGAGAAATAGTTGAAGAAAGAGTGTTTCTTAACCTATAGCAACGTGGTATTGAAACATCAGTCGCTAAATTTTATCTATATCAACTCTTTTTCTGCAGTTGCTAAAAGTGACCGTTGCTATATGGCAAATTTCTTGTAGTGATACATGCTAAAGTCTCAAGCAAAAAGTAAATGACAAGAAAAATAAAATGCGGAAAATTAAATTACATCAACTCTTAAATACACACTAAAAATAATGACAATTAAAATATATGACAAGAATTAAAATATACATGAGATGATGAAGAATAATAATACAACAATGCAAATATAAAATAAAAAACAATAAAAAACAATAAATAACAAATAAAACAAATCACAATATTTTTGTAAGTTTTTTTTAGAGGAATATTTTTAAGTAAAAGAGGTGCAGAAGATGAAAACAGTGGTGGAAATAGCAAAATAGTAGTGAAAGTCAAAAGAAAATTGGGCTCAGACTGGATAGATCTGAGCCGTCTGATGAATCAGAAGGTTCAGATCTCATCACAGTGAAGCTCATCACAGCCACAAGATTAAATATGAAGGATTAAAAAAACGAGAGTGTATGGGAGAAGAAAGGCAAGCGCGCACAGGATAACAGAGGGAATATAAATACGAATCAGTGAAGAAAAAATCATTTGTTTCTAAACTTTCTCCTTCTTAAAACAAAACCGGTCCCCTTCTCTCTCTAACTCACCTTCCTGGAAAAAAACAAGATGAATCTTCATCTTCAACCTCTCTCCAGCGCAATGGCCGGTCACCCTAGGGTGGCGGCGCCGCTGCCGGTATTCAACCAAACTACTCCGTTTTAAAAAATAAACACATATTTAGATATCCTTTTTTGCGTATGTTACGAATCTGAACTTAGATTTTCCAAAACAACAAAGGTTTGTCCTAGATCTGCAAGTTTAGTTTCAAATTTTTTTACCTCTTCTTACCTTTGATACGATCTGTGTTGTTGTTCTTCGCGCCGGATTCGGTTCGATTTGAACTTAGCTTCGGTTTCCTTTTTCTTCCTTTACTTTGATTCGGATCTTGAGATTTGCGGACGGTGTAAGGGTTGTGTTCATGAACTTCGATTCGATTATGTTCCATCTTTTTTTGTTATGGATTTTTGAGGTTAGATGTTGGATTGAATGGCCGAATTTTTTGGATTCGAGTTTATGAGAAATAGTTTCGGTTTTGAGAACTGTTATGGTGGTGATGGCAGATTCGAAATCATGTGTTATGGTTGTTGGTGATCTGTGAAATCGGATGATTTTGTGGTTGAATGTGTTCATATAATTTTCTGGAAAAAGGAACGAATGTTCTTCATATTTTGATGTTTTTGTGATTTTGATCTGAGAAAGATGGAGAGAGAAAACAAAAGGTGTTTCTGACCTGATTGAGGACTGATTTGACTGATTATTCTCTCTGCCCAATGGATAATAAATGCAGGCTATTTATAGCCTCTAAAATTAGGGTTAGGTACTAATGGGCCAATGATATTGTGACTTGTGGACTATAAGATGAGAACAAAGGACTCAAGGACTTAAAATAACACTAAAAGAAAAATAAAAAAGTAATAAAATATTAATAATAAAATTAAAATCAAAAATTAATACTAAAAAAACAAAACTTAAAACTAAAGTAAAAAAAAAAGATAATAAAAAGATAATAATAGAATATTTAAAATTGTCCCTTTGGAATAAAAAATGAGGTATTTTAAAATACTTCTCTGCCGAAATTTTGTTTGAAACGACAGAATTACTCGGCTTCTTTAAATACGAACAAAATACTTCGAACGCGAATAAAACTAGAAACAAAGTGCGAGTGCAAAGGATTTTTTTTAAAATGCCAATAAAATTTGAGAATTAAAATACCGATGCAACGAGCGTTAAAAACACGATTGAAATAAAATACAACTGAAGTTGAGATTTTAAAAAAAAAAACTAACACGACGAGCGTTAAAAAACGATCAGAATGAGGATTTAAAAAGCGAATAAAGAGAAATCAAAGGTGAATAAAATGAGTTTTGAAATGCATATAAAACAAATAACAAAGGAGAACCTTGGTCAAAATTTGGGGTATGACAACTGTGTTTTATTGAGTTGTAAGTTGTGAATCTCTCTAAAGCTTTAAAGCAAAGAGAAGGTTCTGTTTATTGGAGTGAGTCTCCATTCTTGTGTTTGAATGTAACTTCACCATATTGAGTTGTAATCGTATAATCGCAGGGGCTGTGATTAATTGGTAGGAAGAGAGATGAGATCTCAGATCTATTTTAAATAAGATAAGCTATTTTAAATAAACTGTGTTTTTAAAAAGAGATCATAGTAAACTGGTTTGCATTAATAAGCTGTTTTTTAAAAAGAAATTGTAATAAACTTCCTTTTTTTTATATATAAATAAGTTGTTTTGAATAACATAAATTGTTTTGAATAAATTACAAGATGAATGACGAAGTATAACACAGTATTGATTTTAAGAGAAAAAAGGTAAAATAGTAAAATTATAACATAAGTCCTCCATCTCCTTTTTTTGTTGGTTTTTTTAACTCCCAAATAAGGGGAAGGTTTTCCCTCCTTTCTCTCTTCCCTCCCTTTCCTTTCATTCTCCTCCTTAGCCTTTCCTTTCCTTCCTCTAAAAACTCGCAAACAAAGCTTTAATGTATCTAGAAGTCCATTCATAAATCCACAAATTCTAGACAGAGTCGTTAAATTGTATAATATTCCTAGATGCATTCACTTTTTTTTTTTTTTGTTACAATCTAGATGCATTCACTTATTTACTAGAATATGAATCAAAATAACCATAGATTCTATTTATCGAAAGGGCATTGCAATGAAACAAATATTACTTCCAATTTTTAATTTTTAGTTATCTATTTATTTTCCTTCCTCTCTCTCCAACATTACTTTGGTCACGTGTGATCAGCAATCCTTTGGTATAATGTCAATGGACCATGCTTTTCATTTGGTTGCTTTGGTTGTGGGAAATAGAGTCAATAGGGAGAATTTTTTTTGAAAATTGTTGTTGACACGTTATATTTGGCTGAAAAACATTTGTAAAAGACGCAAATGTTTTTGCGGCACTTGACTACCGAAGTAAAGAACCGGCTGCAGTTAACTACTGAAGTTCCTTCGACAGTTAACTACTACGAAAACTTCGGCAGTTAACTGCCGTGGAAAATTCAAACCTGATTATATATATATATATATATATATATATATATATATATATATAAGAATAGCGTTTAAATCTTAACCAAAAAAAATAAAGAGCATTTAAATCCTCAAAAAATTTCAATGAGTGTAAAAATTAAACATTTGAATATTGTTTTTTAAATTAATTAAATAAAAAAATTATTGTGCACAATTATTTTAACGATTTTTATTTTTTATTTAATTAATGTACAAAACAATATTCAAATGTTTAATTTTTACACTCATTGAAATGTTTTTTTAGAGGATTTAAATGATATTCTTATTAAGGTATATATGCATAAGTATAATATTGTAATTGTTTGAAACGTACCGAAATAATGATTGAAACAATAAAAATCAATAAATATTAATAATGACAATTTAAGGGTTTTTTTTTAAAAAAAAAATCAGGTTTGAAGTATCCGCAGCAGTTAACTGCCGAAGTTTCTGCGGTATTTAACTGTCGAAGGAACTTCGGTAGTTAACTACAACCGGTACTTTACTTCGATAGTTAACTGTCGCAGAGGTATTTGCGTCTTTTACTAATGTTTTTCTGCCAAATGTGACGTGTCAACAACAATTTTCCTTTTTTATTTGGTTGGATGTTGTTTGGACAATGTGGGAATATAGAAATATTGCCATTTTTCATCGATGAGAAATTAGCACCTTTTATATTCTGGTGTCAATATAAGATTAAAAGTTTTTATTTTTTTATTTTAGACTAAAATACATTTTTGGTCCTCCAAGTTTCACAAACTTGCGATTTTGGTCCCTCAAGTTTAAAAATAGTATTTTTGGTCCCTTAAGTTTTATCCCCTTTGTAAATCCATGGTCCCCCTTGATTTTGACTCAATTAAAGCTGACATGACGCTATTTTATAATGTTTTTTTGTTGATGGTGGATATTATTAAAAATAAATTAAATCAAGCTATGATAATTGCAATTTATAATAAAAGAAAAAAGCATAAAACAATGAGAATTCCAAAGAAAAAAAGTGTAGAGAACTCAAAATTCTATTTAATTGCAATTTATATTAAAAACTAAGTGCTTAAAGGTCACGTGAGTTCTGATAATTTCATTTTCCAATCAGAACTCAAAATCAAACTAGCGATTTGGGGCTTATTTCTCATTCTTATCTCAACCAAAATCAAAGAGGACCATGGATTTGTTAATGGGGTAAAACATAAGGGACCAAAAGTGCAATTTTTAAACTTAAGAGACCTAAATCGTAAGTTTGTGAAACTTGAGGATCAAAAATGCATTTTAGCCTTTATTTTATGATTTGATGATAATCCAGGCAAACAGACACCTAGTGTTGAGAATGCATTGGTATTACAAACACCTTTTTACTTCATTCCTAATTAATTAAGTGAGAATCAATATTAATACATGACTGGTTACAATTTTCACAAGAAAGGAAAAGAAAAAAAATGTTAACCAACCAAATCCCTATCACATCTTCACATTTCTTAAAGGTTAGTTTGTCTTCTTTTGACCCCTCCCCCCCTTTTCTTTAAATTTTTTTCACCCTTGACCAGTTGACCTATTTTCCCTCCCAACCAACGTTGCATACTATGTGCAAAATCCATGACTATTCAACAATCACCACCCAAGAAAAACATAGGGCTGCATAAAATGAACCCTTTAAGGTTAACACAACTAAGGTGAAACAAATGAATCACGCCTCTTCTTAGTATGAGCTTCCGGATTTCCTTTTCTCATCATTGCAGCAAACTCATCATAGTTAATACGTCCATCCTGCACATATATCACAATTTCCGCATTAGTTTTTTTATTTTTTGTGATAGTCAGAGTTTAAACCCTAGATCTTGCATATACTATACATTATTCCTATCAACTGCTCTAAGTTCATCAGGACATTTCAGGATTAACTTGTATCAAACATATGTACACATATTCTTTATGAAATCAAAGGAATCTATATAAGCAATGCACATAAATATAATTAACTATTTCAAGTAATCAATGGTATATTTGATTTTCCGATGACCAAAATTGATCTAAGTGGATTAATTTTGTAGAATTGATCTTGGTTCAAAATCAAGTTAATATAAAGTTGATTTATGTTTGAAGCCATTCTGAAAGAATATAAATTTACGAGTAAAAATCATGTATGCAGGCAAAAAAAAGTCATAAAGATAGAAAAAAATTTAATCGAGAAAATTTAAATATATCACAATTCAAATAAATTTTGTGTGTCTGAGATCCCAATTGTCTCTCTCAAAATTGAATCGAAACATACAAAAATGTATAACACTTACATTATCTCCATCAACTTCTTGAAGTATCTCTTTGATGTCTCTGCCATCATGCATGTTGTATTCACGGAGAGCTTGATCTAGTTCTTCAGTGGTAATGAACCTGTAGGTTATATATTGGTACAAAAATGAGATAAAAATTTCAAAACCTACAACCAACCAAGTTTTATTTTATTTTTGACAGAACCATCAACAAAGTTATTTACAAAATAATTGTCATCACAAAGTTATCTAGTTCTTTATTTACCCGCTGTTATCTTTATCAAAGTATTGGAAGGCAGTGTAAAGATGTTCTTCTCTATTCATTCTGTTCATGTGCATTGTTGCTGTGATGAACTCGTCGTAATCTATTGTTCCATTGCCATCAGCATCAGCCTGTAATTAATATGCACAACAATGAGAAAATCTATATCTAAAATAAATATATCATGTTTGTCATCATAATTCTAATTTGATGTCCACATCTACAATTGTAAGTTGTAACTGTGTGACGTAAATGATTTAGAGGTCTCCACGATGGGATCGCAGTTACAAAATTGCGTCAACATTGACTACATTTGTTAGTATTTAGCTGCAATGTCTAGCTTCGCAACATAACTACGACTGCAATTGAAATTTAGAACCGTATTTTTCATATCATAAAAAAAGTGAGATTTTTAAACCAAGACGACAAAACGGCATCAAAATTCCATTTTGTAGATATAAAATAGGCAGAGAGGAGAACTTACAGCTTCCATTAATTGCTTAACTTCTTGTTCTGAAAGCTTGGTGCCTTGCTTTGCAAGTCCTTGTTTGAGCTCTTCAACTGTAATGGTTCCACTGTTGTCGGTGTCCATCCCCTTGAACATTTCCTTCAACCCCATTATTTCTTCTTCTGATAAACATCCAGCAATTACCTATAATCCATTTACAAATTCTATTGTTAGGTTGCTTTGTGTCAGCAAGGGAAATATGTTTACGATAAGATCGAAGAGATGAAGATGAAGTTCAGAGGAGAAGTGGGCTTGATAGGTTGATAAAAAGGAATATCCTTGTAATTCATGTTGAATTTGAATGAAAAGGATAAATAGTGAGAGTTATTTATACGGTGCGTTAGTCTAACTAACTCTTAACTACCTAACCAACCAATTAACCATAATTTACATATCAACTAACTATGGTTTATTCACTATACTCTAATAATATGTAGCCTAACACAATTTTGACGTGTTACTAAAAGTTTTCAGCGTAACTATAATCATGATTGTAACCACAATTTTTTATCTTTTTGTTCAAGTAGCGTAACCACAATTTAAAACCATGGTAGTAAGATAAAAGAATATATATAATCATTAAAATAAAGTAAAGAAACATTACCCTTAGAGCAACTTTCTTAAATTGGTTCATTGCTCTAAACTGCTTGAGCCTATTTAGTACAGCATTGTCAATAGGTTTATCTGGTGCTTCACCATCCTCCTTGATCCAAGGGTGATCTATTTTTTAAGCAACAAATTCATCAATTAGTTAATAAAATCATGAAATTGTAAAAGAATTCTAGTATTTTTTCTTTAATTAAGTGAAGGTCAAATGAAGATGGAAAAGATGCTTACTCAAAACTTCAAAGGCTGTAAGTCTCTGTTTGGCATCTGAATTTAACATTTTCCTTACAAGATCTTTTGCTGCAGGTGAAATTGAAGGCCATGGATCGCTTGTAAAGTCAATGTGGCCTCTTAAGATGGCATTGAATATACCATGTTCAGATTCTGTCAAAGCAATTTTTATTTTTCAGTTACAACCAATGCATGTATATACCATAAATTTTAAAAACAATTTCATTAATTATTATTTTTAGTGTCTTTCTTTCAAAAATCTTAGCTGCAAAACTAACAAATTAATTGCGGAGAAATGGAGTATTATGGGTTCGAATGTCTTTGCAGTCATTTACCATCTGATTTGCAATAATGCAAAACATTCAATCAAGACTTGTTTTAAGTAATACATAAATTGGAATTAATTTACCAATTTTCTTCACATAACAAAGTTGAATACTAAGTTGTTGAATTGAAAATCATAATTAAGATGAAATTAATATTTAACCTGCCCAAAAAGGAGGGACACCAGAAAGAAGAATGTATAGCATGACACCAATACTCCAAATATCAACTTCAGGCCCATATCTTCTCTTCAACACCTCCGGTGCTATGTAATATGCACTGCCAACAATGTCTTTGAACATCTCTCCTGTTTAAAAAGGTTAAAATCGGTATTAGAAGTTTACTTAGGACATTGATCACAAAAATGCTAATATCTTCATTCTCAATGTTTATAATTAATCGTTTTATTCATCTTTATGCTTCAAGTGAAAGAGCTATATCTAAGGTCAATACACATATTAACCCCTGATTACATACACAGAAGATATGCAAAAAATACATACACCATATTAATAACTCATTATAAATTGTAGATGCTATTTGTCCCATACAAAATAAATATTTTCTACACCCTGAATAAAAAGGTGCAATCTCTCCAATGCGTAGGAATTAATTCATGTTGATTAAAAAAAAAGTAATTAATTAATGTTGAGTATAACAAAAAAATTCCTAAGAAAAAAACCAAGAAGAAACATATATAAACAGAGAAATATATGATATTGAATTAATATAGGAAATAAATGAACCTTCTTTGAAAAAGACGGATAGACCAAAATCGGTGGCTTTAAGGGGTGCATTTTCATCCTTATTCAACAAGAGAAAATTTTCTGGCTTAAGATCTCTATGAATAACACCCATTGAATGCAAAGTATGAATTATTTGCACAATGGTTCTCATCAAAGAAGCTGCGGCACGTTCGGTATAATGTCCCTTCGCAATGATTCGATCAAATAGTTCACCACCGGCACATAATTCCATGACCAAATGAACCGATTGTTTGTCTTCATATGCACCTTTCAGTTCCACAATGTTTGCTTGGCCCGTTAGATGATGCATTATTTGCACTTCCCTTCTAACATCCTCTATATCCTCTTTATTCACTAGTTTTCTCTTGGCAATCGTTTTGCATGCAAATTGTTCTTTTGTTACCTTATGTGTACATAAATGTGTTACCCCAAATTGTCCTCTCCCTAGCTCTTTCCCTATGGAATATGTTGCTCGAACGTCTTCCATTGGTCGTTGTAATACGGGGCCAACTGCGGCCGGTTTCGAGGGTTTTGATGAAGGAGATGCCGTTGTTTGTGGTGGTTTTGATGTTGGTGGAGTCGTGATAGGGTTCGTTGATGGCTCGTTATCTTGGTTTGTGTTGGTTTCTCCCTTGTCGGCAGCGGCCGCGTTTTCAGCTGGGGTATCTCCGCCTTGGGAGCAACAATTTCCCATGGTGGAAGGGAGAGAGGTAAAACAAAAATGTTAAGATGATGAAGGAAAGAGAAAGAGAAAAGAGATATGAGAGATGTAAGATGGGAATATGGCAAAGGTGGTGATTGGTGAATAATGGGTTTTAGGGGGTTGAATCAAAGATTATTTGATAATAATGAAAAAAAATAAACTAACGAAAAAAAAAAGAATAAAGTAAAAAGGGAAATTAAAGGTTGTTAAAATGGTTAGTTGATTCACAGCTTGGAATGTTGGTGAAATTGGATGAAGGTATTGATAGTGAGAGATTGTAGGAGGATGCAATTGAAAGAGTCGTTTTCGTGTCTATTGCGTGGTAAGTTTGAGACAAGGGTGAAGAGAATTTTTCGGATGGGAAAATTAAACGGGTATTTTGTATGTTAAGAAGGCTTAATTAAAGTGACTTTCTAACGTTGTTTGTTATAAAAGCTATTGTTGTTACGACTACAACAAGTGATTATTACTACAACTAAGTTATGGGTGTTTAATTCTTAAAGAGGAATAATAGTGTAGTGTCATCTACCCAAAAAAGAAAAAAAAATGAAGTTGTCACATGTAAGAAAAATGAGGGCATACCGTTAAAGTTCAAGGGCTGTTTGGATTTGATTAATTCTTAAGCCTATTTGAATTTATCTATCTATCTACTAGTATAATGGATCCGGATCCTCTCCATCTGACATCTCTGCAGCAGCCTCTCCATCTAATAAACCAACCATTAGATACATCCAATGGATGATATAGAAAGGCAATAAAATATTGAAAAAACAATATGCAAATGTCTCCAACTCAAATGCACATAAATATTGCATTTATGTGTATCAGATTACACGACCTCTGAAACAATTTTTTGTTAGTTACAACTAAATTCTTCCTCTTTTACTCTCTCGTAGCATGTGTATAAGATTTTCATGAAAACTTAAATTAAAAATAAGAAAAAACTATCCAAATCAAATGTAATAATCTCAAAAAAAAGAGTACAAAAGTTTCTGCAATGAACTCAAACAAAATGTTCTGCAATGAACTTAAATTCAAACAAAATGAACTCAAACAAAAGTTTCACAATCTTTGCAGCTACCAACAATCTTCCTCTTAACATATACTCCTCACATCTTTATGGCTCTGTCAATGTTGAGATATCTTTGTCACATAGTATTCCTAGTATTTGAAAGATACATGTTAATAACTTGAGTATATATGTTAAAGAAAGTGCTATATAGTTGTAGAAACTTACCATTTAAGAAACTGGTAAAACTAGTGCCACCAAATTGATTGAAAGTATCATTGTTTTCCTACATAAATGACCAAACAAATTAGCCACTATTTTCTCCCTTAAGTACATTATTGTACTTGAATTTCTATTATACCATAGATGGATGGTTATATGCATTATTTACCCATGTAGGTACACTTGTACTAGCTGCCTCGTATTGCCCTTGGGGTTGTACACTCCTTTTCACACAATTTGAATCTTGATTGTTCTGCATGAATGAGAAAAACTCAATACTATTTTTAAGTAATAATAATAACAGCATTAATAATAATAAAGTTCAATCATTTGTAATACCAGAGTAGGTTCTTGCATTTTTGAAACACGTGATCCATCTCTTTTCCTTTTCTTGGAAAGTTCGATCTCTACCCGACCTTTCAAACGCTTTCCACCCTTTCTGCCTTCTTTTTTCTTGAACCCTTTAGCTTGTGTTGAACCATCAGTGATGCTTGATATATCTTTGACTTTGCTAATAAACTCATTTTCTTGAGTAGTACTTACTTTCTTATTTTGGAACTCTAACATTTGTCTGGCTACTTCATCAACAACTTTTTTAAGGAACATGAATGGTTCTTTGCTCCTACATGCTTCACTGGCTATCCTTATAAGGCGAGGACAAATCTCCTTATAGCGTTCCTCAGGGGATAGATCAACATCTTCTATCACATCACTTACGCCAACAATAGGTATTGGCTCACTTCTTGCTAACTTTGTCCACCTTTTTAAAATATATTGCTCAGGCACCGATTTGATGTTCATATGAATAAAGACTCTTAGACAATGAGAACAAAGAATTCCAAAGTTCTCAAACTTACGACAAGAACAACATATTGAATTCTTTTCCAAATCAAATGATACTTTCCACTCCCCCAAATCTATTCCCATCACAACAATATAATCGATTATGGGTGTTTGTATGTTCACATTCTTTACAGAACATGTTTCAAACAACTCATACTCATTTTGAAATAGATCAAAGATAGTGGGAGTATAAATCTCAGACATTTGTTTCAAGATATAAGAATATTTGTTCTTGAGCCTTGGAATTTTTTGGCGTGCTTCAAATTCACACTGGGATTCCTTATATCGTTTTTCTGCTACAACATCTTCGAAACGCTTGAAAAACTTTATTATATCCAAGTTCGCATTCATAAAACTTTTAATATCTGCATTCACACTTTCACTAAGTTGGGTGCTTCTCATTCCTAATGTAAAAGCCCTCTTCATAAAACAAGATGCCCATTTCTTCTTTAAAGTGTAGGCTCTTTGCAACCAAGTGTTTTCCTTGACACCATACCTTTCAAGGAGGGTTATCCAACTTTCTTCGAATTTCTCTTCTTCGTCGTAGCCATACATGCACTTCGTAAAATCAGTAAGAAAATGAGAGCCACCCTTCATTAAATTTCCTAAGTGCTTGATGCCATTTTGCATCAAATGCCAAGTACATAAGCCATGGTAAGTGTCAGGCATAACTTCAACTAATGCATTTGCCATTGCCTGGGCTTGATCAGTGAAAACTGTTTGGGGCATTTTTTGCTGATGTGCCTCTAAAAATGTCTCAAAGAGCCACTTGTATGATTCAGCTGTTTCATCATACAACAATGCGGCCCCAAAGATTACTGCACTCCGATGATGGTTAAATCCAGAGAATATTGCTAGTGGTCTATGAGAACTATTAGTGCAATATGTTGAATCAAGAGAGACCACATCACCAAAGTACCTGTAATGATGAGAAATGTAGTCAACTCAACTTTAGATAATGAATCTTTATTTACAAGAACTAAATAAAATAATTAAGGTTATAATGAAGTAATAGAAAATGAAACTAATCAATAAGCATCCTTGCATCTGCCCAGAAGATGTTCGTTATTTGTTCCTCCGCATCTATTTGAAAGGCATGATAGAAAGTTGGATTTTTAACCAACTTCTTCTGAAAGTATTGTAATAGATAACCAGCTTCCCCATGTACCAAACTCCTTTGCCTTAGTTTTCGAAGATAATTCTTTTGATCCACACGAATAAATCCCAAGTTAGTTCTGTCACCCACTTCTTTACTCATCAAATCAAATGTCTTTCGCTGTTGCAGGCCAGCGTCATCTGCTAGATCAATTTGATGGCGTTGAAATTCTGAAACTTTTCTTTGAGATGACAACATATGAGTTGTTTCTTGTGAATGTAAAATATGGTTGTGTTTCTCCACAAAGTCATGCACCAACAATTTTCCATCCACATTCTTGAGTCCTAACCTTACCGGACAATTTGTTCTGGTCTCTGGCCTTGGATTGATAGTTTTAAAATCTTGTTTGTCTGGCTTTCGCAAACCTTCTTTACAACAAACAAATCTGCAAGAAGTCGTCAAACCATCTTTTGTCTTATGTGAATATTGTTTCCTCACTCCAAATCCAACTCTTCCACCATAAGCAGTCCAAAATTTATAAGCATCCTCAGCATTAGTAAAAATCATATCAACCTTTGGTTTCCAATCTTCTTCCATGTGTGTCAACAGTTCTCCACACCTCCCATTGAAAAGCAATACGTCAATTAAAAAATAAACCTAGTGTAACCCTTCTACCCAAAATACAAACTTTTAAATAATCAACAATTGCAACTTTTTGTATTATAAGATCGTTAACAAAGGCAATAATGGAAACAACAATAAGATATAACCTAAATTATTACTATACCAAATAATATAGTTTTTTCATGAAACAAAATTAAATTTCTAAAACTTTTAAAAGAACAGATAGCACATAATGGTGATGGTTAATCAAATAGAGAAAAAGTAAGATAGATAACACATAAATATTAAGACTTTTAGTACCTGGAAGAAGAAAATAGCAGAATGAGTGGTGATTGTGGATAGCCCCCAATTCTCAATGTGATGATAGCAATCAACAGAATGGGTAGGGATGTGAACATAAAAAACCCGGGAAAAAAACCCAATATGAAATTAGGCGCTGATTGCTCATTTTGAGAATCTGGTAATAATTTTGAAATCAATATTTATGTTCACGAATTGAATTTGGAGATATTTACAGATTGTTTTGTCAACATTTTACTGCCTTTTCATATCATCTATTGGATATATCTAATGGTTGGTTTAATAGATTGAGAGGCTGCTGCAGGGATGTCAGAGGGAGAGGATCCAAACGCCTAGTATAATTGAGTTGTGCCAAGCAAAGGTTAGTTTTTACTCTCTTTTTAGAAAGAGGTTGATTTTACTCTAAAAACCATTTAAGATCCGAGCATTTGCACGGGTCGCGTAACATTACGTTAATTATATAAAATAAAGAGTTGACAGTGTTTTTCACCCATATAATATATGTCATTTCAGGTTTTCACCGCTATAAAAATTTCGGTTTGATTTGCATTCTTGTAAAATTATTTTTTTCAGGAAAACCCCCTCCCCCATATGACTGCATATTTGCTGACGTGGTACACTGTGTGGCACGTTGACTGTGCACATATGCTTATATGGCACGCTGACTGCATAATATTTTTTTTAAGGGTACACATGACATTTGTACTTTTTTAAAAAAAAAATAATTTAAAAAATAAAAATGAATTTATATTAATCTAAAAAATTCTGACAATTAATTTTCGAAAATTGAAAATCATAAAAATTTGATTTTTTTTTTAAAAAAAATCAATATATATTCATTTACATTAATTTGAAATAAAAAAATTGTAACTTTTTTTAAAAAAATCCAAAAAATAATTTAAATTCATTTACAAAAATTTTTATAACCAAATTTTTTTGAAATTTTAAAAAAATCAGAAAAAAAACTATAAGATTTTTTTTCGAAATTTAAAAAATCAAAAAGTATAATCCGATTTTTCTCGAAATTAATTTTAAAAGTTCTGGAATTTCTTTAATTTTAAAAATTTCAAATTCTGGAATAAGTTTTAATATAAATTTGTAATTTTACCAGCATTTTTTTATATTAATTTTTAATTTTAATATAAAACAAATTCTAGAAAAAAATTAAATTTTTAAAATATAGTTTTTTTATACAAAATATAAAAAATTTGGTAACAAATTTTTTTTCCTGAATTTAAAAAAAAAACAAACTCTTGAATTTTTAAAAAATATCCGTAAAAAAAATATTTCCTGAATTTTTACTATTTTTTTATTTTAAAAAATTAATTTTCAAATTTTCTAAAATATTTTTTATTTTTAAATTAATATAAATAATTTTTTTTATTTTTTGGATTTTTATCAATTGTTTAAAATTAAATTTCAGATATTTTAATAATAAAAATGAAATTTCTCAAACTTTAATAGATTTTTTTTATAAAAAAAAAAATGAATGATACACGTGGCAAGTGAAAAAAAAAAGAAATAATAATAAAAAATCCATGTCAGCGCCACATAAGCTGATTTGGTGAGTTGGAGGGAGGAGGGTGGTAAGCTGAAATTTTTTTTTGTTACAAGAACATAAACCAAACCGAAATTTTTACAGGGGTTAAAACTAAAAATGACATATATTACAAGGGTGAAAAGCACTATTAACCTTAAAATAAATAATTACATATGTAATATTATGAAATGTTTAAAGATATTAAACGAAAATTGTCAACATTAGGGTAATATTTGTATTAAATATTTTTTTATATGCAAAAATTTGTTTCATATTTTCACTGCGCTCGTTATGAATTTTATTTGCTTCTAACTACGGGAGTAAAAATGTTATGTACTGATATGAGAAGGTTCATACATTGATATTTTGAAAACTCTTGACTATACTTTCAAAATATCAATAATAGTGTAGTGTTTTTATTAAATATCTTTTATTTATATGCAAAACATTGTAAATTATTTTCACTGTGTTAGTTGTGGATTTAATATGCTTATATTTGCAGAAGCAAATTTTGTGCTAATGTGAAAAAGTTGATATGCTGAAATTTAATATGAGTTGATTTTTCCTATTCCACTTTACCCAATTTCCTTTAAACCCTAACCCCCAATTAAATTTTTCTTGATCCAAAATCAAAAACACCTTTAGTTACATCAAATAAATCAGATTGTCCATAAGTTAATATCCTTGTCAATACTCTCAGCAGCGACATCGATCTGTCGTCGAAGAATCGAAGTGGTAAGGCTCATATTCAACGCGTGAAAGAAGATGAAAACAAAAAGATATCGTTGTTTTGGGATTTGTGTTGTTGTTGGCTTGTGTTGTTTTCGAATTTGTGTTTTGATTCAGATTCAGAAGGGTGTTGCGTTTTGTGTTTATGATGGTGATATGACTGTGAATAAAAGGTTCTAGAAAGGGAAAGTTCAAAGAGAAAGAGAAAGAGAAAGGGATTCCGACAAAGAGAGAAGGGAAATTGGAAAGGGTAGGGAAGTGTTTTGTTTGATGAATTTTTTTCTAGGTTTTTGTTTTAATGAATCTTATGAAGATGATGAAGAACAGAGGGGAAGAAGCCTATTTTATGGATTTTTTTGCCACATGGGCTCTTACTAACAGAAGTTTTAATTATTTGATAGAAGGATTTATTTGGCAAACGAAGCTAAAAGTGAGGGGCTAAAACGTGTGTTTTATTAATTTTGAGATCAAAATGAAAACTTGAAATTATTTAGGAGACCAATGGATCAAATAAGCCTTATATTTAAAAAATTATTTTATATGCCAAATACGTTAAATATTGCAGTGCACCAGTTGCTTATTTTATACGCTTATATCTACGGAAGCAAACTTTTATCTATTGATATGAAAAAGTTAATGTGATAAAATTTTGAAAAATCATGACTATTTTCAAAATACCGACCTTAATGTAGTTTTTATGTTAAATGATTTTTATTTATATGCAAATTAATGAGATTAAAACAGATGAACATAAACGTTTATTCTATATTTATGCCTTAAGATATTTGAATAATATGTTTTCCTATGTTTATTGTTTAATATGAAATTGACCATGAAGCAAACTAAATTTGTGAGTGGTCTAGTTGGAATTAGGAAGATGGCTTGTAGGGTTGAGATCCGTGATAAGTTTGTAAGGGCACGAAAATATCGGTTTTAGTATAAAAGATGTCGAATCCTATAGAGACTAATGTCAAGTACCGTTTTCTATTGTCACGTTGTTTATCTAAGGTGAAGCTAATTAGTTTAGTTGCAAAATTGGGAAATTCGTGTCTACCGTTGTTGCTTGCTAAATTGTATTTTATTATCGTAACAGGAAAATATTTTTGCGTGTAAAAAAGATTAAATTAAAGGGGTCGCCAGCTTTCGCGCGTACGCCTTACAACTTCAAAACTTCGTTTTGAAAAATAATAAATTTACGAGCAAAAAGTTATTTTTAGAATTTTAATTTAAAGGTTCCGTTTTCTTTCGCACAACCAAAACCGTATTTTGAACTCCCACACGTCAACTTTCAAGTGTACGGCTACAAAGTTCAAAATAACATTTTTGAAAATTAGTAATTTCTAAATTAATTATAAAGAACGCTATCGCTGCATATTAAAATTAATTCCTGAATCATCTACATACAGGTTTCACTCTTTTGATATTCGTGTTATTCTAGTTTTCACTGTAAATATTCATGGTTAAAAATCAGAATTTTCAAACTTCAAAATAATTCATGTTACAATTACTAATCATACAACTTAACAGAATATCATTACTACGACATTCGTTACATTCAAAACTTTATAAAATTCTACTCGGATATAACAGCATAATAATCTAAACTTAACTTTAACAAATTCATAATAAAAAGTAAGTAAAAAATGAAACCTGCTACTGCTACTGTTGAAATCTTTAATTGAATACAATGACTCCATAGGCAATTTCCCATGAATTAATAATACATACAGACCCGAGATGAAATCAGCAGCAATTCTTAATTGAATTCTTAATGAATTTAATTTTTTTTCCGACCGTTTTTCTTTATTTTGATGCGCAAAGACATTTAATCTACAAATATCTGGAATAAACATCGCAAAAATCTATAAAATCAAGATAAAAAAAAATATAAGTCGAGTCAAAATAATAATGTATTTTACGTGTTATCAATCCGCTGTGTGGAGGAATTGTCGTTTTTGTTATCCAATGTGGTCCACTTCAAGGCCGAGTAAAAATAGAGTTTTACTTGTTTTCCTCTAAGGGTTTGTGGAGAAAAAAAAATATTACTCCCTCTGTTGTAAAATGAGTGTCGTTTTAGTCAATTGCACACAAATTAAGGAATGAAATGAAATAATTATTAGACATAACACTTTTACTAAACTGCCCAAGAAAGAGACAAACTTAAAGTTGCATTGAAAATTTTGCGAGAGAAAAGTTTGAGTATTTATTGAGGGTAAAGTTGAGAGAGAAAAAAATTAAAGTTGTATTAAAAATGCAAATGTGACATTTATTCCGAAACAAATTTTTTTGCCTAAAGTAACACTCATTATAAAATTGAGAGAGTATTATTTTGATTGAAAAAAAGTGGAATCTAATTTAGTCCCTTAGAAAGAAGTTTAATAGTTTCTCTTAATTGTAAAATCAAGGCACATGAGACTATATTTTAGAGACTAGTATCCTGAGTTAATAAAATTGCTCTTAATGGAAAATATGTCTTATTTATAAATGTTAATCCTAATTCTAATCTAAAGATTTCCTTCCTTTCTCCATTCAATTAATCTAAAAAATCTTTATTGAAAAAACTTTTGAAGGGATTGGAACCCTTTGCCTTAATGGTTTCTTCTCAACATTTTCACCACTAAGTCACTGACAATTTTGTTGATTTTATTTTGTTTTCATTAATTGATATCCAATATCAAACTTCCTTTTTTTTAGGGAGTATTCATAGACCTTTTTAATCCTAAATTTTTAACATTTTTGCAAACAACCAATTTTATTATGTTAATGGTTAGAATCTGAAAATCACATTTTTAATCGACTTACTAAATCTCCTTTTTTTTTAAAAAAAAAACACTAAAGGTAGTTTAATTTCAATTACGGATCAAATATATAATGTGATATACTTTATTCTTATTTTTATATATTATAGTTGATATGACCCGTGCGATGCATAGATCGATGGTCTAGTTGAAAATAATCATTTTCCTTTACGTGGTAAAATATAATCTTCTTTGATAGTAACAAATAGAAAGGGAAGCAATCACTTAACATTATGCTTTTAGAACGGGAGCCAACATTTTCTCATGGAATATTATTGCAATAACAAAATATAGATTAGAACGGGAAAGACACGAAATATGGTTAATTGTCGGAATGAACTCTATACTTATGAAGAACCGCAATGAAATCTTCAATGTACTGGTTGTGAAGATCATTTGAACGGATAACCTTGCTCATCTCTTTTGCGTTGTTCCTACAAGTACTTCCCTCCTCACAAACCATTGCCAACCTCAACGTCTGTGCTACACTCTCCTTAGTAAATGACCCATCTTGCTCACTCCTTGGTACCTCAATAGCTACATTCTTTTCTACTAGTGCTCTTGAAAACAGACATTGATCTAGCAAATATGGAAGGGTAACAAGAACGTGCCCAAAATTAAGCATCTCAATAACAGAACTCGCACCACAATGACTAATGCACCCCCCAATCGCGGCATCAGCCAATATCTTCCATTGAGGTGCCCATGTTTTCCAAACAGTACCACGGTCCTTGGTTCGATCCTCAAACCCATCTGGTAATTCAAATGTACCCTCTTTCAGATTTTTTAAAGCCCAAAAGAAAGGTAACCCAGAAAGCTCGATTCCAAGAGCTAATTCAGTTAGATCTTGCTGGCTGATCCTCAGCTCACTGCCGAATCCTATGAAGACAACTGATGATGGTTCTCTTGTTCCCAGCCATGTCTTGATTTTCACCCAATCAGGGTTGTTCTCTTCCTCTTCATCATCTCTTATCTGCATGGATGGTGGAAGCAACCCCACCGGAACCACAGGCATGTCCTTGTAAGAGACATAATCTAACCATTCCCCCTCAAGTTCTCTGGAGGTTCTTAGAAGAAGTAAGTCACAACTTGAATATACTTGATTCATATCAAAATCAGGCATTTTTCCTGACTCGTCTTTAAGAGCTGAGAATGCTCTAATAATCTCATAAGGCTTGAGATGAATAGTTGTTTTAAAAGGAAGCCAATTTGGTGGACCACAAATGTCTTCCGCCGTTAAATTTGACTTGACCTTATCCTTAGGTGGATCAAAGAAACATATGCTCCAAGCTGGGGTTAACTTGTAATAAGCACAAGGAATGTTGAGGCTTTTGGCTATTGGTGCTGCCCAACCACTTGCAAAGTCATAGAAAACCCAATCAGGTTTTGAAGTTTTGAGTATCTTGGTTACATCATCTTTAAGACCGTCATAAGCCATCTGAAGGTAACGGGTGGTGTTGGAAGAAATGTCCATGGTGCTCTCTGCACCTTCTGGGAGTCCCTCTATATGTGGTAAAGGTAACCTTACCAATTTGATGAATGGTTCAAGGGATTTGGGGGTTTTGGGCATGTGATCAATATTTTTGGGGCTGTTTAGGAAAGTTACAGAGTGACCCTTTTGAGCAAGAATCTTGGCCAACTCGAAATAAGGAAGTATGTGACCCATAGCAAGCCATGGGAGCATCACAACATGAAGAGGTTTGTTTCCATCCTCATCAACAACGGAATCCATGAAAAACACTTTGATTGTTTCTTTGGAAGGCAACGCTCTGGGTTATATTAGTGACAACGTTGTGGGTTAATTACATGCCAACGTTCTAATTGGGGTATATAAAGTAGTAGGCGGAGTATCCAAGAGTTGAAAATTAAATAAATATAAAATGTTATAAGCATTTCCAATTATAATTTTAGTCCTTGTAAAAAAATTTATAAGCATTTTTAGTCTTTACAAAAAATTTATAAATTTATCGAAACCTCCAAACCTGTAGCGTAAGCTTTGAATTGAAACTTGGAATCATATATATATATATTGAAGTACTTCCTAAAAAAAGGTTCCAGCTTTCCCTGTTAAAATAATTGGGAAGAGGAATATTTCATCATGCTTTACCATTTTGTTTAATTAAAAAGGAAACGAGGTTAGGTCTTTTTTCCAACAAGTTTCGGTGCCTTTATAAAAAACAAAAAGATAGCTGCTACATATATTTTTTTAGGACGAATCTTACAGAAATCTAGATATTTGTTCCTGACATTTTTTTTTGTTTTTAAACAAAATTACATAATTATACTTTATTTAAAACTATATATTCTTCTTCTATACTATATACAAAGAAAATAGTCTCTTTGAGAGGATTTTGGGCTGACTTCTATGTTATTTCAATTATACATTTAAATAATTTTTTCTGTCGTCATTGAAAAAGATAAATATGATTTGTAGAGATTGTTACAGTTGAAAGTCTCACACACATATATGTGTGTGTGTGTGTGATTTACATGCAAATTTATATAAAATATCGTTGATAAATATCTACATGTGTTATTCGCTTAATAAAAAGAACGGAAAAACAAACACGTGATAGAAAAAACTAAAATAAAAATTAATTATTTTGAACTTTTTAACATGTGCATGTGACAGAAAAAATCTATATTATTGAGAACAAATGCTTTTTTAGTGTAGATACTTTTAAATAGAAGTAAGTTTACGGCCTCATATATATATATATATATATATATATATATATATATATATATATATATATATATTAGGGAAACTTGCTTATAGCATTTCATTAATAATAAGAGTTTCAATACAATTGGGTATATCATAATAAACGGAGGGAATAGCTAGTAACGTCGCTTCTCTAGCAAGAGCATGAGCAACTCCGTTAGCTTGTCGACTAACAAACTCCACCTTAGAGTTAGAAAATAAAGAGGTAAACAACGAACGACAAGAGGAAATAATGCAACCGAATTCGGACGTGTCATTCCTGTCAGAAAGAAAAGCATCAGACGTCGACTTAGAATCCATTTTAAAATCCATATTATCAAATTACATATCACTTCACCTTTGTAAAGCTAAATGCAAGTCAAGTGCTTCGCCCACATCTACCGGAAGAAGACAAGGATGCGTCACAATTTTTGCCAATACAAAACTAACATCTGACTCCCGAATACAAATGACAATACCTGTTCGGTTAAGGGAATTAGAAAAAGCGGCATCGATGTTTCATTTATACCTCCCCGGTATAGGGTGCTGCCACCGTCTGCCATTAAGTAAGCTTGAAGTGGAAGACCCATCACGAGGGGATGACAAGGACAGATCATGGGTGGTGGTTACAGGAACTTCAAGTTTGTTTGCTAGTTGCCAGTCGACAACCATGTTTCGAGCTCGCTCCACCACTGTTGCACTAGTTTCTGTTACATCATCCCAAATTCTAAGATTACGATGTTTCCAAATGCTCCAAATTACAGCTGCTAGACGTTAAGATAAATCAGCACACAAGCTCTGAAGTAATGAAAAAATAGCATTTGTAGTTGACACGGTAGATGAAAGAGCATATTGAATGGAACCCGATAGGCCGGTTCTGCTCCAAACTTGGATAGCAAACGGACAAGAGAAAAATACATGAGTGAAATTTTCATGTTCGGATTCACAGCTAGTACAATTTGTTGGACATGTTACGCCTTTATCAAGCGGACGCACTCTCGTTGGTAAACAACCCTTGGAAATACGCCAAATTAAATTTTTTACCTTTGGGGGAACCTTGAGATTCCAAATTCCAGTCCAATAACCTGGGCGCCACAGATAAGAGGAATCAACCAACTCTAATACACACAACCTGTAAGCACTGTGTCGCGTCATTTTTCGGGAGATCAAGGCTATTTGATTAGCTTTGACTCACTATTTTTATTCACGACTTGAACTTTTAATTTTTTAAAGGAAAGTGGGAAAAAGTTTAAATTACCCATTTAAAAAGAGATTAGGGTTCGGGGGTTAGTTATATTTAGGGAAGGTATTAGCACCCTAAATATTCGTAGTACTCTACGAGAACCTTTCGACTTTATTTAATTTTTTTCGTGCTATTACTTGCTTAATTTTATTTAAAAGAAGGAATTTGAGAATGGTGATTAAAAGAAAAGAAACATTGTTATTTACATTTTTTAGACGAGTGCCATTTGCCTACGTACCCGTGAGGGATCAGAACCTCGTAGTTCGGGGTAGAAATTGACGTTTGATTGGTTTTGTATTTTTTATTAGTTTTAAAAAAGATTTTAAAATAGAAAGCCAAGTGGCAAATAAGGATTTTTTTGTATTTTTTATATTGATAGAAAATAAACTCGAGGTAGAATTAGAATTGATTTGAAATTTGATTAAGAATGAAAATAAAAGAACGATCACTTGATTGAAAATCAAGGTTTATTATGAAAGAATATTTGTGTGATTTTGACTATTTGCATGTTTTTGTTGTTTTTTTTTTATTGTTGTGCTTGACAAGAGTTTCATCTTGCTCCTACGTATCTCCAGGTGCGATGGAGAAATCAAAGCTACGTAGTTCTGGGGCAAGAAAATGTTTTTGTGTTGATTGATTTTATTCATGAAAATGATTTGGTCGCCCTTGGGCAAAAAGTTTGCTTAAAAAAAGGGAGACGGACTCGCATTTGAGCGATGACGATCCGTTTGAGAAAAAATTAAACGCGCATGGCGTGAAAAAAGATTTGCTTAAAAAAGGGGACGGATTCGCATTTGAGCGATAGCGATCCGTTTGAGAAAAATTAAACGCGCATGTCGTGAAAAGAAGATTTGCTTAAAAAAAAGGGGGATGGACTGGCATTTGAGCAATGACGATCCGTTTGAGAAAAAATTAAACGCGCATGGCGTGGAAAGAAGATTTGCTTAAAAAAAAGGGACGGACTCGCATTTGAGCGATGACGATCCGTTTGAGAAAAAATTAAACGCACATGACGTGAAAAGAGTTTTTTGGTTTATTGTTAGTTCAACAAAATAAATAGTATTATATATATATATATATATATATATATATATATATATATATATATATATATATGACCAGAACATTCTGGAGAAATATAAAATAAAAAGTAGAATAATATTACTGATAAATATTGGACCAGAGAACTCTGGATTAATTTGATTATTAATTAGGACCAGATTGTTCTCGAGAGTGATTAATTTAAACAAAAATATAAGGGTTAATATGTTTTTACCCCCTGTAATTTGGGCGAGTTCCGGTTTACCCCCCTTTAAAAAAAAAGTTAAGATTCCAACTCCGTAATTTAAAAATTCTTTTGAAATAGACTCTGTAATTTGAAGATTCTTTCGTTTTAGACCCTGAGGCCATCTGACTGTACAAACCTGATGATGTGGCACGCTGACTTAGTATTTTTGGATGATGTGGCGCGCTGACTGTATAATTAATTTTGTTTTAAATTTTTTATTTTCATTTATATTAATTTAAAAATAAAAAATAATAAAAATAGAAAAAAATTAAGGGTCTAAAACGAAAGAATCTTAAATTACAGGGTTGGAATCTAAACTTTTTTTTTACAGGGGGGTAAACCTGAACTCGCCCAAATTACAGGGGGTAAAAACATATTAATCCAAAATATAATATTAACAGCTAATTTAGGACCAGAGCACTCTGGATTAATTTAATTAACAAGGACCAGATCGTTCTGGAGAATAATTAAATTAAACAAAAACATGATATTAACAGTTAGTTTAGGAGCAGAACACTCTGGATTAATTTAATTAACAAGGGCCAGATTGTTCTGGAGAATAATTAAATTAAACAAAAACATAATATTAACAGTTAGTTTAGGACCAGAACACTCTGGATTAATTTAATTAACAAAGACCAGATTGTTCTGGAGAATAATTAAATTAAACAAAAACATAATATTAACAGTTAGTTTAGGACCAGAACACTCTGGATTAATTTAATTAACAAGGATCAGATTGTTCCGGAGAATGATTAAATTACACAAAAAAAGAATAATATTAATAGTTAATTTTAGGACCAGAGCACTCTGGATTGAGGTGTGTATTTAGTGTAAAATAAAAGAAAAGATATATATATATATATATATATATATATATATATATATATATATATAGAGAGAGAGAGAGAGAGAGAGAGAGAGAGAGAGAGAGAAGCACGAAGGGAAGAAGAGAAAAGGAAAAGAAGAAGGAGGAAAGAAGGAAAAGGGGAGGTGATATACCTATGTGGGGAGAATAAGAGAAAGAAAAAAACAAGGGTTGTTTTGTTTGATTTTTGTTTGTTTTGGTGAAGATGGTGCGTTGTT
The DNA here is from genome assembly GCA_958299785.1 of Medicago lupulina. NCBI lineage: Eukaryota > Viridiplantae > Streptophyta > Magnoliopsida > Fabales > Fabaceae > Medicago > Medicago lupulina. The sequence continues at coordinate 53,302,559 of OY283144.1, read as the reverse complement.
TTTTTGTTTGATTTTTGTTTGTTTGTTGATGATGATGAGAAAGGAAAGAGTTTTGTTGAGAAGTTTGTTTGTGTGTTTGGAGAGTTTTTTTGGATTTTTTGTATGTAAGCTCCTCCCTTTTCCCCTTGCTATGTGCTTGTATTTATAGAGGTTGTAGTCTTGAAGTTTTACAGACAAAAAACAGCTGTGTTTTCCTTTCAAAACAGCCCATGTGCTTATACTTTTGTGGCTTGGTGTGCAAGAATGAGAAAAATGTGAATTTAACAAGTGTAGAATGTTCTGAAGAACATTCTCTTCTTTCTAAGCCTTTTGAGACAACAACACGTGAAAACCAGTTGTGTCTCCCTTCTCAAAAACAACCCATGTGCTTGTGTTTTTGTTGCTTGATGTGCAAGAAAAAAAAAAGTGAATTTTGTTCATGCAGAATGTTCTCCAGAACGTTCTGGAACTTCTAGCTTGCAAAGAGAAAAGGTTCACACGTGATTTCAAGTTGTATAAGCTTGGAGGCCACTTGTTTTTACAGCTGTTTGGCACTTCTAAGTGTTGTCCTTTGTTGCTTAGGGAGCAAGAATGTCCAAGTTGTAAAATTTTCCATATGGAGAATGTTCTTAAGAACATTCTTGTTGTTCCTTTCCTTTTTGATACAACCACACATGATGTAAAAAAAAGTTGTGATCTGGTGGTAACATGAGGGGACATGATGATGTCACTTTGTTTCACTTGTAGTACGACCAGGACGTTCTGGAGAACGTTCTGGTAGACTATTCTTGATGAAATTTCATTTTATGCTTTTTTCTATTTTCCTCTTTTTTTTGGGAGAAATTTATAACGATGAAAAACAATAAAATTAAACAAATTAAAACCTATTTTTGTGATTTTTGAAATTTGTCCTTGGAAAAAAAAAGGGGTCTTAGGTCAAAAATTGGAGTATGACACACTGCGTACAGAGTAACGTCCATTTCTTTCCACTTTCCAAATTACTCTATCAACATCAACCTAGGGAATAAGAGGTGTGTGTAGAATCTTATCTGCAATATCGACACTAAAAACCTCTCTAACTGTGTGTTCATTTCAACTCTTATCTTATAAATTCATCAAACTATTAACGACAAAGTTTTTAACAAAATGAGCTCCTGGTATATCACTACGAATGCATTCACCATTATGTAACTAAGGTTTATTTAAAATAGGAACGGACGCACCTGACCCTATGCTCCATTTTGCACCACCACGTACGACGAACCTAACATGCATGATACTTCACCAAACATAGCTAGGATTGTGATCAATCTGAGCCATGAGATAGGAGCCAGTAGGAAAATAACGCGCTTTGAAAATATGAGCTACTAAGGAGTCTGGTTCGGTAATGAATTTCCATCCCTGTTTACCTAACAAAGCAAGATTAAAAGCAGAAAGGTCTTTGAAACCCATACCTCAATGGATCTTTGGTGCAGACAATTTCTCCCAACGAATGCCCCGTTTTGTAGTTTGACCATGTCCCCATCAAAAGGAATTCATCATCTTTTCAATTGAATCAACTAAGGTGGTTGGTAACTGGAAAATGCTCATAACATATGATGGTATAGCCTACAAGACAAATTTAATCATCACCTCACGACCGGCTTTGGAGAGACATTTGTCACTCCATGAGTTAATTTTTTGCCAAACACGGTGTTTAATATAAGCAAATGTTGCATTGCGATCTTGGCCTATCATATAAGGTAAACTAAGATATTTACCTGTGCCCAAAACTATCTGAACTCCAAGAATATTTGTGATTGACTGTTTGAGATGATCAGGGACATTCCTATTACAATATATTTCGGATTTGGGCAAGCTTATAGCCTAACCAGACGCTGTTTCATAGGTATTCAGAATGTTCTTCATAACAGTTGTTTGATTCTCATCTGCTTTGAAAAAAAGAAAACAGCTGTCAACAAATAAAAGGTGGGAAATAAAGGGTGCCCTACGACATATTTTTGTGCCAGTGAGTTCTTCGCAAGACTCCGCGTCACGAATAAGAGCCGATAAGGCTTTTGCAAAATAATAAACAAATACGGGGAACGGGGGTCTCCTTGTCTGAGACCATGCCCCGTAATGATAGGACCAACATGTTCACCATTAACAAGTACAAAATAATCCACAGACTCGACGCACATACTCATGAAAGCCCATTTTAGACATGACTGCACGAAGGTATTCCCAATCCATACGATCATAGGCTTTACTAATATCAAGTTTCAAAGCAACATACCTTTCCGCCCCTCGCGTTTTGATTTTCATAAAGTGTAACACCTCAATTGCTACCATAGCATTATCCAAAATTGATCTCTCGGGAACAAAAGCGGATTGGTTGTCGGAGATACATTGTGGCAAGACATGCTTCCGCCTATTTGTCAATACCTTCGAAATAATTTTGTATAGAACATTGCACAAAGCTATAGGGTGCCAATCCTTCATGCTAACCTGCGAGGAACATTTTGGAATTAAAGCAATGTTAGTAATGTTCAAGTCAGGAGAAATTGCCCCGTCTAACCACGCACAACATTCTTTAAAAATTTCGTCACTACATAAATTCCAGAAGTGTTGGTAGAAGCCCGGACTATAACCGTCAGGGCCTGCGCATTTGTCGGGATGCATAGAAAAAATATCGGAACGAAATTCAGCCTTTGTGAAAGGTGTTGTGACCTTATCATTATCAACAGTAGAAATAGAAGAATGAATAACATCAATAACAGGAGAGAAATCGCCTCCTTGATTTTGAAAAATGTTCATAAAATATTGGCGTGCGACATCACACATCCCTTGTTTGTTTGTGATTTTATTTCATGCATCATCATCAAGAGAAGTTATGCGGTTTCCCTTTTTGCGAGCCGTGGCGGATGCATGAAAAGTTTTTATGTTCTTGTCGCCATCCTTGTACTAGTGAGTTTTTGCATGTTGTCTCAAGTAAGCATCATCTTGGGATAATAGCCTCTGCATACGCTTCCGTAAATCAAACATACGAAGTTGATCTTCATCATAAGCGCTCTGTTTTGTCTCTTGCAATTGTTTGCGACAATCTTCAATGTCTTTTCTTAATTGATGACAATGAGACTTTTTCCATGCCCACATGTCTTCCGCGCATGAAGATAATTTTGGCATAAGGGTACTTCTTGAATGATCCTACCAAGAGTTAGTAACAAACTACTTAAACCCCGGTTCAAGTTGCCACACATTTTCGTAACAAAAATGTCCTTTAGGAACATGAGGCCGAGGTATAGGCGCAATATTAACAAGAATAGGGTAATGATCGGAAGCAGGTGCCACAAGAGTCTCAACAGTAGCATTTGGAAACATATTAAACCACAGATTATTTGTTAGTGCACGATCTAACCACTCTCCCACCGCACGCGGAGTGCCAAGACTTTTAAACCATGTGTATGGATAACCTTCAATTGGAACATCGTGTTGGATATTTGTATGTTGGCTTCAATTCTGCCTAAAACAAATATTCACTTCAGATGTGGAACACGATGTTCCAACATCTAGGCATGGTTTTTGTGTGTTCTGTACCTTGCCTTATTTTTCGCACGCGTTTGTTTATTTAAGGAATCCACGCCTTCATTAGCGTTGGTCAACCTGCGTGTCTTTATTAGAAGATCAAAATAGTTGTGATTTCCTAAGATTGTGTTATCTACTTAGGAAACTTTTGGAGGTGATCAGTATGTTTCTAATAATGTGCCTACATATTAGAAGTTTCCTTTTCTGGTTCTGTTGTTCGTGAATTGGATCACCGGATTGTTCTAAAGCCCAAGAAGTCGCTCTGACCCGTATTTCTTCGATATATACAAGACTACAAGACCTAATTCGTCACTGAAGCCGTCATTTGAAGAATAGATCTTTTAGGGTTTGAGTCTGTTATTTGTGAGCCTTTCGTGTATCGTTTGTGATGCATGTTTAGGACTCTGTTTGAGTTGTAATTTGTTCACTGCTCTAAAGCTTTTAAGCAAAGAGTTAGGTCGTTTGTGCACTACACCAAAGTTGTGGAACAAGGTGTTAGTTGTTTGTGTTTTGAAGGTAACTTTATTTTTGATTGAGTCTGTAATCTAAGAATCACAGGGGCTGTGATCATTTGTAGGGTGTGAGATGGGATCTCAAATCTAGGAGTTTCTAGGTTGAAGTCAGTACGGGTAGGTCCTAGGTCATTAGTGCAAACATGGTTTGTTGAGAGCTTTTGAATACGGACTACACTAGTGGATTTCCTTCCTGGCTTGGTAGCCTCCAGAGTAGGTGTGTTGTCATCGAACTGGGTTAACAAACTCATTGTGCCATTTACTTTTATGCTTTATATTTTAACTTGTCTTTTGTTAGCTTAGTGTTCGGAACTTTTCATTCAACATCGGTTTCTACATAACTTGTGTTGGAACATCGTACAAAACATCTTAAGACTAACCTGCCAGAATTTCAATTGGCATCAGAGCAGGCACGCTGCCTGTTTTTAAGGTGAGATCCAGAGGAGTTTGTTTCCGGCGTTATGGACAAGGGAAGGAGGGTTTGTGAATAGACCACCTCTGTTGGATGGAACCAACTATGATTACTGGAAATCACGAATGAGTGCTTTCCTTAAATCCATTGACAGCAAAACGTGGAAAGCAGTGTTGAAAGGTTGGGAACATCCTGTGGCACTCGACAAAAATGGGAACAAGACCAATGTTATGAAATCAGAAGAAGAGTGGACTACAACTGAGGATGAGTCTTCTCTTGCCAACTCTAGAGCATTAAATGCTATTTTTAATGGAGTTGATAAAAGTGTATTCAGAATGGTCAAACAATGCAGTATTGCTAAAGAAGCTTAGTAGACTCTAAAAGTCACTTATGAAGGCACTTCAAAAGTAAAAAGGTCTAGATTACAGCTTCTAACCACTCAGTTTGAAAGCTTAACTATGAAGGAAGATGAGAGCATTCAAGAATTTCACATGAATATTCTTGACCTTGCTAATGCTTTTGATACTCTTGGGGAAAAGATGTCTGAAGAAAAACTGGTTAGAAAAATTCTCAGGTCTTTACCTAAAAGATTTGACATGAAAGCCACTGCTATAGAAGAAGCTCAGGATATTTCTGAAATGAAGGTAGAAGAGCTCATTGGATCTCTACAAAATTTTGAAATTATCATCAACAATAGGGTTGAAAAGGAAGATAATAAGGCTCCTTCTGTTTTCAATGCTGGTATTAAAGAAACTTATGGGAATCTTGAAAATGATGAAAACTTGGCTGAATCTGTAGGTGCTCCTTGGAAAACTTTTTAACAAGATTGTGAGTTTGGCTAACTGGAAATCCAGAGCAGAAGGTCACAACATTAGATCCAACATCAGAGAAAAACAAAAGGGTTTTAGTACTAGTAACGAAGAAAGTGAATTCAAGGAAGTTCAATGTCGTGAATGTGAAGGTTTTGGGCACATAGAAACAGAATGTGTTACATTTCACAATAAACAAAGGAAAAGTGTAGATGCTGCTTGGCCGGAAGTAGATGGTTCAGAAAGAATGAGTGAAGGTATGTCCATCAAGAAAGTGAGTGCTCTAACAGGGAAAGTCTATTTTGATAATGAGTCGTGTGATGAAGAATTAGACTATGATTACCTAGCTACTTCTTATAAGGATCTGTATGCCAGAAGTACAGAGATATGTGAAATGTTTGGAGAACAAAAGAAGATAAATTGTCAACTTCTCTCGGAAAAAATTCTCTTCTGACAAAGGTATCTGAACTCAATGATGGGGTAATATGCTTAAATTCACAGATTGAAAGGTTTAAGAAGCAGGTTGAAATGATGACAAATGTGACAGCAGGAGAGGGCAAGAGACAGGCAAATGGTATAGGATTCAATTATCAGCTTCTAAATTGAAAATAACGCAACAGAAAAATTGCATATGCTGTAGAAGATCATGGAATGATAAGAAAGGAAGAACATAACAAGGGTAGTGTCTAGTATGAGTTGTGCTTCAAATGACAAGACAGTGTTGGAACCTTCTCAAGAACATCAGTATGTGAAAAAGACAACCCGTTCTTGGATTTGTCATCATTGCAAAAGAAAAGGGCATACAAGACCTTTCTGTTATAAATTTAATGGCTATCCTAGCAAATTCAATCACAAATGGATACCTAAGAGTGTCAATGTTGGTTTAGTTGGTCACATCTCAAAAGGGTCAACATCTAATGAAATCTGATATTTTGACAGTGGTTGTTCCAAGCATATGACTGGGAATGATAGCTATTTTGAGTACATAAGACCTTGTGAGAAAGGGTATGTTACTTTTGGTGATGGTGGTAAGGGAGAAATACGAGGTAAAGGTAAGTTGATCAGTGATAAGTTACCCAAACTTGATCAGTGTTAGTCAGCGGTGTGACCAAGGTCTGGAAGTGAGTTTCAACAAACTTGGATGCAGGATAACAAGTGAGAAGGGACAGGTAATCATGAGAGGAAGTAGGACAAAGAATAATTGCTACAAATGGATTCCAGAATGTGAAGAACAAAATGACATGTTGCATAGGATGCTGGAACATCAGAAAGGTCAAAATTTATCACACTCGCAAGAGATGATAAATGGTTCTCAAAGTGACTTGCCTTTGAAAATTAATCAAATTAAAATTCAGGAGCACTCCAGTGAAGATTCTGGAAAAGAAATAAGGTATATTCCTACTAAAGAAATTCTTGAATTATTGGATTTCAAAGAATTTGAAAAGGTAAAGGACAGACTAGACATTTCGCTGAGGAAGAAGTTATAACAGTTAACTTGGGAGAGGCGTGCACAAGCAGGTGGTGCTTCTTGTTTCTCATTGGGGCACGCTTATTCAGGAAATTTTTCTCTAATTAACTTCTGTTCCCCAACCAACAGTAATCATATCACTCTTATCCCTAATCACTCTTTCTCACTTCTCAAACCTCTCAAAACTGTTCATTTTCCTCTCTCATCAACCGACCCTCATAAACCTCATTCCCACAAAATTTGTTACCATCATCGTCTCTACATCATGAAGTTCAAGAGCAATTCCCCTGTTTCTTCTGACAAAAACTTCACCAAACCACAGAAAACTGAATCCTCCACTCCCAAAAGAGTCGAACCACTCACTACTATTCCTCCTTCAAAATCCAATAAGAAAACTGCTGTTAAGTCCACCTCTAAGAAGAAGAAGACGATAAAGAAAGGAGAATCGAAAGTAGCCCTGTCTATGACACATCTTTACAAGACGAAGTTTCGTTTTTTTTAATAGATTAATCTTTATTTTCATTTTAATTGTCCAAGAGTCTTTAGTCTTTATCATTTTAGTCCACATGTCATCATATTATTGGTCCTGGTCCAACTTTTTCTCCAAGTCTCTGTAGGGGTAATTTGGTCATTTGCAGGTATCAGAGATATTTTACTATTTAAGCACTATTCACGCGTCAGAGAAAAAGGAATAATCACTGTACACTAACCAAGCCTGACAGCCGCACCAAAAAAATCAAAAACCCTAATCCTTTTCCCTTTTCCCAATTTCTGAATCAAACATTAAAAATCACCAAAATTCAACAAAAATGTTATGAAAAAAATAAGAACGCTTTGAATACAAAAATTGCCAGAATCATTTTGACCTCTGTCCATCTCAATCTAGCATACAAACACGGTAAACCGAACCGGATTCATAGCACAAACTCGGCAAACACATCACCAAAATCGAACCGGCCTTGCACCAAACGCATAGAACCGGATCGAGCATAAAGAAAGGCAGGAAACGAATCAGAATCGCAAGTGAGGAGAAGTGGACAAAAGTCGAACCAAGGCAAGGAAAAAGAGACGCTGAAACTGGCTTACTTCTGAAGAACACAAACGAGATCGGAGAAGAGGTAGAAACTTTTTTGTCCGAAACTTGAAGTTTAGATCTAGAACGATCATTTGTTTTTTGTGAAAATCTAAGTTCATTTTCGTCTTCTACATGAAAAAGGATTGTTGAAAAGCTAAAAAGTTTTCTAAAAAAGGTGAAAAAGGTAACTCCGGCGGCGGCGCCGTCACCCTAAGGTGGCCGACCACCGCGACAGAATGAAATTGCTCGCCAGAGAAGACGGTTGTTCCCGGCCTTTAAAGCAACAGAGAGACTAGAGAGAAGTTGCTCTCTCTCTCTCTCTAATCGTAAGTGAGAAGGGGAATTGGGTTTTTGTTCATGCTTTCTATTTTAAAAGCCTTTTATACATCTTTCATTTCTTTGTGTTTGTGTGTGTGCCTCCCCGAGTTATACCGTGCTCCTTCACATCTTAACTCTTTGATTTTGATCTATGGCCATGATGAGCAATGTTGTGATCAGATCTGAACCCTCTGATCTATCAGACGGTTCAGATCTATTCAGCCTGAGCCTTTATTTTTTTACTAATCTTTTCACTATTTACACCACCATTTTTACTATTAGCACTTTTTTTTTACTCAAACTTTTTCTCTAAATTCACAAAAATATATTTTTACTTCATGTTACTTTTTTTTTATTATTATTATTTTTACCTCGTTGCATTATTTTTCTTCATCATCTTATGCATCTTGCCTTTATTTCTTGTCATTCTTACTTATTATCATTTTTAGTGTGTATTTAGGATTTGATGTAATTTAATTTTCCGCATTTTTATTTCTCGTCATTTATTTTTATGCAAGACCTTATAATGTATTTAGGAAATTATGTAAACATCTAAGTAATGAGAATATGCAACGACACATGCACCGACACAACGATTTATTTTTTACCGCATTATACCGTAACCGCAACCGAGGGTGAAATTGAATTAGTGACAAACTAGGACTAAAAAACTCGACTAATATAAGTGCCTTAAAATTGAACAACTAGTATTTTTAGGTTTGAGATTTTACTTTCGGATCCAATATCCCCGCCTTTTATTTTTTACGTTTTCCGTTACGTTTTACGTATAATTTTTTTTTTACCATTAGTTAAAAAATCAAAAACACCAAAAATATTTTCTTAAGAAACCTTGGATTTTAACCCAAGAGATTTTTCTTTTATTTTCTTAATTAAGCTTCAATCAATTTTAATCATTTAGACTTTCTTTTCTTTAATTAAAATCAAACAACCTCACATTTTTATTCTTCTATGCCTTTCGGCCTCTTGTCCTCTTAATTTTTTTTTTTTTTTCAAACTTTTAAAATCAACCTAACTCACCAAATAAATTTTCAAGATGAATTACTTGATTTTGATCCCATTTCTTGGGTATGTAGGCAAAAGATTTATATCTTTTCAAATCAATAAAAACAACAAAAAAACATATTTCTTCTCCCTCCATTCTTTCACTTAGACATTAGGCAATATTTTACAAATAAGTAAGCAATTAATTAGCACAAGATAATTTAGGTAAGAGGCTCCTTCGGAGTACCGAAGTCGTTTAGGGTGCTTAACACCTTCCCTAATCAAAACCAACCCCCAGACCTTGATCTCATAAGGGTTTTTACTTATTTTTTCCCTTCCCACGAATAAAAATTGAGAGTTCAAAGATTGAAGGTTCAAAACCAATTAATGGACTGATACCCGAAAATCACGAGCACAATATATATATATATATATATATATATATATATATATATATATATATATATATATATGAGGCTGCTAACTTACACCCACCGTAAAACACTAAGGTGCAAGTCAGCAAGCTACACCCACTTGTTATTTACTAAAGGACCCATTTATCACTATTCAAACTAATTTTAAATGAAAGGGTAATTTTGTAACTAACTAATGACACACTATTTTTCGGGTTCTGGGCAGAATATGTTCAAATTAAGGAGCAGTATTAATAATTTTTGCAGCGTTAATAATTTTATTTTCCACAGTATTAACAATTAATAACCAAAATCAGTTTATAGAAAAAAAAAACTCCAATTTATAATTGATTTACTGTTCATAAAATAATCATTTTTTTATGAAAGTTTTGAATTAAAAAGACTCAAGTGGAAATAAGTAATTCGTTCAAAACATAAGGTTGTTGTGATTATTTGAGTTTTCTTTTTTCATGTTTTGAACTGGTTGTTATTATACACTAGCTTGTAGGCACTAAAATAAATGTTGGCTTATTTAAAAAGGATTAAATCGTAAACAAGATAATCCATTTAGGGTTGGTATAGTGGTTGACTTGAGATCTTAGAATATGCTCGTTTTAAGGTTTCATGTTTGATTTTCACTACTATCAATTTTGATGAACAAGTCCATAAAGATCAAATCTCTGGTTTAGAACGGAACCCTGAGCGGTGGAATTGAAGTGCTTCCTAAAAAGAAGATTCCAGCTTTCCCTGTTAAATTAATTGGGTAGAGAAATATTTCATCATGCTTTACCATTTTGTTTAATTAAAAAGGAAACGAGGTCAGGTCTTTTCTCCAACAAGTTTCCATGCCTTTATCAAAAACAAAAAGATAACTGCTACCTATATTTTTTTTCGGACGAATCTTACAGAAATCTAGATATTTGTTCCCGACATTTTTGTTGTTTTTAAACAAAATTACACAATCATTCTTTATTTAAAACTACATCTTCTATACTATATATATAAAGAAAATATCCTCTTTAAAAGGATTTTGGACTGACTTTTATGTTATTTCAAATATACATTGAAACAAATTTTACTGTCGTCGTTGAAAAGATAAATATGATTTGTAGAAATTGTTACATTTGAAAATCATATATATATATATATATATATATATATATATATATAATGTATGTAATTTACATGCAAATTTATATATTAGGTTAATAAAAAGAGTGAAAAACATACACATGATAGAAAACACTAAAATAAAAATTAACTATTTTGAACTTTTTAACGTGTGTATAGTACAGGAAAAATCTATATTATTTTATTGAGAACAAATGATTTTTTAGTGTGTGTCTATATATATGTCTATATATATATAAGGAGGAATATTTTGATTCCAAGAGTAAGTTTATAGACTTACTTCAAATCTCAACCTTTCATCTTATTTTAATCTAATGGTTTAAATGTGAGTTTTAATTGTTAATCATGTGACCATATTTTTGGATCTCCTTCTTAGAAAATACTTTCTCCATTTAATCTCCCTTTATTAATTAATGCAATAAATACCTCCCCAATTTTTTATTTTTTTGGCGCACCTCTGCCAATTCAAAGTGTTTTTGAATCTTTCTCTCAAACATTACACCAAGGTTGCTCTTTGAATTATAAATTAAAATGCAAGCTTTCCACTCTCACCTCTTGAACCTATGCATGAGAAGAATTTTTTTATTGAAATCTAAATCAAAAAGAAAAGAAATGGGATTGAGAGCCATGTAGAATTGAGGTTGGAGTGCAACTGAAAGCCATCACTCTATATCCTATGTGATTTATACGATTATATTCAATCATATACAAAATCAATTGGGTTAGTCAGGGTACAAGCACTAGGAGGAAATTTTGTTGCTTTCACCCCTTATGTTTCAAAAAGTTACGATTTTGGTCCCCTTATAAAAAAATGGATTATTAGGCCCCTAACTTTTTCCCCTCTTTTAAATGGTTGATTTTGACCTAGTCAACGTCCATCTGGCAGGTCACTTAAGAGATTTGGCAGATAGCTATGTAATTTTTATTTAAAAAATAAAAAAGAAAAGCCATGTGTGTATTTTTTTTTTCTCCTTCTTCATCTTCTTTCTTCCCCTCCTTCTTCATCTTCATGATCCTTCAACATAAAACTCAGAAAAACAGAAGAAAAAAAAATCCAGAAAAGGGTTGTAAAACAAAAAACACTTTCACCTTATAATTCAAACAACTTCATCTTCTTTTCCTTCTCCTTATCAACACCATCGAATCTTCAAGAAATAAGGGTAAAAATAATGTTTGTATCATTTCACCCTCCTTTTCATAAATCTCTTTCCTAGATAATAAAGGGGTTTTGAAGTCAGATCTGCATCTATTCTTCCACTTATTTTCCTCTTCTTCATTTGAATGACAAACCCAATAACAACAACAACTCCAACAATTTAAACAAACCTTAAAAAATTCAAAACCTAGGAAAAACCATAAATTAATTTTAGTTTTTTCAAACCAAAAAAAGTTGCATCATGAAGAAGCTCAAAAGGGATGGAAGGAAAATAGAAAAAGGAAACGAAAACAAAACATTAGTGGGGGCGCATAATCACATAAGAATCAAAAGGTTTGGAAATGAGTTTTTACCTACCAAGATGATTCTTGGAGCGAAAGGGTTAACTTGGTAGGATGTGTCTCTGATCAACACCTTCCCACTTTAAAAAACCACAAATCCTTCAAATATATACAAAAAAAAAATCGATTGCAGGTTTGATAATTTTGATGGTTACTGGATTTTTGAAACAATCAAATGGATTTTGAGAAAAGAGTTTTGAGATTCACTTAATCAAATGAGTTTTGAGAAATGATTTTTTATGATCAAAGGAGTTAAGTAAGATGATGGGTTTTGTTTTGTTTCATTGGTTAACTTAATTGTTGATTTTTTGGGTTTATATGAGTATAGTGTTTTGAAGATGATGAAGACAAGAAGAGGGAAGAAGATGGTATAGACTTCACGTGCTCCTCTCTCTTATTTTTTCCTTTTTAATTTTTTTTAATTGCCTATTTACACACATGGAATTACTATTAATTTTTAAAATGAAAATTACACAGTTGTCTGTCAAATCACTTAAGTGACCTGCCACATGAGCGTTGACTTGGTTAAAATAAGCCAATTCAAAAAATGGCAAAAGTTAGGGGTCTAATAATCCATTTTTTTTGTAAGGGGCCAAAATCGCAATTTTTTGAAACATAAGGGGTGAAAAATGCATTTAAGCCATAAAATAAAAATGAGTCTTGTTAACGAGTGTCTAAAAATTATTCAATGCATTACAATTTAACAATTTTCAATGCATTGATTACAATTTTCAATTTAACAATTTTTAAATTTAACAATTATTCTTTTAAAAAATCAACTATTACAATTTTCAATGCATTGATTACACAACTTTTCATACAAAACTTACTATTTAAAGTGGTTAAAAGTGCCCGGAGGCATTTGTTAACATTTCCCAATACAAATAATAATACTTAAAAGTGCGTTTATGACAAAGGAAATTTGTTTTATGAGAATTAATTAAGGGAGAATAATTGGAGAAGGTATTTAGATCCATAAAGATGATCACATGATTAACAATTAAATCTCACATTTAAGCCATTATATAGATGATCCATATAGAAATACTAGCAACACACCTTCTAACACACACTTTTCAACACACTCTCTTTGATTGGTTAAAATTCACACGGGTCTTACCAAATCATGTGAGTCCCATGTGAATTTTAAGCAATCAAAAAAAGTGTGTTGAAAAGTGTCACAGAATCATATAATTTGTTGAAGTTTTAAGAGGGATCTAAAACAATTAGGATTAGGGAGAAAACCAAGGTCAGATCAGATTTAGATTTGACGACCTGTTCAACATATTTGATGCGTTTTGTTTTGTTTTTTTCTTTTTTGACAAGACTTGATGCGTTGGTTGTGCTTACTTACTTTAATCACCTTCACAAATATCTTATTTAACCTGTCTGCCATGCTTCTCAATTTAATAAGAAATGGATTATTAAACTTGCCACATTAGTACGAAGATTAGAGAATATTTAATTGAACTGGTGCGCTTTACTTCTCAATTTATTTATATGGGAAATGCTTAATTGTACGGATATATTTAAACGAAATTTCACGGATATATTAAAACTTATTGTAGCACACACCGCTTCTCCTTTCCTAAAATGAATTTCATTCCAATTGGGCCTTTACTTCATTTTCACCACTGCATGTATTTTTTGCGATGTGGCCTTGGCAATTTTTGGCTTGGAGAAAAGACAATTTTCTAAATTGTTTATGGTGACTCTGGGCTCGAGGATAACTATCACCGATTGATATTTCTTTGTAGTTTTGAAAATTATTATGGTCCTTTTGTCCTATGTTTCCCCTTGGAGTAATGTATTTTACCAAATGTGTAAAGCTTATCCCCTCACATTAATTTGAAAGAGGGATAAATGTGTAAGTGAGAGTATTTTTTCGGTTACATTGAGTGGGAGTATAAATGTATAACTAAAGAAGAATGAATTTTTTTCGTATGAAATTAAAAAAGGGATGCATTTTCTATTAAGGGCGCATCCGTAAAAATTCATACGCACAAGTCCCGTATTATTTAGCACCGCTCTATTTATATTTTTGACAGAAAACTTCTCAATTTAATAAGGAATTCTTTTTCAAAAAATAAAATAATGAGGAATGATTAATTTGGCCACAATAGTATCGACATTGGTGAATATATTTTAATGAATTTCTGTTCCTTCCTTCTCAATTTTTTTAAAGGTTAAATAATATTTAACCACATGTCATTTGGGCTATTTTTTTTAATTAGTTTAAGGACTAGATTAGGATTTAAATCCCGTTGCATACTAATGTTCATGGATGACGAAATTAACCATAAGGAAGCAATCACAGGTAACAAACGATGCTAAACAGAAAGGAGTGGGCAGCAGACGATGCTAAAATGAAGGGTTCATATTATATGTAAATAAAATAACATCTTTCAGTTCTTTTGGATTGGCTTTTTTTCCTTTTAAAAATGCCCTCAATTTTCAATACAAATAACATATGTAACAAATAAATAAAAATAAATTTAAATATTAAAAAAAAATTATCAAACAATATATGAATATACATATGTTCAGTTTTTTTTTTCTTTATCATTTAAAAAATGTAACAAACTAGATGAGTATGTTTATACTTATTTTTCATTATCCCAACTAGCGAAAAGATCTTTTTATTGCACTAACGTTTGAAAATTATTAACGGTGTTCTTTTTAATAAACTTTGATTGTAATTAAAACTAAAAAAAATATAAATGTTTATTGCTTTCAAGTTATAAAAAATCAAACTGACCAAGATTATTTATTTCAACGACATCGACAATAATACAATAGTAACTTCAGGGACAAAAATTCAATTGACCTATATTTGTAGGGACGAAAGACCTATTTAAGCCAACCACCTCGCCCAATCGTCGCTTGACACATGGGCACCACGTCGCTAATGACATCTCACCTCAGCAAAAAACCTAATTAGGATCAAAAGTCAAATGATTAATTTTTGCAGTGGCAGATTTGAATGATTAGTAACTTCTTGGACGAAAATTTAAATGACCTATATTTGCAGGGATGAAAGACCTATTTAAGCCTATTAATATTATTCATAACACTCACCCTTGGATATCCATGAAGGATATGCCTCATTAAAACCTTACTAAGAAAAAATCCAATGGAAAAAAAAATTTGGGGAAGGAAAAAGAGTACAATATCCAATATATTTGTCTCGTTAAAAACCTTACCATGAAAACCCAGTGGGACAAAACCATGATGAAGGAAAAAAGAGTGCAAAATATATTTATATTTCCCCCTCAATCAAACAATCATCTCTGAGAGGATGAAGATCATTATTTCGTATCAGTTGTTCAAAAATTATACTTGAGAGTGACTTTGTGAAAAGGTGTGGAAGATTATCATGAACAATTTTGTAGACTGCTTACATCATTATTTTTCTGAAGATCACCTTCTTTCAACTGAGTAATGCACATGGTATCATATTCATAAAGGATTGTTTCATTCACTCTTCCGGAAAATAAATTACAAGTTTCTTTTATGTGTTCAATCATATACCTCAACCAAACACATTCTCAACTTTCTTTATGCAGTGCTAAAATTTTATTATGAGCATCACACAAATAACCTGCATTTTTAATATAACAAAGTAACAAATCATAACATGAATAGTTAGCAAGGTACATTATCGTGTCTTGATTGAACTAAAATATGGTACTTCAAGACCAATCAGTTCTTCATTATTTGCTCAAATTCTCCAACAATATTTGTCTAATCTAGTGACTTCACAATCATTTTAGTGCATAACTTGTTATCATTGCTACATATTTTATCTTAGTTTTTTTCTTTAAGAAATCAACTTTCTAAAACTCTTTCGGAGTTCTCAGATTTATTTGCAAGTGGAAAAATGATATCATTTTTATATCACTCTTTTAGAAAATATTCACTAAGAATATTATATTACATGTGTCATACCCTCATTTTGGACCTAAAAATACTCGTTCAGACTTCTTTTTGTTTCTGGTCATTTCAAATTCGCTATGTCTATTTTACATTTTTTACTGTGCTACAAACGCACATTTTACTGTTATTACCTCCAATCTTCTTGCATTTAAAACCATCCAAAGTGTTTTCTTGCATTACAAGTCCTTAAAAAGGGTTGCTAAAACCATTTCATATTTTCCTGCATTTTATTCCAATTTTGTGCATAAGATCATACAAAAGGGTATTTTGGTCATTTCCTACAAAGGAACCCATTTTAGTCCCTGCAATTTGTCCCTGAGTCTTTTTAACTTGTCTGCATGAATCATTAATCAATGTCTATCTAAAGATCATCTTAGTTTTGCATCTGAGTCGGTCTGAGTCATTTTAGTCCCTAGGGGCATTTTGGTCTTTTCACATCAAATAAATTTTGGGCAGAGAGGTATTTTGAAATACCTCATTTTGGTAATTTGTTCGTTTTTAGTCCGTTCTGTTGTTTTTAACTGTTTCACTTTACATTGTTTTCAAATTACATTTTTTTTACCAGTTTTATTTTACTTTTTGCAATTTAGTCTAGGTCTTATGTTTAATTGCAAATTAGTCCAAACACCTTTTAAAATTACAAGTCAGTCCCATTTTCATTTTTTTTGTTGTTTTATTTTATTTTTGTAGATCAGTTTTTGTTTTTGCAGATTAGTCCCTTTAGTTTCATTTTTTGCAGATTGGTCCCTGAGTCAAAAACAGTTCAAGTGCCACGCTAACAAATACCAGTCCACATGTCATGTTCTCATTGGTCCAGAGGCCACATGGCAGTCTATATAAGGCCGGTTACTGTACCAGTCAAAAAAGCGTCCACATAACTCACGCCACATCACAAACAGAGAAGAATCTTCTCTCTCTTGGCAGTTAGGATCAAAACAGAAAATTCATCAAGAACGAAGAACAAATGCATAAACCCTAATTTTTCCAGAACCAAAATTCATCACAAATTCATCACAAATTCATCAATTCTCAGAGATTCATTGATGAATCTTCATCACTGAATTGATTTCTCTGCAATTCAAGGCACGAATTCCTCACCAGAGGCGAGGAACTCCAGCACCGATCACAGAGTCAGAGAAGGAGAAGAAGAGGCAAAGGATTTCACAGGATCCGAACCAGAAAAAGAGAGAAAGAAGTGAAATCGGTTTTACCTGCGAAGATTCGAAGCCAAGGATCAAAGAAACGGCTTCAAACTTTCAAACAAAACTCAGGTAACGTCTAAACTTCATCTCCTCTCACTGAAAACCATCGCATAATCCAGAACCATGTGAATCTGCATCCGGTTCGAACTGTTCGATCCAAAACCCTAACCCTGACACAAAAAATTGTTTGAAAAATCAAAGAAACGTTCCAAAATCCACAACGAGTGTGAATCGAAACGAATCCTTGCGATTTACAACGATTTCATTTCAAAAACATAAAAAATCTGAACAGTTCGGACCTGCAGCAACAAGAACGCAAGATTCACATTGTTCCAACGGTGAAAATCACTTTGTTTTGCATGATTCGTGTTTAGAACAGTAGTACGAACAGATTAAGCCATGAATAAACGATTTCTGTTTGGATTTGAGCAATTAGGGTTTAGGGTTTGAGAAGAGAGAACGGCGAGGAAGAAGAGAAGAAGAGAGAGAAATGTTCTAAAAAATGAAAGAAACCGGTTTATAAACCTTTTATATAAGCTCTTGGACCAGGTTGATCCAAACCCGGTCCATTCTCTCTTACTACCAGCCGTTTGATCAAGATCCTGATGGATCTGGATCAATCCAACGCTTCTGGAGCGTTAGTTTGATCCGGATCCATCAGATGCGTGGGTCTGGGCTCTGCAACCGTGGGCCTTGGGTTTCCTTTGTGCTTTTCTTGAATTAATTGCTATGTATACCCCTATGCTTGCTATTTGAACCCCCTGCTTGTCCTAAAATTTTTACAAAAAATCCCAAAAATTACTATGTGACTTTGATGTGTTTGTGGACGTTTTTGTGATATTATTACATGAACAGAATTGATAAAAGTGATAGGTGTAAATTCCCCTTGGATTGGTACATTTTGTGTGTTCTTAGTGAATTTTCTTGTATGACTCTTCCATCCAAATTTTTGTCACATGATTCTAGTGCTTGGCATTTTATTCTATGATGATTACCTCTGTTTCTTGATAAATTCATTTAATCTTGGCAAGTTTAATTTTCTTTTGTTTTGGTGCAATATTCTCAATCTTGTTGAACTTAAATTTTGTGATATTCCCATTTTCTTTGTCAAATTTGATCCTTGATTACAATTTTGTGGCATTTTATAGTCTTTGTTAAACTTAATTCTTGAGTGCAATTGAATGATATTTGGTAACCTTGTTTAATTGGATTTTTGATTACCATATTGTGTGATGTTTTGCAACTTTGTTTAGTGTGACTTTTGGTACCAATTTTGTGGTATTTGGCAAGCTTGTTCAACTTAAATTTTTTGATGCCAATTGCGTGATATTTTGTGCAACTTTGTTAGGTTTTTATGCCAATTTTGTGATGTCTTGCTACTTTGTTTAAGTTGGATCCTTGGTGCTAATTTTGGTGATATTTTACCATCTTGGTTAGGCTTTGTATCTCATTACCATTTTGTCATGCTTTACTAACCATCTTACTCTATGTCTCATGCATGCTAAGCATCTCATTTCATCTCCACCCCTTTTCTTTAACCTTTTTTATGCAATTTTCTATTAATGCTCATGTAATATTTTCGGGTAGTTTTACCTCCTTTAAATTTCTTGCAAGACCATAGAATGTAAACTAGGGCCAAATGTAAAGGACAATGGACACTATGATGATGTACACCGACACAAGCACTGACACGCACACACGTTGTATGATTTACCGCTAGATATATGCTTAGGAAACGCGACACTTAGAAAATATGCCTTTTTCAAAGCAAACTAACTCCTCACTCAATCATTTTCATAATAATGTTGGAGTCAAAACTCCACAATCTTTTTCCTTTTATTTTCTTAATCAAAACGCAAATGAACCTTAAACTCCAACTTTAACCTTTTTTCTTTAATAATTGGAACAACCTCACTTTTTTTCCAATCTCATGCCTTTAAGGCCTCTTTTCTCTTCTCAAAAATCATTTTCAAAATTAAAAACAAACTAACCCACAAAAATCGTTTTCTGGAAGAGAACTACATGGAGTTTGATCCCTTAAAAGGGTATGTAGGCAAGAGACCAAAATCTCTCCAAGTCCACTAAAAAATAAAATCTACACTTCTTTCCCCCCATTCTTAAAAACAATCTTTTTTCCAAAATAGCATTTAAAATAAAGCGTAAGACATAAACTAGAAAAACGGCTCCTATAGAGTACTATAGTCGTTGCGGGTGCCTAACACCTTCCCGTAGCGAAAACTGCCCCGAACTTAGAATTTCTAAGGGTTTTCTCAATTTTACCCTTCCCCAAAAAAAAATAGAGACATCAATGATTGAAAGGTTCAAGCCTAATTAATGACTTGACACCCGAAAATCGCGATGACAACATGTTTCTATATTTTGATTTGATTAAGTAATCTCCTTGAAAATATGAAATATATGTCTCAATAAAATTAATTCCTTCGGGGAATTTTATATAAAAATATCAAGTGAGTCATATGAATATATTGTAACATGTAATTCATATAATTTGAGTCTTTCATGTGCTATTGAACTTAATCAAGTATGAAAAAGTTCTTGAATTCACTTCAGGTGAATATGTCTTTAAAGAATATATGTTTCTTAAAATTAAATGGTAGACATTTACATATTCACTTTAGGTGAACATATCAAACTCTATATATGTATTTTACCATTATAATTCCCTTTTCGTGCGAAAAATCATACATATCCATTTAACTTCACACCTTCAAGTGTGCGGACTACGAGTCCAAATAAGGTCTACTTTGTGAAGCGAGTTTGATTTCACTCGAATTGTCTCTTTTCATTTGTAATTATTTTCATTATCGGTAACTTTAATAAACTTTAAACCATGATCCTCATCATTACTTACCACATATAACACTATATTATATGCAAAAACACGTCAACATTGACTTCATTTCAGTTCCATCTCATTCCATTAAGATCTATCATTTGTGACATAATTTATTAATATTTCATAAGTTTCAGACACCTGATTAGTTCTTCTGGAACTGAAAAATCAATTATGTCAGAAAACTCTTTTAGAGTTTCTATATCCTCGTTTGGGTTATATTTTCTTAAGCTCATTTTCTTATTTAAGACTTTTTTATATTTGGAACTGATTGATCTATTATGCTTGACAACAGAATTATGCATGTTTTGAGTTATTGATGGCGTAGCACCTTGAATATATGTACGAGTAAATGGGTTATTTATATTAAATATCGTATGTGGCATTCAAGGTTGTTACAAGTTGGTATCAAAGCCTGGTTGGTCTAGTCTGCAAAACATGGTTGTTTTCCTGTTTTTATGTGAATGGTATGAGAATACCTTTGATATTTGTTCTTTTATTCTTATTAGTTGGTTGTGGTTTGTGTGTAGTGTTGAGATGGCTGGAAGGAACGATACTTTGATTGCTAATGTGATGACTACGATGGCTCAGGTGTTGGCACAAGCGAATGCAAATGCGATGCAAGGGAAGCAGAATAAAGGGGTGCTAATGAGTTTATGTTGGATCGCTTTATTAGAACCACCCTCCAACATTTAAGGGAAGGTATGATTCGGAAGGCGCTCAGACTTGGCTTTAGAGGATCAAGAGGATCTTTAGCGCAATGGTGACAATTGATGATCAGAATATGAGGCTAGCTACTCATATGTTGGCTGAAGAGGCGGAATTTTGGTGGATGAATTCTAGTTGAAGGAAGTTGGGGGTATTGAGGTGACTTGGGAAATTTTCATGGAGGAATTTTCATGAAGTATTTTTTGGCTGATGTAAGGAGTAATTGCACAGGACCCTTCTTATTCCAACAATCTAGTTTGAACTTGGCAGAAAGACTCTTAATAATCTTCTTAACATGATCAGGTACATTATAACATTTGCTTAAACCCTGAAGACCTGATACAAGAGTTTGAAACCTAGAATACATAGTTTCATTATTTTCATTTTCCTTCATTTTAAACAGCTCATAATGATGCACCAAATGGCTAGCCTTAGCCTCTTTTACCTTTTGGTTTCCTTCATAGGTAGAACATACTGAGTCAAAGTTAGATTTTGTAGTGGATTTATCCAAGATCTTGGTATACTCTGAGTGAGGTAGTGCATCCATCAGAATCCCTCTTACTCTATGATGCTTTTTGTATTATTTCCTTTGAGTCGAAGTCAGACTTTTCCTGTTTGTCAATACTCATTTTGTATCAATAGCAAAAGTAATACCATCTTCAATGATGTCCCATAGTTCATCATCAACACCAACGTTGTAACTGTACATTTTTCTTTTTCACCAAGAAAACTAAGTAGCATCTCCACTTAAGGATGGATGAACATTAGATAATTAAGGTTACAACAAAACAAAGAAAGATAGCAGAGGCAAAAGAAGGAAACTAGGTTCAGAGGAAAGAAGACAAAGAAGGCATAAAGAGACGTATAGGGAGAGATTCAACCATATGAATCACTATTTCTGCTAATCATTGAGGTAAGGGGGGTTATATTCAACAATATGATTATGTGAATTCAATGTTGTTATAACTGTGAATTGACTGTAGTTATGATTCTGTGAATTTGATGTTGTTATAATTGTAAGTTGAATTGTTGTCATGATTTTTGTGATTTTGGTGTTGTTATGATAGAAACTACGGTGAGTAAATAATGAGGAGAATCACTGTGAGAAATTAGAGATGAAATAATGATGATTAGGGTTGTTTTTGTCCTTGTAAGTTAGAAAGTGAGAAACTAAAGTTAGAATAATTGAATGGATCAATGATGATAGGTCATCTTACGTTATTCTCAGCATAATTTTCAGTCATTTTCAGTAGGTTTTAGCATCAAAAAGGAGGAGTATTAGAAAGATTGCCTATAATTTCAGGACTTTTGTAATGTTTTCTATATTTGAGTTTGTAATTCTAGTTTTCCTGAAAAATAGCAATTTTAGGGGGTTTTCAAGTAATTCACGATGAAATCATGCAAATCGGTAAATCAAGAAGCACTGTAGAATTTTCATGACTTTCGGAAGACAAAAACGGAAGATTCAAGAGGCCTCAAAAGACCGCATTATAATTCCCAAGCATCTCAAAATGCGAGGGCGCAGGCGTAATTTTATTCTTTTTGTGGGTAAAGGCCGCGTTTTTAGCCCACACCCAGTTAGAAATCTCCACTATAAATACTATTCTTCCTCATTCAGAATTTCTCGTTCAGAACTATGGCATTTCAAGAGGAAGGCTACTTTGGAGCTTCGGGAGAAAATCTATCTTCTCCTTGATTTTCTATGGTATGTTTTTATCTTTAGTAATTTATTTTTAGTTATCATGTGTAACTAAATATTTTTAGGTTAAATTTCTAATATGAATCTCTGTATATTTTTGTTGGATATTTATTTAATTTAATATGTCATTTATTTTATTTATTTATTCTTTTGTTCGCTATTAAGTTTTATTAGGAAATAGTTTATTCCTGTGATAGGTGCAGCCCTAGATTAGGTACTTAGGTTGTGACAGGGACTAATATTGCTATAACTAACTGGATTCTTATATCTTAATATTTATATCCCTTTTGATGAGTCATTAATTAGTTATTTTAATATAATATTTGATTTCGTTTTATTTAGATTTAAGTTTATTTTATTTGAATATTATTTCCCTTTAGATCTATTTTACTTCGATTGCATATTATTATATTTTAGGAACGAATATTTGATAGATTCAGTCTTGGAGCAAAAAAAAGATTCGGGCTGGAAAATACGAGATTCAGTACAAAAATATAACATCCCCACAGTCAGAAGCTTGACACGGCCCGTGCCATATCTCACACGGCCGTGCCATGTCCCAGAAAACTCTTTTGCTGCTTTTGCTTCATGTACAAGCTACCTATTAGTTTATTTCTAACCTAAAAGCCCATGGTTTCTTATGGAACATTCTAGTGATGTATTTCTTAGGGCTTAAGTCATTGTAAACTTTAAATAGAGTAGCTAGCTATCACAACAAATCATCTTTTGTTCTTGGAAATAATAAGTGACAATTGTTTTCTTTAATAAAAGATCAACCTTTATTTTATGTTCTTCTTCTTCTTCTCTATGTCTACAATGAACGTTAGTGAGTAGACTCTTCTTGTCTTGGGATTGTTGGATAAGTCTTAATGACATAATCCTAATCAAACTAAACCATAAACCCTAATTTTATATAATCTCACTTTCTAATCTAATTTCACCGATCTTATAATGAATTAACAAACACCAAACTTAAGAAGCGAACGCGGAGGAGATAGTATTTGTTAATTCATCATCATAAGTATCAATTCATAATGCAACAACGGAGCTTTGATATTGGAACAAGTGAAATTAGACAAGGATTGCGAATCATGAGAATAGTCTAGCAAACCTTGGGACATATAAAGTTTCGAGCTTCAAGGATTTCAATTACAATCAACCATAACAATAGGCGTGATTGTTAGAGGATCACACTCACTAAAACTGAAAGGAGATATGATAGGCTAAAGAGAAACTTGTCCTTAGAAAGTGGGACCAATATAAAATTAACGGTTTAGGGTTTGTTTGTGAAGGACTTGTCATTAGATGGACCAATAATCCTGAGGTACTTTTTATTATTGTTATTCTTCTTTCAATTAAAAATCCAAACTTTATAACTTTACTTTCTTCTAATCATTGTTGAAAGTTAATTAAATTCATAACTCCTTGTCGGAACGATATCTTTTATTACTACATCGGTAGAACCGTGCACTTGCGGTTTTGCTCATCACCTTTACTGATAACTATATGTCTATGATGTAAGTGATTATTAACTAGGCAAAGATATCATAGGAATTGTTGACCCTAAACGTAGGTACTTAGTGGATGATGCCCATTGAGTCGGGTGGTGCCTTACCGAACCTAGGAATTAATTGATTAGTAATTAAGGAACAAGTGCCTAGCTGTCCGAAATAAGTTGTAACCTAATAGAACCATTCTCTTGAAACCCTTAGTAAGGTAGACGTAGAATGGGGATGCCCGTTTGTAGAACTACTAAGAACGTAGAGAGAGTGTGCTATTAGTGTCATAAGATTCATAAATGGGAAGACCTAAGGGAGCCTTGGACAGGACCCACACTAATATTCCTTACGAAGGTGGCGGAATCCTATAGGATTAATAACCTTATACCGTAGCACGCGTATAACCTTAGTGTGACCATAATTTCCTTGGGAACACTGGAAAGCCAATTTAATTTATGTTTCAATGACCTTTGAATTAACAAGACCCCGCACGTAAGAATCATCGTGTGATCAACTGGTGCAGTTAGCCATCGGAGGGATAAACCAAAGTAGGTTAGTAACATCCCAACGACCTCATCACTTGTATAGTCTACCTAAGATAAATAAATGCAACATACTGTTACTTATTATCCAACAACATATATACAGAGGGGATTCAAAGAATCTTAACCGCTGCTTAATTTTCTGCAACCAAAACAGGTAAACTTGCTCCGTTGCGAATAGATCAAAATTGCAAGTCTTTTAAACCCTAATTTTTTATACTGTCAAGCTTACATAAATAAGTAACGCGGATTGTTTGGACGAAAGGAAAATCCCTGTGGATATGATACTCTACTTATCACTTTACTACTTTGTTAAATGATTGGTACTACTTTGTTTCTAGGGATTGTTGATATTTTCGACTGAACGGTTTTAATTACTTATTTTTATCTTTCTTTCAATTTCAGTCATTTATTTTTCCGCAATTTATTATTGTGTTTTAGTTAGTTAAAAAAAAGGGGTACAATAAGCATAATAATTATAACTATAATTATTATTATTTACAGTTACTTCTAGAATAATGCTACTATGGTATTTTTGTTTGTGATTGTTTCAGGGAACAAATAATTGATCATTCTTCAACAAACCAGTTCACTCATTACAACGAAATCTTTCCCGAGTATCATATGTCTGATTCTAACTTATGGGAATATGAAAAAGCCCGATACAAATTAATGAAGGAAACATTGTATATAACATAGGCTGCAATTAATAAAAGTATCGAGAATTTCAGAGATGCCATTAAGAAAAGAAGTAATAGGTGAATGTGAGAAAAACACAAGAAGGGGGGGTTGAATTGTGTTAGCTTTTTCTTCGATTTCTCTTAAGTTAAAACACACAGACCAGAAGCAGTTAAGAACAGCTTTTGAAGTGATGTTCAAAACCAAAATGTAGCAGATAAAATCAGAGAGAGAGAGAGAGAGAGAAGAAAGACACAAAGCAATTTATACAGGTTCCTTCCACAAACCGGAAGTAGTCTTGTCCCCCTTGTACTTCCAAGGAGAGTTCACTAAAATGTAATATCTGATTACAAATGCTCAAGCACAACTGCAAGAGACTTCCAATGCTCAAGAACATAATCAAGAGACTTCTAATGCTCAAGCACACAAGCAAGAGACTTCCTATCAAACAAAATTACAAGAAAAGTGTTTGACACTTGAACACTTGATATACAATCAGAGGTGCTCACAATATAAATCAGATACAGACTCTTTGATACTTTAGAATTTCTAAAATATGAACTTTGAAAAAGAAATTCTAAGTGAACTTTTGGATGCTGAACAATTTTGACAGAGTTTTGGTGCTTTTAAATTGTTGTAGAGTCTTATTGTTCTTCAAGTCTTCACTCCTTTATATAGAGGTGTGAAAGTGAACGTTGAGTTTCCAGCGCATCCGAAAAGAGTCCTTTGAAGCTTTGATCAATCACCAATGATTCATTTCCTGATATGTTTATTGTCCTATGAAGGAGCAATTTCAAATCCATTCCATGTATGAAGGAACATCGTTGCAGGCAGAGCTGTTATCCTTGTCTTGTAGCAGAGACAAACTCTGGGTAGTGGAGATAGTGGTTGTACAGTTCGTACATTTTGTACTATGTCAACGCTTCAAAAAGAAAGAAGCAACCAATGCTTTTGAATCCCTTTGAGTTAGCCGTTGTTACTCTTTTCCACTCTTTCGCAATGTAAATACGACATCCAATCCATTGGACAACTTTTGAATCTTCAAGTTTGCATAAGCTTATGAACTTGCTACTGGTGATATACAACTTTTGATGAACTTGCTTCTGATGACGTCATCACTTCAGGAGCACTAAGTCTTCAGGAGCACTTCGAACTTCAAGAGCAGTTCTTCTTCAGACGCTTTTAAGCTTCCTTTTTGTTCAATTCTTTGCTCTCTTTTGTTCATTCAGAACCTATAAATGGTCTAAAAAAATTTGTCTATGGTCCTGTACACTTGAACAAATATTAGCATATCCAATTAACAATTTTTTTAATACTTTGTTATCACTCAACTTTTAAGGGTAATGTTAAACACATTTTGTTTCAACAATCTCCCCCTTTTTGATGATGACAAACATTAGTATTTAAAAAAATGTTTAATTGTTGTTAATCTAATTAACGAGTTGACTATATAGGGTATGAGGTTTGTAAGCTCCCCCTGAGTCTAATAGGACTTATAAGGTGAGGTTTGTAAGCTCCCCCTGAGTTCTATTCTTGTTAATTAAATTTATTAAAAACAAAGCAACTCGTAAAATTAATTTCAAAATATCATCAGAGCAAAGATGAGAAAGTGGTTCTATTAAATTAAGTTCCTTGAATTTAAATTAATGGGGCCTAGAGCCTTTAAATACTATCTATTACTCCCTATTTTGTCATTAACAAAAAGTAAATAACATAAACAAAAAGAAGAGATGAGAAAAACTTTAAATAGTTTAGAGTCAAAATAATACTCCCCTTTTTTAAAAATATCAAAAGAAAATAAAGGTTTAGAGCATACAATAAGTTTATAGTCAATTATAGCACACAGTGATAAGAGCAAATAAAATAAATTGTAATAAATTACTTCAGATAATATTCATGCATTACAAGTTTAGAAGCATAATCAGAGTAAAATGAAAGACAGAAGTTCAGAAGCATTCAAAAAGTACAGAAGCAAAGATGAAATAAAAACAAGCAAGAAATTATGTGCAATCTAGGGTTCAGGCTGTTTATGTTTCATCATCTATATCAACTGTTCCATTAACTTCTGAGTCTTCTCAGATTGAATCATCATTTCTTTCTTGAAGTCTTCATTACTCTCCAGCAGCTTCTCTTCTCTGACCTTTGCCTCTTCCAGCTGTGCATCAGTCTTTGTCCTATATTCTTGGAACATCAGCTTCTACTCCAGAAGTTCTTTCTTTAGCTGGCGAGTCTCCTTCTCTAGAAGTGAATTCCTCTGAAGTAGAGCCAGCTCAGAAGAAGTTTCCTTAAGATTTAGCTTAGTTACCCAATTCAGATTCAAGTCCTTAGGATGAATGCATGATGGAAAGAGACTTCTTGCTTCCAAGCAAAGAGCAGTCTTCACCCATGTCCTTAATATCTTGACCTCATCCAGATTTGAAATAACTCCCTTGAGCCATGCTTGAAGCTTTGCTTGTGCAATCTCTTGTGCATCCAAGCAAGATCTCTGAAGTTCTGAGAATATGAAGTCAACCCTTTCTTTAAGTCTAATCCACTGCTTTTCATAGCTTTCCTCGTGGATTAGATTATTTCTAGCTTCAATGAGACTGTTCAACTCTAGAAAGATGCTTTCACAAACATGAGATAATATTGTTGAATCTAGAAACATTGTTGGTGGTGAGGGGACATTTGTTCTTGTTGGTTGAATAGGTTGAATGGCCAAATTTGAGGATGAAGGTTGGTCATTTGTGGAGTGCACAATTTCATGAATGATTGTGGTTGATGGTGGAGTTTGTTCAGTAAGTTCAGATGCATTATGAACATAAGCAGTCTGTTCAGAAGCATTGTGTTTAGGGACACTTTGTTCAGAAGTGGTTTGTTCAGGAACGTTAAGTTCAGGAACAAAGATATCAGAAGTAGGAACAAAAGTGTTTGTTGGTGAGTTTGGTTGTTGATGTTGTGGGCTTTCTGTCATAGCTTCATCAGAAGCTATGTTAGAGGCTGTTTGTTGGTTTGATACATATTCAGGCAATTCACTTGAATAGTGGCTTTCTAGGTTTGATAAGATGGAAGTTTCAGTAGTGTCAATGTTTTGGAATTTTGGT
Source organism: Medicago lupulina (assembly GCA_958299785.1). Lineage (NCBI taxonomy): Eukaryota > Viridiplantae > Streptophyta > Magnoliopsida > Fabales > Fabaceae > Medicago > Medicago lupulina. The sequence goes on along the minus strand of OY283144.1, from coordinate 53,274,178 downwards.
GAGTTGGGTTTTGATGATAAGTTTGATTCAGATGCAAGATCTGTCCCTACAAGATCATTTCCACCTTCTGCAGCAGCAGGTATGACTTGAATTGCTTCAATCATTAGTGGCTGCAAAGGATGATCTGCAGGTAGATACTTGCATGCATCTATGTGTCTCTGTTGCATATTTATCTACCTCTCTTGAATAGAGGGATACATAGGTTCAAATGTATCATCAGGCTTTTGTGAAGTTTTGGTTTTGGATGGAGTTTTGTTAATTGAAGAGTACATCTTGCTTTAAGGAACATCATCTTCATCAGATGATGATAAGATAGATGATGAAGAAGATGAGAAAGGTGAATTCGTTTGGGTCTCAAAATTGGATCCTAATTCAACAATATATATGTTTGAATTCAATGCATCAGTCATACCTTCTTGAACTTCTGAAGTCTCAGCAGCTTCTAAGGTGCCAACATTTCCTTCCTTGGCTTATGTAGTGTCAACAATCCCCAGACTCTCTGCTTCAGATGCTGCAAGCTCTTGAATTACTGCAGCAGCTTCTATGACTTGATGTGCAGCTTGAGCAACATCCTCCTTCACCAAGCTGGAGGTTGGAACTGTTATCTGACTAGCAAGTTCCACAACCCTTTCAACAGCTTCATCATTGATTTTCTTCCTTCTGACTTCTCTAGTCACAAGTTCAGTTGTTTCTTCTTCAGCTTCAATGTACTTGGACTCTTTCAACTTTCTGACCACGTGCTTCCTTTTCTTCTTAGGAACAGTAGGTTGTTCAGGTGCAGATGAGGAAGTGGTTGCAGCTTTTCCACTCCTTGTCCTTTCAAGTAGGACTTGGTCAGCTTGAAGGTTTTCTACCTCCTCCTGAATAGATGGTACGCCAGAAGTGGTGCCTTCAGAAGCATTGTCCCTTCTGGGCTTCTTTGCCTTAACTGGCTGTTCAGAAGCACCTTGAAGGTACTCAGCTTCTAAAACTGGCTTCCTCTTGGTTTTCCTGCTTTTTGCCACTTTATTTTTCCCTCCATACATAGTATCAGGGATATCATCCAACCTCATCTCCTCACCAGTGCTTTGAAGATGATCAGCTATGTAGAAAAGCTGAACATCCAGAGGGTCCTGCTTACAAATTGGTGGGAAACCCTCCATCAAATTTGAAGAAATTCTTGATTCCTTCATGTCAGACTCCAGCTTGATTACAACATCTGGCTTAATCAGCTTCATATTGGCCAGTGTAGCTCCATTGATGATCTTTCTAGTCACGGTTCCAAGCATGTCATCATTGAAACCTCTATTTTCACTGAGACCTTTCAACAAACCTCCTTGATAAAATATTTCTGATATGAGCCTCCCATATGGAATCCAGGTCCTGTTGATTGTTTGGCTATCTGTAAGTGCTTTCACCATATGCTTGAAAATATATTTGGGCACATTGGCTTTCTCTTTCTTCAGGAAGAAGTGGAGAAATACCCTGTGCTCCAATGAAGGTTGATCAGAACCGCCTCCCTTTGGTAGCAGATTTTCATTCTGGATCTTCAGCATCATCTTCTTCTCCATTGAGAGATTGATGTAGGATCCCTTTTTCTTTGAGTTGAACATGGTCTCATTAACCACTTCATTCCAAGGGCTCTTTTTGTTGTTGTCTAGCCCATCCTTGAAATTCCCTTCTGAAGTCCTTCCAATCACATATGCTATGGTTTCTTGATTGACAAAGACAGGGACTCCCATGATGCTAGACCTAATCTCCGTATCCACAAAGGGTTCCAAACCCATTTCTTGCCTTGATTTTCCTTCTAGTGAAGGATCTATGAGAACTTTCTGATCTTCTTCAAGCTTAGCAGCTTTCTTATCATACACTGAAGCTCTAACCCAGAAGTGCTTTACTAGGCTTTCATAAGTAGGACCATTTAGCATGCTGAAGTAGATACCCAAGTCCTGAGCTTCGTAGTAGTCAACAATGTCACAACCATTTTGAATTAGAGATGAAAAATCTACAGGCCTTTCCACTTGCACAGTTAGATCCCATTCCTCTAAGGACATTGTTCTTCCTTTGATTACATAGGCTGGTGCTTCTTGATTTGATGAAGTTCCTTGAACATTTTCTTGTACGGCTGAGCTTGAAGTTGCCATTGATTGAAGATGATGAAACTTTTAGGGTTCTAAGTTTTTTTTTCAGATTTGGAAAAGAGAGAGCTTTGTTTGCAGAGAGAGATTGAAATTCGAAAGTGTAGGAAGTGAAGTGAGAAGTGTGTGAGTGATTGAGTGTATTGAGTAAAACGATTGCAATTTCAAAGGGGACAAACAAACATAACATTAATGACAGTTGAGGGCGCGAGGATAGTACATTCAAAGCATAAACATCATCATTGCCCTTTTAGTTACACACCAATACAAACAAGCCACGTTGGCAAACTTCAAATGCGTTGTCTAGTTAAGTGGAACAAGTGTTGCCAGAAGCAATTTGAGTAATTCCACTAACTTCCACTATTCAGAAGCATAAAATCCAGCTACTGAAGTTCAGATGCTGACGTCATCTTTAGAAGCACATTTTCCTCAGACTCTCAGTTAAGAGCTTTTGATGGACCATAGCTTCTGAAGTTACTTTAGAACCTAACTTCTTGTTCAGGAGCAAGCAATTTCAATTAGACACAAAGTGCATGTTCAAATTTTTCTTTATAAAATCAAATCTTTCAACAGTTAAAGGTTTAGTGAATATATCAGCCGACTGATGTTCAGTATCAATGAATTGTATAACCAGAACCCCTTTTTGAACATAGTCTCTAATAAAATGATGTTTGATTTCAATGTGCTTGGCTCTAGAATGTTGAGTTGGATTCTTTGACAAACAAATAACAGCAGTATTATCACAAAAGATGGGAATACTGTTAGCACTAATCTGATAGTCTTCCAACTGATGTTTCATCCAGAGTAGTTGTGTACAACAACTTGTAGCTGAAATGTATTCTGCTTCTGTTGTTGACATTGCAATAGTTGCTTGTCTTTTGCTAGCCCAGGATATCAGATTTTCTCCCAAGAACTGACAGTTACCACTGGTTGATTTTCTTTCAATCCGGTCACCACCATAATCAGCATCACATAATCCAATCAACTTGTAATCTAAGGATTTCCTATAAAGGAGTCCAAGATTAGTTGTTCCTTTCAAATACCTAAAGATTCTTTTAACAGCAGTTAGATGAAATTCCCTAGGATCTGACTGGAATCTTGCACACAAGCATACACTGAATAAAATATATGGTCAGGATGTAGTGAGGTATAACAAAGAACCAATCATACCTCTATACAGCTTCTGATCTACCTTTGATCCACTATCTTCTTTGCTTAAGGTGCATGTTGGATGCATTGGAGTGTTCATCAGTTTACAATCTTCAAGCTTGAACTTCTTCAGAAGCTCCTTGGTGTATTTTGTTTGATGAACATACACTCCATCTTTACATTGATTGATTTGAATGCCTAGGAAGAACTTCAATTCTCCCATCATGCTCATTTCAAATTCATCCTGCATTAACTTAGAAAATTCCTTGCAAAGAGATGCATTAGTAGAACCAAATATTATATCATCAACATATATCTGCACAACAAGAATCTCTTTCTCAAGGGTCCTTCTAAAGAGTGTTGTGTCAACTTGACCTCTTTTAAAATCATTTTTAATCAAGAAATTACTTAGTCTATCATACCAAGCTCTAGGTTCTTGTTTCAAGCCATATATTGATTTCTTGAGCTTGTAAACATGGTCAGGATGCTTAAGATCCTCAAAACCAGGAGGTTGTTTGACATACACTTCTTCTTCTATGACACCATTAAGAAATGCACTCTTGACATCCATTTGATATAATATTATGCCATGATTAACTGCATAGGATAGAAGTAACCTGATTGCTTCGAATCTTGCAACTGGAGCAAATGTTTCAGTGTAATCAATGCCTTCTTGTTGACTATAACCTTGTGCAACAAGTCTAGCTTTGTTTCTAGTTACTTCACCTTGTTCATTCAACTTGTTTCTGAATACCCATTTTGTTCCAATAATGTTCTTCTGAGGTGGTTTGGGTACTAGATCCCGGTGCAATAATGAAAGTAAGATATATTGGGTCTTATTCCTTTAAAGAGTTCATATGTTGTTTTCGCCAATATAGGTCTGATGTAGATCCTATTTTGAACATAACATGTTGTATTCACTGCTTCTGCCCAGAAATGTTTAGCTAAATTGTTTTCATGAATCATGGTTCTAGCCATTTATTGTAAAGTTCTATTCTTTCTCTCTACCACCCCATTTTGTTGTGGAGTTCTAGGAGAAGAGAATTCATGGACAATTCCATGATTTTCACAAAAAGTTTCAAATGGCTCATTTTCAAATTCTCCACCATGATCACTTCTGATTTTCAAAATTTTCATTTCTTTTTCAGATTGAATTTGAGTGCAGAAGTTACTGAATACATCATATGAACAATCTTTATTTTTCAAGAACTTTACCCAAGTCCATCTACTATAATCATCAACAATGACTAGTCCATACTTGCTTCCATATAAAGATGCAGTTAACTGGTCCAAATAAATCAATATGAAGCAGTTCTAAAGGTCTTGAGGTTGAGACAATGTCTTTAGCTTTAAAAGATGATTTCACAATTTTTCCTCTTTGCCAAGCACTACAAAGTGCATCTGAATGATAGTCAATGTTAGGCAGGCCTTTGACAAGTTGTAACTTACTAAGCTTAAAGATTAACCTCCAGTTAGCATGTCCCAACCTTCTGTGCCACACCCACTTCTTATCATTCATTGACAGAAGGCAAATTACCTTCTGATCAACCAGTTCAGAAAAATTGATTTTGTAGACATTTTCTACTCTCTTTCCTTTGAGCACTATGGACTTGTTATCTTTATTGATTACAGTGCAGTTGGTCTTTTCAAACATCACATCATAACCATTGTCACAAAACTAACTGATACTCAATAGGTTATGTTCATGTCCATCTACCAACCACATATTATTGATTGAGATAGAAGGATTACCAATAGTTCCCGTACCAATGATCTTCCCAGACTAGTTGCCTCCAAACTTTACATTTCCTCCTTCTTTCATTGTTAGGGAGAGGAACATTGACTTCTCTCCAGTCATGTGCCTTGAGAAACCGCTGTCTAGGTACCGTGACTTTTGCTTTTACTTTGCTCTTAGACATATCTGCAGCATTGACAATTTCAGATTTAGGTACCCATTGTTTTATGGGTCCTTTGGGATTAGTGCCGGAAGTTTTACTCACCATTTCATGTACCTTGGGATGTGATTTAGGTAGCTTCTAATTAATCATTGCCTTAGGTTTATTACCTTTTGGTTTTGATACTTCAGAAGCAGCAACTGTTTTGTCCTTCTGAACCTTAGACTTTAAGACATCAGATTCTGACTTCATCAGACTCTGAGGAACATGTTCTGATCTCTTCAGAATCTTAATCTTTGAAGTCTTAGACTCAGAATTTATCACGACCTTAGGCTTGAAGTTCTTTGGCTTTGAAGTAATCTTAGCCTTAGAGCTGGAAGCTTCAGCTTCTGATTGAACAACAGTTTCCATTTTGACACCTTCAGGTACAAAGAAGGTTTTCAATCCTTCCTTAATACATTCACAATATGCTTTGAGATTGGTTTCATTAGATTTTTCTTCTGAGAATCCAATCCCTTTGCCATTGTTCTTGTAAATACTATAAATCATAGAAGCAACTATGCTTCTGTCAATACCAGACATAATGAGATCTTCAAGAGCAATTTCATGGTTACTTAAAGACTTTCCATCACACTTTTCTTGTAGCTTCTGACATAAGAACTTGAGCTTGTCTTCTTAGGTTTTACAAATGAAGTCAAAGCCTCTAAGTCCTTCTTCAGAAGCTTTCAGATCCAATAGAGTTGATTCTTGTTGCTTCATTAAAACAACATATTTTTCTTTTAAGTCTTTCAACTCATTGGTTCTCAGTTCAAAATGTGTGAGAAGCTCTTTAAGTGACTCTATAAGTTCTGAATCTGATTCTGTTTCAGCTTCTGAAGTTGTTGTAGCTACTAACCCAACAACTATCTTTGCAGCTTCATCAAAATCATCTTTGTCAGATTCAGATTCACTATCCAAATCTTCCCAGGTAGCCATCAAACTCTGCTTGATATGCTTCTTGATCTTGTTAGACTTGAAAGTTGGCGTCTTTGACTTGTCCTTTGATTTTTCCTTCTGAAGATCAGGGCAATCAGCAATGAAATGTCCAGGCTTCTTGCAATTGAAGCAACCCTTCTGATCTTCTTTCTTGAAGCTTCTGTTACCACTCCTTCTGCTCAAGAACTTTTTGTTCTTCTTAGCCAGGTACTGAAGTCTATTGGAGAGCATAGCCATCATTTCAGCAGGATCTTCATCAGAATCTCCATCAGGGGATTCTTCTTCAGATTCTATAACTTTAAGAGCTTTTGATGACCTCCCTTTAGATGGTTAAGCTATAGATTTACTCTTCTTAGCAGACTCATGTTCATTAAGACTTAACTCATGAACTTTAAGAAAGCTAACAAGATCTTCAACACTTAAAGTATTTAAATCTTTAGCTTCTTCAATAGCAGTTACCTTAGGTCTCCATCTAGCAGGCATACTTCTGAGTATCTTGCTCACATGATCAGAAGCAACATAGCTCTTCTTTAATATTTGCAGTCCAGAGACTAGGGTCTGAAATCTTGAGTAAATATCCTAAATACTTTCATCATCCTTCATCTTGAACAGCTCATATTGATGAACTAGCATAAGTGCTTTGGCTTCTCTCACTTTCTTGCTACCTTCATAGTTTGCACAAAGTGAAGCAAACATAGCTTTAGCAGTAGATTTGTCATTCAATTTCATGTACTCTGCACGAGGTATAGCAGTGACAAGTGAGCCTCTGATCTTGTGATGCTTCTTGTACATCCTCTTTTGAGCAGGAGTATGTTTCTTTCTATCCACAACAGCTCCTTCTTCATCAAGATCCAAGTCACCAACTCCATCTTCCAGAATATCCCAAAGTTCTTCATCTAAACCCATGATATAACTGTAGAAGTTGGTTTTCCACCATGAGAACTCTTCAGGATCTCCATTGAACTTAGGAACCTTTCCTGAGTCCGCTTTCTTGTCATTGTCATCATAAGGTACAACATTATGATTACCACCAAAACCAGAACCAGAAACAGATGATTCAGCAGACATGTTTTTCTCAGATCTTGGACTGTTACACTGTTAGGTGTTATCAACTGAACCAAGACTCTAGATACCAATTGAAGGTGAGAAAAACACAAGAAGGGGGGGGGGGGGTTGAATTGTGTTAGCTTTTTCTTCGATTTCTCTTAAGTTAAAACACACAGACCAGAAGCAGTTAATAACAGCTTCTGAAGTGATGTTCAAAACCAAAATGCAGCGGATAAAATCAGAGAGAGAGAAGAAAGACACAAAGCAATTACAGGTTCCTTCCAAAAATCGGAAGTAGTCATGTCCCCCTTGCACTTCCAAGGAGAGTTCACTAAAATGTAATATCTGATTACAAATGCTCAAGCACAACTACAAGAGACTTCCAATGCTCAAGAACATAATCAAGAGACTTCTAATACTCAAGCACACAAGCAAGAGACTTCCTATCAAACAAAATTACAAGAGAAGTGTTTGACACTTGAACACTTGATATACAATCAAAGGTGCTCACAATATAAATCAGATATAAACTCTTTGATACTGTAGAATTTCTAAAATATGAACTTTGAAAAAGAAATTCTAAGTGAACTTTTGGATGCTGAACAATTTTGACAGAGTTTTGGCGCTTTTAAATTGTTGTAGAGTCTTGTTGTTATTCAAGTCTTCACTCCTTTATATAGAGGTGTGAAAGTGAACGTTGAGTTGCCAGCACATCCAAAAAGTGTCGTTTGAAGCTTTGATTAATCACCAATGATTCATTGCCTGATATGTTTATTGTCCTATGAAGGAGCAATTTCAAATCCATTCCATGTATGAAGGAACATTGTTGTAGGCAGAGCTGTTATCCTTGTCTTGTAGCAGAGACAAACTCTGGGTGTAACACCCCGTTTTCCCAACATAAAAATTTCTTAAAACATTTATCAGAGTAAGCAACACAACAACGGGATATTACATATAAAATTAATCCGAAACAGTTAAATAACAATTTAACCAACATACTTCAAAATATTGCAGCGGAAAAGAATACTTATAATTCATAAAATCTTTGGCACGCAGGCCCCAAAAAAATATCTCAAAGAGCTAGTTGCATAAAACAGAAATAACATAATATTCGCGTAAAGGAATGAAGCATGCATAATCAGACAACCCCATCCCGTTACGTATCAGAGCGACCTAGACGACACAGTGAAGTAAGGCCACTCACGAACCACCTGAACACTAAGCACGATCACCTGCACTTGCCCACAAGGCGGCAATTCCAGCAGAAGGGGTGAGATTTCATAACAAAATAATATTAATCAACATAATTTAGAATAACAATTAACATCAACACATCAGTAGCATTATTGCATAACAATTAGCACGTAATCACATAATCAACTTCATATCATCTTTAAGCAAGTAGCATAGATAGATAACTCTTATCACGTAATCATATATTCATTCTTTATCAACAACATGACATCATAAATATGACCATGCGACAATGCTCTTAGACTCCTTATATGCATGTGGTACCAAACTTCATCATAAGTATTAATATACTTTTAAAACGTGCGGAGGACAAAGCTCCTAAATAACGTGCGGAGGACAAAGCTCCTATCATGTTGAGGACTAAGCTCAATGTATGCTATACATGGACTCAAACATAAATCACAACATATCTTAATCACTTCATCAATATGCACCCAAGAATTTGGAGCTAAACAACATCTTGTTCTTTTATATATATATATATATATATATATATATATATATATATATATATATATATACATAAGCATCATGCACTTAGTTTTACAACAACAGCAGCATATTCATACCTCAAATTCAAAACGACATTATAATATTAATCACAATCTATGGCATTATAAACTTTATTCATGTCTTACATAAGGTATATTACTTAATTCATGCTCTACTACCATAACCCAACAATCTATACTTAGAAAGGCTCTGAGCAGGACTCTCAGCATCACCACTAGGCCTAAATAACACTCAGGGATCATCTCCAAATCAGACACACGGAACAGATCACACTAACACTCACAACTCTCAATCTGGTAGTGTTCGCGAGGCGAGTGGGTTAGCTCGCCGTGGCGAGCTGCCAGAAGCAACTCGCGAGGCGAAGAAAAGTGCTCGCTATGGCGAGCTGCCAGGAGAAACTCGCGAGGCGGGGATAAGTACTCGCCGTGGCGAGCGATGAAGCTCATCACTCGCGAGGCGAGGATCACTGCTCGCCGTGGCGAGCGATGAATTTTGCTGCGGCCAGAACTGCTATTTTCTCAAAATTCACACGATTCACATGGTTCTAAGCCTTCTATTGATTCCAGAATTCATCCTAAACATATTCTAAGGTCTAGGAACACTTTCTACATCAATTAAACCTATTCCAACCGTTAATTCATCAATTTCTCAGGTTTAGACCTAGTTTTCTCATTCTCTTAAATCAATCATAATCCTTGTTAATTGCTATCAGAACTACGCTAATCAATATTACAGAGTTATTAGTCCCACCCTTACCTGGATTGAAGCAGAAATCGCAGGTCTCACTCTTCTCTTCTCCTTCACGTGCGCGTGCGTTTTCTTTCTGTTTCCAAAGTCTGAAAGCGTTACTGACTTCCTAACCCTAGTTGCCTTATTTATACTGCCAACAAATCTTATCTTATTTACTCTTTCTCCCACATAACTCTCTAAAATCCAAAACTAACCCACAACTAAATATTTTATTTTCTTTTCAAATCTTATTTTATTTAACAATAAAATAAGTCTCTTAACCTTATCCTTAGCATTAAATCTTACCACAAAATCATCCCAAGCATAACAAAACACATCAAAACATATCCAAACATATCAAAACACTTATATATTATATAAATATAATATAATCACCTAAACTCGATTTAAATAAATAATAAAACGAACGTGGGCGTTACAACTCTCCCCCACTTAAAAGATTTTCGTCCTCGAAAATTACCTCAAGCAAATAACTCTGGATAAGACTCCAGCATCTTACTCTCAAGCTCCCAAGTCAAGCTTTCACCAGTCGCTCCCGACCAAACGACTCTAACGAGAGGTATATCCTTGCCTCTCAACGTCTTCACTTTCCGATCATCAATCCTTACCGGTAAAGCCTCCACCGTAAGGTTGTCTCTAACTTGCACATCATCGCTCTGGATCACATGGGATGGATCCAGAACATACCTCCGAAGCTGCGACACATGGAAAACATCATGTAAATTCGAAAGATGCGGTGGTAACCCAACTCGGTACGCCACCGTTCCAACCCTCTCTGATATCTGATACGGGCCAATAAATCTCGGAGTCAACTTCTTTGACTTCAACGCACGTCCAACACCAGTCATAGGCGTGACCCTTAAAAACACGTGGTCTCCTTCCTGAAACTCAAGATCTTTCCTTTGCTTATCATGGTAACTCTTTTGTCGACTCTGCGACGCTTTCATTTTCTCCTGAATCATCTTAACTTTCTCAGTAGTTTGTTGAACGATCTCCGGTCCTAAGACCACTCTTTCACCTGACTCAAACCAACACAACGGAGTTCTGCACCTCCGACCGTACAAAGCCTCAAAAGGTGCCATTCCAATACTAGAATGATAACTATTATTGTATGTGAACTCGATTAAGGGAAGATGACTATCCCAAGTTCCTCCTTGCTCAAGAACACAAACTCTCAACAAATCCTCTAGCGACTGAATTGTCCTTTCCGACTGACCATCTGTCTGCGGATGATACGCCGAACTCAATCTCAACTTAGAACCCAAGGCCTCTTGCAAACTTTTCCAAAATCTAGAAGTAAATCTTGGATCTCTATCTGATACTATGCTCGAAGGAACACCATGCAACCTCACGATCTCCTTGATATAAATCTCTGCCAACTGGGCAACAGGAAAACTAATATTAATCGGTAGAAAATGAGCCGATTTCGTCAATCTGTCAACTATCACCCAAATGGCGTCATTCCCTCTTGGAGTATTCGGCAAGCTAGTCACAAAATCCATGCATATACTATCCCATTTCCACTCTGGCACATCTAAAGATACCATCATGCCAGCCGGTTTCTGATGCTCAATTTTCGACTTCTGGCAAACTAAACAAGCATACACAAACTGTGCCACATCACGTTTCAATCCAGACCACCAAAACAACTTCTTCAAATCATGATACATCTTCGTAGCTCCCGGGTGAATACTCAAGCTACTTCTGTGACTCTCTTCAAGAATCATCTTCTTAATCTCTTCATTGTCAGGAATGCAAATCCTACCTCGGAATCTCAACACTCCCTGATCGTCGACTTGAAAATCACTATCTTCAGTCTGATTACCAGCAACCATTAAGTCCACAAACTTGACATCTCTTATATTCATCAAGAAGTCACTATCAATCTTCAGCATCTCTAGCTTCACACTCTGAGGCGTCCTTTCACAAACCAAACTCAAATCTCTAAATTGCTCAAGTAATTCGAACTCCTTAACCATCATAGCAGACATATGCAAAGTCTTCCTACTCAAGGCATCTGCTACCACATTCGCTTTACCCGGATGATAATTCAACCCAAAGTCGAAGTCCTTCAAAAGCTCTAGCCATCTTCTCTGCCTCATATTCAATTCCTTCTGATTGAAAAGATACTTCAAGCTCTTGTGATCACTGAACACTTCGAATCTCGCACCATATAAGTAGTGTCTCCACATCTTCAATACAAAAACCACAGCTGCTAATTCCAAATCATGCGTCGGGTAGTTCTTCTCATGAATCCTCAGTTGTCTTGAAGCATAAGCCACCACTTTACCTTCTTGCATAAGCACACCTCCTAAACCCAACTTGGACGCATCACAATACACTACAAATGGCGCATCTGGCTTTGGCAAAATCAAAACTGGAGCAGTCGTCAAACGCTTCTTCAGCTCGTTGAAACTGTTCTCACAATGCACATCCCAAACAAAAGCTCTACCTTTACAAGTCAACTGGGTCAACGGAAGAGCCAACTTGGAGAATCCTTCAATAAACCTTCTATAATAACCAGCTAAACCCAAAAAGCTCCTAATCTCAGTAACTGACTTTGGAGTCTCCCACTGCGATACGGCTTCAATCTTAGACGGATCTACTGCAATACCATCACTAGAGATAACATGACCAAGGAAACTCACTTCTTTCAACCAGAACTCACACTTAGACAATTTGGCGTAAAGCTTCTTTTCTTTCAACACTTGCAAGACAATCTTCAGATGTTCAGCATGCTCTTCCTCAGTCTTGGAGTAAATCAGAATATCATCAATAAACACAACTACAAACTGATCCAAAAATGCATGGAAGATGCGATTCATATACTCCATAAATACTCCCGGTGCATTAGTAACTCCAAAAGGCATAACCTTGTACTCATAATGGCCATAACGCGTTCTGAAAGCTGTCTTCTGCATATCTTCATCCTTTACTTTAATCTGATGATAACCCGACCTCAAGTCAATCTTGCTGAAAACACGTGCACCCACTAACTGATCCATCAAATCATCAATCCTCGGAAGTGGATACCTATTCTTGATAGTTACCTTATTCAACTGCCGATAATCAATACATAGCCTCATACTACCATCCTTCTTCTTTACTAGCAGCACTGGCGCTCCCCAAGGTGAAACACTTGGTTTAACAAATTTCTTCTCGAGTAAATCTTCCAACTGTTTCTTCAACTCAGCTAATTCGGAAGCAGACATACGATAAGGTGCCATCGACACCGGCTTCGTTCCAGGAATAAGATCAATAGAAAACTCGACTTCCCTCTCTGGAGGCACATCAGGAATTTCATCTGGGAAAACTTCAGGAAAGTCGCATACCACTTGCAATTTATCGATCACTGCTTGATTCTCTAAAGATAAAGAAGCCATCAACGAGAACATCAACATACCATCACGTTCTAGTTGCTTCATCTGCTTAGTAGATAAAAACTCAGCACCACTTTCCTCTTCAGCGGACGAGAAATGCACCGTCTTGCGAAAACAATTGATAAGAACGTGGTTGTACTCTAACCAATTCATACCCAGAATTACATCCATACCGCTTAAAGGTAGACAAACTAAATCCATCTCAAAATCGCGACCAAACATAGACAAAGGATAACTTAAGCATACGAGAGAAGTAGTCACCGAACCCTTAGCTGGAGTTTCGACAACCATCTCTCCATTCATATCAGACATAGCAAGACTCAAAGCAGAAACACAGTCTAAAGCAATAAAGCAATGTGTAGCACCAGTATCAATAATAGCAACTAAAGGAGTATTATTAATATAGCAAGTACCTCTGATCAAACGATCATCACTGTCTGTCTGAGTACCAGTCAGGGCAAAAACTCGACCCGTAGTAGGCACCCTCTTCGGCTGCTTGCACTGGGAACCAATATGACCTCTTCGTTGCAATTGAAGCACACGATATCATTACGCTTGCAATCAGCTACTAGATGACCCTTCTTGCCACACCGGACACACTTCTTGATCTCTTCTGGGCAAGCATTGCTCTTGTGGCCTTTCACACCACAGTTGAAACACATGACCTCAGCAGGGGTACCCTTCTTCGCAGTCTGCCTATCAACGACCATCCTCTGTTTCCCTTTATCAGCAGGGGCACTGTATGTTTTAGGGCGACTCTGCTGGCCCTTGGCTTTCCTCTCATTCACTACCTTGTAGTGAGCCTTCGTATCTTCCTCATATATCCGGCAGCTATTCACCAAATCCGGAAAAACTCTGATCTGCTGATACCCAATCGCCCTCTTAATGTCGGGCCTCAAACCGTTCTCAAACTTGATGCATTTAGAAAACTCCGCGGTCTCAGCAGCATGGTGCGGATAGAACTTCGCTAACTCCACAAACTTGGCAGCATACTCGGTCACGGACATATTTCCTTGCTTCAGCTCAAGGAACTCGATCTCTTTCTTCCCGCGAACATCTTCCGGAAAGTACCTCCTCAGGAACTCTCTCCTGAACACAGCCCAAGTCACAACAGCCCCATCTTGCTCGAGGCTAGGTAACACGCTGACCCACCAATCATCAGCTTCCTCTGACAGCTGATGTGTACCAAATCGCACCTGCTGGACTTCGGTGCACTGCATTACCCTGAAAATCCTTTCTATTTCCTTAAGCCACGCCTGGGCTCCATCGGGGTCATACCTTCCCTTGAACGTTGGAGGATGATTCCTCATGAAAGTCTCCAACATCCTCGTCTTAGCATTCGCACCAGCATTTGCATTAGGTTGTCCCACAGCTTGGGCAACATCTTGAAGTGCAGCAGCTAACGCGGTATCGTTCCTTCCAGCCATTCTGATATTCTACAACAAACAGTAGCAGCAACATAAGATTTAGTAATACAAATATTACTAAGACTCAACAAGACTCTCTAATTGGCCGGACAGACCGACTTGCTCTGATACCAATTGTAACACCCCGTTTTCCCAACATAAAAATTTCTTAAAACATTTATCAGAGTAAGCAACACAACAACGGGATATTACATATAAACTTAATCCGAAACAGTTAAATAACAATTTAACCAACATACTTCAAAATATTGCAGCGGAAAAGAATACTTATAATTCATAAAATCTTTGGCACGCAGGCCCCAAAAAAATATCTCAAAGAGCTAGTTGCATAAAACAGAAATAACATAATATTCGCGTAAAGGAATGAAGCATGCATAATCAGACAACCCCATCCCGTTACGTATCAGAGCGACCTAGACGACACAGTGAGGTAAGGCCACTCACGAACCACCTGAACACTAAGCACGATCACCTGCACTTGCCCACAAGGCGGCAATTCCAGCAGAAGGGGTGAGATTTCATAACAAAATAATATTAATCAACATAATTTAGAATAACAATTAACATCAACACATCAGTAGCATTCTTGCATAACAATTAGCACGTAATCACATAATCAACTTCATATCATCTTTAAGCAAGTAGCATAGATAGATAACTCTTATCACGTAATCATATATTCATTCTTTATCAACAACATGACATCATAAATATGACCATGCCACAATGCTCTTAGACTCCTTATATGCATGTGGTACCAAACTTTATCATAAGTATTAATATACTTTTAAAACGTGCGGAGGACAAAGCTCCTAAATAACGTGCGGAGGACAAAGCTCCTATCATGGTGAGGACTAAGCTCAATGTATGCTATGCATGGACTCAAACATAAACCACAACATATCTTAATCACTTCATCAATATGCACCCAAGAATTTGGAGCTAAACAACATCTTGTTCTTTTATATATATATATATACATAAGCATCATGCACTTAGTTTTACAACAACAGCAGCATATTCATACCTCAAATTCAAAACGACATTATAATATTAATCACAATCTATGGCATTATAAACTTTATTCATGTCTTACATAAGGTATATTACTTAATTCATGCTCTACTACCATAACCCAACAATCTATACTTAGAAAGGCTCTGAGCAGGACTCTCAGCATCACCACTAGGCCTAAATAACACTCAGGGATCATCTCCAAATCAGACACACGGAACAGATCACACTAACACTCACAACTCTCAATCTGGTAGTGTACGCGAGGCGAGTGGGTTAGCTCGCCGTGGCGAGCTGCCAGAAGCAACTCGCGAGGCGAAGAAAAGTGCTCGCTATGGCGAGCTGCCAGGAGCAACTCGCGAGGCGGGGATAAGTACTCGCCGTGGCGAGCGATGAAGCTCATCACTCGCGAGGCGAGGATCACTGCTCGCCGTGGCAAGCGATGAATTTCGCTGCGGCCAGAACTGCTATTTTCTCAAAATTCACACGATTCACATGGTTCTAAGCCTTCTATTGATTCCAGAATTCATCCTAAACATATTCTAAGGTCTAGGAACACTTTCTACATCAATTAAACCTATTCCAACCGTTAATTCATCAATTTCTTAGGTTTAGACCTAGTTTTCTCATTCTCTTAAATCAATCCTAATCCTTGTTAATTGCTATCAGAACTACGCTAATCAATATTACAGAGTTATTAGTCCCACCCTTACCTGGATTGAAGCAGAAATCGCAGGTCTCACTCTTCTCTTCTCCTTCACGTGCGCGTGCGTTTTCTTTCTGTTTCCAAAGTCTGAAAGCGTTACTGACTTCCTAACCCTAGTTGCCTTATTTATACTGCCAACAAATCTTATCTTATTTACTCTTTCTCCCACATAACTCTCTAAAATCCAAAACTAACCCACAACTAAATATTTTATTTTCTTTTCAAATCTTATTTTATTTAACAATAAAATAAGTCTCTTAACCTTATCCTTAGCATTAAATCTTACCACAAAATCATCCCAAGCATAACAAAACACATCAAAACATATCCAAACATATCAAAACACTTATATATTATATAAATATAATATAATCACCTAAACTCGATTTAAATAAATAATAAAACGAACGTGGGCATTACACTGGGTAGTGGAGATAGTGGTTGTTCAGTTCGTACATTTTGTACTATGTCAACGCTTCAAAAAGAAATAAGCAGCCAATGCTTTTGAATCCCTTTGAGTTAGCCGTTGTTACTCTTTTCCACTCTTTCGCAATGTAAATACGACATCTAATCCATTGGACGACTTTTGAATCTTCTAGTTTACATAACCTTATGAACTTGCTATTGGTGATATACAGCTTCTGATGAACTTGATTCTGATGACGTCATCACTTCAGGAGCACTAAGTCTTCAGGAGCACTTCTAACTTCAGGAGCAGTTCTTCTTCAGACGCTTTTAAGCTTCCTTTTTGTTCAATTCTTTGCTCTCTTTTGTTCATTCAGAACCTATAAATGGTCTCAAAAATTTTGTCTATGGTCCTGTACACTTGAACAAATATTAGCATATCCAATTAACAATTTTTTTAATACTTTGTTATCACTTAAAACTTTTAAGGGTAATGTTAAATACATTTTGTTTCAACAATAGGGACTTTGAGGATATGAATCGTTTAAATGAATATATTTGTAAAACCCGCATATGCATCGTAGAGTCCTTTGAGCGTAGACATCATAACAACACTTCATTAAGTGTCAAGTCAAGCAGACTTAATGAAAGTGAGCTAACAACATCTCAAACTGCACACTCAGTCCCTCTACCTCATATTTCTCTTTCTAGTTTACCCATTGATGACACCACCTCTTGGACAATAGGATAGGAGCATGATAAATAGGAAAATACCCCAAACAAATCCTCCCTTGAAATTGTAGTACAAGAGATTGTAGGATACATTCGCACTGAAGTCAAGAAAAGAGAACATTGTTACCACTTGTCAAAAACTCATCTTAAGAAGGAAGAAGCGCTAGGAGTGGAACCAACACTTCAAGCCCAATTCAGAGAGAAGCAAAATACCCCAATATTCGAGCCTTTTGTCGACAAAGATTCCATTTTAAGAATTAGTAGACGGAAAATTCTTCATGAAAGTGAGAACCCTGGAAAACTCCATACCTTTATCAACTTGTCGTATCCCTAGAAGTTAAAGAGAAAAAAAATGACTGCATTTGTCGGAAGTTGTAAGGAAATATTTAAAGGACAGTTACCTCTAAAGAAGAAGGACCCTGGAAGTTTCAATTCTATTGGAAAGATGCTCGTGGAAGAAGCTCGGTGTGGTCTGGGTGAAGGCATAAACTTGAATCCAACATGGCTGATAGGAAAGCTTGAGAGTATTCAGGCACAACCATCAACTGTCAATCTAACACTTGCAAAAGGATTATTCAAAAATCCAGATGGAGTGGTGAATGACGTAGTAATGCAAGAAGAAAAACCTTCAGTAAACTTTATGATATCATAGGACTCAAAACAAGACTCATTTGCTGCAAGAGTCTCAATGTCACTTGAGGAGGACGAGCAAATATTCCAGAAAATCAAAGATTGGAGCATGGGAACACTTAATTCTCCGTACAAAGTTCATGGAGTTCCTTCATAACAATAGAAAGATGAAGGATGAGGTGTTTTTCTTTCATTTAAACCACCCTAACAGGGTCGAGGCGTCGAGTTAATATACATTAAATGAAGCGCTGAATAGGA
The DNA here is from genome assembly GCA_958299785.1 of Medicago lupulina. Lineage (NCBI taxonomy): Eukaryota > Viridiplantae > Streptophyta > Magnoliopsida > Fabales > Fabaceae > Medicago > Medicago lupulina. The sequence goes on along the minus strand of OY283144.1, from coordinate 53,255,926 downwards.
AGCAACCTATTGACCATTGGGACTCATACGTTAAGCAAGCGCTGAATGGGAGGCAACCCATTATTTTTATTTCTCTGCATTACATTTACAACCTTACCTTTTATGCTTAAATTTGTTTTAGACTTAGGTATTCATTTCAAAGCATTTAAGGTAGAGGCTAGTTTATGCATACATTCAAGAGCACAATTTCCTTCTTCCACCATAAGAGGTAAATTTCTAGGGCTTGCTAGTAAAGGTACTTATAGGATCACCGACTCTTTTCTGAATAGCATAACCGGTGAGATTCAGAGCCAAATATTTCCATATCCATTCTAGGTTGTTAGATACTTAAATATTTTAAATATATATTATGAGTGTTCCATATAAATGTTATTTTTGCTTGAATTTGCGGTCGTTCTTTATGGACAATCGATTAGGTTATCATACACACGAGGCAATTTTCTTTGTTACCTTGAGCCTTTCAAGCCACCCTTTTATATATTCTTATTATCCTTTGTGAAACCACTTTGAGCCTCTAGAAGAAAATTCTTTTCTTTATTAGTGACGAATCATGTCACAGTCCTACGCTTACATGAACCCTGTTTGATTTCACTTGGAGTTAGATATAATTTTTTTGACTGCACATGTTTTGAAACTAAGTTTGGGGTTGCTCTTTAGAATTAGCAACATTTTAAGTTTGGGGTGGGGTAACAACAGTAGAACACATTTGTCAGAAAATAAAAAAAATGAAAAAATGTAGATGACCATATATCTACAGAAAAAGAAATAGAAAAAAAAAATCAAGAGTAAAAAATGGTCTCTTAAAAAAATGTATCTTTATGTCAAAATAATAGACAAATAGTTCTACAGTTAAACCCATCTTGTTTGAACCAAGGAAGGAAGGATGGCAGTGCAGGAATGTTTTAGTAGGAATCCCTAGGTTAGTGAACCAACTTCAAGTTTCTTTGTTAGCCTACTTTCCCAAATATATCCACCCTTAACCTAATCCAAGTTATAACCCTCAAAGTCCTCCAAGTGTGTAAATAATCTGATTTTGACTGTCTATTTAGAATTGCTTCAAATTTATAGCAAGGTACATTCATGTGATGACTGGAGTGGGCAAATTCCGGGACTATCCCTTTTGGATTTAGGAGATATATATGTGTATCATGGAAAAGAGTATGGTTGTGAATATAGGTTACTTTTACCAAGCCAGACCCGCTTGAATGTACTGTGGTAAGTTAGTTGCTGCTCCGCTATAAATGCGATGGATGATGTCCTAAGCACAACTCCCAAAAAGTTATGTTTTTCTTGAAAATATGCAAAGAATAAAATATATTTTTCTTTCGTTACTTGAGGACAAGCAATTGTTTAAGTTTGGGGTTGTGATTACAGGTGATCTTACGTTATTCTTAGCATGTTTTTTAGTCATTTTCAGTAAGTTTTTTTGCAGCAAAAAGGAGTAGTATTAGAATGATTGCCTATGATTTCAGGACTTTTGAAATGTTTTCTATATTTCAGTCTATAACTCTAGTTTTCCCGAAACATAGCAATTTTAGGGGGTTTTTGAAGTAATTCATGAAGAAATCACACATACCGGCAAATCAAGAACAACCGAAGAATTGTCAAGACTTTGGGAAGACAAATAATGAAGGTTCAAGAGGCCTCACAAGAGATTACATAGGAAGGAATTGGGTTTCCAAGTTCCGAAGCAAGTTAATTGAAGACGAAGACATAAAAACGACGAAGATCGAAGAAATTGAGCCCAAAAGCACAATTGAATGCGCCTAGGGCATGGAAATGCATTACCATGCGCCTAGGGAATATATGATGAGCCTAGGGCATGGCAAAACAAGACTTAGAATGCGGGGGTGCAAGCGTAATTTTATTCATTTTGAGAGTAAAGCCCGCGCTTTTAGCCCAAATTAAGTTAGAAATCTCCACAATAAATACTAGCCTTGCTCATTTAGAATTTCTCGTTCAGATCTGTGGCAGCTCAATAGGAAGGCTACTTTGGAGCTTTGGGAGAGAATCTCTCTTCTCCTTGATGTTCTAGGGTATGTTTTTATCTTTAGTAATTTTTTTTTAGTTACCATGTGAAACTAAATCTTTTTAGGTTGGAGTTCTAAGATGAACCTCTGTATATTTTTGTTGGATATTTATTTAATATGTCGTTTATTTTATTTATTTATTCTTTTGTTCACTATTAAGTTTTATTAGGAAATAGGTTATTTCTGTGATAGGTGCAACCTTAGATTAGGTACTTAGGTTGTGACACAACCTAATATTGCTATCACTAACTGGGTGCTTATATATTGATATTTACATCCCTTTACTGATAACTATCTGTCTAGGAAGTAAGTGATTATTAACTAGCCAAATATACCATAGAAATTGTTGAACCTAGATGTATGTACTTAATGGATGATGCCCTTTGAGTCGGGTGGTGCCTTGTTGAAATAAGTTGTAACCTAATAGAACCATTCTCTTGAAACCCTTAGTAAGGTAGACGTAGATCAAGGTTCCAGTGTTCTATGAATGTCCTAAGATTCATAGATGGGAAGACCTAAGCGAACCTTGGACATGACCCACAGTAATATTCCTTACGAAGGTGGCAGAATCATATGGGATTAATAACCCTATATCGTAGCGCGCGTATAACCTCAGTGTAACCAGAATTTCCTTGGGAAACACTCGAAAGCCAATTTAAGTTTATATTTTAATTACCTTTGGATTAACAAGACCCCGCACGTAAGGATCTCTGTGCGATCAAAAGTTGCAGTTAGCCATCAGAGGGATAAACCAAAGTAGGTTAGTAACGTCCCAACGACCTCATCACTTTAATAGTCTACCTAAGATAAATAAAGACGACATACTGTTACTTATTATCCAACAACATATATATAGAGGGGATTCGAAGAATCCTAACCGCTGCTTACTTTTCTGCAACCAAAACAGGTAAACTTGCTTTGTTGCAAACAGATAAAAATTGCAAGTCTTTTAAATCAAACAGTGTGTGTGTGTGTGTGTGTGTGTGTGTGTGTGTGAGAGAGAGAGAGAGAGAGAGAGAGAGAGAGAGAGAGAGAGAGAGAGAGTGTAACAGCCTGTTTTTAGCTAAGATTATTTTATTTATTATTTATTATTTATTATGTGTTTATATGTGTTTGATTGCTGGCTTGTGTATTTGTTTTAGGATTGGGGGATTTTTAGCCTAGAAGGGTATTTTGGTCATTTTGGAGGTTAAGGGTATTTTGGTTATTTTTAGATCTGAGGGTATTTGGGTAATTTGTGAAGTGAGGGTAATTTTAGAATAAGGATTATTTTGGTATTTTGAGGTGAATAGTTATTTTTACTAAGTTAGAGGTAACAAGTGGTAATTATTTTGAGAGGGTAATAATTAGACGTTTTACTGGGTTAAGTGAGTAGAAATATTTCTTATTAGATGCTAAGAGTGTTAGACCCAATATGAGGGAAGTTAACCTAGCCCAATTAAGAGGTGACTATATAAGCTTAACATGAGTAGAAACTAGGTTAGAATCTCATTTCATTTCATTTCTCATAATAAAGGGAGGGTAGAGAGAGAGTTGGAAGAATAGAGAGAAGAAGAGAATAGGAAGAACTTGGAGAAGAGTAAAGTTAGAGATTAGAAACTAGAGCGGAAAGTGAAGCCATAATTAGAGTAATTGAAGCTAAGAGGTAAGGGGGATGGTTTTATACCATAAATAAGCTATAATTTCACTTTTTCAATTATGGGTCATAAGTGCTTTTATGTGAATTATGATTTTGATGAATTTAAATGTTGATTTTCGTGCTCCTAAGTTAAGTGATGATTTGAATATGTGAAATTTGTTAGAAACTTGTTGTGGGTACTTAATCTTCATTGTTGAATTATGTGAAAATGATTATTGTGAAGTTTTGGCGTAAATGAATGAAAAATGACGTTGTTGTTGATTGTTGGTGAAATCATGATTATTTGATATGAACGTTGTTGGGTTATGTTGGTGATGATAATTCATGTCTTGGGTGTTGTTAAATGTGTTGTTGTTGTAATTAAGTTGTTGTGTTTGATGGGTTTTGTGAAAATGGGTTAAAAGTGGTGAAACTTGATTTTGGTGAATTCAAGTGAATTAATGATGTTGTTGTGTTGAATTAGCATGATTAGAATTTCTGTTTTGAACTATGAGTTTTGCATGTGGGATTGTTTGGGAGAAAATGGAATTTTCGTGTAAAAATCGATTAAAGTGTTTTTGTGAAATAAGTGATTTTGGAGAAATTATATTAAGTTAATTTCGGATAGGAAAGCAATATATTACTGTAGAATGTTGCCATACCCCATTATTTGACCCAACTATGCTCAGTGTTCTTTCTTCTCCATGACCTTTCTCTATGTGGGGCATTGATATGATTGGAAGGATCGAACTGAAAGCTTCAAACAGACATCTTTTCATTCTAGTGGCTATTGATTACTTCACCAAGTGGGTCGAAGAAGCATCTTACGTCAATGTGACCAATCAAGTAGTGGTCAAATTTATCAAGAATCAAATCATCCTCCGCTATGGTGTTCCTAACAAAATCATTACTGACAATGGGACGAATATGAACAACAAGATGATGAAGGAATTGTGTGATGACTTCAAGATTGAACACCATAACTCTTCTCCTTACAGACCTTGAATGAATGGTGTAGTTGAAGTTGCAAACAAGAATATTAAGAAGATTGTATAAAAGATGGTGGTCACTTACAAAGAGTGGCATGAGATGTTACTGTTTGCTTTACATGGGCATCATACTTCAGTGTGCACTTCCACTACTAGAAAAAGCTGAAATACCGACGGAATTTAGAGAAGGATTTCTTTTTGTCTCTAATGGACACAAAATTGGAGACGGAAAAAAGAACTTAGAGACGACTATTTCTGTCTCGAAATTTTTCCATCTCTAAATCAGTCTCTAAACAGATAGATTATGATTTGTTCTATAAAAGGTAATTTAGAGACGGAAATTAGAGATGATTTATTTCCGTATCTAATGTATTCTGTCTCTGAGTCCGTGTCTAAATGGTCAAATAGTTATTGAAGTAGTCAAACTTCACGTAGAGACAAAACGTTTCCGTCTTTTACTAATTCCGTCTCTGAAATTGAAACTTTTCTTTTTTTCCCCCAAATTATTTCATTGCCCGCCCACTTTTTAGAAAGTAGCCCGCGCCCAGAATTTTGGTTTGCTCTTTTTCTTTTTAGAAAGTAGCCCGCGCCTTGAAATTGACTATAATTTTACTGCTTACTTGCTTAGTTATAGTATATGGTCTAACTGTGCTATCTCTATGCAAAGGGGCAGCGATTTTTAATTTGACCCATAGGTGAAACAGTGTTAAATTTAGCCTGTTCAGCTTATTCCCTAAGTGAAAAAGCGTTTAACTTATTCCATATTTGCTAGCTGTGTGTTTTATTAAATTCTTATATATTCATATGTTAATGTTGCATTTGGAGTTGAGTTGTTGAACATGATTAATTTTCTCCATTTTTGAAGGATCCTTGTAGAGATTGACATTTCATTTTCTGCATTTTATATGACATTTAATTGTTACAATTAATCTCATTTATCTTTATTTGTATATGATGTAACCACGTTGACTTTTTGTGAAGGACTTGAAGCGATGACACCACCATATGAGGAGAATCGGCTCAAAAGAGTTGCAAAGAATCATAGAGTGATAAAGGCTCTCAATCCCTTCATGAATCCACTTCTCCCATATCAAAATCTTCTTAATTGGTCAGTGATAATCTCTCACACAAACTCTGTAGTTTTCTAAAATTGATTTTAATTTGAGTGCTGCTCATATACTCTACTAGGACTAATCAACTCAAATTTATATGTATTTTTATAGATGCCAGGTAGAGGAAGAGGCAGGGGAAGAGGTAAAGGAGTAATTACAACTCGTCAACATATCTCATCTTCCGAAACTAACCCGACACCTACACCAACCCCATTTGCTCATCCCGAACCTAACCCAACACCACTCATTTCTCCACAATTAAAAAAAACCCCTACACCAACCACATTTACTCATCACCAAACTAACCCAACACAAACCCCAGCTGCTCATCCCCAAACTAACCCAACACCACTCGTTTCTCCAGAATTAAAAAAAACACCTACACCAATCACATCTACTCGTCTCCAAACTACGCCACCTATATCTCCATCATTACAAAAAACAAATCAATTTGCCCCATCCGCTTTTCCCAAAACTAGGCATGCACCTACAATATCTCAACCTTTGCAAAACACCTCTATCTCTTCACCATCTCATTTTCATTCCCAAACAAGGCATACACAAACCATATGTCAATATTTACAGAATGCACCCGCATAATCTCATTCTCATCGCCAAACCACCTCTAACTATGTTCCATCTCATTCTCAAAGTTGAACATCTATGGATATGCCACAAGATCCTTCTGTTAATAACAATTCACAAGCAAATCCAGACACAGATATATCATCCTACACACCAAATAACATCAAATGGGGGTCAAAGGATAGATGAGATGGACGAATTTGGATGAGATCAGATCTTGGAAATAAGTAATTTTAATTTTATATTATAATTCTATAGAATTATATAATGTTTTAAATTGCATCTTACAAGTTATTTTTCTTACACTTTCAGCTTTTATCCAGAAGAGGCAGTGAGGAGTGCTATAACAACAATCTTCAAGGAAAATTTTGGTGGGTCGTGGTCATGCTGGAAAGATGCAAAAGAAAAAGAGGAAGTACCGTTGCTTTGGTTTAATGATTTTAAGGTAATTTTGTGATATATGTTGTTTAAAATTTCCTATCCTATAGAATAGGAAATATACTAACAGAGGTTGTTACATAGATAGGTTTAAACAATTGTTTCTTTGTCAATGAATATTGTGAAATTATGATATACTATAGTTGGAGTCATGCATTTTTGTGTTAGTACTTAGTATAATAATATGATAGTATATTGTTCAAAAAAAAAATCTGATAGTATTTGGTAGCATAGGGGATATACAAGCAGAGGAAAATTATATAAATAGGAAAATATAGTTATTTATATGTGCAACATGATCCTATTGGAATTGCTGCTCTTTTAACGTATTTGATTTATATGATATGAAATATGAAGTTTCATTGTTACTTAGGTTGAAAGTTGATTTACCTTTTCAAATACATAGCTTCATGACATTTTTTTGTTTGTAGGCTAAATTTAAGTGGCTTGCAAATGATGAAACTAACATTAAAAAGAGCTTTAATAGTAGGGGGTCTTTGGCATTAAAAAATGCCTTGTTCAAGGTGCGTAGCGGTCATGATAAAGGTGAATGGATTGGTGTAGACAACTTGAAACAATTGAAGGTTAAATGGGAAGAAGAGAAATGGCAAAAAAATTATATGACTAATAAACAAAATAGGCAGTCTAAAGTTGGACACAATGTGCATAGTGCAGGATCCATATCTGCTAGAGTGCATAGCAAAAAAATGGTTAGTGATTCTTTTTGTTTAAATTACAATGTAAATATGTTCATACTAACTTGTTGTTTGTTGGTTATGTTTCAGAGAGTGGAGTTGGATAGGGAACCAACATGGTTTGAGATTTACGACAAACATCATAGACCAAAAGGGAAACCAGATGGGTGGTTTAATGAAACACAAGCTAAGAAAGCTGTATGTATACATGCATTTTTTTTTTTTATCTTTCATATATCTAAATTATATTACTAATAGTAACTCTTTTTCGCAGGAAATGTACCAAACTCAAATGTTTGAGAAACACTCTCAAAGTGGTGAGATTAGTAGTCAACAACCCACTGAAGAAATTGACAATGAAATTTATATGGAAATTGTTGGAGGCATTAACAAGAAGGGGCGCATATTTGGATTAGGATCTCAAGCTATTGTTGTCAAAGAATCTTTGAGACCATCACCTTCAATTTCTACCGATGTAACTTCTTCGGAAAAAGTTGCTGCTATGGAGGCTAAGATTGAAGCATTAACCGTTGAACTTGAAAAGAAAAATCTTGAACAAGAAACGCTAAAACAGAAGATGGAGCGCTTGGAGCAAATGATTGGGAATATTGTGCCTAATATGAACACTTCAATTCAGTCGGAAGGAGAAGGTGATAATGGTAACAACGAGATAGATGAACTTTAGCTTGGTTGCTTTTATTTTGGTATCTTTTGTTAGATCAAACATATCATGGTCTTTTATATTTTAGAAAACTTTATATTGGTAACTACTAAGTGGATTGATGGTAAACTTATCTTGGTAACTACTAGGTGGATTGATTATAAACTTTAGTTTGGTCACCTTTAATATTTTGATATTATGTGGTGATGTTACTTTGCCCCTTCTCCTAACTTGATGGGTATCAAAATATGATTGACATTCTTGAGAGTTATGTAGCAAACATAATGAATATTTTAAACATTGTTTTAGCACTAAACAGTGAGAATATTGAGGCAAATATAAAATAAAAAAAACATTTTAGAGACGAAATTTCAGTTTGTCTCTATTGAGACGGAATATTAATTAATAGAGACGGAAATTTGTACCTTTGTGACAAACTTTTAGAAACATATTTTTTATATTAGAGACGATATTTTCCGTCTCCGTAGAGACGGATTCTTCTTAACTATCAGAAGAGTGTGGGCAACATATTCTATTTGTTAGAGACGGATTTATTCCATCTCTTATTAAAGACGGAAAATGTAAATCCGTCTCTAAAGTGTTTAGAGACGACAAAAACAACCACAGACCTTGGTTCGTCTCTGATTCCGTCTCTAACACGTATAGAGATAGATTTTTTTCATTTTAGATATGGATTTTGCCCGTCTCTATTCCCAATTTTTTTAGTAGTGTTCAACAGGGGCAATCTTTTTCTCTTTAGTATATGGCATGGAAAAAATGCTCCCTGTGGAGGTTGAGATCTCATCAATGAGAGTCTTGATGGAGGCCAAGTTGTATGAGGCTGAATGGTGCCAAAATAGATATGATCAGTGTTTACCCTGGATTTTGGTATACTACTGAACTGATTTAAAACAAAGGCGAGCGAGATCAACCAGAAAATCTCAAGGCATTTTGTGCTTGAATGTTCCCTAGAAAGATACGGTTCTTCTACCGAACTATGAATATAATCGTCGAAATCCAAACACAGGGTAAGACCTGTCGAGATTATCTTCAAGGGGTCATTGCAAAAGGATTAAAAGTAAAAGGCAAAGCGAGGAAAAAAGAGTCTAAAAAAGATTAAACTAAGATTGCATTAAAAATGAAAAAAAAGTGGTGCACATATTCATACATTAGTAGTTGTTTGCTCGTGTCTCCTTATGCGGGCGGATAGTTTGAGCGTGTAAGCTTTCAGTATGATTGAATTGTGACCTGTTTTCCATAGAGGAAAATACTATTTATACTAAGTAACTGCTTACAGACATGTTCAAAACTTAACATCTAAAAACTAACTACAAACATCATTTGAATTTCAAACGATGTATCTTCGACGAGAAACCGATATTCAGCTCCTCTCTTCGATGTCAACTTCTCTTCGACACCTTCTTTATTCCGTCGAATCATCCTCTTGATCAACATGTCTTCTGGACTTCACTTGGACAGTTAAACACTTCACTTCGACAGTAGAACTCAACGAATGAACTTGTCTCATTCCTTCGAATCCTAGGTCAAACTTTGTTGACCACATTTATTATAGCCTGTTGAAATACAGGCTAATAAATTGCCCCTAAAAAATGTCTTTTTCGTTTGTATTCTCAAACAAGGAGAAAAAGTGCATTTTTTAACTCCATCGAGCATATCTTTTCAGTCGAAACAAACAACAATAACAGTACTGAAAATTTTAAAGGTAGTCGACAAACAACCTTTTTGTGACGTCATCACTTCCCACTTAGTAGGCCATGTTCCAATTCTTTGGAACTTATAATTTCCTTCGTATTTTAATAGCTGTCAGCGTAAGATGTTGACACTTGTTAAAGGATCAAGGCCTATAAAAAGAGTATCCCCTTTCCTTTTTATCTATTCTTCATTCTGTCCCTTATATTCGAAATAAAAACTTCTTTCTCCTTTACTGTGAAAGAACACATCGCGTTTCAAAAACCCAAACCATTCCTTATTTCAAAAAGCCAACAAACTTCTTAATCTAGCAATAACCTCTGGTCATCATGGCGAACACTACTGGAAATTCACCATTTCGATCAGCATCAAAACGAGGATTTCTCAATTTCTCGAGGCCAATGCAAGCTGGAAATGAATGGTTTTTGGAAGAACCAGACCTAACTGAAGAAAGAATCCAAATCTGGAAATCCCAAGTATTAATCCATCATTCTGAGTCAAAATACACGTAGCTGGGCCCTATTGAAAAAACCTAGAGTGAGGAAACTTAAAAAATCTTTCCCTGTTATAAAAACTATTCCCCTTTGATTTTCATTCAAAACCCTGGTGCTCCCTATGACCTTAAGGTCTTAAACACTAAGGTTTTCAAGGCAGCTCCCATGTTTGAGAATAATGAGCCTTATCTTGCTTAGCTTAACAAGCTTGAGAAAAAGAAAGGGAATTTCTGGAAAGAACTTGGGATTTTCGATCTCATTTAACTATCGAGGCAAGGTCCTAGATGTTACCAAGATATGTTGTTAGCTGCTCTGCATTTCTGGGACATCTTGACCAACAGTCTTCATTTAAAATGTGGGGTGTTCACACGTACATTATTAGATGTTGCAGCCATAACTGGCCTTAAACCAACTGGTGACATCTTCGATCTAGATATATGTGAAACAAATATAACCTTCGACTTCAAAAGAGCTGTTCTTTTTCACTTTATGGTTGTCTATGTTGTTGGAACAAAGGATGTTTCACATAATCACCGTTTAAGTTTTGATGATAACAAGGTATTAAAATTGTCAACTGGAAATGCTAAACATATGTTCAAGTGTGCAGGACCATAATTAAAAGTCTTATTCATAAAGGTTCTGGTTGAATGAATCAAAGAGCATAGGAATTTATTTTTGAAGCTTAGCGCGTCTGAATGAAAGTGCTCCTGAAGATGACGTCATCAGAAGTAGATCATCGGAAGCTACCTCATCAGAAGCTTAGTGCGTCTGAAGAAAAGAGCTCCTGAATCCACGTCATCAGAAGCAAGTTCATCAGAAGCTACTCCACCAGAAGCTGAAGAGCGTTGACAAAGTACAATGTACGAAGTGTACAATCACTATCTCTGAGCATGCCTCTGCAACCACCATCTCTGTATTTTGTCTCCTCTACAAGACAAGAATAACAGTAATGTTTGCAGACATTGTTCCTTCTCTATTGGAATGGATTTGAAATTATTTCTTCCTAGGACAATTATCAAATCGGGCAAAAGATCAATAGTGAAGAATCAAAGCTTCAGTCAAGACAAGTTGATGTACCGGCTAGTTTCCAACGTCTCTCAAATCTTCTATAAATAGAGATGAAGACTTGAAGAAACACACACATACATACAAGAGCAAAAAAAAAAGACCAACACATTTTCTCTAAACAAAGTGTAACGCCCACTTTCGTTTAATTATTTATTTATTTATTTAATCGAGTTTAGGCTATTATATTATATTTATATAATATATGTGTGATTTTGGTATGTTTTGATGATTTTGGATGATTAAGTTGACGTTTGTGATAAGTTACGAGTTTTGAGGTTTTTGATAAGATTAAGGGACTTATTTTATTGTTAAATAAAATAAGATTTGAAAATAATATAAAATAATTAGTTAAGGGTTGTTTTGAGATTTTAGAGAGTTTTGGGGGAGATAGAGTAAATAAGATAAGATTTGTTGGGAGTATAAATAAGGAGAATTAGGTTTAGAAGTGTCAGTACGTACGTTTCAGAAGAAAAGGGAGAAAAAGCTTAGAAGGAGGAGATCAAGAGTGAGTGCTGCGATTTCTTCATAACCAGGTAAGGGTGAGACTAATAACTCAGTAGTATTAATTGATGGAAATTCTGATGATTAACTAGCAAAGATTAGGATTGAATTGGAAAAGTGAAAACTAGGTCAAATCCCTATAATTGATGATTAAACGGTAAGAATTGGTTTAATTCGTGTAGAAAGTGTTCCTAGACCTTAGATAATGTTTAGGACAAACTCTGGAATCAACGTGAGGCTTAGAACCATGAGAATCGTTGGATTTTTGAAGAAATAGCAAGTCTGCCCGCGACGACATTCATCGCTCGCCATAGCGAGCAATGATCCTCGCCTCGCAAGTGATGAACATTCATCGCTCGCCATAGCGAGCCTTTTCACTCGCCTCGCGAGTTGCTCTAGGCAGCTCGCCACAGCAAGCAATCTTACTCGCCATAGCGAGCTAGGACAAAGAGCATGCTAGGTTTTGCATTTTCGACTCTTTAGTTGGACCTTGAGTGCCGTTGAATGCCTGAGCATACCTAGTGATGAGTAGGATTGATTGTAGGACAGGACTGAACCTGGAACAACAGTAGTTAGGAAGTTGGCTCTACTCGCCATGGCGAGCAGATGTTCTCGCCTCGCGAGCACTACCAGAATGGAGGGTACTGAGTGTTTATGCGACCTATGTCGCACGTTTGATCAAGAGTGGACCCCTAAGTGGTAAAGAGACCTAGTGATAATGTTGAGAGCAATCTGTAAAACTGTTTAAGATATGTCAATGTTAATTGAGTATGAGTTTAAGTATTATGCATTATGAAAGATATGAATAAAGTTTATGATGCCATTACTTTAATTAATATTATTTTGTTATGAAATCTCACCCCTTCTGTTGGAATTGCCGCCTTGTGGGCAAGTGCAGGTGATCGTGCTTAGTGTGCAGTTGCTTTCGTGAGTGGCCTTGCCTCACTGTGTCGTCTAGGTCGCTCTGATACGTAACAGGATGGGGTTATCTGTTATGCATGCTTCATTCTTTTACGTGAACATTTATGTTATTTTGCAATAATGAAACTAACTTCCTTGAGTTTTGATGGGGCCTGCGTGCCAAACGTTTTACGGTTTATGAAATAAGTTCCGCTGCAATGTTTAAGATATTTGGTTAAATTATTATTTAACTGTTTCAGATTATGTTATATGTAATATCCCGTTGTTTACAATGTTGCTCTGATAAATGTTTTAAGAAATTTTCGTGTTGGAAAAACGGGGTGTTACAATTGGTATCAGAGCAAGTCGGTCTGTCCGGCCAATTAGAAGAATCCTGTTGAGTCTTAGTAATATTTGTATTACTAATCTTATGTTGTTGTTACTGCTAGTTGTAGAATATCAGATATGGCTGGAAGGAACGATGCTGCGTTAGCTGCTGCTCTACAAGCTGTTGCCCAAGCTGTGGGACAACAACCTAACGCAAACGCTGGCGTGAATGCTGAGACAAGGATGTTGGAGACCTTCATGAGGAATCACCCTCCAACTTTCAAAGGGAGGTATGACCCCGATGGAGCCCAGACGTGGCTTAAGGAGATTGAGAGGATTTTCCGGGTGATGCAGTGCACCGAAGTTCAGAAGGTGCGCTTTGGTACGCATCAGCTGTCCGAGGAAGCTGATGATTGGTGGGTCAATCTGTTACCCAGCCTTGAACAAGATGGAGCTGTTGTGACTTGGGTTGTGTTCAGAAGAGAGTTCCTGAGGAGATACTTTCCGGAAGATGTTCGCGGGAAGAAAGAGATCGAGTTCCTTGAGCTGAAGCAAGGAAATATGTCGATAACCGAATATGCTGCCAAGTTTGTAGAGTTGGCAAAGTTCTACCCGCACTATGCTGCTGAGACTGTTGAGTTTTCGAAGTGTATCAAGTTCGAGAACGGCTTGAGGGCCGACATAAAGAGGGCGATCGGGTACCAACAGATTCGAGTTTTTCCAGATTTGGTTAATAGCTGCAGGATATGAGGAGGATACCAAGGCTCACTACAAGGTAGTGAATGATAGGAAAGCTAAGGGCCAGCAGAGTCGTCCTAAGCCGTACAGTGCTCCTGATGATAAAGTAAAACAGAGGATGGTCGTTGATAGGCAACCTACGAAGAAGGGTACTCCTACAGAGATTGTGTGTTTCAACTGTGGTGTGAAAGGCCACAAGAGCAATGTTTGTCCTGAAGAGATTAAGAAATGTGTCTAGTGTGGCAAGAAGGGTCATATTGTAGCTGATTGCAAGCGCAATGACATTGTGTGCTTCAATTGTAATGAAGAGGGTCATATTGGTTCCCAGTGCAAGCAGCCGAAGAGGGCGCCTACTACGGGTCGAGTTTTTGCTCTGACGGGTACTCAGACAGAGAATGAGGATCGTTTGATCAGAGGTACTTGTTATATTAATGATACTCCTTTAGTTGCTATTATTGATACTGGTGCTACACATTGCTTTATTGCTTTAGACTGTGTTTCTGCTTTGAGTCTTGATATGTCTGATATGAATGGAGAGATGGTTGTCGAAACTCCAGCCAAGGGTTCGGTGACTACTTCTCTCGTATGCTTGAAATGTCCTTTGTCTATGTTTGGTCGCGATTTTGAGATGGATTTAGTTTGTCTACCTTTAAGCGGTATGGATGTGATTCTGGGTATGAATTGGTTAGAGTACAACCACGTTCTTATCAATTGTTTTAGCAAGTCAGTGCATTTCTCTTCCGCTGAAGAGGAAAGTGGTGCAGAGTTCTTATCTACTAAGCAGCTTAACCAACTGGAACGTGATGGTGTATTGATGTTTTCGTTAATGGCTTCCTCATCTATTGAGAATCAAGCGGTGATCGATAAGCTACAAGTGGTATGCGACTTTCCTGAAGTTTTCCTAGATGAAATTCCTGACGTGCCTCCAGAGAGGGAAGTTGAGTTTTCTATTGATCTTGTTCCTGGAACGAAGCCGGTGTCGATGGCGCCTTATCGTATGTCGGCTTCCGAATTAGCCGAGTTGAAGAAACAATTGGAAGATTTGCTCGAGAAGAAATTTGTTAGACCAAGTGTCTCACCTTGGGGAGCACCAGTTTTGCTAGTAAAGAAGAAAGATGGTAGTATGAGGCTATGTATTGATTATCGACAATTGAACAAGGTAACTATCAAGAATAGGTATCCACTTCTGAGAATTGATGATTTGATGGATCAGTTAGTGGGTGCACGTGTTTTCAGCAAGATTGATTTGAGGTCAGGATATCACCAGATTAAAGTAAAAGATGAAGATATGCAGAAGACAGCGTTCAGAACGCGTTATGGTCACTATGAGTACAAGGTTATGCCTTTTGGAGTTACCAATGCACCTGGAGTGTTTATGGAGTATATGAATCGCATCTTCCATGCATTTTTAGATCGGTTTGTAGTTGTGTTTATTGACGATATTTTGATTTACTCCAAGACTGAGGAAGAACATGTTGATCATTTGAAGATTGTCTTGCAAGTGTTGAAGGAGAAGAAACTTTTTGCCAAATTGTCTAAGTGTGAGTTCTGGTTAAAGGAAGTAAGTTTTCTAGGCCATGTTATATCTGGTGATGGTATTGCTGTGGATCCGTCAAAAATTAAAGTTGTATCGCAATGGGAGACTCCAAAGTCAGTTACCGAGATCAGAAGCTTCTTGGGTTTGGCTGGTTACTATAGAAGGTTTATTGAAGGATTTTCCAAGTTAGCTCTTCCGTTAACACAGTTGACTTGTAAAGGTAAAGCTTTTGTATGGGATGTTCAATGTGAGAACAGTTTCAACGAATTGAAGAAGCGTTTGACGACTGCTCCAGTTTTAATTTTGCCGAAGTCCGATGAGCCTTTTGTAGTGTATTGTGATGCGTCCAAGTTGGGTTTAGGAGGTGTACTTATGCAAGAAGGTAAAGTGGTAGCTTATGCTTCAAGACAGTTGAGAATTCATGAGAAGAATTACCCGACGCATGATTTAAAATTGGCGGCTGTGGTCTTTGTATTGAAAATATGGAGACATTACTTGTATGGTTCGAGATTTAAAGTGTTCAGTGATCACAAGAGCTTAAAGTATCTGTTCGACCAGAAGGAATTGAATATGAGGCAGAGAAGATGGCTTAAATTGTTGAAGGATTACGACTTTGGTTTGAATTATCATCCGGGTAAAGCTAATGTGGTAGCAGATGCCTTAAGTAGGAAGACTTTGCATATGTCCGCTATGATGGTTAGAGAGTTCGAGTTGTTAGAACAGTTTAGAGATTTGAGCTTAGTTTGTGAAAGGACACCTCAGAGTGTAAAGCTAGGGATGCTGAAGATTGATAGTGATTTCTTGAAGAGTATTAAAGAGGCGCAGAGAGAAGATGTTAAGTTTGTGGACTTATTGGTTGCTAGTAATCAGACTGAAGATAGTGATTTTAAAATCGATGATCAAGGAGTGTTGAGATTCCGAGGTAGGATTTGCATTCCTGACAATGAAGAGATTAAGAAGATGATTCTTAAAGAGAGTCATAGAAGTAGTTTGAGTATTCATCCGGGAGCCACAAAGATGTACCATGATCTAAAGAAGATTTTCTGGTGGTCTGGTTTGAAACGAGATGTGGCACAGTTTGTGTATTCCTGTTTAGTTTGTCAGAAGTCGAAGATTGAGCATCAGAAACCGGCTGGCATGATGGTACCTTTAGATGTGCCAGAGTGGAAATGGGATAGTATATCCTTGGACTTTGTGACGAGCTTGCCGAATACTCCTAGAGGGAATGACGCAATTTGGGTTATTGTTGATAGATTGACGAAGTCGGCTCATTTCCTACCGATTAATATTAGTTTTCCTGTTGCCCAGTTGGCAAAGATTTATATCAAGGAGATTGTGTGGTTGCATGGTGTTCCTTCGAGCATTGTATCAGATAGAGATCCGAGATTTACTTCTAGATTTTGGAAAAGTTTGCAAGAGGCTCTGGGTTCTAAGTTGAGATTAAGTTCGGCGTATCATCCGCAGACAGATGGTCAGTCGGAGAGGACAATTCAGTCGTTAGAGGATTTGTTGAGAGTTTGTGTTCTTGAGCAAGGAGGAACTTGGGATAGTCATCTTCCGTTGATCGAGTTCACATACAATAATAGTTATCATTCTAGTATTGGAATGGCACCTTTTGAGGCTTTGTTTGGTCGAAGGTGCATAACTCTGTTGTGTTGGTTTGAGTCAGGTGAGAGAGTGGTCTTAGGACTAGAGATTGTTCAGCAAACTACTGAGAAAGTTAAGATAATTCAAGAAAGGATGAAAGCGTCGCAGAGTCGACAAATGATAAGCGAAGGAAAGATCTTGAGTTTCAGGAAGGAGACCACGTGTTTTTGAGAGTCACTCTTGTGACTGGTGTTGGACGTGCTTTGAAGTCAAAGAAGTTGACTCCGAGATTTATTGGTCCGTATCAGATATCGGAAAAAGTTGGGACGGTGGCGTATCGAGTTGGACTACCACCGCATCTTTCGAATTTGCATGATGTTTTCCATGTGTCGCAACTTCGGAAGTATGTCCCGGATCCATCTCATGTGATCCAGAGTGATGATGTGCAAGTTAGAGACAACCTTATGGTAGAGACTTTACTGGTAAGGATTGATGATCGGAAAGTTAAGACGTTGAGAGGCAAGGAAATACCTCTCGTCAGAGTCGTTTGGACGGGGGCGACTGGTGAAAGTTTGACGTGGGAGCTTGAGAGTAAGATGCTGGAGTTTTATGCAGAGCTGTTCGCTTGAGGTAAATTTTCGAGGACGAAAATCTTTTAAGTGGGGGAGAGTTGTAACGCCCACTTTCATTTAATTATTTATTTATTTATTTAATCGAGTTTAGGCTATTATATTATATTTATATAATATATGTGTGATTTTGGTATGTTTTGATGATTTTGGATGATTAAGTTGACGTTTGTGATAAGTTACGAGTTTTGAGGTTTTTGATAAGATTAAGGGACTTATTTTATTGTTAAATAAAATAAGATTTGAAAATAATATAAAATATTTAGTTAAGGGTTGTTTTGAGATCTTAGAGAGTTTTTGGGGAGATAGAGTAAATAAGATAAGATTTGTTGGGAGTATAAATAAGGAGAATTAGGTTTAGAAGTGTCAGTACGTACGTTTCAGAAGAAAAGGGAGAAAAAGCTTAGAAGGAGGAGATCAAGAGTGAGTGCTGCGATTTCTTCATAACCAGGTAAGGGTGAGACTAATAACTCAGTAGTATTAATTGATGGAAATTCTGATGATTAACTAGCAAAGATTAGGATTGAATTGGAAAAGTGAAAACTAGGTCAAATCCCTAGAATTGATGATTAAACGGTAAGAATTGGTTTAATTCGTGTAGAAAGTGTTCCTAGACCTTAGATAATGTTTAAGACAAACTCTGGAATCAACGTGAGGCTTAGAACCATGAGAATCGTTGGATTTTTGAAGAAATAGCAAGTCTGCCCGCGACGACATTCATCGCTCGCCATAGCGAGCAATGATCCTCGCCTCGCAAGTGATGAACATTCATCGCTCGCCATAGCGAGCCTTTTCACTCGCCTCGCGAGTTACTCAAGGCAGCTCGCCACAGCGAGCAATCTTACTCGCCATAGCGAGCTAGGACAGAGAGCATGCTAGGTTTTGCATTTTCGACTCTTAAGTTGGACCTTAAGTGCCGATGAATGCCTGAGCATACCTAGTGATGAGTAGGATTGATTGTAGGACAGGACTGAACCTGGAACAACAGTAGTTAGGAAGTTGGCTCTACTCGCCATGGCGAGCAGATGTTCTCGCCTCGCGAGCACTACCAGAATGGAGGGTACTGAGTGTTTATGCGACCTGTGTCGCACGTTTGATCAAGAGTGGACCCCTAAGTGGTAAAGAGACCTAGTGATAATGTTGAGAGCAATCTGTAAAACTGTTTAAGATATGTCAATGTTAATTGAGTATGAGTTTAAGTATTATGCATTATGAAAGATATGAATAAAGTTTATGATGCCATTGATTGTAATTGATATAGTGATATCATTCTGATTTTGAGATTTGATTATGCTGCTGTTGTTATTAAACTGAGTTGCATGATGTCTATACATGATGAATAAGATGTTGTTTAGCTCCAAATTCTTGGAAGCATGTTGATATGACGATTAGGGTGTTTTGTTGTTAGAGTCCATGCATTAGCATTCATTGAGCTTAGTCCTCACCATGATAGGAGCTTTGTCCTCCGCACGACTAATAGGAGCTTTGTCCTCCACACGTTTTAAAGTATATTAATACTTATGATGAAGTTTGGTACCACATGCATATAAGGAGTCTAAGAGCATTGTTGCATTTGTCGTGTCTATGATGTCATGTTATTGATGATGATTAAATATGTGATTACGTGATAACTGATTATCAATTGTGCAAAGCTGTTTAAGGATGACATAATGTTATTTATGAATCAAATTACTTTAAATAATATTATTTTGTTATGAAATTTCACCCCTTCTGTTGGAATTGCCGCCTTGTGGGCAAGTGCAGGTGATCGTGCTTAGTGTGCAGTTGCTTTCATGAGTGGCCTTGCCTCACTGTGTCGTCTAGGTCGCTCTGATACGTAACGGGATGGGGTTATCTGTTATGCATGCTTCATTCTTTTACGTGAACATTTATGTTATTTTGCAATAATGAAACTAACTTCCTTGAGTTTTGATGGGGCCTGCGTGCCAAACGTTTTACGGTTTATGAAATAAGTTCCGCTGCAATGTTTAAGATATTTGGTTAAATTATTATTTAACTGTTTTAGATTATGTTATATGTAATATCCCGTTGTTTACAATGTTGCTCTGATAAATGTTTTAAGAAATTTTCGTGTTGGGAAAACGGGGTGTTACACAAAGCGTCGCAGTATACACATCAACAACTTAGAGAATTCTTACAAAAGTTCATATCTTAGAATTCCTAGGTGTCTAGAAAAACAAAGTCTGTTCTGTTCGTATTGTTTTGTGAATACCTCTGATTGTATATCAAGTATTCAAAACTCTTTTCAATTCTTTGTAATTGTTTGGAAAAGTCTCTTTCTTTTGTGATTGAGCAAAGAAAGTCTCTTGGAGTTGTCCTTGAGCATAGAAGTCTCTTTCTTGTGTGATTGAGCAAAGGAAGTCTCTTGGAGTTGTCTTTGAGCATTGAGAAGTCTCTTATTGTGTGTTTGAGCAACATGTAATTTAATATTACATTTTAGTGAAACTCTCCTTGGAAGTGCAAGGGGGACATGACTACTTCCGGTTTGTGGAAGGAACCTGTATAAATTGCTTGTGTTCTTCTTTCTTTTTTGCGCTCTTACTCTCTATCTGCTGCATTACGACTCTGAACTCAACTCAGACTCTGAACTCTATCAGACTCTGATCCTGAGAACAGTTTTATTTCGTAAGAAGGAGAAGTTTTTGAAAACACAATTCACCCCCCCACCCCCCCTCCCCTCTTGTGTTTTTCTCACCTTCATATGTATGTGTTTTGCACGAGGTCTATTTAAGAAGCAAAGCATTATAGAACCTTAGCTTGCCAACTCCACGAAGGTAAGCAAATCTGCCTAAGCAAACTCCTTTTAGGTTGTTTGTATGAAAGTCTCAACCAAGGGATAACCAACATACGAGAACAAGCTCAATGGCGTACCATTTGGTTCAAGCTCGTCCTCGTCCCTTCTACCATTTCAAAAAGGACACGGAGAAACCAAGAAACGAAACTCAATGGCGTACCATTTTGTCGAGGTTCAACAAAGATTTCCCAAACTTCAATCCTCTCCAGTTTGAACCTTGGTACGAATGTACTTAGTCATTTTTAGTGTGGTGGCAAAAACATTTCTCTGATCGAACTCAAGAAGTAAATCCAGATAACCTGCTTTCTGAGCTGATTTTTTATTTTACTGTTGGACCAAAATGTGTTTAACACTACCTCTTGAGAGTTTTGATGATAACAAGGTATTAAAAATTGTCAATTGGATATGCTAATATTTGTTCAAGTGTACAACACCATAGACAAAATTTGAGATCATTATTAGGTTCTGGAAGAATAAAAGAGAGCAAAGGAATCAACAAAAAGAAAGCTTAAAGCGTCTGAAGAGAACTGCTCCTGAAGTTAAAGTGCTCCTGAGACAAAGTGCTCTTGAAGGGATGACGTCATCAAAAGCAAGTTCATCAGAAGCTGAAGATCACCAGAAGCTGTAGTTCATCAGAAGATGCAAGACTTAAAGCTTCAAAGGTTGTTCAATGGATTTAATCTCGTCTAAGCATTGCAGAAGACCAGAAGAGTGAAGCAACGACTAATTCAAACGAATTTGAAGGCATTGGATGCTTGTTCTCTAAAGAGCGTTGACAAAGTACAATTGTATGAAGTGTACAACCACTACCTCCACTACTCAGTTTTTGTCTCTACTACAAGACGAGAAAAACAGCTACGCCTGCAACAATGTTCCTACAGACTTGGAATGGATTTGAAATTGATCCTTCATAGGACAACAACCATATCAGGCAAAAGATCATTGGTGATTGATCAAAGCTTCAAACGACTCTTATTTTGATGCGCTGACAATTCACAACGTCTCTTTCACACGTCTATATAAAGGAGTGAAGACTTGAAGAATTAAAAAAAAAAAAAAAAAAGAGACTTAACAACAATTTAAAAGCACCAAACCTCTGCTGAAATTGTTCTGCATCAAAAATTCACTTAGAACTTCTTAACAAAGTTCATATCTTAGAAATTCTAGAGTCTTAAGAGTCTGTATCTGATTTGTATTGTGAACAACACTGATTGTATATCAAGTGTTCAACGTCAAACATTTTTCTTTGTAATTCTGTTTCATTAGAAGTCTCTTGTAGTTGTGCTTGAGCATAGAAGTCTCTTGATTGTGTTCAGGAGCATAGGAAGTCTCTTGCAGTTCTGCTTGAGCATTTGAAGTCTCTTGCTAGTTTTAGTAGTGAGCATTTATAATCAGATATTACATTTTAGTGAACTCTCCTTGGAAGTGCAAGGGGGACAGGACTACTTCCCGTTTGTGGAAGGAACCTGTATAATTGCTTTGTATCTCTGTTCTCTCTCTCTCTCTCTCTCTCTCTCTCTCTCTCTCTCTCTCTGTTGTATCCACTGCATTTTAGTATCTGAACATCACTTCAGAAGTTGCACTCTAACTGCTTCTGACCAGTCACTTCAGTAAGAGAAAAAGAAGAAAAAGCCAACACAATTCTTGTGGAACAAAATGTGTTTAACAATAAACCCTAAAGAGTTTTGATGATAACAAGGTATAAAAAATTGACAATTGGTATTGCTAACATTTGTTCAAGTGTACAGGACCATAGACCAAGTGTTATATCTTACAAAGGTTCTGGAAGAACAAATAAAGAGCAAAGGAAACAAATATCATGAAGCTTAAAGCACTCCTGAAGTTAGGCGCTCTTGAAGACTTGCGCTCTTGAAGAGTATGACGTCATCAGAAGTCGAAGGTCCTCAGAAGCTAGTTCTTCAGAAGTTGTAATATTTCACCAGAAGTAACAGCTCTGAAATAACAGCTATGAAATACAACCACGCCTGTAACAATGTTCTTTCACAACTGGAATGGATTTGAAATTGATCCTTCATAGGACAATAACTTAATCATGCAAAGAATCATTGGTGAAAGATCAAGCTTCAACAACGACTCTTTTTGGATGTGTTGGCACTTACAACGTTCATTTCACACCTCTATATAAAGGAGTGAATACTTGAAGAACAACAAGACTCTACAACAATTTAAAAGCGCCAAAACTCTGTCAAATGGTTCAGCATCCAAAAGTTCACTTAGAATTTTAGTTTTCAAGTTCATATCTTTGAAATTCTAAAGTCTTAAGAGTCTGTATCTGATTTGTATTGTGAACATCACTGATTGTATATCAAGTGTTCAACCTCAAACATTTTCCTTGTAATTTTGTTTGATAGAAGTCTCTTGCTTGTGTGCTTGAGCATTAGAAGTCTCTTGATTGTGTTCTTGAGCATTTGAAGTCTCTTTCTTGTGTGCTTGAGCATTTGTAATCAGATATTACTTATAGTGAACTCTCCTTGGAAGTGCAAGGGGGACAAGACTACTTCCGGTTTGTGGAAGGAACTTGTATAAATTGCCTGTGTCTTTCTTCTTCCCTTCTCTCTATTTCTATTCCACTGCATACGCTCCTGATCACCTAGTTCAGAAGCTGTTCTTCTAGCTTCTGATCACAAGTGTTCTGAGTTTAAGAGAAAACGAAGAAAAGTCTAACACAATTCAACCCCCCCTTCTTGTGTTTTTCTCCCCTTCAATTGGTATCTAGAGCCTTGGTTCTGTTGACAACACCTAACAGTGTAACAGTCCAAGATCTGAGAAAAACATGTCTGCTGAATCATCTGTTTCTGGTTCTGCTGGTTCTGGTGGTAATCATAATGTTGTATCCTATGATTATAGTGAAAAGAAAACTGACTCAGGGAAGGTTCCAAAGTTTAATGGAGATCCTGAAGAGTTTCTTGGTGGAAAACCAACTTCTACAGTTATATCATGGGCTTAGATGAAGAACTATGGGATATTCTGGAAGATGGAGTAGGTGACTTAGTCCTTGATGAAGAAGGAGCTGCTGTTGATAGGAAGGTTCATACTCCTGCTCAGAAGATGATGTACAAGAAACATCATAAGATCAGAGGCTCTCTGGTTTCTACTATACCACGAGAAGAGTACATGAAGATGAGTGATAAATCAACTGCAAAAGCTATGTTTGCATCTTTATGTGCTAACTATGAAGGAAACAAGAAATTCAGAGAAGCTAAAGCACTGATGCTTGTTCATCAGTATGAGATGTTCAAGATGAAGGATGATGAAAGTATTGAGAAGATGTACTCAAGATTTCAAACCTTAGTCTCTGGACTTCAAATACTGAAGAAAAGCTATGTTGCTTCTGATCACGTGAGCAAGGTACTCAGAAGCCTGCCTGCTAGATGGAGACCAAAGGTGACTGCCGTTGAGGAAGCTAAAGATTTAAACACTTTAAGTGTCGAAGATCTTGTTAGTTCTCTCAAAGTTCATGAGTTAAGTCTTAATGAACATGAGTCTACTAAGAAGAGTAAATCAATAGCTCTTCCATCCAAAGGCAAGTCATCAAAAGCTCTTAAAGTGGTTGAGTCTGAAGAAGAAGATTCACCCAATGGAGATTCTGATGAAGAGGTTACTGAGATGATGGCTATGCTCTCAAGCAGACTTCAGTATCTAGCTAATAAGAACAAGAAGTTTCTATCCAGAAGGGGCAGCTTCAGAAGCTCAAAGAAGGAAGATCACAAGGGATGCTTCAATTGCAAGAAGCCTGGACATTTCATTGCTGATTGCCCCTGATCTTCAGAAGGAAAAGTCAAGGGAAAAGTTAAAGAAGCTAACATTCAAGTCAAGCAAGTTTAAGAAACAGATCAAGCAGAGTTTGATGGCCACATGGGATGATTTGGATAGTGAATCTGAGTCTGACAAAGATGAATCTGATGAAGGTGCAAAGATAGCTGTTGGGTTAGTAGCTACAACAACTTCAGAAGCTGAAACTGAATCAGATTCAGAAGATGAAAATGAGGTATATTCCAAAATCCCTAGAGAAGAACTGATAGAGTCACTTAAAGAACTCCTCACTCATTTTGAACTGAGAACCAATGAGTTGAAAGTTTTGAAAGAAAAATATGTTGTTTTGATGAAGCAACAAGAATCAACTTTATTAGATCTGAAAGCTTCTGAAGAAGGACTTAGAGGTTTTGACTTCATATGTAAAACTTATGAAGGCAAGCTCAAGTTCTTATGTTAGAAGCTACAAGAAAAATGTGATGGAAAGTCTTTAAGTAACCATGAGTTTGCTCTTGAAGATTTCATTATTTCTGGTACTGACAGAAGCAGAATTGCTTCTATGATTTATAGCATTTACAAGAACAATGGCAAAGGGATTGGGTTTTCAGAAGCTAAGTCTAATGAAACCAATCTTAAAGCATATTGTGAATGCATTAAGGAAGGATTGAAAACCTTCTTTGTTCCTGAAAGTGCCAAAATGGAAACTGTTGCTCAATCAAACCCTGAAGCTTCTAGTTCTAAGGTTGAGATTACTTCAAAGCAAAATAAATTCAAGCCTAAGGTTGTGGTAAATTCTGAATCTAAGACCTCAAAGATTAAGATTCTGAAGAGATCAGAACCTGTTCCTCAGAGTCTGATGAAATCAGAATCTGATGTCCTAAAGTCTAAGGTTCAGAAGGGAAAAACAGTTGTTGCTTCTGAAGTATCAAAACCAAAAGTTCAAAAACCTAAGTTTATGATTAATCAGAAGCTACCCAAAGCACACCTCAAGGAACATGGAATGGTGAGTAAAACTTCCAGCACTAACCCCAAAGGACCCATACAACAATGGGTACCTAAATCAGAAATTGTCAATGCTGCAGATTTGTCTAAAAGCAAGATCAAAACAAAAGTCATGGTACCTGGACAGCGGTTTCTCAAGGCACATGACAGGAGAGAAGTCAATGTTCCTATCCCTCACAATGAAAGAAGGAGGAAATGTAAAGTTTGGAGGCAACCAGTTTGGGAAGATTATTGGTACGGGAACTATTGGTAATTCCTCTACCTCTATTAATAATGTGTGGTTGGTAGATGAGCTTGAGCATAACCTATTGAGCATCAGCCAATTCTGTGACAATGGTTATGATGTATTATTTGAAAAAGCCAACTGCACAGTAATCAACAAGGATGATAAATCCATAGTGTTCAAAGGAAAGAGAGTGGAAAATGTTTACAAAATCAATTTCTCTGAACTAGCTGATCAGAAGGTAATTTGCCTTCTGTGAATGAATGATAAGAAATGGATGTGGCATAGAAGGTTGGGACATGCTAACTGGAGATTAATCTCTAAGCTTAGTAAGTTACAACTTCTCAAAGGCCTTCTTGACATTGATTATCATTCAGATGCACTCTGTGGTGCATGCCAGAAAGGAAAAATTGTTAAGTCATCTTTCAAAGTTGAAGACATTGTTTCCACCTCAAGACCTTTAGAACTACTTCATATTGACCTATTTGGACCAGTTAGCACTGCATCCTTATATGAGAGTAAGTATGGATTAGTCATTGTTGATGATTACAGCAGATGGACTTGGATGAAATTCCTGAAAAGCAAAGATCATGCATATGATGTATTCAGTAACTTCTGCACTCTTATTCAATCTGAAAAAGAAGCCAAGATTTTGAAAATTAGAAGTGATCATGGTGGTGAGTTTGAAAATGAGCCATTTGAAGCTTTTTGTGAAAAACATGGAATCATCCATGAATTCTCTTCTCCTAGAACTCCACAACAAAATGGGGTTGTAGAAAGAAAGAATAGAACTTTACAAGAAATGGCTAGAACCATGATCCATGAAAACAATTTGGCAAAACATTTTTGGGCAGAAGCAGTGAATACAGCGTGTTATGTCCAGAATAGGATCTACATCAGACCTATCTTGGAGAAAACAACATATGAACTCTTCAAAGGAAGAAAACCCAATATCTCTTACTTTCATCAATTTGGATGTACATGTTACATTTTGAACAACAAGCTCTACCTAAAGAAATTTGATCCAAGACCCAAAGAGGAATCTTTTTAGGTTACTCTGAAAGGTCAAAGGCATACAGAGTGTACAATTCAGAGACACTCTGTGTTGAAGAATCTATGCACGTTAAATTTGATGACAGAGCTTGAAGATAAAACTTCAAAGCAAGTTGAAAGTTCTGCAGAGATACAGGTTTCTGAAGACAGTCCAGAAGCAGCACCCACATCAGAAGCTCAAGATGAAGCTGCTTCTGATGAAGCACAAGATGGCTCACAGCAAGCAGATTCCTCCAACAACACTTTCAAATACAAGTCTTCTCATCCTGAGGATCAAATCATTGGAAATAAAGAAAGTCCCAGAAGAACAAGGTCACACTTCAGACAAGAAGAATCTATGATAGGACTGATATCAATGATTGAGCCTACAACAGTTGATGAAGCACTTTTAGATGATGGATGGATCTTAGCAATGCAAGAAGAGCTGAATCAATTCCAAAGAAATGATGTGTGGGATCTGGTACCCAAACCTTCTCAGAAGAACATTATTGGAACAAAATGGGTATTCAGAAACAAACTGAATGAGCAAGGTAAAGTAACCAGAAACAAAGTGAGACTTGTTGCACAGGGATACAGTCAACAAGAAGGCATTGATTACACTGAAACATTTGCTCCAGTTGCAAGATTGGAAGCAATCAGGTTACTTCTATCCTATGCAGTTAATCATGGCATTATATTATATCAAATGGATGTCAAGAGTGCATTTCTAAATGGAGTCATAGAAGAAGAAGTGTTTGTCAAACAACCTCCTGGTTTTGAGGATCTGAAGCATCCTGGCCATGTTTACAAACTAAAGAAATCACTATATGGCTTGAAACAAGCTCCCAAAGCTTGGTATGATAGACTAAGTAATTTCTTGATTAAAAATGATTTTAAACGAGGTCAAGTTGATACAACACTCTTCAGAAGGACCCTTGAGAAAGACATTCTTATTGTGCAAATATATGTTGATGATATAATATTTGGTTCTACTAATGCATCTCTTTGCAACGAGTTTTCTAAGTTAATGCAGGATGAATTTGAAATGAGCATGATGGGAGAGCTGAAGTTCTTCCTGGGCATTCAAATTAATCAAAGCAAAGATGGAGTTTATTTTCATCAAACAAAATATACAAAGGAGCTTCTGAAGAATTTCAAGCTTGAAGATTGTAAGCTGATGAACACTCCAATGCATCCAACATGCACCTTAAGCAAAGAAGATGAAGGATCAAGAGTAGACTAGAAGCTGTACAGAGGTATGATTGGTTCTCTGTTATACCTCACTGCATCTAGGCCAGATATTTTATTCAGTGTATGCTTGTGTGCAAGGTTTCAGTCAGATCCTAGAGAATCTCATTTAACTGCAGTTAAAAGAATCTTCAGGTATCTGAAAGGAACAACTAATCTTGGACTCCTCTATAGGAAATCCTTAGATTACAAGCTAATTGGATTCTGTGATGCTGGTTATGCTGGTGATAGGATTGAAAGAAAGTCAACCAGTGGTAATTGTCAATTTCTAGGTGATAATCTGATATCCTGGGCTAGCAAAAGACAAGCAACTATTGCTATGTCTACAGCAGAAGCAGAATACATTTCAGCTGCAAGTTGTTGCACACAACTACTCTGGATGAAACATCAGTTGGAAGACTATCAGATTAATGCTAACAGTATTCCCATTTTTTGTGATAATACTGCTGCTATTTGTTTGTCAAAGAATCCAATTTTACATTCAAGAGCCAAGCATATTGAGATCAAACACCATTTTATCAGAGACTATGTTCAAAAAGGAATTTTAGATATACAATTCATTGACACTGAAAATCAATGGGCTGATATATTTACTAAGCCTTTAACAGTTGAAAGATTTGAATTCATTAAGAAAAATTTGAACATGCATTATGTGTTTGATTAAAATTGCTTGCTTATGAATGGGAAGTTTAGGTTCTGAAGTCAATTCAGAAGCCATGGTCCATCAGAAGCTCTTAAGTGAGGTTGTGAGGAAAATGTGCTCCTGATGAGTCATCAGAATTCAAACTTCAGAAGTGGAATCTTTGTGCTTCTGAATAGTAGAAGTTAATGGAATTTCTGGAGTTGCTCCTGGTGACACCTGTCCCACTAACTTAGACAGCGCATCTGAAATCTGATAACGTGGCATAAATGTATTGGTGTATAACAAAGAGGACAATGATGATCTTTATGCTTTCAAAGTGCTATCTCGCGCCCCCAACTGTCATTAATGCTGTGTTTGTTTGTCCCCTGTATATTCAAACGTTTTTACTCAAAACACTTAGACAAAACACACACTACTCACTTCACTACCTACACTTTCCCTTTTTTGCATTCGTATCTGTTAAGAAAACTCTCTCAAACCTAGAACCCTAAATCATCATCATCTTCATCAAAATCAATGGCATCTTCAAGTTCTGTTCCAGAAACCAGTAATCAAGATCAGCAATTAGTTCAACAACAACAAGATCAACCGGAAAGGGCCGCGTATGTAATCTCTAGGTCAACAATGAATCTAAAAGAACATCAATTAAAAATTTAAGTGGAAAATCCTGTTGATTTCATGTCTCTGTTGTTTCATGGATGTGACATCAAGCAGTTTTATGTTGCTCAAGGTTGGTTGCACTATTTCAAGTTGTTGAATGGTCCAACATACAAAGCTCTGGTAAGGCATTTCTGGGTAAGAGCTACAATCTATGACAAGCAAGCTGCTGAAGAGGAGGAAAGAAATCTGGTTCTTTTGTATCCAGAATTGGCTGGGAAAACAAGGGAGGAAATGAAATTGGAACCCTTCACTGGTACTGAGATTAGATCAAGTGTGATGGGAGTCCCTATACGAATCACTGAACAGATCATAGCTTCTATTCTTGGTGTTGAAGCTGAAGGAATGTACTCAGGGATTGAGATTCCTTACCCTCAAACCAGCTCTTAGAAAGATATTATGAACATGACTTTGTTCAACTCTACAAAGGGTGGAAAATATAGTGATTTGGATATGGAGAAGAATATGCTTCTGAAGATCCAATATGAAAACCTGCTACCAAAGGATGGTGGCAGTGATCAACCATCTCTGGCTCACAAGGTTTTTATTCATCACATCATCCATGATGAAAAGGTCAACTTACCTAAGTACATCTTCAAGTACATGGTGAAGGAACTCTGGAAAAGCCAGAATGAAGACAGAGTTTGAGTCCCTTATGGAAGATTGTTGTCTGAAATCTTTCATCGAGGAGGCATAATTGAAGCTTTCAGTCAAACACGTTTCTATACTGATCAAATGCTAGAAATAGTGGTTGGCAAGGTGATCAATGTAAAAACATTGAAGAATATGCAGCTGGTTAAGAAGTTCACACCCCTAAAAACAGATATCAGTGAATCCTTGGTGGTTTCAGATTTAATGGCCAACTTCCCTCCCATCTGTAAGAAGGATACACTGGCAGTACAAATGGCACTTTTGAGTGATCATTTCACTCAAACTGATGAAATTATAGGACTTGATGAAATTCCTGATGACATGCCTAGAAGCAAGCTGCTTGTTGAGAAAGGCAGAAAAGCAAAGAGGAAGGAGTTAACTCAGGAGGAGTACTTAGAGGCTGAGAATCCTTCTAAGAGAGCTAAGAAAGAAAAAGCTTCTGAGAAGCTTAAATCTAGTGCTTCTAAGGTACCTTCAATTCGGAAAGAAGCTCAGGATCTGAATCCAGAAGCTATAATCCCAAAGAAGACCAAAAGTGGCACACCTGCTACTCCTGCATCTACAAAGGCTCCTGGACAGACTCTTCTGAAGAAGAAAAAGAGAACACCTGAACCCAGGAAGCTGAAAGAATTAGTCTATGTGACTGAAGAGATTGATGGTGTGGAAAAAGAAAAGGAAAGGCCAAGCAAAAGACAATCTGGAGTGGAGGTTTAAGAGATTGCTAATAGAGTTGAGGAAGAAGCTATGTAAGGAGCACAAGAACATCTGAAAGAGGTTGTAAAAACATCTGAAGCTACTGCTACTGAACCGGTTACCAGGGAGGTAAGGAAGAAGAAGATGGCAGATGCTGATGCACTTCAGAAGGTCCTGGAGATTGCTAAGGAAATAGAAATTCTTGCATCAATGTTGTCCAAGGATGGTGTTGCTGAAGTAGCTGAACAAGCATTGAAGAGTGCTACAGAACTTCAGATGAATGTGACTATAGAAGCTGAGAATCTGTTGTTGGCTCCTGGTGTGAAAGGAGTTCAGATGGTATCCACTGCTGGATCAGAAGCTATGTCAGGTAGTACTTCTACACACTCAGAACCTGTAATACACATAGAATCTGACTCAAACTCCTCTCAATCCAAATCTTCATCATCCTCATCTACTTATATGGATGATATACCAATAGGCATCCTATGCAAATCTAAACACAAAGGCCAGTCACCATCATCCAAACTCCATAGAAAGCCTTCTCAATCTACTTCTTCTTACAAACCAATGGAACCACCTGTTGAAGTAAGAATTAGTGAATTACTTGAATTAAGAAGTAGTAAACTACCCCCTAACCATCCACTACAACCACAAATAATTCAACCACTCAACATGATCATTCCTGATCAACCTGAAGACGATTCTGTCCTGAACAACCTTAGTAGTCATTTATCAGGTGAACTACCCAATGTTGATATTAACCTACAAAAGGCCTCTGAAGTAACAACTTCTGAAGTTGCTTCAGAAAACCAACATCAATCTGAACCTGAACCACGAATGACTCCACCTAACCCTGAACAGTCTTCCACAACTGTTCTTGAGAAACCTTCTTCTGAACCAAGTGTTCCTGAACACTCTGTTCATGAACAAACTGGTTCTGACCATATTTCTTCACCCACTTATTCTGAGAATGCTATGGAATTTGATGGCATGATCTTATCAGAAGATCTTAATGAAGAGACTGAGCAATCTTCACCTATGGAGGTTGAACAGTCTTCTTCTGATCAACCATCATCTAGCAACACTCAATCCTTTTCTTCAATCAACCAACCAACAGATAACTTACAAATTGAACCCTTTGCTGCTCCCAAACCTAGAAAACTACCTTCACAACCCACCAGATTCTTAGATTTTATTGTATTACGAGGTGTGTGTGAAGACATAGCAGAAAAGATGATCAAGCTTATTTCATCCAGAAATGACTTGAGTCACAGAGAAAGCTATGATAAGCAGTGGAGGAGGTTGAAGGAAAGAGTGGAAAATGTGATGACTGCTCTGTCTTCTACATGCATTGAAACCCAGGAACAAGCTAAGCAGAAGCTGCAAGATTGGCTCAATGGCATTTATGAGAGTCTTAAGGAGGTCAAGATTCTGGGTACTTGGGCAAGATCTTCTTTGAGTATAAGAGGAAGAGAAGCAACTGACTTTCTTCCTCAATACATTCACCCTAAGGACCTGGACTTGTCTTTTCTCACCAAGATAAACCTCAAGACAGCTGCTCCTGATCTGGCTCCAGTTTAGAGGAATAAGGTTTTGGAAGAGAAGAATCAGAAGCTTGAAAAAGACTTATTAGAACAGAAGCTACTTCTACTGGAATTTAAAGCTGAAGCAGAAGCTAAGTTGGAAGAAGCTAAGATCAGAGAGGAAAATCTGATCAGAAGCAATGAACAATTCAAGGCAGAAATGCAGAAGAAACAAGAAGAAACCAATGAGTTGCTCAGAAAGATTCTGGAAAACACTAGCAAGCAAACCAACCTTTAGTTGCACACCTTTAGTTTAGCTTGTTGTTGTGTTTTATCTCTATTGATTCTGTTTTAACTCTTAATGATTCTGAATATTACTCTTCTTCTTAATCTCATTTACTGTTTTTGAACTTAAATGCTTCTGAACTAATAACTGCTTCTGAATGATTTGTTTAACTCCAATAATGGTTCTCATTTTGATTTGTTTATGCTCTGAACCTTTTATCCGCTATGTTTTTCTCATCTCTTCTTTTTGTTTATTTCTTTTTGTTAATGACAAAAGGGGGAGTATATGTGATAGTATTTAAAGGCTCTGAGCCCCATTAATAACATTTGAAATTTTGAAAAACTTCTCATCATTTTTACCTGAATTAAAAAGGGTAATATAAGCTCTGAATCTATGAAGGAGTATCAAAATTCAAATTAAGTTAATTGAACTCAGGGGGAGCTTACAAACCTCACCTTGAAAGTACTATTAGACTCAGGGGGAGCTTACAAACCTCATACCCTATAAGTCAACCTGTTAATTAGATTAACAACAATTGATCAAGTTTTAAATACTATTGTTTGTCATCATCAAAAAAGGGGAGATTGTTGGAACAAAATGTGTTTAACAATAAACCCTAAAGAGTTTTGATGATAACAAGGTATTAAAAATTGACAATTTGTATTGCTAACATTTGTTCAAGTGTATAGGACCATAGACCAAGTGTTATATCTTACAAAGGTTCTGGAAGAACAACTAAAGAGCAAAGGAAACAAATATAATGAAGCTTAAAGCGCTCCTGAAGTTAGGTGCTCCTGAAGAGTATGACGTCATCAGAAGCTGAAGGTCCTCAGAAGCTGGTTCTTCAGAAGTTGTAATATTTCACCAGAAGTAAAATGATTCAAGATTTTATGGATTAAGTGTTATATTTTGGAACGAAAGTCATATAGAAGTGGCAGAAGATCACATGGAGATCACACGTTCTCATTTGAAAGCATCTGGTTGCTAAAATACAAAGAGCGTTGACAAATGTACTTTGTACGAATTGTACAACCACCTTCTCCACTACTCTATTTCTTTGTCCCTGCTACAAGACAAGAATAACAGCTCTGAAATACAAGCACGCCTGTAACAATGTTCTTTCACAACTGGAATGGATTTGAAATTGATCCTTCATAGGACAATAATTTAATCAGGCAAAGAATCATTGGTGAAAGATCAAGCTTCAACAACGACTCTTTTTGGATGTGTTGGCACTTACAACGTTCATTTCACACCTCTATATAAAGGAGTGAATACTTGAAGAACAACAAGACTCTACAACAATTTAAAAGCGCCAAAACTCTATCAAATTGTTCAGCATCCAAAAGTTCACTTAGAATTTCAGTTTTCAAGTTCATATATTTGAAATTCTAAAGTCTTAAGAGTCTGTATCTGATTTGTATTGTGAACACCACTGATTGTATATCAAGTGTTCAACCTCAAACATTTTCCTTGTAATTTTGTTTGATAGAAGTCTCTTGCTTGTGTGCTTAAGCATTTGTAATCAGATATTACTTATAGTGAACTCTCCTTGGAAGTGCAAGGGGGACAGGACTACTTCCGGTTTGTGGAAAGAACCTGTATAAATTTCCTGTGTCTTTCTTCTTCCCTTCTCTCTGTTTCTATTCCACTGCATACGCTCCTGATCACCTAGTTCAGAAGCTGTTCTTCTAGCTTCTGATCACAAGTGTTCTGAGTTTAAGAGAAAACGAAGAAAAGTCTAACACAATTTAACCCCCCCTTCTTGTGTTTTTCTCCCCTTCAAATTCAACCCCCTTCTTGTGTTTTTCTCACCTTCAATTGGTATCTAGAGCCCTGGTTCTGTTGAGAACACTTAACAGTGTGACAGTCCAAGATCTGAGAAAAACATGTCTGGTGAATCATATGTTTCTAGTTCTGGTGGTAATCATAATGTTGTACCTTATGATTACAGTGATAAGAAAGCTGACTCAGGAAAAGTTCCAAAGTTCAATGGAGATCCTGAAGAGTTCTCTTGTGGAAAAACAACTTCTACAGTTATATCATGGGCTTAGATGAAGAGTTATGGGATATTTTGGAAGATGGAGTTGGTGACTTGGTTCTTGATGAAGAAGGAGTTGTTGTTGACAGAAAGAAACATACTCCTGCTTAAAAGAAGATGTACAAGAAACATCACAAGATCAGTGGTTCACTTGTTCTTGATATACCTCGTGCAGAGTATATGAAGATGAGTGATAAATCTACTGCAAAGGATATGTTTGCTTCTTTATGTGCAAACTATGAAGGTAGCAAGAAGGTTAGAGAAGCTAAAGCACTTATGCTTGTTCATCAGTATGAGTTGTTCAAGATGAAGTATGATGAAAGTATTGAGGAGATGTACTCAAGATTTCAAACCTTAGTCTCTGGACTACAAATATTGAAGAAAAGTTGTGTTGCTTCTGATCATGTGAGCAAGATACTAAGAAGCCTGCCTGCAAGATGGAGACCAAAGATTACTACTATTGAGGAAGCTAAAGATCTAAACACTCTGAGTGTTGAAGATCTTGTCATCTCTCTCAAAGTTCATGAGATAAGTCTTAATGAACATGAGTCTGCTAAGAAGAGTAAATATATTGCTTTAACATCTAAAGGGAAGTCATCAAAAGCTCTTAAAGTCATAGAATCTGAAGAAGAATCACCTGATGGAGATTCTGATGAAGATCCTGTTGAGATGATGGTTATGCTTTCAAATAGGCTGCAGTATCTGGCGAAGAAGAACAAGAAGTTCTTGAGCAGAAGAAGTGGTTACAAAGGCTCCAGGAAAGAAAATCAGAAGGGTTGCTTCAACAGCAAGAAGCCTGGACATTTCATTGCTGATTACCTTGATCAAGAAGATCAAGAAGTAGATCAAGGAGAGTTTGATGGCAACATGGGAAGATTTAGACAGTGAATCTGAATCTGCTAAGGATGATGCCGATGAAGATGCAAAGGTAGCTGTTGGGTTAGTGGCTACAGTAACTTCAGAAGTTGAACCAGAATCAGAATCAGAAGAAGAAAATAAGGTATAGTATAAAATTCCTAAAGAAGAACTTATTGAATCTCTTAAAGAGCTCCTTACACATTTTGAGCTGAGAACCAATAAGTTGAAAGATTTAATAGAAAAATATGTTGATTTAATGAAACAACAAGAACCAACTCTATTGGATCTGAAAGCTTCTGAAGAAAGACTTAGAGGTTTTGACTTCATTTACAAAACTTATGAAGAGAAGCTCAAGTTCTTATGTGAGAAGCTACAAGAGAAGTGTAATGGAAAACCTTTAAGCAACCATGAAATTGCTCTTGAAGATTTTATTATGTCTGGTATTGACAGAGACAGAGTTGCTTCTATGATTTATAACATTTACAAAAACAATGGCAAAGGGATTGGATGTTCAGAAGGAAAACCTAATGAAACTAATCTCAAAGCATGTTGTGAATGTATCAAGGAAGGATTGAAAACCTTCTTTGTACCTGAAGGTGTTAAAATTGAAATTGTGGTTCAGTCAGAACCTGAAGCTTCTAGCTCTAAGGCTAAGATTGCTTCAAAGCCAAAGAACTTTAAGTCTAAGGCTATGACAAATTCTGACTTTAAGACCTCAAAGATCAAGATTCTGAAAAGATCAGAACCTGTTCCTCAGAGTCTGTTGAAGCCAAAATCTGGTATCTTAAAGTCTAAGTCTCAGAAGAACAAAACAACTATGGCTTCAGGTGAATCAGAACTAAAAGGTGTTAAACCTAAAGTACTGATCAATCAGAAGCTCTCAAAACCACACCTCAAGGTACAAGGAGTGAAGAATAAAACTTCCAGCACTAACCTCAAAGGACCCATAAAACAATGGGTACCTAAATCTGAAAATGTCAATACTGCAGAAATGCCTAAAGGCAAGGGAAAAGCAAAAATCATGGTATCTGGACAGTGGTTGCTCAAG
Source organism: Medicago lupulina (assembly GCA_958299785.1). Classification (NCBI taxonomy): domain Eukaryota; kingdom Viridiplantae; phylum Streptophyta; class Magnoliopsida; order Fabales; family Fabaceae; genus Medicago; species Medicago lupulina. The sequence goes on along the minus strand of OY283144.1, from coordinate 53,219,810 downwards.
ACATATGACAGGAGAGAAGTCAATGTTCCTCACCCTCACAATGAAAGAAGGAGGAAATGTGAAGTTTGGAGGCAACCAGTCTGGCAAGATCATTGGTAGAGGAACTATTGTTAACTCCTCTATCTCTATTTATAATGTGTGGTTGGTAGATGGTCTTGAACATAACCTTTTGAGTATCAGTCAGTTTTGTGACAATGGTTATGATGTGATGTTTGAAAAGACCAACTGCACAGTAATCAACAAAGATAACAAGTCCATTGTGTTTTAAGGAAAGAGAGTAGAGAATGTTTATAAAATCAATTTCTCTGAACTGGTTGATCAGAAGGTAATCTGTCTTCTATCAATGAATGATAAGAAGTGGGTATGGCACAGAAGGTTAGGTCATGCTAACTGGAGGTTAATCTCTAAGCTTAGTAAGTTACAACTTGTTAAACACCTACCTAACATAGACTATCATTCAGATGCAATTTGTGGTGCATGCAAGAAAGGGAAGATTGTGAAATCATCTTTTAAAGCTAAAGATATTGTCTCAACCTCCAGACCTTTAGAACTGCTTCATATTGATTTATTTGGACCAGTTAATACTGCATCTTTATATGGATGCAAATATGGATTAGTCATTGTTGATGATTACAGCAGATGGAGTTGGGTAAAATTCCTAAGAAGCAAAGACAATGCATATTATGTATTCAGTAACTTCTGCACTCAAATACAGTCTGAAAAAGAAATGAAAATTTTGAAAGTCAGAAGTGATCATGGTGGAGAGTTTGAAAATGAGCCATTTGAAACTTTTTGTGAAAAACATGGAATTGTCCATGAATTCTTTTCTCCTAGAACTCCACAACGAAATGGGGTTGTAGAGAGAAAGAATAGAACCTTACAAGAAATGGCAAGAATCATGATTCATGAAAATAATTTGGCTAAACATTTCTGGGCAGAAGCAGTGAATACAACATGTTATGTTCAAAATAGGATCTATATCAGACCTATATTGAAGAAAATTGTAATGAACTCTTCAAGGGAAGAAGACCCAATATATTTTACTTTCATCGATTTGGATGTACATGTTACATTTTAAATAACAAGCTCTACCTAAAGAAATTTGATGCCAAGGCCTAAAGAGGAATCTTCTTAGGTTGCTCTGAAAGGTCAAAGACATACAGAGTGTATAATTCAGAGACACTCTGTGTTGAAGAATCTATGCACGTTAAATTTGATGACAAAAAGCCTGGAAGTGAAACTCCAGAGCAAGATGAAAGTTATGCAAATATGCAGGCTACTGAAGATACTTCAGAACCTTATCAGACTGAAGAATCTGAAGACAGTCCAGAAGCTGAACCAACCTCAGAAGCTTAAGATGAAGTAGCTTCTGATGAAGCTCAAGATGGCTCTCAGCAAGCAAATCAATCCAAGAATACATTCAAGTACAAGTCTTCACATCCTGAGGATCAAATCATCGGAAACAAAGACAGTCATAGAAGAACAAGATCATATTTTAGACAAGAAGAGTCTATGATAGGATTGTTATCAGTGATTGAACCTACTATAGTTGATGGAGCACTATCAGATGATGGATGGATATTACCTATGCAAGAAGAGCTTAATCAGTTTCAAAGAAATGATGTGTGGGATCTGGTACCCAAATCTCCTCAGAAGAACATTATTGGAACAAAATGGGTATTCAGAAACAAGCTGAATGAACAAGGTGAAGTAACCAGAAACAAAGCTAGACTTGTTGCACAAGGTTACAATCAAGAAGAAGGCATTGATTACACTGAAACATTTGCTCCAGTTGCAAGATTGGAAGTAATCAGGTTACTTCTATCCTATGCAGTTAATCATGGCATAATATTATATCAAATGGATGTCAAGAGTGCATTTCTAAATGGATTCATAGAAGAAGAAGTGTTTGTCAAACAATCTCCTGGTTTCGAGGATCTTAAGCATCCTGACCATGTTTATAAACTTAAGAAATTGATATACGGTTGAAACAAGCTCCCATAGCTTGGTGTGATAGACTGAGTTATATCCTGATTAAAAATGATTTTAAAAGAGGTCAAGTTGGCACAACACTTTTCAGAAGGACTCTTGAGAAAGACATTCTTGTTGTGCAGATATATGTTGATGATATAATATTTGGTTCTACTAATGCATCTCTTTGCAAAGAATTCTCTAAGTTAATGCAGGATGAATTTGAAATGAGCATGATAGGAGAATTGAAGTTCTTTCTTGGAATTCAAATTAACCAAAGTAAAGGTGGAGTATATGTTCATCAAACCAAATACACAAAGGAGCTTTTGAAGAATTTCAAGCTAGAAGATTGTAAAGTGATGAACACTCCAATGCATCCAACCTACACCTTAAGCAAAGAAGATACTTAATCAAAGGTAGATCAGAAGCTATATAGAGGTATGATTGGTTCTCTGTTATACCTAACTGCATCTAGGCCAGTTATTTTATTCAGTGTATGCTTGTGTGCAAGATTCCAGTCACATCTTAGAGAATCTCATTTAACAGCTGTTAAGAGAATCTTCTGGTATCTGAAAGGAACAACTAATCTTAGACTCCTTTATAGGAAATCCCTAGATTATCAATTGATTGGATTCTGTGATGTTGACTATGCTGGTGACAGGATTGAAAGAAAATCATCAGTGGTATTTGTCAGTTCCTGGGAGAGAATCTGATATCCTGGGCTAGAAAAAGACAAGTAACTATTGTTATGTCTACAGCAGAAGTAGAATACATTTCAGCTGCAAGTTGTTGTACACAACTATTCTGGATGAAACATCAGTTGGAAGATTATCAGATTAATGCTAACAATATTCCCATTTATTGTGATAATACTGCTGTTATTTGTTTGTCAAAGAATCCAATTCTACATTCAAGAGCCAAACATATTGAAATCAAACACCATTTTATTAGAGATTTTGTTCAAAAAGGAATCTTGGATATACAATTCATTGATATTGAACATCAGTGGGCTGATATATTCACTAAACCCTTAATTGTGGAAATATTTGATTTTATAAAGAAAAATTTGAACATGCACTTTGTGTTTGATTAAAATTTCTTACTCCTGAACTAAAAGTTAGGTCCTGAAGTTAGTTCAGAAGTTATGGTCCATCAGAAGCTCTTAACTGAGAGTCTGAGGAAAATGTGCTTCTAAAGATGACATCAGCATTTTAACTTCAGTAGCTGGATTTTGTGCTTCTGAATAGTAGAGCTAGTGGAAACGTTGGAGTTACTTTTTGGTAACACCTGTCCCACTAACTTGACAGCGCATCTGAAGTTATCTGACGTGGCTTATTTGTATTGGTGTATAACTTAAGAAGGGCTATGATGATGTTATCCTTTGAATGTACTTTCTCGCGCCCCCAATTGTCATTAATGCTTGTTTGTTTGTCCCCTCTGAATTGCAATCGTTTGCTTTTACTCAAATCACTTAGACAAAACACACATTACTCACTTCACAACCTACATTTTCTATTCTACACCGATTGTCTGTGAAGCAAAAGCTCTTTCTCTTCAATCAAAACCTAGAACCCTAAAAATTTCATCATCATCAATGGCGTTCTCAAGCTCCATTCCAGAATCAGTTATGCAAGATACTGCACAAGGAACTTTTACGCAACAAGAAACTCTGACTTATGATATAAAGGGAAGAACTATGTTCCTAGATTTAAACGTTCAAGTCGAGCGACCGGTTGATTTCATCTCTTTATCACACCATGGCCGTGACATCATAAGTTACTATGAAGCTCAAGGTCTCATGGATTACTTCAATATGCTGAATGGTCCAACCTATGAAAATCTGGTTAGACACTTCTGGGTTAGAGCGCATGTTTATGACAAGAAAGCTGCAAAATTGGAAGAAACAAAGAAGATATTGATTGATCCTACTTTGGAAGGGAAATCAAGAGAAGAAATAGGTCTGGAACCTTTTGTTGACACAGAAATCAGGTCAAGCATCATGAGTATTCTAGTTTTCATCTCCCAAGATATGATTGCGTATGTCATCATAAGGGCTTCTGAAGGCAGTTCCAAAGATGGTTTGGACAACAACAAGAAGAGTCCATGGAATGAAGTTGTTCATCAAACCATGTTTAACAGCAAGAAGAAGGGTGCCTACAACAACTTGTCTATGGAAAAGAAGATGCTCCTGAAGATACAAAATGAAAACCTTCTACCCAAAGGAGGAGGATCTGACCAACCTTCATTGAAACACAGGGTGTTCTTGCATTTCTTCATCAAGAAGGAGATAGCAAACATGCCCAAATATATCTTCAAGCATATGATCAAGACTCTGGGAGAAAGTCAACTAAACAATAGAGTCTGGGTTCCCTATGGGAGACTTATCTTAGAGATTCTACATCAAGGAGGGATTCTGAAGGCCCTAGATGAAACTAAAGTCTTCACTGATCAACAACTCGGTACAGTTACTGAGAAGATCATCAATGGAAGCACTTTGGGGAACATGACCTTGATTAAGAAGGAAGACATCAAGAAACTGGACACAGGTATGAAGGAGTCCAGAACCATGTCCAATCTCATGGAAGGCTTTCCTCCAATCTGCAAGCAAGATCCACCTGATGTGTAATTGTACTACATTCACAACCATCTGCAAAGCAATGGAGAAAATATCCAACTAGAGGATATTCCTGATCAGATGTATGGCGGTGCTCTGCCTATGGCAAAGAGCATAAAGACAAAGAGGAAGGCACTCACCAAGGATTAGTACCTTGATGAAGCCTCTGAACAACCAGCAAAGAAAGCCAAGAAGGCTAAAACAGACAAAGCATCTGAAGCAACTGGTTCTAGTCTTTCAACAATTCAAGAGGAAGTTCAGGACCTGGAACCAGTCAAGGTTCTGAACAAGAGGACCGGAAGTGGGAAGGAAGTTGTACCTTCACCACCTCAACCCGTTCAACCCTCCATTCCTAAAAGGAAATGGACACCTGTTGTCAGGAAATTGAAGATGCTGATGTGCAAAAGGCATTACAGCTGGCCAAAGAAATTGAAATACCTGTTGAGGTTCTGACCCAAAGAATCTACAGTTGAAGCTGCTCAACTGGGATTAGAACTCACTAAAAACTTGCAGTAGATGGTAGTGGTTGTTGATTTGATGGAAGCTACTGAGGTTGTACAACAGGAAGCTGGATGTTTAGAAGCTCCTGAAGGTAATTCTAATTCTCACACTCCTGCTAAAATTATTACAGGTCAAGCCTCCCTATCATCATCCTCATCAACATCATATGATACAGATGATATACCCCTAAACAAAGTCTACACCAACCTCAACAAAGCTTTATTCCCATCACCATCAACCAAAACTCATAAAAAGCCAACAAGTGATACCTTTGTGCCAATGTATCCCTCTGTTAAAGAGAGGTTAATTGGCTTGCAACAAAGGAGAATTGATGTTTGCAAAAGTCTACCCGTTGATCATCCCCTACAACCACCTGTAATTGAGCCTATTCAATTTGTTCTTGCTGGTGCAGAGGGTGCTATTGATCATACAGGGACATATATTTCTAACATTGATGTATCATCATCTCAACCTATCTCCCAAACCCAAACAACTGAAAAATCTGAACCATCAATCATAAAGAACCTTGTAGATCATAATTCAGGTGAACTACCTGAGTATGAGTCAAATCTAGAAAAAGCCTCTAACATAGCTTCTGATGAAGTTATGACAGAAAGCCCCCAATAAAATGAACCTATCAAAGAAATGACCTCATCAACCAACCTTGATTCAACTCTCATCTCTAAACCTGTTCTTGAACTAGTTGTTTCTGAACTACTTGTTTCTGAACTAAGTGTTCCTGAACAAATCATTCTTAACCAACAACCAACACTTCTACTGAACCTGAAACCTCAATAAATGACCAACCCTCGTCCTCTAATCTGGCCATTCAACTTGTTGCTCCTGCCAACACAAATGTCCCTTCTCCACCCACCCTATTTCTAGATTCAACTATATTAGCAGATGTGTGTGAGAACATCTTTCAAGAGCTGAACAATCTGGTTCAAGCTATGAATAACCTCATTCATGAGGATAACTATGAGAAGTTGTGGTTAAGGTTGAAAGACAGAGTAGAAGATGTCTTGACAGAGCTAACAAAAACCTGTCTTGATGCTGAAGACACTGCTCAGACAAAAGCTTCAAGACTGGCTGAAGGGAGTTGTCAGTAATTTGCATGAAGTAAAAGTTCTTAAAACTTGGGTGAAGACTCCTCTGTGCTTACGAGCAAGGAATGCTGCTGATTTCAATCCATCTAGTATACACACAAGAGAGCTTGATTTAAATTGGTTAAACAAGATAAATCTCAAGGAAGCCTCTATTGAACTGGCCCTTATGCAAAAGAACACTCTTCTAGAGAAGGAAAACAAACAGCTCAATAAAGAGCTTCTGGAGCAGAAACTACTTCTGTTGGAATACAAGACTGCTACTAAAGCCAAGCTGGAAGAAGCCAGAATCAGGGAAGAGAATCTCATCAGGAGCAATGATGAATTCAAGAAATAAATGAAGGAACAAGCAGAAGAAACGAACAGAATGATGAAACAGATGATGGAGATGTTTCAAAAACAAGCCCAACCTTAGTTGCACACCATTTAGCTTGTTTTATTTCCATTATTTGTATATCTTCATATAAATTGCTTCTGAACTTATGTTTATGCTTCTGAATTACTGTTTAATCAGTACTCATGCTTCTGAACATTTCACTACCTTCTGAATGCAATTGCTTCTGAACTTCATTATATTATGTGTTCTGATCATACTTTTTTATATTTTTTTCACTTCGTTTTTCTCATCTCTTCTTTTTGTCTTTTTTTTAAACTTTTTGTTGATGACAAAAATGGGAGTAGATGTATAGTATTTAAAGGCTCTAAGCCCCATTAATTTAATTTCATACAATTTAAATTAATAGATCCTTCTTCTTATCTCTTAGTCTTTTAAGAGGGAGTAGATGATCATGTGAGAATATTCTAAGAGATTGACAACAATTGAACATTTTAAACACTAATGTTTGTCATCATCAAAAAGGGGGAGATTGTTGGAATAAAATGTGTTTAACACTACCTCTTGAGAGTTTTGATGAAAACAAGATATTAAAAACTGTCAATTGGATATGCTAATATTTGTTCAAGTGTACAGGACCATAGACAAAATTTGAGATCATTATTAGGTTCTGGAAGAACGAAAGAGAGCAAAGGAATCAACAAAAAGGAAGCTTAAAGCGTCTGAAGAGAACTGCTCCTGAAGTCAAAGTGCTCCTGAAGACAAAGTGCTCCTGAAATGCTGACGTCATCAGAAGCAAGTTCATCAGAAGCTGTAGTTCATCAGAAGATGCAAGACTTAAAGCTTCAAAGGTTATTCAATGGATTTAATCTCGTCTAAGCATTGCAGAAGACTAAAAGAGTGAAGCAACGACTAATTCAAATGAATTTGAAGGCATTGGATGCTTGTTCTTTGAAGAACGTTGACAAAGTACAATTGTACGAAGTGTACAACCACTACCTCCACTACTCAGTTTTTGTCTCTGCTTGTTCTTCGAATGGATTTGAAATTGATCCTTCATAGGACAACAACCATATCAAGCAAAAGATCATTGGTGATTGATCAAAGCTTCAAACGACTCTTATTTTGATGCGCTGGCAATTCACAACGTCTCTTTCACACCTCTATATAAAGGAGTGAAGACTTTGAGAATTGTAAGAGAGACTCAACAACATTTTGAAAGCGCCAAAACTTTGTCAAAATTGTTCTGCATCAAAAGTTCACTTAGAATTTCTTATCAAAGTTCATATCTTCGAAATTCTAGAGTCTTAAGAGTCTGTATCTGATTTGTATTGTGAACACCACTGATTGTATATCAAGTGTTCAACCTCAAACATTTTTCTTTGTAATTCTGTTTTATTAGAAGTCTCTTGCAGTTGTGCTTGAGTATAGAAGTCTCTTGATTGTGTTCAGGAGCATATGAAGTCTCTTGCAGTTGTGCTTGAGTAATTTGAAGTCTCTTGCTAGTTTTAGCAGTGAGCATTTGTAATCAGATATTACATTTTAGTGAACTCTCCTTGGAAGTGCAAGGGGACAGGACTACTTCCGGTTTGTGGAAGGAACCTGTATAATTGTTGTGTGTCCTCTCTCTCTCTCTCTCTCTCTCTCTCTCTCTCTCTCTCTCTTTCTCTGTTTTTATCCGCTGCATTTAGTATCTGAACATCACTTCAGAAGTTGTACTCTAACTGCTTCTGACTAGTGACTTCAGTAGGAGAAAATGAAGAAAAAGCCAACACAATTAAACCCCCCCTTTTTGTGTTTTCTCACATTAATTTACTTCTTTGCAACAGAAATCTAAGAAAGACAAAGGTATGTTGTCTCTTCTTTTACTTTTTGATACGAGTTTCGTTTTTACTTGTAAATTCCTTTCTAATTTTCTCATCTTCAGGACGATGAAACAAAGCCGAGGAATCGTCAAGGACCAGATCTTCCCCCAGGATTAGAGCGGACTGAAAAAGAAAAGACATTATCCTTTCGGAATTCTCTTCGAAGAAGACAAAGCAGATTGCTGATAATGTAAGATCTCCTTATCCCTACACACATTGGTTTTTTTTTCTTTTTCTTTTCTCATGGAGAAATGACTAGACCAAATTCTTTCCTTTTCTCCATAGTCTGAAACTCCAACCCAGTCAATCGAAACTATTGAAACCATAATAGATACTGAAAACCAGATCAAGGTGAAGGAAAAGGGAAAACATGCTTGCGAGAAAAACTTGACTCAGAATGAGTATAAATCTCCTGATCATCCTCAAGAGGATCCAAACATCAATCAAAGGATTCATGGCAACTTCGCCATAGAAAAACATGGCAACGATCAAGACCAAAACCGCAAAGGCATCAAACCTCTCAGTGCCCATTCTCGTATTGGAGATTCCGTATCAAAGGAGATTTAGTTTTTTACCCTCAAATTCCTTTCTAGTGCTCCCATGTTGATTTTAACCTTCATGTGTCAGGATACTGAAACTACCAATGTTGAAAAGAGTAAGCAGTCAACGCCGCACTCTGCTTTCAAGCGACCTATCCGGTTTATCTTTTAAGATCAAACACCGGTTGACTCTCTTCAACCGACAGAGGATGATGACCAAGAGAAAACAAAATCATATGAGGTTGTCGAGATAACTGGCAATGAATCGCAACATGATTCTCTTGACTTAGGAACTGCCAACCAACTGAAAACATCAACTAGAGCTACGATGAGCTATGAGGACCTCCTCAAACTGAAAGAACAAGATCCATATGGAACCTTAGATGCCATCTGGAGCATGAATATACTTTCATCGAAAGTTAATGCGGAGACCTCGACTTCAGCAGAGGTTCAGCGCTTTTAAATTGTTGTTGAGTCTCTTACAATTCTCTAAGTTTTCACTCCTTTATATAGAGGTGTGAAAGAGACGTTGTGAATTGCCAGCACATCAAAAAGAATTGTTTGAAGCTTTGATCAATCACCAATGATCTTTTGCCTGATATGGTTATTGTCCTATGAAGGATCAATTTCAAATCCATTCCAAGTATGAAAGAACATTGTTGCAGGCGTAGCTGTTATTCTTGTCCTTTAGCAGAGACACACTCTGAGTAGTGGAGGTAGTGGTTGTACACTTCGTATAATTGTACTTTGTCAATGCTCTTCAAAGAACAAGCATCCAATGCCTTGAAATCCATTTGAATTAGTCGTTGCTTTACTTTTCTAGTCTTCTGCAATGTTAGGCGTGATTAAATCCTTTGAATAGCCTTTGAAGCTTTAAGTCTCTCATCTTCTGATGAACTTCATCTTCTGGTGATCTTGTTTCTGATGAGGTGCTTCTGATGAACTTGCTTCTAATGACGTCATCACTTCAGGAGCACTTTGACTTCAGGAGCACTATTCTTCAAATGCATTAAGCTTCATTTACTTTGTTGATTCCATTGCTCTCATGTGTTCTTCCAGTACCTAAGCTTTAAGTAGACACAAATTTTTTGTCTATGGTCCTGTAAATTTGAACAAATATCAGCATATCCAATTGACAATTTTTAATACCTTGTTATCATCAAAACTCTCAAGAGGTAATGTTAAACACATTTTGTTCCAACAATCTCCCCAATTTTGATGATGACAAACATTAGTATTTAAAATGTTCAATTGTTGTTAATCTAATTAACAAGTTGACTATAAGGGTATGAGGTTTGTAAGCTCCCCCTGAGTTCTATCCATGTTAATTAAATTCATCATTAAAAAACGTAATAACTCTCAGAATTAACTCACATTAATAGACTAAGAGATAAGAAAAAGGTCCTATTAATTTAAATTGTTTGAAACTAAATTAATGGGGCTCAGAGCCTATAAATACTATACATCTACTCCCCCTTTTGTCATCAACAAAAAGTATATAAAAAAAATGGACGAAAAGAAAGAGATGAGAAAAACGTAGTGAGAAAATTCAATAAGTAAACACATAGTTTAGAAGCAATGTATATTCAGTAGCACACAAACTGTTCAGAAGCATAAAATCATTGATCAAAAGCAGTAATTCAGAATCATATAAACATAAGTTCAGAAGCAGACATATGCAAAGATACAAACAACATAAATAAAACAAGCTAAGGGTGTGCAACTAAGGTTGGGCTTGTTTCTAGAACATTTCCATCATCTGTTTCATCATCCTGTTTATTTCTTCTGCTTGTTGCTTCATATCTCTCTTGAAGTCTTCATTACTTTTGATCAAATTCTCCTCTCTAACTCTAGCTTCTTCCAATTTGGCTTCTGTAAAGGACTTGTATTCAAGCAGTAGAAGTTTCTAGTCAAGAAGTTCTTTCCTTAACTGCTTGTTCTCTTTTTCTAACTCAGCATTCCTTTGCAGCAAAGCTAGTTCTGTAGATACTGGATTGACATTAAACTTTGACAACCAGTTGAGATTCAGCTCTCTTGGGTGAATACCTGTTGGAGTGAAATCAGTAGCATTCCTTTCTCTTAAGCATAGAGGAGTTCGCACCCAAGTTCTTAGAACTTTTACTTCTTGCAAATTGTTATCAACCCCTTTCAGCCAATCTTGAAGCTTGTTTTGAGCAGAGTCTTGAGCATCAAGACAGGATCTTTGAAGTTCAGTCAAGACAAATTCTACTCTCTTTTTCAATCTCTTCCACTGCTTCTCATAATTGTCTTCATGAATCAAGTTGTTCCTTGCTTGAATCAACTTGTTCAGCTCCTGAAAAATATTCTCACACACATTTGCTAGAATAGTAGAATCTAGAAACAGGGTAGGTGGAGAAGGGACATTTGTTTTGGCAGGAGCACAAGGTTGAATGGCTAAGCTAGAAGATGAAGGTTGGTCATTTGTGGAGGTTTCAGGTTCAAAAATAGTGTTGGTTACAAATGATTGGTTAGATATGACTTGTTCATGAACAGATAGTTCAGGAACATCTGGTTCATAATGAATATGATCAGGTATAAGCACATAATCTGTATTGGTTAGTGAGGCCATTTCTAGGTTAGGTGTTTATTGATGGGGGCTTTCTGTCATAACTCAATCATAAGCTATGTCATAGGCTTTCTCTATGTTGGACTCATAACCCGGTAATTCATCTAAATAATAATTCATCAGGTCCTAAATGATTGATGGTTTAGAAGTTTGAGTTGTTTGGGTTGGACAGTTAGGATGAGATGAAGATACATAAATGTTTGCAGAATCTAACCATGTGTAATCAACTGCACCCTCTACATCAGCAGGAACAAATTGAATAGGCTCAATCATAGGTGATTGTAATGGGTGATTAGCAGGTAGATTTTTGCAAGAATTAATCCTCCTTTGTTGCATGTCATGTAACCTTTCTTCAATAGAAGGATACATGGGAACAAAGGTATCATAATCTGGCTTTTTCTGTGTTTTGGTGGATGGTGATGGGGACAAACGTTTGTTTAGGGTTGTATAAACTCTGTTTAAAGGTATGTCATCCATATCAGATGAGGTTGATGAAGATGTTGAGAGGGAGGCTGGGTTTGACCTAGAGTTAGAGCAAGTACTAGATTCTATATTAACTATTTCAGCAGCAGTGTGTAAAGAATCAGTATTACCTTTAGGAGCTACTGAAGCAACAGCTTCTGAGCAGCCAGCTTCCTCCTAAACATCCTCAATAGCTTTCACCAAGTCATCAACCACTACCATCTGCTACAAGTTTTCTATGAGCTCTAATCCCAGTCGAGCAGCTTCAACTATAGATTCTTTTGCCAGAACTTCAGCAGGTATCTTAATTTCCTTAGCCAACTGAAGTGTTTTCTTCACAGAAGCATCAGCTTCCTTCCTTCTTCTGACTTCTCTTGAAACAATCTCTGTTGCTTCTTCAATATCTTCTTCTTCAGGAGCAATCTTAAGCTTCCTGACAACATGTTTTCTTTTCTTTGTTGGAATGGAGGGTTGAGCAGATTGAGGTGGTGAAGGTTTAACTTGCTTGCCACTTCTGGTTCTTTTGCCAAGAACTTCAGCAGGGGCTAAATCCTTAACCTCTTCTTGAATGGTTGGGATAGCAAGATCAGCTTGAGTAGAGAGCTTCTCTTTCTTAGCTTTCTTAGCTTTCTGTGAAGGTTGTTCAGAAGCATCATCATCCAGATACTCAGCTTCTGTGAGTGCTCTCTTCTTTGACTTCCTGCTCTTTGCTACTGGCAGAGTACCACCATACATTTGTTCTGGTATATCCTCCAACTGGATAGTCTCTCCAGTCTTTGTCAAATGATCATGAATGAAGTAAAGTTGCACATCAAGTGGATCTTGTTTGCAGATTGGAGGGAAATCTTCCATAAGATTGGATATAGCTCTGGATTCCTTCATATCTGTGTCCAGCTTATTGTAAACATCCTTCTTGATCAGATACATATTTCTCAGAGTGCTTCCATTGATTATCTTCCCAGTCACTGTACCTAGTTGTTGATCAGTGAAGACTTTAGTATCACTCAGTGCCTTTAGAAACCCTCCTTGATGAAGAATTTATGAGATGAGTCTTCCATAGGGAACCCGGGTTCTCTTGATTGTTTGACTCTCTCTTAGAGCCTTAATCATGTGCTTGAAGATATACTTTGTTGGAACAAAATGTGTTTAACAATAAACCCTAAAGAGTTTTGATGATAACAAAGTATTAAAAATTGACAATTGGTATTGCTAACATTTGTTCAAGTGTACAGGACTGTAAACAAAGTGATATATTTTAACAAGGTTCTAAAAGAACAAATAAAGAGCAAAGGAAGTATTTATTTGAAGCTTAAGGCGCTCTTGAAGACAAGCGCTCCTGAAGACAAGCGCTCCTGAAGAGTATGACGTCATCAGAAGCTGAAGGTCCTCAGAAGTTGTTCCTTCAGAAGCAACAGTTTTTCACCAGAAGCTTTATATTTCAAGATTCAAGTGTTGTATTTTGGAGCGAAAGTTATAGAGCATTGGCAGAAGACTAGTGGGTTGAAGCAACGGTCTTTTCAGAAAGATTTGAAGTCATTTTGTTGCAAAGAGACAAGAAGCGTTGACATTGTACTTTGTACGAACTGTACAACCACCTTCTCCACTACTCTGTTCTTTGTCTCAACTAACAGACAAGAATAACAGCTCTCATGTACAACCAAGCCTGCATCCTTGTTCCCTCTCAACTGGAATGGATTTGAAATTGATTCTTTATAGGACATTGACTAAATCAGGCAAAGAATCACTGGTGAAAGATCAAGCTTCATTAACGACTCTTTTTGGATGTGTTGGTACTTACAACGTTCACTTCACACCTCTATATAAAGGAGTGAAGACTTGAAGAACAACAAGACTCTACAACATATTGAAAGCGCCAAAACTCTGTCAAATTGTCTAAGCATCCAAAAGTTCACTTAGAATTTCAGTTTTCAAGTTCATATCTTTGAAATTCTTAAGTCTTAAGAGTCTGTATCTGAATTCTATTGTGAACACCACTGATTGTATATCAAGTGTTCAATCACAAACATTTTCTGTGTAATTTTGTTTGATAGAAGTCTCTTGCTTGTGTGCTTGAGCATTAGAAGTCTCTTGATTATGTTCTTGAGCATTTGAAGTCTCTTGCTTGTGTGCTTGAGCATTTGTAATCAGATATTACTTTAGTGAACTCTCCTTGGAAGTGCAAGGGGGACAGGACTACTTCCGGTTTGTGGAAGGAACCTGTATAAATTGCTTGTGTCCTGCTTTTTCTCTTTTCTCTCTGTTCATCTTTTCGCTGCATACGCTCCTGAACAGTATCTTCAGAAGCTGTCTAATCTACTTCTGATCATTCGTGTTCTGAGTTTCAAAGAGAAAACGATAATTTGAAAACACAATTCAACCCCCCCCCCCTTCTTGTGTTTTTCTCCCCTTCATACCTGGGCACATTTTCTTTTTCCTTTGTGATGAAAAAGTGAAGAAACACCCTGTGTTTCAAAGAAGGTTGATCAGAACCTCCTCCTTTAGGTAGAAGATTCTCATTTTGAATCTTCAAAAGCATTTTCTTTTCCATTGTTAAGTCGCTGTAAGCACCTTTCTTCTTGCTATTGAATAGTTTGATTAACTATTTCATTCCAGGGACTTTTCTTATTGTTGTCCAGACCATTCTTGAAACTACATTCAGAAGCTCTCCTGATTACATACTCAATCACTTCCTAAGAGCTGAAGACCGGAACACCCTGTTGGAACAAAATGTGTTTAACACTACCTCTTGAGAGTTTCGATGACAACAAGGTATTAAAAATTTCCAATTGGATATGCTAATATTTGTTCAAGTATACACAACTATAGACAAAAATTTGAGATCATTATTAGGTTCTGGAAGAATAAAATAGAGCGAAGGAATCAACAAAAAGGAAGCTTAAAGCGTCTGAAGAGAACTGCTCCTGAAATCAAAATGCTCCTGAAGACAAAGTGCTCTTGCGGATAGAAGTCTCTTGATTGTGTTCAGGAACATAGGAAGTTTCTTGCAGTTGTGCTTTAGCATTTGAAGTCTCTTGCTAGTTTTAACAATGAGCATTTATAATCAGATTTTACATTTTAGTGAACTCTCCTTAAAAGGGCAAGGGGGACAGGACTACTTCCGGTTTGTGGAAGGAACCTGTATAATTGCTTTGTGTCTCTCTTCTCTCTCTCTCTCTCTCTCTCTCTCTCTCTCTCTCTCTCTCTCTCTCTCTCTCTCTCTCTCTGTTTTTATCCGCTGCAATTAGAATCTGAACATCACTTCAGAAGCTGTTATCTAACCACTTGACTCAAGCTGTCCATTGTTTAGGACTGACCACTTGAAACAAAGACGAAAAGTAAACTCAACCTGTCCGTTGTTTAGGACTGACCACTTGACTCAAGCTGTCCATTGTTTAGGACTGACCACTTGAAACAAAGACGAAAAGTAAACTCAAGCTGTCTGTTGTTTAGGACTGACCACTTGACTCAAGCTGTCCATTGTTTAGGACTAACCACTTGAAACAAAGACAAAAGGTAAATTCAAGTTGTCCGTTGGTTAGGACAAACCACTTGAAACAAAGACAAAAAGGTAAACTCAAGATGTCCGTTGTTTAGGACTAACCACTTGAAACAAAAACAAAAAGGTAAAATTCAAGTTGTCCGTTGTTTAGGACTAACCACTTGAAACTAAGACAAAAAGGTAAAATTCAAGTTGTCTGTTGTTTAGGACTGACCCCTTAACTCAAGTTGTCCGTTGTTTTTAGGACTAACCACTTGAAATAGGATAAAAAGGTAAACTCAAGTTGTCCATTAGTTAGGACTGACCACTTGAAACAAAGACGAAAAGTAAACTCAAGCTGTCTGTTGTTTCGGATTGACCACTTGACTCAAGCTGTCCATTGTTTTTAGGACTAACCACTTGAAACAAAGACAAAAGGTATATTCAAGCTGTCCATTGTTTAGGACTGACCACTTGACTCAAGTTGTCCATTGTTTTTAGGACTAACCACTTGAAACAGGATAAAAAGGTAAACTCAAGCTATCCATTAGTTAGGACTGACCACTTAACTCAAGTTGTCCATTGGTTACGACTGACTACTTGAAACAAAGGCAAAAAGGTAAACTCAAGATGTCTGTTGTTTAGGACTGACCACTTGACTCAAGCTGTCCATTGTTTAGAACTGACCACTTGAAAGAAAGCCGAAAAGTAAACTCAAGTTGTCCGTTGTTTAGGACTGACCACTTGACTCAAGTTGTCCATTGTTTAGGACTGGCCACTTGAAACAGGATAAAAAGGTAAACTCAAGTTGTCCATTAGTTAGGACTGACCACTTGAAACAAAGACGAAAAGTAAACTCAAGCTGTCCATTGTTTAGGACTGACCACTTGACTCAAGTTGTCCATTAGTTAGGACTGACCACTTGAAACAGGATAAAAAGGTAAACTCAAGCTGTCTATTAGTTAGGACTGACCACTTGAAACAAAGACGAAAAGTAAACTCAAGCTGTCCATTGTTTAGGACTGACCACTTGACTCAAGTTGTCCATTAGTTAGGACTAACCACTTGAAACAGGATAAAAAGGTAAACTCAAGTTGTCCATAAGTTAGGACTGACCACTTGAAACAATTGAGGACCGAACTGAAGGGATACAACCAAACAAGACTCTGGGCGACTGATGCAATCATGTGTGAATGTATATTGTGTATGTAAGTGTATGTTGTGTACGCTTGAATGTGTGAATACATGAAAATATTGATGTGTGGATGCAAGAATGTATGAATGCATGAATGTATGAATGTGACTTGAACGATCATATAAACTTATATGACAGGTGACTCGATGGAATGAGACAAGACATATAAGATTGGAGGTGGACTGACGTCATAGTACAAACACTCGACAAACTTCCTCGTAGTTGATGTTATTGTGAATAAATTGGGCCATCGACGATGTAAAACCTGGCACAAGGTGGCAACTGATGCCTCTTGGGGAGACAGCTCATTGTCAAACGAAAGTCTGAGAGAAGTCGCCATTTGTAAATGGGTGCAGAGTGTTCATCCCTCGACATGCTTCAGCAGTCACGTTTTTTGTTTTTGTTTTTTTTTTTTAAAATCCCTAATTTTTGCCTAGACCGCCCTTTCGGGTTTTCAGTCCACCGGGACGCTCTCTATTGCCTAAGCCGCCTTTTGAGGTTTTCAGCTTAGCGAGCTCCTTTTGTATTTTTTGTATTTTTGTGTTGTGACTGCATCTTGCTTGAAGTAGAGGTCCTCTCCATAGTGCTTAGTCATGTTTCTCTTCCGGAATGTAACCGTTCTCGAGGCGTACGCTGATGTACACTTCACCTACTCACGAGTTTAAAGAGAGTGTGTTTGTTGTTCACACTTTTCAAAAGATGTAAAAAAAGGTTTGAATTTTGAATTTTTTGCTTCAAGTATTGCCATCAAAAATAGAAGAAATTTTGCAAATGGAATAAAATGAGAGTTCCAAATAAATGGGCACAAGCTCAAATTTGATGAATTGAGTGGTGACCCGCCAATGGCACGGTTCCACAGATTTTGAAAATTTTGGAAAATGGTAAATATACGGGAAGGGTACATTGAACACAGTAACCGCTATTCTCCTTAACAACTTTGAATTGCCCCCGTTCCGGGTCTTTGATTTGCAGATGCTTTGAATCGGAGGTCTTTTGATGACTAGATGCCCCAAGTTGACTGTGCCTGACCAGATGCAGTTACTTTGTCTTTTGATCCTTAACTTTTGCATAGATCACCCTTGCGGGTTTTTCAATCTATCAGGATAATTATTTTTGTTCATGTCTCTAATTTTTGCCTGGACCGCCCTTTTGGGTTTTCAGTCCACCAAGACGTTCATTTTTGCCTAAGTCGCCTTTTCAGGTTCGCGACTCATAGAGCTTTTTTTTATTTTTTTGATTTTTTTGATTTGATTGATTTTTGTATATTTTGACAAAGTATTTCTTGACTGCACCGGCATGCGGGTTTGTCGACATTTGTAGTCACAGGAGTCACTGCACATGGGTCCTCATAGTTAGGCATCCACTTGCCCCTGGAGTCTGGTCGGAAAGATGATGCTTTGAAGTACTGCAAGATAATTCCCTTTTTAACAAACTAAGCCAAGGGATAGACCCCAAAGTATAAAGGAAAGCTAGAAAGCAAGCAACAAGTATAGAAATCTCTCAAGCTTTTTAGGCCAGTGGATCATCAGAGTCGGAATGTGCGCCGGAAAAGAAGTCCATACGCTTCTTCTTGTTAGCATATCGGTTGAGAAACCTGTCCTTCACCAGGAGAAGTTCATCCCTCTCAATCATTTGTCGTCTTTGCTTGAGGATTTCACAATCCTTCTGTTCCAACTGTCCACTCATTGTTTCCATCTGGAGCATAGTTTCATCATACCTCCTCTTCCAAGTGGCACTTTCATGGGTCAATTCAGTTATCCGCTTCAGGTACTCCTTCTCGGTATCAAAGGTCATAAACATAGGTGGTGCTGGAGTGATGGCAGACAGAAACCTCGGTAGCTTGTAAGGCATCCTTAATTATGTAGCTCTATCGATGACCCATTAAGTATAGGATTCGTGGACGGTACCTGTCTTTCTTCCCAATTGGCCCTTATCCCTCCTACGAATAGTATTCCAAGCTCGTACGACTTGCTCTCTCATACCCCGGATGTCGTTTTGGTTGTGATAATACACGTTCTCTAGGTGAATATTGCGCGGTTTTTCTTCCATAGGGTACCTTAACTGACGTTTGGCAAGAACTGGGTTATAGCTAATTCCTCCGCGTATACCGAGAAGAGGTACGTTATTGAACTCTCCACAACTGTCAATGATAGTCCCCTTGTCATAAGCCGGGTTGTACCACACTACATCAGCTGGGGTAAGGGACATAAGCCTTTGGGACCAAAGAAGGTTTTCTGGATTGGTTCTGAAGCGAGGGGATCGAGGCAGATGGGAGATGATCCACCTATATAGCATGGGTGCACAACAAAGGATGATTCCATGACCCGCTAGGGTGCGTTCATGGATGGAATGGTATGTGTCGGCTAACAAGGTAGGGACAAGGTTCTTTGAGAGGAAGATGTGGATGGCATTAATGTCAACAAAATTGTTAAGGTTAGGGAAAAGCACAAGGCCATAGATGATTATGGCGAGGATAGCATCAAAGGCATCATGGTTGGAGATTTCGTCGAAAAAGGCGGCTTTTTGGTAAAGGAAGTTGGTCAAAAAGCACAAGAGTTTCCCCTTAGGCTAGAGATTGGCTTTCACCTCAGCGGTTGTAAGGTGGAGAGCTGTAGCAATGGTAGAGTGTTTAGGAGTTTTTTTGAGACCACTGAAGGGTACCCTGTCAAGTATTAATAGGTCGGTCCAATGGGAGTACTCCTCAAGGGTAGGGACCAACTGGTAATCCGGGAACCAAAAACAGCGATAAGCCTGGTCATAAAACTGGACAAAAGTTTGGAGAAGTCCTTCATCAACATCTGTCTTGATGATGCCGAGCAAGTTTCCATAGTTCCTTTGAAAGCGTTCCGAGCAGGCCACCTTCCTTCCTAGCTTCCTTAAACTCAGGAGATCCGGTTTTATGAAACTATATACTGCCTAATGTATCTTGTTGGAAGAGTCATGCCCTATGATGTTTACGATAAAACTTTATATAAGTCCTTCGATATTTAATGAATGGAAAAAAAAAGTATTTATGAATGAATGCATGGTTATGCTAAAAGAAATGGTAAAAACATATTTTAGGCTTTAGGCCCATAATGTTGGAGCAAAGGGTAAGTACGCCATGTGGTAAGGACTATGGTTTCATTTGTACCTGTATCACGGGTTCTACCAAGTTCCCAAAGTTTTCAACCACTTCCGAATATTTATCGGGGGGTGACGGGAGTACTCCCATTCCGTAGGATAGTCTCGTTTGTGTGTAGTATCACGTATCGACTAATTCAAGAGTACTCTCGATTAGCCACCACACTACGTCTTAAAAGGCCAAGATGGGTTAAGGGTAACTAAGATTCTCGACTTCGACGGTCACTCGAAAATAATGTGTCAAACATGAGTACTCACGTTGAAGAATATACTTCCAAGATCCCTCCGTTGAATGGGGTCATCACATGTGCCAAAACCGAAGAGTACTCTTGGCCTGGGACTATGATACTGCCGTCCTATCTTATATTTCTCTCAAGTCCGGGTGTAGGACTTTATCTCACCACTCACGAAGGAGAAACAAGAAGGGAGAAAAATATATACAAGTATTTCCATCTTTTATTTTTTGTTTTTGTTTTTGTCAAGCAAGTTATAGCACAAAAATTTTAAACAAAGTCAAGTTAGGCTTAACCCTCGAATTAGTCCCCAGTGAAGTCCCCATTTCTGTCGCGTCATTTTTCGGAGATCAAGGCTATTTGATTAGCTTTTGACTCACTAAATTATTTCACGACTTTTGAAAAAAAGATTTGAATTAGATGGGTCCGGGGGTTGGTTATATTTAGGGAAGGTATTAACACCCTAAATATTCGTAGTACTCTACGAGAACCTTTTGACTTTATTTTACTTTTTGTGCCATGACTTGCTTATTTTTATTTGAAAGAAGGGATTTGAGAATAGTGATTAAAAAAGAAAAGAAAACCTAGTTATCTACATTTTTACTGATTCAGAAGGACTAGGTCCTTTGCCTACGTATCCATGAGGGATCAGAACCTCGTAGTTCGGGGTAAAAATTTCGTTTGATTGGTTTTGTGTTTTTTATTAAGATCTTGAAAAAAAGTTTTGAAAATAAAAAGCCAAGTGGCAAAGTGAATTGGTTTGTATTTTTGATATTAAAAGAAAGATGACTCAAAGGAATCACTCGATTTGTGGTTCGAGGTTTATTGTAAAAAATGTTTTTGTGATTTTTTTTTTGTGCATGTTTTTGTTGTTTTTTGAATATTGACTAAACCTAAAATAATAACGTAGTGATAAAAATAATGCGTGAGCTTCGTGGTGACGTTGGATCACCGCAAAGTCCTTTAACCTAAACCTAAAGCATGAAAGATAAAGCATACACACACGCATACATGGACACTCACACACATGCATGGTTTACATTAAGCCTAGTATACATTCTAAGGTCCGCAGAGAAAATAAATATGCATGATAATAAACCTAAACTAAAGATGCATTTACATTAAGTCTAATATACATTCTAAAGCCGTGCTATAAAATAAACCACAAAAATAAATAAATTAAAATGCAAAATGATAAAACTAAATTAAAATGCACGAAGAAAAAATTAAAAGAAAAAGAAATACAAAGGGGTCACCGGTTCTCTTCATGATTGAATCTTTGATTTGGAGAGCAGCCATGGCCTTCTTTCTTCCTTGTGTACCTATTCCTGTTAATGATGGCAGCTTAAATCATAAGAATAACAAAGCTGCAAAAAGTAATTTACCCACCAATTTTGAAGAAAGTGGCACGGCAGTATTATATTTTTATAAATGGTATTGCAGCATTCACAAAGGCTCAAGGCACTAGCCAATTGAAACAAAACAATTTTTCTTAATTGGAATTGAAATAGAGAGCAGCAATAAGGACGGCAAATTGAAGTAAACAAGTAGGTAGTACTAGCAGCGCAACAATATGAAAATAGCGGAATGGAATAAAGAAGTGGAGCAACAAGAAAGCAATTCAAATTGAAATACGTAGCAAAACATATTTGTAAAACGGCACAGCAATTCAATTGGAATAAAAGGGAATGATAAAGAAAACTATAAAACTAGCATATGTTAAATTGTACGGCAGCTAGGTCTGAAATTATGAAATTGTGAGACGGCTAGGTTTTGGTTTGCAGGTTCTTTTGGAATGTTTGTGTGAAAATTGTGTTGTTGCAGGTTGTGATTTATAGGGTTAGGATTAGGGTTTGTTAAAAAAACTATGTTCATTGGCTTGGGGAGGAGAAAAACAGACATTTGTTACAGAATTTGAGACTTGGTCATTTGGACTTATCACCTAATAAAAATAATAAATAACAACAAAGATAACTATGCATATTTTGGATTTTGACTTTTTTGTACTTATCATCTAATAATGTAAATAAAAATAAATAAACAGATAAATACTAAAATTAAAATAAAGGTAATGAATAATAAAAAATAAATAAAAGATGGAAATGAATAATAAAAAAAGGACTAATAAAAAAATGAGAAGAGGGCCTCACTCGGAACAAAGATGAGGTATTTTGAAATACCTCTCTGCCAAATTTTTTTCTGAAAAGTCAGAGAATATTTCTGGGTCAGAAGACACGTGCTAGCGGGATCTTAGGTCAAAAATTGGGGTATGACAGCATACAATTTCTCCATTTGTTTCTTAACTTCCAAGGAATCAGGGATTGATTCTTAAAGGCATTAACCACTAGGGCAGAGTCCAGTTCCAACCAAGGTAAGACCATTGATGTTGAGCTGCCAATTCAACTGCTCTCATAGCCCCTGAGAGCTCTGTGTGGTAAGCATTCCCAAGACCAGTGTTTTCTGCAAAACCAAGCAGAAATTTTGCATCTTTGTCTCTGAATAAACCTCCACAAGAAGAAGTATGATGATTAGCTGAGCCATCCGTATTACATTTTATCCAGTGGAAAATAGGAGGATTTCAAATGACTTCAATAATTTTAGGTGCTTTAGGAGGATGAATGCAAACATCGAGCTTTTTGAGTATGATGAAATCTGAGATGGATGAAGAGGAAACCGCATTTGAAAGGTTGCAATAGAGGGAGACATTTGAAAAAAAAATTCAAAAATTATATAATATAAAGAAAAAAAATACTATGTTATTTTAATTTTCAGAGTTTTTTTGAAAAATAAAAAAATTAGAAAAAAAGTTCATATATTTTTTACGAAATTTTAAATGATTTTTTTATTAGTTTTTTCAGAATTTTTTTTTTACATTTTTATTAATTTTTCCAAATTGTTTTCATTCTATTTAATTTTTCCGGAATTGTTTTCATTTTTTTAATCATTTTCATTAATTTTCCATAAATTTTTTATTTTTTCGGTATTTTTTTTCATTATTTTCATTTTTATTAATTTTTCTAAAATTTAATTCATTTTTTAATTTTTTTTTAAGAATTTTTTATTTTTATTTAAACAAAAAATCACAAATGCCACGTGTTCCCCATAAAAAAAATAAAAAATAAAATTAATTATACAATCAGCGCGCCACGTCATCATAAAAAGGTGAGTTAGTATGCCACGTCAGTGAAAATGCATAGTCAGCTAGCCTGGGGAGTATTCTATAAAAAAAAATTACAAGAACGAAATCTGACAAAAAAATTTCACAGGGGAGAAAACCAAAAGTGACCTATATTACAGAGGGTAAAAGCCTATTAACCCTAATTTTAATTAAATTCATAAGGGTTAAATATGTTTTTAATACCTATAAAATTGAGACTTTTAAGTTTAGTCCTTACTTAATTTTAATAGTTCTTTTAGTCCCAAAAAAAATATTCTACACTCAGTATATTAGTCCCTACTCAAATCAAATTTGTTTAATTTATGCTTAAACTCTTGAGTTTTTGAATAATTTTTTGCAGACATGTTAACAACATTACTAAAAGTTCCTCTGCAAAAAATTGTCACAAAATTTGATTTCTACGTCCAGATTTTGTTACTTTTATCTTTAATTTTCGTCGTTTTAAAAAATTCATAGTTAATTCTTTTCATGTTAAAAAATTCTAAATTTTAGTAAAAGAACCTTTCATAGTGTTCTAAACTTGTCTAAAAAAAATCGTTCCAAAATTTAAGAGTTTAAGGATAGTTAAACAAACTTTGTTTTAGGAGGGACTAAAAATAGAAGTAATTTTTTTTTGTAGGGACTAAAAAACCTATTAAAATTAAGTAAGGATTAAACTTAGAAGTTCCAAATTTTATAGGGACCAAAAACATATTTAACGCAATTCAAAATAATTTTAATAAAAATTTCAATAAAAGACTGTTCATAATTTATACACACTAGATTGTTGATCCGTGCGTCGCACGGGTTTATTGTTAAGGGATTGACATACAAATAATAAAATGCAATATATAATTGGTAACGGTGAAAAAAAGATCATTCTCAAAAAACATGACATTACACGACACAGTCTGAATCCTTAGATAATAGACCAAGAAATTGCGACAAAACTAAATAGAAAGACTGCCAAAATTGGTGTAAACATCTCAAACTAAAAACAAAAAACGCGAAAAGGATATTCCAATTCTCAAAAAAATATGCATATCAATAAAATGCATGTTAAATTAGAATACCAATTAAGCAGTGGTATGAGAGGAAGGTTGTAAGGTCACGTCCTTCCATTTGCAAATTCCAAAATATTTGATTCTTCTGTTGTATGTGTAATTTACCACGGTTTATGTTTTTTTTTTATAGAGAAACACCGTTTATGGTTTGTTATAGATAGCCGAGTTTGCATGGAAATTAGGGTAGCCGAGTTTACATGGAAATTAGGGTAATCTGTTTGTAAACGTGTTAAATAAGTGTACCACAACTTGTCAAAAAAAAAGTCTACAAAAACAATAGATATATACAAACGATGACACAACAGGATATGAATGAAAAGTTTATAAGTGAGGAGAAATATTAGGGATCGCTGGATTTTAAATGGAATCCTTATTTATTAATTTTGTTAAGTCTGCAGTATTTTAACCTAATAATTTCCCTCCAATTTGCTATACTAGGTTAGCAGTAATTTAACCTAACAAATTTCATCTAAAATGCAGTAATCCCTAATATTTCTCCTCACTGATGAGCTTTTCATTCATATCATGTTGTGTCATCATTTGTATATATCTACTGTTTTTGTAGACTTTTTTTTTGACAAGTTGTTGTACACTTATTTAATACATTTACAAACAGAATACCCTAATTTCCATACAAACTCGGCTACCCTAATTTTCATGCAAACTCAGCTATCTATAGCAAACCCTAAATCGTGTTTCTTTACGGACAAAAAAACCCTAAACCGTGATAAATTACACGGACAGCAGAAGAATCATATATTTTGATATTTTGATTTTTGCAAATAGAATGACGTGACTTTACAACTTTCCTCCAATATCACTACTTAACTGGTATTCTAATTTAACATGCATTTTATCGATATGCATATTTATTTGAGAATTGGAATATCCTTTTTGCGTTTTTTGTTTTTAGTTTGAGATGTTTACACCAATTTTGGCAGTCTTCCTATTTAGTTTTGTCGCAAATTCTTGGTCTATTATCTAAGGATTCACACTGTGTCGTGTAATGTCATGTTTTTTGAGATTGTTTTTTTTTCACCGTTACCAATTATATATTGCATTTTATTATTCGTAAGTCAATCTCTTAACAATAAACCTATGCGACGCACGGGACAACAGTCTAGTTTGTTAGGTTAAATTACTGTTAACCCAATACAGCAAATTAAAGAGAAATTATTAGGTTTAAATGTTGCAGACCTAAAAAAAATTAATAAATAAGGATTAGCGTAATAAAAAGAACGCTAGTATATATAAGGGTTAATAATGTTTTTCCCCTGTAATATATGACACTTTTGGGTTTGCCCCTGTTATTTTTTTTTATTCGGTCCTTGTAAAATAAACATTCTTCAAAATCATAACATTTTTTTTAAAATTTAATTTTTTATGCATGCCACGCGTGAAAATCGTTTAACATGTCATTTATAATTAAAACTTAGAAAAAATTTTAAAAAAAGAAAATATTTTTCAAAAAATTATATAAAAAAATAATAATAATTCTCGAACTTAAAATATGTCAAAATTTTTGAAAAAATCTTTAAAATTTCGTAAAAAATATATGACTTTTTTAATTTTTGAAAAAAATCTGAAATTAAGATTTTGAAAATTAAAATAAAATAAATTATTTTTCAGATTATATAATTTTTAAAATTTTCTTTTCATATTTTAATTTGAATTTAAAAAAATTTATATCTAGATTTTTAAAAATTATAATATTTTACAGAATTTTTATTGTTTGCAGAAAAATATTAAAAAAACTTTTTTACTTCGAAAAAAATTTGAACTTTGTTTTCTAATTTTTTTTTATTTTGAAAATTAAATACTTGAAATTTTAAATATCTTCTTAATTCCAATATTTATTTTTAAAAAAAATTCGGATTTTTGTTTTTGAAATTAAGAAGATATTTAACATTTCTGGAATTTAATTTTCAAAAAACAAATTTAAAACAAAGTTCAGATTTTTTTCGAAATGAAAAAGTATTTTTAATTTTTTCTACAAACAATAAAAATTCTGTAAAATATTATGATTTTTAAATTCCAATTAAAATATGAAAATTAAATTTCAAAAATTATATAATATGAAAAAAAAATCTATTTTATTTTAATTTTCAGAGTTTTTTTGAAAAATAAAAATATTAGAAAAAAAGTTCATATATTTTTTATGAAATTTTAAAGATTTTTTTTTTATTTTTTTCGAAAATTTTGACATATATTAAGTTCGAGAATTTTTTTATATAACTTTTTGGGATTTTAAAAAATATTTTGGTTTTTTTAATTATAAATATCATGTTAAATGATTTTCACGCGTGGCATGCAAAAAAATTGAAAATTTTTAAAAAAATGTCATGTCAGTGTCACGTCACAAATTATGCTGAGTCAAAGGGCATAGGGGTCAATTGTGAAGAATCTTTATTTTATAAGGACCAAATCCAAAAAAAATAAAAATTATAGGTGGCAAATCCAAAAATGACTAAATGAAAATAGGGCATAAAACACTATTAACCTTATGGTGGCATTTTAGCCTAGGAAAGGAAACTTCTTTCCCATCATGGGAAAGTCTCTTTTGCTAGGACAGCTGTCAGTTATGACTGGCTATGCCCAAAAACAAACAAAAAATCTCAGATTTATTTTTTAATGTTGTTTGTAACATTACTGCTGCACCTCACCATTTTCTCAAAACAGCACAAAGTATACCTCACACCTACATTTAGTACTGAAGCATTAAAACATCCATTAAAATATCGATTCTTCTTCTTCTCAAACATTCCAGAACACTGCAGTGCAGAACATAACAAAACTCAGCAAAAAAAGCTTAACATATCCGAAGTACACTCTCCTACAATTGTTCGTGTGAAGATTCATTTTAAAAATCAATTCTTCTTCTTGAAATTACAGGCGGAGGGAAAGAGAAATTGCAAATACAGTATGGAATACCCACCTACCCTTTTTTGAAATTGAAAAAGAGATGGTAAAGTCAATTGAAGGAACTACAAGGTAAATAGAAATGGAGCTGGGTGAAGAAGAAGCGGACATAGTGTTCGTATTAGTCATAAACGGTAATAATTTTGAGGAAGATGGTTCCGGAACTTCGCGTCACTAACTTAACCCCTCTTTAGGGATGATTAATTTTTTTTATTTAATAAAAATGATAAAAAAAAAATAAAAAAAAACACGTAACTACTGCATTATCAATAATAATGATATACTACCACTATATAAACTATACCCATTTGTAACCAAAAAAAATATAAACTATACCCATTTCTTAAAAAAAAAAAAAAAAAAAAACTACACCCATTGAATATTTCAATTTATTACTTAGTAATGCATAAAACTAAATTTCTTAAAAAAAATGCAAAACACTAAATAATAAAAAGAAGTTTAAAACTAATAAACGTGTCATGAAAGCAAGGCATGTATTGTAAAAAATAAGGATGGCAATTGAACCCACGTCGAATGAGTACCCGCAAAAAATACCTACAATGGGTAGGGTAAAACCCCACTTTTCTGGGTCTGGACACGAGCCCGGATAATACCCATAAATTTAAATGGGTATAGGCACGAATAAGGGTACTATACTGCCCAGACCCGTAACCTCGCATATACATACTCATATAATATCAAAAATAATTTATTTATTTTTGGTGTATAATTAATTAATTTATTTATCTATTTAAGCATAAACCTAAACTTAATACAATAATAACTCCATCGTGCCGGTGTATAATTTTTTAGGGATAAGTTTGATGTTTTTTATTTAACTAGTTATTACAATTCGTACTGTTTTATGAGTTAAGTTTTAAAAATTTGAATTGTAGTTTTATTTTAATTGCGATGTTTTTATTGTCTTTTCATGGTTAAAGTGTGGATATGAATACTTAGGTACCCATAGGGTATCGGAAAGGGCACTAAAGTTGTTGTCCATGAGGGTACGGACATATGTACGGGTAATATCTATAAATGCGGGTATGGGAAAGGACACTGTAGTACCTTATCCATATGATACTCTAGCCAAAAATCTATTTAATAAGTTGAGAAAAATTTAAAAAATTAAGCCATCAACACTTAAATGTCGTGGAGAATTATTTTTGTCTTGTTAATTGTTGCTGGGATTATTAAGGTAATATTTGGATATGAATGAGCAATTTTTAAAATAAGAAGAACAATATTTCAAAAAAATTGGTGCTAAACTAACAAGCCCAAAACTAATTGCCAAAAGCCCATGTTTTTTGCAAAAAAAAATCCAATTCTCCAAACAAATGAGAAATTGTTATTTAATCTTAGGGTGGGGCCGAATTTTTTGTTTAATAGATTCCACCAAATCCCATCAAAAAGTTATTAGCCTTAACAGGTAATAAATCTGAGCCGTCCAAATAAAAAACTATTATATCTATGGCCTTGTTTCAACTTTCTCATCATGGGAAAAAACTCTTCTTTCCCATGCTAAACCTCACCTAACCTTATCCTTATTTATTAATTTTGTTAAGTCTTAACCTAATTTTTTCCCTCCACTTTTGCAACAACTAAATCCTAAAATTTTGGCTTTAAATATTATTATTATTATTATTATTATTATTATTATCTTTATTATTATCCTTATCTTTATTTATTAATTTTGTTAAGTCTTAACCTAATTTTTTTCCTCCACTTTTGCAACAACTAAATCCTAAAATTTTGGCTCTAAATCTTATTGTTGTTGTTATTATTATTATTATTATTATTATTATTATTATTATTATTATTATTATTATTATTATTATTATTATTATTATTATTATTATTATTATTATATTTATTAGTTAAGTCTTAACCTAATTTTTTCCCTCCATTAATCCCTTATTAGTTTTGCAACAACTCTATATTAAAATTTTGGCTCTAAATTTGCATCATATATGTTTTTCATTTATCTCTTTAATAACCGTGAATATTTTTTTTCAAAGCAATAATTTAATAGATATCTTAATCTTTATCCTTATTATTTATTAATTTTATTAGGCCTGCAGCAACTTAACATATTGTTTCTGTAGATTTTTTGTTTGACAAGTTGTTGTACACTTATTTAATACGTTTACAAACAGAATACCCTAATTTTCATGCAAACTCAGCTACCCTAAATAATTTGTTAGGAACCATGAACTGCATTACTTTTTTATGTTTAACTATAAAAGTAATAAATAAAATTTACCCGTGCAACAATATAATTTTGTATTCTTTTTATCTTTTTTCTTTGTAATTTTTTTATTATCATTTGATTGTAATATTGTATCTCTAATAATATAATTTGCGTTTATTGAACGACCAATGATCTTACAGGGTAAAGATTATTTATTGATTTTTATTATAGTCGAAAAGACCCGTGCGTCGTGCGGGCCAAAATTCTAGTATATAATTCATTTTGGCTTTTGTTAAAACGCTGGTGCACGAGTAACTCGCGAGCTCTAAAGATGTTTAAGAATAAAATAAACATCTCATTATATAACTAAATGAAAATGCTTAACATAGTATAAGACATATATACGAGAGTTTATCAACCAAAGAAAAAGCCATATACAAAAGTTTCGTAGTGAAATTTAAGAATCACTGAATTGTTATGGCAACCTTCACCCTTCACAAAGAAACCGTTCAGTCATGGTTACCTCTACATAGAACTCACATAGTCTTCCACTTCATATGCATCTTGTTTCTGTTTTACTACCGTATCAACAATTTATTTATTTCATATCAATGGCTTTTAATGACATTAGCTGAGATGATTCTATCATTTATGTGGGTTTTCAACCAAGCTTTCCGTTGGCGGCCGGTGACTCGTTCAGTGATGATCGAGAAATTACCGGCCGAAGAGAAGTTACCAGGACTCGACATATTTGTGTGTACGATTGATCCTGAAAAAGAACCAACGGTAGAAGTTATGAACACTGTTGTTTCTGCTATTGCTATGGATTACCCTTCTGATAAACTTTCTATTTATCTTTCTGATGATGGAGGTTCTCCTGTTACTCTTTTTGGGATTAAAGAGGCTTGTCAATTTGCTAAAGTTTGGGTTCCTTTTTGTAAGAAATATGGTGTTAAGTCAAGGTGTCCTAAGATTTTTTTCTCCCCTTTGGGTGAGGATGAACAACTTCCAACAAAGGAATTTGAAGCAGAGAGAGACCAGATTAAGGTATTTATTTTATTATTATTATTATTATTATTATTGCTTTTGTTACTATCTCTAAAGCATGCATCACCACTATACACAAAAAACTAGTGGTGAAAATAATACATTTTATCTTTTAACTTTTTATATGTAAATGTTATAAATTAATGGTTATATATCTTAGTTTCTCCAATCCAACCCGAACATCCTGCTTGAAACTCTTTCAATATTCTGTGAGGTTGGATGGAGTACACACTCCATATCATTATAAGGTTGATTCTAAATCTTTTTGTTTCATTGTTACTGTATTTCCTATTTGGATAAGAAACTTAATTTACAGGTTATAGGATAAACGTTTTGTGATAAGTGCATGCGTATAAACTATTTATATAGCAAAAGTTGAAATAAAGTTAAGTTGATTTTTTATAAACAATAAGCAATTTTCATGAGCTTTCATTGAGAGTTTATGAAAATAAGTTTAAGACAACTTATAAACATGTTATAGTTATTTTATAAGTTTTCTCAAAAAATCTCCCAAATGCAGCTTATGTCAATTGATAAATTATAGATTCTTAAACAAGTGAGGCAGTTGTGAAGTTTGAAATAAAATGTGTCGCCAATCTTAAAAACTGGTTGGAACTTGGAAGTATGGATGATACTCTTGACTTATTTTCCTTTAAAAAAAATATAAAAAATAAAATAAGAAGAAGAATGTTAACACACATTTTAACATATACTTTTTAATATTTTTTTTTTTTGATTGATTAAAATATACATGGTTTCCACCAAATTATATGAGTCTCATATAAATTTAGCGGATCTCATGTGAATATTAATTAATCAAAATGAATGAATTGATAAGTGTACGTTAAAATCCTAAAAAAAAATGTATCGATAATATTTCTCTCATAAACAATCTAATTAGTATTTGGTTTATTAAAAAAAATCTAAGTATCACAGTATGTCATAACTGCGGGGACACATTGTTTTATTCTTTTGATAAAATCATCGTGATACCAACATTAGTCAGAGACAATCAAATTAATAATTAGTAATACTTGGAATTGTAAAAATTAGTGTACAGACAGATGCAGATCCCATATAAATTATTGAAGGTCTGTGGACCATGGGTCCTTTTTGAAGAAAATAAAATAAGTTTCGATAAAAAAGAGTAAAATAAATTATGAGTAAATAGACAATTATCATCGAAATTGTAAGTTTCGTCAATTACCATTTTGAAATTAACAAAACTTTAATTACTCACTAAAATTAACAAAACTTCAATCACCCTCCTGAAATTGCGCAACGTTAATCAATTTAACCCATCATTCAAATTCTTATGTTAGTCAACATAACGTTTTGCAAATACCCCTCCGAAGTTTTTCACTTATATGCAAAATGTCCCCGAACTTGAGAATTTTTTTTTCTTTAGAATATCTATATTTTTTTTCTTATCCGTAAAAGTGACTGCATTATCACTGAATTGTGGTGCATATTAGCTAAGTTTTAACTATATACAACCATATATGTTCCCTGAAACAATCAAACATTAACCATGTATTATAGCATAATGATATGAAAGTCAGCATAGCAAAGTACAATTACACCTGACATATGATTGACATAACCAAGAATTATCATGATTTCAAAATATATGGTTTTGCTATTGCTAATTTTAACCACACCAAAAATTTCCATTTCCTTTATATTGTGAGCACTGCACACTCTACACCAACACACTTCTCTCACTTTAAAGAAAAAATATATAAACTTGTTACTTCTCTTACTTTATAAAAGATCTTGAATGAATCTTTGTCTTCTTCCTACGTTAGGATTCAAAGGAATGATAATAATATTATATTATGTATATTTCATTATGGTTTTTTTAAGAAAATAAAAAAACATGATAGCCACCATCCTTTTGATCTCTAATGGGGTGAAGGACAACTTGAAAAAAAAAAAAAAATTTGATGTTGGAACAAAGAAATGCTTTTATGTTTATTTTGTAATATTCTTGAGTTTTGAACATCATTGTAGGGTTTACCAATACTGCCAATTTGTTCTACCATACGGTCAATATATTGTTGTATATTGTCAAAGCTTAGCTAATATGCTCCACAATTCAGTGATAATGCAGCCACTTTTAAGTATAAGAAAAAATATATAAATTTTCAAGTTCAGTGGGTATTTTGCACATAAGTGCAGAACGTCAGGGGTATTTGCAAAACGTCATGTTGACTAACAGAAGAATTTGACAGAGGAGGTAAATTAATTAACGTTGTGCAATTTCAGAGAAGTAATTGACGAAATTTATAATTTCAGATGAGGTAATTATATATTTACTCAATAAGTTATTATACAATTCGTGGAAAATTATACACTATTTTAAAGTCTGAAGGAGAGCAGAGGGCTCTCTAGTCTGAAGAGACGGAAAGAGAGGAAAATAGAGAAAAATTCACAATTTATTTGGAATAGTGATTTTGTAGAAGATAACAGAATGTTTATGATTAACATGCTTTAAACTTTGGAAGTACTATAGAAGCGTGAACATAACTTCAAGAATTTATATAGAACCTTCAAAATCCTATTCCAACGTATTTTATTATGGAAATTGCTAAATATTACGGGAGATTGTATACAAGAATTGCAAGAATTGTATCTGGCATCACTTAACTCTTTTAATTAATAACCACCCCCAATCCCATGTATGGTTAGCCAGAACCTAATTGGACAAATCCCCTATTTTTGTGGATTCTTCTCTTTCTTACTTAAATAATTCTTACTAAATAGCATTGCTCTTTTATTATTTTTTAAAAATTAAAATTATTTTGTATTATGAAGAAAAATAGACCCCCTAAACTTCTCTACTTTCAAAGTTTTTATTTCCATACATTTTTTTCAATATTTTTTTTTTCAAAGTTCTCTCTTAAAATCTCAAATAGAATCTAAGAGTCTGGTTGAACCGAGGATTTAAGAGGGGAACTAAGGAGAAACCTTACTTTTATTTTTAAAATTACGGACAATATAAACTATTTTTAAAAAATTGAAATACTAATATGATAGATGAACGTATAATACAACAATCTAATTTAATTTATTTTCATAAAATAGTCATATTGTAATTTTTGTAATTGAAAAATAGAGAATAAGTCTCCCCTTCTAAAATTGATTGAATAATGTGGTGCACACAAGGGCGGATCCACCGTAAGACATTTGCACACCAGATTATCAATCAATATTTATTTTTTTATATACTTGAACGAAAAAACTAAATATATATGATATATGTCGCCATCATATCATAGTATTGTGGGTGGCATATCGGTTGATAGGGATGGACAAGAAATTAGATAACTGGCCCAAACTGTCCGGCCGAATGGGCCGAAACCTGTCGGGTCGGTGTTACACGGGTCGTGGGGTTGGTCGGTGTTAAGCAATTGGTTACCTTTGGGAATGAAGGGCCCAACGAAATCCGTTTCTGCCCGACCCAAACATATATCCCGTGTACAGTCCAGCCCAAAACGAAAGTAAGTCCAGTCCAAGCCCAATCCAGAGATACAAAACCTTGAGTTAAGAGATGAAACCCTAATTTATCATTGTTGTGATGTTTCGCTGCTATTCCTCAAAAGCAACACAATTTCCTCACTGTTCCTTTCCTTCAATTCATATCCAAATCCGGTTTCTTTCCTTCAAACATCTTCCATATACACAATCATCATCCCAAACTTTCAAACATCAAACAATCTCTACCTTCTATTTTTCAGAATAACATCAAAGATCACAAATGTTAAGTGTAATTATTCTTATGTTTTTTGTATCCATGTGTGCCTTAAGACTGAGTTTCCTCAATTCCCAATTTTCATTGCTTTTCCTCAGTTGGAAAATAGCAACAAGCTAATTGAATTTAGAAGATTGGATAAAGCAATTACAAGAAGTGATAATGTTCAAGGAACTCTATCATACTGTGCATTCATGTTCCTTTGTCTCTCATTCATGTCAATCTTAAGTAGTTTTTTTTTCTTCGATTATGTTTTATGGCAAAAAAATTTGGCCCATTATAGTTATAACCGAAGGAACCCACCCGTTAATCCATCTTAACCGAACAAACCGAAACCGATAAAACCGAAGGCTAAAACAATCGGAATTGGGCTATAGGTTACCAACCGTGGGATTCTACGGTTTTAGGTGTTAGGGCCGATTTCAGACTGAAACCGACCGATGTCCAGCCCTATCGGTTGATAGTACTTTAGTAGAAGGTTTGCCAAGGGTTCAACTCCCAACGCCTTCATTTTTTACATTTTTTTTAAAAAAAAAAAATCTTATTAGTTTCTTTCATTATTTAGCCACACCAAACCACCATGTCTGGGTCCGCTTCTGAGTGCACACACATTAGATTCCTATTACATCCAAAGAGTCCTAGAGGGAGATATTTTATTTTAACAACAAAAAAAACATTTGTTAGATAAAAGTGAGAAAAGTACAACAAGCACTTAATCCACAACTCGGAGAAAAGTATAAGGGGTACTCCCAAAAAAGAAAATGGAATGTATTCATCCTTAAAAAAAAAAAAAATAGTTTTTGATCTCTTATGATAGTTTATGTTTCTTTTAGTATTAAGTTTATGACCCTTATATGTTTAAGATGTGTCTCAGTTATGTTCATCTATTATGTATAACACATGTATATCTATATTATGTTCAAGAAGTTTCAAGAATATGTCAAAGTCATGTCCATTAGACACCAAAAACAAAATGATTTTTTTTAGAATGAAAATATTTTTAGTTTTTAGAGACTGATATCATAATTAACTATATTTTTTAGGAAGAATTTTTTTTTTAAAGAAGTTAAAATGGAATTAAATTACCAAGATCCAAAGACTATAAATCAATTGTGTTTACAAAGTCTAAAAAAGAAACCAAGAATGAAAAGAAAATACAAATTAAGTTATATCTCTGAAGCACATAATTGGTTTAAGCCACCAAAAATGATAATCAAAAAAGAAAATAACGTATTTAGCTTTCAAGCACTGAAATATAAGAAACTTAATTTAACCCAGCAGTTTATGTCAAAAGTACTCCTTATTGTAACACCCCAATTTTAATATTAATTGTCAATATTATTAATAAATAATATATATTATTATTGGGTAAAATTAATATTATTTTTATTATTATCATTGAGGCTTGATATTGTTAAATCATTTGTGGTTATATGTGTTACGAATAACGATTTATGCCTTTATAGACTCCTTGAGCACCCTTTGAAAGATAAAAAAAAGAAATAGCATATAT
The DNA here is from genome assembly GCA_958299785.1 of Medicago lupulina. NCBI lineage: Eukaryota > Viridiplantae > Streptophyta > Magnoliopsida > Fabales > Fabaceae > Medicago > Medicago lupulina. The sequence goes on along the minus strand of OY283144.1, from coordinate 53,184,160 downwards.
AGATAAAAAGAAGAAAGCTGTTCATTAAGTGTTCATGCCATCAACTTTCGTATACTCGTTTTGTTCGTGCATTGTTCTTAAAGCATTCTTTGTGGCCCTATTGGATCTAGTAAGGGTGAAAAAGTATGTCATTAGTCAGACTATCTAGAAGCCTTAGGAGCAATGGAGTCTGGTGAGTCTTGTCTCTTGGTCAGCGCTCGAGTGAAAATGTTTGATGGGGCGAGATTTGCCTTGGGTTCGCTTTCCGGGTGAGGTTTAATAAAAAAGTCAAGTAGGACAGCGGTGACCGCGAATGGCTATCGTTCGTCACTTGCGCTATAAAAAGAAGTAAGGAGGCAAATCTTGGAATGACGGTTCGACCCCGTCCTTGGCCTCGGGGAGTGGCAAGCAGCACGAAACTTTCATTAATCAAATGGCATAAAGAAGGGGGGGGGGGGGGGGGGGGGGGGGGGGCCTTCCTTTGTTAGAATCCACAGACAACATTATGGAACTTCCAAACCAAAGAAATGCAACATGAGAAGTTTTACCTTTCCTGTGTTGCACTGAAAAAAAAAAAAAAAAAAAACCTAACTAAGTAAGAGAGAGAAGATGGATCCTATCCCCTAAATCGAACACTAAATCCTATCTATTGATAGAAAGATCTTCGTCAAATACCGGACTTTGCCTTGCCTTTTTTTAGGAATTCCTCATACTCATATCCAAGGCAGCTTACCACAACCACCCCACCCCATACGACTAGTTGGGGTTCGCCTTTTTAATCAAACAAAGTCTGTATAAGAGAGCTGGTAATGGAAATCCAAATAAGTTGGTCAAGTAGAAGGAACTCCCATAGTGTGAAGCCCCTTGGAGTAGGGGGATGAGACTGGGTCAGTTGCACTGTTCTCTCCCTCCGTGCATGACTAATCGAGAACGAACCTCTGAGGAAGTAAGGAGGAGTTAACTAGTTGAGTGAATAATGTGAGAAAAACAATTTTTAGGGTGAAAATAGTGTGCCATTTTTGAAAAATAATGTTTTGGTTGTTATTAATATTTCATGTGAATTTAAATTATAAATAGAGGAATGATATAATAAATAATAAAGACGAGGTGAGAAATAGAAGTAATAAAATAAGTGGGGGAGGAGGGAGTAAATTATGATAGGTGGAGGGACCTAAACAGATCGGTGCATTACCCTGCAAAATCACTTTTATTCAGTTCAATCTAAATACATAAACAATCAAAATCGGAAAAAAATTGAAAACAAAATCTTTGAATTGAAGAACACGCTAATTCAGTTCATTCTAATTACATAAACAATAAAAATCAAAAATAAAAAATTGAAGAAAAAAATATCTGAATTGAAATTCATAAAACATTATTGCTGAATGTGAGAACCAGATAGAAGTAGAGAGGAAAGGCGGCACACCCTAACTAAGGAGAATTGAATCAAAAGCTGCGTTTCCAGAGAATTCGAGGTAAGGGGGAGAATCTTTGCACTTTAGGGTATCTTAATCTATGGTGGGAGGGTTGTCTTTAATTTTAATATGTTGTTGCTGTTATGATATGAATTTGGATGAGAGAGTGATGATGAATGAATTGCAAGATGAAGTTGAAAGATGAGAATTTAGGAAAACCAGTTTAGCTTTTTGAATTGAATTTTAGTCTTAAAAAGAGTAGATAATCCGGTAGGCTAACGAAGAATTAGTGTTTGAATGATAGGGTAATTATGGAGTGAAAATTAGGGTCGAGTTTGGCGAGTATAGGGTCGAAAACGAAGTTAGGAAAAGTTCCTTAAGGATAAATCGCAGATGGATAATCACAGAAAATATGCGATTTCCGTAACCGAAAACAAAAACAAAAACTGGGACTTTTCTGTTAAGAATTAGGATTTGGTGTCTCATCAAAGTTGTATCTATGAATCTTAGATTTACAATGCATAATATATACAAGGTCCGGGGTTTAAACCTCGGCCACCACAAAAAAAAAATTAATATGTATATTAACGTAGATTTGAAGTTAAATAATTGGTCAATAGACATGTCTTTCATTCTATGATTTAATTTATGTAGTTGACTATCAAGTATGATATTTTTTTGTATGGTGCTGAATACGATTGCATTCACATTGTGATTTTACTATTTGACAGTGCCAATACGAGAAAATGGAGAAAAATATTGAGAAATTGGGAAGCGACCCCAAAAATCTTCGTGTGATGACTGATAGGCCTTCTCTAATTGAGGTAATAAGTTGTTTGATTAATTATTGTTATTATTATTTTTTGCCCATGTTGTCATAATCAAATAGTTTAGTAAACAAGTGATTGAATTTAAATGGTTCATGACTTTTACAAAAGGGAAAATTTAATTAGTAACTAAATAGTTCGATTCGGGGTAAAATAATTCTTGATCAATAGTTTATACTTACTTTATTGTTTAATTTTAAATTATCAAAAATCCCCAATAAACGAGAGGTTAACACAAAACAAAAATAGTTTAGTTGTTAATGTATTTCAATTTTCTTTGAAACGGAATGTTTTAGACAACAATTTGGTCTAAATAAGTGTGAAAATAAACATTTCTAAAAAAAGTTGAATATAAACAACAATGAATAATGTATATAACCTTGTACTAACCCTGTCTCATTAATTCAACGTACATATTAGGGTATTTCAAATGTAATACTACAACGTTGAGCTCTAGACACAGTCCAAATGACATCCTAGCAATGAAAAACAAAATAGGCTATCAACTTGCTCTACAGTAGAAGAAATGAAAAAAGACCCTCTTACGTCTTACACTTGAATAAATGAATAAATAGGCAACCATTCACCAAGGTTGATAATATCCTAGCAATGAAACATGCATATGCTCCAATCCATGTAATCCACTTATCAGTATATCCAAACCTCTTCCTCAGGTAAGCTCCAATTTATTGATCCATAAGCCTTCTAAAGTCAACAAGACACAATTCCTTTACCTGATTTCTTTGCAGATTTACGATCTCATTCCCCATTTGCATCTCATCAAGAAGTAATCTTCCCTTATAAGTTGATTGATGTGAAGAGAATATGGAATCCATTACCATGTCAAATCTTTTAGCTTAACACCAACCACTTGTTTAGACAACAAAGTAATTATATCGGTATATTGAGGGCACCCCACCTTAGGAATCGAGACAATTAATTATTTGAAGAAACAGTTCGACATATTGTTGTTGACAAAAAAAACCATTGAACATAATTACTCCCATCACTTCTCTGATCAAGTCCTATAAGTTTTTTTTTTAGTGTAAAATCAAAGAATCAGACCTTAGACTCTCAGCAGTAGCATGGATAACTTCTTCAATTTCAACATGCTCATGATTTTCTTCAAGTTAACCTTATTCATTGGTTAAGCAAGCCTCATGATTCCATTATTTTCTATTGCTGGAACAGTTAACCTTGTCTTTCATAAGGCATGACTGGATACCTTAGATAAGCGAGATTTTCATTGTAAGGAACTTCTTGACTTCAAATACAGGCATGACTTTGTTAGGGAGCTTCCTTTAGATATATTTACATAGGCAAAAGTATGTGTAAAAATGAGGCACTTGTGAACTTCTTGACTGATCCACAAGATGGAAGATCGACATTTAGGTCAGCAAATGTTATGGTGTACGGGTGGATTGGAGGAAAACATGCATGTGTGGACTTGACCGAGGTCTCCACACTTGTAGGATTGGGAACCGAGGTTATTACTATGGGACAAACAACCTTAAAACCGCTTCAAACAAAGTGGTCAAACATGAGAAAACATCTTTCGATAACCAACATACTTTTATACCATTTGCGTTTAACTTTTTGGCTTCCTAGCACCAGAAACGGTTAACCTTGTATGAATAGTTCAAAGAGTTATGCATAACAATATTATGTCTCTTAGGTGTATGAATTTAATATTTAAGAGGATTGGTTTTACCATAAAAATAAAAATAAAAAATAACGGCGCAGCTCATTATCCGCTTGCTTTTCATTTTTGAATAAATTAGTGACATAAAAATTGATTGGAGGAAAACATGCATGTGTGGACTTGACCGAGGTCTCCACGCTTGTAGGATTGGGAACCGAGGTTATTACTATGGGACAAACAACCTTAAAACCGCTTCAAGCAAAGTGGTCAAACATGAGAAAACATCTTTCGATAACCAACATACTTTTATACCATTTGCGTTTAACTTTTTGGCTTCCTAGCACCAGAAAAGGTTAACCTTGTATGAATAGTTCAAAGAGTTATGCATAACAATATTATGTCTCTTAGGTGTATGAATTTAATATTTAAGAGGATTGGTTTTACCATAAAAATAAAAATAAAAAATAACGGCGCAGCTCATTATCCGCTTGCTTTCCATTTTTGAATAAATTAGTGACATATAAAAATTGATTGCCATTAAAAAACAAAAAAGAATGACTTAGATATAGGAACCGATTTTTGCCTTCAACTTCCTCGATAGTAACCATAGTGTCGGATGGTCACAATTGTTATGAGTATTGATTCAGAAAATACTACTCTAGTTTTTTTTTTTTTTTAAATCACAAAAAAGGTTAAAGCTTGAAACTACTCTGATCTCTATTATAATAGAAATTTTACTTTTTAGATTCATTCAATAAATAATGTATTCAATCTATATTAAAGACTAGATATATCATTTATCAAAAGAATTTAAAAGTCAATTTTCTCTTATGATAAAAATCGAAGGGTGTATCTTCGTTTTTTTTCCTTCTCATCTCGTACTTCCCACGTATCTAGTGTTCAACCACCACCCTTACACAATCCTTAATTCACATTACCTTCTTCTTCTTTTTTGAAATAGTTCACATTACCTTCTTTGAGCATTTTGATTTGGGCCTCTAAATGATCATGCTATTTGTAATTTAATAATTATATTATGCGTTTAAAAATCATATTTTTAATTTGCAGCTAATAAGTCACCACGATTTTTTTTTACCATGTTTCAACTTGTTCATTAAATTTTTGATAGTAGAGAGAGAAACTAGAGAGATGAGCTCAGAGTTTGTCTTCTCCGCTCAAGGTGAACCAAGCTTGCAACACACCAAGAAACCATCCGACCCCCCCAAAACCAAGATTTCATTTCGTGATAAACTACTAGGAACCCCTAATGATATCCCTACACGTGAAAAAGAGGACATGATCGAAAAACAACTTGTCCGCATAGAGCTAGAAAACCGTAACCGCCTTCTCCCAAAGGTCTATTTGGGGCCTAAGACCTTTTAAGATTTGTGCACGCCATGGAAGGACACACTAGTAGTCAAATTGCTAGGGAAGAGCCTAGGCTATAACACTATCAAGGACAAGCTGCAAAAAATCTGGAAACTTCAAAGCGGTTTTGAAATCATGGATAATGATAATGGTTTCTACATGGTCAAATTCGACCAAGAAGCAAACAAGGAGAAAGTCATCACCGGAGGACCTTGGATGATATTCGATCATTGTTTGGCGGTAACACACTGGTCTCCAAAGTTTGCATCACCTGAAGCTAAAGTGGAGCACACTGTTGTTTGACACCGATACCCTAAAAGTGGAAAGAGGAAAGTTTGCACGTGTTTGTGTAGAGGTTGACCTTACAGTGCCAGTGGTGGGTAAAATCTGGGTTAATGTACACTGATACAAGATTCAATATGAAGGCTTACACTTAATATGCACTAACTATGGTTGCTATGGGCATCTCGGGAGAAGCTGCAATCAAACAAACACCAACGCTGCTAAAACCATGGAACACCACCATCAATCCGCCGCCAGCCACCATGAATTTATGGCTAATTACAATGATGTGCCAATTATTAATGGAGGTGTTATTGGCATTAATGAAGGCACACAAGAATTACATAGGGATTGGCTCCTAGTAATCAGGAGAAAGAAAACAGCCAATCATCAGCAGTCAACCCTCTCTAAGTCAACTAATCACAACAAAGCTAACCGATTTTCTGCTTTGTCCAGCCTGGCCCACCAGACAAAGCCTATTAGCTACCCCCTAGACCTATTCCACATGAGACCCCACAAAAAGCCAAATCCCAAATTGATCTCAAGCGTCGCCGGCATAATAGTGACAATGATGACACCATTATTCAAAAACTCACTATTACCCCAAAAGCTTCACAAAACGGTCCCACTCAGCAGAAAAAACAAATCCAAAAAGGCCCCATCTTAGAAAAGGTCACATCTGACGTGACAAAAACCCCTCACCACAAAAGCTACCCTGCATCGATTACCCCTCCTCACGATACCAATTTCAAAATTGCCATCACCAAAAAAATTATACCCCAACTCCCTTCAATTCCCAGTAACAATTTCGACCATTCCACCCAGGAATTGGAGGATGAAGTTATGGCTAGCCAAGAAAACCAAGATACTATGAAAGCTCAAGCAAATTCAATATATGAACATTAGGAGACATCCGACGAAAGCAAGGAGGACATGGTCACTTAGTTTCACTTTACAGTGTTTCATCATTCTTCATTATTTTATGGATGCTCTACTAGATACTTCAATCCTCTCTTGGAATATCAGAGGGGCCCAAAATAATAATGCAAGAAGACAGCTGAAAGATTTATTGAGGAAGTATAACCCTACTTACATAGCCATTTATGAAACCCACACACCCTATGCTAACCTTGCCTCTTTCTGGAACCATAATAACTATAACCCTGTTCATATTGTTGAAGCAAACGACCACTCTAGAGGAATTCGGCTGCTGACACATACTGCTGCCAACACTACTTCTACTGTAATTGACCATAACCAGTATTCCATTTCTTTCCCTATAAACCGAGGCAATGCTGTCATTTTTTGTACTTGCGTGTATACGAGTCCCAACCCCACCATGCGTGCAAGTTTTTGGAATCACCTTTCTTCCATCAGCCGCTCCATTACCAGCCCTTGGATGCTTATTGGCGACTTTAATGAAACCCTCCTTCCAAGCGATCAGAGAGGGGGCATTTTCCAACATAACAGAGCAATCTTATTCTCAACCTTCGTGGATAACTGCGACCTTCTTGATATCACTGCCACAGGTGGCCGATTTACTTGGCATCGTAACAACAATGGTATAAGGATCCTCTCTAAAAAACTTGACTGTGGTTTGGCTAATGTAGATTGGCGCATGTCCTTCTCGAAGGCTTTTGTGGAAATTCTTTGCAGGCTTTACTCTGACCACAACCTCCTCCTCCTCCGTTTTGGTGGCCTCCCCTTAACCAGAGGACCTAGACCTTTCCGCTTTGATAAGAAACTCTTGGAACTCAACTAATCATGTTACCACCACCGCTTTAAATATTGTCAAAGATAACTCTATCATTTTTAACCATGAAGTTTTTGGCAATATCTTTAAGAGGAAAAAAAGAGTGGAGAGCATGTTGAAAGGGGTTCAAAACTATCTTGAAAGAGTGGATTCAATTCGTCACACTCTCTTGGAAAAAGAACTCCAACAGGAATATAGTCATATTCTCTATCAAGAAGAGAGGCTTTGGTATCAAAAATCCCGAGAAATGTGGGTTAAATTCGGTGACAAGAACAACTCTTTTTACCACACCCAAACCATTATCAGAAGAAAGAAAAATAAAATTCATAGCCTTCACCTCCCCAATGGTTCTTGGACCAGTGACTGTGACATTCTTCAAGATTTCAAAGATTTTTTCACTAAAACCCAACCTCATCAAAACCGCACCTATAATATTGGCAACCACCCCACCATTGATGACCTAGGTGCTCTATCCCTTACCAAGCCAGTCACAAAAGTCGAGGTTCTAGATGCCCTTAATACCATGAAACCCTACAAAGCTCCAGGTCCAGATGGCTTCCGGTGCATATTCTTCAAGCAATATTGGCACATTATAGGAGATGACATTTTCCAAATGGTCCAATCCGCTTTCGAAACTGGTAACTTTGACCCTCAAATATCAGATACCCTCATTGCTCTCATACCTAAAGTCGACCCTCCATCCACCTTTAAAGACTTCAGACCTATTAGCCTTTGCAATACCGTGTACAAGCTTATCACCAAAGTCTTGGTTCACCGCCTAAGACCGATTTTAAATGTTCTTATTGGCCCCTATCAAAGTAGTTTTCTATCTGGTAGGGGCACCACTGACAATTCAATTGTTTTGCAGAAACTCGTTCATTTCATTAGGAAAACCAAAAGAAAGAAAGGTTTTGTGGCTTTTAAGCTGGATCTTGAAAAATCTTTTGATAATATCAATTGGGATTTTCTCTCTAACTGTCTACACAACTTCGGTTTCCCTAATATTACTACCAAGCTCATTATGCATTGTGTCTCGTCCTCCACTTTTTCTATTTTATGGAATGGTAACAAGCTGCTCCAGTTTAAGCCTACTCATGGTCTTCGACAAGGAGACCCACTCTCTCCCTATCTGATCATCTTGTGTATGGAAAAGCTTTCAGTTGCCATCCACGATGCCGTCAACCAAAGAAGATGGGAATCGATCCGTATTAACAATGATGGGCTGCCTCTATCACATCTTTTATTTGCGGATGACGTTCTTCTTTTTACCAGGGCAAAATGCTCCCAATTTAAAGTTGTGTCCGATTTGTTTGAAAGTTTCAGCAAGGCATCAGGGTTGAAAATCAATTTGTCCAAATCTCGTGCCTTTTTCTCTTCAGGTATACCACAAGCAAAGATTCATAAGCTCACCTCTATATCTGGCATTCGTAGCACCACCTCACTGATAAATATCTTGGCTTCCCTATCCTAAAAGGGCGGCCCAAGAAAAGTGATTTCTACTTCATCATTGAAAAAATGCAAAATAGGTTGGCTTCTTGGAAAGGAAAACTACTCAACAAAGCAGGTAGATTGACTCTCGTCTCTTCGGTCCTATCATCCATTCCAGCTTATTATATGCAGATCAATTGGCTTCCTCAGAATATTTGCGACAACATTGATCAAACCACCCGCAATTTCATTTGGAAAGGTAATAATAACAAATGTGTTCATCATGTTAACTGGCAGAAAGTTACTACCCCTAAGCAATATGGGGGGCTAGGAATTAGAACAACAAGAGAAGCTAATACTAGCCTTCTTGGTAAACTGGTTTGGAATTTGGTGCAACAAAATGAGAAACTTTGGGTTAGTCTTCTTTCTAGTAAATATTCTTCTGGTCCGGATTTCCTTTTCAATGCTTCAGCTCATCCCAATAGCTCGCCTATTTGGTCTTCCATAATCCGTGCTAAAAATGTTCTCAAGAACGGATTCATTTGGAGAGAGGGCTCGGGAAACACATCCTTTTGGTTTAGCAGTTGGAGTCCTCACAACATTCTTGGTTCTCAGGTTCCTTTCGTTGATATCCATGATATCCACCTCTTTGTTCACGACGTCATCACCAATGATGGTAATCACACTCAATCTCTTTACACCATTCTACCTCCTAACTTAGATGAGATCATTAACAATACAAGCCTTCATTTTAATCCCTCAATTATGGATGCTTTCATTTGGCCTCAAAACAAAAACGGTATTTACTCAACCAAAAGTGGCTACAGTTGGTTAATATCTAACCATGCTCTTGATGATCATCAAAATTCTTCTTGGAGCTGGATTTGCAAGATGAAAGTCCCGATAAAGTTTAAAATTTTGATCTGGCTTGCTTGCCATGAAGCGATTCCCACGTTAGCTTTACTGAATCACAGGAATATGGTAGCTACGCCAACGTGCACTAGATGTGGTGACCAAGATGAATCATTGTTCCACTCCTTGAGGGACTGTAATTTCTCTATGGTCATATGGAAGAAAATCGGATTTACCTCTCATCACTTTTCTCCTCAAATTCGGTGCAAGATTGGATAAAAGATGGAGCTACCTCATCTCGGTCGAAGCTGTTCCTGTCAGGGTTTTGGTGGATTTGGAGGCACCGCAATCTTATTTGCCTCGGTAACGAAACCTTGTCCCTTACTCGGCTGTGCAATAATATAAACACCCTGGAGGAAACTATCTGTTCAGTTTTCCCCAAAACCGGTACATCACCTTCCCCAGCTAGGTTGATACGATGGAACAACAATGATTTTCAGTGTCCCATTATGAACGTTGATGGCAGTAGCGGTGGTGTTCCTATCCGTACACGCATTGGGAGTATTATCCGTGACCATTCTGGCAGTTTCATCTCGGCTTTCTCAGGCTTCATCGCTCACTCGCAGGACATCCTCTTTGCTGAGCTCTCAGCGTTGTACCAAGGCATTATATTAGCTATTAATTTGGATTTTGAGGAAGTGGCATGCTATACAAACTCTCTTCTCATTGTTAACCTGATCAAAGAAGCTTCAAATCAATTCCATGTCTATGATGTGCTCATTCAGAACATCAAAGATCTTCTAAGTTCAAGGAATTTTACTCTTCACCACTCTCTTCGAGAAAGTAACCATTGTGCTGACTTCTTGGCAAAGTTAGGAGCGTCGAATGATGTTGATTTGGTAGTTTACTCCAGCCCTCCATAGACCTTATTCCTTTGTTGCAGTCGGATGAACTACGAACGCTTTTCTTAAGGCGTTAATTTGTTTTTTCTGTTTGTTTTCTTTCTGCTGTTTCTTCTTCTTTTTTTTTTTTAAGCCTTGTAACCAAAGAAAAAACTTGTTCATTAAATTTAAATAATATAATTTATATGTCAATGTTTTTTTTTTTGAAGGAATTTATATGTCAATGTTGGAAACCGCTTTCTTTTAAAATTAGCTCCATTTATTCTTCGTATACTTAACACCTACAAACAAAATATTACTCCCTCCGTCCCAAATTGTACCTCGCTTTAGGGAAAAAATTTGTCCCAAATTGTATGTCGCTTTACAATACCAATGTAACATTAATGTTACTTTTCCTATTATAACCTTAATTATTTATTACTCTCTCTTCTTTTAATTCTTTCATTTATCTTTCCCATATTATTTATTAAGGACAATTTTGTAAAACAACTCATAATATCTCTTTTCCACACAATATTAATTGCATTTCTTAATATGTGTGAAATGCCCAAAACGTCATACAATTTGGGACGGAGGGAGTAACATATGAGATTAAAGTACCTAAAATTCTAATCCAAGTTTAACAATTGAATTGAACTCAGTCATCCAGTAACACTCAAATATTAATACAATTTTGTGGAAAAATAACGTTTAATACAAGTATGGTTGATAAAATCCTCTTAGAAAGTTTAGGAAAGAAAAATATGTAGTTCACATATTGATGATTTTCCTTATTATCATTCTTTGAAGATCATTATTGACGAAAAGGAAATGCCACGGGTTGTTTATGTGTCTCGTGAAAGAAGACCATATGTTCCTCATAGATACAAAGGAGGAGCACTCAATACATTGGTGTGTACTCATTTAATTTGATCTTGAAACATTCCTCTTAATTTGCATTAAATTAAATTTATGATACACACATACGTATATATGATCATTTAAACATCTTTTCTAATGTGATTACAGCTTAGGGTTTCAGGGCTAATTAGCAATGGCCCTTATGTACTTGTCTTAGATTGTGATATGAATTGTAATGATTCATCATCGGCCAAACAATCCATGTGCTTTTTTCTTGATCCTGAAACCTCCAAAGATCTTGCTTTTGTCCAATTCCCTCAAATGTTTCACAACCTCAGCAAGAAAGACATATATGATAGTCAGGCTAGGAATGCTTTTATGGTATGTCACCTTGTATCCATTAGTTTATGTCTCATTATTTTGTTTATGAACTAACATATTGTCATTTCTATTAGACAAGGTGGAAAGGAATGGATGGATTAAGAGGTCCAGGTCTCACTGGCAGTGGAAATTATTTAAGTAGAAGTGCATTACTTTTTGGAAGTCCAAAACAAAAAGGTATATATGGCATTATTATAGAGTCATGTTAATAAGTGTCTGACACTTGTTAAGAAATGCAAAACTAGTAGGTTTTACTGAAAGTTACAAATTTTAAATTTTTAAAAAGTTAAATTCATCAATTCTCAATGTAATATTTCTATTTCTGTTTCATAAAATAATGTCATAAGAACATTCTTAAACATTTCCAACATAACCAATGTTATTTTTGAAAACTTCTAACAAGTTCTCTTAAGCACTCTTCAAGAGTTCAGAAGAAGTACTATTTTTTTATGAAAAAAATTGTAATCACAAAAGAATTATATTCTCAGCCGATATTTTTAGGACAGTCATTACCGAAACCTTTTTTACCTAATATTTATGTTTCCTCCACTAATAAATATGATAAAATCAATTTTCGTGAGAGCGACAAATTAATATTTTTATTTTTAATTCATAGGGGACTATCTACTTGATGCTCAAACCAACTATGGCAAGTCTACTATGTATGTAGAGTCACTGAAAGCAATATGTGGTCAACAAACTACTAATCAAAATGCTTCAAGACATGTAATTTTACAAGAAGCGAGTGTAGTGGCTTCTTGTTCCTATGAAAGTAACACAAATTGGGGTACTGAGGTAAGATCATCAACACATATAAGCATCATATTATTTTCTCCATTGCTACAATTCGAACTTTTAACCTTCAACTTATTTAATCTTTTAATTTTGATGGAATCCAATGCATTAATGTTGATATAATATCGTCTTTTTAAAAAAATCTTAACATTGGCAATATGAGTTGAATTTATGATTTTATGAATGCGTCAACTCTTTATAAATTGAGCCAACCATCATTGACAAATTAAACTAGTAGAAATTTGATACTTTCTAAAACCAATGAAAGTTTGTTTGAATGGTAACGATGTCAATCATACCTCATAAGGTGTGAATTCAAATTTAAAGTTTAAATGTAATTTCAATCCTTTTAATTTTACTAATTCATTATTGTATTCCTCTCATCTCATAATTCAAAAATATAATCTTTCAATTTAAAAATAATAATAATTATAACTCTCATTTTATAATTTAAAAATATAGTCTTTCAATTTTTATTTTTTTAATATTGGAAAATTTTACCAAGTATGGGACAAACAATACTTTAATGATAAAAAAGTAAAGGAATGCTATTTGAATAAGCATTTTATGGGACAATCAAGAAATGTAGATCTTAGAGAGAGAGAGAGAGAGAGAGAGAGAGAGAGAGAGAGAGAGAGAGAGAGAGAGAGAGAGAGAGAGAGAGAGAGAGAGAGAGAGAGAGAGAGAGAGAGAGAGAGAGAGAGAGAGAGAGAGAGAGAGAGAGAGAGAGAGAGAGAGAGAGAGAGAGAGAGAGAGAGAGAGAAAATTGTCATAATTGTTGTCATAAAATGATTTTTCAAATACCATTTCTCTAAAAAATAAAACAAGAAGGTTTAAACCACATGTACATTGCCACATCACTCTATGCCTTTCAAGTAAATTATTCAACTTGACAAATCACTAAAAATAAGTCCTAAATTCTGTAATTGAGAAAACTATAACAAATTTTTAAAATTGAGGAATTATGTTTTCAAATTAAAAAATAGGGATTAGAATTGTGAATCAACTAACAAGAGAAAATAAAAAATACATTTAAGTCTAAATTTGTATATGGGTAATTAAGGATCGGGATTCTCTTTCGTGGCAATCTCATTGGATGTGTCCCGTGTGAATGTGGACCATCCATATCTCCTTTTCCTGACTTTGAGTGCATGAGGTAAACACAATGGACGACTTGAGTGATTGGAATCCAGATCACATTAAACTTGAGTGAGTGGCAGAGGATTTGAGCTCCCTGGTTGTGCCGACCTAGTCGGAATGTCCAGCGTTTCTTTGATGTCGTCCACTCTCTTAATTCAGTAAAAAAAATGCACTGACCTTTTCATTTCCATTATTAACTTGATTGATATTCACAGGTGGGATTCTCTTATGCTATAAAACTTGAGAGTACCGTTACTGGCTATCTCCTTCATTGTAGAGGATGGAGGTCAACCTATCTTTATCCAAAAATACCATGTTTCTTAGGATGTGCCCCAATTGACATGAAAGATGGATTGCTTCAGTTGGTAAAGTGGACATCAGAACTTTGTTTGCTTGGAATCTCTAAATATAGCCCATTCACTTACGGGATTTCAAGATTGCCAATTATGCATTGTCTAACCTTTTGCTACTTCACAACCACAGCCCAATATAGTATTGCCTTCGCCTTATATGGAATCATTCCTCAAATTTGCTTCTTGAAAGGAATTCATGTATTTCCAAAGGTAAACTATGGATAAGTAGCTAATTTAAGTTGAACATTTAAGTTAAGGTTATAAGTGGTTTCTATAAGCTCTTCTAAACAATCTCAAAAATGTTTATGTCTACAAATAAACTTAAATAAGTCAATTCAAACATGTTGAATAGTTATTTACTATCAATTTTTTATGTCATTTTGCAATATGCTACTACTAAGATTTTCTTTGATTAAGTATATTAATTTATTTATGTCGCAGGTTACAGAACCTTGGTTTATAGTGTTTACAATATTATATGTATCCACTCAAATTCAACATTATATTGAGGTAATTGCAAGTGGTGGCTCCTCGAGAATTTGGTGGGATGAACAAAGAAATTGGATTGTAAAATCAATTAGCTGCTTTTTTGCAATTATAGAAGCAACAAAAAAATGGTTTGGGTTGAACAAGGGAAAATTCACTTTATCAAACAAAGCAGTTGACAAAGATAAGGTAAAGCAATATGAGCAAGGTAAGTTTAATTTTGAAGGTGCGGCATTGTTCATGGCACCATTGATTGCGTTGCTCATAATAAACATTGTTTGCTTCATTGGTGGTTTATGGAGACTACTCAATGTGAAGGATTTTAATGAAATGTTTGGCCAACTTTTTCTCATTAGCTATCTAATAGCTCTAAGTTATCCTATTATTGAGGGGATTATAAGTATGAAACACAAGGTTGGGTAGCAAATATATGAACCATGAAAAGCATATGAGTACGTCATAGTGCTTTGTATCTTGTAATTCTATAATCTTAAGCTTAGATGATTTTAAGAGGATAATCTTATTGGATGAATTTCATTTGTCTATGTCACGTCTTTTGTCCTAATTTTTATTTTTATTTTTGCTAAATTAAGAGCAAAATAACATCAAAAAGAAAAAATGACGTTCTAACTATACTGGCACTCTGCTCTAATATTTTCTCCTAAATTACTTACATGTTCAAACTACATATGATTTGAATTTTGACGTTGGGTAACAGTATCTTATCGGCCAAATAAATAAAAAAATTAAATTTAGTTCAAAATAAATAAATATAAAAATTCGACATGACATTAAATAGTTCGATATTTGATACTATATACAACGAAACTCTAGGGTATTGTAGTGTTCTTAAAGATATAAGTTTATTAGCAATCAAAGTTTTATGAGCCAATTTTTTTTATTATGTTATAAATTTTAAAAATATATATTAACCGGATTTTAAAATACTTGCTTTCCAGTTACTTTCTTATTTGAAACCTTCAGAAAAATCATATTTACCAACGATAAATTGTTTTAAGAAAAGAATAAAATTCAATATCATATACTAGTTAAAATGAAGAAAAAGTTATTTACATATATATATATATATATATATATATATATATATATATATATATATATATATGATATGTACATGATCAGAAAAGGCAGTGGGAGCTACGATGCAAATGGGTGGGGAACATAGAGGTGAATTATGTTTCTAGATCATGTACATAATTATGAATTATGTACATGATCTCAATTAGGTTTTGAACTTCAAGGTATGTTTTCACTCTTATATTACCCCCAACTGAGGCATCAATGAGCATTCTAGTTTGAACATTCATCCCATTTGTAAATATTTGCATATGATCCATTATATCTATACCATGTGGTGGACACCTCTTCAATAACAGTCTGAACCTCTCTCAAGCATCATAAAGAGATTTTGTATCACCTTGTTTGAAACCACTAATTTCCGCTCTCTTCTTCAACAACTTTGATAATGGAAAGAACCGCTTCAAAAGCTTCTCTTCTAACTCATCCCATTTTTGAATTGTACCATTAGGCAGAGAATGCAACCAATCTTCTGCTCTTACAGTTAATGTTAAAGAGAACAATTGCAATTTCTTCTGATCTTCAGTCACTCCATCTGGGCAGCAGAACAAACAAGATTCATATTGATTTTCTCTAAGACCCACAAGAATTGAATTTTTTATGTTGAATGCAACTGGGTTCGCCGGCTGAAACCCATGAGTGATCAGACACCGGTGTGTTCCTATACCATAGTCCCCGAAGGTGCGTCCAGATGGAATATCTCTCATCTTAAATCAAAGAGTATTTTGCTTGACATCACAAAAACAACAAAAAGAAAGATACCATCATAGCACCGCACAACATAAAATAAATAAATAAAACAAGAATAATTTTTTTTTTATAATATATAAACAAAAATATAAATGACAGAAATCCTAAATAAAAATAAAATTGCCAAGTTGAAATGACTTAACAGTCCCTGCAACGGTGTCAAAAACTTGATAGACTTTTAGCAAGTGTACTAAAAATACATCGAAGTAATAAAATAAGTTTGTATCCATGAGAATTGTGTTAATCTCAATTTGGCAATAAAGCAAATATTTAGGATGTATAAATTATTTTGTAAAAGTATATTTGATTTGATTGAATAAAATTAAATAATAGAAAATATAGATTCAGTTAGAAAATATAGATTCGATTAGAAAATATAGATTCTGTTAGAAAATATAGATTCAATAAGAAAATATAGATTTGATTAGAAAATATAAAGAGAGAGGAGACTAGGTCTTTCGAATCTTCTGTTTCTCCTAATTGGTATACTGCACTTATTTCTTATGAATGATTCTTTAGTTTCACGATGATTAACAAAATAGCCCTAATCAATCCCCTGACTTAAGACCCTCTTCTCAAATTACAGCCCCTAATTCCTTAGGTGGTCTAATAATCTTTGAAGGTTTTTAAGAACGTTAACCTATTATCATTAATAAACGATTATTCATTCCTAGACTAACTCTGTTTATTAGAACAATTCAATTAGGTTTAAGTTGAAAGTTATGGTCAGTAGTCATTCATTCTCACTAAATCATATTATATGGTGTCAATATATAAAAAACATTAAGAACAATTGAATTGAATAAAACTAGATTGTCATTCACAATAGATAGAGTTTCACAGCAACATGGTTCAATTAGGATTACACAGATTCATCTCAGACCTAATCTCTAAGAGATTTAGCTACTCATATTTGAGTTTACAAATAGCATAATCAATGCAAGAATTAAAACATACATAAACTGGTAAAGAATGGAGGAAATCGCCCCGTTCTTCAGTCTCCAGATCTACAAATCGCACTTTCTCTCTCCAGCCTTCATCACCCTTGTTTCTGAAAACAATTAAGCTTAAATAGGCAACAGCTGCTCCTAAAATTGTGGCACAATTTGAGGAAATCATGACACGATTCTGCTTTAAAATTGTGGCACGATTTGAGGAAATCATGACACAATTCTGCTTTGAATAACAAACTTCCAACTTAGGGTTCCTAAAATCGTGTCACAAAATGGTCATCGTGACACGTTTTAACCAATGTCGAATGAATCTCATCCTGTGCTCCAAATCGTGACATGTTTTCAACAATCGTGATACGTTTTTGTTGTGTATGCCTATAATTTTAATCAAAATCAAATTAATTTTAAACAAATTTTTATAAAAACTACCGTTCAAAATTTATACTCATTAGCTTAATAAGAAAAGGGAAGAGACACGAAGTGCCCGTCTAAACGCTAGTGTGTGTATGTTTATTTGTGTGTGTGTATATATTTGCCATTAAAAAAATGAAAAGGATATTAAATGCATCGCTACTACAATTTTAACATTCTCTTGAAAGAAAAAGAAAAAAAAGAAAAAAAAAACTCTTCATATTTCAATAGATGAAATACCTTTTCCCCTCTTTTCAATTTTTGCTTTTCTACAAAAATTGAACTAAACCTATCTATGCTCATTTATCACTTGAGCAAGCTCAGGAAGATCTCTTTTCCTGTTTTATTTTCTTCATCATTTTCAGCAAATGTTATTGAAACAAAAATTACATTGTTTTCATGTCTCCCCCTTATCTTGTGAAAGAATGAGCCTGAGTCATTGGTTGTACCATTAGCTTTCATGAGCCTTGTCTGCAACCTATGCTCTGTACGTCGAGAAATGGTGCAACTATTGAGATTCAAATTCGCTCCTGGCTTCATTACGTGGGTGCAGTCATGGAAGCATTGGAGGAAACATTTGGAGGAGTCCATGTATAAATGAGTAATCCCATGATGAGAATGATGGCTCCAGCAAGGAAGCCTGTTGGAAGAGAAGAAGCAACACCAAGGTATGGCAGTGGCAGCGTGAACAGATAGATTGATATTGGGACTGTCACATAGGAATGTATAGTTGGTGTTAGCTTATAATCAATTACCATGAGTTTATAATACGATTATAATTTATTTTTTTAAATGGAAGAAAAGGAAAATGCTATCATATTTCGGTAAATTTACTCTCAAATTTCAGATATTAATATCATTTCATAAATTTCCATCTTGCACAGAATAATTCAATGGCCCTCTTATTTAAACCAAATAGAATATGTAACATCGCCCAAAATTTGTTGTGATATGCACTTCAGCTGTAGTCCTAAATCTATAATGCCAATCTTAAACCCCAAGAAAGAAAAAAAATAGTCAATGAGTATCATGATTTCTCTCCCAAAAAAACAATACCCTAATGTTTTGCGGTGTTTGCAAGTTATCCTACTTCAGCTGTAGTCCTAAATCTAAAATGCAAATCTTAATACCCAAGAAAGAAAAAAATAATCAATGAGTATCGTGATTTCTCTCCCAAAAAAACAATACCGTAATGTTTTGTGGTGTTAGCAAGTTTTCCTAGATGTTACAAATCGAACATCAATCTTAAGACCTCAAAACACATTCAACATGACCAATTCATTGATGTTTTGTGAATACTTGCCACATCAATATTGATAACTTTGGGAGAAACGAATCTAATAATACCTGCTACAGTGGTGGCTAGACAAGAGACAACAGCTGAAGAGATCTTGAGGAGATGAAGCAACGAGATATTGAAGCCCATGTTGACAATAATAAACAGCAAGGGCAGCAAGGGAGCTCCATCACATCCTGCAAACAAAAATCAATGCAAGGTTAATCTCTTCAGTTTTTTTATCACAAGAACTACCACAAAGAAAATTAGGACCTATTATTGAAGTTATGGTAGAATTCCTATAGTTAAGAATTTAAAATCTGGTTATGAGAATTATGGGAGACAGGGAGTTACTAAAAATTAAGAATGGGCCGTTACAAATTTATGGGTAGTTTTATTTTATTAATTTCTAGTTACAAATTAAGGTATTTAATGATTGCTGGTAGCATTTGAAGGTTAGACATTAGTTTTCATTGCCTAAGTCTTGAAAGAATTTCTTTCCTAATTCAAACAAAATGGTAACCTGAGATTTATTGTTCTTACAGGAAATGGTGTTTGGTTGAGACTAAGAGTTCCACCAAACACTGAGAGTCGCAAACGAATCTGATAACTCAGCCATAACATTGCCAATATTATAGGGTGAGAATTATCACTTGTGGGAAATCAGAATGGAGGCTTATTATTGATTGATCCATTACCAGAAAATCCAACATTTGCACAAATTCGAATCACGAGAAAAATTCACGAAAATCAAAGGCAAAGTCTTGTCTATTTCTCAAGCCATATTGACCAGAAATATCATTATGAAGTTGGCAAAATCTATTCGGAAAATAGAGCACTGCAAATGCTGAATTTGATTAGAGTAGATGCAGCTCAGTACGGGGTCAAATACAATCCAGAGACTGTGTCATTTCTACCATGTTCTACTAGAAGCAAAAAATCATGAATAAAAGACCATTACGTCCGCCAAATTGGAGAGCATCACAGAAGCTACAACTGATAGATGCTGACAATCTTGGAGGATTACAGATTCACGGTCTAAACAATCTTTAAAGGGAAATTGATATTACATTGCTTCCAATGATGATTTTAGTATTATGTGTTCGATTTGTATCTTGAGATTTAAGTCTGTAGTTACAACAGTCTTTTAGAGGCTCAAAGCTTGGATTTAAAATAAATGTGATTGTAAAATTCAGGTTGTAAGGTGTGTGACAATGGGAAAGAATATATATCAAATTAATTTAATTCTTTTTGTGGTGAGGCTGGAGTTGAATCTTATGGCTCCTTACATTCCATGATAAGGACTTGGTTTGTACAGAGGGGCCAAAGTCCCATAGATTTGTATGGGATGCTGATGGCACGCAGCATTTAAGTCTGCTTGATTCTTCCCCCTTGATAGCAGCTTTTAAGGGAGGGACCCCAAGTGATTAGATACTTACCCATACTATTTATTGGAGAAGATCATAACAGGGGAAAAGATCTCAAATTGTGCAATCCTACAAGTAAAATTGCAATTTTGACAATATTGGGTAGAAACACCACGAATGAGCACGAAGCTGTGCTGCATTGTCATAGGAAATTTGATTTTAGAGAGTGAGAGGGAAGTATAGATTTTCCGCAGTAGGTCATGCTGTTGACCAAGTGGATCCAGCCCAAATTGATCTTAGTAGCTGGGTCCAAGATCAAGAAGGGGATGAGTTTGCAAAACTGCCAAAAACAATCCAATTTTTTAATTAATGGGTCAGACCCAAATCAATGTTAGTGTATGGGCTCTATATCCATCTTCTACGAAAATTGCTCTTCTCCCAACAGGAATTGCTCACTCCCAACTGAACTTCCCAAAATGCCCCCCACGTGACTTAACTTAGGTGTATAACCCAACGTGACCTAAGTCACAGTTGAAATACAACGTGACTTAAATCACGTTCCGAACACCAACGTGAGTTAACTCACGTTGGTACCATGCAATTTTTTTGCTGTGCAAATAGCAGGTAACAACCACTGAGGACAACACAACAAAAAGCCAAAAAATTGGTACTTCTGCATGCCGCATCAATGGAATACAATGCCATCCCTCAAAGTTCTAATTCCAATTCCATTCCCTTATAGACGATTGATGCATCAGTATTCTAATTCCAATTCAATTCCAATTCCATATGAAACTTCTTCGGTATTCTAAACTTGAGGAAACATAAAATGATAAAAGAATAGTAATTAGGTGAGGAATAAGGCTTAGAATGGTTATTGTTAGATGAAGAAAGGAAAAATAAGGCTTAGAATTGTGGAGAAATGATACGGTGGCTGAAAAGAACTGAGGAGAACCGAACATGACTTAAGTCACTTAGGTCGTATTCCAACGTGACTTTAGTCACGCTGGGTATAACACCTACGTGAGTTAAGTCACGCAGGGGTATTTTTGGAAGTTTGGTTGGGAGTGAGCAAATCTTGATGGGAGAAGAGCAATTTTCATCTTCGACTCAATCATTTTAGCAATGAGATCAGCGAAGAAGAAGAAACTAAGAATCTCTATAATCCAAGCTTGTTATTGGGCTTAAGGAGAAAGTCTACTGGAGCATGACCCCTGTTTTGAGCAGACAAAACTGAGCACTACATATATCTCAATGGAAGCCATTGATTGCAAATACTTTGGAAAAGGCAAGACAGATGAGACATGCAAACAGGAATCGGAAGACTAGATTAAAATTGAGGAATCATCAAATGATGGCAACAATTGGAAGGAGCACATTAGAATTTTTTTTCCCCTCCGCGTGCTCTCAACAGTGGATTTTGGTGAATGATTTATTTTTCCAACTATTCAACTTATAGTTTAGTAGATTGCAAACATGATGACAAGATTGTTTTGAGGAGGTGTGTTTTGTTAGGATATAGAATAGGGAGAATCAGTTAGTTAGTTAATTGCTTAGATAAAGTATTTGTATTAAATTCGGGAAAACAATGATAGAGAGGGGAATCATCAGTGGCAACTGGCGGAGCCCTTCATGGGCACGGAAAAAATAAAAAATATTAACAACCCTAGGTCTATTTTTCGAAATTTTAAACAATTTTGCGATGTTTTAATTTTCGACAAATCCAAATCCCTACAAAATGGTGTAGTAGCCCACCCAGAAAAATTAAAAAAATTATAGATCTATTTTACGAGATTTTAAACAATTTTTCAACGGTTTTATTTTTCGGCGGTTCCAAAAGTAGCATATGAGATTTTTGTCATGCTTATATTTGGCTGGTTAGCGGAGGTTTATAGACCTCCTATACGAGATTTTTAAAGTACCTGCCAGAGATTTTTAGTAAAACTCCACGACTTCAACTTCGTGCTTAATGCTTATTACAACTTTCATTTTCTGGCTTCCACCATTTTGGTGTATTGTACACAGTCTTACTGTGTTTTTTACACGAGGTTATTTCCCGGACTTGAACCCATGACCTTTCAGTCACGTGACAACAACTTTACCGTTTCACCAAAGCACCCCCTTTTTGCACAAATTTTAAATAATTAAATAATAATTTGGTTTATTTATCCATGTTTGGTTGATCACATCATACACATCTGTGGGTAGATCTAGGTCATATATAATCCTTGATGAACTTGATACGAAGATAAACAACATATTTGATAACCTAAACATATTTTGGTCGTCACCTTCCATAACAAAGGACAATACGTAAAAGAAAATACAGCTTACCGCTAGACAGCGTCCCAATATTCAGAAAGCAGGCTGCACCATCTTTAAGGTAGTTTGGAAGTTGACTGAAAGGGATGCCCCATAGTTTTGATAAGAAAGGGAGGAGGAGGCATATAAACAGCGCCTACACTAAACATATATTCATTTATGTATCCATTAGTATTTATGTTGTAATTCAAAAGATGCAAATTTCATGACAGATTGCTGGATACCTACTTGAAAAGCAGATCCAAAGGAATTGACAACAAACAAATCCAGAGAACCTCCCTGTTTCATATGATATTGAATATTGATAATTAATATATTAGATTATATGAAAGTAAAAGCTACATTATTTTGCAAGTTTAAACAGAAATACATAAGCAACATCCATTAGAAAAGCATGTTTAACCGACAACATAAACGAGTCTATCAGGCACTACTTGTTTCAAGCTTTTAAAAATATAACCCATTTGATGTCAATTTTTTGCAGGTTATACTTAAATTTAGAAACATCATTATCAATAGTATTAGTAATGTTAGAGGTAGATGTGTTCACCAGCTGTATGATTACTTACTTCGGTAATACATACAACATCTATGTTATGACAAGCAAGGTAGCCAGGAACGAGTCCCAGCTCGTTGGATCGTCCATTCCTACGTGCTTCCCACACCCAAACGTGCATCAACCTTGTTCAGGATCGTTTTTTCCATGTTTGATGTCAGGAACGAGTTCCTGATGCAGGAACGTAAGAAAAAACGAGCTGGGCTTGGCATAATTGGTTTGGGCTACACGAATTGGGTCGTGTCAAAAGATAACCCGGTTTTCTATAAATAATAAAACCTAGAAAATTTCATTCTTCCTCACCTGAACCTAGCACACGAACGGCGGCCATGAATCTTTTCCATCGAATTTCTCGCCGTCGTTCTCTCTCTACCCTCACCTAAACTGTTTTCAATCACTTTCCTTTGGTTCACTTCCTTTTTCCGGCCTGTTTTCAACCAAATACTCTGTTTTTGTTTTCTCTCACCCATAACTCTGTTTCGTTTTCTCCATACCCGTTACTCTGTTTTGTCTCTCCATACCCATCAATACTATTTTTAACATACCCATACTATTGTCTTTTAGGAAACTTATTATGAACTTGTATTTTGAGTACTTATGACTTATTTTAAGTACTTTGATGAATATGACTTATTAATTATGACTTATTTTGTGCTTATGATTTATAAGTTAATATTTTTATTTTTTTTGAAGGAAGATTTATAAGTTATTTTGTTGTATTATATATTTATATAATTGTGTGTATGTGAAATTACAATTTTACCCTTAAGTGGGTTCTTACGAACCGTGTTACGTCCCTCGTGTTTACGTTCCTACATAAGCCAATCGAACCTACGTAGGAACTCGTTCCTGGCTACATTGATGACAAGTCATATTTTACACATATATATGGATAAAAAAAATTCATTGACATACCTTTAGTTTCCGGGTTGCATCCGAAAAGATTACCTCCTACATAGTATACAAAGGCCGTGAGTTACCATTGAGAAATACTTCAAAACCTCGGAAAATAAAATATCATTAAAAAGCAACCACCTTGAGCACAGTATCGGCTGCTTGGAATAAAAATGAAACCATCATTAAAAGACTCCAAAATATACCAGCTTTCTGCAATGATTTCCCGGCACCAGATCCACTACATTAAATAAGCATAGGTACATAATCAGAAATACTCAAACAGAACAAACACAAATTTACACTTGAGAAAGTAAACAGACAGTGGTGTGAATTGCTTGAATGAAATGCACTCAGAAGGTTAGAATTATTCTCTCTGCTTATAAACAATAAATGAATGTGTGATAATTTTACAAAATGATCCTCGTCCTCGTTAACCACCGGAGATTAATCATTGTCATAAATGTATTGTGGAGCATAATAAGTTGGGAGTATGTACATATTAACTTGAGATTAAAATTAGAAAGAAAAAAATTGTCTTGAAAACAGAAAACGACAAACAATTTGAAACGAAAAATTATCTAGAAACGGAAGGAGTATAAATGTCTCAAAAAATAACCGCAATCTACTAGTATTTACAAGAAATGATATTGAAGAATTCTAGAGGACAAATGGTTTCAATGCTACTTGGAATAAGAGACATTAATTACATGTTTAATGATATAATGAATGGATCTTGGTCTACTCAATCACATGAGTCTAATGGTTCCAAATTTCAATAAAACCTACATTATCATAGGACCTCGGTGTGACAGAGAATATCTGCCATTTGACCATTGGAATTTACAAATGATAAAATGCCAAATTCTGCAGCTGGATGCTCTTCAACCTTGTTGCACCCCACAATGAACCCCTGACCTTTTTCCTTTAATATCCTCCTTAACCCTCACTGTCAAGTTATGCCCTAAATTCTTCAAAGCAGGCTGACCATTCCAGCCCCAAGCCAACATCTGCACCACCCAAACTGAAGAACAACAAATTCTTCTGAATTTGCATGTCCTCGATCTACAGATTCACACACTCTCCTTCACCGTTGTCTTTGTGCAACATAAACAAAAATAAGGTAAGTTTTTGAGACAGGCATCTTTGTCTTTTCCACCAAGTCAACGGCAATAAAATTCTGGGCACCTCCACAAATCACCATTGTCTCTTGAAATTTGTTCTTCCCACTGTTGGTTGGATTTAATGCTGATTCTGTCAATCACAGAAGCTTGAGGGGATGACAGATGAACTACTTTGAAAATACATGACTGGGGGGATGACAGATGAACTACTTTGAACCTAGTGCAGACAACCCAGATTGGGCAGACAACCATATAGCAAGGATAGCGGTTGGAGTACCACTTATACTCCCTCGGTTTTATATTATCTTTGGTCTTTCAAGAGAAAAAAATATATATCAACGACATCAGTTATGATTTTTGTTCGGAAAAAGAGTTTACTTGGGTCCACTGAATGTGTTTTCTAATACCTAGAATTAGGTAGAGAAACTTGAGAAAATACAGATAAAATGATATGAATCGCTCGGAAGGAACTCAGTCATTTGGGATTATATACATAAAATTAAGAAATAATAAATAAGAAGAAAGAGTTTCTAGAAAGCTAATGATTCCAATCTACTTGGAACAGCTAAATGGAAATGGAGGTTATGGTTGGTTAATTTGAGCTTACTAGCTAAATGGAAATGGAGGTTGTTGCAAGGGGAGTCGGCACTTTGGAAGGAGGTGTTGGTGGAGAAATATGGCCTAAATATTACTCAATTGGAATGGGGAAATAGAACATGGGGGACTCGGGTGGCTTCTAGGTGGTGGAAGGACCTAGTGAATCTAGAGGAGGGGGGTGATTTTTCGTGGTTTAAGGAGGAGGTTGAAAGACGGGTGGGTAACGGTTCTAATACTAGCGTTTGGAAGGTGGCTTGGAAGGGAGAGGTGCCTTTAATGGTAAAATATCCAAGACTCTTCCTTATGTCTAATCAACAAGATGCAATGGTAGAAGAGATGTGGGTAGGCTCTACAGAAGATTTGGAGGCGCCGATTCTTTGTGTGGGAGACAAATATTTTGAATACATTAATGGAAGATTTGGAGGGTTTTAGGTGGAGACAAGGGGAGGATCGTTGGGGTTGAAAGTTGGAGGAGGATGGTTTTTTCTCGGTTAATTCTTTGTATAAGAAGTTGGAGGGCTTGATGATTTTTGAGGATAACCGAACGGAAGGGGAGAAGACGGTGTTTCGTCAAATTTGGAAATTCGCGACTCCATCGAAAGTTGTGGCTTTCTCTTGGAGACTCCTTCATGATCGGATCCCGACGAGAAGTAACCTTGCTATAAGAAATTGTTTACCTCCCGGTGTTACAACAAATTGTGTGGCGTGCTTAAATGTGGCCGAATGCACATCTCCAATGTAGTCAGGAACGAGTTCCTACGTAGGATCGGTCGGCCGGTGAAAGAACGTAAACATGAGGAACGTAACACGGTTCGTAAGTAGGATCGATAGGTTGTCGATAGAATTGAGAGAAATATATAGGGAAAATAGAGGGAAAACAGGGGAACCAAGCATAAAAACAGAGATATTAGAGGGAAAACAGAGGAACCAAGCAATAAATCAGAGAAAAACAGAGGAAACAGAGGAAAAACGGCAAAAAACAGAGGAAACAGAGCAAAACAGAGAAAACACGGTTCGTAAGTAGGATCGAAGCACGGTCGAGGTGCTGTGGCACGTAAGATCTTGCGATCCTACGTGTTGGGACTCGTTCCTGACTACCTTGCACATCTCATCTCTTCTTACATTGCATCTTTGCGACAAATATTTGGTTGCTTTTGATGCAATGGCTTAATTTTAATTTCATTATTCCCCCGAACTTGTTTGTTCATTGGGAATGTTGGAATGGGGAGCATTCTAATAAGAAGGTTCGGAAGGGGTTGCGAGTCATTTGGCAAGCGGCAATTTGGCTAATTTGGAAAGCTAGAAACAATTGTATTTTTAATGATAAGGTTATTAGGGTGGATGAGATTGTGGAGGAGATTAAACTTGTATCTTGGAAATGGCTATTGGGTAGGTCTAACTTTGCAGCCTGTTTACATTATGAATGGATTTGGTGTCCGGAAGAGTGTATGCGGAGGTAACGCATTTTAGCCTGTGTTTTGCCTGCGGTTTTGGGCTGTTCAAGTTGTTACTGTCTGTGCTTCCTGTTTTCAGCCTCTGGTCTGCTTCTGCTGTGCGGCTGTTATTGTTTTTGGTGGTGTTTTCTAAGCTTTAGGGAGTTTTTTATTCTCTGTTACTTGATTGTAAGGGGCTACCCATTTTGGCTCTTGGTTATTTTGGGTGTTTTGTTCGTGCAGCTTGTGTTTAGTGCAGCTGCTGTTCTTGTTTTGTTTCCCTGCAAGCTTTTTAGTGCATCTTGCACGAGCTCGTCATCAATAATATTTGCAGTTTAAAAAAAAAAATCACAACATGTATGTGCAATAAGATGTTAACAATTTTTTAAAATAAAATAACAGCACCTACGGGGAATGTAACTACTACAAGCCAAAACAAAACAGTTTTCAGACTTCATTTGATACAAGTGAAGTAACATATGGAGTCAATAAAATTAGAAAGCGATTGAGTAGTTTTTTACCGCATTAACCCACATCCTCTTATACTCACAAGTTAAAGCAAGAAACCCAGTTTCCTTCAATCAATTTGACCAAAATGATCCATAAAGCATCTATTAATAGTGTATATGGGTGTAAATGTTTATGATCTTTCAGATTCATTTCTTGATTCACAGTAAACGTCATTATATATCATGTTCTTTTGCCTACATGCACATGTTTCTAAAGTGCAGTGCATATGTTGACACTTAACACATGCCAATATAATCTAACATCCATGGAGTAAACATGGCTGACCTTGCTACGGTGATGATTACACCAATTGCCACAAGAAAGCATCCAAGTAGTTGGTTGACCTTATATCTTCTCCCAAGAAAAATAGTTGACAGGAGAATTTGCCACACAAGAAAAGTCTGCAAGAAAATTGTAGGTCAAGTTATCTATCTTTATTTTACCTATCACATGAAATGTAAGCAAGTTGCTTAGATCACAATCTATGAAGCAAATTTTTTATTTTGACAAATTTTGACTGATAAGATCAGAATGGATGGGTTCTTTCGTCATGTATCACGGAAATTGTTTTACATCTAAGACATATATCTATTGGTCTTGTTTCTATGGGTGGAAGGTACGTAATGACCAATTTATACAAGTCGACAGACAATAGTGGTATTCTAGGAATTATAGACGAATGAAACAATAGACATTACACAATGATGTAACAGACCTTATATGGTAGGAATAATGGAATTCATACATTTGAAAGGTGGAGATTACACCAGTTGTAACCAGGCCTATCTCATCATCCAAAGTGTCATTGCCACCAGCAGACCCACATTACAGGACTGTGTAGTATCTAGGATTGGACATTTGATTGTAAAAAATCATGGTAGTAGACAGAAAGAGCTTTTTGTAAAATAGTGTAGCTCATGGGGACGTTCAAATCTATCTATTAATGGGCATATGGTGTTAGGAATTGTTTTGTACCAAAGCAAACTCGTCTAGCACATGCACACACGATGATGCATGTTTTCTATATGTTTGCTTTACTATGATACGTGATTAATGTAACTAACCAAACCTGTGTTTTTTATTTATGAACAATGACACCTATGTCAGAGAACACCTACTCAATTATCTAATCGAACATTATTAATAGCGGCAAAACATATAACTAAGAATATGGAGATCACAACAATTGGCAGAGAGCAATTGAATGCTGATGGCATTTACCTGAGACAATATTGGAATTGATGCACCCGATAGCATTGCTGATACAACATAAAAACAAACAATTGAATAAAATTCAGACATGTGCATATTTATTTACAAGTAAGACGTACATCCAAAGGATAGTATTGACTTATTATCTCCCAGAATATCTATGCGATATTAAGAGGTTGCACTCTGAGATGCTTCAAAAATTAGAGTTGAAGGAAAACGACATAAAATGTGGATGAAAAAGTAAATAAGAATCTTAGAAATCTTTCAATCAATTCTAATATTAAAGATATATACTCAATTCATCCAGGAAATCTTAAATTGGTATAACTAACCGCATTAAAAAAATGAAAGAAAAAGTGATGATAGTTGAGAAAAATTTAATGATATGCATTGCTACTACTGTAAACCTTTAAAATTGGTAAATGATTATTCTCCATAAATAAAATGACCGGTAAAACATGCCTGCAGCTGTTATAATCATATTTAGTTAATTCTTTAGTGTTCACAATTCTGCCATTCAGGAAGAAAAATTGATGAAAGATTACGGAAGACAGGAGCATTTTAATCAAGTGAAAATGCCACAAACTTTGATATTAAACAGAAATCATAAATTAGGACAAGCATTACCTCCTGCCGCCATTCCTGTGGCAGCACCTAGAGCTTCCAAGAGACCAACAATCAGAAATGGAGTTTTAGGCACTGCTAACATCTCATCAGTGACAATGCCAGAACGGTACCGGATATATAAAATAGAAAAGTATACAATTACATATCTGAAAGAAAGAAAATAGCGGTGTAAGTAGTTATATAACCAAAAAGGGGGAGAGGGAACTCTGCTATCTGCATTTTATGCTATTCAACAACAGGATAAAATATTCATCAGTTTCTTTTTTCCAAAGTCCTGGTTATAATTTTTCAGTAATTCTATGTATTAGGATCTAAATATTACTTTAGTGTAAATAATAATAAAAAATACAACAGAAATAAATAAAAGTATAAAAATGTTTATTATTAATTTGTTTGCAATTTTTGGGATAGGATTGGCCATTGGGGGCCTATAAAAATATAAAAATAAATAATGAAATATCAGCAATTTTTTAAATTTTGACCTATTTTACAAAATTGTCTTAAATGTTGCATTTTGAAAACAGAATGACCAAAAAAAATTGTGTTGTTTGTGCCAACACTTCGGTTCTCAAGAGAATGGGTATGGTAAAAAAAAATCAATCAATCAAAAATCGAACTCAACTCGGTTCTTCCAAATAATTTGTGGATGTCTCATTAAACATTTGAGTCCAATCACTTGGTGAAATGACTTAAAAAAAAAAACTTGTTGAATGACCGAAAATTTCATACATGATCTAGAAGTCCTAGCTCAACTGGTAAAATGCCGAAATTATTAGGCCGGTACCTCCACGTGTATGGGAGTTTATAATGGCTTTTGTCATTTAGTCTATCTAGAATAGATACATGTACACACTACTATCACAGGAAATACGGGTAATAAATAAACTTGTTATAAACAAGTTACATTAAATATAATTTGTTGACAAAATCAAATCAAATTTAATTAATATATGTAACCTCTCACCGCAAAGAATACACATACATACCACGTAATTAAGAAAACTAATAATCAATAAATTAAGTACGGATTCAATCACTACTTAACAACAGTAACCAAAACAAAAGAAGATTTAGCACGTAAACATCGCAGTCATCAACAAAAAAATTAATTATTTATTGAAAAAAAATAAACAATAATATGATTTCCTTTGCAATATTTAATCTATAACACGACATCGGATGCTAAGTTTGATTA
Organism: Medicago lupulina; assembly: GCA_958299785.1. Taxonomy (NCBI): domain Eukaryota; kingdom Viridiplantae; phylum Streptophyta; class Magnoliopsida; order Fabales; family Fabaceae; genus Medicago; species Medicago lupulina. The sequence continues at coordinate 53,153,392 of OY283144.1, read as the reverse complement.
AAATAAAACAATTTTAATTAAAATCAACATTTATTGAAATTTCATAATTTCAACACAAAATGAATTATGAAACAAAAAAAATAATAGAATCAAAAGTAGTGAAAAGTAACACATTACACAAAAGTTGAAAACTGAGCCAAGAAGAATGGATACTGCTTTAATGGAACCAACGCCAGCTTATAAAGCACCCTATTTCCGACGCCGAATACAACAACAGCCGCCGCAGCAACCACCACCTTCACCGCCTGATTCTCACTTTTCCGACAATTATCCTCCACAATCCTCTTCTCATCTTCCTCACTGAAATCCGATCTCTCCCTTGCGCCACTGGCTTCTACCACTGGAATCCACGTCCGTCGCCGTAGCTGTAAAGAGGAGATTCCCTGGCGTTGAAGTGAATAGCCGTAGTGGATTCCGGCGGTGGAGTTTGTTGGTTGGAGTAGGCGGACTTGACCGGAGAGGGAGGCGGTGCCGGCGGTAGGTGACCGCCGGCAAAATGACGTCATAGGGTGGTAGAGAGTGCGGAAATTTAAAAATTGTATGTTTAGATTTAGAGAGATTTGGGTGATGATAGTTGAGTTGAGTGTGTCTCACATGGTGAAAGCGAATACACTTAAATAAAAATGGAAAATAAAAAAGTTGATGTTCCAAAATAAAAGAATTTAATAGTGTGAGTGAGTGTGTGACAACTTGACAAAAAGGTGGATTCTGACTTTTTTTCGTTGGCAAATAGCTCCCATACTTCAAAAACCACGAGGAAAGCAATACAAAATGATTATTTCAAATTATTGTTAGAGGATCACAACATAGACCTTTATTTTTAAATAAGAGTTTTTTTAACGTGTATAATATTACACAAGATAAGGGATTATTAATGCACCTATTATTGTTCAACATTGTGTTAAAGTTTGTACTTTATAAAGTTATGGGGTATTCATAATATATAATCCGAACATGTTTAGTATAAGATTTTTTTATGTGGTCTTGTTAGCCTGTATTTTTAATACTTGTTTTCGACAAGAAAACTTTCTAGTCGAAGCTAGTTTTATTATTGATGTTAATCCAGAAATAAGTTACTTCAACATATTGTGAAAGGTTTGACATATTCAAAATTATTCAGTTTTCGACTAAGGAAATTCAAATTGTCTGTGAAGAGGCAAAGTCAACGATTGAAGACACGTGAAGGGATGTTAGATTTGTTGAAGACTTCCAGTTTTAGAACTGTTAGTATCTGTAACAGCCCGTTTTTCGCTAGATTTGTTTTTAATTATTTTTAGAATTCTGCTCTTCCCCCAGCACAAAACACTCGCGCCCTGCAGCCATGCCAAAAATGCCCTTGAGCATGTTAAGTAGCGCAGCGCACCTTAACTTGCGCAAGATGTGTTTTGTGCGTTACTTAAGTAGCGCCGCGTGCGTTAAGTAGCGCATCGTTACTTAAGTCATATACACGCAGGACAGAAACACATTTCCTCATTTCTCCAACTTTACCAAACACGAAATTTTCCCCCTCCAAGTGCGATTTTCACCATTCTTACGCCATTCAAAGCCAATTTATCCCATATTATCAAGTAAGTGATGACTACCCTACTTAATTGCATTTAACTTGTAGAATTTTTTGTTTTTTTTGAAGAAATATAACCTTTTTAGGGTTTTATAAATTTTGCTTGCATGTTAGTTTTAATGATTATTAGTGATGAATTAACTTAGGAATTGTTGTTTAGAAGTTGTTTAGAGTACAATGTGGTAGTTTAGGGTTTACAAATTGTTAGATTACGTAGTTGTTTGAAAATTGCACGCCATGTGTTTGGTAAAATGTCTCAATGGTAATTGTTTTGTTTTTTTGGATTGTGACTTATGAAATTAGTTAGCATATGGTTTGTTAATTTTGATTATAATATGTTTGACTGCAATGTGGTAGTTTACGGATTGAAATGCCATTGTTGGAATTTTAGCGGTGTTGTTGAATTGTTGGAAATGACACAATGTTCGTGTGAAATTGTATCATTGAATTTGTGTTTTGTTAAATATTGTGCAGATATGTCTCGAAGGAATACGTCTCAGATATCGTCTAAGCAGCCTGAGCCGCCTCAGGATAGGACAGACAGACTTAGGACAGGGAGGATTGCCCCTACTGGTAGTGCAAGGAGGGAGATAGAAGCATCACACCCTCCTATGGCTGGTCGAGGGAGAGGTGGGGGAACGAGAATTGCTAGAGTTGATGTTGCGGGAGGGTCAACGTCGCATACGGGTCCATCCCAGACGGTGGACCCGACGCAGTATCAGGTGTATGAGCACTCGCAGGGTCATGAGTATCAGTTTCAGGACCCTCAACCTCACCAGTATCAGTTTGATGCTTATCAGTAGCATCAGTACCAGTATCATCATGAGGAGCCTGTTGTTGAGGAACCTCAGCAGCATGAGGAGGTTGTTGTTGAGGAACCTCCGGCTCGTTTTCAAGGGGTGCCGAGGGTGGTGTACAAGGCCGGCCCGGACGGCTATGCAGGGGGCCTTCTGACCTCAGGCTTCTACCTCACTTTGGTGGACATGTGGCATGCAGGATATGGGTCGATGTCGATGTAAGTATAATTTAATGTTTATTTTACTTCTTTTACTATTTATACAACTTATTCTAATTATTATTTTACTTATTTATTTAATGTTAGCATGTAATTAATGTTTGTTTTACTTATTATTTATTTAACGATGTTGTTTGTTGTGTTTTGTTTTTGTATTTCAGTTTTGAAGAAAACATAGGGTGAAAGATATATCGCACGGGAAGAAGCTGAGCATTAAAAACTTGCATTGCCTATGCCCGGGGAAGAAAATGAGTGGTTTTGGGATGAAATGAATATGTTCAGTCTTACTCCCCTTCTGAGTAGTGGATACGAGAACATATCTCACGGGTTCGTTTGTGCGATGACCGAGAGATGGCATGGGGAGACCAGCAGCTTCCACCTACCTGTTGGAGAGATGACCATCACACTCGATGATGTGGCGTGTCTCCTAGGCATCCCTATCACTGGAAGGCTCCTTCCTGATAGAGAGTTAACCCGTGAGGAGGGGCTAGAGATGATGCAGGCGGACCTACTGTTTACAAAAGAGGATGCCGCTAAGGAGCTGACAAAACAGGGTGGTTCTCACGTCAGTTTTGGTGTGCTGAAGAGGCGTTGCGAGGGGCTCTTGAATAGGTGTAATCAGCTGGTTGAGATTGACACAGAGGAGGAGCAACACGAGCGAGCTCTGGTTAGATTGGCCTGCATTAAGGCTTTTTTGTTGCTCTTGCTTGGCTGGACCATTTTTTCTGACAAGAACAACAAAAACATTAATCTTCTCTGGCTGCTTGCACTGCAAGATATGGATGAGTTGGGTAGCTGGTCATGGGGTGGGATGAGACTTTCTTTCCTATATGAGCAGCTATTTCTTACCTCCGACTCATCGGTGGCCTCCTATGGTGGTTACAGGAGATTGTTTGTGGTAATATTTGTTTTTCTTCTTCTTTACTAATTTGATCGTAAATATTTAGTTGTTTGTATAATTCTTGCGGTGATATAAATATTTGTTTCTTTGTGTTTGCAGGGATGGACTTTGACGCACTTCACGAACATCATTCTGAGGATTGATGATGAGGACTATGACCCTACTGTTTCCCCGCTTGTGAGTCAATGGAGACTTCCCAAGGGCTTTTCTAATCCTAGACACTAACGAGCTGCCATTGATTCCTTGGACCATTCACATGTCACCTGGAGGCCGTACGAGAGACGACGACACATCACGCCCTTTCAGGACATATACGGGTACTCCAGATGGATCATGGCCGGCAGCGACAAAATGGTCCGTCACTTGCCAGAGCGGGTTCTTAGGCAGTACGGGTATGTCCAGAGGATTCCCAGGCCTCCTATAGACATTGAGGTTATTGCGGCGGATGACGTGGCCCATGCCTTCACAGAGTTTGCTCTACATGTCCTCAGCCATCAGTAGAGGGTGATCAGGTTCCGGATAACTAGCCGTGGACTCATACTAAAGGCTACATGAGATGGTTCGTTGCAGTGTCACATCCTATTGTGAACCCCCTACAACCATTCCTGATTATGCAGTTGTTGCCCCTCCTCGTCTTGTCCCTTCTTACGAGGAGGTTATTGTTGAGCAGCAGTGGGCCAGACATCCTCCAAACCCATACCAGATCATTAGCAACATCAAAGCCAGAGTGGACAGTGCAATGGGACATCTTGATGTGTTTGGTAATCCAGAGGTTCTTCGCATAATGCAGGGCATCCAGTCGGAGTGGAGCATGATAGAGCAGATGTCGGCTCCCCAGAGGAGGAGTAGGAGTTCACGGGAGTAGGGTTTTATGATATTTTCTAGGTTTTTTATGACATTTTGAAGGATTTGATTGTAATCCTATAACATTTGCGCTTTTTGGCCCTTTTATGACATTATTTGTTACTTTTTCCCGTTGTTTTATTCTGATATTTTTCGTTGATTGAATGAATGTTTGAATAAATGATGAAAAATGTATGCTTAAATGAATGTATGAAAGAAGGATTGAAAAATTAGGGAAAATAGAGGTTTCTGCCTCTTCTGGTTTCATGCACAGAGTGTGCGCTAGTAAACTAACGCAAGTGTAAATGGTTGCGCCAGTTAACGCACGCAGTGTTTTACACATGCGGCAATTAAGTAGCGCAGCGTGCGTTAACTAGCGCATACATTTACACTTGCGTTAGTTAACTAGCGCAATGGCATTTTCGGAATGGCTGCAGGGTGCGAGTGAAAAGTGCAAGGTGAAGAGCAAAATCCTTATTTTTTTATGTGTTTGTTTGTGATTAATTGCCTCTGTATGTATTTTGGTTGAGATTAGTGGATTTCAGCGTTAGAAGGGTATTTTAGTCATTTTAGACTTAGGCGTATTTTGGTCATTTTGTAAGCAAGGGTAAATTAGTAATTTCACTTTGAGAATTATTTGTGGTAATTTAAGTGAGATAAATTAGTTTCACTAAGAGTTTGATAAATAGTGGTAATTAGTCGTTATTTCTTTTTGACCGTTTTATGAGTAGTAACTTGGTGAAATTAGATTAGTAAGACTTTGAGCCCAATTAGAATGACTAGAGTTGAGCCAAATGAGTAAAGACTATAAGTAAACACTATTCTTTGAATAATTAGGTCTTACACATTCATTTCATAAACTTTTGAGAGAGGTAGAGAGAGAAAGAGCTAGAGAAGAGGAAAAAGGGTTTTGGGAGAAGAAGAGCTTGAAGAGCTTGAAGAGGTGGAGATTTGAGGAGCTAAAGTGAAGCTCTAGCTAGGATTGTGCTCAATTGAGGTAAGGGGGATAGTATACATTCATAACTTAAGCGTAATTCACTTTTTCTACTCAAACCCATAAGTGCTTATTTGGTAGATTGACTTAATTATGAAATTGAATGATGGATTTTCGTTTTTCTACTTGATGCTAAGTTTGGGTAAGTGATATTTGTGGTCAATATGTTTTTGTTGGTGAAATTTCATGTTTGAAGTATGTATATATAAAACCTTTGTTGTTTATGCTTAATTTGATGATTTATGGTGTTGTTGTTGTGGAATGGTGAATCAATTCATGATTATATGTTATGAATCTTGTTGGGTGATGTTGATTTTGTCTATTCATGGTTTGGGTATTCATGATTCGAACTGTTGTTGTTAGTTGTGTTGATTTTAAAAAAAGATGAAATGTTGTTGTTGTTGAACTTTTGGTGTTTTAAGAAAAACTCTTTTCAATTGTTTTCATAAGCCGATTGAGTGTCGGAAAACGTGTCTCGTTGATGGGTTGAGCCTTTGATCATTTGGGATGAATGAGGGACTTAAACAAGTGTCTTGGGTGAATATTTTGTGAAAACCCGTGGCCAAAAATACACCGGAGGTGCGTTTTCGCGGTGCTACGCCTGAAGTAGGGCGCTAGGCGCCCACTTCCAGGAGGCTAGTGCTAGGCGCTGCACTCCAGGCGTCAGGCGCCCTGTACGAGACAACACCATGTGTTGTCGTGTGCTCGGGTGCTATGGGGCCGGCGTGAAGGGGTCCTATGCGATCGTTTAAGTGTGTTCTTTTGCTGTTTTCAATAATATTCTTGCTGGAACATGATTTGCTTACTCTCAGTTTGAAGTTCTTAACTCATGAGAAACTTGAATTTGAGACGAGAATCGGTTTTTGGGAATAATCAGAAATTGGACTTTTTATGAATGAAGGCAATTACATGATTGGTCTACAGTTTTAATGGACTTAGATGAAGCATGTAGGATTGGTGCATAGCCATGGTAACATGAAAACTTGATTTTGATAAAAAGGAGATATAGACGAATTTAGGACTTTTACTAATGAACTTTGGTGAAACTTTGAACTAAGACTTGATAGTTTGCAAGTAACCTATGTTCATAATTATATGGTGGATTAGGATTGTTTTAAAGGTTTTCATACTTGAGTTAGATGTCTTGTTTTGGAAAATGTCAAATGACCGTTTTTGAAAAATGAGACGAACTTAGTGTGATTTTATGATTTCTTGGAATTGGCCTAGGATACTCATATGCCTATGCTACAATGAACTTAAGGGAGTAATGCATATGCCTTGTTGAGGAAATTGATCATGGTTACTTGGTTTTGGTTGAATTACTTTAAATTGTCTTAAAGTTAACTTCCCTTAGAAATGTTGATGTTTATATCTATTCAATGAATGCTTGATGTCGAATATGATTATGCTTTGGTGTTGATTACGAGGATGTTGGTTAATAATCATGATAATGTTTTGTTGATGATTATGAAGATGATGTTGATGATATATATATATATATATATATATATATATATATATATATATATTTGTTGTTGGTGAATTCTTACATATTATTGGCGACGACTTGATGGTGTAAGCATGTATTGAAAAATGTTGATGTTGATTATTGTGACGATTTGTGTGAACATATGCATTGTTGTTGTTGAGTCATATGTTCATGCATACATTACTGATGGTGACGGATTTTATATCCATTGTGGCGATGATTACGATGTGTTTGTTACATCGAAGGTGACGACCTTGTTGGTGATTGGTACCACATGCATGTAGGAGTCGGTCTAGGCGCATTGCATCATTTGACATGAGTCGTAATTGTTTATGTGTTTGGTGATAGTTGTGATTGGTGATGATTTCATATTTGGTGAATACTTGTGATTGATGAATTGCAAGCTTGTTGAATTTGTCGATGACTTCGTGATGACGTGCATTTATAATTGTTGATGAATATTATTACTTGATTAATCTTGATGCTTAATCTTTTGAAAATTGAACTTGATAATTTTAAACTTCAATTGATTATGCTTATTTATGTGATATATTGACTAACCCCCAGTGATTGTTTGGTCACTACCTCACCATATTTGAATATGTTGTAGACGGCGTGCAGGAGTAGCTTTGTTGATTGCTTAGTGAGTTGCTTGAGGATAGCGGGAGCTTCCTCTATTTATATGTTCGAGTATTTAGTATAGGGCTTTGATCTTAGGATGTCGGTCTTTACTTGTTTTTGACGTCGACCATGTTATTTGATGTTGAGATTTATACTCACATGTTGAGACTAGAAGTTTGTTTGGTGATGTATTTATGATGGTTATGACATGGTTATCTTAAGATGTATGCTATTTATCAACTGCAATGTTTTTGTTGAAAATTTTATGCATGTTGATTTGAGACTTATTGAAGATGTGACGACTATTTTTTGAATATTTATTATATTCGCGTGTGTTATGGCTTTAATAGAAGTAGGGCGCTACAATGTGGTATCAGAGCCATGTCGGTCTTGTCCGAACCAGAACCGGGTGAACTTCATGTTTGTATGCGAATAGTATTAAGTTACCTTCAAAACTTGTTGTGTTGTTCTTGTTCTGTTGGTTGTTTTCCTGTTGTATGTGACATGTACCGAAGTACTGTCGGTACTTGTTGTGTTGTGGGGGGAAGCAGGATGCTTCAGGTGTGTTGGGTCCGACAAGGGAGATATCCTTGGATGGAGAGGCTCAGTTGATTGTGGTTTGTGCTAAGTGTCCCGTTCATTTTGGTAATTTTGAGTTTGAGTTGGATTTGGTTTGCTTGCCGTTGAAGCATATGTATGTGATTTTCGAAATGGATTGGATGTTGACTTTTGGTGTTAGCATTAATTGTTTAACCAAGAGTATAACATTCTCTAAGTAGGTGGACGAGGTAAGTGGGAAGTTCTTGATTGCAGAGCAAGTGAAGAAGTCCTTGGATGGTGATGCTAGTGTGTTTATGATGTTTTCTTCGTTGAACGAAAGTCATGAGAAAGGAGTTGGCAATTTGCCGGTAGTGCAAGAGTTTCCAGAAGTGTTCCCAGACGATATTATCGACTTACCGCCGGAGAGAGAAGTGGAGTTTGCAATTGATTTGGTACCAGGAACAAGTCCTATTTCGATTGCGTCGTATCGGATGTCTGCATCAGAGTTGGGTGAGTTGAAGAAGCAGTTGGAAGAGTTGCTCGAGAAGCAGTTCATTAGGCCGAGTGTTTCTCCGTGGGGTTCTCCTGTGTTGTTATTGAAGAAGAAGGACGACAATTTGAGGTTGTGTGTGGATTATCGGCAGTTGAATAAGGTGACACACTTTGAAGGAGAATAAGTTGTTTGCTAAGTTATCGAAGTACGAGTTTTGGTTGCGGGATGTAAGTTTTCTTAGTCATGTGATTTCAAAAGTAGGTATATCAGTGGATCCATCGAAGCTTGATGCAGTGTTGCAGTGGGAGTCTCTGAAGTCTGTTTTTGAGATAAGAAGTTTTCTTGGGTTTGCAGGATATTATTAGAGGTTTATTGAAGGATTCTCTAAGTTGGAGTTGCCATTGATGCAGTTGACTCGGAAAGGACAAGTGTATGCTTGAGGTGGTAAGTGTGAGAAGAGTTTACAAGAGTAGAAGAAGAGGTTAACTTCAGCGCCAATGCTGATTTTGCCGAATCCTAAGGAATCGTTCGTTGTGTATTGTGATGCTTCAAAGATGGGTCTTGGTGGTGTGTTGATGCATAATCGTCAGGTTGTAGCTTATGCGTCGATGCAGTTGAAAGTGCATGAGAAGAATTACTCGACTCATCATTTGGAATTGGCGGCAGTTGTGTTTGTGTTGAAGATTTGGAGGCACTATTTGTATGGTTCTATGTTTGACGTGTTCAACGACCACAAGAGTTTGAAGTACTTGTTTGATCAAAAGGAATTTAATATGAGGCAGAGAGGATGGTTGGAATTTCTTAAGGACTATGCTGTTCAGTTGAGTTTTCATCCAGGAAAGGCGAATATGGTGGAAGATGCTTTGAGTAGAAATTATTTGCGTATGTCTGCTTTGATGGTTAAGGAGTTGGAGTTGATCGAGCAGTTTTGGGATTTGAGCATGGTTTGTGAGTTGTCAAAGGAAAGTGTGAACTTGGGAATGTTGAAGCTGACGAGCAATATTTTGGAAGAGATTAAGAATGGTCAGAAAGAGGAGTTGGAACTTGTGGATCGGGTGGTGTTGGTTAATCAAGGTAAAGGTGTGATTTTAGATTGGATGAGAATGGTGTTTTGATGTTTCGTAACCGAGTGTGTGTACTGGATGTGCCTGAACTTAGGAAGTGTATTTTGGACGAAGGTCACATGAGTAGTTTGAGTATTCATCCAGGAGCGACGAAGATGTATCAGGATTTGAAGTTGTTTTGGTGGCCCAGAATGAAGAATGATATAACAAAGTTTGTGTATGCTTGTTTGGTTTGTCAGAAGTCGAAGGTTGAACATCAGAAGTCGTCGAGTCTGATGCAACCATTGTTTGTGCCAGAGTGGAAATGAGATAGTATCTCTATGGACTTTGTTGGAGCGTTGCCAAAGACTGTGAAGGGTTTTGATTCAATTTGGGTGATTGTTGATCGGTTAACGAAGTCGGCACATTTTGTCAGATTGCATGGTATTCCTTCTAGTGTTGTGTCAAACGGGATCCGAGGTTTACTTCTAAGTTTTGGGAAAGTTTGCAAGTAGCTTTGGGAACTAAGTTGAGGTTGAGTTCTGCTTATCATCCTCAGACTGATGGTCAAACGGAGAGGACGATTCAGAGTTTTCAAAGCTGGTAAAACCCTTTGAAAAACGTGTTCCATGAGTTACTCTTTCCGTCCAAAACTTTGACTTGTTTCGGATTATATAATCCGAAAATTATCAAAGCGTTTCAGATCATATAATACGAAATGCTTCAATAATGGGTGAAAATGAGTCAAACTTCTACTTTGTGGAGTGAGGGATATTTCTGATTATATAATTCGAAAATATTATACACATGATTTTTTTTATGTAGTCCACATTGCACCGACAGTTTTTGTGGTCCACTACACCCAGAAACCTCTATAAATAACTTCTATAATGGGTGAAAATGAGTCAAACTTCTACTTTGTAGGGTGAGGGATATTTTTGATTATATAATCCGAAAATATTATACACATGATTTTTTTATGTAGTCCACATTGCACCAACAGTTTCTATGGTCCACTACACCCAGAAACCTCTATAAATAAGTGGGCATGTTTTCATTAGCCATAAACCACACAAAAAAAACATGGAAATTTATGTCATTGATCTGAACACCAAGCTAGCAGCAGTTTACTACAACATGGAAAAATCAGCCCATCTGTTCAGGAGTCGACCTGAAGTCACCTTCTCGAGGTTGAAAGATCGGATGGATCAAATCAACCGTCAACTCAATCACAGAGACACATGAAGGGTGGACGATGAGTATCGACGACCATCGACGGACTCAACTAGGAGTGTGCAGTTCAACCGGATGAAGCTCATTGATGACAACAACGTGAAAATCATGTTCGTGATCTTTGATCAGTACAGTATTAAAGGGTTGATCGAGTTGGACGATTCGTTCGTCAGATCTGTTGAACAAATTCAAAAAAGTTTCATCTGTCTTAAGAACTATGAAGAGACCAGGGCTCTGCTGGACGCACTAGATGAAGACATTAGTTTAGCTAATCCGTGATCTGTTATGTTTTATTTTAGGCAAAATTACACATTTCGTCCCTTAACGTAATTTTGGGTAACATTTTCCTCCTTTATCTTTTTATTTGTCTCGATTTAATCTTTTATGTTATAATTAAATAACATTTTCGTCCTTTATGTTACTCCCTAAACCTTGAGCAATAAAACACGCAATGATCCAACTTGACAAAAAGGTGGATTCTGACTTTTTTTCCGATGGCAAATAGATATGTTACTTCAAAAACCACGAGGAAAGCAACTACCATATGGTACACCTACGCATCCTATTTTTTTTTTAAATACTCTTTGTTTTGATTATAAAATTTATATTATTCAAGATTGTGTTAAAGTCTGTATTTTATAGAGTTAGGTAGTATTCAGTGTATATAATACGAATATGTTCAGTACAAGATTTTTTTATGTGGTCTTGTTAGCTAGTATTTTCAATACTTATTTTCGACAGAAAAACTTTTTAGTCGAAGCTAAGTTTCAATATTAATGTTAATTCAGAAATAAGTTACTTCGACATATTGTGATAGGCTTGACATATTCAAAATTATTCAGTTTTTAACGAAGGAAATTCAAATTGTCTATGAAGAGGCAAAGTCAAAATCAAAGATACGTGAAGGCATGTTAGATTTGTCGAAGACTACCAGTTTTAGGACCGTTAGTTTCAGCTACTTCTTATTATGTATATATAGGAGTTTTTTTTTTTTTTTATAAGAAATATAGAGGTCACAAATCAATTAAACAGAATCTTACGCTAAATTGACCCAAGCCATAGTGAGAAACGAGTAACAAAAAATGTATGTGTGATTTGATGTACCAAATATTATTAAAGCAATGCAAATCTTTTTCTTTTTAAGTTGTTTGCTTTAGTCTTTGAATTTTTATTCTTTCAATTCTAAAAACCTTTTCAATTTGTCGAATGAGACAGTTATGTTCATCTTTTTTACATTTAAACTCATTAACACCATGAACATTCAATCTTTTTATAGAAAATGTTTTTACAATATGTTCTATGATTTCTAGTTTGATCTTGCAAGCAATAAATTTAAAACTAGCGCTTGTTTACCAAAAACTACGGTAAAAAATTGGCACGTCCAGTGAGATTATTTTGTGCAAAATATTTCTAAAAAAAATAATCATTTCATTTCTTAAAGAAGTTTATCATTTCTGTAGTTTGGTGGCATAAAAAATTCTTCTGAAAAATTTCATTTTTTTAGTGTTTAAAAAATGGTAAATCCCTTCTTGAAATTGCGCATCCAAATACCAATAACGCTTTTGCATCCAACGCACAGAGTAATCCTCAAAGCACACAAGAACAATCAACCCAAGCGTTAGTAAATGGTGTCAATGTGTCAACTACCACGGGAGTAACTTCTCTTATAACAGTTTTGACGGTTTTGGGGGTAACTTCTCTTGTATCAGTCTCGATAGTGGCTGCCTCGACACATTCATACACAGTGGCATTTGTGCCACCACGAATAATTTTCCCAATGACACATCTGGGTACCAATCCCTTAACTGGAATTTCGTGGAAACTATATTCCATTTTATGCCACAATTTACATTAATAACGGTCACTAGGGAATATCCATTGTTGGAACAAAATGTGTTTAACATTACCTCTTGTGAGTTTTGATGATAACAAGGTATTAAAAATTGTCAATTGGATATGCTAATATTATATTTGTTCAAGTGTACAGGACCATAGACAAAATTTTGTGTCTACTTAAAGCTTAGGTACTGGAAGAACAAATGAGAGCAATGGAATCAACAAGAAGGAAGCTTTATGCATTTGAAAAAAAGTTCTCCAGAAGTCAAAGTGCTCCTGAAGTGATGACGTGTCATCAGAAGCAAGTTCATCAGAAGCAAAATCACCAGAAGCTGGAGTTCATCAGAAGATGAGAGACTTAAAGCTTCAAAGGTTGTTCAAAGGATTTAATGACGCCTAGCATTGCAGAAGACCATAAGGGTAAAGCAACGGCTAATTCAAATGGATTTAAAGGCATTGGATGCTCGTTCTTTGAAGAGCGTTGACAAAGTACAATTGTACGAAGTGTACAACGACTACCTCCACTACACAGAGTGTGTCTCTGCTACAGGACAAGAATAACAGCTACGCCTGCAACAATCTTCCTTCAGACTTGGAATGAATTTGAAATTGATCCTTCATAGGACAATAACCATATCAGGCAAAAGATAATCGGAGATTGATCAAAGCTTCAAACGACTCTTTTTGATGTGCTGGAAATTCACAACGTTCATCTCTATATAAAGGAGTGAAGACTTAGAGAATTGTAAGAGACTCAACACCAATTTAAAAGCACTGAACCTCTGCTGAAATTGTTCTGCATCAAAAGTTCAGTTAGAATTTCTTATCAAAGTTCATATCTTAGAAATTCTAGAGTCTTAAGAGTCTGTATCTGATTTGTATGCTGAACACCACTGATTGTATATGAAGTGTTCAACCTCAAACATTTTTCTTTGTAATTCTGTTTGATTAGAAGTCTCTTGCAGTTGTGCTTGAGCATAAAAGTCTCTTGATTGTGTTTAGGAGCATAGGAAATCTTTTGTAGTTGTGCTTAAGTAATTTGAAGTCTCTTGGTAGTTTTAGCAGTGAACATTTGTAATCAGATATTACATTTTAGTGAACTCTCCTTGGAAGTGCAAGGGGGACAGGACTACTTCCGGTTTGTGGAAGGAACATGTATAATTGCTTTGTGTCTTTGTTCTCTCTATGTTTTTATCCGTTGCATTTAGTATCTGAACCTCACTTCAGAAGTTGTATTCTAACTGCTTCTGACCAGTGACTTTAGTAGGAGAAAAAGAAGAAAAAGCCAACACAATTCAACCCCCCTTCTTGTGTTTTTCTCACCTTCAATTGGTATCTAGAGCCTTGGTTCTGTTGAAAACACCTAACAGTGTAACAATCCAAGATCTGAGAAAAACATGTCTAGTGAATCATCTGTTTCTGGTTCTAGTGGTAATCATAATGTTGTACCTTATGATTACAGTGATAATAAGCTGACTCAGGAAAAGTTCCAAAGTTTAATGGAGATCCTGAAGAGTTTTCCTAGTGGAAAACCAACTTCTACAGTTATATCATGGGCTTAGATGAAGAATTATGGGATATTTTGGAAGATGGAGTTGATGACTTGGATCTTGATGAAGAAGGAGCTGTTGTTGACAGAAAGAAACATACTCCTGCTCAGAAGAAAATTTACAATAAACATCACAAGATCAGAGGTTCACTTGTTCTTGCTATACCTCGTGAAAAGTATATGAAGATGAGTGACAAATCTACTGCAAAGGCAATGTTTGCTTCTCTCTGTGCAAACTATGAAGGTAGCAAGAAGGTTAGAGAAGCAAAAGCATTTATACTTGTTCATCAGTATGAGTTGTTCAAGATGAAGGATAATGAAAGTATTGAGGAAATGTACTCAAGATTTCAGACCCTAGTTTCTGGACTACAAATACTTAAGAAAAGCTATGTTGCTTCTGACCATGTGAGCAAGATACTAAGAAGCCTGCCTGCAAGATGGAGACCAAAGGTTACTGCTATTGAGTAAGCTAAAGATCTAAACACCCTGAGTGTTGAAGATCTTGTTAGCTCTCTCAAAGTTCATGAGATAAGTCTTAATGAACATGAGTCTGCTAAGAAGAGTAAATCTATTGCTCTACCATCTAAGGGGAAGTCATCAAAAGCTCTTAAAGTTATAGAATTTGAAGAAGAATCACCTGATGGAGATTCTGATGAAGATCCTGCTAAAATGATGGCTATGCTTTCAAACAGGCAGCAATATCTGGACAACGGTTGCTCAAGACATATGACAGGAGAGAAGTCAATGTTTCTGAACCTCACAATGAAAGAAGGAGGAAATGTGAAGTTTGGAGGCAACCAGTCTGGCAAGATCATTGGTACAGGAACAATTGGTAACTCTTCTATCTCTATTAATAATGTCTGGTTGGTAGATGGTCTTGAACATAACCTTTTGAGTATTAGTAAGTTTTGTGACAATGGTTATGATGTGATGTTTGAAAAGGCCAACTGCACAGTAATCAACAAAGATAACAAGTCCATGGTGTTCAAAGAAAAGAGAGTAGAAAATGTCTATAAAATCAATTTCTCTGAACTGGTTGATCAGAAGGTAATCTGTCTTCTATCAATGAATGATAAGAAGTGGATATGGCATAGAAGGTTGGGACATGCTAACTGGAGGTTAATCTCTAAGCTTAGTAAGTTACAACTTGTCAAAGGCCTACCTAATATTGACTATCATTCAAATGCACTCTGTGCTGCATGCCAGAAAAGGAAAGATTGTTAAATCATCTTTTAAATCTAAAGACATTGTCTCAACTTCCAGACCTTTAGAACTGCTTCATACTGATTTATTTGGACTAGTTAATATTGCATCCTTATATGGAAGTAAATATGGACTAGTCATTGTTGATGATTACAGAAAATGGACTTGGGTAAAATTCCTGAGAAGTAAAGATAATGCATATGATGTATTCAGTAACTTCTGCACTCAAATACAGTCTGAAAAAGAAATGAAAATTTTGAAAGTCAGAAGTGATCATGGTGGAGAATTTGAAAATGAGCCATTTGAAACCTTTTGTGAAAAACATGGAATTGTCTATGAATTCTCTTCTCCTAGAACTCCACAACAAAATGGGGTTGTAGAGAGAAAGAATAGATCCTTACAAAAAATGGCAAGAACCATGATTCATGAAAATAATTTGGCTAAACATTTTTGGGCAGAAGCAGTGAATACAACATGTTATGTTTAAAATAGGATCTATATCAGACCTATCTTGGAGAAAATTGCATATGAACTCTTTAAGGGAAGAAGACCCAATATATCTTACTTTCATCAATTTGGATGTACCTGTTACATTCTAAATAACAAGCTCTACCTAAAGAAATTTGATGCCAAGGCCCAAAGAGGAATCTTCTTAGGTTACTCTGAAAGGTCAAACGCATACAAAATTTATAATTCAGAGACACTATGTGTTGAAGAATCTATGCATGTTAAATTTGATGACAAAGAGTCTGGAAGTGAAATTCCAGAGCAAGATGAAAGTTATGCAGATATACAGGTTATTGAAGATACTCCAGAACCTGATCAGACTGACGAATCTGAAGATAGTCTAGAAGCTGAACCTACTCCAGAAGCTCAAGTTGAAGTAGCTTCTGATGAAGCTCAAGATGGCTCTCAGCAAGCAAATCAATTCAAGAATACATTCAAGTACAAGTCTTCACATCCTGAGGATCAAATCATTGAAAACAAAGACAGTCCTAGAAGAACAAGATCATATTTCAGACAAGAAGAGTCTATGATAGGATTGTTATCACTGATTGAACCAGCTACAGTTGATGAAGCACTATCAGATGATGGATGGATACTAGCTATGCAAGAAGAGCTTAATCAGTTTCAAAGAAATGATGTGTGGGATCTGGTACCCAAACCTCATAAGAAGAACATTATTGGAACAAAATGGGTATTCAGAAACAAGCTGAATAAACAAGGTGAAGTAACCAGAAACAAAGCTAGACTTGTTGCACAAGGATAGAGTCAAAAAGAAGGCATTGATTACACTGAAACATTTTCTCCAGTTGCAAGATTGGAAGCAATCAGGTTACTTCTATCCTATGCAGTTAATCATGGCATAATATTATATCAAATGGATGTCAAGAGTGCATTTCTAAATGGAGTCATAGAAGAAGAAGTGTTTGTCAAGCAACCTTCTGGTTTTGAGGATCTTAAGCATCCTGACCATGTTTATAAACTTAAGAAATCACTATATGGCTTGAAACAAGCTCCCAGATCTTGGTATTATGGACTGTGTAATTTCTTGATTAAAAATGATTTTAAAAGAGGACAAGTTGACACAACCCTCTTCAGAAGAACTCTTGAGAAAGACATTCTTGTTGTGCAGATATATGTTTATGATATAATATTTGGTTCTACTAATGCATCTCTTTGCAAAGAATTCTCCAAGTTAATGCAAGATGAATTTGAAATGAGCATGATGGGAGAATTGAAGTTCTTCCTTGGTATTCAAATCAATCAATGTAAAAATGGAGTATATGTTCATTAAACAAAGTACACAAAGGAGCTTCTGAAGAAGTTCAAGCTAGAAGATTGTAAAGTGATGAACACTTCAATGCATCCAACCTGCACCTTAAGCAAAGAAGATACTAGATCAAAGGTAGATCAGAAGCTGTATAGAGGTATGATTGGTTCTTTGTTATACCTCACTGCATCTAGGCCAAATATTTTATTTAGTGTATGCTTGTGTGCAAGATTCCAGTCAGATCATTGAGAATCTCATTTAACAACTGTTAAGAGAATCTTGAGGTATCTGAAAGGAACAACAAATCTTGGACTCCTTTATAGGAAATTCTTAGATTATAAGTTGGTTCGATTCTATGATGCTGACTATGCTGGTGATAGGATTGAAAGAAAATCAACTAATGGTAACTGTCAATTCCTGGGAGAGAATCGGATATCCTGGGCTAGCAAAAGACAAGCAACTATTGTTATGTCTATAGCAGAAGCAGAATACATCTCAGTTGCAAGTTGTTGTACACAACTACTTTGGATGAAACATCAGTTGGAAGATTATCATATTAATGCTAATAGTATTCCCATTTTCTGTGATAATACTGCTGCTATTTGTTTGTCAAAGAATCCAATTTTACATTCAAAAGCCAAGCAGATTGAAATCAAACACCATTTTATTAGGGATTATGTTCAAAAAGGAATTTTGGATATACAATTCATTGATACTGAACATCAGTGGGCTGATATATTCACTAAACCTTTAACTGTGGAAAAATTTGATTTTATTAAGAAAAATTTGAACATGCACTTAGTGTCTGATTAAATCTGCTTGCTCCTGAACTAGAAGTTAGGTCCTGAAGTTAGTTCAGAAGCTATAGTCCATCAGATGCTCTTAACTGAGGTTCTGAGAAAAATGTGCTTCTGAAGATGACATCAGCATCTTAACTTCAGAAGCTGAATTTTGTGCTTTTGAATAGTAGAGCTAGTGGAAAAGTTGGAGTTACTTTTTCGTAACACCTGTCCCACTAACTTAACAGCTCATATGAAGTTATCTGACGTGTGGCTTAAATGTATTACTGTATAACTTAAGAGGGCAATGATGATTTTAATCTTTGAATGTACTTCTATCTCGTGCCCCCAACTGTCATTAATGATGTTTGTTTGTTCCCTCTGAATTGAAATCGTTTGTTTTTACTCAAATCACTTAGACAAAACACACATTACTCACTTCACAACCTACACTTTCTATTCTCACAACTGATTCTCTGCGAAGACAAAAGTTTATCTTCTTCAAACAAATCCCTAGAACCCTAAAACTTGATTCTCATCAATGGCGTCTTTGAGCTCAGTTCCAGAATCAAACAAGCAAGATACTGTTCAAGGAACTTCCACTCAAGAAACTCCGACTTATGAAATCAAAGGGAGAACCATGGCCTTAAGAGAGTGGGATATAACTTTTCAAGTTGAAAGTCCAATGGATTTGACGTCTCTGGCGTATCATGGCTGCAACATTAGAGAGTACTATGAGTCTCAGGACCTCATGAGTTACTTTGACATACTGAACGGTCCAACCTACACAAATCTCATAAGGCACTTCTGGGTAAGAGCTCATGTTTATGATAAAAAGGCTACCCAACAGGAAATGGATGAGAATGTGCTGATTGACCCTACCCTGGCTGGCAAATCTAGAGAAGAAATGAGTTTGGAACCATTTACCTGCACTGAAATCAGGTAAAGCATTATGGGTGTCCCGATCTTTATCTCTCAAGAAGTAATTGCCTACGTAATCAGGATAGCTTCTGAAGGTAGCTCTAAGGATGGCCTGGACAACAACAAGAAGAGTCCATGGAATGAAATAGTTAACTAAACCATGTTCAACAACAAGAAGAAATGTGTGTATAGTGACTTATCGACAGAGAAGAAAATGCTTATGAAGATTTAGAACGAGAATCTTCTACCTAAAGGAGGAGGTTCTGATCAACCTTCATTGAAGAACAAGGTGTTCCTCCACTTCTTCATTAGAAAGGAAAAAGCAAATATGCCCAAGTATATCTTCAAGCACATGATCAAGGCTTTAAGGGAGAGTCAAACTATCAAGAGAACCTGGGTTCCCTATGGTAGGCTTATCTCAGAAATTCTTCATCAAGGAGGGTTTCTGAAGGCACTAAGTGACACAAGAGTCTTCACTGATCAGCAACTTGGCACAATGACTGGAAAAATAATCAATGGAAGCACTCTCAGAAACATGAATCTGATCAAGAATGATGTATACAAGAAACTGGACTCAGATATGAAGGAATCTAGAGCAATCTCTAATCTTATGGAAGATTTACCTCCAATCTGCAAACAAGATCCACTTAATGTGTAACTCTACTTCATTCATGATCACCTGCAAACCACTGGAAAGACTATCCAACTGGAGAGTATACCAAAACAAATGTATGGTGGTGCTATGCCAGTTGCAAAGAGCAGAAAATCAAAGAAGAGAGCACTCATAAAAGTTGAGTATCTGGATGATGATGCTTCTGAACAATCTTCTAAGAAAGCTAAGAAGGCTAAGAAGGAGAATGCATCTACTCAAGTTGACCCTGCAGTACCTTCAATTCAAGAAGAGCTTAAGGATTTAGCTCCTCCTGAAGTTCTAAGCAAAAGAACCAGAAGTGGCAAGTAAGTTAAACCTTCACTACCTCAACCTGCTCAACCTTCCATTCCAACAAAGAAAAGAAAACATGTTGTCAGGAAGCTTAAGACTGCTCCTGAAGAGGAAGATGAAGAAGCAACAGAGCTGGTTTCAAGAGAAGTCAGAAGAAGGAAGGAAGTTGACGCTGCTGTGGAGAAAGCACTTCAGCTAGCGAAGGAGATTAAGACACCTGCTGAGGTCCTGGCAAAGGAATCTACAGTTGAAGCTGCTCAACTGGGATTAGATCTTACTGAGAACCTGCAGCAGATGGCAGTGGCTGCTGATTTGGTGGAAGCTACTGAAGTTGTTCAAAAGGAAGCTGGCTGTTCAAAAGCAGTTGCTTCAGAAGCTGAAATAGTTAATATAAAATCTAGTACTTCCTCTAACACTAGGTCAAACCCAGCCTCCCTTTCAACATCTTCATCAACCTCATCTGATATGGATGACATACCTTTAAACAGAGTCTATACAACCCTCAATAAACGTTTGTCCCCATCACCATCCACCAAAACACAAAAAAAGCCAGATTATGATACATTTGTTCTCATGTATCCTTCTGTTGAAGAAAGGTTACATGAAATGCAACAAAGAAGGATTGATGATTGCAAAAATATACCTTTTAATCACCCATTACAAACACCTATGATTGAACCTATTCAATCTATTCATCTTGATGGAGAGGGTGCAATTGATTACCCAAGGTCAGATTTTGCAAATATTGATGTATCATCATCTCACCCTAACTCTCCAACCCAAACAACTCAAACTTCTGAACCATCAATCATTCAGGACTTGATGAATCATTACTCAGGTGAATTACCTGATTATGAGTCCAACATAGAAAAAGCCTCTGACATAGCTTCTGATGAAGTTATGACAGAAAGCCCCCATCAACAAACACCTTAGGAAGAAATGGCCTCATCGACCAACATAGATTCTATCCCTATCCCTGATCATGTTCCTGAACAAGATGTTCCTGAACTAGTTGTTCCTGAACAACCTGTTCCTGAACTAGTTGTCCTTCAACAAGTCTTATCTAGCCAAACACGTGCAACCAACACCATTGCTGAACCTGAAACCTCCATAAATGACCAACCCTCATCTTCTAGATTAGCCATTCAACCTTGTGCTCCTTCCAAAACAGATGTCCCTTCTCCAACCACCCTGTTTCTAGATTCTACTATTCTAGCAGATGTGTCTGAGAATATCTTTCAGGAGCTGAACAACTTGGTTCAAGCAAAAAATAATTTGATTCATGAAGATAGCTATGAGAAGCAGTGGAAGAGATTAAAATAAAGAGTAGACTATGTCTTGATTGAACTTCAGAGATCATGTCTTGATGCTCAAGACTCTGATCAAAGCAAGCTTCAAGATTGGCTGAAAGGGGTTGATAACAATCTGCAAGAAGTGCAAGTTCTAAGAACTTGGATGCGTACTCCTATTTGCTTAAGAGCAAGGAATGCTATTGATTTCAATTGGTTGTCAAAGTTAAATGTCAATCCAGTCTCTACATAACTAGCCTTGGTGCAAAGGAATGCTGAACTAGAAAAAGAGAACAAGCAGTTGAGGAAAGAACTTCTTGACCAGAAGCTTCTACTGCTTGAATACAAGACTTCTACAGAAGCTAAATTGGAAGAAGCCAGAGTCAGAGAAGAGAATATCATCAGAAGTAATGAAGAGTTCAAGAGAGATATGAAGGAACAAGCAAAAGAAACAAACAGGATGATGAAACAGATGATGGAATTGATCAAGAAACAAGCCCAACCCTAGTTGCACACCCTTAGCTTGTTTTTATTTCTGTTGTTTGTATCTTTTCTTATGTTTACTTCTAAACTTATGTTTTCATGATTTTGAATTACTGCTTTTGATTAATATTTCTAAACAATTTGTGTGCTACTGAATATACATTGCTTCTGAAATATGTGTTTACTTATAGAATTTTTCTCACTGTTTTTCTCATCTCTTCTTTTTGTCTTTATTTTTTTTATACTTTTTTTTGATGACAAAAGGGGGAGTAGATGTATAGTATGTATAGGCTCTGAGCCCCATTAATTTAATTTCAAACAATTTAAATTAATAGGACCATCTTCTTATCTCTTAGTCTATTATTGTGAGATAATTCTGAGAGTTATTACGTTTTTAATGATGAATTTAATTAACAATAATAGAACTCAAGGGGAGCTTACAAACCTCACCTTAAAGTACTATTGGACTCAGGGGGAGCTTACAAACCTCATACCCTTATAGTCAACTTGTTAATTAGATTAACAACAATTGAACATTTTAAATACTAATGTTTGTCATCATCAGAAAGGGGGAGATTGTTGGAACAAAATGTGTTTAACATTACCTCTTGTGAGTTTTGATGATAACAAGGTATTAAAAAATTTCAATTGGATATGCTAATATTTGTTCAAGTGTACAGGACCATAGACAAAATTTTGTATCTACTTAAAGCTTAGGTACTGGAAGAACAAATGAGAGCAATGGAATCAACAAGACGGAAGCTTTATGCATTTGAGAAAAAGTTCTCCAGAAGTCAAAGTGCTCCTGAAGTGATGACGTGTCATCAGAAGCAAGTTCATCAGAAGCACCTCATCAGAAGCAAAATCACCAGAAGCTGGAGTTCATCAGAAGATGAGAGACTTAAAGCTTCAAAGGTTGTTCAAAGGATTTAATCACGCCTAGCATTGCAGAAGACCAGAAGGGTAAAGCAACGGCTAATTCAAATGGATTTAAAGGCATTGGATGCTCGTTCTTTGAAGAGCGTTGACAAAGTACAATTGTACGAAGTGTACAACGACTACCTCCACTACACAGAGTGTGTCTCTGCTACAGGACAAGAATAACAGCTACGCCTGCAACAATCTTCCTTCAGACTTGGAATGAATTTGAAATTGATCCTTCATAGAAAAATAACCATATCAGGCAAAAGATAATCGGAGATTGATCAAAGCTTCAAACGACTCTTTTTGATGTGCTGGAAATTCACAACGTTCATCTCTATATAAAGGAGTGAAGACTTAGAGAATTGTAAGAGACTCAACACCAATTTAAAAGCGCTGAACCTCTGCTGAAATTGTTCTGCATCAAAAGTTCAGTTAGAATTTCTTATCAAAGTTCATATCTTAGAAATTCTAGAGTCTTAAGAGTCTGTATCTGATTTGTATTGTGAACACCACTGATTGTATATGAAGTGTTCAACCTCAAACATTTTTCTTTGTAATTCTGTTTGATTAGAAGTCTCTTGCAGTTGTGCTTGAGCATAAAAGTCTCTTGATTGTGTTTAGGAGCATAGGAAATCTTTTGTAGTTGTGCTTAAGTAATTTGAAGTCTCTTGGTAGTTTTAGCAGTGAGCATTTGTAATCAGATATTACATTTTAGTGAACTCTCCTTGGAAGTGCAAGGGAGACAAAACTACTTCCGGTTTGTGGAAGGAACATGTATAATTGTTTTGTGTCTTTCTTCTCTCTTTCTCTCTCTCTCTCTCTCTCTCTCTCTGTTTTTATCCGCTGCATTTAGTATCTGAACCTCACTTCAGAAGTTGTATTCTAATTGCTTCTGACCAGTGACATCAGTAGGAGAAAAAGAAGAAAAAGCCAACACAATTCAACCCTGCTTCTTGTGTTTTTCTCACCTTCATCCATATGGTATGCCAACATCAGTGATGGCAGGCTTTCAAACAAATGCATCTTTATGTGGTTTACTACAAAATCAACATATCATTTTTCTCATATATAAGGGTGACTCATCATCTCCTTCAAGGCATGATTCATTTTGACACACACACTTAGAGGTATTCAATCTCATTTCTTACACTTATTTGGGCGCTAGAGTGCTATCGTGCTCGCATACACCTTTTGTTATGTTGTGAAGACTACATTGCCACTGTACTGGAGCACGGTACACAAATCAATATGTATATATATATATATATATATTGACACACACAATATATACCTTTAATTTGTTATTTAAAGGTTGATATTACTCAATTTATCTTTTAAAATCAACGGTTCGCGTAAAAAAAGTTGTTCACTTTAGATAAGCCTTATCGCACAAAATGGATTCCTAGATCAACAAATTTACTATGTCGTGTTTAACTTTAGGCTATTACTTTTCGCACCCTATCAGTTTCTCACGCACCTTACTTTTTTTCCCCAAAATTACCCTTTATTTGTACTATATAATCCAAAACAAATTGTTAGGTTTTTCATATTATATAATCTGAAATTAGCTTTGCCCAAATTTTTAAAGAATGTGGTTTATATTATTTCGATGACAAAAATATAAACAAAATTAAAAGGACAGAATGATACAATTAAATCTCATTTTACAATATATCAATACATTTACAATAAAATAAAGCTTTAGCTTAAAGCTTTTTAAGCTTATTACACAAAGTATTCAAACCTAATGTTAATCTATTAAAAACCTAAAGTTAAACTAGTGGTGCAAGCTAATGGAGAGGATATCAGTAGGGAAGGGGGGAGGAGAAAAAGATGGTGGGAGAGGGGGCTGCTGGAGTAAAGTTTATTTCCTTTCTAGGGTGAAAGAAACCATGATGTTCAACCTCTCACCCAAATAAACCTACATGACAACCAGACAAACTACATTTTTTTGCAGCATGTCACCATCCCCATTGACCGTTCATATAATCCCTAAATTTCGAAAGTATCATTTTTTTTTGAAAGGCCAACGATGGATCACATTGTTGTAGAAGGAAGAGGATGAAAGAGTGTGAGATTATGGTGTGATAAATTGTGAAGGTTTTAAGGGTATTTTGTTGGTGTAAGCCCTAGAGGCCAATGGTTTATGTTAAACTTATGTTGTGTATCATGACTTTTACTATTAAATAATATATGACATTCTTTATTATAATTATTGTAAGATTAATAAAGTCCCAAAAATAGATAGTTCGTGTAATGTAATATTAAATGTGACTTAATCACGAGATTACATTAACATATAGAACAATATTCTTAAATGTATTCGTAGTCAAGCTTTAATATAACCTGGGATCATAATAAAGAGCAGAGATTATTATGTATGTAGACTTATGACCAACATATCATGGGTCATGGATATGAGATATTAAGTCTATATATAGGTATAAATATTAGGGGTTATATTTATACTGGATTGACCCACCGTGAGAATACTACATAGTATGTTATGAAAATGTCATAAGATATTCTCACAATGATAATGGTACCACTTTTAGACCTGAAACCATTGTGATCCCTAGATGTGAACTAAGTGTTTTATTGCCATTGGAACATTGTCTGTAACATGATAACCATAACGCTGGTTAATGAGCAATTGACGAATCATGCTGAGAGACATGAGGGTCCTATATGGGATTTATCCCTCCTTCATAATAGGAAATATATCTTTAGGCATCTTGATGAAATATGATTGTAAATTTGTATGGCATGCCGAATTAAGTCAATATGAGATATTAGGCTTATTCGTCATTCAATATATTTAAGGATCAAAAGATATAAATATTGATCCATACAAGGGTGACAAAATATATGCCTTGTGATCAATATAGATACGAGGACAAAGAAGAATGGTACGCATGAACATTATCATGAAAAGGTTTCGTCAGATCACTTGGCATTCTTGTCACTTGGGTCACAATGGTGTGTTGCTAGATACCGCTCACTGTTTATAATATTCAATATAGGATTTAATATTGTTGTCAGCGTGACAAAAACCTACAGGGTCACACACAAAATAACGGTCGAAAGGAGAAATCTAAGTAAGACTTATAAGATGGGTGTGTTTAGCAAATAACGCTAATTAGTTAGTAGAAGGCTAAATAAGTTTATGGGCTTACGGAAGACCAATAGTGAGAGGTTGCACGTTTTAGAAACCCCAATACTCACGAACTTCTGATCGCTTGGCTAACACCGGGGACTAGAGGAGCACCGTTCGTGTGGACGAGTAAAGGCTTTGCTATTTTGCTTTGTTGTGATCGAGACTCTTTTCTACACTTCAAAATGTAACATTCTATCGCCAATCATAACAAATTCGTAATGATCCAAGGAAAGGAAATCAAATTTTTTTATTCCGCTACATATTATTGAAATCGATTTCCCTTCATATTTATAGTGGAAATTTGTGATGACAGTGTTGCATAGAATGTAACGAATGTTAATTAAGGGTCTAAAAACGTATTCAATGGGTTTTACCAGCCATTTAAGCAGGTAAAACCCTTTTAATAATGTGTTCCATGAGTTACTCTTGCCGTTCAAAACTCTGACTTGTTTCGGATTATATAAATAAAAAATTATCAAAGCTTTTCGGATCATATAATCAGAAATGCTTCAATAATGGGTGAAAATGAGTCAAACTTCGTACTTTGTAGGGTGAGGGATATTTATATAATTCAAAAATATTATGCACGAGTTTTTTTTGTATAGTCCATGGTGCACTGACAGTTTTTGTGGTCCACGAAGCCTAGAAACCTCTATAAATTAGTGTGCATGTTTTCATTTGCAGTAAACCACACAAAGAAACCCATGAAAATTTATGTCATTACTCCAAACACCAAGCTAGCAGTAGTTTACTACAATGGGTGAAAACCTCCGTATCTGATTAGGATTCACACTAATGTCACCCGTTCCGGGTTGAAGGATTAGCTGGACCAAATCAACCTTCAACTCAACCATAGAGACACAAGGAGGGTGGACAATGTTGTTGTATCGACAACCATCAACCGACTAAACCGGAAGTGTGCGTTTTAGCCGGGTGAAGCTCATGAACGACAACGACGTGAGAACCATGTCCTTGATCTTTGGTTAGTATAGCATTAAAGGACCGATTGAGTTAGATGATTCATTGGTCAGACTTGTTGAACAAATTCAGAAAAGTTTGATCCGACCCAAGAACTACGAATAGATCAGGATCTGCTGGACGCACGAGATAAATATATTAGTTTAGTTGATCCATGATTTATTATGTTTTATTTTATTATGTGTTTTATGCTGATGAATTATGTTGTTAAAATCAATATATCTATGGTCAGTTTTGAGTTTTTGAATTATGTTGTTTTATTTTGTTTTTCTGTTCTTCCCACAAATTTCGTTTTTGTCTGCGTCGAAGGAACACATTAAAGAAATACGAAGAGAAAAGTTTTCTGAAGATTTTTGTAACACCCCGTTTTCCCAACATATAAATAAGATATAATAAATCAGAGTTCATCGCAAACAGGATGTCACATTTCGTTCTTCAAAATACCATTAAATATAAATAGAGTTAAATTCGCTATTTATTTAAACAACTTCCTTCGATAATTTAAAATAATGTCGCAGCGGAAAATATTCAATGTTTTAATAAAAACTCGGCACTCAGGCCTCAACATCAGCAACATAATAAAGTTTCAAATTCAAAATGTGGTTCAACATCAACTTATAAAGGAATACGTAACAAGGAAAACAAAACATATAAATATCCTCATCCCGTTACGTATCAGAGCATGACTCCTAAGACGATACGAGGAATCAACTCACATCAGCGGTTACTCCTGGTTATCTGCACGTTACCCACGTAGAGACAACATTCAATCAGAAGGGGTGAGATTTCACATTAAGTAGTAATTTGCAACAATTCATGTAAAGAATTAATCAATGCAAAACAACAATTTATCAATAAGAATACTTCACATAATCCAACAACAATCATCATTTAACTTCATTCAATAATGCAACAGCCACAACTCAACAATGCAACAACAACGACTCATCAATGCAACAACAACTACTCAACAAATGCAACATATTATGCATGTGGTACCAACAGAGCTACAACTCCCTTCGCTAAAGTCATATTCAACTTGACAGGCTACAACCCCCTTTCGTTTGACAATGCTTATGCAATGACACAACTTAAATGCAACAACAGCAACATCATAAAATCATATTAAATCAACCACAAAAGATTTGCACATCAACTCAAAACCATTGGAAAGATAAATCAGCTATCAACAATTTTCATGTTTATGACAAAGTTCGACTCAAAACAGAAACGTGCGAAAAAGACACAAGAACACGAAAACAGGCAATCTGCCAATAAACAGTTCGCTAGGCGAGCTCAATTACTCATTGCAGCGAGCGACGGCGTTTACTCGCTAGGCGGGGAAAGCATTCGTTGTGGCGAGTTGGGATCTACTCGCCAGGCGACTAAATACACTCGCTGTGGCGAGTTGGGAACTACTCGCCAGGCGACTAAATAAACTCGTTGGGTGAGCGATGACATATGCTCGATAGGCGAGATTGAGCACTCGTTGTGGCGAGCGACGACAGGTCTGCGAAAAGACCTCTGTTCTCACTCCAAAACCCCAATTTTGACAACCCCAAACCCAAAAATTGATAGGAAACATTACCTACTGTTATTCTACAACCTAGACGTCACTTTCTTACGTTAATTCATGGAATTACCTACACTTTCAACAAATTTTATTGAATTTAAACCTAATTTCTATAACCTCAAAACTCAACAACAACAACAACAACAACAACATGATTAAACCCTTTTCAGAATCATATGCTTAAGATTAAAGAAGGTTAGTCCCACCCTTACCTCTAGTTTTGTGAATTTGATGATTTCCTACGGTGAAATCTCTCTCTAGCTTCTTCTCTCTATTCCTCCTTGCCTCTTTTTGCTCTCTTTAGCAATAACCCTTCTTCTCTAATTCTCTTCCCTATTTATAAACTTTAACTGAGTTTGTTACTAATCTTTTCATATTACTACCCGCACCTCTCGAATTTGCTACTATTACTTAAATCATTAAACACTACTCATCTCACTAACTACACCTCTCCTATTCTTAACCTAACAAATTCTCCTTACTCCAAAACTGCCCTTATGCCTCATTAATCTAATTTAATTATACTCATTCACTAATAATGTCATAATAAACCACTAATAAATACTCACATCTAATACAAAAGTCACACATCGCAATTATTCAAATAAAATATACAAAAAGACACTAAACTTGATAAAATAAATAAATAAATAATAAAAATAGGGCGTTACAATTTTCATCATACTGTCGAAAATCTATCCGCTGAACTTTACGCTAAAGATGTTCATTTAAAAATAGATAGATAGATAGAAAATATAGATCTTCATTAAGCTGTCAAATATCTCTCTGCTGAACTTTACGCATAAGATGTTCATTTTAAAAAAAATAGATAGATAGATAGGAAATATAGATTTTTATAATGTTGTCAAATATATATGCACTGAACTTTACGCTAAAGATGTTCATTTAAATACATATATAGATAGAAAATATTGACCATCATTATGCTGTCAAATATCTCTTCGCTGAACTTTACGCTAAAAATGTTCATTTAAACACATAGATAGATAGATAGAAAATATAGATCCTCATCATGATTTCAAATATCTCTCCGCTGAACTTTACGCTAAAGATGTTCATTTAAACACATAGATATATAGAAAATATAGATCCTCATCATGCTGTCAAATATACAAAAGATATATAGGGTGCAAGTCAGGTTCATAATCCGAATCATATCAACACAATTTTTTTGTGTGGTCCACATTGCATCAACAGTTTATGTGATTCAAGACTCACAAAAACTTCTCTAAATAAGTGTGTTTGGTTTGTTTGCCGTAAAACACAACAAAAAACTCTGAAAAATCTTCTGAAAGATATGAACATCAAGAGGTTGCTATGAGTTAGATCTTGGTGCCTTGAAAATATACTTATGTCAGTTGGCAAGGAAATGTGATATGACTCAAAACAATAATCTTGAAACACCTTGTCTTTAATCATTATTTTGCAAATCATATTATGAAGAGATTCTTATGAACTTGATCTAGTTGACCAGCCGAACGAAATACGTCAATTAGCAGGCCAGTTGGATCAAGTACAAAAGCACATCTTCGAACACATTCTTAGAAGATCCATCATTTATGTTATTATGTTGTTTTAAGCTGTTTAATTATTTTTGTACGTTTAAACAAAAACTATGTCATTCACCATGAATACCTACCATAAATGAAACTTAAACACAATCTGGCGTTAGTCAGATTATACGACCCAAAAATATTTAGACAATTCGGATTGTATAATCTGAAGACTCTCAAACTAGGTGGACTGCGACGTTTCATCAAAGGTTGAGACAATTTGTGGTGTGTTTAATAAATTTTCGGTCGGTTGGATCATGAAAACTTTGACTATAGTTATGGTCTAGGACCGGTTTAAGGCTATAATTAGGCTTGCATGCATCAACAATTTCATTCATTCTTCATTTCCTATCTTTTCTTACTTTTTCTTAAAACATTTTTTAGTTTTTTTTAGGAGTGTTTATGATGTTATGGTCGGTGGTGACCGCTCATAGAATCGCTGCAATTACTTTGCAATTTATGCGGGAATTATATGACGATCAACAGAGACCTTTAATATCAAATACAAAAGTCAAAGTATAAAGGTATTTTCAAAAAATTTATCAGGCGCGCAAGAATGACATAGATTGAGAAAAATAAATTCCTTAATTTTATCTTCGTCTAAAATTAAAGAGTGGCCACATGACATCACATCACATCAGTCATATGTTTTGATTTGAAATTAGAAGATCTACTTCCGTAATCATACACCATTTACATCTCCCGAAATTGAGACACACTCACATAAATAGTTATTTTTTAAAAGTTAAATTGGTCTAATGATGTTGAATGATGTGACTAATTTATTTACCATTTAATTTTCTTTATTGTTGTGTGTGCGCCCAAAAAAAATTATTTATGTTTATATGTATGTAAGACTTTCTCCCTAAAATTTTAGACATCTAATGTCCAAGTCTAAAATGGTTAAACGGCATATATCAACACTAACATTCTAAATTCAGTTAACAAACACTAATATTCTTTTTAAAAAAGAAAACACTAATATTCTAAATTAGGACAATACATGCTAAAGTTTTTCTCCTAATTTAATTCATGGCCTAAATCTACGTGAGAACCATGTCCCCGTTTATTAATATGATATAAGAGTTTATCCATTTGAGACGCCTAGAAAATTATCTACACATCAAACTTAATAGTGATGGGCATGAATTAAACTCTATATAAACACTTAATATTGTCTCAGACTCTATCCATTCGAGCCATCCACTAAATTATCCTCACAACAAACACAATAGTTCACCTTACTTTGAAATCCATGTATCATTTATTATGGAACTGATTCAATAGCTTTCTTATAAATACTAAAAGAATCTTATCTTTGGTGATTTATTTCTTTTATGATGCAGAACACTGAATTGAGAGTGCTTGGAGACAAGGGAATGACAGTGATAGTGGCACAAGCAAGAAAAAGTGATGATGAGGATAATGCCTATTCATTTGGTGCATTGTGACATTACTGGAACAGGGACTGGTACTTACTTGGGTAGAGCATGGATGTCTCATGGTTAGTTATTCTTAGTTACTTTGATCATTCACTTATTCATATTGTATCTTATAAATAGGACTCATATTTTAGCGTAAAGACATACTCGAAAGCAATACAATATACTCTCTTGTTCTTTCTTTATCTTTTTCTCTCTACTTTTTAATATTGTAAAATATCTTACAATACTTTAGATTAATTTCATAATACATTATCGGTACGAAACTCTAATACCATTTGAGGTAATATTGATTCTTACATCTTTTATGATGATTTGTGGTTGCTGATCAAATTATATTTGGTTTTAGTGGATGATAGTTATCTTTTTAGAGGACTCTGTTCCCATGATTCACTCTTGAAGCATAGAACTGCTATTCATAGTACATACTATTGCTCCCTAAAATTAATTCCATATTTTACATGTTTAATAAAAGGTGTTAAAATATGTATACCTACAACAATACGTAATTTGGACAGCGAGGAACCAACTTCTACGGTTAATTTAGAAGCTCTTCGTGAATATATGCACACTCAAAATGGGTGTAGTGGTTTTATTCTTTAATATTGGTTTAGTATGTTAAAATTTCATACTATAATAGTTTTCTTCTATAATAGTATTGGTTGTTGAATAGTTGCTTATTTGTTGATGGTTTTGATTTAACTTCGACAGTAAAAATTCTTGAATCTTGTTGGTTTCGATTTTACATATAAATTTTGTTTGAAAAATTTAACATTGAAGCAACTATGAAGATTTTTTTAAACAATGAAGATCTTTATGATATAGTTTTCGAAGAACTATTTTTTCTATCCATGAAGGATTGCTCAAAGATCGAATATTTTTTTCATTGTTTAAAATTATTTGATCTTAGTATAAGTTCAGTCAAAAGAGTTAAAAAGAAAAAAATATTTATGTCTCTTAAATGTGCTTCTGAAGTAGCGAAATTGAGAGAATAATATTAAGAAAATTTTAAAAGATAAATCACATTTGTGATTGAACATAAGAATATTCATTCATTGAAATGAAGTCTTACATAATAAATTAAACTTTACTTCTAGATTGAATCATTCATACTGTTTGTTTCTTATAATTTGTGTTCCACATATTTAATTTTTAATTTTTTGTGTAGAATGCTCCACATAAATCCTTTTCTAATGAAATATTAGGTACTGTTTTTACAAAATAACTATAAACCAGAGTTGTATTATTGATTCCTTTTAAAACGTATGTGTATACTATTTTGAGGTTTCGTGCCAATATTTCTCCTTGAACTTTGAGTCACTAAGAGTACAATAATTTATGTATATTTTGTTGGCAATTGTTTGTAAATAAAAGATTTCTTATGAATAAGACTACAAAAATGTTTAGCAGGGTGATACAAAGAAATTTAATATTATTATTACGTTTGGCAGTATAAAAATTATTGAAGGCTCCAGAAGAGCCAATATATTGTTGTAAGGACAAATAGAATTACACGCTGAGAATGCATTATATTCTTTTAGGTTTCATAGAAATTTATTACGTTTTAAGGATATTTTTTTAAATGGATATCATGTTGAAATAAGAATATCAAATGAAGGAGATATTGAATATCTCTATAAGAAATAAAAAAGTTACATGTCTTTTCTTTTGCGTCATCTTGAATATATTATGATGTGAAGAAAAAAATAGTTGATTTTTGTTTTGATTTTGGATATGTATTGTAGAACCAAATGTTTCTTCAAGTCTAATAACTAAAGAGGCAAAAGTTTCTTCATATCTTATAACTTTTGTGCTTTACTAATTCCCAAAGAAACTTGATAATTTGAGGAAATGAAGCTCATATTTGGGGATATTTGTGAATAAATGCACACATAATTATCATGTGCACCAGGTATATATTTTATAACTTCATTTGATGCATCAATTATGGTCACATGTATGTTTATTGTTAACTTACAACTAGAAGTTTGTGTGAGTATTTGACTAACATCTCATTTTCCTCATCAAATAAGTATTTAAACGTACATGAGAATTGATAATGAACATTCAAGTAGCATATGCTCATATAAAAAAGGACTTAAAGATCCATTCATTTGACGTCTAATGTTAATTGTACGATCAATACTTATGAGATCAGATATTTCAATTTCTACTTGGGAATATGAAAACTTTCATTTTGAGACATCGATTCGCTTCAAGCAAACAAGTTAGCATATTTAAGTCATCCCCTAGTTCACAATTTCATTTTTGGTTTATAAACCTAATATTTCCCATTTAAGTGTTTACTGGTGTTTTTGGTAAATAATAAGACTAATTTTGATTATTACAAGCAAGATCAATCTAGAAATCCTAGGACATGTTGTACAATCTTTTTCCAGTTAATACATGAATGTTCATCATATTCATAGTTTGCTTTATGAACAAGATGAAGAAAACCGTTTTTAGAATGAAGATAACTGTCTTTCGACAGAAATCAGAAGCATAAAACAAGTAAAAAAATTAAAGTGTGAATCCAAAAACTTAAAGAAATGTAAATTGCATTGCATTGAATTAAAATGTGGTTCACCAAATCAAGTTACATACATTATGTAACTCTTTTATCTAAACGCTGGTACTTTGAATGTTAGAATTCTATAATAATGATTTGTGACCCGTTTTTCCTATGAAAAACTTACTCATACATAAGAAAAATAACTGTAAAGACCAACGACTAGAAACTACATTCCTTCGACAGCTTCAACATGCTTTCCACGTGTCTAAACCTTCAAACCTACCTCCTTAGAGAATTCAAAGCCTTCAAAGGCTTCTCGAGTCGAAAACTGCATCTTCCCCGATCGAAGTTTTCACTAGTCGAAATCTGCACCTAAGGCTTCTCCAATTGTTGAAGTCCTTCCTTGTCGAAATTTGGCTGCTTTCTCTCTAGACTTAGAAAATCCTGCAGTCTTGCATTTTCCTTTTCTTGTCGAACATCACCCTTTGAAAATACATATACCAATAAGCATTTTTGGATGTGTTGTCAATGTTTCAATTGCTCCAATAATATGCACTTAGATGGGTCGTAAATGAATATTAGGAAACAATAATTGATATGAATCTCCATCTATTGTAAAATATCTTGAATAAATAATTGGAGATCAATTTAAAGCTCAGTAGGCTGATTATTAATAAATTAATTTTCTCAATATTAGGGGGAGAAAATAAGCAGCTGGATATATGAACCAGAAGTTCAAATAAGAAAATAAGCAGTTGAATATATGAACCAGAAGTTCAAATGAAAAAAATAAGCAACTGAATATATGAACCAGAAGTTCAAATGAGAAAATAAGCAGCTGAATATATGAACTAGAAGTTCAAATGATAAAAATAAAAATAAAAAGCCACAGAATATATGAACCAGAAGTTCAAATGAATCATTTGAAATAAATTATTATTATTCTCATCTTGATCCTCATATAAATTAGTGTGAACCAGAAGTTCAAAATATAATTTTATTTGCAAAGTTAAGCAAACCAAAGGTTTCCAATTCAACGGCTAAGATGAAACCTCGAATCAAGAGGAGTACTCAAGTTGCGCACGCGTACAACGCAAAGCCCGAGACGCGTGCAATCCATGAGCCAAACACGTTTCGGTTCAAGGCATTAATGCATTAACTGAACAACCATCACATCATGAACGTTTCGGTTCAAGTAAATAAATGCTAACTACTCCCACTAACTCATAATCGAGCGCCACCTCCTTGTGGATAGAATTAAAAATTTACGACAAAACGCATCGAGCTCCACCGACTAAAGCCATTGCGCCTTAAAGGCATCAACGACTTGGGGGGAAACTCTTATGGACCAGTCAGAAGACCAATCACACGCTAGCACGTGGCACGACTTACACCTTCTTAAGGCTCCGCGCCTGAAGGAGCAAGCCAACTTGAATACACCGTGTCACATTGAAGCGCACCCCCGCGCGAGGATCACCATACATGTGTCATCCTTCGTCCCTAATCACACGGCGCATAACCTGGAGACGGTTTTGCCCAACGCGCGCCTATATAAGGGTGAATTTGCTTCATTCCCAAGGTACCATTCACTTTCCACAACAATTTCTCACACTCTTTCTGAGCCAATTACTGACTTGAGCGTCAGAGTGCAAACGTGCTTGCAGGCACCTTTCGTTCCACCGCGAAGACTCATCGTCGCCGTATCGAAAGTCGTTACCGTCACACCGGAGAATTAACCGCCGCCGTTGTCACTCACCCATTCTCACTGGACTGATCAAAAGTTATATATTTCTTAGTTTATCTGATGGTCAAATTTAACTTTCCCCCGATAGGAAACTCATTCCCTTTCCCATGCTAAATGTCACTAGCTTCTGCTGATGGTGACTTTCCTTCACGTCAACATGCCAAAACATCATACGACAGGACGGTCAATGTTAAAGTACTAGGATGCTATATCACTAGGATCAAATAAAAAACTTAAAAAAGACAAGTAGAGAATATAAAATAAAGGTGTGCTTATCAATCATTCGTGGATTTTAGGTGAATTTGTTTCGCGCTCACAAGCATTTATCTAAGTAACAACAATTAATGAAAATCAAGTATCCTTAAAAAAAATGAAAATCAAGTAAAAACTACATAATTTAACAAATAATATTATAAATGGAAATATTTCTTTATCTAGGGCCTATTAGTGATATAGTTACTTCATTTGTAGAAGATGTCTGTCTTTCAGAAGAAGGCTCTCCTTCGCTTGAGATATTCTTAATTAAGAAACCAGGTTCTTTTGGTTTAGGTAAAGTGTCTTCACTACTTAACATCACAATTACAGATGTCATGTTTGGTCTATCGTCAGGATGTTGTTGCAAACATAACAGACCAATTTGAATGCAACGCAATGCTTCAGATTCAATGCACGAGTCCTTTAAGTGATCATCGATCAATTTGAGTGGAATTCTCTCTTTCCACAATCTCCACGCCTAAAAAAGTTTAATATCTATCATATATTACCATGATGTAAAAAAAAAATTGAATTTAGTGGTACTTACATATCCAATAAGATTATGATCGTTTTCTTGATAGCTAAGTGCCCTGTTTTTCTTTCCACTGATAATTTCTAACAATAATACGCCAAAGCTAAATACATCTGATTTTATAGAAAATAATCCATCAGTTGCATACTCTGGTGCCATATAACCGCTGCAAGGAAACAACCAATAAATTTTCAGATGTTCAATTATTCATACAAACAAGTTGTTATGTTTAAAGATACCTACTATGTGCCAACTATTCTGTTTGTTCTCCCTTCGATTTGATCACCTCCACACATTCTAGCTAAGCCAAAATCTGAAATTTTTGGGTTCATATCACGGTCTAATAAAATATTACTGACTTTTAGATCTCTGTGTATGATCCTTAATCTTGAATCTTGATGAAGATAAAGAAGGCCTCGAGCAATTCCAAATAGAATGTTAAAGCGTGTAGACCAATCTAACAATTTACTCGAAAATGTATCTGAAAAAAGTGTTCAATAAGTTCATTTGTTGTTTCTATGCAAAAAAAAAAAGTTTACTAAGTTTATATTAGATCAAATATTACACTTCGCAACAAGTTACTCACCAAAAAGAAATGAATCGAGACTTCTATTTAGCATGTATTCATAGATCAACATTTTCTCATCTCCTTCGATACAACAACCAACAACTTTGACAAGATTTCGGTGTTGAAGTTTAGCACATAATATAACTTCATTTTTAAACTCTTTTTGTCCTTGTCCAGAACTCCTTGAAAGCCTTTTAACAGCAATTTCTTGTCCATCAAGCAATGTACCCTATATATTATTTATAGTTTAATTCTTTTTGTAAATAATGAATTTCACTATTTCGATTTCATCCATATTACTAGAAATTTCGTAAGTTATTCACACAATAAAAATATGGCATAAATTTACCTTGTAAACTGGTCCAAAACCGCCTTCCCCAAGCTTGTTGTCATAAGAGAAGTTATTTGTTGCCTTGCGTATTGTAGCTTGATCAAAGATGGGAAGCTCAAAATCTTCATGTGTTTCTTCATCATTCTCGTCTGACCTTGTGATCTTCTCTATTTTCTCTTTTAATCAATGCAATTTAAAACAAAATGTAACTTGATTGAAAAGTTATCCCATAAAACATCATTACGTCTATTTTTTTTAATCAATATAATTTTTGAAGCAAACAATATATAATTTAAAACAAAACGTTACTTTAGTAGAAAAAAAATCACATTAAAATTCACTTTTTTCAAAGTGAATAAGTGGGGTGTTCTAAGTTCAAACTCCGACCCTCGCATATAACAATATATGTCCCTGCCAACTGCCAAGTGAGCTATGCTCACGGGGACACCCTGATCTATCTATCTATGATATATAAATGTGGAAAAGCGCTTTGAGCATAAGCGAATATGATTTACTTCTTTATTAAAAAAAAATGATTTACTTCACTTAGTTTTTTTTAGGGGTCACATTTCAATTTTATTATTATTATTATTATTATTATTATTATTATTATTATTATTATTATTATTATTATTATTATTAGGTTTAATCATTGTGTAGATCCCTAAACTCTTTGGGTATTTTTAAATAAGTCTCGGAACTAAAAAAGTTGTAAATGACTTGATTAAAAAAAAATAGTTCAAAGATCTGATTACAACTTTTTTTAGTTCAAAGACATTTAAATATTCTCAAATAGTCTAGGGTACTAAAAATTATTATTATTATTATATGAAATTTACATGTTAGTTAAGCAGTGACTAATCTCCATCAATAAGACAATAAGATTCTCCTTCAATTATTCACTTAATGTATGAAATTAATTTCAAAACTATTTTTTTTTAAATAGATTTCACATAAAATCTTACGAGCAACATTAATTTCACTCTGTGTTAATTTTCACACTCTTTTCAATTATACATCGTGTCTGCGAGATACTTCCTCCGTTTTAAAATGAGTGTCGTTTTGGTTAAAAAAAATTGTTTCAAAATGAATGTCACTTTCAGATTCCAATGCAATAATAACTTTTTCTTTTCAATTGTCTTCTTCAATTAATACTATGTTACACTACTTCAAAAGTATTATTTTTTTCTTTAATGAAAAACAAACAAATAGTTGATTAGGATAATTTGATAAAATTGCTATGACATTGACTACTTTATTCCGTTCTTTAATTTGTGCGTAATTGGCTAAAATGACACTCATTTTAAAACGGATGGAGTATATTGGATGTGTCCAATTCATTAGTTATTAATTATTTGAGAAATATAAAAGGTCGTATGGCTAAGAAACTTACCTTTATACTTTGCCTTTGTTATATAAATGTAGGTGAATGCCAACATCACAAGGACTACTGAAATTGTAATTGAAACCGACAATACTATTGTTTTGGTATGCCCATTTTTATCACCTGCAATTACGGGTCAAGAGAGAAACAAAGCACATGTGATGTGATTTCCAAACAAAATCAATGATCCTCTGCATGACTAATGTATTAGCATTAACATAAGAAAAATGTTTGGTGTGCATCGTGTGTAGTGTATACATTTAGAGGAGTGTTAGCAACATTCTTTTTAATTTCTCTCGAACACTCACTTTCTTCTCAGATGAATTTCATGTATGCCCTTTGTTTAAGAAATGGATTTCACGTAAAGTGGTGAGACTTGCATAAATTTCACTATATAAGAGAGTGAATGATGAAGAAAGTGTTAAAAAGATAACGTTGTTATGAGTGTTAGCTCCTATCAGATGAACACATATCATTTTTAAAAAAAAAAAAAACTATGAAAGCCTTTACGTACCGATATATGAAGCATCCATTCGAACATATAAATCTTTTCCACTAGGTGAAACTCTCAGATCAAGAAGATCACCAAACCAGATAGAACAACCATTATTTGTTCCAGTTGAGTCTAAACTTGAGTAAGCAGTGCAAGAACAATTTTGCATACATCTTGCCTTGCAATCTTCAAGCGTCATTTTCTCATCAATCCAAGAATTTGTAGTATCTGGCATTTTCATCCCAACAATTCTTTTAAACCCATCTCTCTTTTTGTCCCCACAACTCCAATTACCATTACGCACACATCCTCCTGTCCAGTCCATTGCATTCCACTGTTGTGGCGATTTCGCCTTAAACCCATCTAAACATTGACACATAGGTGATGCATCAAGCACACACTGTCCATTTTCCCCGCAGACATTGTATGCATCACAACTATCTTGTGGTAAGATTTGGTAAATCTTCCATATTTTGGATTCTGGAATCCAAATGAGGCGTTGACGAAGAGAAACTGTTTCATTAAAAACAATTATCGAAACCACAGAACTATTCTTGAGTGTGAACATATAATATACCTCATCTTCATTGTTGACGAATTCAAAATTAAAAAGTGGATTTTCTTTGAATCCAATTATTCCACTAGATCGAGGACCAGTCCATGGTGCTGTCCTATAGAATTTCGTCGAGCCTTTCCACATAAAGCTTTCAGGGTTTGGAGTTAGTACCATAGCAGAAGTAAGCTCACCTAAAGATGGATCATCCCAATTTTTCCATGCAGTTAAACGCCTCTCAAGACCCCTTTTTTTGTCCCATCCAGTCTTCATTCCTGGTAATATTGTATCACAAGGATAATCAAAGCTCTGCCACACAAAATTTTCTTCGCCGTCGTTCTTAAGTACTAAATTTCCATTGTCCAAGAGTTGCACAATAGGACTCGAAATCGAAACCTTTCTTGTTGTTGTGTTTGTTGTTGACCATAAAAGAGATTGATTTTGATTGAGAAGTACAAGATTTCCATCTTGACTTATGATCAACTTGCTAGAAGTGTCTTTGATTGGGTTGTCACGGTTGGCAACCCAAACAACTCTTCTAACAGGGATATTTTTGTACCAAATTCCAACATAGCGGTTGTTGGAGTTACTAGGATTGAAGAAACCCAACTCAAAGGTTCCATCCTTAGAAACCAAGGTGTTGCCATCAAAAAGTGATTGTGATTGTGTAATGGTATCGGTTGCAGTGGAAATTTTGGAGAAGAATAATAGTAACTTTGTAATAACAAGCATGGTAGGAAGAAGGGTCATTTTATGTTGATTTAGGAGATATAATTAATTGAAGAAATTTATGTATATATAGATAGTGATATTGTAATTTCGTCAACTGAAGAAATTTCTCTGCAGCTGAGGAAGTATACAAGTCATTGCGTAGTTGTTGACTTATTGACTTAACTTTGAATATATTGTCAATTTGTTGATGCTTTTGTGTTCCTTATTCATTACGTGCGACTAGTTAGTTTGAAAATATTGTCAATTCTTCATTCAACTTTCTCCATTAATTATCTCTTTCACACCTCTTTAATACTATTGTATTTAACTAATGACTCTGATATTTTCATTATTCCTACTTTTCAAGCATCATCAACTTAAATGTACAACTTAATTTTAATTTATATTTTTTACAATCCCAAAGTTCAAAAATGTACATTTGAGATTGAGAGGGTACTAAGGTATGACCTGACTCTATGCATAAAAGTTTAATACCACTAAACAACATTGATACTTGATGTGTGGATTAGGCAAGTGTATCAAATCGTTTACTAAGTAATAAACTGTAAGAAGAGTATCGCATTCACATGGATTGTCGTTTCGTCTAAACAATTCGCGTTACTTATTTTATAAGTTGACGATATAATAAAAAAAAAGGTTAGAAATGTTGCAATTTTTATCTGTTTGCAATAGAGCAGTGTACCTGTTTTTGGTTGCTGAAAAGTAAGCAGCGGTTAGGATTCTTCGAATCCCCTCTGTTTATATTGTTGCATATTAAATAACAGTAATATCGCGTATCTATCTTAGGTAGACTATACAAGTGATGAGGCTGTTGAGACGTGACTAATCTAGAAGGTTGGAAGTTGCACTTACTGATCACACGGTGATTCTTACGTGGGGGGTCTATAAATCTCGGTTAACTAGGTATATCCCTCCTAAGTCTGGTTGCACCTACTGATCACACGGTGATCCTTACATGTGGGGTCTTATTGTCTCTAAGGTAATTGAAAACATGAACTTAAATTGGCTTTCCAAGATTTCACAAGGCAATGAAGGTCAAGGTTCCTGTACGTCTGTCCATCTATTAATCTTAGGACAATCATAGTCACTCTCTCACTTCTTAGTAGCTCTACAAACGGGAAACCCTAATCTACGTCTACCTTACCAAGGGTTTAAGAATGGTTCTATTTAGGTTTATTCCCAGGAATCGCTTGTTTCCTTAATTATAATCAGTTACATCCTAGGTTTAGCATAGTTACTACTCAGTCTTAGTAATGTCACCTCCTAAGTACTTAATACTAGGGTCAACTCGCTTTCAGTATCTTTTGCTAGTTACTAATTAATTACTTGCTAAACAGATAGTTATTAGTACAATGTTATAAATATCAAGATATAAACAGCAAGATAGTAATAACAATAT
This sequence comes from Medicago lupulina, assembly GCA_958299785.1. Taxonomy (NCBI): domain Eukaryota; kingdom Viridiplantae; phylum Streptophyta; class Magnoliopsida; order Fabales; family Fabaceae; genus Medicago; species Medicago lupulina. The sequence goes on along the minus strand of OY283144.1, from coordinate 53,111,731 downwards.
TATTAAGCCCTGTCACAACCTAAGTATCTAATCTAGGGTTACGCTCCTTTGAAATAAATATTTCCTAAATAAAACTAAATAGCGAACAAAAGCTAAATAATATAAATCAACATTAAATTAAATAAATATCCAACAAAAATAAACATAGGTTCATCTTAAAACTTTAACCTATACAGATTTAGTTAAACATGGTAACTAAAAACAAATTACTAAAGATAAAAACATACCCTAGAAAATCAAGGAGAAGATAGAAGCTCTCCTGAAGCTCCAAAGTTGCCTTCCTCTTGAACAACCACAGTTCTGAATGAGAAATTATGAATGAGGAAGGCTGGTATTTATAGTGGGGATTTCTAACTGAGTTTGGGATAAAAATGAAGCTTGTTTTGCCAACTGTTATTTTGATGATGTTTTAATTGCGAGCTTGTTTCTCCTTTTTCCTAGCATATTGTTTCTCTCTTTGTAGCTTAGACTTAGAACTTGTTAAAGCACCTTAGTAATCTGTGGCATGATGTTCATTATACTCTTTTGTCCAAATTTTCTTCATTCACTGTCAAAATTCATTTTTTGCACTGGTGAATCGATTCACTATTATCTGAATCGTATCACACAAAGTCTCTGAATTTGTGTGAATCGACTCATTATATCTTGAATCAATTCACTCCTGAATCGAGTCATTTTAATCTGAATCGTATCATGAAAACTCTATGACTTACACTGAATAGATTTATTTTAATCTGAATCGTATCAATCTTCATCCTGAGTATTTTGAATCGATTCAAATTTTGTCTGAATTGTATCAATCCTCATTGTTCATCTGACTTGTATTCCTGCTGTCTGAATCAATTCTAGCATTTAGTGAATCGATTCACTTGGTTGTTTTTAGACGAAAATTTGCACTTGCACTCATTTTTGATATATACTTACTCTCTCGTAACTCCAAAAGTAGTGAATCATTTTCATATATTCTCTCTAGGTTTCAAAAACTCATTGTTCATACATTCTTCAAAATTAAATACTTTTTATTAGAATCACATTGTGCATTGAGTCACATTAATTTGCTAGGGTGCTAATAGGGATTGTAAGTTGGTTCTTTCAAGAAAATTGGTTGGGCTTAATCAAGGTTCTAAAGTGAAGTAAATAATTTCATTCCACCTCCAAAGGGCTTGAGGGTTCTTTCGAATTGTTCTTGTTTCGAAGGGGATTCTGTTACCGGACATAGCATCGAAGACTTGAGTGAAAGTTGGAAGGGTTCACGGATAATCAAGGATTCATAGATTCAAGGAGCACCAAATTCAAAGGTTATTTGAAGTTTGGGGGAATGCTTACACATGGGTTGAATAACTAGGGTAGTTTCAAGGAATTCTTGTAATCACATTTGTATTCAACAATGTTACTATTAATGGATGACCTAGGTGGAGGCGTTTTCCACCAAGAAGAGTAGATGTAGCTCGAAGCGAGGACGATAAGAGCGTACTGCTATAAAAATATAGGTGTTATCTCTCTTCCTTATCCTCTTTACTTTTATAGTTGCATATGTTAATTGGTTAATTGATAGAGTAGAAATTTATATTGATCTACATTGTTTTTGATAAAAATTGATCTAATTCTTTGAATTAGGTTTTCAGTACTTTGCTTGGATCAATTGGTTTCAATTACTATTCAATTCTTCAATTGCATATGAATTGTGTTTTTGATTGATAGCTTGTTATATTTCCATATAGGTTTGGATTTGAAATTGTCTAGTTTTTCATATTGTTCAAGAACTATTAACTTTTGATTGTAATAAGATTTGTATTATGAATCTCTCAATTTTATATTGAATCTTATTAGCATATAGTTTTAACTTTTTGCAAATTGTTGTGATTGTTCAAGCTTGTTTCTAATAGTCAAAACATTTCAAATCGTTTTAATTTAAACTCTGTAAAAAAAATTCAAACCGTTATTCACCCCCCTCTAGCGCGTAACCTTATTGGCCACATAGACCAACAAATGGTATCAGAGCTTGGTCTCTTCTTCAATGACTAACTACCATAAGAGTTGATCCATATGAAAAATAAGGAGCCCAAGGTGGCGTATAATAGAGCACCGATTTTCGACGGGGAAAATTACGACTATTGGAAAGAATGCATGAGCGCTCATATCCAATAGGTGGATATGGATATGTGGGACGTCGTGGTCAACAAGAGGTTTCAACCGCAAGTTGTTGCCAATAGTGTTGCACAAGAAAAGCCAAAAGCTGATTGGAGTGACAATGTTAAAAGGAAGGTACAATATAATTTGAAGGCGCAAAACATTCTCATTTCCTCTCTTGGGGTAAATGAGTATCATTATGTCTCTCATTGTAAAACCGTTAAGGCTATTTGGGACGCGTTAGAAACCCTTCATGAAGGAACCAACAATGTTAAACAATAAAAAATTAATACCCTTGTACAACAATATGAGCTTTCTCACATGGAGGATATGGAATCCATCTCCTCCTTGCAAATGAGATTTACTCATATTGTCAACAAATTGAAAAACCTTGGTAAGGACATTTTGGACCAAGATTGCACTAATAAAATTTTGAGATGTATAACAAGGGAATGACAGGCCAAAGTAATCGTTATCAAGGAATCGCAAAATCTCAATGTTCTTGTTATGATCACACTATTTGGTAAACTAAAGGAACATGAGCATGAAAATATCTGGTTGAAATCTAGTGAGGATGACTCAAAGAAGAAGGAAAGGTGGTCCATTGCGTTGAATACCACTTCGTCCGTGCCCACCTCTACTACTCAAAATGAAGAAGAATTCGTTGAAGATTCTATCAATGCAGAAGAGATCAGATTGTTTGTGAGACGTTACAAACGTTTCATTAAAAGAAATGGGTTAAAGAACAATGACAAGAATCTTATCAACTTTAGGAATACTTCACAAAGAGCAAGAGAATCGAAAAGGGATGAGAAAATTATTAGTTGTTATGGTTGCGGAAAAGTAGGCCACTATAAGAATGAACGTCCGGAACTTGCTAAGGACAAAGGGAGGTCCGAATTCAACCGAAACTCAAGAAGAAGAAAGACCTACATTGTTTGGGTAAAAAGGTGAAGCTACCTCCAATACTAGTGATACCGAAAACAAAGAAGAAGAAGACCTATGCTTCATGGGTCACATGAAGAAATCTAAAAATGAGGTAATGTTCTCTGATTCCTTCTCCAATTTTAAACCCACTTACAATGACTTACAAGATTCCATTGAAGAGATGCATGCAAAATCCTTAAATGCTTTTGAGAAATTGATTACTCATAAGAAAACTATTTTGAAATTGGAATCCGAAATTTTCAAAACTTAAGGAAGGCCATGAAAGTTTAAGAGATGATCATGCTTCACTTGTAAGTGAGAAAATTATAAATCCTTCAATTTAGTCACCTATGAAAAATTCACCCAAATACGATAGTAATTGGATGAAAATCAATGAAGATGAATTATTTGTACAAGTGGAAAGCCCAGTGGATTTCGCATCATTATTACATCATGGTGTTGATATTACTAGCTATTTAGCTTGTCAAGGCTTGGATTACTACTTCAGAATGCTAAATGGACCAACTTATGAAGAACTGTTCAAGTACTTTTGGGTTAGAACAGAAGTTTACGACAAAGAAGTTTCTGAGTGTGAAGAAGCAGAAAAGATTCTTATTGGTCCTAGTCTGGAAGGTAAATCAATAGAGGAAATGGGCTTAGAAGAGTTTACAAGGACATAGATTCATTCTACTGTGATGGGGATTCCTATTGTCATCTCAGAAGAAGTTATTGCTAGAGCTGAAGGTGCTCTATTGATGGTAAGTTTCAATGGAACTTGAACAACAAGACAAGCTCCTGGATTGAAACCACTAAATAAGTTCTTCACAAGAATAGTGCTACTCTCAAGTGCCAAGACATGCCAATAGAGCATAAGGTTCTTCAAAAGCTTAAGCAAGAATGCTTTCTACCAAGGGGTAGTGGTACATACACTCTTTCTCTAGAACACAAAGTATTTCTTTACTTCCTGATGATGTTTGAAAAGGTGAATCTGCCAAGATACATCTTCAATCACATGGTTTGGGCACTCAAGGAAAGTTAGCAAGTCAACAGAAGATACATTCCTTATGGAAGGTTGCTTTCTGAAATTTTCTATCAAGGAAAGCTACTCAACGTTAAGAAGTACTGGTGTTGTGTCTGATGATCACTTAGGCACAATGACAGGGAATATTTTCAATTGAAGGACTTTAAGATACATGCAACTGTGTGACAAATATGACACGCTGGAAACTGATATGCATGAATCAAGAGTGGTATCTGAAGGTGAGAAAAACACAAGAAGGGGGGTTGAATTGTGGTTTCTTTCTCTTTTCCTAAAACTAAAGTCATTGTTCAGAACCTGATAGAGTTCAGCTTCTAAAGTGATGTTCAGAATCTAAATGCAACGGATAAGTAAGAGAGAGAGAGAGAGAGAGAGAGAGAGAGAGAGAGAGAGAGAGAGAGAGAGAGAGAGAGAGAGAGAGAATCGAACTATAACAGAATAAAATAGAGGATAAAAGATGGAATCTGAAAGATGGAAACTGGAAGAAATTGGAAACTGGAATAACGATCACAACAAAGCAAGAAGCAAGCAGCAAAGCCTCTAGCAAGTCCACACGAACCGTGCTCCTCCAAAACTTGGTGCTAGCCATGGAATCAGAAGTTTCAGAGAGCTAAGGTTTCTCCAAAAACGTGAAATAAAAACTTCAGCACTAGGGTTCTATTTATAAAACTCCTAGTGTGTTATGTAAGTCAGAAGTCACTATTGAGCTTCAGTAAGCCCAATAACGAGTTTAGTAATTTTGCTAACTAATTAGTGTTATTTACTAAACGCACCCCTTATATAAGTCATACTTATATATTTTTCGTTTGACCGTTATTTGTGTGTGACCCTATAGGTTCTAGTCACGTTGGCAATAATATTAAATCTAATATTTAATACTATAAACAATGAGCGGTATCTAGCAACACATCATTGCTACCTAAGTGACAAGAATGTACAAAACCTTTTCCATGATAGTACTTATGTGTACGATTACTCCTTTGTCCTAATATTTATATTGATCTCAAGGCATAGATTTTGTCAACCTTGTATAGATCAATATTTATATTTCTTGATTCCGAAATATATACTGAATAACGAATAAGTCCAATATCTTATATTGACTTAGTTCGGCATGGCCATGCGGTTTACAGTAATATTTCATCAAGAGGCCTACAGATATATCTCCTGTTTATCAGGAGGGACAAATCCCATCTAGGACACTCATGTCCCTCAACATGATTCATCAAGTACCCATCAACCAACGTTATGGTTATCCTTTTACAGAAAATGTTAGAATGGCAACAAAGCACTTGAGTCCACATCTAGGGATCATAATATTTTCAGGTCTAAGAGCGACATACACTATTATCATTGTGAGAATATCTTATGACAATTTCATAACATACTATGTAGTACTCTGACGATGGGTCAATTTAGTATAGATATTTCTCCTAATATATATACTTATTTATAGACTTAATATCTCATATCTATGACCCATGAGAAGCGGTCATCAGTCTACATACATAATAGTCTCGACACTTTATTACTATCCTAATTCATATTAAAGCTTGACTACAGATACATTTAAGAATAGCGTTCTTTATGATAATGTAATCTCATGATTAAGTCACACTTAATATATTATTACATGAACTATCTTTTTTTTTTGTTTGAAATATATTACATGAACTATCTATTATATGGACTTTATTGACATCATTATAAATATAATAAAAAGTGTCATATATTATTCAATAATAAAAGTCATGATACATAAGATAAGTTTAAGATAAACTATTGGCCTTTAGAGCTTACACTGCAACACGTCGTATTCCCAACAATGTAAAATAATACATAAAATCAGAGTATTTCATATACGGAATGTCACACTTCTTTTCATAAAATCATAAATAGAATAGAATTACTATTTATTAAAAACATTTCATATCAAAATTTTAAATTACATCGCAGCGGAAATCATTCAACTTTTAAACAACTTTGGCACAAGGCCTCAACGTAAAATGTCATAAAATTTATTCCAACGGTTCAACAACATAATTCAAAGTAATACGTAACAAATGGAAAACAATGAAAAGATCCCCATCCCGTTACGTATCAGAGCACCTAAGACACACATGAGAGAAATCCACTCATGACTGCAACTACTCTTGGTCACCTGCAAGTTACCCATGCAAAGGCAACAATTTCCAGGCAGAAGGGGTGAGATTCACATTCAATAATAATAAGCATATAATTCATTAAAAGAATTTAACAACATAAACAACAACAATTAATAATGTTAATACTTCATATAATTCTTCATTAACCTCTTATTAATTCATTGACAACTCGATGACGACGACAATGCATCAACGACGACACAACACTTGACAAATGCAACGACAACGACTTCAATATGCATGATGTACCAATCAGGGCATAAGCCCTCAACGTGTTAGAGTAATAACTCTCAAGGCATGAGCCCTCATCATTTAGAGCAAAGCTCTCAGGGCATAAGCCCTCATCATTTGGAGCAAGCTCCCAGGGCATAAGCCCTCAACAGTTAGAGTAATAACTCTCAGGGCATAAGCCCTCATCATTTAGAGCAAAGCTCTCAGGGCATGAGCCCTCATCTTTAATGATTATGCATGGACTAAACAACTTACATCTTAGACAACTTCAACAACTTATGTGACTCCAATATCTTGGAACAACAACTTACAACTTTGCAACTTAGACCAACACTTGCAACTTAATGAATGTTAACGACAACAACAACAACAACTTCGCATCATAATATCATAATTCATCAATTATGAACATCATGTAACATCATATTTATCAACACACACACACACATATATATATATTCATATAATAGATCATCAATCAAAGACATTCACATCAAACCAAGTTAGATTCATCACAACATAGGTTAAATACTCTTAAACCTCTTAATTAAACTCCTAGTACTTCTAGTTTTAAGGTTTGGAAATATTCCATAAGTTTTGCATTGACTTAGAAACGGTTATGCTGAATTTTCATAAAAATTTACCAACAATTACTTGGGGTAAATCCTCCATATCTTAAAATCTAGAAATCATTTATAAGTCAAACCAAAGACATTGGAAAGCTAACAAAATTATCTAAAACTTTCATGTTTATACCAAAACCCAGTTCAAAGAGGAAAGGGGTGAAAAATAGTGAAATATGGAGGATCTGGTTCACGAAAAATCATGGCGCGTTTTTATGTCCAGAACCACTAAGCATTCCTCCATCAAAAACGTGGCACGGCTGCAAAATCGCGGCACGGTTTGACAATATTAGGACCAGACTCAGCTTTTCAAAAAGTGTGTTTTTCACCATTTCGCACGTAAAATTCAAACTGTTAATCGGATTTTGATGTCGTTTTCGCCTATACGCTCCTGGCACTTGGCCCTATCATAATGTACAGGAAAATTCAAGTTTCAACCACCCAAAAATCGATTTCCAAAGCCTCACATAATCACTTATTGGCAAAAACGTTTAAACATCGATATTTCACACGAAAACCCAAATCTCAAATTTGTTAGGAATATTACGCTATGAATAACCTATGATCTGAACACCAATTGTACACAAATTCAACAGACTTCTACTCAATTAACAACCTATTAGAACTTCTAATCCTAATTCCCAAATTCTCAAACTCACAACCTACAACTTGCTAAATCCAATTTCAGAATTACATAGCTTAGAATTAGAGAAAGTTAGTCCCACCCTTACCTTAGATGATGAAATCGCAGCTTCTCCTCTTAGGTTCTCCTCTTCTCTTGTTTTCTCCCTTTTTCTCCAAAACTGGTTTCACGTGAAAAACCTTCTGACCTAGTTTCTCCTATTTATTTCTTCAACCCTCTTTATCTTATTTCCACTTATTCCACTAAACTTTTCTAATTTCTCAAAATAGCCCCTCATCTCAATATTATTTTATTTTCAAATCTTATTCTATTAAATAGTCAAATAAAGCCACTTAATAAAATAACAACACACCACAATCATTTAAATCAAATAAATCATATAAATAGACTCTAAACCCAATAAAATAATCAAATAATTAAATAGGGTGTTACATACACCAGCACAGAGAAGAAAGACACAAAACAATTATACAGGTTCCTTCCACAATCCGGAAGTAATCCTGTCCCCCTTACAATTCCAAGGAGAGTTCACTAAAATCAATATCTGATTACAATTGGTCAAACACAAAAGCAAGAGAGTTCAAACTACTCAAGCACAAAAGCAAGAGGTTTCCTATGCTCAAGCACAAACACAAGAGACTTCCTATGCTCAAGAACTAAAACAAAAGACTTCTATTCAAACAGAGTTACATAGAAAATTGTTTGAGGATTGAACACTTGATATACAATCAGGGGTGTTCACAAATACAAATCAGATAAGACTCTTAAGACTCTAGAGTTTCTAAGGTATGAAAGTTGTTAAGAAATTCTAAGTGAACTTTGATGTGAAACAATTTCAGCAGAGGTTTGGCACTTGTAAAATTGTTGTGAGTCTTATACAACCTTAAAGTCTTCACTCCTTTATATAGAGGTGTGAAACAGACGTTCTTGATTGCCAGCACGTAAAAAGAGTCGTTGAGAAGCTTGCTCATTCACTTGATCTATTGCTTGATTTGGTAATTTTCCTAAGAAGGAACAATTTCAAATTCATTCCTTGTTTGGAGAACAAGCAGCGTAGGTGCAGCTCTATTCTTGTACTATTGCAGATATGAAGAGTGGAGTAGTGGAGTAGTGATTGTACATTTGTACTATTGTCCTTTTTTTGCGCTCTTTAGTGGATAAGCACCCAATGCCTTCTAATTCCTCTGAAATAGTCGTTGCTCCAGGCTTCCATTCCTTTTGCAATGATGTGTCTTCAAAATAACAACTTTTAACTAACTCCAGCTTCCAGTCTTCAGACTCTGTTGAACTTCAGCTTCTGTTGGTCTTCAGACTCTCTGATGACATCAGCTTCTGAGGGGTCTTCAGACTCTTCTAGAAGTCATCTTCTGATGGACTTCTGACTCTTGTCTTCAGACTCTTGTTGCCTTCAATCTTGCAACACAAGCTTCTTTTGTAGATTCATTTGCTCTCTTTTGTTCTTTTAGAACCAATACTTGACTTATAAATTTTTGACTAAGGTCATGCACACTTGAACAAATATTAGCATATCCAATTGACTTATTTTAATATCTTTTTTATCATTAAAACTTAAAGGTGGTAATGCTTGAAGGGGAGAAAAACACAAGAACGGGGGGGGGGGGGGGGGGGGTTGAATTGTGTTTTACAAATTATCGTTTTCTCTTAAAACTCAGAACACGTATGATCAGAAGCAGATAAGACAGCTTCTGAAGATGATGTTCAGGAGCGTATGCAGCGGAATGATAAACAGAGAGAAAAGAGAAGAAGCAGGACAAGCAATTTATACAGGTTCCTTCCACAAACCGGAAGTAGTCCTGTCCCCCTTGCACTTCCAAGGAGAGTTCACTAAAGTAATATCTGATTACAAATGCTTAAGCACACAAGCAAGAGACTTCAAATGCTCAAGAACACAATCAAGAGACTTCTAATGCTCAAGCACACAAGCAAGAGACTTCTATCAAACAAAATTACACAAAAAATGTTTGAGGTTGAACACTTGATATACAATCAGTGGTGTTCACAATACAAATCAGATACAGACTCTAAAGACTTAAGAATTTCAAAGATATGAACTTGAAAACTGAAATTCTAAGTGAACTATGGATGCTTAAACAATTTGACAGAGTTTTGGCGCTTTTAAAATATTGTAGAGTCTTGTTGTTCTTCAAGTCTTCACTCCTTTATATAGAGGTGTGAAATGAACGTTTTAAGTGCCAACACATCCAAAAAGAGTCGTTGTTGAAGCTTGATCTTTCACCAATGATTCTTTGCCTGATTAAGTTATTGTCCTATAAAGGATCAATTTCAAATCCATTCCGATTGAGAGGGAACAAAAATGCAGGCTTGGTTGTACAAGAGAGCTGTTGTTCTTGTCTGGTAGCTGAGACAGAGAACAGAGTAGTGGAGAAGGTGGTTGTACAGTTCGTACATAGTACATTTGTCAACGCTCTTTGTAATTTAGCAACCAGATGCTTTCAAATGAGAACGTGTGACCTCCATGTGATCTTCTACCACTTCTACAAGACTTTCGCTCCAAAATACAACACTTAATTCATAAAAAAAAAAAACTTGAATCATTTCGCTTCTGGTGAAATAATGATCCTTCTGAAGAATCAGCTTCTGATGATGTCATACTCTTCATGAGCGCTAGTCTTCAGGAGCGCTTTTCTTCAGGAGCGCTTTAAGCTTCAAATAAATACTTCCTTTGCTCTTTATTTGTTCTTTTAGAACCTTGTTAAGATATAACACTTTGTTTATGGTCCTGTACACTTGAACAAATGTTAGCAATACCAATTGTCAATTTTTAATACCTTGTTATCATCAAAACTCTTTAGGGTTTATTGTTAAACACATTTTGTTCCAACAATCTCCCCCTTTTTGATGATGACAAACAATAGTATTTAAAAAGTTGATCAATTGTTGTTAATCTAATTAACAAGTTAACTTATAGGGTATGAGGTTTGTAAGCTCCCCCTGAGTCTAGTAGTACTTTAAGGTGGGGTTTGTAAGCTCCCCCTGAGTTCTATCTTGTTAATTAAATTCCTTTAACTCTCAATAATATTATCAAAAAGAATAGAAGTGATAGAGAGAGATAATGGTTCAGTTAAGTTATATTGAAATATTATTACTCCCCCTAATTAAAAGGATTGAGTGACATTAAATTTCAAAAAAATACTTAAAACTTAATGGGGCTCAGAGCCTTTAAATACTATCACACTTACTCCCCCTTTTGTCATTAACAAAAAGAAATTAACAAAAGAAAGAGAAAAGCATAGCGAATAAAAGGTTCAGAGAATAATCATATCAAAAACAATATGCGTTAAAAACAGACATTCAGAAGCAAAGTAATATTCGAAGCAGAATAGGTTCAGAAGCATTCAAGATAAACAAAGATAAAGATAAAGAAAACAACAATCAACAACAATAGGTGTGCAACTAAGGGTTGGGCTGTCTGATTGTGTTTTCAAGAATCTTCTTGAGCAGTTCATTTGTTTCCTCTTGCTTCTTCTGCATTTCAGCTAAGCTTCTGGCCATATTCTGTTCTCTGATCCTGGCTTCTTCCAACTTAACATCAGTTTCATCTTTGTGTTCCAGAAGGAGTAACCTTTGTTCAAACAAATCTTTCTCTAGCTTCTGGTTCTTCTCTTCTAAGATCTTGTTCTTCTGAACTAGAGCCAGATCAGGAGCTGATGCTTTTAGATTTACCTTCGTTAGGAAAGATAAATCCAGGTCCTTAGGGTGAATATACTGAGGGAGAAAATCAGTTGGTTCCCTTCCTCTGATACTTAAAGACGATCTTGTCCAGGTTCCCAGTATCTTAACTTCTTCAAGGTCCTCGTTAATACCATTTAACCAATCCTGAAGCTTTTGCTTAGCTTGCTTCTGAGCTTCAACACAAGTGGAGGATAATGCATTCATTACATTTTCGACTCTTTCCTTGAGCCTACTCCACTGTTTCTCATAGCTCTCTCTGTGATTCAAGTCATTTCTGGATGAAATGAGCTTGATCATCTTATCAGCAATATCTTCACACACACCTCTTAATACATTTGAATCTAAGAATCAAGTGGGTGGTGAAGGTTGTTTTCTAGGTTTACGAGCAGCAATTGGTTCAATTTGTAGGTTGTTGGAGGTAGAACATTGAGAATTGCTAGCAGATTGAGATTGTGATTGATCAGAAGCAGACTGGTTAACCTCCATAGGTGAGGATTGATCAGTTTCTGCATCAAGATCTATGATAAATCATCAATCTCCATTGCATTTTCAGAAGAAGTAGGTTCAGGAGTATGTTCAGAAAAAGTTTGTTCAGGAACAATGTGTTCAGGAACATTTTGTTCAGGAACAGATTGGTCAGGAACAGATTGGGGCAATTGTAGTTCAGGTGATTGTTGTTGTGGGCTTTCTGAAGCAACTTTTGAAGTTGTTACTTCAGAGGCTTTATGTGGTGTTAGGTCAACGTTTGGTAATTCACCAGATAGATGACTGCTAAGATTGTTAATAACAGAATCATCTTCTGGCTGATCAGGAATGATCATGTTGATTGGTTGTATGGTTTGTGGTTGAAGTGGATGATTAGGAGGTAATTTGCTGTATTTCAATTCAATCAAATTACTGACCCTAACTTCAATAGAAGGTTCCATGGGTTGAAGAGGAGAAACGGATTTGGATGGTGATTGGCCTTTTCGAAGTATGCTAATTGGAACATCATCCAAATCAGTAGATGAGGATGATGAGGTTTTGGATTGGGAGGAAGATGAGGGAGAGGAGCAAGATTCTATATGTATCAATGGTTGTGTAGAAGATGTACCTGATATAGATTCTGATCCAGGAGCTAACAAAATGATTGCAGCTTCAGCAGTCACTTCAGCTTGAAGTTCTTTAGTGCTCTTCAAAGCTTGCTCAGATACTTTAGCAGCAACATCCTTGAGCAACACTGAAGTAGGCACTTCAATGTTCTTAGCAAGATCCAGGACCTTCTGAAGAGCTTCAGTATCAACTTTCTTTTTCTTCCTTACCTCCCTGGTAACCAGTTCAGTAGCAGCCTGTTTAGAAGCCTTCAACGCTTCTTCATCCACCTTCTTAGACATCTCTTGGACTTCTGTAATCTTGTCCAAGTAATATTTGTCACAGCCTTCCAGTCCCAATTCCTTGATCTTTTCTTCTCTTTGTAGCTTCCAAAGAGCCAATTTCTTCTTCTTTTTAGCCATCAACTTGTTGGCATGCTCCTTGCATCTCTTAGTCATCTCAGGAGTCATCACAAACATGGAACTGACTCTTTCAGCTTGAACGTTGGTTGGCTCTACTTCCTGTGCCTCTACAGCTGCACTTTCTTCAGCAGTGTAAACAGATTCTTTCAGTTTTCTCAGCTTTGGAGTTCTCTTCTTCTTCTGAGGAATCTGTTTGGCAGTTGTAGTAGATGCAGAAGCAACAGGTTTGCCACTTCTGGTCTTCTGTTGAATAATGTCTTCTGGGTTCAGATCCTGAACCTCTTCTTGAATATTTGAACCTTCAGAAGCACCAGTTTTGGACTTCTCAGGAGCCTTAACTTTCTTTGCCTTCTTAGAAGGATTTTCACCTTCTAAGTACTCCTCCTGAGTGAGTACTTTCCTTTTGGCTTTTCTGCCTTTCTCTACTTGCAGTTTAATTCCTGGCATTTCCTCAGGAACTTCATTTAGACTGATTCTTTCCCCAGTGTTAGCAAAATGGTCACTCAAAAGTGCCATCTGTACAGCTAAGGTATCCTTCTTGCAAATTGGTGGGAAGTTTGCCATCAAATCAGATACAACAGTAGATTCACTCAAGTCTGAGCTGAGAGGAGTGAATCTCTTTATCAATTGCATGTTCTTCAGTATCTGTCCATTGATCACCTTTCCAACTACAATATCCAGCATCTGATCTGTATAGAACCTTGTTTGGCTGAGGGCTTCAATGATCCCTCCTTGATGAACGATCTCAGACAAAAGTCTTCCATAGGGAACCCAGAGTCTGTCCTCGTTCTGGCTTTTCCATAGCTCCTTGACCATGTACTTGAAGATGTACCTTGGCAGGTTGACCTTTTCATCGTTGTAGATGTGATGAATGAAGATTTTGTGAGCTAGAGAGGGTTGATCACCACCACCTCCCTTAGGTAGAAGATTTTCATACTGGATCTTTAGAAGCATCTTCTTCTGAATATCCAGGTCACTGTACTTTCCACCCTTCTTAGAGTTGAACAGGGTCATGTTGACAGTTTCCTTCCAGGTGCTGGTCTGAGGGTTGGGAATTTCAATCCCAGAATATATTCCTTCAGCTTTTATGCCCAGGACTGAAGCAATAATCTGTTCGTTGATATTCACAGGGACACCCATCACACTGGATCTAATCTCAGTGCCAGTGAAGGGTTCCAGTTGCATCTCTTCCCTTGATTTTCCAGCAAGCTCTGGATACAAGAGAACCAAGTTCCTTTCTTCTTCTTCTGCGGCTTTCTTATCAAAGATGCTTGCCCTAACCCAGAAATGCCTCACTAGAGCTTCGTAAGTAGGACCATTCAGCATATCGAAATACTGTAGCCATCCTTGTGTAGCGTAGAAGTTCTTGATGTCGCATCCGTGAAACATCAGAGACATGAAATCTACTGGGTTTTCTACTTGGATCTTCAGTTGATGTTCTTGTAGACTCATGGTAGATCCACTTAGTAGGTACGCAGCCCTTTCTAGTTGCTGTTGAGAAGCTTGTTTATTCGAAGTACCAGATTCTTGAACTGAACTTGATGATGCCATAGATTGATTTGAAGATGATGAAATTTAGGGTTCTAAGTTGAGAGGTTTTCTTAGCAGTTACGAAAACAAAAACAGAAAGTGTAGGTTGTGAAGTGAGTAGTGTGTGTTTTTGTTTAAGTGCTTTTAGTAAAAACGTTTGAATGACAGGGGACAAACAAACACAACATTAATGACAGTTGGGGGCGCGAGATAGTACTACGAAAAGCATAAAGATCATCATTGCCCTTTGAGTTATACACCAATACATTTATGCCACGCTATCAGATTTCAGATGAGCTGTATAAGTTAGTGGGACAGATGTCGTTAGAAGCAACTCCAGAAATTCCACTAACTCCTACTATTCAGGAGCACAAAGATTCTCTTCTGAAGCTTGAGATTCTGATGACTCATCAGGAGCACATTCTCCTCAGAACCTTATTTAAGAGCTTCTGATGGACTATGGCTTCTGAAGTGACTTCAGAACCTAAACTTCTTATTCAGGAGCAAGCAATTTTAATCAGACACATAATGCATTTCAAATTTTTCTTAATAAAATCAAATCTTTCAACTGTTAAAGGCTTAGTAAATATATCAGCCCATTGATTTTTAGTATCAATGAATTGTATATCTAAAATTCCTTTTTGAACATAATCTCTGATAAAATGGTGTTTGATCTCAATATGCTTGGCTCTTGAATGCAGAATTGGATTCTTCGACAAACAGATAGCAGTAGTATTATCACAAAAGATGGGAATACTGTTAGCATGTATCTGATAATCTTCCAGCTGATGTTTCATCCAGAGTAGTTGTGTGCAACAACTTGCAGCTGAAATGTATTCTGCTTCTACTGTAGACATAGCAATAGTTGCTTGTCTTTTGCTAGCCCAGGATATCAGATTATCACCCAGGAATTGACAATTGCCACTAGTTGACTTTCTTTCAATCCTATCACCAGCATAATCAGCATCACAGAATCCAATTAGCTTGTAATCAGAGGATTTTCTATAAAGAAGTCCCAGATTAGTTGTTCCTTTCAGATACCTGAAGATTCTTTTAACTGCAGTTAAATAAGATTCTCTAGGATCTGACTGAAACCTTGCACATAAGCATACACTGAATAAAATATCTGGCCTAGATGCAGTGAGGTATAACAGAGAACCAATCATACCTCTGTATAGCTTCTGGTCTACTTTTGATCCTTCATCTTCTTTGCTTAAGGTGCATGTGGGATGCATTGGTGTGTTCATCAGTTTGCAATCTTCAAGCTTGAACTTCTTCAGAAGCTCCTTCGTATATTTTGTCTAATGAACATATACTCCATATTTGCTTTGATTAATTTGAATGCCCAGGAAGAACTTCAGCTCTCCCATCATGCTCATTTCAAATTCATCCTACATTAACTTAGAGAATTCCTTGCAAAGAGATGCATTAGTAGAACCAAATATTATATCATCAACATATATTTGCACAATAAGAATATCTTTCTCAAGAGTCCTTCTGAAGAGTGTTGTATCAACTTGACGTCGTTTAAAATCGTTTTTAATCAGGAAATTACTTAGTCTATCATACCAAGCTCTAGGAGCTTGTTTCAAGCCATATAGTGATTTCTTTAGTTTGTAAACATGGTCAGGATGTTTCAGATCCTCAAAACCAGGAGGTTGTTGGACATACACTTCTTCTTCTATGACACCATTAAGAAACGCACTCTTGACATCCATTTGATATAATACTATTCCATGATTAATTGCATAAGATAAAAGTAACCTGATTGCTTCCAATCTTGAAACTGGAGCAAATGTTTCAGTGTAATCAATGCCTTCTTGTTGACTGTACCCCTGTGCAACAAGTCTGGCTTTGTTTCTGGTTACTTCACCTTGCTCATTCAGCTTGTTTTTGAATACCCATTTTGTTCCAATAATGTTCTTCTGAGAAGGTTTGGGTACCAGATCCCACACATCATTTCGTTGGAATTGATTCAGCTCTTCTTGCATAGCTATGATCCATCCATCATCTGAAAGTGCTTCTTCAACTGTTGTAGGCTCAATCATTGATATTAGTCCTATCATAGATTCTTCTTGTCTGAAGTGTGATCTTGTTCTTTTGGGACTTTCTTTACTTCCAATGATTTGATCCTCAGGATGAGAAGACTTGTATTTGAAAGTATTGTTGGATGAATCTGCTTGTTATGAGCCATTTTGCGCTTTATCAGGTGCAACTTCATCAGGAGCAACTTCATCAGGAGCAACTTCATCAGAAGCTTCTAATGTGGGTGCAGCTTCTGGACTATCTTCAGATTCAACTGACTGATCAGGTTCTGGAATGTCTTCAGGAACCTGTATCTCTGCAGAACCTTCATCTTGCTTTGAAGTTTCATCTTCAAGCTCTTTGTCATCAAATTTAACGTGCATAGATTCTTCAACACAGAGTGTCTCTGAATTATACACTCTGTATGCCTTTGACCTTTCAGAGTAACCTAAAAAGATTCCTCTTTGGGCCTTGGCATCAAATTTCTTTAGGTAAAGCTTGTTGTTTAGAATGTAACATGTACATCCAAACTAATGAAAGTAAGAGATATTGGGTTTTCTTCCTTTAAACAGTTCATATGCTGTTTTCTCCAGGATAGGTCTGATGTAGATCCTATTTTGGACATAACACGCTGTATTCACAGCTTCTGCCCAAAAATGTTTTGCCAAATTGTTTTCGTGGATCATGGTTCTGGCCATTTCTTGCAAAGTTCTATTCTTTCTTTCTACAACCACATTCTGTTGTGGAGTTCTAGGAGAAGAGAATTCATGGAAGATTCCATGTTTTTCACAAAAAGCTTCAAATGGCTCATTTTCAAATTCACCACCATGATCACTTCTAATTTTCAAATTTTTGGCTTATTTTTCAGATTGAATAAGGGTACAGAAGTTACTGAATACATCGTATGCACGATCTTTGCTTTTCAGGAATTTCACCCAAGTCTATATGTTGTAATCATCAACAATGACTAATCCATACTTACTTCCATATAAGGATGCAGTGCTAACTGGTCCAAATAGGTCAATGTGAAGCAGTTCTAAGGGTCTTGAGGTTGAAACATTGTCTTTTGCTTTGAAAGATGATTTAACAATTTTTCCTTTCTGACATGCACCACAGAGTGCATCTGAATGATAATTGTAACGCCCTCTTTATTTATTTAATTATTTTATTAGAGAATATAGTATATTATTATATATTATATGATTTTTGGTGATTATATGACGTGTTAATGATGTGTGACGTGATGATTATTTTATTGTTTAATAAAATAATATATGTGGTGTTTATATGTATATTTATATGAAAAATAGAGATTTGTTATGAAAATATATTATTTTGAGAAGTGGGGTTATATTTATAAATAGGAAGAGTTTTGAGGGTTGAGATAGAATTAGATAAGTTGGGAGGTGGTATAAAAGGAAATTAGGTTAAGGAAATAATCAGAAACGCGTACAGACTTTGGAAAAGGGAGAGGAATGGTTGAAGAGAAGAGAGGAACATAGGAGCTGCGATTTCTGCAATTTTTCCAGGTAAGGGTGAGCCTAACTTCAGTTATATTGACTGTAAATCATCTGTTTTGATTAGCTAAGAGATTAGGAAGAAATTAAGAAGAGTTCATGAATTAGGGTTAGGATGATTTTGATGAAAGAGAGGTGTGAATTGATGTAATGGTCGTAGAAACGTGTTACAGAACCTAGATTATTCCCTAGAACAACATTGCTGATGAATTAGGAGCCTAACATGAGAGAATTGAGATGAGTTGGTGAGAATTGAGGCAAACCCGTAGTGGGTTTGAGATCGCTCGCCTGAGGCGAGTGACAACTCGCCGTGGCGAGCAAGCACCTATCGCTCGCGAGGCGAGCAGTATAGCTCGCTGTGGCAAGCACAATCCTGAAAGTTGAGATTTTTGCCAAATTTTAGGTGGTTTTGAGTGCCTTATTATTTATAGAGATGACCTGTGAAGTTGTTTGGACCAAATTGGATTTAGGGAACCTTAAAACGAAGATTTTAGGCGAAAAATGTCAAAAAGGCCGAGAGCACCCAGGATTTCTCGCCTCTAGCTCCCCCCCAACTCGCCTTTGGCGAGTAACCTTTTGTGAGTACTCGCCTGTGGCGAGCAGATCACTCGCTGTGGCGAGTTAGTTGGTTCAGGGCTGATTTGCTTGTTGCAATCTGTTCGCATAGGACTTTGAGGGAACCCCTTTGGGTAGTGTTAGAGATGTTTTATAACCTGTGAAGAAGTCCATAATAAGGATTAAAGATGCACCCTTATGTTGATGCTAAGTGATGGATTATTCATATTTTAAATGGTTTGTAACATGATGCTAAGTGACTATATTGATGTTTATGTATTGTGATTGTGTGTTTAATGAGATGAGCTTCTGTCATGTAATTGTTATAGTTGCGTGAGTCAGTCTTGAATTATTAATGATGTTTGAAATGATATGTTAACTTGATTAAGTTATTGAGAGTTGAGTCCATGCATTTGCATAACTATGAGACGGTGGAGCTTTATGCTCAAAGCGATGGTGGAGCATTTGCTCAAAGCGACGGTGAAGCATATTAATGCTTATATAGTTGCTACCACATGCATGATGTCAGATGTTAAGAGTTGCATTTAGTTGAGTCAAATTGTTGACATAGTATGAGACGATGTTTTGAGATGTTGATGTGTTTGTTTAAAGATGTTTGTGATGATGACACCCTGTGTTTTAATAAGCTGTTTTATGAGATGGATTTTATGTTGTTAATCATAACTGCTTGATTTATATATTAATATTCTGTTGTGAATCTCACCCCTTCTGCTGGAATTGCCGCCTTGTGGGCAAGTGCAGGTACCCAGTCTTAGATGTGCAGATGAGAGGAGTCTTGTGTGACGTAGGATTGCTCTGATACGTAACGGGATGGGGTCTTTATTAGAGTCTATTCCTTTATGTATCTTGTGGAAACTATTTTGTGACTTTTTAGTTTGACGAAGAATAATCTGAGACGTTATGAGGCCTAGTGCCAAGACCTTTTTGAAGGATAATTTGATTTATGATTCCGCTGCTATATTTGGTCATTTATGCGAACGATTAAACTAATATTTATTTGGTATAAAGATTTTGTTTTTGTGAAATGTGACACTCCTTTGTGATGTTACTCTGATATATGCTTTTATCTTAATGAAATTTTTAAGTCGGGAAATTGGGGTGTTACAATAATCAATGTCAGGAAGGCCTTTGACAAGCTGTAACTTGCTAAGCTTAGAGATCAATCTCCAGTTAGCATGTCCCAGCCTTCTATGCCACATCCATTTCTTATCATTCATTGACAGAAGGCAAATTACCTTCTGATCAGCCAGTTCAGAGAAATTGATTTTGTAGACATTTTCCACTCTCTTTCCCTTGAACACTATGGACTTATCATTCTTGTTGATTACTGTGCAGTTGGCTTTTTCAAATAATACATCATAACCATTGTCACAGAATTGACTGATGCTCAATAGGTTATGTTCAAGCCCATCTACCAACCACACATTATTAATAGAGGTAGAGGAATTACCAATAGTCCCCGTACCAATAATCTTCCTAGACTGGTTGCCTCCAAACTTTACATTTCCTCCTTCTTTCATTGTGAGGGATAGGAACATTGACTTCTCTCCTGTCATGTGCCTTGAGCAACCGCTGTCCAGGTACCATGACTTTTGTTTTGTTCTTGCTTTTAGACAAACCTACAGTATTGACAATTTCAGATTTAGGTACCCATTGCTTTATGGGTCCTTTGGGGTTAGAGCTGGAAGATTTACTCACCAATTCCTGATCCTTTAGATGCTTTTTGGGTAGCTTCTAATTAATCATTACCTTAGGTTTTTCAACTTTTGGTTTTGATACTTCAGGAGCAACAACTGCTTTGCCCTTCTGAACCTTAGACTTCAGGACATTAGATTCTGATTTTATCAGACTCTGAGGAACAGGTTCTGATCTCTTCAGAATCTTAATCTTTGTGGTCTTAGATTCAGAATTTATCATACCCTTAGGCTTGAAGTTCTTTGACTTTGATGTAATCTTAGCCTTAGAACTGGAAGCTTCAGGTTCTGACTGAGCAGCAGTTTCCATTTTGGCACCTTCAGGAACAAAGAAGGTTTTCAATCCTTCCTTTATGCATTCACAATATGCTTTGAGGTTGGTTTCATTTGACTTAGCTTCTGAAAATCCAATCCCTTTGCCATTGTTTTTGTAAATGCTATAAATCATAGAAGCAATCCTGCTTCTGTCAATACCAGAAATAATGAAATCTTCAAGAGCAATCTCATGGTTACTTAAGGACTTTCCATCACAATTTTCTTGCAGCTTCTGACACAAGAACTTAAGTTTGTCTTCATATGTCTTGCATATGAAGTCAAAACCTCTGAGTCCTTCTTCAGAAGCTTTTAGATCCAATAGATTTGATTCTTGTTGCTTCATCAAAGCAACATATTTTTCTTTCAAAGCTTTCAACTCATTGGTTCTCAATTCAAAATGAGTGAGGAGTTCTTTAAGTGACTCTATCAGTTCTTCTCTAGGGATCTTGGAATATACCTCGTTTTCATCTTCTGAATCTGATTCTGCTTCAGCTTCCTAAGTTGTTGTAGCTACTAACCCAACAGCTACCTTTGCACCTTCATCAGATTCTTCTTTGTCAGACTCAGGTTCACTATCCAAATTATCCCATGTGGCCATCAAACTCTGCTTTAACTGTTTCTTGAACTTGCTTGACTTGAATGTTGGTTTCTTTGACTTTTCCTTTGCTTTTTCCTTCTGAAGATCAGGGCAATCAGCAATGAAATGACCAGGCTTCTTGCAATTGAAGCATCCCTTCTGATCTTCCTTCTTTGAGCTTCTGAAGCTACCTCTTCTGGACACAAACTTCTTGTTCTTTTTGGCTAGATACTGAAGTCTGTTTGAGAGCATAGCCATCATCTCAGTTACCTCTTCATCAGAATCTCTAGTTGGTGAATCTTCTTCTTTAGACTCAGCCACTTTGAGAGCTTTTGATGACTTGCCTTTGGATGGAAGAGCTATTGATTTACTCCTTTTAGTAGACTCATGTTCATTAAGACTTAACTCATGAACTTTGAGAGAACTAACAAGATTTTCAACACTTAAAGTGTTTAAATCTTTAGCTTCCTCAATGGCAGTCACCTTTGGTCTCCATCTGGCAGGCAGGCTTCTGAGAATCTTGCTCACGTGATCAGAAGCAACATAGCTTTTCTTCAGTATTTGGAGTCTAGAGACTAGGGTTTGAAATCTTGAGTACATCTCCTCAATACTTTCATCATCCTTCATCTTGAACAACTCATACTGATGAGCAAGCATCAGTGCTTTGGCTTCTCTGACTTTCTTGCTTCCTTCATAGTTAGCACATAAAGATGCAAACATAGCTTTAGCAGTTGATTTATCACTCATCTTCATGTACTCTGCTCGTGGTATAGCAGAAACCAGAGAGCCTCTGATCTTGTGATGTTTCTTGTACATCTTCTTCTGAGCAGCAGTATGAATCTTTCTATCAACAGCAGCTCCTTCTTCATCAAGGACTAAGTCACCAACTCCATCTTCCAGAATATCCCATAGTTCTTCATCTAAGCCCATGATATAACTGTAGAAGTTGGTTTTCCACCAAGAAAACTCTTCAGGATCTCTATTAAACTTTGGAACCTTCCCTGAGTCAGTTTTCTTTTCACTATAATCATAGGATATAGCATGATGATTACCACCATAGCCAGCAGAACCAGAAACAAATGATTCAGCAGACATGTTTTTCTCAGATCTTGGACTGTTACACTGTTAGGTGTTGACAACAGAACCTTGCTCTAGATACCAATTGAAGGGGAGAAAAACACAAGAAGGGGGGGGGGGTTGAATTGTGTTTTACAAATTATCGTTTTCTCTTAAAACTCAGAACACGTATGATCAGAAGCAGATAAGACAGCTTCTGAAGATGATGTTCAGGAGCGTATGCAGCGGAATGATAAACAGAGAGAAAAGAGAAGAAGCAGGACACAAGCAATTTATACAGGTTCCTTCCACAAACCGGAAGTAGTCCTATCCCCCTTGCACTTCCAAGGAGAGTTCACTAAAGTAATATCTGATTACAAATGCTCAAGTACACAAGCAAGAGACTTCAAATGCTCAAGAACATAATCAAGAGACTTCTAATGCTCAAGCACACAAGCAAGAGACTTCTATCAAACAAAATTACACAGAAAATGTTTGAGGTTGAACACTTGATATACAATCAGTGGTGTTCACAATACAAATCAGATACAGACTCTAAAGACTTAAGAATTTCAAAGATATGAACTTGAAAACTGAAATTCTAAGTGAACTATGGATGCTTAAACAATTTGACAGAGTTTTGGCGCTTTTAAAATATTGTAGAGTCTTGTTGTTCTTCAAGTCTTCACTCCTTTATATAGAGGTGTGAAATGAACGTTGTAAGTGCCAACACATCCAAAAAGAGTCGTTGTTGAAGCTTGATCTTTCACCAATGATTCTTTGCCTGATTAAGTTATTGTCCTATAAAGGATCAATTTCAAATCCATTCCGATTGAGAGGGAACAAAAATGCAGGCTTGGTTGTACAAGAGAGTTGTTGTTCTTGTCTGGTAGCTGAGACAGAGAACAGAGTAGTGGAGAAGGTGGTTGTACAGTTCGTACATAGTACATTTGTCAACGCTCTTTGTAATTTAGCAACCAGATGCTTTCAAATGAGAACGTGTGACCTCCATGTGATCTTCTACCACTTCTACAAGACTTTCGCTCCAAAATACAACACTTAATTCATAAAAATAAACTTGAATCATTTCGCTTCTGGTGAAATACTGATGCTTCTGAAGAATCAGCTTCTGATGACGTCATACTCTTCAGGAGCGCTAGTCTTCAGGAGCGCTTTAAACTTCAAATAAATACTTCCTTTGCTCTTTATTTGTTCTTTTAGAACCTTGTTAAGATATAACACTTTGTTTATGGTCCTGTACACTTGAACAAATGTTAGCAATACCAATTGTCAATTTTTAATACCTTGTTATCATCAAAACTCTTTAGGGTTTATTGTTAAACACATTTTGTTCCAACAATGCTAAACAGTTTTTGTTCCAACAATCTCCTCCTTTTTGATGATGAGAAACACTAGTATTAAAGGTCAATTGTTGTTAACCTAATTAACAAGTTGACTTATAGGGTCTGAGGTTTGCAAGCTCCGCCTGAGTTTGATAGTTCTTAAGGTGAGGTTTTTAAGCTCTCCCTGAGTTCTATCCCTGTTAATTAAATTCATTTAAACTTACAAACATGACTAAGAAATAATTTCACATGAAATTAAAGACTAAGAGAAGCAGGTTCTCCTAAATTAATTTTACTTTTAATTTAGTGGGCTCAGAGCCTAAAAGTACTATACTCTACTCCCCCTTTTGTCATTAACAAAAATTATAACAAATAAGGACCAAAAAGAGAAGTAAGAAAAACATGAGATATTTCTAACAGATCAGAGCATGGTTAAAATATTACTGAATAATAATAACCAAAATAGAAATGTATCAGAGTATATATAACAATACGTAAATATCAGAAGCATAGAGTAAAACATATAAAATTAAAAGCAGATAATAAAAACAAGAAATGTGTTCAATCTAAGGTTGTTGATGCTTCTTCATCATTTCCGTCATTTCCTTCATCATTTCCCTCATCTCTTCAGACTGTTTATTAACTATTTCTTCAAGAGCTTCTGTTCTTCTCAGTTAAGCTTCTGAAGTTTTGTTATGTGCTTCTTCACATGCTCTGTGTTCTTCCTTCATTTCAGCCATTTGCCTTTTCAAAGTTTCTACCAGCATCTTCTGATCAAAGAGTTCTTGCTCCAACTTCTTGATCTTATTTGTTTGCTTAGGATCTTTTTTCAACTTCTCAAGAATTGGACTTTCTGACTTAACTTGAAGCATGGTTAACCAGGAGATGTTCATATCCTCTTGTACATATGAAGTAATGATTGAAGATGCATATAGGAAGAAGGGAGATTCTGAGATGTACAATATATTCCTTATGACCTCCACTTCTTGCATACTCTTGATGACTTCCTTGAACTAGTTGTTGAGAGATTGATTATGTGCTTCAACTGACAATCTTTTCAAATCACATAAAATCCTATCAACTCTTTCTCTGAGTTTAGTCCACTTATCTTCATACTTCTCAGTGTGTACAATGTCATTTCTTGCTTTCACAAGCTTCTGCATATGCTCAAAGATGTTCTCACAAACCTCTTTTAATACAATAGGATCTAATAAAAAGGTAGGAGGGGGTGAGACATTTGTAGTTTGAGGTTCAAGATTTGTATGAAGAACAGTATCAGGTTGATTTGAAGATGTTGAAGGAAGGTCAAGATTAGTTGAGTAAAAGAAGATGAAGATTTGTTCAGTTCAGGTTTATCAACATAGATAAAATGCTCATCTTCCTCATTAGAATCTGATATATCCAAATTGGATATATCTATAATTGGTTTGGGAGCAGATTGAAGAATAGGTTCAAGAACAAGTTCTAGTACAGAAGATTTGTTGATCAAAGACTCTAAAGAAGAATGCAATGTATACTCACATTGAGCAGCATTTAGAGGTTGAACAACATAAACAGATCTTCTGATAAGGTGACACTAGAATCAGAACCTGTTTGACTAGATGATAAAGATTGTAGGGGAGAGTCTGGTTTGAAATCAGGATGTATGATCATAGAAGTGCAGGTTTCAAGGGTCATTTGTAAGTTTTCAGGTTGTTGTTCTTGAGGGTTTTCTTAAACAGTTGAAACATGAGTTGTTTCAGAGGCCTTTTGTGGAGTTATAGGCAGTTCACCATGTCAATGTTTCTCTAGATAACTGAATGTATATGGTGAATATGAGGTAGTTGGTTTTGGTTGAGATGATGATGCTACATGATCAGAAGCTGTCTGCATTGATTCTTCTTCAGACTTTTGATTAGGAGGCAGAGTCTGAAGTGGCTTCAGAAAGCACGTCGAAGCCAATGATCAGCAAACAAATTCTTGCATACATCAATTCTGGGTTGAACCAATTCACCAACTTTTTCTTGTATAGTTTGTTGCACAGGCTCAACAACATCATTGTCAAGCGTTTTAGTAGTTTTGGTTGATGGTGATGGAGCTGAGTCTTTTTGTAGTTTTGAAAAGATTCTACTTAAAGGTACATTAACAATAGGTGAAGGAGGGTCTAGATCTATTGTATCATTAGAGAGATTTGTGTTAGAAACATTAACTCTTAAATGATCAGCTTCTAAAACAGCAGTTTCTAAAATTCCTTGTTCCCTTTTTATCTTCATTGTCTCCATCAGCATCTTATCAACATTCTTAGTAGTTGAGTTATGAATATCCTTAGAAAGCTTATAAGCTTTCTTAGCATCTTCAACAACCTTCTGCTTGACACTATGAGTTGTTGAGATTCCCAGTTCCCTTGCTAAACTCTTTGCAATCTTCAACACAACATTTTCAACACCTGAATGTTCTTGTTGACTCTCATCAGCAACAGATTGAATGTCTATCTGAGGTTCTGAAGAAGATTTTGCAGCTTTCTTTTCTTTAACAATCCTTCTGACC
The DNA here is from genome assembly GCA_958299785.1 of Medicago lupulina. Classification (NCBI taxonomy): domain Eukaryota; kingdom Viridiplantae; phylum Streptophyta; class Magnoliopsida; order Fabales; family Fabaceae; genus Medicago; species Medicago lupulina. The sequence goes on along the minus strand of OY283144.1, from coordinate 53,085,607 downwards.
AGTGCAGTAGCTTCTTCTATCTGAGCATCTTGAAGCCTCTAGCTAGTTTTTGATAATGTTTCTTTAGTTTGTAAAGATTTAGTTTGCTTGTTTATGTTTATGATTACCTTTAGAATGTATTAAAGCATCCTAGCTTGTGTTTGTTCCTAAGATTCTTGGTGTCTGTTAAATGCTCAAAGAGTCGACATGAATCGATTCATACTTGTCTGAATCGTATCACAAAAGTCTCTGACTTTTGGTGAATCGATTCATGATGCTTGTGAATCGACTCATGCTTGAATCGTATCATTCTTCTGTGAATCCTATCATCAAACTCTCTAACTATCACTGAATCGATTCACACCAACTATGAATCGATTCAAAATCATCATCTGGGCATCAATCTTCATAGCCTATCTTTCCCTCCAGACTCATATGTTAGGTGTCTGAATCGATTCACTTTTTTAGTGAATCGATTCACTTTGTTTATTTTGTGCGAAAATTATGTCTCTTTACCCCTTACTATATAAACTCTTTTCCTCATACCTCATAATTCATTGAATCATTTGCATCTATTCTCTCTAGGTCTCAAAAACTCATAGAACATAAATTCTTCAAGATTAAACACTTTTTCTTAGAATCACTTTGGTCTTTGAGTCACATTGATTTGCTAGGGTGCTATAGGGATTTTAGTTTGGTTCTCTCATGAAGATTGATTGGGTTTGATCAAGGCTTCTAAGTGAAGTGAATAATCTCATTCCACCTCCAAAGGGCTTGGGGGTCTTTCTAACCGTTCTTGAAGTCGAAGGGGTTACGTTTACCGGACGTAGCATTGAAGACTCGAGTGAAGAGATCGAACGAGTGCATGGGTCAAGGATCCGAAGATTAAAGGAGCACCAAATTCAAGGGGTACTTGAAGTTTGGGGGAGTGTTTGCATTAGGTTTAAAGAATTAGGTTTTAATTCCAAGGAACTCTTGTAAACACATTGTATTCAACTTTTGTTACATAGTGGATGACCTTGGTGAAGGCGTACTTCATCAAGTATAGTAGACGTAGCCCTAGCTAGCAAAGACGAAAAGGGTTAACTACTATAAACATCGATGTTCTCTTTTCACTTTCCTTGTACTTTTCATTATAGCACTTGATTAATTGAGTAACTGATAGAATAATTGCTAGTGTTGATCTAAGTTGTTTTTCCTCAAAAAGATTAATCTAATTCATTGAACTAGGTTATAACAATTTTACTTGGATCAGTTAATTGCAATTTCAATTCAATTATTCAATTTCATGTGCATTGTGTTTGTTTGATTTTTAGGTTTATTGTCATATAGGTTTGGTTTGAAATTGCCTATTGTTTTGCTAATTGTTCAAGGTTATTGAAATTTGATTTTATATAAGATTTGAATCGTTAATCTCTCAATTCTAAGATTAAAATCTTATTTCACATTGCTTTATCACTTTGTCGATTATTGTGATTGTTCACGCACAAATTCAATAGTCAATTTTATCAAAAGAGATTTTCTTAACTCCGAAATATTTTCAAGGAAGAGTTGGTCTCGTCTTATGGCTAACTACTAGAAGAGTTGATCCATATGGCTAACAAGGAACCCAATGGGGCGTATAATAGAGCACCAATTTTCGACGGAGAAAATTATGACTATTGGAAAGAATGCATGAGCATTCATATCCAATTGATGGACATGGATATTTGGGATGACGTTGTCAATGGGCGGTTTCAACCGTAAATTGACGCTAACGGTGAAGACGGTGTCGGCCTAGACAAACCTAAACCCGATTGGAGAGATGATGACAAAAAGAAGGTCTAATACGATTTGAAGACGCGGAATATCCTCATCTCCTTTCTTGGGGTAAATGAGTATCATTCCGTCTCTCATTGTAAGATCGCTAAAGACATGTGGGATGCATTGGAAACCCTTCATGAATGAACAGATGAAGTTAAACAATCAAAAGTTAATACCCTTGTGCCACAATATGAGCTTTTTTGCATGCAAGATGGTGAAACCATCTCTTCCATGCAAATGAGATTTACTCATATTGTAAACAAGTTGCAAAAACTTCGTAAAAGAATTTCAAACCAAGATTTCACTAATAAAATTTTGATATGTATGACTAAGGAATGGCAGCCCAAAGTTACTTCTATCAAGGAGTCACAAAATCTCAACGCTCTTAGCATGATCACACTCTTTGGCAAGTTAAAAGAACATGAGCATGAGATCAATCGTTTCAAGTCAAGTGAAGAAGACTCTAAGAAGAAGGAAAGAAAGTCTATTGCATTAAACACCACTTCGTCCGTCTCTACCTTTTCGGCTTAAAATGATGATGAATCCGATGATGATGCTATAAATGAAGAGGAAATGAACATGTTTGTTAGACGGTATAACCGTTACATTAAAAGGAATGGGTTAAAACACAATGACAAGAACTTCGTGAACTTTAGAAAGGCCTCAAGAAAAGGAAAAGAATCGTAGAGTGATGAAAAGGTGGTTAGTTGATATGGTTGCGGAAAAGTAGGTCACTACAAGGGTGAATGTCCGGAACTTTCTAAAGAAAGAGGAAGATCCGGTTTCAATCGAAAACAAGGAAGAAGACGACCTTTGCTTCATGGGTTAAATGAAGAAAGCTAAAAATGAGGTAATCTTCTCGGACTCCGACTCTTACTCCGATTTTAAACCCACGTATAAGGACTTACAAGATTCTATTGAAGAGATGCATGCCGAATCTCTAAATGCCTTTGAAAAGTTAATTGCTCAAAAGAAAACGATTTTGAAATTAGAATCTGAAATTTCTAAACTTAAAGAAGCATTTGAGAGTTTAAAGGATGAGCATGCATTACTTGTCAATATATATATATATATATATATATATATATATATATATATATATATATATATATATATATATATTGCACTTGAATCCGTGCTCAAGGTGATATCAAACTCTCAATATAGACAATTGGGTACATCGATTCATAGTTTTTTAGAAACTCAGGAATATTTAAAGTACCAGTCTTGGAATCGTAAACAACCAACTTTCAAGATCATAAAAGTCCACCAGCAGTTGGTCATCCTCAGAAATATATAAAGCATTATAGGATATGAAACCGCAATTTGCATGTTAGGAACAGTGTACAATTTAGTCCAAGGCTTTTGATTTCCATAATCCTTCTTAATCTAAACATCCAAAAGCATATCACTAACTTCAAAGGCACACAAGCAATACCTCAACACACCCAAGTTCAACGAATCTTTGCCATAATCAGGTAGCAAAAGTTGTTGATATGACTCCTTCTCTAAATCAAGAGAAAGAATACGTGAATCATCACTTTCCAACCAATTAAGAGTGCCACTCACAGATATTCCGGATTGACTGATGTGGTAATCATTTGGGATGTCCCCTATTCTTCTCGAATAATCAGTCCCCAAAGTATAAACACTAACTTCATTTTTTGTAGAAACAACAATGACCTTATAATCGACTCATCATCATCTGTAACCATGAGGTGGTGGCGCTTTATTGAGAATTGGAGGTGCTTCTTTGCGAATATTGGATCCGAGATCAGAGAATTAAAGAACTTACAGAGACACCGAAGTTGTACGAGTAATTTGACGGGTAACCTACAAAGAATCTCAGACAGGAGATCAAAAGGAAGAGTTGGAGGCTCCGGCGGTGGGCATGTTAGGGTTCCAGTAGATCGCTTCCTCTGCGCCATTGCTCCAGAGAAACTGGAGTGGAATTTCAGACGCTATTGTTCCAATTTTATGTTTGAGTTCCCGATGGTTTAACCTCTCGTATTCTCGATGTATCGTATCTAAAAAAAATTAAGTTTTATTTTTTATTTTTTTTATATTGGCATCTCAATATTTCTTTTTTTTTATATAAACTTCTTTTCTTTTTTATTGATAAATTTGATCATCATAATACAATAATCTAATAAAAAATTGGGATATATTATTTTATTTATTGATGAAGTGGTAAGTAGTGTTGAAACCCAAATACACTACGAGTCTTGAGATCAAACTTAGATAAAAGGGTCCAATCAAGGACTTAGAATAAATCGGGTTTAGCTTGTTTAAATATATCATACCTAGTTTAAAAAATTAAAGCTTAAGTTTGACATATTAATATGTCAAAGGCTTTATTTTTAGTTCTGTTTGACCTTTTTAAATGTTCCGTCTGGCCTATTAACCTGTCTAAAAGTCTAACTTGTTCTAAGAATTTTAAATAGAATATTTGGCCTATTTATAGAAAAGCTAACAAGCATATATTTCTTAAAAGATTAATACGCCAATAAAAGTTTGTATAACATGTAAATTCAATTTTTTTGCACTTTATAAGCATATATTGTCTATATATCTAATAAAATTTTGTAAAACAAGGCTAATAAACATATATTGCATACATTTAGCCTATTGTCTTGTTTTTTATTTTTTATAACATATATTGCATACAATTGACCTATTGTCTTGTTTTTTATTTTTTATAACATATTTTGCATACATTTGACCTATTGTCTTGTTTTTAATTTTTTATAACATATATTGCATACAATTGACCTATTGTCTTGTTTTCTATTTTTTATTTTTTTTCTTATAGAGATCCTTACCTTGTAATTTGAAATTAGATGGAAATGGTAATAGTAAGAGAGTATGATGGTATGTGTTCTCATTTGAAGGAATAAAAAAAAAATTATCAATATAATGGAGTATATGTAATTACAGATATATAGGTAGGTCCGATAGTATAATGAGTTTTTTGGTAAGGCTTAGTTTTACCTATTTAAACAACAGAAGTTGAAAAGTATTTATACAAAGGACTAGAGCAGTTGAGAGTTATAAGTTCCACTACAGTATTATGTCTTGCCTTTTCACAATACCTCCAAGAGTGTATACTTTCTCTCATTCCATTGAACTTAGCAGCAAAAGTAGAGACAATACTAAGAAACCTAACAGATCAAATGAGTTGTGTTTGTGTAATAGTAGAAGCAGAAAGAACCGATAAGATTGAGGAATCATACAGAACGAACCCACCTAAGTTGTTGGCAGAGGTTACAATGAGGTGGTAGTGCTTGGTTGACAAGCAAAGGTGTTTCTTTGCGAATTTACGATCAGAAATTAGATGCTTGAAGGATTTGCAGAGACACTGAAGTTGAAGGAGGAGTTTCAAAGGTAGCCTACATAAAATTTATGCGAGGAGATCAAAGGGAAAAGTGGTTAATCTAATGGTATTCATAATCCATTAGATTTTCCATGGTATGTTTCAGGAGTCCCTAATCTAATGGTATTCATAATCCAGCCTATTTTAAAAAATCAATTTATTATTTTTTGATTGGGTTAATTGTTTAAACTGACTCTGTAAAATACACAATGTCTGAAAAATAACCTTGTATAATAGAAAATACATATTCTAACGCTGTAATTTAATATTCTTCTAATTTTTTACTCTATAATATACGCGTGGTCCAAATAAATATTGGATTTTTTTCATGATTTTTTTCAGGGAACTTTAGGATGTTAAAACATGGCTTTACACAAAAATTTGATTTTTTCGACCAGGGACGAATTTATTATGAATTTTATTCCTCGTAATTATGAATTTCTTAAACAATTTATAATTAATTCGTATCTCGTTTAAAAACTTTAAAATTTCATGGTGAAGGTCCTAATCATTTTGAGTGCTTAAATGGGTCATCTTTAAATCACTCATTTTACAGTAATACCTAATAAGCATCATTTTTCTCCAACCCAACACCGCAAACGAAAATACTAAATTGGTCACACAAATAATTGTATATCATTACATTTCAACCAAATTTTATTTATTTCATTATAATTTATTGAATGGGTGAAGAGAGAGCGAGAGAGAGCGCTTCCATAGCCACCCTTCTCCATAGGACCCAAATATTATACTTTAGAATTGGGGTGTCTATTTAGTATGGTGTTAAATAGGTGAAGCATCCACCATTGTGGATGGCCAAACCATATCTACAAAATTAGAGAACGGAATTTGACCCGTGAGTATACGTTTAATCGGAACAAAATTACAATTTTGCACATTTTGGTTGAAAAACAAAAATAAATTGAAACATTTTTGAAATACAACTAAACTGTGTAGATAATTTTTATGTGTTTATATAAATGTTTCTGCAAACAATCATCTCAAAAATCGATTTCTAGGTTGGGGTTTTCGTTGTTTTTTTTTTTTTTTTGAGTTTTGGCGCTTTAAAAATTCATAATTAATTCATCCTTAGTTGAAAAATTCTAATTTTTTTTGTAAAGTCATATTTTAATGTTTTAAATATGCCTGGAAAAAATTCAACCTCTAAGTAACTTTTTTGGATTTGAACTATATTACAGGATCAATTTCAAATTCTTTTCCTCTTTTTGGTTACATCCTTTTACTTTTGATAAAAAAAAAAATTGAAGGAGATAAATTTGTTTTATCTATACAAGTAGAACATGTTTGGTTGACTTTTTCTCTTTTTAATTACACTTTAAGCAAATTTGACTATAAGAATGTCATTTTGTTGGTGTCTTTAAAATAGATAAGAATTTATATTTATTTTTTTGTTACAAAATATATATTATATTTGTTATATTTTTATGAAAGATATTATATTTGTTATATTGTTTGTATCATTGAAAAAGATGAGTTTAATTTGTTACAATATGAAAATGAAAAATATATATTATCTCTACCTATTATTTTATTCAAAATCAAATAAATTTCAATGAAATTTTTTTAAAAAAATAAACTGGTTCGTAATTTATAACCATTAATGCAATAAAAAGAACGGATAAACGGACATGGAGTGCCATGTTGGTCTATCTATTTTTCTTATTGCGCTAGATTGATTGAATGTTATCTGGTATATATTATAAATTTGTAGCTTAAAAAAAAAATCGAGATATGTAACACAATTTGGCTACTGATAAAGCCAAGGATTCGGGGCAAAATACTCGGACATGGATAAGCCTTGCACACCCTTTCTTATATGAATTAATCGGATAAAACTGAAAGAGGTTTTCAGGTTATTGCAAGTTTGCAACACAGGGGGGCCAAAAAGGCCTTGGATCATTTCCAAATCATGATCTAAATAGATACAAAAACCTAAGAGCTCTTGATTACTCATAGCCTAAGTTCTCATATTACACTATACTCGTCGCAATTACATTTGGTGACCACTTAGGAGCCTCGGTAAAACTGGCGTAGGCCTTATGGTTCACCAATGCCGATAATAATGTTCTATCTTTTTGTAATATTCATGGTTTTTTATTTTGCTGCTATGTGATATTTTGAATCTTTGTCATCAAGGATTCATTAGTTTAGAGAGAGAAAGTGCAATGAGCTTTTATGGTTTATCTCAAAAATACCTCCAATAATATTCTAAATTATTTATTATCTAATTTGACCAATTTAACTCTTTGAAATAAATAATGAAAAAATTTTACGGTTAAATAAGTTGTTAATCCCTCTAAATATTTTATATTTCATTTTTAATCTCTATAAAATTCTTCAAACAATGGTCCTTCAATCGATCCGCTTGCAATAAACTCATACTATTCCATGTGTCGATCGTGTTTCGTATTCTATCCTAAAAAACTTGCAAGTAGCCTTCCTGCGTTCCTATCCAAGCATGCTTATGATTTTTGAAAAATTAGATAGGGCACTTACTATGTTTCAACAACTCTTGTAGCATTGACCTGATATCCATTCTCACCAAAGGTTATGGCCATAACAAAGTCATCTGTGTTTTCTTTTTTGATAGTGGACTTCTCGACGTTAACAATTTGTAGTGTGACACTGAGTTTCTACATTGTTTCTTCTAGTACAACACTGACATCCATTGATTACACGAAAAAGATATTCTTATCACGTTAATATTATATGTTTCACATATAATTCTATCTTCTGGAATGTGGATTATATATAGAAGTCAAGTCAGTTTTGAGGAATTTGTTTCAAGAGGGTGGAAAGTTTAAGAATCTAAAGATAAAGTCTTCAAATGCTTTAGAGATAGTCTAGTGACAAAGCCTGTACAGGTAAAAAAGGATACAAGGAATTTGGAAATTTAGAAAGTAAAAGAAGTATCAGAAACAATTATTGGCACCATATTTGTATGAGATAGTTATAAATGTCAATAAGATTTTGTAGATATATCAGTTGTAAAGCTATCTGAGAAAATTATAACTAGCTCATATTGGCACCATATTTTAATGTTTAGAACTTCAACCAGAAAGGCATTAACATGACTGGAAAAAATACAAATTGGATCTAACTATGAAATCCTTAAGCCACCAAGAGATCTTAAACAATTAATTGTGTACGACAGTTCAACAATAGACAAGAAGAATCACAAGGATCATATGTCATAAAAACTATAGGGGAATGTTTTATGGGTTAGATTAGACACCACGGAAAAGGAACGAAGATGAAAAGGAACATTTTTGTAAGGACATAACATAATTGAGGAACGCATACAGTCTAATCTCAATTGATCCACAACACTGGTGAATCATCCTCCCTCTTATCTGATTCAATCCCTCTTCTTCCTTGAGCTTTTGCCATCATTCATTGAAGATGAGTAAGCATTGCCGGACACCTTTTGTTGTCTAACTCCATCACCTAACCAACCAGATCGCTTCAGATGATTCCACCATTTATTTCTCTTCAAAGCCTTGATACACACAGGTTTGATTACATAATCACAAGCACCATGTCATTGCAATCACTATACATATTCATTGTTTGAAGCACTTAGATGCCAATCTGAGAGGAAAACCAGGTGAGTTAAGCTAATTACATTTGCATGAAAAGATGGTCGGTTGTTTCCACTTCAAGATGGCATAAATAAAGGACATTGATCAAATGCTGTTTAGTGGCATAAAGTTCAAATACAACAGAATTAGAACAGGTAAACCAAGATATGCTTGAAACTATCTAATTAAAATTATGCTTCACATAAAGCTTGAAAAATGATATTGAACCAGAAACCAATTTTTTTAGTACATACCAAAGCAAAAATGATTTAGGTCAAACATTAAGAAATTTTTTCAGCACTAAGAACATTATAAATCTAACTCAATGCAAATCTAAAAACAATCAAATGACAAACCATCTAATGCAATGCATGATTGTTAACTATTTAAAATATAATTTAGGATGAGAAAATCAACAACTCAAACTAACAAGCATTTTAAAATAACGTCACTTTTTCAACCTGAAGATTCCATTAACCATAAATGAACAATAATTCAACAATAAACGCATGAAATAGATAAGAGAAATAGAAATTAATCATATATATGTTATTGTTGAATCCCATGGTCAAGTGAGATAGCATACCATATGAATCTTGACATTAAGAACAAGGTGATATCAAACTTTCAACATAGACTCTTGGGACCATCGGACCATTGATGTTTTGAATCTCGGAAATACTCAAGGTACCAATTTTGGAATTATACATACCCAATTTCAATTTGAAACTTTTCAACTCGAGAAAATCTATCAGCATTTGGTCATCCTCATAAAGATATAACATTTCTGGACAGGCATAAAAACCCTTATCTCTTATGTAAGGAACATTGTACAATTTAGTCCAAGAATCTTTATTTCCATATTCCTTCATAACCCAAACATCCATAAACATATCAACAATTGCAAAGGTGCACAAGCAATCCTTCAACACTCGCAAGGTCCTGAAATTCATCTCCAAATCAGGCAGGGAAAGCTTTTGATACGACTCCTTCTCCAAACCAAGAGAAACGATTGCACGCGGAGAACTATTTGAAGCATCATATGTCAGCCAATTAACGGTGCCACTCACAAATACTCCTGAACTGTGACGAACAAAAGAATATGGACAGTCATGTATCTTTCTCCAAAAACCAGTACCTAAAGTATGAATTTTAATTTCATTACTTTTTCCATCAATTAAGAAAGAAATAGCAACAACTTTATAATTATCAATGAAATGATCATAGCCAAAGCTAAAGAAAGTACGAAGAAATTTTTTGAGTGGATTTTTCAAAGGAGGTAATATGTTGAGTTTTCTAATTGAAGGGTTCCACAGAAAAGCAGAAGCATGATCGATGGTAAAACAAAGGATGCCATCGCAAGAGAACATGCCCAAAGACTTCACGCCCAAAGAGGATTGGGGAATAGGGTGACTGATTTGTGTTTGTGTAACTCTAGAAGTTAAAAAAATTGACGAAATAGGAGAATCAAAGAGATATAAGTCGCCTGAGTAGTTTTTAGAGCCTACGATGAGATGGAGGCGCTTGGTTGACAAGCGGAGATGTTTCTTTGCGAATTTAGGATCGGAGATTAAAGAATTGAATGACTTGCAAAGGCACCTAAGCTGCGTGAGGAGCTTTACAGGCAGCCGGCAAAGAATTTCAACAAAGACATCAAAGGGAAGAGTGGGTAGTGGCGACGGTGTTGATGTTAGGGTTGCGTTGGAGGTAGTAGTGAATTGCCGCCTCTTAGTAACAAAGTCGTTACTGTTACGACCAAACGCCATTCAAATTCGAGAGGCAATGGTTGGTTTGCGAGAAATATAAATAGGAGTTTTGGTTTGAGTGGTATCTCAAATTCCGTGATAAAATAGTGCGGTGCGGCCCTTCTTTTTATTATTTGATCTCAATTTTGGTGAGATATAACAAAAACTCCAAAATAGCCTCTTTTTTACTTTTTTTTTTTTTGAGAGATTTTACTGACTGCGATTTTTATATAAAAAATATGTTAGATTGTTAAAATTGTAGAATTATAAACGTATTTTTTTTATTGCACTAACGTTTGAAAATTATGAACAGTATTTTTTTTTTATGAAATTTTGATTAAAACTAAAAAGATAAATGTTTGTTACTTTCAAGTTATAACAAACAAAACAAACCATGGTTATCTATTTTAATAACACCAACAATAAACAAAACAAACCATGATTATCTACTTCAATGACACCAACAATTTGACAAAAAAATATATTTTAAATTCTTTTTTTAATGACACCAACAACAATCTTTGTTACTCCCTCCGTTCCTTTTTAAGTGTCTTTTTAGCGTATATTTTTCGTTCCTATTTAACTGTCCTTTTTGTATTTTTAGGGTATGATTTGTCAATTATACCCTTTTTCAATTACTCTTAACTTTTTCAATAAATCTAATTAATGTTATCTATTTGGAAAGCTAAAGTTTGTTTTTTTTAAACAAAGTTTGTTTGTTTTTTTTAAGCAAAGTTTGTTTCTTATTATCTTCAAATTTAAACAAAATTTTGTTACAAGCAATGGTTCAAAGAAGAGTTAAAATTCTATAAATAATATGAATAACAATTCTATAAATTTAAAAATTCTATAAATAAGATGTCGCACAATGCGAATCTAGCATTGGTTGAAGCCATAGTTGAAGTCTTAACTTTGATTAAAGGAGTTGGAAGGAAGTAAAGTTTTTCTTAGTTTTTGATTAATGTGAAGTTGGAATAATTTTTATATTAACTTATAATAATTTAAAAGATGTGCGGAATATTTAAAAAATTGACAATTGTATATTTTGGGAGAGAGAGCGCGTAAAAAAATAGGAATTTGTTGGAGAAAAAGATAATAACTAACAACTGTTTGTTACGAGAAAAAGATAACATATTAAATTTATTGGAAAGATAAAGTGTGTGCAAAAAAATATGAATTTATTGTTGAATTAAAAGGAGGGTATAATTGGAAGAAAACGTGAAAAAATACACTTTGCTATTTTGATGGAAATTTTCTAAAAAGACACTTAAAAAGGAACGGAGGGAGTATAAAAAAAGTTACTTAAAATAATTAGAATAATGAAAAGGTATGTATAAATATAATCATATAGTTTATTACACTTTTTAAATGATAAAGGAAAAACTAGACATATATATTTATATTGTGTTTGTTACATTTTTTTAATATTTGAAGTTATTCTTATCTATTTGTTACATGTGTTATTTGTATTGAAAATTGTGGCCGGTTTTGAAAAGAGAAAAGTCAGCCAAAAAAACTAAAAAAGGTTGTTCTCTTTATATATATATATATATATATATATATATATATATATATATATATATATAATGAAATGATTAAATGAAAATTATGAGTATTAATGCAATGATTCTATTAAATATTGTTCTCCTATATTGATGGGAACGAGGATGTAACGTTTGCAGAAGCATACATTTTGCTTTTGACTGTTCGATTTGCTCAAGAATGTAGGTTCAGATATGTTGTTTTTGAAGGAGATAACAAGGTGATTTTTGACACAGTAAAGGAAACTCATAAGGGAGATAGATCTTATCTTGGCTTTGTGATAAAGGAAATCCAATTTTTGAGTTACAAGTTCAACACGTGTACGTTTAGATTCACTTCTAGGAATGGCAACAAAGTTGCCCATGCTATGGCCCAATTAGCACAATCTGAACCTAATAAGGTTTGGCTTGAGGAGGTGCCTTTAGCAATAAATGATGTATATTTTCAAGACTTATTGAATTAATAATATCTCTTTTTGTTCAAAAAAAAAAACAAAAGAACTGTTAAATAGTTGAGTAACACCATTTATGGGTTCTATTTGCTTATATATGCGAAAACAAGTTTGTGTGTAGAGATATGAGAAAGTTGATATGATAAAATTTTGAAAAGTTATAACTATTTTCAAAATCAAAATTAATGTAGTGTTTTTAATAAATAACTTTATTTTATTTGCAAAAGACTGTTCAATGGTTGCATCATACACGTTGCAGATTTTATGTGCTTATATTTGCTTAAACAAATTTTTATATACATATATGAGAAAGTCAATATGATAAAATTTTAAAAATGATGCCTATTTTCAAAATCAAAATTAATGTAGGTTTTTTATTAAATAACTTTTTAATTAATATGCAAAACAATGGTCAATGTTTGCACCCAACCCGTTGCAGATTTTATGTACTTATATTTGCATAAACAATTTTTTAAAAATGTGTATGTGAGAGTCAATATGATAAAATTTTGGAAACTTGTGTCTATTTTCAAAATATCAACGTTAATGTAGTGTGTCTATTAAATACATTTTTGATTTATATCTAAAACATCGTTAAATATTTAAACTGCACTCGTTAAGGATTTTATATTCAAAAGAAAAAATTTATGTACTGATACGTGATAGTCGATATGATAAAATTTTGAAAACTCGTGACTCATTTCAAAACATCAACATTAATGGAGTGTTTCTATTAATTAAATTTTTATTTATATGTAAAATATCATTCAATGTATGCACCGCTACCGTTGTAGATTTTAAATGTTTATATCTACAGTGTATATATATATATATATATATATATATATATATATATATATATATATGAGAAAGTTGATTTATAAAATATTGTAAATTCGTGATTATTTGCAATATTGGAAACTCAATGTTTGGTGGACAATTATAAAATTAAGTAGATCATGAGTTTTAATTAAGACGATTATGAAATTTTACTGAAATTTTTTATCTATTAACAAATTTTATATATTGTTAATAGATACAATTTTTGGCCCTTTGTTTCATGGAAAAGCGGGTTGGACTAGTAAGGTTGGCTCGTTTAGTCCAATTTTTGATTTTTATTCATAAAAATAAGCCTAAGCTTGGAATCTAGGAAAAACTACAAAGAAATTAGTTGGGTGGCGGCAATCTCCATAATATCAGTTAGCCGAAAATGGCTAATATCAATCACACGTGTACTCTCATAAATCTCAAGATTATAATTCAAGGAGCACACAATATTTACTAAAGTATTTGTGCAACAATTAGGCTCTCGATATGAATGAGAAACTTCAACATTCCAATTCATCTCAAATAAGTGATGAGTTCTATTCACCAACGTTCTACCCAAACGACTATCTATCATAACTTCATATATTCTTCTTGCGCTTCCTAGTTTTTAGTACTATTACTTTTTCCATTGTATGCTCTTCTCGCACATCCTTATTTTTTATTATTATTACTTTTTCCATCCTACCAAAACCTTCTTATATATAACGCAAAATCAAAAAAATTCCCTCATTTTCAAAAGTTATGTTTTCCTCAAAAACTTCTTTTTTACCATCCAAAATCTAGAAATTCAACATTGTGTGATTCTTGAAGGTATTTTTTTGCTCAAACGCATCACAGTTCAAGCCTTTTCAAACGCTAACACAAGGTAAGCTAACATTTGTTTGATTTAGCGTAACCTAGTTCCTTTTATTTTTAAGAAATTCAAAATCTAACTATTTTAAAATTTAAGAAAAAAAACACAGCAAAATCCGCAGGAAAGGACATATGTAACGCCCGTTTTGAACTATTTTATTTATTTAATTATTTGATTGAGTTTAGAGTCTTTTTAAATAATTTATTTGATTTATGGTGATGTGTGTTATTTTTGTGTTATATGTTGGTGTTTTAGTAGCATATTATATTATAATATATATGTTATTTGGTGTAGAGATATTATGTTATTTGGTGTAAAAATATATTTGTTATGTGGTGTAGAAATACTATGTTATTTGTTATAGAAATATATATGTTATTTTGTGTAAAAATATATAGTGTTATTTGTTATAGAAATATGTTTGTTATGTAGAGATATATTTGTTTTAGAAATAATAAGATATGATGATATAATATAATATATATTTTGATGATGTGTGCTTTTATGTATTTTTAGTATTATCTTATTTGATTTATAATATAATATATTTAATTAAATATGGGTTGTTACATAATTTTAGAGAATTTGAGGGAAGGAGTAGAAATAAGATAAGATGAGTAAGAGAATATAAATAAGAGAATTAGGGTTAGAATTATTTAGTACGTGATATAAATTTTGGAGAAACCTAGAGAAAAAGAGAGGAGGCGCGAAGGAGAGAAGAAAAACCTAAGAAGAACGCAGCTTGATTCAGGAGACCAAATTAAGGTAAGGGTGAGCCTAGCTTTCATTATATTAAACTTTAATTCAATTCAATTATGATTAACAAGAGATGGATGAGTTTTTGAGAGAATTAAGAACTAGGTTAAGGTGAATGAATTAAAAGATGAAGTTGAAAGGTGAGAATTAAGGAAAACTAGTTTAGGTTTCGAATTGAGTTTCTAGTCTTAAAGAGAGTGGATAATCTAGTAGGTTAATGAATAATTAATGTTCTAATGATAGGATAATCATAGGGTGATGTTTAAGGTCATGTTTTGAGGGTATTGGATCGAAAACGGAGTAGGAAAGGTTTCCCCAAGGCGAAACCGCAACTGAACTGCGATTTTGCTGTCGCTGTGCAAAACACGTTACTTGTTGTCTCAGTTGGACAAGTTTAAGTTCCGAACTGGGTTTAGGTGTCTTCATGAAAGTTGTAGATATAGATGTTAGCTTTCCCTAGCCTTTGGAGTGACTCAATTTAAGCTTTTAGAACTCTAGATATGATTAAAATACTACAAAGGGGTCAACAGGCTCGTTCTCTTTTCGATTTTCTGTAACCGAAAAACTAAAATAAAAA
Source organism: Medicago lupulina (assembly GCA_958299785.1). Classification (NCBI taxonomy): domain Eukaryota; kingdom Viridiplantae; phylum Streptophyta; class Magnoliopsida; order Fabales; family Fabaceae; genus Medicago; species Medicago lupulina. Next base: position 53,070,098 of record OY283144.1, on the reverse strand, counting down.
CTGGGACTTTTCTGTTCATAATTAGCTTTTGATGTCTTCACGAAAGTTGTAGATAATTGCGTTAGCTTTTAAATGGCTTCAGAGTGACTCAAAAATGTTTTGTGAATCTTGAGTTATGATAAAAACACTCCAAGTAGGTCTTGGAAAAAACAGCATTTTCTGTTTCACGTTCTTGTATCTTTTTCATACATTTCTGTTCCGAAATGGGTCTTGGTGTAAACACGAAAATTGTAGGTAATTGAGTTAGCTTTCTAATGGCTCTGGAGTGACTAGAAAATTATTTGTAGATTTTGAGTTATGATGAAAATAGTCCAAGTAGGTCTTAAGAAAACTTTAAGAAAACTTAGCATAACTAATCCCAAGTTAGTCCAAAGACTTAGAGTTGGTTTCCAAACTTCAAACTTAGGTATTAGGGATTTAGTTGAGGTGTTTTATGAGTATTTGGCTTATGTCTTATTTAATCATACTTGATTACTTTTGAAGAATGTTATTGCTTATGAATTATGAATGATGAGTGCATAATGTGCTATACTTATAAAGTTAATGTGATGATTTGATGTTGTTGATAATGATTGTGAATTGCTTGTGCTGTTTCTGTTGCTGTTATGAACTGCTAAGTTGTTTGTAATGTGATTTAATGATTAAATGCATTACTCAAAATATTATTGAATGATCAAGATGTTGTTGAAATGAATTGTTATTAAGCTTGATGTGATTTGATTATGCTGCAATTGTTATTTAACTAAGTTGCATGAGTATGAATAAGTTGATGATGAACTCCAAATTATTGGATGTATAAGTGATAAGTTGATTAAGGTGTCTTGTTGATAGAGTCCATGCATTAGCATTCATTGAGTTTTGTCCTCACCATGATAGGAGCTTTGTCCTCCGCACCATTATTAGGAGCTTTGTCCTCCGCACGATTATTAGGAGCTTTGTCCTCCGCACGATTAAAGTATATTAATACTTATGATGACGATTGGTATCACATGCATATAAGTGTCTAAGTTGCATTGTCGCATTTGTCGAGTCAAAGTCGTTGTTGATGAATTATCATCCATGAGTTGTTAAGTTGTTGATGAATTATCCTCTATGAGTTGTCGAGTTGTTTTCTACCCATGTGTTGTTAAGAAAGTACCTATGAAGATTATATGATGTTTATGATGTGAATTATATGACGCTGACTAAGATGTTGCTATATTGATTATGATATTGTTATGTTGCTATGTTGTTTAAGATACTGATTATGATATTGTTATGTTGTTATGATGTTGTATATGATACTAATTATAATGTTATAATGTTGTTTACGATGTTGATTATTATAGTGAGATGATGATTACATTGAGTTGTTTTAAATTTATTAGTGATGATGATTACATGATGATATCTATGAGTTGTTAAGTGTATTTGATGATGTCTAAGATGCTTTGTGATGGTGTTCTTTGATGATGATTAAGATGCTTTGTGATGATGTTCTTTGATGATGATTAAGATGTTTTGTGATGATGTTCTTTGATGATGTCTAAGATGCTTTGTGATGATGTTCTTTGATGATATTTAAGATGTTTAGTGATGATATTCTTGATGTTGCTTAAGATGTTATGAGATAAATATTTGAGACGTGCTTATATGTTAATTGTTGTTAAACTTAATTGTTGAATTATCTGTTTATTATATTGTTTGTGAATCTCACCCCTTCTGTTGGAATTGCCGCTTTGTGGGCAAGTGCAGGTAACCAAGATTAGGTGCAGTCGTGTGAGGCATTCCTCACTGTGTCTTAGGTGCTCTGATATGTAACGGGATGGGGAATCTTGTCAAATGCTTTTATGTTCCTTGCATGTCAATTATAATTTTATAAAGACTAATTTTAGATGAACTTTTGAAATGTTATGAAGAGGCCTGCGTGCCAAGACTTTTAAGATTCCGCTGCAATGTTTTGAGAAGTTTAATAACTATTTTTATGATGAATGAATTGTTATTCAATTCCTTTGAGATGTTTTAAGAAAGTGATACTCCGTTTATGTGAAAACTTTGATTTAATTTACGAAATTTTTACGTTGGGAAAACGGGGTGTTACAACATACAAAAATCCGCATGAAAATCTGCAGGAATACCTGCAGAATTTCCTAAGGAACCATGAAAGAAAAAGAAAAAGGAAAAGAAAAACACTTCCGCAGGAAAAACTCCAGCAAATGTATTCATTACCTGTGGATATTAATGTGGTTAGAGAATCCGCAAGAAACTTGTCTTGAGCGTTAAAAAACAGCAGCAACAATTCCTACGGATTACTTTTCGTAGAAAAATCCACAGATATATCGAGAAATTCTAGAAGTGAGGTAAGCAAGAGAAATCTATTTTTTGCTTATAACATGGAAATTGTTGATGACAAAAACTTTACTACATACCAAGCAAAATTTTACACCATTGTAGTCATTAGTTGCCGCCATCTCTTCCCACCCCAACATTGAGTCTCTCTGCACTCTTTGAAGCATTCAGACTATGATATGCTTCAACAACTCCACATATATTTGATTGTTAAATAACCCTAATCGAATAATTGTCAAATTTCCTCCTAAGTTATGTCATTAAAGATTCCCTTTGTTATTTCTTATCTAATGAGTGTTGTTGAGATGATGGAAACTCTCTATGGGTTTTGTTCCTACCCCCCACCCATAACTTATTTCTTCATTGAGCATTAGTCCTATGGGCCACTTACTAGGCATAGAGTTAATGGATATAGTTACTTATGCAATCAATAAACAATGGATTCTTTCTTTAGAGATACTTCCTTCAGGCATAAGATGCAATGTTTTTTACTTCGAGTATCATCTAAGTCGAGATTGTTAAAGTCTGAACAAGATGAAACAAATAAAAACATAAATCATGATGGAAATTAGTCAATCAATATTAAAAATGCGTGTTTTCCTTTCTCTCTAGAAAAAATTTTGTCTCCCTTCTCTCTCACTTTCACTCCCATCCGTACCATTTTTTCCCGTCAAATCCAAAAACCTTTACCCACCATGTATATCTAGGTGATTAGTGGTGTGATGATATTCTTCAACAGATCCTCCACATCACCGGTGTACTGTGCAGATCTGCCACCGGTGGCTACGGCGGTGGTTGCTCGGTGACGTTTTCAGATATGCATTTCTTTTTTGGACAATGTTCGAGATCCTTTCCTTCTCCCTTTGTCCTCCAGAGACCCTTCCCCTCCCTCCTCCGTTATCGTTTTTCGTCACTTAATTGGCTTTGATGTCTTGTCATTTCTGGTTGGTGGCTATCTTTTTTATGCTTGGGTTTTTTTGGATTTGGTTCAGACTTAAAGGAACTCAATCTTAGTTTGTTTACTTTGCGCCAGAAGGAGTTTATGGGTTATGAGTTTGATCTGCGTTTAGTTTTGGCTTTGCCTTGCAGTCGCGGCTAACTGCTACGTCGATGACCTCCGTGGTTTAGTTGTGAGTTTTGGTGGTGATGGTCTTGTGGTGGTGATAATGTGTTAACATGTGGTGCTTTTGGGTGGTTATATATGTGGCGGTGACGAGTGATGTTTTGGTGGTTTTGTGGTGGTGACGGATAGTGGTTATGTGGTGGCAAGGAAATGGGGATATGCGTTGTTTGAGTTATTTTAAGGAGGTGCCGATGCAGCAACCGCATGTGGTTAGGAGTTTTTTCTATTTGAGGTATTGTGTGGTGACGGGGGCAGTGATGCGATGGTGGTTGCTAGTGATCTTTTCGGGGTGTTATTGGTAGGTAATGGTGATTCACCGGTCATTTCTGTGGTGGTTGGTTGTGGTTGTAGTGGTGTGAGTTGGACGGCGTCATTGTGCGAATTCTGGACTCAGATCTAGCGTCGAATCTATCGGTAGACAGAAGTAGATCAAGAAGGGGTGGAAGGCGTTGTTTAGGTAGGGAGGTGGATGTTTTAATAATGTCTCTGTGGGTGGTGTTGAGCTATTGGTGTGAGGAGTATTGATTGTGGTGTTATTGTTGTTCGGTGCCTCTGTGTTGGGTCCATATCGTCGTCGCTAGCTTTTGGTGTGTTTTGGGTTGATCTTTTGTTCGGGTGCTTCGAGAGTGTTGGTCTTCGAGCTGAGCTTTTTCCTTTTTTGACATGGTTTCCTGTTTGCACCACCTCCCCACCTGTTGTTTGCCATATAAATTTGTTTCCTAGATTTTGGTGGGCCGATCGCTTTTGCTTCGAGATCAAAATTAGTGTCTAGTTGCAAGTTTTTAAGTTGGTTATGGTGTCTACTATGGTGTATCGAAAGTGAGGGGTACCTTGCTGATATGGTTTTGGAGTCTGGTGGGTCGATCGCTTTTGATTCGAGATCGGGAGTCAGTCTTTGACTCAAGTTTGTTTTGGGCTATTTATGGTGTTTTCTTCCGTATACCGGGGTAGAGAGGTGGTAGGTCCTAAAGGAACGTTGGATTAGGACATTTTTCGGTGTCAAATTCTGTCTCAGCTATGGTGATGAGCAGTTGATGTTTGCTTTGGTTTTCGTGGTGTTTGGAGTTTTTTTTGTGAGTAGTGGGAGTAGGTGTTTATGGATTTTGATTTTAGTGGTCGTTAGCTATGGAGTTTGATTTAGGCAGGCAAGTTGGCATTAGTGATGGTTTTCATGGGTGTTGAAGGTAGCTACTGGTTAGGTGGTGTGTGTTTTGGTGTTTATTTTAGGTGGTCTGCCTATATACGGTGCCTTTACTTTGTAGTTTCTGAATTACCGGTCTTTGTCCGTCTTGTGCAGGGATCAAATTTTTAAATAATATTTGTTCGAAAAAAAATAATGGCAATTCATAGTGATCTTGCAATATTAGTAAGCATGCAAAATGACCTAGTAATCTTGCAGATTTATAGCATGACACTTCAAACTGTCCATAAACTGCGTTAGAAAGTATAATAGACATTAAAATTGTTCTTGTCTTGACATGGATATGCAGAGTTTTAAGAACTGTCATTAAAACGTGTTTCCTGCGGATTTTGTAATGAAATCCACAGTAAAATAAAGAGATTCAAGTAGTGACTTACCATGGTACGAAAACTTTCAACAAGTGAACATCACGAGGGAATTTGCCAATAATCCTAACCTTGAAACTAAAAGCCACTGCATAAATCTTTCAATGCTTTGAAGGAGCAAAGAAGAAGCATTCGTAATATGAATGGACATCTAATCTCTATACTCACAAAAAACATTAGTACAAATACTGCCATGGTTCTGATGTTCTACTCGAGGTGCTAGAGAGAGATCAGTTTGCTTATATAATTAATTTAAATAAATAAATAAAAAAACCACTCCATTATAAGAAGCTATATAAAGCTCATCAAACTAGTTCATAATCACAAATTTCTTGCCACAAATATTAAACAATTTCAGTTGCAACAAGTAGTAGCCAACATAACCTTATTCAAATCATCAAGAAAATCTACATTCGGTCAATATAACATCACACTCTTCTACCAATACATATTCCATTTGCCACTGCTAAACCCTCAAGAACGATAAATAAAACAATAAAACTTCCTTGCCTATCACCAACTAAACCCCCAAGTTTTTTGAGATGGGTACCTTAGCATTGCTAAATCCCTTGTTGCTAAGTTAGCAACAAGGTATTTAGCTCTGAAGCTAAAGATTCAATTCATCTACAAGCTAAAAATTATATGTCTTTTATACACTCTTTATGTCTTTTATTATTTTTTTTAATTATACCTCTACATTGTACCTTGGATAAGAAATGTTAGTGTTGATTGATCAACATTCACGTTTCCTAGTTTTCACACTTCTTTTTACCAAGAAAAAGTTATCCGGTTTACCAGGTCCAATAACTTGTAAAAATGAAGAGTGAACTTGTAGGTTCAAACAGTATATTCTATCACATACAGTTGTTTTAAGAATTCTACTCTCCCCCTAGCACAAAACACTTGCGCCCTGCACCCTTGCCGAAAATACCCTTGCGTTAGTTAACTAACGCAAGTGTAAAACTATGTGTTAGTAAAATAACGATGTGACACTTAACATGCGCAAGTGTAAAACACTGCGTGAGTTAACCCACACACAGTGTTAACACATGCGTGAGTTAACTCACGCCGAGCCTGTGCAAAAGATCAGAAGAGGCAGAAACCTCTCTTTTTCCTAATTTTTCAGTCCTTTCATACATTCATTCATTCATTTGCATGCATTTTCATTAATTCATTCAAGCAAGTCATAATTAAAAAACGAAAAATAACGCAATAAAATAATGAAAAACACCGGAATAAAATAACGAAAAATGTCATAAAAGCGCCAAAAAAGCGAAAATGTAATAGGATTACAACCAAATCCTTCAATATGTCTTAAAAAACCCTAGAAAATATCATAAAACCTTACTCCCGTGGACTCCTACTCCTCCTCCGCGGAGCCGGCATCTGCTCCAGCAAGCTCCACTCAGACTGTATATCCTGCATCAAGCGCATAACCTCCTTCAGATTATGAAACACAGCAGGATTCGCCATTGCACCGTCCACTCTGGCCCTGATGTTGCTGATGATCTAGTATGGGTCGGGAGGATGTATGGCCCACTGCTGCTCAACAGGAACCTCCTCGTAAGGAGGGACAGGACGAGGAGGGGCATCAGTTGCGTAGTCCAGGATGGCCGAAGGGGGGTTCACAATAGGATGTGATACTCTAACAAACCATTTGATGTACCCCCTAGTATGACTCCACGGCTGGTTATCCGGAACCGGATGACCCCTCTACTGATGGCTGAGGACATGTAGAGCAAACTCCGTGAAGGTCTGGGCCACATCATCTGCCGCAAGAAGCTCAATGTCTGTAGGAGGCCTGGGAATAGTCTGGACATACTCGTACTGCCTAAGAACCCGCTCTGGCAAGTGACGGAGGCAAGAGATAGTTACTCGTATAAGAAAGCAAGTCTCATCCCACCCCATGACCAGCTATCCAACTCGTCCATATCTTGCAGCGCAAGCAGCCAAAGCAGATTAATGTTTTTGTTGTTCTTGCCGGAAAAAATGGTCCAACCAAGCAAGAGCAACAAAAACACCTTAATGCAGGCCAGCCTAACTTCAGCTCGCTCGTCCTCCTCCTCTTGTGTGTCAATCTCAACCAGATGATTACACCTATTCAAGAGCTCCTCGTAGCGCCTCTTCAGTACACCAAAGCTAATGTGAGCAGCACGCTGTCTTGTCATCTCCTTAGCGGCATCCTCCGCTATAAAAAGTAGGTCCGCCTGCATCATCTCTAGCCCCTCCTCGCGGGTTTACTCTCTATCAGGAAGGAGCCTCCAGGTGACGGGGATGCCTAGGAGACACGCCACATTATCTAGTGTGATGGTCATCTCCCTGACAAGTAGATGGAAGTTGCTGGTCTCCTCATGCCATCTCTCTGTCATCGCACAAACGAACCCGTGAGAGATGTTCTCGTACCCACTAGTCAGGAGGGTAGTAAGATCGGACATATTCACTTCATCCCAAAACCATCGGTTTTGTGCAACCGGCTGAGGGATTGTCAAGTTTTTAAGGCTCGACTTCTTCCCGTGCGAGATACCTTTCACCCTATGTTTTTTTCGAAACTGAAATACAAAAACAAAAGACAACAAACAACACCCTTAAATAAATAATAAGTAAAATAAACATTAAATATATAGTAAAAGAAATAAAATAAAATAATAATTAAAATAAGTTGTATAAACAGTAAAAGAAATAAAATAAACATTAAAATATACTTACATTGGCATCGACCCATATCCTACATGCCACATGTCCACCAAAGTGAGGTAAAAGCGCGAGGTCAGAAGGCCCCCCTGCATAGTTGTCTGGTCCGGCCCCGTACACCACCCTCGGCACCCCCTGAAAACGAACCCCACCATCATGTTGTTGTGGCTGCTCAATATCATCCTGTTGTTGAGCCTTCTCAATATCAGGCTGCTCCTGCTCAATAACAGGCTGCTGACGATGAACCTCGTACTGATGCTGCTGATACGCATCAAATTGATACTGGTGAGGCTGAGGCACCTCAAAATGATACACCTGATCGTGCGGCTGCTGATACACCTGGTAATCCTGCTGATACTGCATCGGATCCAACGTTTGGGATAGACCCGTCTGGGACGATGATCCCCCCACATCATCAACTCCACTAAGTCTCGTTCCCCCACCTCTCCCTCGACCAGTCATAGGAGGGCGTAATGCTTTTTTCTCCCTCCGGTAACTACTAGTAGGGGCAGGCCTCCCTGCCCTCAATCTGTCACTCCTATCCTGAGGCGGCTCAGGCGGTCTCTGAGACGTACTCCTCTGAGACATATCTGCACAACATTTCAAAAAGCAAAAAATCAATGACACATTTTCACACGGACATTGTGTCATTTCTAACAATTCAACAACACTTATATTTCAAAAGTGTCATTTCAATCCCTAAACTACCACATTACAGTCAAGCATATTATAATCAACATTAACAACCCATATTCTAACTAATTTGATCATTCACAATCCAAAAAAACAAAAAAATCATCATTGAGACATTTTACCAAACACATAGAGTGCAATTTTCAAACTACTAAGTAATCTAACAATTTCTAAACCCTAAACTACCACATTTCACTCTAAACAACATCTAAAATACTATTCCTAACTTAATTTATCACTAACAATCCTAAAAACTAACATGCAAGTCATATTTGTAAAAACCTAAAAATGTTACATTTCTTCAAAAATTAGAAAATTTCAACCAACAAAATGGAATGATGTAGGATAATCATCACTTACTTGATATTGTGTGAGAAATTGACTTTGAATGACGCAAGAATGGTGAAAATCGCACTTGGAGGGGAAAATTTCGTGTTTGGAGAAGTTGAAGAAATGAGGGAACTGTGTCTCTGTTTTGCTGTTAAATGACTTAAGTCATGCTATGTGAGTTAACTCACGCGACGCTACTTAAGTCACGCATAAAATACAATGTATGATAGTTAAGTCGCGCGGCGTGACTTAACTAACGCAGGGGCATAAGTGTCCATTCAATTGGATGCGAGCAAATAATGCAGGGGAAAGAGCAGGATTCTTGTTTTAAATCAAAGTTTAGAGAAAAGCTACGGTTTTTAGTTTCCCAAGTAATTCATTCACATATACAAGTATCAGCATAAAAAAATGTATAAATTTAAGGCCATGGTAATAGATAAGTACCACACAGTCATTTTTAGTCTTTCTACCCAATTATTGTTCACAGACCAATCTAGGTCGAAAGTTTATAACTAAAGCCTAACAGAGGAAACATGTGGATAAAATAAAGTGCAAATTTCAATGATCATTCTCTATAATCTGAAACTATTTCAATGCAAAAACTATCAATGCAATGGATGACTATGAACTAAGAGGGAAGCAACATCTCACACTAACAAACAATTGAAAATAACTACAATTTTTCAACCTGAAGATCCCACAAGCATTAATTAACAATGATCTGACATTATATTCATAAAACAAACAACAAAAAACAAAAAAAACCATATATATTGCACTTGAATCTCATGTTCAAATGATATAGCATAGCATAGACATCTCGACATTAAAAATATCAAGGTGATATCAAACTCTCAGCATAAACTATTGGGTCCATTCAACGATTGATGTTTTGATTTTTCAGAATCTTCAAAGCACCACTTTTAAAATCGTACAAACCCAAATTCAATTTTTAACATCCCAATTTTTGAAAATCCACCAACATTTGGGCATCCTCGTTAATATGTAAAGTCTTTTTAAAGGGATAAGAACGAACATCTTTCATGTAAGGAATATAGTACAATTTACTCCGAGACTCTTTATTTCCGCATTCCTTCATAACCCAAACTTCAAAACACATTTTACTATACTACTTATACTACTTTCACACATGCACAAGCAATCCTTCAACACCCCTAAAATATAATGATGCTTTTTTAGACAAGGCTGCCAAAGCCTTTGATATGACTCCTTCTCCAAATTAAGAGAAACAATAGTTAGCAGATAACTAGTTTGGGCATCATATGCCAACCAATTAACGGTGCCACCTACAAATATTCCCGATCTAAAAATAGAGTAGAAATGATATGGGAAGTCTTGTATCCTTCTCCAACATTTTGTACCCACAGTATGGACACTAACTTCACACTTGTCAGTACCGAAAGAAACAACAATAGTTTTATAACCATGAATGAAAGGATCAAACCCAAAGCTATAAATGCATAAAGGACGTCGTCCTAGTTCATTTTTTAAAGGAGGCAACATCTTGAATTTTCTAATTGAAGGGTTCCACAAAAACAGCAGAATCTCGACCCACATCGAAACAAAAGATGTCGTCGCAGCAACACACGGTGAATGGCCTGCCGTATCTTTTAGGCTTAATTGCACTTTTGGACCCCTATCTTTCCAAAAGTTGCGGTTATGGACCTCTAACTAATTTAAATACAAAACAGACCCTTATGTTTTGGTTCTTTGGCAGTTTTGGACCCCCACCCCATTGTTGAATTGGTCGTTGCTGATGTGGCACCCACATCCCATTAGTGAGGTGCCACATCAGCAACGACCAAGTCAACAATGGGGTGGGGGTCCAAAACTGTCAAAGAATCAAAACATAAGGGTCTGTTTTGTATTTAAATTAGTTAGGGGTCCATAACCGCAACTTTTGAAAAGATAGGGGGTCCAAAAGTGCAATTAAGCCTATTATTTTTAGGGTTTATGTATAATTTGCACTCTAAGTGTTTGATGAAATGTTTGAATGAGTTTTTCATTGATTGTTTTTAATTTCTTATTGTGTAGATTTGAAACAATGGTCGGATGGATCGACGTTCATGCACAATTCAATGGCGGAGAACCTCATAGGTTGAAGGTTTGGTGCCTTGGTGTAACGTTAAGAGGACTCAAGGATGAACTGAATGAATTCAACCAAGGAGTGAATCCCGAAGACACAAGAAAGGTTGAAAACGTTCGGTATAAACGTCCAATGCTCGATGAGGGGAGAGTATCATTCACTTGGGTGGAGTTAGAGAACGACGAAAACGTGACGAGCATGTTTTGGGAGCACAACATGTTCTAGTGGATCGATATGCGTGTAACGTTGCTGAGATCAACGGAAGATATTATCAAAAGTTTGATTCCGCTAGAAGATCGTCATTAAATTCGGGAATGCACCTTCCAACTACAACAATTATCTTCCTATGGATGGGGTAATTCAATCTTGTCAAACGGCAGTTCCCAAGCATTTACCAGGAAGTTCTTTTGTTCCATTCAAAAGGTTAAATTCTTGTTGGCTTCGTTTAAATGATGGTATTGAAGTGTCAAGGTCTGGACCTCATTCCGTTGGCACTTGGATACTATCATTTAAAACCAAGACCAACAAGAATTTAACATTTGGAATGAAACCATAAAACTTCCGGGTGAATGCTTGAGAGCCGTTGTTTGACAAGTTTGAATTTACCCCATTCATAGGTAAGATAATTGTTGTAGTTGGAAGATGGATTCCCGAATGTAATTTAATGTAATGTAATGTAACTTTCATTCGAATTTATTCAATACGCAATTTTTATTCAAATTCACGCTGAGTTTAATTAGTATTTATTTATTCAAATTTAAGCTGAGTTTATTTGTTCACTTTTTTTTTTCGAGTTTATTTTAGGCTTAATTGCACTTTTGGACCCCTATCTTTCGAAAAGTTGCGGTTATGGACCCCTAACTAATTTAAATACAAAACAGACCCTTATGTTTTGATTATTTGGCAGTTTTGGACCCCCACCCCATTGTTGACTTGGTCGTTGCTGATGTGGCACCTCACTAATGGGATGTGGGTGCCACGTCAGCAACGACCAAGTCAACAATGGGCTAGGGGTCCAAAACTGCCAAAGAATCAAAACATAAGGGTCTGTTTTGTATTTAAATTAGTTAGGGGTCCAAAATTGCAATTAAGCCTATCTTTTATTGATACCTTCAGGGAAATGGAGTTGTGTTTGCGTGACATTGGATATTGAAAAAACATAGTCGATTGTGGAATCAAATTAAGAGACATCATGTAAGTGGTTGATTGAGCTTACATGAGGTGGTAGCGTGGGGTTGACAAGTGAAGATGCTTCTTTGCAAATTTGGGATCAGAGATCAAAGAATTGAAGGACTTGCAAAGACAGCGAAGTTGAAGAGGAGTTTCACAGGCAGCCTGCACAAATGTTAGGGTTCCGGGGGAGGTTGTATTCTTCATCGTTCTTGCTTTCTAGCGTCGTTCAACCTAATAATCTAACGCCAATATTCTTCCATCGGGGGATTTGTTTTTTCATATAAAATTTTTTTTTCAAAAAACTCCATAATGATCAAAATAATCAATATTTATTCCAATATTTTTGACCATGTATACAACTTCTTTTTTTCTCTGTCACTTTTCTTTTTTCTACTACTTTCTTCTTCACATCTGAAAAATACTAATTAAAATAATATATATGGAAGAAAAAAATCAAATTAAAAAAAATACATAGTTCTAAAGTAAATTGATGATTTTTTCACCAATTATAGCAATATACACATCGTAAATACAATACCTAATTTTTTTTATAATTGATCCACGTGTCTATGTTTTTACTCATATATATTAATTACCATGTCCATGCATATTATCTCTCTCAAGATAAACATGAATTACATTATTACTAGAAGAAATTATGGAGTTTTTTGGGTCTCTATTTGTATATGAGATGTATTTTTGGATGAAGACCTGTCTTATAAACGTGTATTCACAGCTCTATATTTAGATCTAAATTGTTCATAAATGTACATTTTTTTTGGTCTCTATTTGTTTATATGAGATGTATTTTTGGATAAAGACCTCTCTTATAAACGTGTATTCGCAGCTCTATATTTAGATCTAAATTGTTCAAAAACGTACATTAATCCCTAAAAAAAAAAAAACAAAGTAACAAATCTTAAAAAAAATCTAACAAACTTTAAAAAAAATAAAATTGAAAGGTAAATAAAGATTACATAAAAACCGAAGCATAACAAAGATACAAAGAGGAGTTTCCGTGGGCAGGGTATAAGGTATACCCAAGAAAAGTTATTGCTTCGCCCACACTCGAACTGGAGACCTTTAGTGTGTTAGTGTGACATGATGGTAAAAAATTCTAACAAACTTTCAAATATAAATCATAATGATATCTTTAACGATACCTTATTTTTAATTAAAGCCTAAATCTAAAACCAAACTTCTAAGATATTTAGGCATGATATTCTCAATAAGAAATATCATAATTAAGGTATTGAGCGAGTTCATCTGGAATGAATTGTGGTGTTGGAATCACGTGCTCATTTTGCATCTTGATGTAGTGTATCTTTGCTCGAGCAACTGCAAGTTGGATTTGAAGCTCAGTAACCTGATTTTGCAAGTGATATATGGCTCCAGCACAACCATAAACTGGATCACTCAATCTTGCATTAGCTTCATAAACTAAACTGCTCACTGCACCTTCTCTTTGCTGAATCGGAAGATCCTGATTCATTGTATGAGAAAAAAATCATTTAGAGCCAAAATAGTACTGATAATAATTGTTAGAACAAGAACACAATGATTGATCAAGGAATTCAACAGATTGTGTGTATGTCTCCAACAACATTGTTGTACTTTTTTTAAAAAAAAGGGACTAGCTGTACTTTTTTATTATGCGGAAATGTAAGGTTCAAGAGAGTACAAAATTATGTTCAAATGTTACGATTCAATCAATTTTCAAATTTACCACTAAACATAATAAACACTTATAAGCATATATGAGTTATACTAAAAAAAATTAATCAATTGTACCAAAAAATAAATAAAAATAAATAAATCATTGAAAAGGTTCTAAATCATACTCCTCTCTTATTTTTATTTTTTTTTGAAAGATACTCCTCTCTTATTGTAATCCTTGTCATTGCAAAAAAAAAAAAAATCACAATCAAACCTGCGTGATGTAGTCGGGTTTGACAGCTCAACTGATTTGATATGTATTAAAGGTTTAGGAGTCAAATTTTGATAAGGGAGAAAATACTAACAAAATAATTAACATACAACTATTTGTCATTCAACCAAAAAAATAGTGCATAATGGCCTCAATCATGATTGTATCTAGAAATGTAAAAAAAAAATAAAATAGGGTTGGGCCGACTCATTTACCCATAAATATTTAGGAAATTTCATTTTAGGCACCCACGGTTTGCTCTTACACCCAACGGCAGTTAACTGCCGTTCGATGAACTTTTTTAATCGGTTAAGCTGATTTAAAAAGTGATTGGATCACTCTAATAAATTGTCAAACGAGACTTAACTACCGTTTTGTGGGTGAATTAAAAAGTAATTGGACCAATCTAACCAAGGGTAGTTTGATTTTGGAGCAATTAGAGAGTACCTAATGACCTACACCCAAATTTTTATGAGTTGGGTCGTGAAGTTCAACAAGGTCGATTCAATTTTCCCTCAAAAAAAAAAAAGTTGGTTCAATTTTGATAGTCTATACAACAATTGACCCAACCATATTCGATCAATTTATATGTATTGGTACACTAAGTTAATCCTCATTGGGTTGGACTAACTTATCTACAACTCTAATTGTATCACATTACATAGACATCGTAACTTTAATGTCGTGGCTATCACAATTAGCCAACTATATTTTAAAATCCGATAATAATAAAATAATTATTATTATATAAACAACTAAAAAATCTAATTTATTATTCAAAAAAACTAAAAAAGGCAATTTTGTCAACAAAAAAAAACTAAAAAAGGCAATGGGAAAAAAACTTAGAAAATGCAAAAAGTATTAAATACAAATTCATAAGGTTTCTCCTTTTATGTTTTTTATATCAGGAAGTAAGCGATTGCTCAATAAACTTCTCAAATTGTTTAACATATAGGATCACCATTTTTTATGGTAAATTTTTGTGAGTAGAACCCCATTAGTAAGTGATAACGACCAATAGTTACTTTTCTGAAAATGTGAGCAATTTGATGAAACTTATTGAGCAATTAGCTGTGAAGTTTTAGGAATAGAACCTAAAATATGTCTACAAAAAATCCCTACTTTCTTCACTTTTTCTTTTGGTCTCGAAAAAGACCAAACATTTTAATCACAACCTATTCAATACTATAACAAAAGAGAATAAATGCATTCTTTCAAAAAAAAAAAAAAAAAAAAAGAGAGAGAGAGAGAGAGAATAAACAGATGAATACAAACGAGAATAACAAAATAAACAACTAATCTTGGGTTATTTGATTACGCCAATGATGGATCAATAAAAAAAAGAAAGTACGAGGTACCTGCAACATTCTGCCAACGTTGCTAGCACCAAAAACCTTGTGAACTACGACAAACTTTTGGGGTTCAAGAGAAGGAAAATAAGGAGCAAAGATGCAATCTTTTGGGCATCTGCGTCTCAGAATCTTGCATGAAGCACATGGTGAATTTTCACTCATTTTTTTCTTCAAAAAGAAAATTTTAAAACATAGGAAGAATAATGAGACTGAGAGTGGGAGTGTTATGTGTATTTATAATGGTCTAAACCAAAGTATGAATGGCATCACATTAAAGACAGTTATTAATTTGTGATTAATAATAAATAATTTTGTTATTTTAATTCTCTTTCTTCCCTGTTTCGCCTGGCTATGCATTATTTTATGCGATTGTTATAATGGAAATAAAAAATTACTTTGCTCTGTTAGACCAACACCAGGGATATCAACATTTTTTTAGTATATTACAAGTTTTAATGAGGATTTTTCCTTATTAAAAATTTAATGTTCATGCCTATTTTTCTCTTTTAATCATTTATCAATTAACGTCCTTGATAATGTCTCCGTCGATATGAATATAACAATATGTTAGGACCGAAATTTGGAATTTGAATTCCTCATTTATTCATTTTATGGGTTAAAGTCTAACAACTAAATTACTTGACTAAAAAATATATACATGTTATCGTCAATTACAACATCTTCAATGGTACTCTTATTAAGAGATAGCGTAAGCGTTATTGTCCACATCACTTATTTATATTTTTCTAACGTTAATACCTAATAAGTATTCATTCATTCCAACCTAACAACTATTAAAATAATTACTAAATGGATCTCACTAACAATTTTACATTATTACATTTCAATAATAATTAATTTATCAAATCATAATTATCTCATTTAAGAAATATTATATTATTTTCCCTAAAAAAATATATTATATTATTAAAATTATGAATTTTATTTGC
Organism: Medicago lupulina; assembly: GCA_958299785.1. Lineage (NCBI taxonomy): Eukaryota > Viridiplantae > Streptophyta > Magnoliopsida > Fabales > Fabaceae > Medicago > Medicago lupulina. The sequence continues at coordinate 53,053,858 of OY283144.1, read as the reverse complement.
ACATTTTTTTCAAACTTTTTTAGGGGCACATTTTTTCAAAACATTTAACAATTTCAAATTTTTCTGCTAATTTTCATGAATTGCATTTTCATTTTGAGAGAAAGTGTGAACATAAATAAAGAAGAAATATGGATAACTTCTGATTGGTTATACATATTAATTATTAATTGTACAGGATTGTTGACCTTTGATTTTGCCTAGGCTTTTTGGCACACTTGTACTAAGATGTCTAGCGGCATTATATATATATATATATATATATATATATATATATATATATATATATATATATATATATATATATATATATATATATATATATGGTTTTGCTAGAAGACACCTTTTATGAAGGTGTTTTTTAGCAAGATATTTTATAGACGTTTGTTAAAAGACGCCAACTAATATTTATTAAGGTGTTTTTTAGCAAGTTTATAATTAAAAAGTGGAAATCACACCTTAAGGTGTGAGTTGTTAAAAGACACCTTCATAAATAGCTTCTAGCATAACCCATATATATATATATATATATATATATATATATATATATATATATATATATATCATTTTGGTTTTTTTAAAAAAAAAATTGCAATGAGATTCACATTAATGCGAGAAAGAGATGGTGCTTGCAGAAGCATTTTATCTTAATAACAAATCACTTTTAATTCTTTTCGGATGGCGGTATATAATAAGCTATAGTTGTTTGTTATTAGGCAAAATATCGCTCGTTGAAGGGTTGTTGTTACATAGTAATTGTTTTGAAAGAAGATGTTGTTACACAGTTTTGTTTAAGCGGATGAAGTTCACATATTTTAAACGTGGAGAAGTGTAGTGTTCGAACTTCAATCACTAATATAAGTAAAAGTTTGATTTTTAGATTCATTCATTAAATGACATATGTAGTCTTTATTATAGACTACATACATCATTTAATGAATGAATCTAAAAATCAAATTGTTTTTTATATTAGTGACCGAATGATGTATATTATACATTATCCCTACAACCGAGATAAACTCACGGAACATGTTCTTACACATTTGTCTTGTATGAAAAAAACTAAATAATTGGTCGTTGTATATTCAATTTCCTTATATAAACTCAGATAATAAACTCAAATAATTATGTTATAATGACTGAATTTATTTCTATTTTGATAATATCTTCAATCCCAAACTATATTTTTCATAATAAATATTTAGTTCTCCTATTAAAATAGGTAGTTGTGTAAAAAATCTGATATAGTTAGTATAAAAAAATAAGAGTAGTGCTAGGCATACCACCATAGGTGGCAAAACAACTTATACCACTCATATGTGGCAGTTTGAATAATAATAAAAAAATGTGCCAAATCCAGGTCAAAAAAAAAAATTAAAAAAGGCAAAAATTGAAAAACCCTGTATTCTCTTCTTCTCTTTTCTCACGGGTTGGTTTCTCTCTCAGTCCTAGGTTATCTCTTTCACTCACCTGCTAGCTCTCAATCCTTGCCCTATCTGATCAATCAGTTTCTCTCCTCTCAAATCCTATTCTAAGTTCCTTATTCCGGCTGTGAAGCACCGCCGGATCTGTTTCGATCAATCTGCTTCGTAATCAGTTTCTCTCCTTATTCCGGATCTCTCGAACTGTCACAGAGTGCCGGATTCAGCGGGTTCTCTCTTTCTCAATCACCGCCGGACACCACAGCCTTGCCGGACGCCGTTGTTTTCGTCTCAGCCTTTCCGGACGCCGTCGTCTCCGTCTAGAGGTGCGACAATCTCTTCTCTTTCTCGATTTCTTTGTTCAAGTCTGGTATTTTATTCCATATTCCTCTTGGCTGTTATTTGATTTCCTTTTCTGAGTGTTTTATTGAGTGATAAAGAATGTTTGACAATCTTTGAAGCTTGAGTTAGTTTCTAGGTAAATTCATATTTTGCATAATGAGTTTGTTAGACTCTAAAGTTTGTTATGAGTATTGTATTAAGTAAATATGAAACAAGTTGAAGTCCAATTTTAAAAAATCTGAATGTCAAATGCAGCAATTAAAATTTCATAGACATTTGAAGCAAGTGATTCATTGATATTCATAAGTCAATTCTTAAACAAAATTATATGGTCATTCATTCGGATAAAAGCTAGACATTTGTTGGGACTAAGTGTGATAAAATTAGATGAGTTTTTGAACCTTTTTTATGCAGGAAAATTAGCAAAATTCTGCAGATGCAAGTGGGAGTTTTTGTACTTGTTTAAAATGAACTTTTACATGTTTTATACAGAAAATCTGCAGCTGCAACTGGGAGTATTTGTAATTTTTAGAAATGAGTTTTTACATGTTTATATGAAATTAAAAAAAACAACTATGCAGAAATTTATGTTTGATATTGAGAACCGTTTGTGTTTGTTTTAATTGAGATTATAGTTGTTTTTATGCATAAAAATTAGTAGCTGCAAATGAGATTGATTGTGTGTATCCGTTTGCTGGCCTTGTGTTTATTGTTTTGTGTGTTTGCTATTTATGATGTATGCCCCTGCTGGTTTAGTTTCGGAGGTGGTGCTGTTGCATTGAATTAGGTTGCCTTTAGCCTGGTTGCTTATTGGTTTTGTTTAGGTGTTTTGCTGTCGTGCGCACCAGCAGGTATCTCATTTGTTTGTAGTGTTTTAGGCACTTGATTTCGGCTCGTGTTGAGCTGTTTGGGTAGGGTTTTTATGACTAATATTTGAACAAGATCTAATTAGTTGAGAATGGATTGTAGAAAATTATGCACTAGTCACATCTGCAGATGTTTCTAAATTTCATGAAGTCTTATCTTCTTAAGAGAATCCTTGTTAGGCCAAGTCAACAATGAGGTTAGATCTTGTGTATGATGCAATGAGCTGAACATCTGTTATAGTCCACTTGTTTTTGTTGTCTCTTAGCCATTAGATTGTTATCCTATATGTAAACACTACTTCTAAGATAATATTAGGAACAAAACAATTCATGTTCTATTGGATTGGTAATTAGTTATATTGGCAATTTAATTTATGTAATATGGCACACTAGTTCAATAGTGTGATAGAAATTTTATTTTTTTCATGCCTCCATGAAGATGACACGCCTTTATATATATTTTTTGTTTTGACATTAAAAATTCACTTGATTGACAATAACAATTGCATCTCTTGTAGTCTTCTCAACCAGTGATAACAATTGCATCAGTTTCGGTGGTAATTCTAGCATTGTCTAGCCAACAAAATGGTATGTGTATGCGATGAATGTCAATTAGTTAGTTTGATTTCATTAGTGTTTTTTGTTTTTGTTAATGCCTTTCCTTATATGCCGCCTTTGGAATTCTTGTTTATTACAGTTACGTCTCAGGCATGAATGTAAGTCGAAGTATATTACTAAAGTCAACGAGAAGCTTACGGAACTTCAAAGGTCTGAAATTCAGAAAACACCATTTAAATGGTTATTGTGTTTGCCTAAGAAATTAAAAATATCCGAAAATTTACTTGAAGAATTGGTAGAAAGATGGGATTATAGGAGTGGGGGGTTTGCTATACAAGGTCGGATAATACGATTTACACCCTTAGATGTATGTTTTGCATTAGGACTTCGTATAATAGGTGAAAAGGTGAACTTCAAAAAAGACCCTACATCCACTACGAATGCAATGTTTGAAAATGAAGTCATCAATGTAAAAACCATTTATGCTAAAATTATGAATATGGAAGGGGACGAAGACGTTGAGAAGTTTTGCCAACTATATATACTTCTTGGTTTTGCGGAGTTCTACTTTCCAAATTCAAGTGGTAATGTGAGTGGTTGGTGCCTAAAAATGTTAGACGACCTGAACTCCATTGGGAGATACAATTGGGGTGTCGCTGTTTATGAAACTCTTGCTCGTAGTTTAAATCGAGTAGCGCCTTTGTTATGTGAAGGCAAAAATTCTTCAAGATTACAAATTAAGGGATGCGCTCTTGTATTACAGGTATGTGTTATTGTATGATAATTTTATACGTTTATAGGCCACTGTTTGTCATCATAAATAAATGGCAGTGAAGAGTATAATATATATGTAAAGTATGAAATCTAACATAGTTTATATATTACTAGAGTTTGTTGAGTTTGAGTTTTTGGATTCTAAGGTTGATATATCCTCATAATGCCGCTTGTTTTTCTTCATGATTTATTGACTTGATGTTTAAGCTTTTTTTATGATAGTGGGAATTGCTATTGAATATGAAATTAAGAGATGTGGGCTTGGTTGTTTTCAGAATGAAAAGAAATTGCTATGAATTGTATGTTGGTTGTTACTAATTCTGCTATATATTTGTTGTGTTATTTATGTACAAAAGTTTTGCATCTACTTACTATTGTATTATGATTGTGACCTTGAGTATTGATTTCAAGTTACGTAGGGTTACATAAAAAATTGTGAAATTTAACTTTAATTTGATGTTTACTATTTGTCTTCATGCCATATTGTGACATGATTATAATTGATCTTTAATTTCATATCTTGTTTGTAACTGTGACTGAAGCAAGTGTAAATGACATTATAATTCAGTAATAATGTGTAAGCACTTTTAAATACTAATGATTGCTGTCATATTATATATGTATATATAGGTATGGGCTCTAGAGCACGTACTAGGATACAAACAAACCGATCATGATTCTCCATTGACGGTTCCACGATTTATCAAGGCTTGTGGTGTTAGTTTTGTTGGCAAAAATATATCACACTTGCTCGAGAATTGTTTGGTAAGGTTGAATTAATATTATTTATATTGAACTTTATGAATTTTGTAGATATATTGATATTTAGGGGTGTGAATAGTTCAATACTGTTTATAATGTATCAATCTTGACAGGTTATTGAAGAGTTAAGTCCAACTAGAGAAGAGCTCGCAAATGAAGTTGTGAGGGAGGCGTTAGATCGAGCTCCAAGTGGATATTTAAAATGGAGAGCAGATCCTCTGATTAGTCAGTTAATTGCTAACAATCGGTGGTTAGGTGAAGCAAACGAAGGACTTGCGGCAAGGATTTCTCTTCTTGAATCTGAAACTGTAGAGATGAAGAAGTTAAAGGGTATTGCAGAATCAAGTCATGTGGAAGAAGGTGTATTCAATGATGAAGGTGTGGAGGAGGACGTCTCCACGGATGAATATGATGATGCACATAAGGCATCAAATATGTTTACTAGAATTAAGGAGAAGCCAAGAAACCGTGTAAAAAGTGGGGTTCTGCTTTCCCCTTGGTTGAAGGATGGACGCATGAAGAAGAAGATTTAAACTAGTGTAGGGTTTTGATATGATTGCAATGTAAATGGTATTTGTTGATGTGTTTTATTTATTAGGATAATGTTGCACCTATAATAGTAATGGAGACACTGTGACAGTAATGTAAACTATTTTGTTGGGAGGTTTTTTGTTATGTTTCGGTCTTTGATATACAAAATGTTTATCTTTATTAACAGGTGAAATATTACCATGTATATATTTTGCATGAGTCATAGGGCGAGTAATCCCCAAATTGGACATGATTTGGTGAGATGTTACCAAACTTCAGTTTTAAAAGTCATCAAGTTCTATTTTTGTGTTCGATTCCCATAAACCATATCATTTACACCAGGGAAAGAAAAACTAGCCAAATATATTGACCGTATGACCACAATTTATTAAATGCGTGACCACTAATTTTTCTGAAATTGGAACTTGTCCGTCTTTAGTCCTGACAAACGAGTAGATTTTGAAACAAGTTATTTGTGGTTGGAAAGGCTTCTAGTGCAGTGATCAAATGATATTGCGCGTTCGATTCCCATAAAACGATATTATTTAAAACTGGGAAAGAAAAACTAGCCAAATATATTGACTGTATGACCACAATTTATAACATGCGTGACCACTAATTTTCCTGAAATTGGAACTTGTCCGTCTTTAGTCCTGACAAACGAGTAGATTTTGAAACAAGTTATTTGTGCACGGAAAGGCTTCTAGTGCAGTGATCAAATGAGATTGCGCGTTCGATTCCCATAAAACGTTATTATTTAAAAGTGGGAAATTAAAACTAGCCAAATATATTGACTGTATGACCACAATTTATAACATGCGTGACCACTTATTTTCCTGAAAATTCTACTGCAACTAAAGCTTGATTGTTGTGATATTATTTACGCTTTTTGTATAATATTCCTAGGTGTATCTTGGTATTACATTGCCTTTATCTTGATACCCCTTTATCTGGAAATGTATTTCTATGATGTACATTTGTCGAAGACATAAATTAATATGTATTGAGTTTATGTACATAACTATTGTCCCTATTATAATTTATTCAATTTTTACAAGAAGTTGGTTGGCCATCTAGAAAGGAAATCTGGTTGCATTTCTGTTTAAATTACATGGTCTATGAAAGTTAGTGAACAATATGGTGTGTTTGTCCACATTTTTTATTTACGTGACCACTATTTTTCTTGAAATGAGAATTTGTCAGCCTGTAGGCGTGAAATATATGAAGCTTATACAAAGTTGTTTATTGTTTGACATGTTTTGAGTGCAGTAATAAAATGTTATCTACAATGTTCGATTTCCCTAAAATGAGATCATGGTTACCCAGCAAAGTAAAGTTAGGCAACAATTTCCTTTGGCTGACCACATTATTTCATTATCATGACCATTATTTTTCTATAATATTTGAATGTGTTCGTCTTTAGATGTAAAATACTATCAGCCCATAAAAAGAACTTTTATATTGTTCGAACGCGCAATATCATACGATCACTGCACTAGAAGCCTTTCGAAGCGCAAATAACTTGTTTCAAAATCTTCTCGTTTGTCAGGACTAAAGACGGACAAGTTCCAATTTCAGAAAAATTAGTGGTCACGCATGTTATAAATTGTGGTCATACGGTCAATATATTTGGCTAGTTTTTATTTCCCAGTTTTAAATTATGTTTTATGGGAATCGAACGCGCAATCTCATTTGATCACTGAACTAGAAGCCTTTCCAAGCACAAATAACTAGTTTCAAAATCTCCTCGTTTGTCAGGACTAAAGACGGACAAGTTCCAATTTCAGAAAAATTAGTGGTCACGCATGTTATAACTTGTGGTCATACGGTCAATATATTTGGCTAGTTTTTCTTTCCCAGTTTTAAATAATATCGTTTTATGGGAATCGAACGTGCAATATCATATGATCACTGCACTAGAAGCCTTTCCAACCACAAAGAACTTGTTTCAAAATCTTCTCGTTTGTCAGGACTAAAGACGGACAAGTTCCAATTTCAGAAAAATTAGTGGTCACGCATGTTATAAATTGTGGTCATACGGTCAATATATTTGGCTAGTTTTTCTTTCCCAGTTTTAAATAATTTCGTTTTATGGGAATCCAACGCGCAATATCATACGATCACTGCACTAGAAGCCTTTCCAAGCGCAAATAACTTGTTTCAAAATCTTCTCGTTTGTCAGGACTAAAGACGGACAAGTTCCAATTTCAGAAAAATTAGTGGTCACGCATGTTATAAATTGTGGTCATACGGTCAATATATTTGGCTAGTTTTTCTTTCCCAGTTTTAAATAATTTCGTTTTATGGGAATCGAACGCGCAATATCATACGATCACTGCACTAGAAGCCTTTCGAAGCGCAAATAACTTGTTTCAAAATCTTCTCGTTTGTCAGGACTAAAGACGGACAAGTTCCAATTTCAGAAAAATTAGTGGTCACGCATGTTATAAATTGTGGTCATACGGTCAATATATTTGGCTAGTTTTTATTTCCCAGTTTTAAATTATGTTTTATGGGAATCGAACGCGCAATCTCATTTGATCACTGAACTAGAAGCCTTTCCAAGCACAAATAACTAGTTTCAAAATCTCCTCGTTTGTCAGGACTAAAGACGGACAAGTTCCAATTTCAGGAAAATTAGTGGTTACGCATGTTATAAATTGTGGTCATACAGTCAATATATTTGGCTAGTTTTTCTTTCCCACTTTTAAATAATAACGTTTTATGGGAATCGAACGCGCAATCTCATTTGATCACTGCACTAGAAGCCTTTCCGTGCACAAATAACTTGTTTCAAAATCTACTCGTTTGTCAGGACTAAAGACGGACAAGTTCCAATTTCAAAAAAATTAGTGGTTACGCATGTTATAAATTGTGGTCATACAGTCAATATATTTGGCTAGTTTTTCTTTCGCAGTTTTAAATAATATAGTTTTATGGGAATCGAACGTGCAATATCATATGATCACTGCACTAGAAGCCTTTCCAACCACAAAGAACTTGTTTCAAAATCTTCTCGTTTGTCAGGACTAAAGACGGACAAGTTCCAATTTCAGAAAAATTAGTGGTCACGCATGTTATAAATTGTGGTCATACAGCCAATATATTTGGCTAGTTTTTCTTTCCGAGTTTTAAATAATAACGTTTTATGGGAATCGAACGCGCAATCTCATTTGATCACTGCACTAGAAGCCTTTCCGTGCACAAATAACTTGTTTCAAAATCTACTCGTTTGTCAGGACTAAAGACGGACAAGTTCAAATTTCAGAAAAATTAGTGGTCACGCATGTTATAAATTGTGGTCATACGGTCAATATATTTGGCTAGTTTTTCTTTCCCTGGTGTAAATGATATGGTTTATGGGAATCGAACACATTTATAGAACTTCATCACTCCACTAAAACCCTTTTAAAACTTAAGTATGGCAACATTTCACCAAATCATGTCCAATTTGGGGATTACTCGCCCTATGACTCAAGCAAAATATATACATGGTAATATTTCACCTGTCAATAAAGACAAACATTTTGTATATCAAAGAACGAAACATAACAAAAAACCTCCCAACAAATTAGTTTATGTACACTAACTTTCATAGACCATGTAATTTAAACAGAAATGCAACCAGATTTCTTTTCTAGATGGCCAACCAACTTCTTGTAAAAATTGAATAAATTATAATAGGGACAATAGTTATGTACATAAACTCAATACATATTAATTTATGTCTTCGTCAAATGTACATCATAGAAATACATTTCCAGATATAGGGGTATCAAGATAAAGGCAAAGTAATACCATGATACACCTACGAATATTATACAAAAGGCGTAAATAATATCACAACAATCAAGCTTTAGTTGCAGAAATGTATGTTTATCTGATCAATAACTTCGCGGGCAACTTAGCACTATCTAATACAAAACTACACAGCTTATTTTCTTCATGAAGCACCAGACGACAAACAATGTCCATGCGAATCCGAAGTATATCCTCCTGTAGATAAGTGAATGCATTTATTTGGATATATATCAATATTTACATATTACAAATTAATCAACATGAAACTAATAAAACACAATGTTTAAGAAGATTTAAAGCATTACCAATGAATAGTCGGGCATACTATTCTGCCCCCATTTTGCTTCACCATCCCACAACTCCAAGTACTTGAGGACATAAACCCCACAATCATGGCTGCAAATTTAACATGTTTTGCATTACGTCAATAAACCCTAAACACAAGTAATATATCAATGAGTCTGAGCATGTTTTTCCATATCACTAACCAATTTTTTTGCTTTGGTAAATCCACCACTACAACCTCCAACGAAGATTCCAACATATTTGCTTTATTCTTCGAACCTTTATTCATAAATTCCACTACCCCTTCAAACCTGACTTTCTGTAAAAACAAATGTTCTCATTAAATCAACATTAATTACACTAACCATTAAATTAACCAAAACAGTTTAATTAAGAATAACATATACCATAGCATTATCCAAACGCTGCCGTGGGACATTTCTTTCATTGTACAACGAGTCCAGCACATACATTTTCCTCTTCCTATGGTCCAAGACGTAACAAGTCCAGTGGTCTTCGAATTGGGTTGGTGCAAATACCTAATTTTAATGATAAAAATGACTCACATGCATAAACCAAATTCGTCGCACATATTCATTTTTCCTGTTTCATTCTAATTTTTTAGGCAGATTTTTCCCAAGTTTAAAACAAAACTCGCAAAATCACAAGTTACAGTAGACACCAAATATAACCTGAGACCCCACATCAAAAACCACACAAAACCCACCCCCCACCGAACTCATACAACAAAAACCCGTACATAGAAAACCTCAATGCCAAATCCGCTCCCACTACAAACATTACATGGATAAATTGTTTGACACTACTATTTCGGCCACAATAAACATCTAATATTGGATCCGCCCATGACTATTAAAGACAAATTCATCACCTACCATCTACACCTAAAACAACATAATGATTGCTCAAAAGTTAAAATTTAAACTTACCAAGTCAGATAACCACAACGCCTCAATTGCCTTGGTCCAACGAGGCATATATGTGTTGAATTTCCGCTCAGTCCATTGGAGTTTACGTCCTTCGGGATGTGCCTTTAAATCTTCAACCACTTCATACTGCAATTATAATTAATGCTAGACATGGAATAATAAAAGTTGCATACACTTCAGGGTTGTTTGCCTTTATACAAGATACAATTCCATACCGAAAAATAATCATTCAAAATTAAGCGCTTCACACAACGATGTTTTCGAAATTCATCATACATCATAGTCCTGGCAGCAATATTAATAACCTGAGGCATTACATAAATCAAATTAAGTAATGGTTAACATACATATATTGTAAAATCTAAATTAACACAAAAACAGTTAACAGAAAATTCAAACATTTGAGTTCACCCAATGCCTCGGCTTCATGCATTGGAAAAACTCCCCGGCAACACGCAATTCATCTACCTCACATAACACACTAAAAATAGATAAACAAAATGTTAATCGATTATGTTAAGCCTCCAATGGAAAAACCACGACATGAAATTAAGTAGTTAAAATACATTAAAAAAATTATACACTTACGTATCTTTAGCCTTTTGATGTGTGCAGAACAAATACAACTTTTTCAAATGTGACTTAACCCTTACTTCCTTATTTTTTTCCTCTTCAGCCATATCTTCATTACCCAACTTCTTCCCATCATCATTTTTTCCTTCCCTTTTTTTGTTCTCTCCAACGAGATCTTCATCATTCAACTTCATTCCATCATCATTATCTTCTTCCATTTTGTTTTCCTCTACAACCACATCTTCATTGTCCATCTTCATCCCTTCAACATTTTCTTCCCCTTTTCCCGCCTCACTTTTCAACCCAACATTTTCCCCATCAATCTTACCACATTTTAATCCTACGTCTTTTGACCCACTACCTACTTCCACGCTTCTTGCCTTCGACAAATTTTCCCTATCGTGAACACTATTTGCTTTTAAAATCCTCATTTCAACCTCAAGGATTGAAACCCGAGAAAGCATATCTTTGTGTTCACCTACCAACCTTTGATGTTCAACCAAATAAGCTTGCACATCAAATATAGGGTATGCACCATCTCGAATACCAACTTGAGAATGGTTAACGGCTTGAACAAAGACTTCATTTTTCATGTCTTCTTCTGTTGGAACCAAATCCTCAACCAACTAATGACATTAATTAAGTTATATTAACATAATTGTATGTGAAAATTTTAACTATAAATCCCAAATACCGAGTTAATATACTAAAGACAATTACTAACCTTCGCATTTGAAAAAATGTTTGACATTACAACATTTGCACCCTTCACTTTGGTCCAATTGTTAATGCGTGGAAAATGCTTATTTGGTCCACTACATAGGCTTAAATGTTCAACCGCCCATATCTAATCAAATGACAAATTAATTTAAAGTAAACAACATTTGACATAACTATCGATATAATTAAAAATACATAACCCATTCAATATTACATACCTGCAATACGGTTGAGCAACCAGAAATGTGTACAACTGTATCATTCTTTTGTTGATGGTATTTTGCCGCCGCACTACTTAGATTTTCCATTAAATCGTCGTAAACAGCGACACCCCAATTATAGGTACAAAGACCATCTAAATCATCAACAAGCTTCAAGAATTCCTTTCTAATATTGCCGTGTGATTTCGGAAAATATAAGACACACAAGGCATATAGGATGTAAACTCTACAAAAATCATCTACGTTATCCCCTTCTTGAAGAACTTTCAGCTTTGAATACACACTGTTAATATCAATACCTTCATCCCCGTGAAACAATAATCTTACATGACAATCACTATCACTATCAATCGATTCTGGCAAAGATTCTCCTAAAATAGGCAAACCTAGCGCCAAACAAAGGTCTAGATGTTTAAAGGCCACAGTCCTAACGCCTACTCTAAATCCTAAGCTACTTGCATCCCACCTATGCAATAATTCCTTCAATAAACTACCATTCATTCCTATATACGTCTTCATTTCCACTAAATATCTAAACGGAGTTTTCATTATTCTACTCCTTTGCGCATCAGACAATTCCTGGTTAATATCTACCAACTTATTGGTCCGGGGCATTTGAGTCTTTATCTGTGGCTGAAAAATTTACATTAATCATTCATTAAAGGCATAAAACACAAACGATTTCATACACAGTCAACGTCTAATTAATTAAATTGTACTTACACCAACACCATCATCCCTTTTTCGTTTGTTTTGGTTCATGATGTTTACCTTATCTGTTGTATACACAAACAATTTCTATCAACAACAATTAAAACACACACAAACACCTATTCTCAACACACGTTACAAGAACATTTTTTATAAAATTCATCTTATAACTATAAAACAAACATATTTTATAATCACACGTTTTCCACAAAATTTGAAGAACGTTACGGAAATAATAATGTCACAAGTTCATGTTTTCCTATCTTTGTTATCATAGACATACTGACAAAAAAAACTGCAATTAACCATATTTTAACATGGACGTAACCACATATATTTCCATCAAAATTCTAACACTTTGACCATTTTATAACAAAAGTGTGACCACAATTCTTTTGATTAACAATTTTACACTTAACTCTACGGTGATTTCTTTTAGAGGAACAACCACAGTCAAACCACAAGAATTGGGGAAAACTTGTACTTTTTTACAAACAATAATACAATGATAATCGACAACAACACAAAAATGCAACAATCAGCCAATAGCAAATAACATAGATTTTCGCTCAATTATGCACTAGACATCTAAATACTGTCAACCAACATTTAACCCTAAATAATCACTAACTCAGTATCATACCCAACAACTAAAAGTACAAGGTAGTCCATCAATTCCATTTTCATTCTCTCAATTTTGAAACCCTAAAATGTTCAGAATCATGACAAAAGCATCAATACCATTTTTTATTTCTCAATTTTGAAACCCAAAAATACTCAGAATCATAACATAAGCATCAATTCCTTTTTCAATTTTGAAACCCTAAAAGAAACAATTGGAGAATAAAGGATAAATTGAAGAATCAATTGCTTGCCTTAAAGTGAGTGAGAAGTGAGAGTTGAGTGAAAGTGAGTGGTAGAGAGAGGATCGGCCGGTGAGAAGAGAACCAGAGAGAGACGGTCGGTTCGCTAAAAAGAAGAAGAAGTCGTTGGCCGTTGCTGAATGTGCTGCGCCGTGCGTGAATTTGCTGCGCCGTGCGAATGTTGAGAAGAAGAAGAAGGCGGCGGCTTGGTTGCTGCTTTTTCTTTTAATTTTTTTTGTTGAGAAGAAGAAGAAGAAGCCGGCTTCCTTGCTGCTTTTTCTTTTAATTTTTTTTTTTATATGTTTTATAACTCAATTGTTTTCCATGTCACACCTTTTCTTTTGTTTATATTTTTTATTTTGCCAACTAGGAGTGGTATGAGAAGGTGTACCCAAAATAGTGGTACATGAATCATTTTCCAAAAAATAATGTCAGTATTACTTATTTTCTTTACCAAAATTAGTTTCAGGGTAAAAAATGCTAACATAATGCATAAGAACATTCAACGTCCACTCTAAAATAAAATAAAAAATAAAAAACATTATAAAATTTATACCACTAAATTTACTAACAAGATATTGGGGGGGATTAGTGGTAGTGGTTCGGTGTTGGGCGGGGGAGGGGGTGTCGCGATGAAGGTGGTCTCTTGGAACGCGAGGGGGTTGGGAGGGTTGGAGAAGAGGAGGGAGGTGCGTCAACTTGTTAACGAGAAACGTCCGTCTATTATGTGTATTCAGGAAACTAAGTTAATGGCGCTAGATGGAGCCATGGGTGCGTCGTTGTGGGGTGATTCTAATTATGGATTCTCGTATCGTCCCTCAGTGGGGGCGTCCGGGGGGTTACTAACGATGTGGGACATTTCGGAGGTGGAGGTGTGGGCGTCGTCTACACAAGAGCATTTTCTGCAAATTCATGGCAAATTTCTTAAGACTAGTTTGGATTTCTATCTGATCAATGTTTATGCGCCTTGTGACGGCCGAGCAAAAAAGGAGTAGTGGGAGTCCTTGTCGGTTAGGCTTCAACAGTTAGGCGGGAGGAGGGTGTGTGTGTGTGGAGATTTTAACGAGATTAGATGTGCGGAGGAAAGAAGGTCAATACGGGGGGAAGGTGTCGTACCGGCTACCCACTTGTTCAATAGGTTTATCGATGTCAATGGGCTGATAGATTTACCGCTATGTGGTCGCAAGTACACGTGGTACAAGGGCGATGGTTCATGTATGAGTCGGATAGATCAGTTTTTGTTGTCTGAAGATTGGTGTGTTAAATGGCCTAATTGTTTTCAGGTAGCACTGTTACGGGGCCTATCAGATCATTGTCCTCTTCAGCTGTCGGTAGACGAGGAAAATTGGGGTCCCCGCCCGACAAGGATGCTTAAGTGTTGGCAGGACATACCAGGCTACCGGCAGTTTGTGAAAGACAAGTGGAAAGCCTTGAAGGTTGATGGGTGGGGAGGCTATGTTCTGAAGGAAAAATTGAAATTAGTAAAGTCTGCTTTGAAGGAGTGGCATTCAGTTCATGTGCAAAACATCCCCGGAAGAATTGCTTCGTTAAAGACTCGGGTGTCTGATCTTGATAAGAAAGCTGAAGAGTATGATTTGACGGTCGAAGAAGTGGAGGAATTGAGGGGCGTATCGTACGATTTACACTCTTTGTCCCGTGTTAATACGAGCATTAGCTGGCAACAATCGCGTTTACATTGGTTGAGGGAGGGTGACGCTAATTCCAAGTATTTTCATTCCACGTTGGCTAACCGCCGAAGGCAAAACACAATTGTATCGCTTTTGGTGAATGGATGTCTTGTCGAGGGGGTGCAGCCTATCAGGGATGCTGTTTTTTCTCATTTTAAAGAGCATTTTGCGGTCTCTAATGTGGCTAGGCCGGGGGTTGGTAATTTGGCCTTTAATACGTTAACGTATGCGGAAGGTGGGAACCTTACTAAACCTTTTGCGGTTGCCGAAGTTAAGGCTGCAGTGTGGGATTGCGATAGTTATAAAAGTCCCGGACCCGATGGAGTGAATTTCGGTTTCTTAAAGGAGTTTTGGGAGGATGTCAAAGGGGATGTCATGCATTTCATATCAGATTTTCACAGGAATGGGAGGTTAACGAGGGGTATCAACCATACTTTTATAGTTCTTATCCCTAAAGTCACTTGTCCGCAACGTTTAAACGATTTTCGTCCTATTTCTTTGGTTGGAAGACTGTACAAAATCTTGTCAAAAGTTTTAGCTAATAGATTGAGAATGGTCATGGGGAGTTTAATTGCAAGGACTCAAACGGCTTTTGTTAAAGGAAGACAGATCCTGGATGGCATTCTTATAGCCAACGAGGTGGTAGATGAGGCGAGAAAAAGTAAGAAGGAATTAATGCTTTTCAAGGTTGACTTTGAAAAAGCTTATGACTCGGTGGATTGGGGTTATTTGGATGCCGTGATGACAAAAATGTCGTTTCCGTTTTTATGGAGAAAGTGGATGAAAGAGTGTGTTACTACTGCCACGGCTTCGGTTCTAGTAAACAGTAGTCCTACTGACGAGTTTCGTTTACAACGAGGGTTGCGGCAAGGTGATCCTCTTTCGCCGTTCTTATTTCTTCTGGCAGCAGAGGGGTTAAATGTCATGATGAAAGCTATGGTGGAGAGAAATTTGTTTATCGGGTATGGGATGGGCCACGCGAATTCCATGGTGGTATCCCATCTTCAATTCGCAGACGATACGTTGTTGTTAGGGGGCAAAAGTTGGGCTAATGTTAGAGCTTTACGCTCGGTTCTGTCTTTGTTTGCGGCGATGTCTGGTCTTCAGGTCAATTTTCATAAAAGCTTGTTAGTCGGCGTTAATATTGCGGATTCTTGGTTGAATGAGGCTGCGTCTTTGCTACATTGTAAAGTTGGGAAAGTCCCGTTTTTGTATTTGGGTTTATCGATTGGGGGTGACCCTAGGCGACTGGCTTTCTGAGAACCTGTTTTGAATACCATTAGATCTAGATTGACGAGATGGCACGGTCGGTTTCTTTCCTACGGTGGTTGATTAGTTCTACTTAAATCTGTCCTGTCTTCGATGCCTGTCTATGCACTTTCCTTTTTCAAAGCTCCGTCAGGAGCACCGTTTCGGCAACGTCAGAAGTGATCACGTTTGGCATTCTCATGTTCCTTTGAAGGTGTCCATCTTAGCTTGGAGGTTGTTGCGGGACAGGCTACCTACAAAAAACAATCTTCTCAGGCGCGGTATCATACAACAGACAGACATTCAGTGTGTCATGGGATGCGATGTTGAAGAGTCAGCACCTCATGTGTTCTTTCATTGCAGCTTTTTCGGCACTTTATGGCAGCATATGCGACAGTGGCTCGGAGTCTCAGGGGCTGATCCGTATACTACGCAGGACCATTTCAAACAGTTTACTAACGCTATAGGATTGTCGAGGACCCGCACATCATTCATGCAGATGCTTTGGTTACTAGGAGTGTGGGTTATTTGGAATGAACGCAATCACAGACTATTCAAAAACGGTCAAAATTCCATGTTAGATTTGGTGGAAAAGGTCAAATGTAATTCTTTGTGGTGGCTCAAAGCTAACAATGTTTCTTTTGTTTTAGGTTCCCAGAGGTGGTGGTCGGACCCACTGTTGTGTCTGGGTATCGATTGACCGTTGTATTGTTTTTGTATTTTGACAGCTTGTAATTTTGTGGCACCCTCTTGAGTACATCTTGTGCTCAAGGGGGATCAGTTGCCATTGTTTATATAATCCATTTTTTATTCTTCAAAAAACAAGATATTTTTCATCTTCATGGGATTAAATCCTTTATTAGAAATAAAAGAGAATGAAAACATAAAGATTATGGAAGTCAATATTCTCGCATTTACTCCTTAAAAAAAATATATTCTCGCATTTATAAATTTTAGTCCCCTAAAATAACATTGAACTTTAGCTTCAACCAAAGAATGATGAAAATAACATTCATAAGTAAAATATAGTATACGGAGAATTTTACTATTGTTATTATAAAAATATTTTTCATATTTGGGATATATACAACTTTTTTTGGGTCCATGAACTGGTGTTGGATTTGATGAGCCTGTGTGTTTCGATGGATGACAATATAAAGCTTACATCACCTATTACAAAGGAAGAATTGTGTCAAGTCCTTTTTTCAGATGCAACCTAGGAACTCTTAGATCTGAGATTACATCTCACTATCCTATAATCAATCACAGCCCCTATGTACCTTCAAACACAAACTGCAACCTTGCTTAAAAACTTTGGTGTAGCACACGAGTTACAACTCAATAAACAGTCTTTAACATGTATCAATGTGATACAAGAAAGGCTCACAATTAACAAACAGTCCTAGACTTGCATCAAAATGATACAAGAGAAGAACACACAAAGAAAACGACTCAAAACCCTAAAAACTATTCTTTTAGAATGACGGCTTGAATACTCAATTAGGTGTTGAAGTCTTCCTTATATACTGAAGCAATATGGGCTAACAAATCTTGTTGGGCTTCAGAACAAAGTAAATCGTTCAGCTGATCTACATAACAAGAATTAGTAACAAAAAAGGAAAGTATAATATTTAGGAACATCTTTAGGAACTTCCAAACAAATCCAAATATTCCCTAAAATATTGTTACTCTTTTAGAAATAAAGATACGGATGATTCTGAACAAATATGCGCGTTGCTTGGTCAGCAAGATATGAGGACGTGGATTTCCTAATAAGATAAAGCGCGTACAAGTAGGCATAAAACAAGACACACTGAACTGTGCCAGGATGTTGGAACATCATATCCAACATCTTACAGAAATGCCTAAAACATGTTGGAACATGGTATCCAACATCACAATCATGTATATTTGTTTTAGCAATAATGCAGCCAATACTAATACCCAACACATATGCATTTTATTTTCTTGTCATTTATATAATCGAGGCATTAGAATGTATCTAGGAACAATGTAACAATATAAATGAGAATATTGCATCGACACACACATTTATTTATTCCGCTTTATGCCAAGACCTAAACCTAGAACAAAATCAATCAAGGACAAATCAAGGACATTAAAATCAAACAACTAGTAACTTTAGGTTAATTCCAAGGAAAAGGGACTTTTATTTTGGATCCAACGTCCAAATAAAATCCTTCGCGCTTAATTTTTTTTATCACGCTTATTTTATCCTTTGCGCTTTATTTTATTCCGTCACGTATAGTTTATTTTATCCCGCTTAGTTTCTTTAGCACTTTTTAGTTAGAATAATAAAAAAAAAAAAAAAAATTCAAATATGCAAAACCCAAAAATATTTTCTTAACAAACCTTGGAAACAAACCAAGTGATCCTTCTTTTCTTTATTTTCCAAATCAAACTCCAAATCAATTTTAATCATATCTAAGATTTTATTTTTCACAATTAAAATCAATCAACTTCACATTTTTCCCTCTATGCCATTTCGGCCTCTTATCCTCTCAAAAACTTTTTTCAAACTTTAAAATCAATCTTAATCAATCAATCGAAATCTTTACCCCGAACTACATGATTTTGATCCCATTATGGTATGTAGGCAAAATACTTTGTCTTTCCAAATCAATAAAAATAAGAAGAAAAAAACATTTTCTATCTTCATTCACTCTTAGACTTTTATTCACACTTAGGCATTATTTACAAGCAAGTAATAATTTAGCACAAGATAAATAAAAACAAGAGGTTCCTATAGAGTACTATAGACGTTTAGGGTGCTAATACATTTTCTTAACGTAACTAACCCTCGGACCATTGATCTCTAAAGTTAGGGTTCTCTTCGAACTTTTCCCCTTTTCTTGGAAAAATAAAAAAGTGGTGAGTCAAAAATTGTGAGTCAATGTTAACCAATAGCTTGATATCTAAAAATCACCGAGACAATATATTTTTTTCATATCTTTTTGAGAAATTAAATCAATTTCTACTTTAAATAATACTTTTAAAATATAATCAACAAATAAACAATTTTCCTGATGGAATGGAAGTAAAGGTGTGCAATTATATTTTGCTCAAAAACACACTCGTATTTTACTTACAACTAGTTGCAAACAATTATACTTTAAATAATACTTTTAAAATATAATCAAAATGCATTACTTTGCTCAAGCAGCCGTGGCTATGTAGAGGATATTGACCATCTATTCTTACACTGCGAATTTTTTGGTCAAATTTGGTTCAATATTTATACTTGGTTCGGGTTTGTCTCAGTCAAGCCACCTAATGTTCATGACCACATCCTTCAGTTCATCTCGTTGGGTAACTTCTCTAAAACCATTTCTGCTCTCCACCTAATGTTCATGACCACATCCTTCAGTTCATCTCGTTGGGTAACTTCTCTAAAACCATTTCTTCTGCTCTCTACCTAATATGGCTATCTTGTGTTTAGACTGTTTGGCGTGATATGAATACTAGAGTCTCCCAACAAATGAGGAATTCTATTAATCAACTTCTAGATAAAATTAAGCTCCAATCTTTTTGGTAGTTGAAAGCACATCATCCTAATTTTACTTTTAATTACCATACATGGTGGCTTAATCCTCTTTTATGTTTGGGAGTTGTTATTTAGTTTCAATTTGTTTCGGTCTCTATTATATGTTTCTAAGTGTGTCTGATATTTGGCTATAACGCTTTACTTTTTTTTTGTTAACTTGATGTAACAAATACTTTGTTTCCTTAGTTCTCCTCTGGCACTCCTTGTGCTTGAGAGCATGGGCGGTTCTATGACCTGACGATCCCGGGCACCCGCCTGGGCTCCGGGCCAAAATTTTTGTAATTTTTTATGTAAATTCCAATGAATTTCTTATATAAACCCCTATAAATTGGGCAATTTCTTTAGATTTTTTTATTATTTTCTTGCAATTTCTTATTTAAACCCCTATAAATATGTTGCAATTTTTTTTCTCAGGTTTTACATTAATCCTGGCTCCGTCACTGTTTGAGAGACTTAAGCGTTTGGTTATTTAATCCATTTTAACTTCTTCAAAAATAAAAAATAAAAACTTGAAAGAACTAACAACCATGATTCAATGTTAAGGGTATGTTTCGTAATTCAGATACTGTTAAGTAAATATCTTCTGCATAGTTGACTCTATTTAATGTGTATATATATTTATCTTCTCTAATAGTTAACTCTAGTTATTTTCCTTTCAATGCACAGTAAATTAGATCCCACTGATAGAGGATCATGGTTGTCATGCCTTAGGATTAGCTTAACATACTTCTGTAAATATATATATATATATATATATATATATATATATATATATATATATATATATATATATATATATATATATATATGGCCTAGAGGTACATACAGTACAAGAAACATATACACATAATTCTATTCCAAAATTGTTCTTCTCATATTCTATATTCCATTTTCATACTGTTGTCTTAAGATGGCATCAGAGCTCGATCAGGGAACTGAAAAATCAATAGAAAGTTCAAAACAGAAAGAATCAAACAACAACAGTAACAAATAAAATAACAACAACAATTCTGATATGGATTCATCAAATCCATATTACATTCACCCTTCAGATCATCCTGGTCACTTGCTTGTCCCAACAAAATTGAATGGCACTAATTACTCATCATGGAGCAGATCGATGGTTCATTCCCTCACAGCCAAAAACAAAGTGGGTTTTATCAATGGATCCATCAAAACACCATCAGAAGTAGATCAACCTGCAGAATATGCTCTATGGAATCGGTGCAACAGCATGATTTTATCATGGCTCACACATTCTGTAGAACCAGATCTGGCCAAGGGAGTCATTCATGCCAAGACTGCTTGTCAGGTTTGGGGAGATTTTAAAGATCAATTTTCACAGAAAAATATTCCAGCAATATATCAGATTCAAAATTCATTGGCCTCTTTATCCCAAGGCACCATGTCAGCCTCAACCTATTTTACAAAAATCAATGGTCTTTGGGATGAATTGGAAACATATCACACTCTTCCTACTTGCAACCAGATGAAGGCACATGATGAACAAAGGGAAGAAGATCGCTTGATGCAGTTTCTCATAGGTCTTAACGATTCTTACAACACTGTTCGCAGCAATATTCTCATGATGTCACCATTACCCAACGTTCGACAAGCCTACTCTCTAGTCATTCAAGAAGAAACACAACGTCAAATGACTTCTGAAACAACGGAGAATTTCTCCATTGCTGCTGCAATCCACACTCATCCAAACAATTTCTCCAACAAGCTTGTCAAAGACAAGCATTGTGAACATTGTAATAGAGAGGGCCACACAATTGATAATTGTCGAACTCTAAAGTTTCACTGCAGTTTCTGCAATAAGAAAGGGCACACAGAGGATCGATGCAGGTTTAAAAATGGGACATGGGGTTCCAACAACATGGGAAATCAAAACAGCAAGGCAAACCAGTCACAACAACGACAACATGGACCTCGAAGCGTTGCATCTAGGTCATTCCCTGCTGCAAACGCAGCAGAATCTTCATAGTCTGCACTTGAACTATCAGCAGAGCAGATTGAACAACTTGCTTGCGCATTGAGTATGATTTCTTCAAACAATAATGCTGGTAATAACAACACTCATGCTAATGCTACAGGTCTGTCTCTCTTCTCTAATGCTTCTATTAATTCTGTATTCACTAAGCCTTGGATTTTGGATAGTGGAGCCACTAATCATATCACATCTGATCACACCATTCTCTCTAAAACAAAGTCTTCAATCATTCCTTTTGTCAATTTACCCACTGGCTCTTCTGCTCCAATCACATCCATTGGGGACATGTCATTCAATTCCAATATAACCCTACATGATGTTTTATGTGTTCCTTCATTTCGGCTAAACTTGATGTCTGCTAGCAAACTTACCACATCTCTAAATTGTTGTGTGATTTTATATCCTGACTTTTGTGTATTACAGGACTTGGCTACGGGGAAGATGATTGGCTCGGGTGAACAATGTGGTGGTCTCTATTACATGTCTCCCTTACAAAGAACTCCCGACTCTCATCAAGTTTCTCAACCCTCAAACTTATGGCATATGCGCCTTGGACACCCATCCCCATCTCGTCTCAGATTAGTTTCTCCATTACTATCTACAAATAACATTTCTTTTGAGAATAATTGTAATGTTTGCCCCATGGCCAAGCAAACTAGACTTCCTTTTCCTTTAAGTTCTATATCAACTCATGCTCCATTTGAATTATTACATTGTGATATATGGGGTCCTCATAAAGTTCCCACACATTCAGGGGCACGTTTTTTCTTAACTATTGTTGATGATTTTACAAGATGTTCATGACTGTTTCTTATGCAATACAAATCAGATTCACAAAACATATTGAAATCCTTTGTTAATTTTGCTTATACACAATTTCAAGCAATTTTTTAAAGCAATTAGAGTTGACAATGGTTCTGAATTCATGTCCATGAGAGAATTTTTCCAATCTCGAGGGATAGAACATCAACGAACTTGCGTTTACACTCCACAACAAAATGGAGTTGTGGAACGCAAACATCGTCATATTCTTGTTGTGGCACGAGCATTACTATTTCAGTCACATCTACCACTTGAATTTTGGGGTGAATGTGTATTGACTGCTGTTTACCTCATAAACCGATTGCCATGTCCGTTACTATCCAACAAATCACCTTTTGAATTATTATACAACAAACCACCATCACTTAATCACTTGAGAGTGTTTGGTTGCTTATGTTATGCTATTGTTGTCCACCCTACACATAAATTTGATCCCCGTGCAAAAAGAGGTTTATTTGTTGGATATCCTACTGGACAAAAAGGTTATAAAATTTATGATCCTAAGACAAAGACTTTCTTTGTGAGCCGGGATGTCAAATTTTGTGAATCTGATTTTCCTTCCATTCCAATAGCATCTAAACCTGACATGACTTCATCTCATCCTTCTTTTGAAGCCTTGGATGATTGGCCTGTTCCTACACCATCTCATCATCAACTACAACAAACGCATACACCCTCTACACATGAGCCCAATCTTCCTACAGAACTACCCACTAAAACATCTTCTGCTGCCTCACCTATAAATGAATCAATTCCATCCACATCATACACTCCAGACCCTCAAACTTCTCCCATTCCAGAAGTTCGACAATCCCTTCGTGACAAGAACCCCCCGATATGGCATAAAGACTACCACATGTTCGCAAAAGTCAACACATCCTCCTCGGAGCCAACGTCTAAGTCAGGTACTCGGTATCCTCTATCTCACTATCTTTCATATTCACAAATCTCTCCTACACATTGTGCCTTTCTAGCTAACATTACAGCACATAAAGAGCCCAAATCATATGATCAAGCTATCCACGATCCACAATGGCAGGCAGCAATGAATACAGAATTAGAAGCGTTACAACAAAACAACACATGGAGCCTTGTACCTCTTCCTCTTGGTCATAAGCCTATCCGTTGCAAATGGGTATACAAAATAAAGTATAAATCTGATGGCACCATAGAGTGATATAAGGCGCGCCTCGTTGCTAAGGGATACACTCAGGTTGAAGGGATTGACTATCAGGAAACATTTTCCCCAACTCCCAAAGTTACTACTCTTCGCTGCCTTCTTACCGTTGCAGCTGCTCGTAATTGGTTCATACACCAGTTAGATGTGCAAAATGCCTTTCTTCATGGTGATTTGCATGAATTAGTGTACATGGAGCCTCCACCTGGTCTTCGCCGACAAGGGGAGAACGTTGTATGTCGGCTCAATAAGTCGCTTTATGGACTCAAACAAGCATCAAGAAATTGGTTTTCTACTTTCTCTAAAGCCATTCAAAAGGCTGGTTACCAACAATTAAAGGCTAACTATTCTCTTTTCACCAAACCTCAAGGTACTTCATTCACAACAGTTCTCATTTATGTTCATGACATACTTCTTACAGGGAATGATCTTCAAGAAATGAAACGCCTTAAAAATTTCCTTCTTAAGCGCTTCCGTATCAAAGATCTTGGAGATTTGAAATATTTTTTGGGCATTGAGTTCTCTCGCTCTAAGAAAGGTATCTTCATGTCTCAAAGAAAGTATGCTCTAGACATCTTGCAAGATTCAGGACAGATAGGTGCTCGCCCCGACAATTTTCCAATGGAGCAAAATTTGAAACTTACTCCCACAGATGGAGTGGTACTAAATGATCCAACTAAATACAGAAGGCTCATTGGTAGACTAATTTATCTTACTGTCACCAGACCTGACATTGTATACTCTGTACAAACTTTGAGTCAATTCATGCAAGAACCTAGAAAACCTCATTAGGATGCTGCAATGAGAGTCCTAAGATACATCAAGGGCGCACCTGGACAAGGCATATTATTTTCGACCTCTAATGGCCTTACCTTAAAGGCCTATTGTGATTCAGATTGGGGAGGTTGTCACGCCACTAGAAGATTCGTTACAGGGTTTTGCATTTTCCTCGGAAATTCTCTCATCTCATGGAAATCTAAGAAGCAAGTTATAGTCTCTAGATCATCAGCAGAATCTGAATATCGAGCTATGGCTAATACATGTTTGGAGCTGACATGGCTACGGTTCATATTACAAGATTTGAAAGTCCCACTGGCTGCTCCAACACCATTATTTTGTGACAACCAGGCAGCTTTACACATTGCAGCGAATCCTGTATTTCATGAGCGTACAAAGCATATTGAAATAGATTGTCATATAGTACGGGAAAAACTGCAAGCTGGTTTGATTAGCCCTTCTTATGTGCCAACATGATTCCAGTTAGCGGATGTATTCACTAAAGCTTTAGGAAAGGAACAATTCATGACATTGCGCAACAAGTTGGGACTTCACGACATTCACTCACCAACTTGAGGGGGAGTGTTAGGAAATATCTTTTGCATAGTTGACTCTATTTAATGTGTATATATATTTACCTTCTCTAATAGTTAACTCTAATTATTTTCCTTTCAATGCACAGTAAATTAGATCCCACTGATAGAGGATCATGGCTGTCATGCCTTAGGATTAGCTTAACATACTTCTGTAAATATATTATATATATGTGGCCTAGAGGTACATACAGTACAAGAAACATATACACATAATTCTATTCCAAAATTGTTCTTCTCATATTCTATATTCCATTTTCATACTGTTGTCTTAAGAGATACTGATGAAGGGCATATGAACCAATGAGAATGTCACCATAAATGTAAGATGGAGGAAGAAGGTGAAATGGATAGATAGAAGAAGAAAAGAAATCTCCTTATTTTCATTTTATTTAAAATGTGAGGTGGATTTAAAAAAAAAATTGAAAAAAAAAAGAAAGTAAATTTGTTTAATGAGATAAAGTCAGAGTTGTTTTTGATGGAATCTTTGAATGACAATAATTTTAATTTTTTTTTACATAGGGTTTTTTTCAAAACTCACCCAAATGAAAACAGTGCAAAACATTATTTAACCCAATATCTAAACCGCTTTTTTTTTCTTCTCAAAATTCAAACACTAATTACTCATTCTTTTCTTTTAATAAATTGAAATTTTGTTTTAAAAAAAAAAAAGAATATTCCTAAAAAAAGTAAATACATATTCTCAAAAGAATTCGGTGAGTGATAAAAAACCGAGACATTATTACATGGACACAAATACAAATAAATAGTATTTGGTCACACACATAAAAAAACTTTTTTTCTTAAAATACTGAACCATTTAACCTTTATCTCAAAATACTAAATCATTTTATTAAAAAATTTCTTTGTACTATTAGAAAAAAAAAAACTTTTGATGCATGTGTGCTTAAATACTACTCTCTCCATCCCGCAATAGATGACCTATTTGAAAATATATAATTTTGACCTAACTTACTTTGACCATATTTTTCTACTAATATACAAAGATAAATAATATCATATAAGATGTCGTTATCAATGAGTATTTTCAAAATATCAAATTTTCATAATTTTTTCTAATATATTATTTAAGATATTTAAGCTCAAATTTGTTCATTGACATGTGTAACAGAGTTAATTGTATCAAGTATTAAGAGGGAAATGGTGCTGGAGGTTGTTGGTTGATAAAGAGGGATTGTGGTATCGAGTCTTAAAGGCACGGTACGGGGAGGTTGGTGGTAAAATTCAGGAAGGAGGGAGAGAGGTGTCTGGTTGGTGGAGAATGATGTGTAAGGTGAGGGAAGGGGTCGGATCAGGAGTAGGTAATTGGTTTAATGATAATATTAGGAGGGTGGTGGGAAATGGTAGTGGCACTTTCTTTTGGACCAATAATTGGTTGGGCGGAGTTCCATTAAAAATTCAATTCAGCCGTCTCTATGATTTATCGATGCATAAGGAGTGCTCGGTGGCAGACATGGAACGATGGGGATGGGAAGAAGGTGGAAATGGGTGGGTTTGGAGACGGCGATTGTTAGCTTGGGAGGAGGAGAGTATGAGGGAGTGTATCACTTTGCTGGATAACGTTGTTTTGCAGGTTAATATTTAGGACCATTGGCGGTGTTTACTAGATCCTGTTCATGGCTACAATGTTTGTGGGACTTATCGTTATCTCACAACTTTTGAAGAACAGGTGGTTGATGGTGCTTTTATTTATGTGTGGCACAGAATGGTTCCGACAAAAGTTTCACTCTTTGCTTGGCGGCTCCTTCAAGACAGAATTCCTACGAGAGCCAACCTGGTGCGTCGTCAGGTTCTTCAACCAAACGACAATTTATGTGTTGGAGGATGTGGTCTAATAGAAACGACGGATCATCTCTTCATAGGATGCGAATCTTTTGGAAGTGTCTGGTTTTTACTTAGTCATTGGCTTGGTTTTTCTTTTGTTCCTCCAGGTTCCGTTAAGGATCATTACTCTCAGTTTATTCACTTGGCGGGTTTGCCACGATCTACACACATGTATCTTAAGGTTATTTAGCTTGCTTGTGTTTGGGCAATATGGAAGGAGAGAAATAATCGAGTTTTCAATGAAACAGTTATTGATCCTTTCCATATTGTTGAAAAAGTAAAGTTAAATTCTTTCCTATGGCTCTCTTCCAACTTTGAGCCTATTGCTTTTGGTTTTCATGATTGGTGGAGACATCCACTTCTTTGTATGGGTGTCATGTAATTCGTTTGGTGCTTTATTTTTAGGTGGTAGCATCCTTATTAGGTGTTGTAACAGATTTTAGGTGATTCATCATTTTAGCACACCTTGTGCAGGGTGAATCACCTTGCTTTTGAACAATATATTCCATTTTGATTTATTCAAAAAAAAATATTAAGAGACGGATGGAACATTATTTTTATTTTTTTAATAAACATTATTCATTTATGTTTAGGACTACTTTGGATCAAAAACCAATTCATTATTACGTGGACTCGAGAAGGATCTTCCTTCCTTTGAATATTGACTACTATCGAATACCATATATTGGTGGGTCCCACGCACCCTGCTTGTGAAAACTTGTAGCCAAGCCCAACACCGCAAATCGATCCTCTTTCCATCTCCACCACAACAATCACATTCACAAGTAAGTTCATCCAATTCTCCTTCAAATCTCTATTATTCGTTTTATATTTATCGCCAAATTAACCCCAATTCTTCGTTTTCTGCGATTTTTCACTTCCTTCAGTTTTAACTTAGTGAGAAATAAGTATTTATTTGAGCTCTTTCTTTCAAATGGGTATGTGTAAGTTCTTAACTTCGAGTATTTGAGCTCTCATTTTATTGTACGAAAAATTGAAATTATATTGCTTTTTCTTTAAATATAAACAAAATTTTAGGGTGAATTCTCGTTTTGATTCCTGAAATTATATGTTGCTGTTAGGTTAGAAAATTAAATTGACAAATCAACAAAACTGTCACTGAAATTGTAAATGTTACTTTCATCTTTGGATTATAACAATTTAGGACTAATGATTTACAATTTAGTATGATAGGTCAATTTGGAGATAACTCTTTTTTCTTTGAATTAGAACATGATTTAGCTGTTTTCTGTTTGCAGGTTAACATAATAATAATAATAATATTTAGTGTTGTGGTGGCACCATGAACTTGGGGTTTCTTGGTGACATACCTTGGGTTAAACCTCGGAGTAACCAAGATTCAGCAATACATTTAGTTCAAACCACTGCGTTTACTTCGCAAGTAAAACATGAATCATCTTGTATTGATCCGAAATTTACTCCAGATTCAGCGACACATTTAGTTCAAAACAATGCTTTTACTTCACAAGCACAACAAGAGTCATCTGTTATGTCAGGGTGGCCCTTGTCCTTCCTTTCATTATTTCCATGGGCAAATAAAGATGGAGATAAGTTTCAAAGACCAACTACGATCAATAAAGAGTTGAAGAGGCATGCACAAAATCGCGAAAACTTTGTTGGAAAAGATAATATGGCTACCCCTTTGCGCTTTAGGCCTTATGTTTGTAAGGTTCCATGGCATACAGGGGTTAGAGCATTTCTTTCACAGTTGTTTCCTAGATATGGACATTACTGTGGACCTAATTGGTCAAGCGGGAAAGATGGGGGATCTCTTGTTTGGGACAAGCGCCCAATTGATTGGTTGGATTACTGCTGCTATTGCCATGACATAGGATATGATACTCATGATCAAGCTAAACTGCTGAAAGCTGATTTAGCCTTTCTTGACTGCCTAGAGAATCGGCATATTATGCGTACTAAAGGAGACCCTCACGTTGCTCATCTTTACAAGACAATGTGCATTAATGGTTCGCATTGCAACTCATTCTGTTATTCGGAAACGAGTTTAATTTGAGCTTATTTCCCGCTGACTTTGTTTTTTTCTCTATGAAATGGCAGGTCTTAAGAATTTTCTAATACCCTACAGAACGAATCTCGTAAGTCTACAACAGTCGGGACGATCATTGATCCAGTTTGGATGGCTAAGCAATTTGAAATGGAGGAGTTGGAACTACCAAAAAGAATGAAAATTTAGTAAATGGAGGAACCTAAGAGCTACAAATTGTGAATTACATGTAATTTTGAAAGCACTTGGCCTTGTCACCTTAATATCTTCCATGTTCCTTCATCAAGAGTATGCTTCTTATAATCTTTTTGTATATAATATATCCTGCCCATAGCTTGTTTGTAAATTGTGAGCTTGATGCCATACCACAAAGTAACTTTGTTTTTATGAAATCATTAGCTTGTCTCATTGCTTTATGCGCATAACTTTGATGTTTATATGAAACTATCTTACAAAAGAGAATTGTTTTTAAATATGTGAAAAGCTTAGACAGTTAGAGAAAGGAAGAGATCAAAGAAAATCATTAAGATGCATTTGGACTTAAATAGTCTATGATTAGGCATTCCACGTAATAGTAGGATATTGTAACATCATTTGATGTATGTCGACAATTTCAACTGATAGATAAACTTTTGCATGTTTTTCTTTATGTTAAACAATATTGTGTACTTGTCGTGTAAGAAATGCTTATATACGAATGGTTTTTCTATTACGTGTAAATTTGCACATGTTAAGAAATTCAAAACGGTAAGTTTGTATTGGAACTTGTAAATAACAAAAATTAAGTGTTAAATCGATGATAGAGCTGTATAA
This sequence comes from Medicago lupulina, assembly GCA_958299785.1. Taxonomy (NCBI): domain Eukaryota; kingdom Viridiplantae; phylum Streptophyta; class Magnoliopsida; order Fabales; family Fabaceae; genus Medicago; species Medicago lupulina. The sequence continues at coordinate 53,023,933 of OY283144.1, read as the reverse complement.
ACATTTTAAATTTGATAGAATTTTTAATTTTTTAATCATCCAAGAATTAGGGTACTAGTCTATAGCATAAATTCTTAATGAACAAATTATTCTTTCGAAATGCATTCATCAATAATCAAGTTTAATGCTTCTTCAACAATACACAGTTTTTACATATTGTAAGTCAAAGTGCATCTTTTATTTTTAACAGTTGTAGTACTATAACATAACTCACTCCATAAAACAACAACACAACTCATTTCCAGTTCGTGGATCACATGATCCACCTATTGGATATCCCCTCGATTTGCAATCAGCATCACAATTTGGACTACAATCCTCTATACAGCATACTCGACGGTTTTCTTTACTCTGGAGAACGCAGCTTGAATCTAATGCTGGAATTCTCAAACTTGTAACAAATCCTAAACAAACAAAAAAAATTAAAAGTTTTATGCACATATGAGTAACATTCTTTATGTTTTTCAAAATTTTGAACTTAATATCAGTAGGACTTCATAAAATAGTTGTGGAATCATTTTTATCTAAAAACTCAAACCATTTTTTCTGTTGAATATTAAAACTATGGGTAGTAATATAACAAATAGTTACAATTTTCAATGTAAACTAGTAAATTGTTTATAAAAATATATATTGAAAAAGATAGAACTACTTCTTTCTTACCTGAAATCAAAATCAAAGTAATGCATAAAACACCCAAAATATAAGAATAGTGATTGCTTTGAGAAGTCATTTTTTAGATTTTACCTTATGTTTTGTTTTTGTGTTGCAATACTAACATTGTTTCATTTATATAGACTAAAAAATTGTCTTAATGTTAATTAATAAATTTAAATTTTTCCTTTATAACAATTCATTAAAACCCTTTTGTTCTAGTTTGACCAGAATTCATTTTTTTTACAAGATAACCAAATGAATTTTTAACCTTTTTTATACTTGTTGACCAGAACTACTTTCTAGTAATAAAATTGCATGATTACATTTATCATTCTAGAAAAAATATACAAAAGTTATCGATAGAGTCAAATACATTTATTAGTGTTTAAAATTATGTTCCATAATCCTGTGAGATTAGTTCAGTTGGTGGGGATGTTATGTGTGCAAAAGCTGAGATTCGAACTCCGGACACTCCACTTCTCTATTTGACAAAAAAAAAATATGTTCCGTAAAATTGTGCTTATAAATATAATTTAATTTATTGTAGTGAATTCATTAAATGAAATTTTTAGAATATTCAATTTATGTTTTTTTTTCTTCTTCTATATAAATGGTGTTAACTCAATGATTAGTGCTTGACTTTATAATCTCAATAGATAGAGTGTGAATTCGTCCTTAGATAGTTGTAATTTGGTCTTCAATGCAAGCGTTATCTTTATCTATATCTATATCTATCTATATCTATATTATAAACATTTAGCTTATTTTTTCTTGATAGTACACGTGTCATCTTAGAATTCTATGGTGCATTTAATGTTTTTCTTATTTAATGCATTTAATGTTTTTTTATTTACACAGCAAAATGTGATGAAAAAATGTGTTCATTATTATATTGCTTGAAAAAATGTGTCATTATGATCGAAAAAATATGCCTCTTTTGGGTGCATATAATGATTTTGAAAAATGAGTCATTATTTTTTTTTAAATAAATATTGTGTCCTTATTGTTACTATTCAAATAAAAAAATTTGCTACCGAAAATCAAATTTAAAAATTATTGTTTCGTTATTGAAAATTTTCGAGTACTTTTAAAATTGTTGTTTTGTTGTTGAAAATTTTTAGTAGTCGAAAATCAAATTTTTATAAGCTAAATAAATATGTAATTCTATTTATGGACGCCAAGTTATTGTCATAAACTACAATAAGCTCTTATACATTTGTCACCATTAATTCTCATTGATAACATATCTAAAAAATTAATGATAAAAGATCAATTTTTATTACCGTTGTTATTTTTTATTTTTTTAATTCCACGCATTTTTTTGTCTTTGATAAAAAAATCTACATCTTATTTAACAAGTTGATCACAATGTAGAGATATAGTCCAATATAATTTTTTTATTATAAAGAGTTTCCACACCATATTTTGCAAGGTTTTTATACATGTGTTTCTATTCTTTTAAGTTTTTAATTTTATTGTTAATCTCAATTTAAATTATCAAATGAAATAATAAAGGTTGACATAAATTTTCATAATGGATTAATATAAACATCTTAAAAGTAGTCTAAGATAGTTTTACATATTTTGTAATTTATTTTTAATATTTTTTTTGAAAGAAAATATAATTTATTTTGTAATTTATTTTAATATTTTTACTATTCATGCATTTTGCCAACTTAGCTAAACACAACATCATTTTTCTATTGTAAGATCCCATCAAAAACCAGAAGTGAATGAACTTGAAATAATATATGTTGAATAAAAAATATAGCATGAAAGTGAATGACTTCCAATTAACAAAATTTAAGATAAAAAAAAGCCAAACAATTTACATCCAAACTTTAACAAAACAGTTTATTATATTGTTAAGACTTCCAGGGGAACCTAAATTAGGTTGGATGGTCATATTAGACCAATAGCAACCACAAAAATGAGATTGACACAACTTTTCACACAAAACCATAAGACACTAGGTATATGAGATATCACACTTATATGTTGTTAAAAATATACTCTTGCATCCACTACATAGAATGTTAAGTCATATTTGACCAGGGACGGATACACGTGAGTGCAATGTGGGACTATAGCTCCACATGCTTTTCCAATTTTTATTTTTTTTAATATTAGATAAAAGACAACAACACACAAACATTCTTTCATTTTTCTGCTTCCTGTAAACACGTACGTATGCCCCTCTCTTCTCTTTTCATCATCGCTCAAATTTCAATCTCTCTCAATATCAACTAACATTAGCAGCTCTCCATCTCTCTGAGTCTCAAATTTCTACTCCTTCTCAACTCTCACCTCTCTCACTCTAAGGTATTGATTTTCCAATTTTTCCCTCATTCTCCAATTGTTTGTTTTAGGGTTTTAAATTGGGGTTTTAAATTCTATTTCAATGTCCATAATTTAATTCACTTGTTGATTCGTGGGATCATGTTTGGGTTGGTTGATAGGGGGAGGTGTCTTTGTATTTAAGGTTTCTAACTTCATTGGTATGTTTGAACTGTAACACCCCGTTTCCCAAAACAACGTAATAATATAATATTTGATCAGAGTAATCAACAAACGGGCATGTCACACTGCTTTTCAAAATTTATTAAATAGAAAATAAAACTATTTAACTTCAACAACTTTAATCTCATAATTAATTGCAGCGGAAAATTCTTTTCAACATAATAAATCTTTTTCAACAAAATCTTGGCACAAAGGCCTCAACAATTAAATGATATCCAACATAATTAAGGTTCAACAACATTATTTTAAAATTCGATACATAAAGGAATGAAAGAACAAGACAACGTTTCCCATCCCGTTACGTATCAGAGCCCTAGACACTTGAGCCGACATCCAACTAGTCTCCATTACCTGCACTTGCCCACAAGGCGGCAATTCCAACAGAAGGGGTGAGATTCTCAAACAATAAATAATAGAAGTATAACTCATCAATAAATCTAACACCCTAAATATCAACAAAGTAATTCAATATACATTATTTACAATAAATCAACAACATTAGCATCACCTTCAACTCAACTAACAACAACAACAACGACTCACCAACAACGACTCCGACAATGCACCGACAACAACAACAAATGCAATATGCATGTGGTACCATTTTACGCGCGTTGAATGACAAGCATTCCAGGGCATGAGCCCTCAACAATTGGATGGTTAAAGCATCCCAGGGCATAAGCCCTCAACGGGTGAATGACTAGCATTCCAGGGCATAAGCCCTCAACAGTTGAATGATAAACATTCCAGGGTAATAAGCCCCCAACAAATGCATATGAGTATAAAATGAACTCAATGGTGTATATCAGCATACAACCAACAACAACAACAACGGCTACTATGACAACAACGACAACTGCGCCTAACTCATTTAAGACACACTCCCCAACTTGGACGACAACAACAACAACTCAACTAATGCACATACGAGACATGACTTACATTTCAACAACTCAATCAATGATACTCCAACCTTTGAAACTAAGTTCAATAACATAAAATAGACATATACAAATACACCAACTACCATATTATTATCTCCAACCAAATTTAATCAACCAAGTAATCAAACATAGAAACTCACTTCAGGTACAGGGCTACTCGCCTCGGCGAGTACATCTGCTCGCCATGGCGAGCTCAAAGAAAGGGCTACTCGCCTTAGGCGAGCTAGGGGCGAGCTGGGAGCGAGCAGAACTGGGAGCTCTCGGCCTTTTTGACATTTTTCTCACCAAAACTTCATTTTTAAGCTCACTAATCATCTTTTTAATCTGAAAATTGTCCCAGTCATCTCTGAGAATATTAAGGTACACAAAGCTATCCATCCCACACCTTATAACAACATTTCAAAAATCACATTTTTCTAAGGCCCTACTCGCCGTGGCGAGTGGTTTTGCTCGCGAGGCGAGCTATGAACATTGCTCACTCGCCTTGGCGAGTCATGCTGCTCGCCGCGGCGAGCGATGAATGTCAGCACGGGCAGTACGCCACTCTCTCCCAAAAATCCATTTTTTCTCAATTTCCAACCCCAAAACAATCCACAGAAAAGTAAGTAAGTTCTGCCTATAACCTGAATGCATCCTAACATCAATACAGTACAATCTACACCTTTAATCTCTCATAATCATACTCCAACCCTAAATCCCAATTCTCACAATTTTCTACAAATTCATGTTAAATTCAAAATCAAAGATATACAACCCATTACTATTGAAAGATAATCTCACCCTTACCTTAGATTATGATTCCTGAATTAAGCTGTGTTCTTCTCTCTTCTTCTAGCCTCTTCTCTTGGTTCTAGGTTTTCTCCTCTTCTCTCAATTGTACGTGAAACTCTTTCTGACTTCCTTTTTTTTTTAAAACTATATCCCCCTCTTATTTCCTTAACTCCCACTTATTCCTCATAATTACACTTAATTCCCTTTAAACCAAATAATACTATTTTCTACCTTTTTATTAAATTAATTAAAATAATCAAACAACATTTATTTAAATAAAACACAACACCATAAATCATATAATAAATTATCATCACACCAAATATCACACAATTCATACCAAGTCATATATTTCACATAAAAATCATATATAAATCATATATGTCAAATATAGTCATATAAAATCATATAAAAATACTCAAACATCAACTAAAAATAATTAAATAAAAATGGGGCGTTACATGAACAGTTTCTTGGAAAAAAGAGTATTACATTGTTATTTGTTAGGTATTTAGATTTCCTTTATTATGGTAATTAGTATGTTGGAAAGTAGTTTCAGCGCATGAGGGCTGGATACTAGAATCAATATCAATATACTTTCATGACTCATGAGTCAATATTTTTCCCAAACATGCTTTTGATTGATATTTGGACAAAATTCCGAGGGAGAAAATGGCTTATTTTGCACATGTTTCACTACTTGACACGAGAGCAGAAGTGAACAATTATCGGTTTTGAATGGTTTATTCTAATGGTAGGCATCATTAATATTAATTGATATTCTTGTTACTTGAACCAATGATTGTGTGTTTTATAGGATGAAGAAATTTTTTCCCGTGCTTTCTAGAGACAAAGCTAGTTCTTCGACTAATCAAGAATCATCGAATACTCGACATCCAAGTGAGCCACAAAATGAAGTTACACCTAACTCGGCCAATGAGGGTATTCAAGTTGTTGATTACAAATTGTTGGAAACGGATCCAGGACTTAGGCCTCCAATTTCAAGCTATCATCCTAACATCCAAGATGAGGTACGTAAAGCTTACCTTAAAAAAGGTCGTTATCAACCTAGCAATTTCGTTTACCCTTGGTCTGATCATGGTAGACAAAGACGTAGATTTTGTAAGAATTGGTTTAATTTGTATGATTGGATTGAGTATAGTGAATCTAAGGACCTAGCATTTTGTTTGTCATGTTTTTTGTTTAAAAATGTGTCTAAAAGTGGTGGGGATCACTATGTGGGGGATGGTTTTGGTGATTGGAGGCATGCTCATAGATTGGCTACTCATGCGACTACTTCTTCTCATGTAGATTGTGTGGATATGGGTTTTTCTCTCATGAACCCAAACCAAAGTATTAAGGCTACATTGTTTAAACAAACTAATCAAATGAATGTTGAATATCGTGTTCGTGTGAACACATCCCTTCTAGCTGCTAAGTTTCTTTTGAGGTGTGGGTTGCCATTTAGAGGAAATGATGAGGATAAAGACTCTTTATACAAGGGGCCATTTCTTGAGTTGTTGGACACTTTAAAGTAGGGTAACCCAGAGATAGCTACTGTATTAAATTGTGCTCCCGGAAATAACTATATGACTGCCCTAGCATTCAAAAGGATCTTACTTCTGCTTGTGCATTTGAAATAACTCAAGAAATTGTATGTGATATGGCGGATGATGTGTTTTCTATTTTGATTGATGAATATGGTGATGTGTCTGGTAAAGAACAAATGGTTGTTGTTGTTCGTTACGTTGATAGTGATGGTTTGGTAAAAGAAAGATTTCTAGGCATTTCAAAAGTTAAAGAAACAAACGCTAAGTCACTTAAAGATGCTCTTGTCACATTGTTATCTATTAATGGCTTGAGTTTGTCTAGCATTAGGGGGCAAGGGTACGACGGAGCTAGCAATATGCAAGGTCGATTTGGTGGTTTGAGAACTTTAATCCAAAATGAGAATCCCTCTGCTTATTATGTGCATTGTTTCGCACATCAACTTCAATTAGCACTTGTTGGTTGTGTTAAGACTCACAAACCTGTTAGTGCTTTTTTTGGTAAAGTCAACATGCTTGTTAATTTCATACGAGCTTCTAACAAGAGACAAGAAATGCTTCGGGACAAACAAGTAGAGCAATTTTCTAAATTGCTTGAGGAGGGCGAGATAGAGACCGGTAGTGGATTGCATCAAGAATCATCTATTGCTCGAGCGGGTGACACTCGTTGGGGTTCTCACTTTAGGACTCTCACTAGGTTGATGACTTTGTATGGTGCCATTGTTGGGGTGATTGAAGAAGTAGGGAAGGATCCGACATTTGATAAATTTGGTGAAACTGTGCTTTTGCTAGATGTGCTTGAATCATTTGATTTTATCTTCATGTTATATCTGATGGTTGAGATTTTGGGAATTACAAATGATTTGAGTGTAGCACTACAAAGGCGTGATCAAGATCTTTTGAATGCTTTGTCACTTATCAATGATACCAAAAAACAATTACATGATATGAGGAATGAGGGGTGGGAAGAACTTATATCTAAGGTTATTCAAGTTTGCAATAAGCATGATATTGATGTGCCTGATATGGATGCACCATATGCGCAAAGGAAGAAAGCTAGACAACTTTCATCAACTTCTAGTGTTTCTAATTTGCATCACTTTAAGAATGATTGTTTGTTTAGTGTTTTAGATTTGCAGTTTCATGAGCTTACTGCTAGGTTTGGTGAAGAGAATACTGAACTTTTACAGTGTGTTTCATGTTTGAGTCCCGCAAAATCATTTGCAGATTTTGATGCGAACAAATTATTGAGGATGACTGAGTTTTATCCAAATGATTTTATAGATGTGCCGGAAGTGGAGTTACGTCGTCAACTTAAGAATTATATTACAAATGTTCGATCTGACCCAAAATTTGCTTAGTTGAAAGGGCTTTTAGAACTTTGTACAAAACTTGTGGAAACAAATAAGTGCAACACATTTGCTATGGTTTATAAACTTTTGAAGTTGGCTTTGCTCTTGCCGGTAGCGACTGCAAGTGTTGAACGTGTTTTTTCAGCTATGAAAGTTGTGAAGAGTAACCTATGTAATAAAATGGGTGATGAGTGGCTAAATGACCGTCTTGTAACTTATATAGAAAGAGATGTTCTTTTAACAATTAACAATGATGTTATTTTAGCTCATTTTCAACAGATGGATAGGAGACGTTTTTCATTGTAATGTATTGTATCATACAATGTCATTAAAATCTTTTAAATCCTTTGTATAAGCAATGTCTTTGCTTGTTTGACGTGCCGCCTATATATGGTGCGTTTTTTGTAGTTTTTTCCTATTTTCCCGCGAGTTGGTGGTGTGTCTTACTCCTAACTTGTCGATGAATAAAATTTGTCGTTTCAACAAAAAAAAATGTTATTTCTTATTTTTAATATAGTTTGCATTATTGTTTTTATGAAATTTAAGCTCCACGTATGCTTAAAGTCTGGATCCGTCCCTGTATTTGACACGTTAAAATCTTTTAATTAAGTGTGCCACTATCTGCATCCTTAATTATGTGACATAATCATATAAAGTCAAATATAGGCACAACATTTTCAAAAAGGTGAGTTGATGGTGATTTCATAGAGGGAGGTTTATGTACTTTTTTTCATGAGAAGAGAGAAATGAAGTTAGAAGAAACAAAATGAATACGAAATAGGAATTTGAACATTAGAGAAATGATAAAGAAAAAATTATGTAGTGTGTGCTTTTTCCATGAGTATAGAAACTTTTTTGTAATTATTTTAGCAAGAAATTCTACTTAATTAAAAATATGTCACATCATTTTAAAATGTTTAGTAAATATGTATTTTTTTTTAAGGCCTAAATATGTATTTTGTCAACTTAGTATAACACATCGACATTTTTTTCATTGTCCCATACCACTAAAGACCAAAATTGAAGGAATAATTTAAAATAACATAAGGTGAATAAAAATATAACTAAAGAGAAAGACATTCAAAAACTAATTTTTTAGATAAAAATAACTAAACAATGACATCTAAACATTACCAAAATAGTTCATCTTAATGCTAGGATTACAAAGGGAGACTACATATGAAGCCTACACTGGGTTGGATCATCATATTAGGTCAAAGACAATCACACAAGTGAGATTGACACCACATCTTAACTTAAAATGTCTAACAAGCATTTATTGTTCGATTCAGCATAAATCATTTGAAGTTTTCTATTTTCAGATCCCATCGAAAATCAAAACTGAAGAAATTTTAAATAATATAGGTTGAATAAAAAAAATAGCACATCATGAAATAAATTTAAAGATATAAATTGACATCATTCTAATTCAAAAAATTAAGGCATTATGTATATGAATCTTCTCACTTATATTTTTCCCACCATCTAATCTTGCATCCAATATAGAATATAAACTTACATATGACACATTAACATATCTCTCTAAAGTGCGAGACTCTTTGCATTTGTGATTTGTTGACATAGACAAGTAATATCATATTGGATCACTACATGGTAAAACATGTGGGTTGATGATGGTTTTATGGAGGAAGATTTATGTTCCTTTCTTACAAGAATGGAGAGAAAACAAATTACAAATAGAAAGAATATGAAAAAAGAATTTTAAGAAGAAAGAACTGATAAGAAAAAAAAGGATGGTGTGCTCAATATGAGAGAATATAAAAATAAAGTGAGTTGTTGATAATTTCACGGTTTTGTTGATGGAATTGGAGATCTTAGGTTAATTGTTTTACCAAAAAAATAGCTTTAATAAAAACGCGCTGCATCTTTTAAATATATTTTTTGGTACAAAAGTGGGCCAAAGGCCCAAAAGAAAACCAAGAAGCTAGCCTAACATTTCTAGGCATAGAAGCGCCAAATATATCATCAAAAAGAAGTCTACGAAGCTCACTGATGGATTATCCATTATGATACAATTAAACGAGTCTAGAGAAAAGTTAAAGGTAGCCAACCAATCAGCGCATCGATTACCCTCCCTCCAAGTATGATGAAATTGAACTCGCCAATCCAAAGCCAAGAGTTTCGAATGCGTTGCACCAATATGGGAAGTGAGCCACTAAACTTGCGGTTTTCTGTAACCAAGTCAATCAAGATTTTATAATCACTTTCAACAATGAGTTGTGGAATGTGCTTTCGCCAGGCCATCTCCATTTATCCATCTCCCTTCAGAGTCGCGAAAGAGACACATCTTTTAAAATTTCTAATAGGCATGTATGTTGTCAACTCAACATAACACATACCGTCACATTCCAGCAAAAACCAAAAGTGACGGAATTTAAAATAATGGAGGTTAAATAAAAAATAGCATGAAAACGAATGACATCCAATAACTAAAATTTAATATAAAAAATAATCAAATGACACTCACAAACTAACAAAACGATCATCATAGTTTTGGGATTCGCGAGGGATTCTACACTGAGTTTGATCACCACGTTAGAATAGAAACCACATGTTATACCCTCATTTTGGACCTAAAAAATACTCATCCAATTTCCTTTACTATTTTCTAAAACTTTCAAGTTCACCGTATTTTTTATTGTGCTTCAGCTGCATACATTACTGCTTCAGTCTTTTAAATTTTTGCATAAAATCATACAAAAGGGTATTTTGGTCATTTCCTACAAAGGAACCCATTTTCAGTCCCTACAATTTGTCCACTGAGTCTTTTCAACTGGTCTGCATAAATCTTTAATCAAATTCTGTACAAAATCGTCTTAGTTTTGCATCTGAGTCAGTTTGAGTCGTTTTTGCCCCAGGGGCATTTTAGTCTTTTCACATTATTTGAATTTTGGGCAGAGAGGTATTTTAAAATACCTCATTTTGGCAGTTTGTTCGTTTTAGTCCATTTTGTCAATTTTAAACGTTTCACTTTACGTTATTTTCAAAATTACATTTTTTTCCAATTTTATTACTTTTTGCATTTTAGTCCAATACTTTCAAAAATTGCATTACAGTCCAAATTTTACATTTATTTGCAAAAATGCCCAATTCCAATTTTCAAAATAGTCCAATTTTAGTTTGTTGTTTTCAAAGGCAGTCCCATTTCCTTTAATTGTCAAATAGGTCCAATTCTTGTTAATTGCAATACAGTCCCATTTATTTTTCAAAATTGCAGATCAGTCCAAGGCGCCACGCAAGCAATTCAGTCCAGGTGTCACAATGCAATTGGCCCAGATGCACACATGGCAGCCTATAAAAGGCCAGTTACTGTGCAAAGTGTTAGAGATCGATTCATTACGTGCCAAGTCACAAACAACAACTCAATTTTCTCTCTCTGATCAGTTAGATCAAAACCCTAACAAACTCAGAAAACCAGATGAATATGAAGAACAAATTCCACAAATCATAACCGTTTCAGAAGCAATTTCAAGCAAATCCAATGGAGTTTTTCACACAGCTCTCAGAGATTCAACTGAATCTTCATCACTGAGCTGGAATTTCTGCAATTCGAGCATTGAATCCATAGCCAAAAGCCACGAATCCAATGCGATCACAGAAACCCTAAAAAGTTGAAAAGAAGAAGAAGAAAACGAAGAACTCAAGGATTCCGAACCGGTTACAAAGAAGAAGAAGGAATTACCAGCTCATTCCAGAATCCGAACCAAGAACCAAGAGAACAGAATCAGAAATTCCGAATCCTTGAAGGTTCTAGCTCAAACCTCCGATTGAAACTCAGGTAAACACGAAAACTTCATCCTTATACGTTCAAAAACAACCGTGAATCTCAGAACAATGTAAACCAATGCGGATTCAAAGAGTTTTGGTTCGAAATTGAAGAAACCCTAAAAATTTCCAGAAAACTTTCAAAGATTCCAAGGTTCACAACGTGTATCAATCGTTGTAAACCAACGAATCAATGTACAGAAGCGTTTAAGAAAAGATTTGAATCAAAAAACGCAAGAACCAAAACTGTTCGGAATCCGCAAGCGAATCCAAGATTTACATCACCTCAGCTAGGATTCGTGAGTTTCAACGCCAAATCCGTGCTTAGAACAATAAAAAGAAGCGATTGAACCATGTTTTGTGAGATTCTGGGTTGGAAAGAGGAATTTAGGGTTAGGGTTTCCCAAAGAACCAAACGGCGGAGAAGAGCAAGAAAGAGAAAGAATGAAGAAAGTGATAAGAACCGGGTTGAAATCCTTTTATGTAGCAAGCAAACCGGGTCGAATCAGACCCGGTCCATTCTCTTCTCATTCTCCATCGTTTGATTTAGATCCTGATGGATCTGGATCAATCCAACGCTCCTGGAGCGTTAGCTTGATCCGGATCCATCAGATCCATGGATTTTGGGCCTATTACCCGTGGGTTGAGGGTTTCTTTCAGATTCTTTGAATTTCCTTACTATTTACACCTTATTTCTTGCTACTTGAACCCATGTGCATATTAATTTTCTTGCAAAAAAATCCTGAAAAATTACCATATGTTTCTTGATGAATTTTCAACTGTTTTGTGATAATTTCATACTTTGAAGTGGATAAAAAAGCATGCGCGCTAATTTTTGTTTGATTTACGTGTTTTTGATGCTTTTACAAATTTTATTGCGCTATTTCGGATCCAATTTTTGCTCTATGGCATTGATATTTGATATGTGATTTTGTGATGTGTTCACCCCTGAATTCATGCTGTTTCTACATTCTTGCATGTCTAATTGTTAATTCCTTGGTTTTCAAATTCAATGGATCCTTTCTTGTTTCGCAATCTAACTCCTAGTCCACTAGTTCGAATGCTCAATAATTTTACAAGTTGCTTGCTATCTACGATGCCACAATTTTGTTTGTTAATTTCTCTTTGCAAGATTAATTGAGAGCTTCACTTTGGGCAAGTTTAATTGCTAATTTTGCGATATATTTTGTTGTTGCGATGTGTTGATTTTAGGGTTTAGTGTGACCTATAATTTTTCTTTGACTCTTGAAATGTTTTCTTTGAAAAAAGGGTGCTGTTTTGGTAAAGGTTTTGGGTCATGAGACTTGGTGTAAATTTTAGGTTCTAGTTTGGTGTCATTTGCTTTATTTTGGGTGTTTGATCTCTTGCATTTTGCTTAATGTTTTAGCTATGTTTACTTCATCCTTTTTAATTGGTTTGGTGCATTGTTAATAAATTTCATATCCCATGCATTGCTATTCATGCTATCATTCCTCATTTCATTACTAACCATTTTGTTCTATGTCCCATGCACATTGCAAGCATTGCCTCACTCTCATTTGTTTTTCTTCCTTTAGTTACCCTTATGCAATTTCCATTTAATTCATAGGTTTAGTTTACCTTTCTTTAATTTCATGCAAGACTTTAGAATGTAAAATAGGACCCGATGTAAAAAAACTATGGACTATGATGATGTACACCGACACATGCACCGACACACGCACACACGTTGTATGTTCATCGCTAGGTGTATGTTTAGGATACGCGGTACTTAGAGAAAACTAATCTTGTCAAAAAAAAAAAAGCAAATAACTTCCATCACTTCAAATATTTTTCAAACAAACCTTGGAGTCAAAACTCCAAAGGATTTTTTCCTTTTGTTTTCTTAATCAAAAATCAAAATGAACATTAATTTCCAACTTTAAACCCTTTTGTAAATAATTAACCAACCTCATTCGTTTCCTAACCTCAAGCCTTTACGGCCTCTTATCTATTTCTTCAAAACCATTTTCAAAACTAAAAATTGAACCAAACTCACAAAAATATTTTGAAAGAGAACTACATGGAATTTTGATCCCTTAAAAGGGTATGTAGGCAAGAGATTCAAAATCTCTCCAAGTCCAATAAAATAAAACCCCATCTTCTTCCCCCTCATTCTTAAAATCAATTGTTTTTACAAAGTAGTAATAAAAGTAAAGTATAAGCATAAAAGCGTAGAAAACGGTTCCTATAGGATACTATAGCCGTTGCGGGTGCCTAACACCTTCCCGTAATGGAATCAGCCCCGAACTTAGGATTTCTAAGGTTTTCTCAATTTTACCTTCCCCAAAAAAAAAATAGAGACATCAATGATCGAAAGGTTCAAATCCGATTAATGATTTGACACCCGAAAATCGCGATGACAGAAATGGCGACTTCACTGGGGACTTTTTTAGGGCTACACCTAGTTTTACACGCTTTATGTTTATGCTTTGCTTTATTGTTACATGTAAAATTTTCTTATGTACGTGTGGGGTGAGAATATCAAAAGCCCTATGCCCGGGCTGAGTGAACTTAAGATTAGGAAGAGATATAATCGACAATCCATTCCGGGGGTTGCCTCGTGCATTGGATTACGCGATCAATCTCACATAGCTGAGGCATTTTGGAGGTGATGTTGTCGGTGTGTGTTGTCATGCTTAGGCACTTTACTTCCAATTGACCGATGAAGGCTATGAACCGTAGTTACCAAACCCATCCTTGGCCTTTCTTAGGACGTAGTGCGGTGGCTAAACCGAGCGTTGTCTCGAAATTTAGTCGTCACGCGATACTACACCCAAACTAAACCTTCTTACGGATAATCATGGACAAGCGTTGCTTTGTACTACCATGATATACGCAAGAGAGGTTGTGGTTTGGAAACTTTGTAGAACCTTGGTCACTACTATCAAAGCCTTAGTTTCACCGGACACCGTGTCCACTTGTTACCTTAGCCCACCGTGCGTTCTTTGTTAAAACCATGCATACATGCATTCATGCATAAACCTTTTTACATGCATTTATCAAAAGGTATAGACAAATTAAAAACTTTGCAAATATTACAGGCATGAGGAAGACTAAGTCTTACAAGTTCAAGGAAGTCGATCCCACTTCTTTTTGCTTAACATTTCAAAACGATTTGTCTTGACAGCTTTCTAATTCCATCATCTTGCTAAATGTTTGCAAAATTTTATAGTTTGTCTAAAAACCCTTTGATAACAAAAAGAGTCATTTTTGGCATCTGCATTTATACATATCATGCATCATATGCATCATTCAAAAAAAAAAAAAACAAAACAAAAACTTCCAAGTGCTCATTGTCTCCTGGTTCTTCTGCCGCAGTTTGAAAAATGGCTCGTGCTCGAGGGGCCAGGCCCACATTTGTGATACCAGGAGGCATTGCAAAGAACTGGAATGTTATCAATCTCCCTGTGTCTGTGCATGATTCTAAGTAATATGTCTTGCTGTCTAGGCTTTTATTTTCAAAATAATAATCCTTCCGCCTTGCCCGAGGCGGAAGTGACTCTTTTGTAAAGGGCATGTTTGTTCCGACATCACCATTATCAATAAAAGACGTCGTTTCTTTCACGACTCTTTTTTCTTTCTTTAATGCTTTTCCCTTGGAAATAATGGTAATGCCAGAAAAAACCAAAACGTCTGCATTTTCTTATTAATTTTAAAGATCTGCATGAAAACCATTTTCTAAAAAAATCATCCAAATCATGTCACGCAGATCGAACCACAATGAGCCCGTTGAACACAGTAATTCTATGCTTCTCCAAACTGTTGAATCCCCGGTATTCGAGACCGAAGATGAGGACAATGATGACATACCAGATGAGATTGCCCGATTGCTTGAGCAAGAAGAGAAAACCATTCGGCCTCACCAGGAAGAGATCGAGCTAATCAACTTGGGTACTGAGGATAATAAAAGAGAGATCAAAGTCGGTGCCGCATTGGAGGAAGGGGTCAAGAAGAGGATCTTTCAGCTTCTCCGCGAGTATTCAGACATTTTTGCATGGTTGTATGAAGACATGCCAGGTTTGGACCCTCAGATTGTGGAACATCGGATACCGACAAAACCAGACTGTCCTCCTGTCAGGCAAAAGTTGAGACGGACGCGGCCGGACATGGCTCTGAAGATCAAAGCGGAAGTGCAGAAACAGATTGATGCGGGCTTTCTCATGACAGTTGAGTATCCCGAGTGGGTTGCTAACATCGTGCCAGTGCCGAAGAAAGATGGTAAGGTTCGAATGTGTGTTGACTACAGAGATTTGAACAGAGCAAGCTTGAAAGACAATTTTCCACTGCCTCACATTGATGTGCTCGTTGACAATACTGCCCAGTGCAAGGTGTTCTCCTTCATGGACGGTTTCTCGGGCTATAACCAAATCAAAATGTCGCCTAAAGACAGGGAGAAGACGTCGTTCATCACTCCATGGGGGACTTTCTGTTGTAAAGCGATGCCGTTCGGTCTAATAAATGCTGGTGCTACTTACCAAAGGGGGATGACCACTTTGTTCCATGACATGATTCACAAGGAGGTTGAAGTGTATGTAGATGACATGATTGTCAAGTCGAGCGATGAAGAACAACACGTCGAATACTTGGCTAAGATGTTTGAAAGGTTGAGGAAGTACAAGCTCCGGCTGAACCCAAACAAGTGTACGTTCGGTGTTAGATCTGGGAGGTTGCTAGGCTTCATTGTCAGCCAGAAGGGCATTGAAGTAGATCCCGACAAAGTCCGAGCCATCCGCGAGATGCCGGCCCCGCAAACTGAGAAGCAAGTCAGAGGATTCCTCGGGCGTTTGAACTACATCTCTAGATTTATATCTCACATGACTGCGACCTGCGGGCCGATTTTCAAGTTGCTCAAGAAGAATCAACCTGTGGTATGGAATGATGAATGCCAAGAAGCCTTCGACAATATCAAGAGTTATTTGTTAGAGCCTCCTATCCTCGTTCCGCCAGTGGAAGGAAGGCCATTGATCATGTACTTGTCGGTATTGGATGAGTCTATGGGATGTGTGCTCGGTCAGCAAGATGAGACTGGAAAGAAAGAGCATGCAATCTACTATTTGAGCAAGAAATTCACCGATTGCGAGACTCGGTATACAATGCTTGAGAAGACCTGTTGTGCCTTGGCCTGGGCCGCCAAACGCTTGCGTCATTACTTGATGAATCATACGACTTGGTTGATATCCCGCATGGATCCAATCAAGTACATCTTTGAGAAACCAGCTGTTACTGGAAAAATTGCACGTTGGCAAATGTTGCTGTCAGAGTATGATATTGTGTTTAAAGCTCAGAAAGCCATTAGAGGGAGTATTCTGGCCGACCATCTGGCTTGCCAACCACTTGATGATTATCAACCATTGAAGTTCGATTTCCCCGACGAAGAGGTCATGTTTTTAAAGTCAAGAGATTGTGAAGAACCACTGATCGGTGAAGGTCCGGACCCCGATAGCAAGTGGGGATTGGTCTTTGATGGTGCTGTTAATGCCTATGGCCGAGGAATTGGCGCAGTAATTGTAGCTCCGCAGGGGCACCACATCCCTTTCACAGCCCGGATTGTGTTTGAATGCACTAACAATGTGGCCGAGTATGAAGCATGCATCCTGGGAATTGAAGAAGCCATTGATATGAGAATTAAGTGTCTGGACATCTATGGAGACTCTGCATTAGTCATCAACCAGATAAAAGGAGAATGGGAAACCCATCATGCTAATTTGATCCCTTACCGGGATTATGCAAGGCGTCTGTTAACGTATTTCACGAAGGTCGAGTTACACCATATCCCCCGAGAGGAGAACCAAATGGCTGATGCTCTTGCTACCTTATCTTCCATGCTTCAAGTAAACCATTGGAATCACGTGCCGATGATCAAGGTGCAGCGCCTAGACCGGCCCGCTCATGTATTTACTGTCGGTGATGCAATTGTACAAACGGATTCAGGCGAGGTTGACAACAGGCCCTGGTATTGTGATATCAAACAGTTTTTGCAAAGCCGTGGGTATCCGCCAGGTGCTTCCAACAAAGATAAGAAAACATTGCGCAGGTTGGCTAGCAAGTTCCTGCTGGATGGTGATGTCCTGTACAAGAGGAATTTCGATATGGTGTTGTTAAGATGTGTGGATGAATGTGAAGCAGAACAGCTAATGCACGATGTGCACGATGGCACCTTCGGGACCCACGCGTCGGGGCATGTCATGTCTAGAAAGCTGTTGAGAGCTGGTTACTACTGGATTACCATGGAGCGCGATTGCTATCAATACGCCAGAAAGTGCCACAAATGTCAAATATATGCTGACAAGATTCACGTGCCTCCGCACGCCCTCAATGTTATGTCTTCTCCGTGGCCTTTCTCTATGTGGGGCATTGATGTGATTGGAAGAATCGAACCGAAGGCTTCAAACGGTCATCGTTTTATCCTGGTAGCAATCGATTATTTCACCAAATGGGTCGAAGCTGCATCCTATGCCAACGTGACTAAGCAAGTGGTAGTCAAATTCATCAAAAACAATATCATCTGTCGGTACGGCGTCCTTAGCAAGATCATCACTGACAACGGTACCAACTTGAACAATGACATGGTGCAGGCCTTATGTGAGAAATTCAAGATTGAGCACCACAATTCCTCTCCTTACAGACCTCAGATGAATGGTGCAGTTGAGGCCGCTAATAAGAACATTAAGAAGATTGTGCAAAAGATGGTAACAACGTACAAAGACTGGCATGAGATGTTGCCCTACGCTCTACACGGCTACCGCACTACAGTCCGTAGTTCAACCGGGGCAACGCCTTTCTCTCTTGTATACGGTATGGAAGCAGTCCTCCCTTTGGAAGTGGAGATTCCGTCTCTCCGTGTGATTATGGAAGCCAAGTTGTCTGAGGCTGAATGGTGCCAGAGTCGGTACGACCAGTTGAATTTGATTGAGGAAAGACGACTGGACGCTTTGGCTCATGGTCGGATGTATCAGACAAGGATGAAAGCCGCTTTTGACAAGAAAGTCCGTCCTCGGATGTTCAAGGAAGGTGAACTCGTGTTGAAAAGAAAAATGAGTCAGCTACCCGACCCAAGGGGCAAGTGGGCGCCTAACTATGAGGGACCTTATGTTGTCAAGAAGGCTTTCTCTGGCGGTGCTTTGATTCTCACTCACATGGATGGTGTAGAACTCCCGAATCCTGTGAATGCCGATGTAGTCAAAAAATACTTTGTCTAGATATGAAAAGAACAGCGTGGTAGGTCGAAAACCCGAAAGGGCGGCCTAGGCAAAAATGCGCTTCCCGGTGGATCGAAAACCCGAAAGGGCGGTCCAGGCAAAATAAGGGACAAGAAACAAATGTAAAAAGCTCGCTGAGATTACATGTAACTCAGGCAAAAAGGAGCGTCTCGATGAGCCGAAAACCCGAAAGGGCGGTTCATGCAAAGATGAGATTGAAATAAAAAGACAATTGACTATATCTGGCAAGTTACTACTCCCCTTGGGATTTTTACAATTGATGTTTGACCGTTCTCATCCGAGGTTCCGACGCCTGTGGATTCAAGAGTTTCAGATGCCGTAGCAGTTACTGTGTTCAATGTACCACCAACCAATAAAATTACCATTTTCCAAGCTTTGTAAATCCGTGGGGTCGCGCTTTTGGCCGACCACCACCCTTATACATTGATTTGAGCCTATGCTTTTGTTTGGCACTCATTTCTTATTCTATTTTCAAAGCTTTGTACAAAAGATTTCTTCTATGTTAATAATGATGTGTCTGGAATAAACATTCTGAAAACTGAAATTTTTTAAGTATTTTGAAAACAAGCCTGAACAGCTAGGTACATTCAAATGAACATGCATGAATAAATCTACATTGATATCGATTCCAATTCAAGTTACTAGCAAGCCCTCCTCCCAGTTACGATCTGTGGTCAATGGCAAGAATGAAAAAACAGAATGAAAAGCATGAATAAAAAATAAAAAAATATGCTCGATAAGTCGAAAACCCGAAAGGGCGGCTTAGGCAAAAATGAGCACCCCGATGGATTGACAACCTTCAAAGGCAATTCAGGCAAAAACAGGGGCATGAAAAAACTATTCCCCGGTGGATCGAAAACCCGAAAGGGCGATCCAGGCAAAAATGGGATGATGAAAAATGAAATAAAGAAAAAAAAACAAACATGCAAAAGCATTGACCACAGATGCGATGTCAAAGGCACTTACGTGACTGTTCCAACAAGCAGCAATACCATTCAAACAATTTTACAGCTTCCTGCCTTCAACGATGGTCTCGATGTATCTTCGAACGACGGCATCCCCAGAAGAGGAACTTTTGCAAATATGTGTCCGAGCGCGAGCCATTACGTGCCCAATATTCCAATGTTTCGTCTGCCTCTGCGAAATTGTGTCTACAAATTGCCAATCATCATGCATTCCAGAGCATCCATACATGCATAATCACGCATCTTACATGTTCATGCATTTAATAAAATTGTTATGCTATCCATACGCATCTGCATTCTCAATTCCTATGTTAATCTCAATCAAAATCAGTCATGTCAATTTCAAATTTCTTCTGCCAACAATAAATGTCTACTGTCATGTCAAATTCAAAATTCAACAGTCTTGTCAACACCCTTGTCAAATTCAAGCTCCTGCAGTTATGTCAATCAAATTCAATTCCTTTTCAAATACAATTTGTTTTTGTTAATGGCCAAGTGGCTAGTTCGCATCCAAGAACAGCTTGTGCCTGTCAATTTGTTCCTGTTATCGGTCAAGCGGCCAGTTCGCATCCAAGAACAGCTTGTACCTGTCCTTTTGATATCCGCCGAGTGACCAGTTCAGATCCAAGAACAACTCGTGCTTTCTATTTTGTTTTTGCCAGCCAAGTAACCAGTTCGTGTCCAAGAACAGCTTGTGCTTTCTATGTTTTCTTTCAGCCAAGTAACCAGCTCAAATACAAGAGCAGCTTGCGCCCTTTGTTGTCAATATTCTCGGTCAAGTGGTTAGTTCGCACCCAAGAACAGCTTGTACCTGTCAATTTGCTTTCGAGTCTCCCCAGTGAGTCTTGTTATCTGCTATTCTGCCAATGTCAATCAGTCCCGCAATGGATACGACATATTCTTTTTGATATTCTGTCAATGTCAACCAGTCCCGCAATGGATACGACATACTCTGCTGTTTGCTATTCTGTCAATGTCTACCAATCCCGCAATGGATACGACATATTTTGTTAAATTCAATTCTCAGTTTGTCTTGCATACATAACACAAATGTTGCATGGCATACATAACACTTGCAAATGTATTTTTTACGCCCAAAATCAGTGCAAATGTCGATATTTAAGTATCTTCGTCATGTCAAGCCAAAGACTCCGTCTCTTGACTCTCCAAACGAAGAAACTTAAATAGGGGCAGCTGTTATACCCTCATTTTGGACCTAAAAAATACTCATCCAATTTCCTTTACTATTTTCTAAAACTTTCAAGTTCACCGTATTTTTTATTGTGCTTCAGCTGCATACATTACTGCTTCAGTCTTTTAAATTTTTGCATAAAATCATACAAAAGGGTATTTTGGTCATTTCCTACAAAGGAACCCATTTTCAGTCCCTACAATTTGTCCACTGAGTCTTTTCAACTGGTCTGCATAAATCTTTAATCAAATTCTGTACAAAATCGTCTTAGTTTTGCATCTGAGTCAGTTTGAGTCGTTTTTGCCCCAGGGGCATTTTAGTCTTTTCACATTATTTGAATTTTGGGCAGAGAGGTATTTTAAAATACCTCATTTTGGCAGTTTGTTCGTTTTAGTCCATTTTGTCAATTTTAAACGTTTCACTTTACGTTATTTTCAAAATTACATTTTTTTCCAATTTTATTACTTTTTGCATTTTAGTCCAATACTTTCAAAAATTGCATTACAGTCCAAATTTTACATTTATTTGCAAAAATGCCCAATTCCAATTTTCAAAATAGTCCAATTTTAGTTTGTTGTTTTCAAAGGCAGTCCCATTTCCTTTAATTGTCAAATAGGTCCAATTCTTGTTAATTGCAATACAGTCCCATTTATTTTTCAAAATTGCAGATCAGTCCAAGGCGCCACGCAAGCAATTCAGTCCAGGTGTCACAATGCAATTGGCCCAGATGCACACATGGCAGCCTATAAAAGGCCAGTTACTGTGCAAAGTGTTAGAGATCGATTCATTACGTGCCAAGTCACAAACAACAACTCAATTTTCTCTCTCTGATCAGTTAGATCAAAACCCTAACAAACTCAGAAAACCAGATGAATATGAAGAACAAATTCCACAAATCATAACCGTTTCAGAAGCAATTTCAAGCAAATCCAATGGAGTTTTTCACACAGCTCTCAGAGATTCAACTGAATCTTCATCACTGAGCTGGAATTTCTGCAATTCGAGCATTGAATCCATAGCCAAAAGCCACGAATCCAATGCGATCACAGAAACCCTAAAAAGTTGAAAAGAAGAAGAAGAAAACGAAGAACTCAAGGATTCCGAACCGGTTACAAAGAAGAAGAAGGAATTACCAGCTCATTCCAGAATCCGAACCAAGAACCAAGAGAACAGAATCAGAAATTCCGAATCCTTGAAGGTTCTAGCTCAAACCTCCGATTGAAACTCAGGTAAACACGAAAACTTCATCCTTATACGTTCAAAAACAACCGTGAATCTCAGAACAATGTAAACCAATGCGGATTCAAAGAGTTTTGGTTCGAAATTGAAGAAACCCTAAAAATTTCCAGAAAACTTTCAAAGATTCCAAGGTTCACAACGTGTATCAATCGTTGTAAACCAACGAATCAATGTACAGAAGCGTTTAAGAAAAGATTTGAATCAAAAAACGCAAGAACCAAAACTGTTCGGAATCCGCAAGCGAATCCAAGATTTACATCACCTCAGCTAGGATTCGTGAGTTTCAACGCCAAATCCGTGCTTAGAACAATAAAAAGAAGCGATTGAACCATGTTTTGTGAGATTCTGGGTTGGAAAGAGGAATTTAGGGTTAGGGTTTCCCAAAGAACCAAACGGCGGAGAAGAGCAAGAAAGAGAAAGAATGAAGAAAGTGATAAGAACCGGGTTGAAATCCTTTTATGTAGCAAGCAAACCGGGTCGAATCAGACCCGGTCCATTCTCTTCTCATTCTCCATCGTTTGATTTAGATCCTGATGGATCTGGATCAATCCAACGCTCCTGGAGCGTTAGCTTGATCCGGATCCATCAGATCCATGGATTTTGGGCCTATTACCCGTGGGTTGAGGGTTTCTTTCAGATTCTTTGAATTTCCTTACTATTTACACCTTATTTCTTGCTACTTGAACCCATGTGCATATTAATTTTCTTGCAAAAAAATCCTGAAAAATTACCATATGTTTCTTGATGAATTTTCAACTGTTTTGTGATAATTTCATACTTTGAAGTGGATAAAAAAGCATGCGCGCTAATTTTTGTTTGATTTACGTGTTTTTGATGCTTTTACAAATTTTATTGCGCTATTTCGGATCCAATTTTTGCTCTATGGCATTGATATTTGATATGTGATTTTGTGATGTGTTCACCCCTGAATTCATGCTGTTTCTACATTCTTGCATGTCTAATTGTTAATTCCTTGGTTTTCAAATTCAATGGATCCTTTCTTGTTTCGCAATCTAACTCCTAGTCCACTAGTTCGAATGCTCAATAATTTTACAAGTTGCTTGCTATCTACGATGCCACAATTTTGTTTGTTAATTTCTCTTTGCAAGATTAATTGAGAGCTTCACTTTGGGCAAGTTTAATTGCTAATTTTGCGATATATTTTGTTGTTGCGATGTGTTGATTTTAGGGTTTAGTGTGACCTATAATTTTTCTTTGACTCTTGAAATGTTTTCTTTGAAAAAAGGGTGCTGTTTTGGTAAAGGTTTTGGGTCATGAGACTTGGTGTAAATTTTAGGTTCTAGTTTGGTGTCATTTGCTTTATTTTGGGTGTTTGATCTCTTGCATTTTGCTTAATGTTTTAGCTATGTTTACTTCATCCTTTTTAATTGGTTTGGTGCATTGTTAATAAATTTCATATCCCATGCATTGCTATTCATGCTATCATTCCTCATTTCATTACTAACCATTTTGTTCTATGTCCCATGCACATTGCAAGCATTGCCTCACTCTCATTTGTTTTTCTTCCTTTAGTTACCCTTATGCAATTTCCATTTAATTCATAGGTTTAGTTTACCTTTCTTTAATTTCATGCAAGACTTTAGAATGTAAAATAGGACCCGATGTAAAAAAACTATGGACTATGATGATGTACACCGACACATGCACCGACACACGCACACACGTTGTATGTTCATCGCTAGGTGTATGTTTAGGATACGCGGTACTTAGAGAAAACTAATCTTGTCAAAAAAAAAAAAGCAAATAACTTCCATCACTTCAAATATTTTTCAAACAAACCTTGGAGTCAAAACTCCAAAGGATTTTTTCCTTTTGTTTTCTTAATCAAAAATCAAAATGAACATTAATTTCCAACTTTAAACCCTTTTGTAAATAATTAACCAACCTCATTCGTTTCCTAACCTCAAGCATTTACGGCCTCTTATCTATTTCTTCAAAACCATTTTCAAAACTAAAAATTGAACCAAACTCACAAAAATATTTTGAAAGAGAACTACATGGAATTTTGATCCCTTAAAAGGGTATGTAGGCAAGAGATTCAAAATCTCTCCAAGTCCAATAAAATAAAACCCCATCTTCTTCCCCCTCATTCTTAAAATCAATTGTTTTTACAAAGTAGTAATAAAAGTAAAGTATAAGCATAAAAGCGTAGAAAACGGTTCCTATAGGATACTATAGCCGTTGCGGGTGCCTAACACCTTCCCGTAATGGAATCAGCCCCGAACTTAGGATTTCTAAGGTTTTCTCAATTTTACCTTCCCCAAAAAAAAAATAGAGACATCAATGATCGAAAGGTTCAAATCCGATTAATGATTTGACACCCGAAAATCGCGATGACACCACACAAGTGAGGTTGATAACATATATTTATCCAAAAATTTATGGCATCATGTGTATGGGCGATCTTACTTATATGGTGTTCAAAATTCACTCATTCATCCTATACTTAACTTTAACTCACACTTGACACGTTAACATCTCTTAATCAAGTGTGTGACTCTCCGCGTCCGTAATTATATGTCATAGTAAAAAAATGTTTAAACGGAAGCACATGTTCAAAAAGGTTGGTTGGTGTGGTTTCATGGAGGAAGATTTTTATGTTTCTTTCACCATCCATGAGTAGAGATAAAGGAATTTAGAAGAAAAAAAATAATATGAAAAAAAAATTCACATAAGAGAATATAAAGGGAAAAATAATTATTCGTGGGAGTAGATGAAATAGTGTGAATCATCAGTAATTTTATGAGTTTGTTGTATGAGTTGAAGATTTTTGAGTGATTATTTTACAAAAAAATTAGACTCATTTAAAAAAACGTTACATAATTGTAAATGTCTATTAAGCATGTATTTTGTCAACTCAACATAACATTTATGCAATTTCCCATTGTCACATGCACTAAAGACCAAAAGTAAAGGAATTTGAAATAATAAAGATTGAATGGAAAAATTCGCATAAAAGATAATTAATGATATTCAAAAACTAAATTTTAAGATTAAAATCAAACAAATGACATCCAAAAACTAAAAAAACAGTTCATCATAATGTTGTGACTTCTGGTGAATCCTACATTGATTTTGATCATCACATTAGACTAATATATACCACACAAGTGAGATTGAGACTACATCTTCACCCTAAACTTGAAGGCATTAGGTATATGAGTCATATCACATATATGTTGTTCAACAGTTACTCTTGCAACCAATGTGAAACTTTAACTCACACTTGATACATTAACATTTATTCCTTAAATACGAGACTCTCCGCATATGTGATCTACCATCATTAACCAATGCCACTTCTTCCTCAAGTATGTAGAAAATCTAGCCCGTGTTTGGCACGGGTTCACATACTAGTACTAGTATAATACAAAAGCCTATATCTATAAGCGATAGTACACGTGGCATCTTCTTGCCCTTCATCTTATTTAATGTTTTTCTATCAACCAATCAAAATGGATATTGAATCATTTATTTTTTATTAGCCAATCAAAATGGATCAATGACTCTATTTATTTTTCATCAGCCAATCAAAATTGATTATGACATAATTTTTTTTTCCTATATATAGAGATAATTTGTTTTTCATTATTTTCATTTACATCTTCCTCCCATAAAAGATCATTGTTTTCAACCCCATTCTCTTTTCTTTTATTAGTTTATTTCTTATTTTTTATTGTTTGTTCAACATTTATTATTTGTATGTTACTTTTTTATTGTGATTTCCTATGTTGCTATTTTCTATTCATATTCTTTTTTAAATTTTTCTTTTGGTGTTTCTTTCTATATTCTTTGTTTTTGACCGAATCTCTATTCATATTTCTATTTTCATTTGTATATACCAAAAAAATTGTTTTTATGGCTCCTTTGATTTATTTAAAACAGACAACAACAAAACTAATATTTTATAATTAAAAAAAATAGATATTTGAGTAGACAAAGTTAATTAATTGATGAGCGTATAAATAAAAAACAAAAACAAGATCTTGCATTAGTGTATAGCGTTTTTGATTTTTTTAGTTTTATTTCCTTCATCCTTATGAAATATTTAAATGAATTCATACTATTATTAAAAATAATATTCTAATTAAAGATTATTAAATTATTATATTTTTTTAGAAAAAAATATTAATGTTTTATTCAACGCCATATCTTTGTATTCATTTTTTTTAGGGGCATTCATTCTATTATTAAAACTTATAATCACAAATGATTTAAAATCGACTCCATATTTAATTCTTTCCACAATATTCGTTTCATCCTTGACTTCTACGGAAAAACAATTCTTTCAAAACACTTCTACGAACTTGAAAAATTAAAATTGATTGACTTCGAAATTGTAATCATAGTAATTTAAAAAAAAAATATGAAAATCAGGTATTTTGGCTCAAGTTGTTTATGAACTCCATTAATTTTTTTTCTTCGGAAAAACCCGAATTTTAGTTACTTCGCGGTTGAACTCTTCTCTTAGGAACCATAGGGTTAACAAAAAAAAAATATAAAGACACATAAATACCCATTATTATTATTTTAGGGAATAAATGCTCATTATCATTTTTCCTAAAAATAATCATACAATATACAACAATATAATTTCCACTAAACGATATTTATTAATTTTCTAAAAATAATGAATTTGAATATGTCATCATATTTTTACACCTATTTCTTTTCTTTTTTTGAAGGAGCACCTATTTCTTTTTAAAAAAAAATGATATTTCATAGGTTTGTACTACATACAAATTTGCTTCTATTTAATGGGGTGTTTTTTTGTTCATGCTACTAACAAAGTTCGATTTTGTTATACGATAAAGAATGAAGTTGCACTAACTTATACAAGTTAAGAGATCAATTTGACTTATATTAAAATTAAGGTACCAAACTGAGATTTTAAAAAAAGTTGTGGGTTAAATTGACCAATTTTAAAGTTATAGGACTAAATTGAACTTTAAAATTAGTTACAGGGACAAAATGACATTTAAGCCAAAGAAAAAAATTAACAATATGAAAAAATCATATAATTATAGAAATAGTAATAACAACAACATTTAAAAGGAAAATTGAATGATGTTATTAGTATTAATATTTGCTATCATGTTTTTTTTTTTTTAAATATGGTAACATGTCTTTAATTTTCTTTTTTTTTTATAAGTTAATACTATATTACTAATAGTAGCATTACAAAGGAAGGTAGACTCAATTGGTAAAGAATTGACTTAACTGCAAGGTAATTGATTTAACTTATGGTGCCTGCGCGAGAACTTCCTTAGTGAATGATTTACAAGTACCTCTCTAAATGCTCTTTGAGTCATGAGATTTGTTATGACCCTGATGAGTTTCCGAAGCCTAACTCATCTAAACATTTTATCATTTTTTTTAAATTGTAATTTAAAAAAAATTAAAAATGAAAAAATCTCAACTTTTTGATTCAAAATGAAAGCCTAAATTTTAGCATATTCTAAAAGAAAAAAGATTAATCGAAAACATTTTTTAGGAAATATTATTCAATAAAATGGAAAAATCATATAATTATAGAAATAATAATAACAAAGTTTTGAAAAAGAATCAAATGTTACCCAAAAATTAAATTTGAGCAATAACCGATGATATTTTAAATTCCAATTTGACTAATTTTCTACAAAGTCTGTATTGCAATTTTTTTTAAAGTATGTCGTGTCCTTTTAATAGTATAATGCATGTAAATGTCTTTTAATAACAATTTTTTTAATGCATTTATGTCTAAATTTATAAATAAAAATGTACATGGGTTAACTCTTTAATGATCATTGCACACTAACAATTTTTGAGGTATAATATAACGAAGTTAATAAAATAAAAAAAATCACAATAAATTTATTTTCAATAAAAAAATATGTCGACGAATGTTGATTTTGTGAAAGGTATGAAATATGATTTCATCTATCTCAAATGATACTAGTAGTGTTCAAAATTCAGAACCTCTAAATCTAAAGTTTGTCTTTTTACTACTAGACTAAACTCTGAGAGTTGAAAAATCACAATTAACTAGCCTAAATCATGAGAGTTTATCATAATGCCGGGATTTCCAATGGAGGCTACATTGGGTTGGGTAATCATGTTAGGCCAATAGCAATCACGCAAGTTAATTTGACACTACATCTTCACGCAGAACCTTAAAGCCCTAGACATATGAGTCATCTTATTTATATGTTGGTCAAATTCTACTCTTTCTTTCAATATGTAGAACGTTAACTCACACTTCATACATTAACGTATTTTAATTAAGTGTGTAATTTTATGCAATCATGATTATGTGACGTAGTCATAAAAAGTAAAATAGAGACACAAACATGTCCAAAAATGTGGGTTAGTGGTGATTTCATGGATGTAGGTTTATGTTCCTTTCTTTCATGAGAAGGGATAAATGAAATTAGAAGCAAAATGAATACGAAAAAGGACATTGAATATGAAAGAAATGATAAGACAAAAAGATATGTAATGTGTTTTCTGTCATGAGTTGGAAGATCTAAATCCAAAGTTTGTCTTTTTTACCACTAGAAAATGTATTTTTAATTCAAATTAATCATGATAAATAGCATATTCATCTTGGTTTTTTACTAAAAAAATTTTATTGGTTTAATTGTTCTTGATTATTGGAATTACACGATCAAACACATTTTTCAAAAGTTGTTGGTAATTTTATGAGTTTATTGAAAGGGTTTAGAATTTCTCGATAATTAATTTACAAAACACTAGACTCAATTAAAAACATATCACATCATTTAAAAACGTATAATAAACCTCTCTGTTGTCAACTTAGCATGTCATAAAAGTGATTTTTCAAGGTTAAATCCTACAAAAGACCAAAAATAAAAGAATTTGAAATAATACAAGTTGAATGAAATAAATGATATGAAAGAGAACAACATGGAAAAACTTAAATTTAATATTTTCCAAGAAGAATTAGACTAAACCAAAAAAGCGTCACATCATTTTAAATTTTTTAATAAGCATGTATTTTATCAACGTAACATAAAACATCTGCATTTGTCTAATGTAAAATCCAACCAAATGTCAAAAGTAAATGAATTTG
The DNA here is from genome assembly GCA_958299785.1 of Medicago lupulina. NCBI lineage: Eukaryota > Viridiplantae > Streptophyta > Magnoliopsida > Fabales > Fabaceae > Medicago > Medicago lupulina. Next base: position 52,994,626 of record OY283144.1, on the reverse strand, counting down.
AAAAAAATAATAATTAAGGTTGAATAAAAAATATAGCATTAAAGCGAATGACATCTAATAACTAAAATTTAAAATTAAAAAAAATCAAACAAATGACATTCAAAAACTAACAAATCAGTTTATCATAATGCTAAGCCTTTCAATAGAGCCTACCTTAGGTCGGATAATCATCTTATGCCAATAGCAACCAAACAAGTTAGATTGACACTACGTCTTCACAAAAAACCTTAAGACACTAGGTAAACGGGTCATCTCATTTCTATCTTGATCAAAATCTACTCTTTCATCCAATATGTAGAATATTAACTCACACTTGAATATGTTACCATATTTTAACCAACTGTGTGATTACATGTGTCCTTAATTATGTGACACAGTCATGGAAAGCAAAAGAGAGACACAACATGTTCAAAAATTTGGATTGATGATGATTTCGTGGATGTATGTTTATGTTCCTTTCTTTCACGAGAAGAGATAAAGAAAATTAGAAGAAACAAAATGAATACGAAAAAGGAAATTGGATATGAGAGAAATGATAAGAGAAAAAAATATGCAGTGTGAAGAGAATAGTGAATAATACGAGTTGTCGTTAATTTTATAGATTTGTTGAAGGAATTGAGGAATCTTGAGTAATTACTTTACCAACAAATTAGACTTAATTAAAAAAAACTCAATATCATTTTAAAATGTTTAATAAACATGTATTTTGTAAACTCAACATAACACATCTGTATTTTTCCATTGTTACATCCCACCAAATACCAAAATTAAAGGAATTTAAAATAACAGAGGTTGAATAAAAATATAGCATGAAAATGAATTTTAACATAAGAGAAATGATAAGGGGGAAAAAATAAGGAGTGTGTGCTTTGTTTGTGAGAGTATACGGAATATATTGAATTGTTGGGGGACTACCGGGGATCCAAAAACTAACAAAAAAATTCATCATAATTTTGGAACTATCAGGGAATCCTACATTGGGTATGATTCCCACATTAGACTAGAAACCACACGAGTGAGATTAATACCACATCCTTACAAAAAATCTAATAGCATCAAGTATATGAGTCTTTTTATTGATACCTTATTCAAAATCTAATATTCCATCCAATATAGAACTTTAAGGAATTAGCTAGGTATATAAGTATATCATTTACATGTTCTTTAAAATTTACTCTTGCGTTCATGCAAAACTTTAACTCATACTTGACACATTAGCATCTCTTCCTCAAGTATGACACTATTTGCATCTGTGATCTACCACCTTGAATCACTCCCGCTTTCCCCACAAAGTTGAACCGAATAGAGAGGAACCACACAAAGAAGAACGATACCGCATTTTCACCCAATAACTTAAGGCACTAAGTGTATGAATTTTTTCACTTATATGTTGTTCAACCTTCAATCTTCTACTCAATGTTAGACTATAACTTACATTTGATACATCACAACATTATCTCCCTCAAATATGAAGAAATTCTAGCCCGTGCTTGGCACGGGTATCCATACTAGTTAATAAAATTTACCATTCACCAATTTTTTAAAAGTAAAATCCACTCATGATCATTTTGTGGAAAATGTTCCTTTGTTTTAAAAAACTTGCAGTTTTAGTCTAAATCATAATTTTGATCTAAAGTTGGTGATGTGATAGAGGAATCGATACCAACTACAATAACTTTTTCATCATCGAATCATATACTAGAATATAGAGGAATCTATACCAACAAGGTGTATCTTTTTTTGATAGTCCAATCCATAAAAACTCCACAACTAAGCGTGTTTGACTTGGAGCATTTTTGAGATGGGTAATCATCTAGGAAATTTTTCAAATAAACATGCATGTGAGAATAAAGCATGCTGAAAAGACTCATGTTGGTTTGTAGGGTCAGTCAACAATGCTTAAAGTCGTATGTGATGTTACAAGTGCTATGAGAGCAGACCTCTCCAAGTGCGATGTGGTTCAAAACAAATCAAGTGGAAGCTGGTGCAAGTATGAAAATGAAGAGAGCGGGGAAGTGGTCACCGGTGCACAAGGCATGAGAATGAGTGGCTCCCGACATCTCTTAGACAAACCGAATTACATCGAAATAAGGGGGATCCAAAGACCATGCAAGTGTGAGACTACAAGATTAAATGAGAATGAGCGGATCTTGTAACACCCTTAAACTCTACATATAATATTTAAATATAAATGCATCAATTAATCAAATACATCAAGGTGTTACTCTTCATAAATTCAATTCAAGCGGAAAATAAAGATCTCAACAACATAAAGTCATATATCAAATCTCAAATACATCATAAAAGTGAACTCAATGATTCCTTAAACATAATTTGAAACATAAATAAAATCCCAACGTCTTAATCAGAACACCACTAGCTAAGACTTCAAAATCAAAAGTGGTAAAAGGCGAGTAAGCATCAACCGTCCTCGAAAACTCACGTCGACAATGCATCCTCCACCTGCACGTCTACACCACAAGGGTGTAGGCGACCATTTGCCACACGTAGGGTAATATATAAATTCCACATATAAAAAATATGAACATATGTATAGTATTAGGATCACAACATCACATATACACATATTCATCTTAAGCCATGTCATATTCTCATGCATTCTCATTCAATGCATAGACTGATATGCATGCAATGCTCTACTCGATTCTGTATGCATGTGGTACCGTTTTTGGATACCGGGGTTATGTTACCGAGTGATCCCACATCATCAAGATTATTGGATAAATCATAATTATGTTACTGAAATAATCCCACAACATCGCGATTCACAACATCATGATTACAAGACTATGAATGCATGAACATTTCACCATGACTCGATAATACACAACATTCATACGACTCGACAGTTACACATCAACAACTTCACTATATCATCAACACATCAACACCATTATATCATCATCATCATCATCATCAATTTCATCATCGTTAAATCATCATCATCATATCATAATAATTTACCTCAACATCGTCATATATTTATCACATCAATAAAACAACAACCCTTCATTTAATCAATTTGCATCTTTAAACCATTTACCATTTACACTTAGTCAAACAATACCTCATTCACATATCATTAACTAACTCAATCATTACTCATCATTGGATGCTCATCATAATATAACCATTTACATGCCAACATTCCTTAATTCGTCAATTTACTACTTCTGTCTATTTACAATATCCACATAAGCTAAGTTTCTTGCTCACATACATACTCATCATTCCAACATCTTATCCTATGTCCAACTTCACATTAATTCAAGCATCACAACATTTATTCATTTGGGAAAACTCTATCTCATTCTAACTCATTTTTTAAGTTTCAAATTCAATTCCATTTCGTCTCAAAATCACTTAAACATTTCAATCCAAAGCAAGCCTTAATCACCTATTATTCAATCATCAAAACAACAAGAAATTATCATGAAAGGAACACCCTGTAACAACCTATTTTTCACTAGGATTATTTTATTTATCATTTATACATGTTTATATGTGTTTAATTGCTTACTTGTGTGTTTGTCTTATTAGTGGGTTTTGAGGCGAGCAGAGTATTTTAGTCATTTTTAAGACTGATAGTATTTTGAAAATTTGTGGAGTAAGGGTAATTTAGTAATTTTAGAATGAGGATTATTTTAGTATTTTGAGGTGAATAGTTATTTTTACTAAGTTAGAGGTAAACTAGTGATAATTATTTCGGTGTGGTAAATAATCGATGTTTTAACATGTTTAGTGCGTAGTAACTTTTTAGAATTATTTAGTGAGAACTTTAAGCCCATTATGATTTGTAATAACTAAGCCCATTTAGGAGGAGTATATATTCATAACTTTTAAGAGAACTAGGGTTAGAAAACATTTTATAACATTTTGATAGAGTGGCTAGAGAGAGAAAGTGTGAAGATAGAGAGAAGAAGAGGTAAGCTAGAGATTGGGAGCTATAGGGGAGATTGAAGTCTAAGCTAGATTATTGAAGGTTAAAGGTAAGGGGGATAGTTCTATATCATTAAATAAGCTAGAATTCTTCTATTTTACTTATGGGTCATAATCTCTTTCGCATGAATTATGATTTTGATGATTTTGAATGTTGAATTTCGTGCTCATAATTATGTTGTGAAATTGGGTATATGAGAATTGTTGAAAACATGATGTTGCTTAATTTTCATTGTTGATATGTGTTGATGTGATTATTTGGTTATTTTGGCTTAACTTAGTGAAAATGATGATGTTGTTGTTGATTAATGATCTACTCATGAATTATATGCTATACATGTTGTTGGGTATGTGTTGTTGATGATGATGGGTGTTGTTGGTGGCGTTGTTGTGTTCAAGTTGTTGTGTTTTCATGAATTTTATGAGAATGGGTTAAAAATGGAGAAATTTGATTTTGATGAATTTAAATGAATTGATGATGTTGTTGAGTTGAGTTAGGTTGGTGAAAATTTTGTTTTGAATCAAAGGTTTGAATGTAGAATCGTTTGGGAGAAAATCGGATTTTTGAGTAAAAAGTCGTTTTAGGCTCTTTTGAGAAATAAGTAATTCTAGGGTGAGTTGAATTAAGTTGTTTTGAGCTAGAATTGATGTTAAAAGATAAGAAATAAGTGAGTTAAATGTTTGGGAAGAAATCGGTGCAATTTGGGAGCGAAAACGATTTTGAAAACGGAGATTTTCCGCTAAAACGCGAAAAACAAAAAGTTTTGTCCTGGTGAGGTGGCACGACCGTGCGTGATCATTATGTACAAACCTTGACTTTTCTGAAAAAGTTAAGCACGACCGTGCCTCTGCGTGGCACAACCGTGTCTGACTTCCTGGTGTCCGAAAACCTATTTTTTTTACTCTAAAGTGTTCCCAAGGTGCATGGTTGGATCCCAAACCTTTAAACTTTGATTAGTAGGAGTTTGATAAGGAAGTATGAGCGTGATTAACTTGGTTTTGGGGAAAATGTCAAAAGGAGACGAACTTTGAGGATTTTACGAAAATAAAGGAATTTTGTGAAAGGAAAAGGCTTTGATTGTTTTACTAATATGTTGTACGGTTTGTAAAGATGTTTTTATGCTAAGAAAGAACTTGATAACCTATTTTGATGTTGGAAATTGAAAATAGAAGATTTTTGGAAAAATAGATGATCTTTACTAAAATGAAGTTTTATGTTTCCATAACTTGTAAATGACTTGTATTCATGATGACATGATGAAATAAGAATGAACCGATGTTGTTGGACGTTTAATAGGTTAGTTATCATGATGTGGACGATGGTCCGTCTATTGTGTAATTATGCTATATGAAACGATGTTGGTCTTTTGTGGTGATGAGTACTTGACAATTGCTTATGATTGTTGATTATGAATATGTGGAGATAAATACTTGATGATGAATACGTAGGGATGATTTATTATTTGATAAATGCTTGATGTGTGGATGTATTGTTTGATAATGCCATATGTGGAGATATGTGTAGAATATGTAGAGTAAATTGGTGTTGTGCATTATCGAGTCAATATTTGGCATCCATGCATTCATAAGTCATATATGTAGAGATATGCAGATATGTAGAGGGATTGATTCGTAAAATTACTTCCGACATCCAATGCTACCACATGTATGTAGAGTCGTGTCTAAAACATCGCATACATTTGAGCAGTGGCCGAAGTACTGAGGGGGCCAATGGTGGCCATGGTCCCCCCCCAAATTATCAATAATTTTTTTTATACCTTACAACTATAGCATATTAAAATGTTTTATCAAGTATAATTAGGTCATGGTCCCCCCAATTAATCTAATTAAAATGTATTTTTTTTTTCAAAAAAATGTTTTTTTTTTACCATATGTTACTAGATTAATTGGCAACTAATATAATTAATTTTATACATCATATTATTTTAAATTATCTCATATTTCGTAAAATATATTGATACAATCATTTTGACAAGACATTTTAAATAAAATTAACCACAATGATATATCTCATTTATTTTTTGTGTTAACCCTCCATTTCTCATGGTAAATGGGTCATGGTAATCTAGTATCCCACCGATCAAGAGGTAAGTAAAGACTAGACAAGATTTGTTCAACTCAAGAATCAAACTCAGATTCTCCTGAACAATTTATCCTTTGGTGGAATTCGTTAACCACTTAAGCTCATTTGTTTGGTTTGTTGATTGTCTTTCTTGTGTGTCCATAGAAATACACTTTTCATTTCCAAGTTTTCTTTTTGAAATACATTTCTAACGTTACATACAAAATATATGGTTAATTATGTTTATAGTTCTTACAAAATTACGAGCTTTTAAGTTTAGTCCCTGCTAAATTTTAAGTGTAAGTTTAATCCTCCATAATATTGCACTTTATAAGAATAGTCAAACGAATTACTTTTAGTCCTCAAAATAGTCAATATAAATGCAAATAAGGACTAAAATTGAACAATTTTTTTTAGGGACTAAACTTGAAAATGTATAATTTTGTAGGGACTAACAACATATCTAACCTTAGAACATATACATTACTATTTCTTTTTATTTTTTGTATGTTAAATATATTTACCGATTAATGTCCCTCATACTAAATATCGTTAAAAATTTCTTTAACATACAAGAAAATATTAGTTTAGGGTTTCTTATATACCTTTTATATTTAAACAATTATTTTTTTAATCAAATTATGTTTCTTGAATTCGGTCCCCCTGACTTTAAATTTCTGGCTCCGTCCCTGCATGTGAGATATGTAAAATATGATGTGACTTGGTGAAGTATGTATACTATGTGGTTAATGAATGGTGATATATGTGGAGTTATGGCATGGTATATGTTGCATTGTTATGCTTGAGAAATGATATCGATGCAATAATTCCTCGATTATTATCTATTCGTTTATGTTTATTCTTGGAATATAAACCTATATGTTCGGTAGGAACGGTGGCAAAGAGTGTTTCGATGTGACGATAACGGCTTCCGGCACGGCGGCAATGAGCCTTCGCGGTGGAACGAAGGGTGCCTGCAAGCACGTTAGCACTCCAATGCTCAAGTCATTAATGTAAATGAAGAAGAGTGTGTATGAAGTGTTATGGAAAGTGATATGTAACTTGGGGGTGAAGAAAGCTCACACTTGTATAGGCGTACGTTGATCATATTAATATTATATACCATTGACCAATTAAGATGTGCCACATGACACACCTATTTTTCTTGGTGTGGAAGGAAGAGGAAGAAAAGGGTGTGGACTGTGGAGCTTTGAGTTTTCTTTCTTCCTTTCTCACTTGTTGGTTCTTTTATTGTCTTTTTTTCTCAAAAAAAAAAAAAGAAGGCGTGCCACGTGGTACACCCTAATTGATCAATGGTATATAACATTAATGCCTCTATGGTACACAAGTGCGATACGGAAAAGGACGGAGGATTAAAATTGTTGACACTAGGCTCAAAGGTTATATAAGCAAATGATTGAGTGTTGAAAAGTGTGATGTATTTCCCCCTTATCTAGATTATATTCTATTTGTAGCACTAGGCTCAAAGGCTATATAACCAGATGATTGAGTAATGATTGTGTGAAAAAGTGTGATGTATTTCTCCCTTATTTAGATTCTATTTCCCCTCTGTATTCTCATTTGTGATCACTATCCCTCATTAGTTCATATATTGGGAGCGATTTATTTCAGTCCGGCCAAGAATTGATTTTTCCATCTTTTGATTAAAAAGGACTATAATGACAATTTTCTACCATCAAAATGAGAACACGGTTCGTAGTTAGGTTTCTGTAACAAGTAATTTCTTTACATGGACGAACATGTGTTTGCTAGCAATTATATAATGTTCCCACGGATCCAGAGGTGTTACACAGGCACCCGCCTACCTCGATAGCGTTCAAACAGCTGCATGTAGACAGAAAATGCTCAGTTTGATAATTTCAGCATGTCATGCAAATTAATGCATAGAGAAATCAACATGTAGCAAAAAGCTGAAATATTCTACAACTACATCATATTTACAGATACTACTCCCATTAAATAATCACTTGACGGACAAACGGAACTAACTATCTTTTAAGACATTTATTTATCAATGAAAAATAAGATCCCCCATAATCTGTCACAGCTGCAATAGATTCTTACTGCCATGAACATCCACAAATTATGTGGTACCATGCATACTGGTATAAATGTAAAATACTATACACAAATAGTAATAATAAAATGCCTATATAAATATTTGAATGAAAGGTAACAAGACAACTTAGCAGAATTGCTTACAGATCGAATATATGGCTGTTGAACAAACCAACCAAGAACAGGAATCTTCTGCAAGAAAACTGACAGTGTAGGCCAGAAGCCACTGCAAAATATAATCCTACCATTAGCAATTAGATATGACAATGCTTGATAAAATAATTTTGTTAAATTTCAACAAAACCTGAAGAGTACGAGGAACCCATAAGATTCCACAATCATGCCCAAAATAGGCCATCCCAATATAAGAATCAAGAATCCTATCCCAAATGAAACTGTCCCCTACACAACCACATAATGATAAGTTGATGCGGAAAATTTACTGCGAAAGAAAAAAAAAAAAAAAGGGCAACCCGGTGCACTGAAGCTCCCGCATTCGCAGGGTCCGGGAAGGGGTCCCACCATTTGGTGTATTGTACGCAGCCTTACCCTGTTTTTACACAAGAGGCTGTTTCCAGGACTTGAACCCGTGACCTTACGGTCACATGACAACAACTTTACCAGTTACCGCGAAAGAAGATCAGAGAAAATTGAACACAAAATGGAAGAGTGGGAAAATGCATAACTCATTTACCTTAAAATTACTACGTTTCATGAAAAATTGCATGGTGGATTTCAGTCCAATGGTCAGGGATACTCCAGAAACAAAGAGGATCTGATTTGACAGACAAAACAAAGCACGTTGTAGAAGTTCTTAAGTGAAATCACACAAGCAAATAATCAAAACTAAAGCAAGAAACTTATCAATTATCATAACACAACTTACATTTCCCATTGCTAGCAAACCCTTGTCGAAGAAGAATATAACGCCAAGGAATGAGAAAAATATACCAAAGCCCGTTAATCCCAATCCAATCTCTGTTTTATGTTCCAAATGCAATCACGTATATCAGAATTGTAACTACAATTACATGTAAATACAATTACAGATAGGACAAGTAGATGGAAACTGTGAGTGTTCAAAAATAACATGCCATTTCAGAATTGAATTTACAAATAATTTATTTAAAGAGCAACTGTACTCTAACAAAAAAAATATATACTATTACATATGAGTACATAAGATAAGATAGAAGAGCAAATCATAAGAGACTATTTTTGCCAGCATAAACAAAAATAAAAATAAAAATAAAAATAAATTAGATTTCACTTACTCTTGCGATCATTCATCTCAAAGGAAACCATTTTACACCAATAATTAAAATGTTCACGTGCTTGTTTTTAGTACTGAAACAAATGAATAAAGAAACAAAGTCAGTTAATATATTTACGAGAGAAAAATACTCTGATCAGACAATTTGACTCAAGAAGATCACACTGGAACATAATAACCAGAGTAAATGGGATAAAAAATGCTAGAAGAACCAACTCTGAGGTATGAGAAATCAATTCAAATCCCACTGAAGATACCAGGATGTTTTCAATTGGAGAAATACAAAGAAACAATGTTAGAAAACATTTTAAAAAAAACTAGCTTGGAAGTTTAGTGAGAAAAAGACATGCATATAAAATTATAAATTATTAACGTGTAGATTTATAAAAATTGACAATATTGTTTCAAGGAAGAAATTGAGGATCACCTCCACCCTTTGCAACCACCACATCAAACCCTCGCAAAATAAATCAGAATTTAACCTATACCATAGGGAGAGCAAATCACACAGAACAACAATAGATCATATACCACATGTTGAACAAATTTTGAAACAGAACCACGCTAACCTAAACAAACCCATCATCACTCACAAGCAACCTCGTAATCTACAATTCCCTATCTCCGAGATTCCTCAGACTAGAAACCTAACCCACCATAGCAAAATTCATTTCCTTCTCTACCACTAGACCCGTTATACAAATCTTATGTGTAGAACAATGCAAGCTCTGAACCACAATTAGCCTAAAACAGCAATAGAGCAGAATTTAATCTAGTCGTGTTGACCTTTAAAGGTGTACCCGTAAATGCCAACGTTGCAATAACGCAAGACAACAACAAATAACATAACATAACACTCTAAAATAACTTCCCCGTGAATGCCAAAGTGGCAATAACACCAGCCCTGGAACACATACAATTTCCAGACTCAAAACATAGGACCAAATGCACTGAAACTGGAAATACAACTGGTTTCTTATTTTGGGACCAAAATCTTATGGTTGAGGTCCAGCAGTTGTTGCTGATCTTTGAAGACATCGATGTGAACTTCCAAGGTGGCAGTAACACGACACAAGAGCACCTAACACGCCATTTAAGGGTCTATACAAACAGTAACAGATGGAGAAAATGTGATATCAATTTGTAATTTATATGTTTCAAGTACTAAATTGATCCCAAACTGAATAATCACACCAGTGTTGTTAAATGGCAGCCATAACGTGGCAGATTTTTAGACAACCACCATAGCCAATTTGTGAAGGAATGCCCACCATGGCAGCAACAAAGGCCACAATGGCGTGTATATGGCAGATTTTTGGCCTTCCCCCATTGACAACACTAAACCCCACCACTACAGTACACTATACTTTCAACAAATTGAATAAGATTTTTCATAATGTCAGTCCCTACTCCCTATTAAGTACCAAGAACTTCAGCATTTTCATGAATTAAATTAAACTACATCAAGCCACACTAGAATACCTTATATTCCAAAGCTAAAACCAAAGAATCAGAGCTACAGTGTAAAAACTAGAACTATAGGTCAAACAAAAGTAGAAAGCTAATGAAAAAATCCGTCCAAATGTTGCATAACTAGTTAGACCGACCTCTATTGCATCCACAACAACAACCAAGTCTTATCCCACAAAGTGGGATTGACTACATAGATCAAACGAAGCCATAATGATTCATCATATAACTTATTTCTATCCAACTCATTAATCACTAAATCATTTTTTAATAGTTTTTCTAGGTCTACCACTAGTGATTTGAATATTGTTCATTTGATCTAGCCTCCTTGTCCACATGTCTTCTCTCTACATACCAAAAATGCATAAGCATAGTCTAGTCTACCTTATTTCCAACATCTTTTCTACTATACTTGTTACCTCAACTCTCTCTATAATGTTGTCATTTTTAATTCTATCTCGTCCACTCTAATCCACCCGAAATGAAAATTTCACTTTCTTTCTATTGATTCAACCAAAAAGTAAAATTGATAGCACAAACAAGTAATCACACACCGCCAAAAAACAGTGCAAAACTGCGAGCTATAAATAATAATAAGACGAAAATTTCAAATTTCATCAAAATCGAAGGTGAAATTGATCCGAACAATTAACAGGAAGATGAATGAACCGTTTTTCGGATCTCAAATCATATCGTAGTTTCGAATAATGAACGAAATGGATCCAAAAAGCGAAACAGCAAAAAATCAAGACTTAGAGAAAATTTGTGAAGTTACCGATGGCCGGAGATTGGAGACACCGTGACGCGGTGGCGGCAGTTACAGAGAGGCGCGTGAGAAGTTGCAGTGTGATGTGATTGTTTTCACGGTTTTTCAGTTTCTTTGCTTTGCTTTGAAGAGTGCTTTGATTCGTTTTGTTGCTTCGTCTTTTTTACTGCATGATGAAAATCTAATAGACGAATTGTTTTTTTCCTTGCGGGATTTAATAGATGATGTTGTTTGGCCAATTGAATTCGAGAGAGTTTTGTTTCTTCTCAAATAAAGGGGAAAAAAATAAATAAGAATTCAGCTCTTTACCCAACAAAAATTGCTGCCTTCTAACCGAAATTATGAAATCGCCCTTGTGTGAGTTATGTTTTCTACGTGACTTAAGTCATTTAACAGCAACAGAGCAACTCAAACACTTTCATTTTCAACTTTTGGTGTTGCGAATTTTTCGCTAAGTTTATTTTTAATTATATTTGTATGTGTTCGTATGCGTTTGTATGTGATTATTTGCCTTTGTGTGTATTTTGGTGGGAATTATTAGAATTCGGTGTTAGAAGGGTATTTTGATTATTTTAGACTGAGGGGTATTTTGGTCATTTTGTAAGCAAGGGTAAATTAGTAATTTCACTATGAGGATTATTTTAGTGTTTCAAGTGGGAATCATTATTTTTTTTTAGTTACTAGTGGGTTGTGGTAATTAGTTAAGAGCCAGTATCTATTCGTTATTTTTATCGTAAGTGAGTAGAGACTTTGTGGATTAGTTATTGAGGGTCTTAGGCCCATTAAGACTTTTTTAAAGGTTAAGCCCATTAGTGTGGACACTATTTAAGCTTTAGTCTTTGTAGAAAAATAGGGTTCACATTGATTTCATAAGATTTTGGGAGAGGTAGAGAGAGAAAGAACAAGAGGAAGAAAAAAAGGGTTAGAAGAGAAAAGCTTGAAGATCAAGAAGGGGTCGAAGATTCTAGGAGCTAAATTGAAGCTAATGCTAGGTTTATCTTCAATTGAGGTAAGGGGGCTAGTGTTCTATCATAATCTCTTAATTTTAATCTCTTTTCTACTCATGTTCAAAAGTGCTTATTTGATATAAGTGATTATTGTGAATTTAATTGTTGAAAATTCGTGCTCATGATTTGATGCAATGTTTGGGTATGTTAATTTGATGATAATTAAGTTGTTGATGTTGAAATTACATGCTTAAGATGTATACATGTGAATACTTTGTGTTTTGCTCAAAATTGGTGAAGTACGATATTGTAGTTGTTGATTGTGATGAATTCATGGTTAAATGATGTTGTTGTTGTTATGAGATGTTGTTGTGGTAGATTTATGTCGTGGGTGTTCCATTTTGTAAAGTGGTTGTTTGATTTGTGAAGTTTGTGTTAAGTTGTTCATGTGAAGGACCAAAATGAACTTTTGATATATGAGGTTGTTGACTGAGTACTTGTTGTTGTTGGATGAATTTGACTTAGCAAAATTTTTGTTTTCATGTTGTGGTTGCGTTGGTCGAGTCGTTTTGGAGAAAATATGTTTTTCATGTGAAAAGTCGGTGTTTAAGCGTTTCTACAAATAAGTGATTATGTAAGATTTTGGGAAAATTATTTTGGGATGGTTGAAACTTGAACTTTTCTGTAGATTGTGTTAGAGTTAAGTGTCAGGAGCGTGTAGGCGAAAACGACACCGAAATCCGATTAACGGTTTGAATTTTACGTGCGAAATGGTGAAAGCAAAAAAACCTAAAAATCAGTGTTGTCAGACGACCACGGCCGTGCGTGTGCAGGCACGGGCCGTGCGTATACTCTGGTTTTTTTGGCACGGCTGTGTGTGCTGTCAGGACTTCGTTTTCTACGTTTTTATGCTTTTTCACCCATTTCTACTTTGAATTGGCCTTCCATGTAAACATGAAAGTTTTAGATAATTTTTTTAGTTTTCCAATGGCTTTGGTTTGACTTGAAAGTGGTGAGTACATATATGCTAAACAATGGTGATGATGTTGGTGAATGTGTTGTTGAATATATGTTTGGTGTGTCATATATTCATGCATCATGAGTCTTAGGATGTTTACATCTAGTGGAAGTGGTTTAGGATATTTATATCCAATGGAGTGATTTGAATACCTGTATTCAATGGTTATGATGTGTTTGTTGCATCATGAAGGTGACGACCTGTTGTTGTTGGTGATGGTACCGTGTCCATATAGGAGTCGTGTCTAGACGTACCGTATGTCTTTGCATAAGTCCTATCTGTATATATGCTTGGTGATATTTGTGTACTTGGTAAATACTTGTGATTGATGAACTGTACACTCATTGAAATTGTTGGTAATATCTGGTGAACATTATGACTATGTGATTTGGTGATTGTTGTACTTGTTGCTCCCGTATGCTTGGTGAGTTGTATATTCGTTATATATGTTACTGAAGTTGTGAATTATGATGATTAATAATTATTGTTGTATCTGATTATGATTTGATGTTAAGTTAACCCTCAGTGGTCTGTGGTGGACTGCCTACCTATTTGTATGAATGGGTAGACGACGTGCATGAGTAGTTCGATAGATTGCTTGGTGAGTGCTTGAGGATAGCGGAAGCTACCTCTGTTGTCTGTCCGTAGAGTCTTAGTTAGGCTCTGATATAGGATGTCCGCTTTTATGTTATTCTGGATTGTTTTATATTGCTGAGACTTTTTACCCATGTGTCGGGTTTGGATATTATACTTGATGTTGTATTTATGAGTTGATGACATGGCTATTTGAGGTGTATCTAGTGCTAGTGACTCTGACACATCTTCATCATCCTCATGATTTCCTTGTGTCTCAGTAGAGTCCATACTGGATGCAAAGGCAATGCTCTTGCCCTTCTTATTAATCTTGTTGTTGATAGTTATTTCAAAATTTTGCAGAGACCCTATTAATTCATCAACCTTCAAGCTGTATATATTTTGGGCTATCTCTATGGCAGTAACCTTCATGTCAAACTTCTTAGGAAGAGATTTGAGAATTTTTCTCACAAGTTTTTCATCAGATATTTTTTCTCCAAGAGACTCAAAGGAGTTTGCAATATCAATAATATTCAAGTGATAGTCTTGAATACTCTCATCCTCCAACATCTTCAGATTCTCAAACTTAGTAGTAAGAAGTTGGATTTTAGCACTTTTTACCTTGGCAGTGCCTTCATGAGCAGTTTTGAGAATCTCCGAAGCATCCTTAGCCACAGTACATTGCTTGATCAGCCTGAACATGTTCTTGTCTACACCATTGAACAGAGCATTCAATGCCTTGGAATTTCCAAGAGCTAGTTCATCTTCAGCAACAGTCCATTCCTCCTCTGGTTTCAAAACATTTGTTATGTTACCATCTTCATCAAGTGTCACAGGATGTTCCCAACCTCTCAGAATTGCCTTCCAGGTTTTGCTGTCAATTGATTTGAGAAAAGCACTCATGCGTGACTTCCAATAATCATAGTTTGAACCATCCAACAGAGGAGGTATGTTTACAAAACCACCTTCCTTGTCCATAGCGCTAGAAAGAAACTCCCTGGAGCTCACCCTAAAACAGGAAGGGTGCTTACTCTGATGCCAATTGAAATTCTAGCGTAACCTGTTTTAATATGTTATGTGTGATGTTTTGAACGTTTGCGATGTTCCAGTTAATGTTTCAACATCGAGCGATAAACAGAAAAATAAACGACAGGAAAGTAAAGAACACAATGAGTTTGTTGACCCAGTTCGGTGACAAACACACCTACTCTGGAGGCTACCAAACTAGGAAGGAAATCCACTAGTGTTGTAACAGCCCGATTTTTAATATTAGTTTATTAATATTACTAGTGCATAATAATAATATTATTATTATAATTAGTATTGGTTGTTAGATAGTATTAATTTAGAGAGAATGGGTAAGGAGAAAGTAGATGGGTTGATTAGTCGGTTATAGAGTTGGAGAAAATAATATTTAGAAGAAAATATAGTTTTTTTGTTTTGTTTTTAGAGAATAAGAAAGTAGAACATGAACGGAAAGGAGACAAAGAGAGAAGAGATTAGAGAGAGATTCAACCATAGAAAATCATCAACATCGCAAAACTAGAGGTATAGGGGGAGTCTCTATTCACCATAAGGGTTGTATGAACATATAGGTACCGAAAGATTTATGTTTTTTTCTTTCTTATTTTCATAATTTTTGTTTATGAAGTCATGTTAAATATGTGCTCTAATTTGATCTTGTGATTTTGGTTATGTTTTTATCTCTGAATTCATCGTGTCGATGTGCTCTATTTGTGATCTAATTGTAGTTATATTGTTTTTTAGAATATATAAGCAAAAGTTGATTAATTTCCATCGATAAAAATCATTCACCATGACGTAACCATTGACTGTTGTTTCCCCTACCTTGGTTTTATTTGTGGATTGCTATTATTACCATCGATGTTGTGTTATTATATACACACACATATAAACTACTACTTTTGCCATTTAATTAAGTTGCTTTGCGTGACTAATTCCTAAAGATTATATGATATTGCCGTGTCCTATTGTTATCAGTCATTCTAATTCAATTTAATTTTTTGCTGCTAGTTAGTATTTCAATCCAAATACCTTTCTTGTTGTTGTTCCTTGTATTTGAATTCAATTTTCTTGTAAAGGCGTGTTAGCTTCCACCATGAATTAAGTTTGGACTAATTAGTTATAGGCAGTAATAATTTCTTTCCAAAAATTAATTGATTTAATTTGACAAAATAGATTGTCATGATATCATATGTATTTGGCACCTTCTCATACATTGGAAAACCTTCACTTTCTTCATTTTCAGTCCCAGAATGAAAACCAAAGTCTTGTAGTACAATAACTAAATGAGAGGAATGTGTTGTATGACTTTTAGAGAGAAAATATATTGTTTAATTATTCGGTGTGAGGTTAAAATTATGTAGAGGAATTGATAAATAGATCGTTGTTGTTAAGTAGAATAGTTGTAATAAAATGTAATTAAAAGTAGAACCATTGGAGTGTAAACGTAGAGTTAAGGTCACCGGGTAGTCTTTGATGTGTAGAAGAATGTGATGTTAATATAATATGTCCATTGAATTGACGAGATAGTAATTGATGTGTATTTAATGATGTGAATATGATGTATAATTGATGAATTATTTGATAATGTAAATTAAATGTGTGATTTAAAGATGTGTGATTTAAAGATCTATTATATAAAGATGTGTTATTTAAAGATGTGTGATTTAAAGGTGTGTTATATAAATATGTGTTATTTGAAGATGTGTGATTTAAAGATGTGTTATATAAAGATATGATATTTGACGATGATGCTATTTAAAGATGTGTATTTTTCGAGTCATATAAAGATGTGTATTGTCGAGTCATTACCTGGTGTTTATGCATTCATGGTCAGTCTTATTTAACGATGTTGTATTTGACGATAGTGTGGACAAAATTAGTAACATACCTCTGATGTCCAAAATATTTGACGATGATGATATGTTTGGTACCACATGCATATAGAGTCGAGTTAGGGACATTGCATACATAACTGCAAGTTTATTCGAAGATGTGAAATTAAAGGATGTGTTATTTAAAGTTGTGTAATTGTTTAAAGACGTGATATTCAATGATGTGCTTCTATTTGATTATGTGTGAATGATTTGTATTTTTCTAAATGTCTATTTGAGATCCTTAAATGTTGTTGATGCTTACATGTTATTATAAGATGTTGATTGATGCCTATTTGATTTTTACTAGATGAAATTTTATATTTAAATGTGAATATTATCTTATTATGATTCATACATGTCTAAATGTAATTGGTGTGTTCTTTTATCTAAATCTATACATGTGTTTATGCATCTCTTGTGTTGGATATATTCTCACCCTCTAGTGGCGGGTTGGGCGCCTGCACCTTTGTGGTGTAGATTTTCAGGAAGAAGAAATTTAGTCGCAGTGAGTCTCTGAGGATGGCTTGAAGTCTACTCGTAGTTATCGCTTTTGGGAGTCTTTATTGAGTCGATGCTCTGATTTGTGACACTAGGGATTGGGGATTTATTTTATTTTAGATTAGGTTTTAGAATTATTTTGAATTTAGTTTTGATGTGGAATTAAAAATGTGAATATTTCTTCGATATTTAAAAAATTATTCCGTTGCGACTTTTAAAAATTTAAATCAAGTATTTTTGAATTGAAGAAGATGTGTGACACCTTTGTATGATTTATTATTGTTTGTATTTGATTTTAGAAAATACATTTTCGGGTTTTAGGGTGTTACAAGTGTAGTCCTTATTCTATAACTCTCAGCAAACTCCTCGTTTACACTAAAAACCTAGGACCTACCCGTATAGACTTCAACCTAGGAACTCCTAGATCTGAGATCCCATCTCACTATCCTAATGAGCAGTTACAACCCCTGTAACCTATAAGACCTTTTCACAAACTCAAAGATGAAGTTACCTTCAAACACAAATAAATAACACCTTATTCACAACTTCTGTGTAGTACAAATATGAATACAACTCGATCTAGGTTCTTAAAATGTATCACAAACGATACAAGAAAGGCTCACAATATTCAGAACTAAACTTGGATCGGCAGATACAAGAGTAGAACACAAAAAGACTCAAACCCTAAAAATCTAAACTTTTTAGTATGACGGCTTGAATGAGCAATTAGGTCTTGGAGTCTTGTATTTATACTGAAGCAGCTTGAGCTAAATACTTAGTTGGGCTTTAGAACAAAGCACATCGGTTCAACTAATCTGCAAAACAAAATCAGTAACAAATCTAGAAAATCCTAAAATGTCGGAACATCTTTAGGATCAACCAAATCTATAACGAATATTTCCTAAAAATATAATATCTACTTCAGGAATATTCTAGAGCTGATCTTGTAAATATATGCGCGTTAGTTGGTCCACAAGGTAAGGAAATATTGTTTCCTTAAACAATAAAGCGCACGCGTACAAGTAGGCATGAACCCAGGCACACTGAACCGTGCCAGGATGTTGGAACATTGTGACCAACAAAACACATGTTGGAACTTTGGTTCCAACTTACAAAACAAGGATATTTGTTTTAGCAATAATGCAGCCAACACAAATACCCAATACATTTAAAAAGTGTAACAAACTAAATGAATATATTTATAGTTACTTTTTTTTTGACAAAAACAAAATGATATTCATTCATTCAAATTGATAGAGTACATCAAATACAAACATCGCTAAAAACGTAAAGGGTTAATTTGCGAACAAACGCAAATCTAAGTCACTGAAATACCCATGCTTCCAGATCTGCAACGTTGATGTCCAAATCATTGATTGATTTTGTAATTGATTGATGTAGATCTTTCAACAGGAACTAAAAGAACACCGCGACTAAATGCAAATCAAACGCCGCACAAGACGACGAACAACACAACGCCGCACTTAGACGACGAAATCACAAAAAACACAAAAGGAAAAACTTGAAATATGTGAAAACCACTTATTTAGATTGAAAGAAAAGGGAAAAAGAGATGTAGAGGGGTGATTTTAGGTTAAAGAATGACCTAAAACCACCCCTTCTCGATGAACAAGAAGAAAGAAAGTTTAGGGAGAAGTTGGAGTTTCTCTCACTAAAGCTAGGGCCGGCTATTATAAAACTAATTACATTTATAGTTACTTTCTTATTATCCTAATTATACATTTAAACAACTTTTTCTATAATAAAAGTTGTTGTTGATGTTATTGAAATAGATAATCATATTTAATTTGGTTTGTTATAACTAGAAAACAACAAAAATTTATATTTTTAGAATCAAAATAAATTTTTTATAAAAAAAACATAATTCATAATTTTCAAATTTTAGCGCACTAAAAAAACGGAAAGACGGACACGTGCACCCGTCTTTTCGCTTTTATTAATTAATCCAAAGGCTCATATTTATCCACTTAAAATCTCACATAAGCGGTTCTTCTATGACTGCACAGGATAATTGTTTTCTCTCTTTCGCCAAATGCCCAAATCCATGGTTGTGTCAATTTCTTGGGTTATTGTCTATTTCCTCAATAACTAGAAACTGGACCCGTGCCCGCACGGGTTTATTGCTAAAGAAATGACATACGGATAATAAAATGCAATATATAATTGGTAACGGTGAAAAAATAACAGATGATAATCCAGAGTAGACAAAATAAAACGCTCCATAAAATGTATAAAATCTGAAAAATATTATAAAAGAAAATTCGGTAATCCTATCAATAATTCGGTAAGAGAATATGAAATTTTTAGTAAATTGGCATGTTGTTTCATCGCAGATTGTGAAATGCTTCATCATATACGACGTTAGAAGTCACATTGATATCTTCATCATCTTCATCCGTGATCAATATCTTTAGTCCTTCTCTGGATGTAACTCTTGAAACAGCAACATACAACTGTCTGTGAAAAATTACAGGTGTTGGTAGATATACACCAACATGTTTAAGCGATTGTCCTTGACTTTTGTTAATTGTCATTGCAAATGATACAGACAAAGGGAATTGTCTTCGTTGAAACTTAAAGGGAATCCTGACATCTGAAGGCGATATAGATAACCTGGATACAAAAACGTGTTCACCAACATTACTTCCGGAAATGACCCTCCCCTCAATGATGTATCTTCCCATCCTAGTGATAACCAATCCGGTTCCATTGCATAATCCATATCGTGTATCTATATTTCTCAACAACATAACTGGCAAACCAACCTTTAACCTTAATTTGTGATTAGGAAGTCCATAAGTAGTGATGGTGTTGAGGAATTCAGGTGTATGAACATTGTCAATATGATCATCGTTTAAGTTACGATGAATAAGTGAATCATAACTCAAATAAACCTTCTCCTCATCTGGAACCATGTCCAACATATAGTCGTTGATCTTCTCGACTATGGAATTTTTTGTTGTCAATATAGCTCTATTTTGAAAGTAACCTATGTCACTCATGCTCTCCAAGATGTTAGGATACGTGCTTTCAACAATAGCAGCAAGAGGATCTCCTGCGCTTTCTATGAGCAAATCTGACGGAATAGCAATGGTCTTGTCCACTTCATTGTCTTCCCCTATTTGTCCATCGCCTATACTTAAAACCCATTCTGAAAATTGTCTTTTTTCCTCCATGTCTACTACTGACGCACCAGACAAAAGCCTCATGTTCTTAGTCAAGGTAAGAACCTCACAATAATTCCATAGTTTTGAAGAATTGATAATAGCATGAACGATTTCTGATCTTGTGCTTTTAAGAATTACAGGTACAAAGGGATGTATTTGTTTCTCTTGTCCACCTCCTTCATAACGTCTCTGAAAGAACGATCAAGTGCTTCAAAGTAAACTTTGTGCATCATCAGAGCCTCGTCCCATATTACTAATCTTGCTTCTACCAACTGAGCCAACGGGGTATTAGGTTTGACATTACACGTGGAGCATTCATCGATAATAAAGGGAAGGCCAAATCTCGAATGTGCGGTTCTACTTCCTGGTATTAATAATGCAGCCATACCACTCGAAGCAACAGTTAAAACTATTTCCCCTCTTGACCGTATCGCTGCCGATAATTCAGGTGTATGATCAAAAAGTTACCAGTTAAGCAGTGGTATGAGAGGAAAGTTGTAAGGTCACGTCGTTCCATTTGCAAACCTCTAAATATCAATAGATATGATTCTTGTGATGTGTGTGAAATTTACCACGGGTTAAGGTTTTTTTTAGAGAAACACAGTTTAGGGTTTGGTATATATAGTCAAGTTATCATGGAAATTAGGGTATCATATAAGTCTACAAAATATTGTCAAAAAAAAAAAAGAAAGATGCATTTTTTTTAGTATAAAAAAAGTGTATAAAAAAAAGGCAAGAGGATAGGAACGATGCATTTTTTTAGTATTAAATAATTGTACAAAATACTTTGTCAAAAAAAAAGTGTAGAACACAAAATAAGAAAATTAGTTAAAAAAAACTAAGATTAATAAGAAGAAAAGAAAAAATATATATATGTAGAAGTCTATCGATATGTTTAGTTTTTATTTTTTTTATTTTTGCTATTTATGAATGGATTTGTTTAGGTTTTTTTTTTTGCTATTAATAAAAACATATTTGATGCATTTTGAGAGGCAAAATTTTAAGATAGATTTGTTGCAAACCTAAAAAGCATTATGGAGGGGAAAAATTAGGGGTTAAGGTTTTTTTTAGAGAAACAGTTTAGGGTTTGGTATATTTAGCCAAGTTATCATGGAAATTAGGGTATTATATAAGTCTACAAAATATTGTAAAAAAAAAAGATGCATTTTTTTAGTATCAAAGAAGTGTACAAAAAAAAGGCAAGAGGATAGGAACAATGCATTTTTTTTAGTATTAAATAATTGTACAAAATATTTTGTCAAAAAAAATGTAGAACACAAAATAAGAAAATTAGTTAAAAAAAAAACTAAGATTAATAAGAAGAAAAGAAAAAAAAAATGCAGAAGTCGATATGTTTAGCCTTTTTTTTTTAATTTTTGCTATTTATGAATGGATTTGTTTTTTTTTTGCTATTAATAAAAACATATTTAAAGCATTTTGAGAGGCAAAATTTTAGGATAGATTTGTTGAAAACCTAAAAAGCATTATGGAGGGAAAAAATTAGGGGTTAAGGTTTTTTTTAGAGAAACACGGTTTAGGGTTTAGTATATATAGCCAAGTTATGATGAAAATTAGGGTATTATATAAGTCTACAAAATATTGTCAAAAAAAAAAGATGCATTTTTTTGGTATCAAAGAAGTGTATATATAAAAAAAAAAAAAAAGGATAGGAACGATGCATTTTTTTAGTATTAAATAATTGTACAAAATACTTTGTCAAAAAAAAGTGTAGAACACAAAATAAGAAAATTAGTTGAAAAAAAAACTAAAATTAATAAGAAGAAAAGAAAAAAAATATATGTAGAAGTCTATCGATATGGTTAGCCTTTTTTTTTTAATTTTTTTTTTTTGCTATTTATGAATGGATTTGTTTAGGCTTTTTTTTTTTTTTTGCTCTTAATAAAAACATATTTGATGCATTTTGAGAGGCAAAATTTTAGGATAGATTTGTTACAAACTCAAAAAGCATTATGGAGGGAAAAAATTAGGGATAGACTTAACAAAATTAATAAATAAGGATTTGTTTACCCAAAGCTATTTCTTCTGTAATTGAAGTTGTTTCTCACCCATCATTGGAAATCTTGTACTAATTAATTTAGGGTTATTCATCTTTGTCCCACTACCCTTCTTCAAAATCTCTTCCCGCAAAAGACATTAGCAGTTGTAACGCCCACATTCGTTTTAGTATTTATTTAAATCGAGTTTAGGTGATTATATTATATTTATATAATATATAAGTGTTATGATATGTTTTGATATGTTTTGATATATTTTGGATGATTTGGTGATAAGTTATAATGCTAAGGATAAGGTTAAGAGACTTATTTTATTGTTAAATAAAATAAAGATTTGAAAAGAAAATAAAATATTTAGTTATGGGTTAGTTTTGGATTTTAGAGAGTTATGTGGGAGAAAGAGTAAATAAGATAAGATTTGTTGGCAGTATAAATAAGGAAAATTAGGTTAGAGTCAGTAACGCTTTCAGAACTTTTGGGAAACAGAAAGAGAGAGGCCGCACGTGTGAGAAGAGAAGAGAAGGGTGTGCTGCGATTTCTGCTTCTAACCAGGTAAGGGTGAGATTCATGATTAAGTGATATTGATTAGCATAATTCTGATAGCAATTAACAATGATTAGGATTGATTTGAGAGAAGGTGAAAACTAGGTCAAAACCTTATAAATTGATGGATTAACGGTTGGAATAGGTTTAGTTGATGTAGAAAGTGTTCCTAGACCGTAGAATATGTTTAGGATGAATTCTGGAATCAATAACAGGCTTAGAACCATGAGAATTTGTGAGATTTTGAGAGTTTAGCAGTTCTGGCCGCAGCGAAATTCATCGCTCGCCACGGCGAGCAGTGATCCTCGCCTCGCGAGTTGCTTCTGGCAGCTCGCCATAGCGAGCACTTTTCCTCGCCTCGCGAGTTGCTTCTGGCAGCTCGCCACGGCGAGCAGTGATCCTCGCCTCGCGAGTTGCTTCTGGCAGCTCGCCATAGCGAGCACTTTTCTTCGCCTCGCGAGTTGCTCCTGGCAGCTCGCCACGGCGAGCTTACCCACTCGCCTCGCGAACACTACCAGTTTTGGAAGTTGTGAGGGTTGTGTGACCTGTTCCGTGTGATTGTTTGGGAGATGTTTCCTGAGTGTTATTTAAGCCTAGTGGTGATGCTGAGAGCCCTGTTCAGAGCCTTTTAAGTACGGATTGGTTGGGTTATGGTAGTAGAGTATGAATTAAGTATTATGCCTAGTGCAATTATGTTAAAGTTTTATGTTGCCTTGAATTGTAATTGATATAATGATATCATTCTGCTTCTTGTGAATTGAATTATGCTGCTGATGTTATTAAACTGAACCGTTGTGATATATGTATATGTTATATATGCAATGATAAGTTGTTGTTTAGCTCCAACTTCTTGGATGCATGTTGATAAGGTGATTAAGGATAATTGTTAATTGAGTTGAGTCCATGCATAGCATACATTGAGCTTAGTCCTCACCATGATAGGAGCTTTGTCCTCCGCACGTTATTTAGGAGCTTTGTCCTCCGCACGTTTTAAAAGTATATTAATACTTATGATGAAGATTGGTACCACATGCATATAAGGAGTCTAAGAGCATTGTCGCATGGTCATATTTATGATGTCATGTTGTTGATGAAGGAATGAATATATGATTACGTGATAAGGGTTGTCTATCTATGCTACTTGCTTAAAGATGATATGAAGTTGATTATGTGTTTAAGTGCTAATTGTTATGCAAGGATGCTATTAATGTTTTGATGTTAATCGTTATTCTGTATTATGTTGATTAGTATTATTTTGTTATGAATTCTCACCCCTTCTGCTGGAATTGCCGCCTTGTGGGCAAGTGCAGGTGATCGTGCTTAGTGTCGCAGTTGCTTCGTGAGTGGCCTTGCCTCACTGTGTCGTCTAGGTCGCTCTGATACGTAACGGGATGGGGTCATTTTATATGCATGCTTCATTCTTCTACGTGATTCCTTATGTTATTTTTGCAATAATGGAACTAACTCTTTTGAGATATTTTTATGGGGCCTGCGTGCCAAACGTTTATGATTTATAAATATTTTCCGCTGCAATATTTTGAAGTTGTTTAGTTAATTTATTAATTAACTGTTTTTCGGATTAAGTTTTTATGTGATATCCCGTTGTTGTGTTGCATACTCTGTTAAATGTTTTTAAGAAAATTTTTATGTTGGGAAAACGGGGTGTTACAATTGGTATCAGAGCAAGTCGGTCTGTCCGGCCAATTAGAGAGTCTTGTTGAGTTTTAGTAATATTTGTATTACTAAATCTTATGTTGCTGCTACTGTTTGTTGTAGAATATCAGGATGGCTGGAAGGAACGATGCTGCTCTTGCTGCTGCTTTGGAAGCAATGGCCAATGCTGTGGGACAGCAACCTAATGCAAATGCTGGTGTGAATGCTGAGACGAGGATGTTGGAGACTTTCATGAGGAATCATCCTCCAACTTTTAAGGGAAGGTATGACCCCGATGGAGCCCAGACGTGGCTTAAGGAGATAGAGAGGATTTTCAGAGTGATGCAGTGCACCGAGGCCTAGCAGGTGCGGTTTGGTACACATCAGCTGTCTGAGGAAGCTGATGATTGGTGGGTCAGCGTGTTACCTAGCCTAGAGCAAGACGGAGCTGTTGTGACTTGGGCCGTGTTCCGAAGAGAGTTTCTGAGGAGGTACTTTCCGGAAGACGTTCGCGGGAAGAAAGAGATCGAGTTCCTTGAGCTGAAGCAAGGAAATATGTCCGTGACCGAGTATGCTGCCAAGTTCGTGGAGTTGGCAAAATTCTATCCGCACTATGCTGCTGAGACTGCAGAGTTTTCAAAGTGCATTAAATTCGAGAACGGTTTGAGGCCCGACATTAAGAGGGCGATTGGGTATCAGCAGATCAGAGTTTTTCCGGATTTGGTGAATAGCTGCCGGATCTATGAAGAGGATACGAAGGCTCACTACAAGGTAGTGAACGATAGGAAAGCCAAGGGCCAGCAGAGTCGCCCTAAACCTTATAGTGCCCCTGCTGATAAAGGGAAACAGAGGATGGTCGTTGATAGGCAGACTGCGAGGAAGGGTACTCCTGCTGAGATTGTGTGCTTCAACTGTGGTGTGAAAGGCCACAAGAGCAATGTTTGTCCTGAGGAGATCAAGAAGTGTGTCCGGTGTGGCAAGAAGGGTCACTTAGTAGCTGATTGCAAACGTAATGATATCGTGTGCTTCAATTGCAACGAAGAGGGTCATATTGGTTCCCAGTGCAAGCAGCCAAAGAGGGCGCCTACTACGGGTCGAGTTTTTGCCCTGACTGGTACTCAGACAGACAGCGATGATCGTTTGATCAGAGGTACTTGCTATATTAATAATACTCCTTTAGTTGCTATTATTGATACTGGTGCTACGCATTGCTTTATTGCTTTAGACTGTGTTTCTGCTTTGAGTCTTGCTATGTCTGATATGAATGGAGAGATGGTTGTCGAAACTCCAGCTAAGGGTTCGGTGACTACTTCTCTCGTATGTTTAAGTTGTCCTTTGTCTATGTTTGGTCGCGATTTTGAGATGGATTTAGTTTGTCTACCTTTGAGCGGTATGGACGTGATTCTGGGTATGAATTGGTTAGAGTACAACCACGTCCTTATCAATTGTTTTCGCAAGACGGTGCATTTCTCGTCCGCCGAAGAGGAAAGTGGTGCTGAGTTTTTATCTACTAAGCAGATGAAGCAACTAGAACGTGACGGCATGTTGATGTTTTCGTTGATGGCTTCTTTATCTTTAGAGAATCAAGCAGTGATCGATAAATTGCAAGTGGTATGCGACTTTCCTGAAGTTTTCCCAGATGAAATTCCTGATGTGCCTCCAGAGAGGGAAGTCGAGTTTTCTATTGATCTCGTTCCTGGAACTAAGCCGGTGTCGATGGCACCTTATCGTATGTCTGCTTCCGAATTAGCTGAATTGAAGAAACAGTTGGAAGATTTACTCGAAAAGAAATTTGTTAGACCAAGTGTTTCACCTTGGGGAGCGCCAGTGTTGCTAGTGAAGAAGAAGGATGGTAGTATGAGGCTATGTATTGATTATCGGCAGTTGAACAAGGTAACCATCAAGAATAGGTATCCACTTCCGAGGATTGATGATTTGATGGATCAGTTAGTGGGTGCACGTGTTTTCAGCAAGATTGACTTGAGGTCGGGTTATCATCAGATTAAAGTAAAGGATGAAGATATGCAGAAGACAGCTTTCAGAACGCGTTATGGCCATTATGAGTACAAGGTTATGCCTTTTGGAGTTACTAATGCACCGGGAGTATTTATGGAGTATATGAATCGCATCTTCCATGCATTTTTGGATCAGTTCGTAGTTGTATTTATCGATGATATTTTGATTTACTCCAAGACTGAGGAAGAACATGCTGAACATCTGAAGATTGTCTTGCAAGTATTGAAAGAAAAGAAGCTTTATGCCAAATTGTCTAAGTGTGAGTTCTGGATGAAAGAAGTGAGTTTCCTTGGTCATGTTATCTCTGGTGATGGTATTGCAGTAGACCCATCTAAGATTGAGGCCGTATCGCAATGGGAGACTCCGAAGTCAGTTACTGAGATTAGGAGCTTTTTGGGTTTAGCTGGTTACTATAGAAGGTTTATCGAAGGATTCTCCAAGTTAGCTCTTCCGTTGACCCAGTTGACTTGTAAAGGTAGAGCTTTTGTTTGGGATGTGCATTGTGAGAACAGTTTCAACGAGTTGAAGAAGCGTTTGACGACTGCCCCAGTCTTGATTTTACCGAAGCCAGATGCGCCGTTTGTAGTGTATTGTGATGCGTCTAAGTTGGGTTTAGGAGGTGTGCTTATGCAAGAAGGTAAAGTGGTAGCTTATGCTTCAAGACAGTTGAGGATTCATGAGAAGAATTACCCGACGCATGATTTGGAATTAGCAGCTGTGGTTTTTGTATTGAAGATGTGGAGACACTACTTATATGGTGCGAGATTCGAGGTGTTTAGCGATCACAAGAGCTTGAAGTATCTTTTCGATCAGAAGGAATTGAATATGAGGCAAAGAAGATGGTTAGAACTTCTGAAGGACTTCGACTTTGGGTTGAATTATCATCCGGGTAAAGCGAATGTGGTAGCAGATGCCTTGAGTAGGAAGACTTTGCATGTGTCTGCTATGATGGTTAAGGAGTTCGAATTACTTGAGCAATTTAGAGATTTGAGTTTGGTTTGTGAAAGGACGCCTCAGAGTGTGAAGCTAGGGATGTTGAAGATTGATAGTGACTTCTTGATGAATTTAAGAGAGGCTCAGAAAGAAGATGTCAAGTTTGTTGATTTAATGGTTGCTGGTAATCAGACTGAAGATAGTGATTTTCAAGTCGATGATC
Source organism: Medicago lupulina (assembly GCA_958299785.1). NCBI lineage: Eukaryota > Viridiplantae > Streptophyta > Magnoliopsida > Fabales > Fabaceae > Medicago > Medicago lupulina. The sequence goes on along the minus strand of OY283144.1, from coordinate 52,966,488 downwards.
TGGGAGTGTTGAGATTCCGAGGTAGGATTTGTATTCCTGACAATGAAGAGATTAAGAAGATGATTCTTGAAGAGAGCCACAGAAGTAGCTTGAGTATTCACCCAGGAGCTACAAAGATGTATCATGATTTGAAGAAGTTGTTTTGGTGGTCTGGATTGAAACGTGATGTGGCACAGTTGGTGTATTCCTGTTTAGTTTGCCAGAAGTCGAAAATTGAGCATCAGAAACCGGCTGGCATGATGGTATCCTTAGATGTGCCGGAGTGGAAATGGGATAGTATATCCATGGATTTTGTGACTAGCTTGCCGAATACTCCAAGAGGGAATGACGCCATTTGGGTGATAGTTGACAGATTGACGAAGTCGGCTCATTTTCTACCGATTAATATTAGTTTTCCTGTTGCCCAGTTGGCAGAGATTTACATCAAGGAGATTGTGAGATTGCATGGTGTTCCTTCGAGCATAGTATCCGATAGAGATCCAAGATTTACTTCTAGATTTTGGAAAAGTTTGCAGGAAGCTTTGGGTTCTAAGTTGAGATTGAGTTCGGCGTATCATCCGCAGACGGATGGTCAGTCGGAAAGGACAATTCAGTCGCTGGAGGATTTGTTGAGAGTTTGTGTTCTTGAGCAAGGAGGGACTTGGGATAGTCATCTTCCGTTAATCGAGTTCACCTACAATAATAGTTACCATTCTAGTATTGGGATGGCACCTTTTGAGGCTTTGTACGGTCGGAGGTGCAGAACTCCGTTGTGTTGGTTTGAGTCAGGAGAAAGAGTGGTCTTAGGACCGGAGATTGTTCAGCAAACTACTGAGAAGGTTAAGATGATTCAAGAGAAAATGAAAGCGTCGCAGAGTCGACAAAAGAGTTACCATGATAAGCGAAGGAAAGATCTTGAGTTTCAGGAAGGTGACCACGTGTTTTTGAGGGTCACACCTATGACTGGTGTTGGACGTGCTTTGAAGTCAAAGAAGTTGACTCCGAGATTTATTGGCCCGTATCAGATATCAGAGAGGGTTGGAACGGTGGCATACAGAGTTGGGTTACCACCGCATCTTTCGAATTTACATGATGTTTTTCATGTATCTCAGCTGAGGAAGTATGTTCCGGATCCATCTCATGTGATCCAGAGCGATGATGTGCAAGTTAGAGACAACCTTACGGTGGAGACTTTACCGGTAAGGATTGATGATCGGAAAGTGAAGACGTTGAGAGGTAAGGATATACCTCTCGTTAGAGTCGTTTGGTCGGGAGCGACTGGTGAAAGCTTGACTTGGGAGCTTGAGAGTAAGATGTTGGAGTCTTATCCAGAGTTATTTGCCTGAGGTAATTTTCGAGGACGAAAATCTTTTAAGTGGGGGAGAGTTGTAACGCCCACGTTCGTTTTAGTATTTATTTAAATCGAGTTTAGGTGATTATATTATATTTATATAATATATAAGTGTTATGATATGTTTTGATATGTTTTGATATATTTTGGATGATTTGGTGATAAGTTATAATGCTAAGGATAAGGTTAAGAGACTTATTTTATTGTTAAATAAAATAAAGATTTGAAAAGAAAATAAAATATTTAGTTATGGGTTAGTTTTGGATTTTAGAGAGTTATGTGGGAGAAAGAGTAAATAAGATAAGATTTGTTGGCAGTATAAATAAGGAAAATTAGGTTAGAGTCAGTAACGCTTTCAGAACTTTTGGGAAACAGAAAGAGAGAGGCCGCACGCGTGAGAAGAGAAGAGAAGGGTGTGCTGCGATTTCTGCTTCTAACCAGGTAAGGGTGAGATTCATGATTAAGTGATATTGATTAGCATAATTCTGATAGCAATTAACAATGATTAGGATTGATTTGAGAGAAGGTGAAAACTAGGTCAAAACCTTATAAATTGATGGATTAACGGTTGGAATAGGTTTAGTTGATGTAGAAAGTGTTCCTAGACCGTAGAATATGTTTAGGATGAATTCTGGAATCAATAACAGGCTTAGAACCATGAGAATTTGTGAGATTTTGAGAGTTTAGCAGTTCTGGCCGCAGCGAAATTCATCGCTCGCCACGGCGAGCAGTGATCCTCGCCTCGCGAGTTGCTTCTGGCAGCTCGCCATAGCGAGCACTTTTTGTAACGCCCCATTTCTATTTAATTATTTTTAGTTAATGTTTGAGTATTTTTATTTATATATATGATTGAAATGAATTATATGACCTTTTGGTGTGGTGTGTGTATTTAAATAATTAATTGTGATTTTAATATTTTGGTTGATTTTAATATGTTTTATGTATTTTATATGAAATGTTGAATTATGTGATTTACTGGTGGTTGCCATTTATTATATAATTATTTGTGCTATTTAATAAATGGGAGAAATTATATTTATTTTAGATAAAGAGGGATTTAATTGATATTATTAGAATTAAGGAGGGGGTTACATTTTAATTGGGAGAGTTAAGAGGGAGTTAAGAGAAAGAAGGAAAAAAAAAGGGTTTTGGTTGGTAAGGATAGAAAGAGTCAGACAAAAACAATAGTACGTATCAGTAAAAGAAAAGAATAGCTTTTGGGAAAGAAGAGAGAAGAGCCAAGAACCAAAGGGAGATTGCTAGGATTGCTCTAGCTTTGTTTAATTCATCTGATCAGGTAAGGGTGAGGCTAACCTTCAACTATTAATATATGTATAATTTCTGAAATTGAATTGAAAGTTGTGTTCTTGAACTAGGGTTAAGATGAATTTGTGATGAATTGATGAGGGTTTGATGTGTGAGACTGTAGAACTTGTTACAGAACCTAGATTATTCCCTAGGATGACATTGCTGATGATTTAGGGGTTTGATTTGGAAGTTTGGGATGATTTGGTGTGATTTAGGTCTGAACCCGTGTGGGTTCTGAGATCACTCGCCGGTGGCGAGTAACCCTTGGTTGCTCGCGAGGCGAGCAGTATAGCTCGCCGTGGCGAGCTTGTCCCTTAAATTTAAGATTTTTGCCAAACTTTAGATGGTTTTGAGTGCCCTTATATTTATAGAGATGACCTGTGAAGTTGGTTTAGCCAAATTGGATTTAGAGAGCTTAAAAATGAAGTTTTGGGTGAGAAAAATGTCAAAAGGCCGAAGCACCCAGTATTTCTCGCCTCCAGCTCGCCCCCAACTCGCCTTTGGCGAGTGAGCTAATGTGAGTACTCGCCTATGGCGAGCAGGTACTCGCTGTGGCGAGTTAGTTAGTCGTTTGGACTGTTTGTTCCGTTTTGCGATCTGTTTCGCATGGGACTTTGAGAGGAGACCTTTGGGTAGTAATGGAGAGGTTTTATATCCTTGGATGCATTCTGTAATGAAGATTGTTGAGGATCCTTTTATGTTGTGAATAATTGATGTATTGTTGAAATGTAAGTCATATCTCGTTTATGCATTTGTTGAGTTGTTATTGTGTCGTCCAAGTTGGGGAGTGTGTCATAAATAAATTAGGCACAGTTGTTGATGTTGAATTGTCGTGGTGTAAGTCATACGTAGATGTATGCATTGTTGGCTGGTGGTTGTTGTCGGTGTTGTCGTGTTGTATGTTGATATACACAGTTGGAGTCTGATGCATTGTCATTCAAAGCGGTGAGAGCTTATGCTCTGGAACGCCTTGTCGTTCAAAGCGGGAGGACTCATGTCCTGGAACACTTTGTTGTTCAAAAGCGGTGAGGACCTCGGTCCTGGAATGCAATGTCATTCAAAGCGGTGAGAGCTTATGCTCTGGAACACTTTGTTGTTCAAAGCGGTGAGGGCTCTGCCCTGTATTTTGGTACCACAAGCATGTTCAGTGTTGCTTTGTCGTAGTTGTTTGGGTTGGGTGAGTTGTCGATGTTGTTGACGTGTCGTTGGTGTTAAGTCGTTGTCGGTGTGTCGTCATCAAGAATGAAGTTGGTTTCGAATTGAATATAATTGAAGTAGTGTTGACAATCAAGTATGATGATATATTTATATGTATATTTCTTATTGATGTTGATGAGGTGAATTTGCTGTTGTTTCTATGCATTTGATGAATTATATATATATATTATTGTTGTTCGTGAATCTCACCCCTTCTGCTTGAAAATGTTGCCCTTCGTATGGGTAACTTGCAGGTGATCCTGAGTAGTAGGTGGTGGCTCAACGTCTAGGACTTGTTACGTATGGGATGGGACTTCTATAATACTTTCACTCCTATGTATTGAATTTTGAGACATGATGATGTAGCTTTTGTTGAAAACATTTTGATGAGGCCTCTGTGCCAAGATTTTACTTGAGGATTAATTATAATATTCCGCTGCAAATTTCTATAAGTTGGTTGTTGAAGTTTAATAGTTTTATTTTCTATTAAAGAATTTTTATAAGCAGTGTAATGCTCCGTTTGTGGTTTAACTCTGATTATTTTATTTAAATTACGTATTTTTGGGAACGGGGTGTTACACTTTTCCTCGCCTCGCGAGTTGCTTCTGGCAGCTCGCCATAGCGAGCACTTTTCTTCGCCTCGCGAGTTGCTCCTGGCAGCTCGCCACGGCGAGCTTACCCACTCGCCTCGCGAACACTACCAGTTTTGGAAGTTGTGAGGGTTGTGCCTCGCGAACACTACCAGTTTTGGAAGTTGTGAGGGTTGTGTGACCTGTTCCGTGTGATTGTTTGGGAGATGTTTCCTGAGTGTTATTTAAGCCTAGTGGTGATGCTGAGAGCCCTGTTCAGAGCCTTTTAAGTACGGATTGGTTGGGTTATGGTAGTAGAGTATGAATTAAGTATTATGCCTAGTGCAATTATGTTAAAGTTTTATGTTGCCTTGAATTGTAATTGATATAATGATATCATTCTGCTTCTTGTGAATTGAATTATGCTGCTGATGTTATTAAACTGAACCGTTGTGATATATGTATATGTTATATATGCAATGATAAGTTGTTGTTTAGCTCCAACTTCTTGGATGCATGTTGATAAGGTGATTAAGGATAATTGTTAATTGAGTTGAGTCCATGCATAGCATACATTGAGCTTAGTCCTCACCATGATAGGAGCTTTGTCCTCCGCACGTTATTTAGGAGCTTTGTCCTCCGCACGTTTTAAAAGTATATTAATACTTATGATGAAGATTGGTACCACATGCATATAAGGAGTCTAAGAGCATTGTCGCATGGTCATATTTATGATGTCATGTTGTTGATGAAGGAATGAATATATGATTACGTGATAAGGGTTGTCTATCTATGCTACTTGCTTAAAGATGATATGAAGTTGATTATGTGTTTAAGTGCTAATTGTTATGCAAGGATGCTATTAATGTTTTGATGTTAATCGTTATTCTGTATTATGTTGATTAGTATTATTTTGTTATGAATTCTCACCCCTTCTGCTGGAATTGCCGCCTTGTGGGCAAGTGCAGGTGATCGTGCTTAGTGTCGCAGTTGCTTCGTGAGTGGCCTTGCCTCACTGTGTCGTCTAGGTCGCTCTGATACGTAACGGGATGGGGTCATTTTATATGCATGCTTCATTCTTCTACGTGATTCCTTATGTTATTTTTGCAATAATGGAACTAACTCTTTTGAGATATTTTTATGGGGCCTGCGTGCCAAACGTTTATGATTTATAAATATTTTCCGCTGCAATATTTTGAAGTTGTTTAGTTAATTTATTAATTAACTGTTTTTCGGATTAAGTTTTTATGTGATATCCCGTTGTTGTGTTGCATACTCTGTTAAATGTTTTTAAGAAAATTTTTATGTTGGGAAAACGGGGTGTTACAGCAGTGACCATCTCCAATTTTTTCCACCCTCTACATGCAATACAACCATCAATAAATGATTTAATTCTAAGGTTGTGTTAAAATGATGAACAAAAGGGAAAACAGGAATTTATACTCCCCACTATCCACAAAGATGTTATCTAATCAAATGCCAATCATAATTTTCAATTACACAGAAGAAACGTGTAATTTTTTACAATTTAAGATTGATTAGAAGATTCATGATTCTACTGATCCTCTTTATTTTTTGTTGTTGAAGGAATTCTAATGTTCATCATTTCATGCTTTGTTGATATAACATAGAACAGAAAAAGAGTGTGCCGTGGTGGAGTAGAGAAAGAAAGGTTCACATGAGTTAATTTAATAAATAATTAAGGACCCTTGATTAAACAAGATATGCAGTTGAGATTTGGTATCAACCAATCCATTGACACCTGGTGTCTACGGATCCTGATATATATATATATATATATATATATATATATATATATATATATGGTTTTGCTAGAAGCTACTTATGAAGGTGTCTTTTAGCAACCCACACCTCAAGGTGTGATTTCCACTTTTTAGTTATAACTTTGCTAAAAGACACCTTCATAAAAATTAGTTGGTGTCTTTTAGCAAATGCTCATATAATAACTTACTAAAAGACACCTTCATAAAATGTGTCTTCTAACAAAACCCATATATATATATATATGGTTATGTTACAACACACCTTTCACTTTTATGAAGGTGTGCTTTAGCATTGTACACCTTTTAAGTTTGGACAAAAACACCCCAATTTTCCTTTTAAAAACAAGTAGAGATGATGAGTAAATACGTAAATCATGATTTAATTTATGTTAATATGCTTATTTTATTCCAACTTTTCTCTCTCTTCCTTTTCTTGTCCATAAAAAAGAAGCTCTTCCCCCTCAATGGATAACATTATGCATATTGAGGAAAACAAAATTGGGGTTTCTCTCTCCTTTTTGTTCATGTTCACCAGGACAAAGTTAATAAAACTCTTGACATCAACGCCAACTCCCCAATCAAATTACAAAAGGAAAAACATCATAGTTCACAATCCAAGGTGTAACTAGTACAACCAACAATACGAATTACAAGAGCTTCGATTTTGAAAAAGAAAGTTGGGGTGTTTTTGTCCAAACATAAAAGATGTACAATGCTAAAGCACACCTTCATAAAAGTGAGAGGGTGTGTTGATGCATAACCCATATATATATATATATATATAAGATTTGTTAGAACACACCCACTAGTTTTTATGTGGGAGTGTTTTAGCAAGTTATAACTAAAAAGTTTATAAATACACATTGTAAACTAAAAAGGAATTGTCTCACTCACTATTGCCAGTCATTTACCAAGGACCATGAGTGGACCTTAAAAATAAAGGTTAAATATATTTTTGGTTCCTATAAATATACTAACTTTTCGTTTTAGTCCCTTCAAAATAAACTCATATGTAGAATTCATATTTTTGAATAAAATTTTGCAGAAAAAAAATCATAATATTATAAGAATCTCTCCTAAAAAAAATTAGAATTTTTTAACGAAACATGAATTTAATATGAATTTTTATATTTTTTATAGTTAAAAATTCGTATTAAATTTATGTTAGGCTAAAAAATTTTAATTTTTGTTGGGAAATAGTTTTGCGATATTCTACACATTTCTGCATAATTTTATCAAAAAAAAATACAAAAATTAATTTAAAAATAGATATCAAAAATAGTGATTGAAAATTTTATAAAAATTAAAAATTGAACAAAAATTATAAAGGATTAAAACAAAAAATTGATATATTTATAAAGATAAAAAATCATTTCAGATGTCATTTTTTTGTTTTTCAACCCCAAACACACGCGAAAAAAATAAATCACTTTCTATGTCGCACACAACGAAACGAAACCCTTGTTCATCCTCCCTGTAATTTCATTCCCATATCTTGATTTCATTTCTCTTCCTTCATCTCATCAATCAGGTCTGTTTCAATTTATCTTCAATTTTAATTTTTCTGTTTCGATTTTACCCCATTTTTCGAAGCGTTTACTTCTTTTTTTTTTTGGAAAATTCTGGATATGATTGGTTCATATACGTTCAATTGTTGATTGGTATTCCAGATCTGGTATTAATTCATTTGGGATTGTGAACGAAGGAAATGTTTTGGGTTTCCAATTTGCATAGTTTATTTATTTTTTTAATTAAATTGAGCTAAAGTTTTAATTTTATTGGTTGGGTTTGAATAATCATTAATATGTTTTTTGTTTAATCCCCTTTTCGATAATCTATTCATGGGGTTTTACTAATTCATGCGAAAATGCATTGGAAAGTACTAACTTTGTTTTGAGGTTTGAATATTTGGGGCATGTAATATCATCTGTTTAATAACTTAGCTTAATTGGGTAATGGTTTAGGGTACAGTTACTATCATGATATGTTATAAGGCTCCATGAACGTGTATTGTTTAATATGTCTTTTTTTATCCCATGTGATACAATCTATTTCAGTCAAATTAAGTCCATGTGTTTGACTAAATTTATTTTTGTGTTTTACTTTTGAAAAGCTTAGTTATATGATGTGTTTATAAAAGAGGTTTATGATGTGTATGTTGTTTATTATGATCCGGTACTTTTATGTGGTTTCCGATATTGTTATGTGACAGCTGTATTACTTGTTATGTCGGTTACTTGCAAAGTCTGTGAAATCTTTGAATGAAGAAATTTGTGTAAAGCTTTTTTTTTTTTTTATATAGGTTTCATGTAGCTGGTGTATAGATTTAATCGACAAATAATTGATGGATGATGATAGTAAAGATGGATAACATGTCTGCTCCCTCATCACGGGAGCGTGCGAAAGGCCTTTACGAAAAGGTATTCCTTTCTCTCTTTTGGTCATTCACTGGGCTAAAAATATTAAATATTAGAAAGTTTATGCTAAATAACCAATCACCGTCTTATTGGTGTAAGTCTGTTATAGTCTGCTAAGCAGAGTATAGTAGGAATTTGGTTGGTTGGTGCTACAGATAAATGAGTATTATATAGCTTGGTGTTCTTTTTTATTCTAATGAGCTGATGATTCTACATTGCCATGTGGATTTTACTCAATTTCGTATGATTCTATTATGGAATATGTGTTAGGGTTTGTTATAAAAGTCTTCATTGACCAGAAACATTATGTTACGAGCCACTAGTTCAAAGTGTCTTGATTTGAACATTTGATGCACATATATTCAATTTGAAGCTTTACAGTTTGGCTGAATTTTGTTGTGTATTTTGTATTTATGATTTTATGATGTTGAAATTGAGTCACCAAGTCTTCAAATATCTTACTACACAAGGTGTACATTAATTCTATTTATGAAATTGACAATACTTTGGCCCTAATTAGTATAGTGTGAATAAAACTGCTCATCTATAAATATTTTTCCATTTATGATTTAATGATGTTGAAATTGAGTCACCAAGTCTTTAAATATCTTATTACTCAAGGTGTACATTAATTTTAATTATGAAATTGACAATACTTTGTCCCTAATTAGAATAGTGAATAAAACTGCTCATCTATAAATATTTTTCCAAGAATTGAGTTATACGTTAAATGAACAAGTAAGATGTTTAATAATATTTCTTAATGATCCTGGATTGTCACCTTAAAATCTTTAATTACCACCTTAAAAAATGAATAAATATTCAAAATGTAGCAGGGCTTATAAGATGCTGTTGTTTTTCATGTGTTTCATTTTTTTTAATTGTTCCCCTAAGTTTTTAGTGAGATTATTGTCTGGTTTGTAACATTTCAATTATCTGTTACTTAGAACGTTGAATTGGAGAGCAAGCGCAGGAGGTCTGCTCAAGTGCGAGTCCCGTCAGATCCAAATGCTTGGCAACAAATGCGTGAGAATTATGAAGCAATAATTCTTGAGGATGATGCTTTCTCCGAGCAGCACAATATTGAATTTGCTCTTTGGCAGTTGCATTATAAGCGGATTGAGGAGTTTAGGGCATACTTTAATGCTGCCCTTTATTCTACCAAATCAAATCCATCACAGGGAGGGAAAGGCCCTGTGCGGCCTGACCGGATAACTAAAATAAGGCTGCAGTTTAAAACTTTCCTTTCAGAGGCAACAGGATTTTATCATGATCTTATCATGAAAATCAGAGCAAAGTACAGACTTCCACTTTGTCACTTTGAGGATGCCGACAATCAGATTGTGATGGAGAAAGATGGAAAGAAATATGCTGATATGAAGATAGGTTTAGTATCTTGTCATCGGTGTCTGATATACTTGGGCGATCTTGCTCGTTATAAAGGAATGTATGGTGAAGGCGACTCAATAAACCGGGAGTTCACAGCAGCTTCTAGCTACTACTTACAAGCTGCATCTGTTTTGCCTTCCAGTGGGAATCCCCATCATCAGGTTTTGGCATTCTTCCATTAATTATGATATTTTAATTGTTGTTTAATATTTTTGAGTTGTGGTGCAAAGTTGCCATAATCCATTTTTGAACATTGTTTTAATCTTTATGTTCTTATCAGCTTGCTCTATTGGCTTCATATTCTGGAGATGAGCTGGTGGTTATTTATCGGTATTTTCGTAGTCTGGCTGTGGATAATCCATTTACAACTGCAAGAGAAAACTTGATAGTGGCTTTTGAGAAGGTAATACGACCATATGTTTGCTCTTGTGATGTTCCACTTTTTCATCCAGAATGTATTACACTGTCATCGAGTAGTGTTAGGTTTATGGGTGATAATGAATGAAACAGTGAATAATAGCAGAACAATGGAAAACTTGCAATTGTATTACTGGAGAAAATCAATTACAAGATGTAACAGAAAGGAATAAAGACAAATAACAAACTGGTAGTGAGTGGGTTGTCTTCCGTAAACCACTTCAAATGGAGTTTTCCCAATTGATACATGATAGGCAGTGTTGTACCAAAATTCTGCCCAAGAGACCCAGTTTGACCAAGTCTTTGGTTGATCCGAAGCAAAGCATCTCAGATAAATTTCTAGGCACCTATTTATCACCTCTGTTTGCCCATCAGATTCCGGGTGATACGTCAAGCTCATCTGTAATTTGGTGCCCTGTAATTTGAACAATTCCAACAAGAAGCTGCCGACAAATAATGGGTCTCTGTCACTGATATGGGACTTGGGAATTCCATGTAACCGCATTATTTCTTTTACAAACAATTCAGCAATGGACTTAGCCGTATAAGGATGTTTGAAAATGACTGTACTTTACCTGTCAACTACCACAAGTGCAGCTTCATAACCTCTAGACTTGGGTAGACTTCGGTAAGCCAGTCGCCTGAATTGCGGCCTTTGGTTTGCCTTCATTGCAGCATCCAACACTTTCATTTTGTTGGCTTTGAGGGGGTGTATTTAGTCCCACATCGGATAGAAAGGACTCTTGAAAAGAGTTTTGAAAAGAGTTTTGGAGGTACTCCTCGCCTCACAAGCCGGTTTTGTAAGGATGAGTTAGGCCCCAAATTTCAACAGTTTGTACTTCACCTCAAACTGATAACCCAACAATTTAGCTAACCAGCATTGCTGATCTGGGGAAGTTATCCTCTGTTGTAAAAAATGTTTGAGAATTTCGTGATCGTTGTAAACTGTAAACTGCTTTCACAATAGATAATGTCTCCAATGCTGAATACATAAGACCAATGCCATTAGCTCCTTTTCATACACAAATTTAGCCAAGTTACCCTGAGACAAAGCTTTACTAAAAATAGCTATAGGTTTCCTTTGTTGCATTAGAACTGCACCCTCTCCCAGCTGCATCACACTCCACTCCAAAAGGCAGGGAGAAGTTTGGTAACACCAGAGCATGAGGTGAAGTCATGATGATCTTCATAAGTTTGAAAGCTGCATCTGCACCTCAGGCAAAATTATCTTTCTTGGTCTGTTCAGTCAGAGGCTTTGCCAATTTTCCATAGTCTTTAACAAACTTTCTGCCGTACCAAGTAAGCCCCAAGAAACCATGAACTCCCTTCATTTCTTGGCTCTGGCCAATCCAAAATACACCTTACCTTTTCAGGATCTATTGCCACTCCTTCACCAGAAATTATATGACCCAAGTAATCAATCTGTTTGCATCCAAACTTACATTTAGCTTGATTAGCCACAAAACAATGCTCAAACAAAACAGCTAGCACCTGCCTCAAATGTTTATGGTGCTCTTGCATGTTCTCACTGTAGATGAGAATGTCATCAAAGAAAACAAGGACAAACTTCCTCAAGAAAGGTCTGAAAATATCGTTCATAGTTGCTTGGAAGGTAGCTGGAGCATTCATTGACCCGAATGGCATCACTAGATACTCACAGTGAATGCTGAGACCACCACCACCATTTTGTTCCCAGCCTACTCTATTTATCTTCCAAAATGGTATTCGGATAGCTATGTTCCTCTTGCTACCTTGAACCAGCACTTTCACCATCTTCCCCTTATACATAAACTGCATAGGTAAAGCTTTCCCGTCTATTACTACCTTACCCAAGGTACTCAGCCATGATACTCCCAACACCATATCCAAACTACCCAGTTCTAGGACCAAAGCATCAATGATGATCTTCGCAGATCCCATAATCACAACAATTCCTTTGCACACACCTTCAGAAGTCACTATGTTCATCTCCTAACTTGATGCTTCTTGAAAGATCAGGGGTTATCTCTAATCCCAGCACACTTGTTACTTGAGGAGAGATGAAATTGTGGCTCGCACCACTGTCAATCAACACTAACACAGCAACATTCTCAATTTTCCCTTCAACTTTTGTGGTGCGGCGTCCTTCCATACTTCTCGGTACCCCCATCGATTTACATTCCACCTACTCTTCCTCTTCACCGTCAGTATGCACTTCCTCCATAGATATGATTTCCCCTTCATCATTCAGACTTTCTCCTTCACCCAAAATCAAAACACGTAGAGATCTCTCATGACACTTACATAGAGTAGGATGATACTTACCCCCACACTTAAAAACCAAACCCTTAACCTTTCTCTCCGCCATCTCATCGTAATGAATCCTGCAAACTCCTTTCCACTTCTTAGATCACACCTCATTTTCCCTTCTTTTTTTTTTTTTTTTTTTTTTTTCAGTAGAAGCTAACAACGTCGTAGAGAGCATGTTAGACCCACTCGGTCCAGATTTTTGACTCGGGTTGGCCCAATTTGAACGATTCGGATCTTTTCGGTTGGACCCGCTCTTGCTCTGAAGCAAAGATCCGGCACAATCATTTCTACCTGATCGCTCTTGCACCCCCTTTTTGCTACCGTACTGTCCTGCTTCGTCATCATCTTCACGTAATTCTTCCTCCACATCCTTCACAATATGCATCATTTGCATTCGATTCTGAGGATTCAAAGTACGAACCCTCCTGTGAATCTGTGGAAGGCGTCCTACTTGCGATGATAACAATTCAAAAGCCTCAACAAATTCTTCAGCACTTCCATTCTGTTTCAACGTAGATAATTCTTTGAAAAGATTTTTCAATCGTCTTTTTTCAGCTTTTCCCAGGACTTTTCTTCTATTTCCATCAAAAGGTTGAACCAATGAATGGTTGAACACTCCATGCACAGACGAGCCAACTTCACTCGCATCTTATCAGTTGTATTTTGTACGTCAAAATAGATCAATGCTCGTGGGATCCAAGCAACAGGATCATCTCCTTCGAACAACGGTAGCTTCACTTTCTTTTCGGATAAATGCGATTCCCCTTATGAAGAATCACCATGGAGAAATCACTTTCCTCAGTTACCTCTTCTGACCAATTTGTTTGCTTAGTTCACTGAGAACCAAACTTTGATATTGTATCTGTTGAGCTATAGCTTCAAGTGTGGATTTGACATCAACCATCTGCTATTCTAACGCGTCAATACGGTCTCCCATCTTAGGCTTTCGTGGCATCTACAACTCTGGTACGGTGGATCGGTAGATCAATTACAAGTGAATAATAGAAACAATGAATAATGAATGAATTAGTGAATAATAGAACAATGGAAAACTTGCAATTGTATTACAGGAGAAAATCAATTACAAGATGAAACAGAAAGGAATAAAGACAAATAACAAACCGGTAGTGAGTGACTACCAGCCCCAACCACGCGGTGCTCCCCAAAATCACTATAGAAGTGACCCCACACAATAAATGAATTCTCAGATGATTATTCTCTTCGACTCCTCTCACTTAAATAGGAAGACTCATGCATATCATGCATCATATAGCCACGTCATCATTCCTTATGCCTTTTCCTCCTTTCCCTTTGTTTCTCATATAAACCCTCAAAATCTTTGGCTTGGCCCCACTGTCAAAGTACCTCACTTGATTCACATCTCTATCAAGTAGTTTGTACTTTGTATTTCATTTGGTTTTTTCATCTTATCAATATCTATTCTCAATTACTGCATGCATACTAAGTTATCATTGAGTATGAGATTCATTCAATTTTACTGTTAGTGCCCTCTAAATTGCAGGCTATACATTTCTGATTATGTTTGCTTGTTTTAAATCCTTTTTTAAATATTATGTCTCCCTGTCTTGGATTGATGAAAAGAGCAGCCCTTTGAAAGCTAGTCTGTTTATTTCGCATGAATCATATGGAGCTTGATGAATATGGCCTTGAGTTTGATTCTATGTTTTGTTTCATGCTTTGGTGTTTGGGGTGTCTTGATTCTTTTATTTTCACTTTTCACCATTTTGTCTATCTATTTCATTTATTGTCTCTTGCTGTGTTGTTTAGCATTATGATATTATTATTCTGACTAGCTATTTTTACAATTCAATGACAGAATCGTCAAATTTTCTCTCAGCTACCTGGTGATGCCAAAGTTCTTTCAGTCAAGGAATCTTCAGGAAGACTAACCGGCAAAGGAAGAGGAAAAGTTGAAGCAAAACTTTCAACGAAGAAGGCTAGTGTTGATGCTAATCCTAGAATAGGAACATCCAGTATACAAGAAACTTACAAATACTTTTGTACTCGCTTTGTCCGTCTTAATGGAATCTTGTTTACTCGTACAAGGTATATATTCTGAACATTTTCAGTTCGTATGTTCTTAGGTGCATCATTTCCATCATTTGGAGTTCATATGTTCTGACTGTTACTTTTTTGGTTTTCTTATACCATGATGATAGCCTCGAGACCTTCAATGAACTTCTTGCTGTTGTTAGCGCTGGCCTGCACAAACTTCTGTCTTCAGGGCAATATGAGGAGCTGAATTTTGGAATTGATGCTGCTGAGAATGGACTTGTCATTGTCAGAATTGTCTGCATCATAGTATTTACAATTTATAATGTGAATAAAGAATCTGAAGGTCAAACTTATGCCGAAATTGTACAGCGTGCTGTTCTTCTTCAGAATGCATTTGCTGCAGCTTTTCAATTGATGGGTTACATAATAGAGAGATGTACAGAGCTGTCTGATCCATCTTCTAGTTATCTTTTACCCGGCATTTTGGTTTTTGTTGAGTGGTTGGCTTGTTATCCAGATCTAGCAAAAGGCAACGATGTTGATGAGAATCATGCAACTCTCAGATCAAAATTTTGGAACCATTTTATATCCCTTTTGAATAGACTGCTTTTGGTTGGGCCTATGTCGGTTCTTGATGAGGAGGAGACTTGCTTCAATAACATGAGCAGGTATGAAGAAGGGGAAACCGAAAACCGACTTGCTATGTTAGAAGACTTTGAGTTAAGGGGGTTTGTTCCACTGCTTCCTGCACAAACTATCTTGGATTTTTCTAGGAAGCATTCCCTTGGAAATGACGGTGAAAAAGAAAGAAAAGCTCGGGTTAAAAGGATTTTAGCTGCAGGGAAGGCCTTAGCAAATGTTGTTAGGGTTGATCAGAAAGTGATATATTTTGATTCAAAGGAGAAGAAATTTACAATTGGTGTTGAGCATCAAGCCTCAGATGATTTTGTTCTTGCTACCTCCTATTCTGGCATGCTCAACACAGAAGACTTGCTGCAACAAAATCCAGGCGACAAATCAATGGTGGAAGTTATTCAATCAAACCAAGACCAGTATATGGAGGGAGATGAGGATGATGAAGTTATTGTTTTCAAGCCTGTTGTGTCTGAGACGCGAGCTGATGTGGTTGTCTCATCATCCCATGAGGGTTTGGAGCCTGCTCTAAAAGCATTCGGAGGGGATTTAAAATTTCATGTTAACTCTACTTCCAATCCTCTCAATAATCTAAACCATCAAACTTTGCCTGTTTCTGTTAGCAGTATGATACCTCAAAACCTGCAACCACTACAAACATCAAGGTGGATTGAGGAGGATATTTCTCTTGGTAACAATTTTAAAGGTCTTGGCTTATTTGAGAATGGGCATGTAATAAAATCTGGCCTACAAGAAGCTGTAGGCATCCCAAACCATGTAGCACTTTCTATACCTGGTCAACAATCTATCGGTGCTGATACTAACGGTGTGTTTTATGATCACCCAAAAGCTTCAGAATCTGTGGTGCCATCCAAAGTTGATGCTATTGTATCTTCTGGAGTAATTACTGATAATTTATCTGGGATTACAACATCAGCCTTGAAAGCTAGTTTGAGAAAATCCCCAGTCAGTCGACCTGCTAGGCACCTTGGACCTCCTCCTGGCTTTAGTCCTTTTCCTTCTAAACAAGGTAGTGAATACTCTATTTCAGATTCAATAAGCGGGAATCCTATTATGGATGATTACGGTTGGTTGGATGGATATCATTTGGATTCATCAACTAATGGTTTAGTCCCCAATGTGCCTCTGGCTAACTCTCAATCAAATTCTCATCAAGTCAGTAACAATGACTTTAGTAGGACGGTCAGCTTTCCCTTCCCTGGAAAACAATTTCCGTCTGTGCCTCCTCAGGTGGAGAAACAGAATGGTTGGCATGAGCATCAAACATATGACCATTTAAAATCACACGCTGATCAGCAGCTGCAACCTCAACAACAGCTCACAAATGGAAATCAGAAATTTTCTCCTCAACCTGAGCAATTTCAAGGACAAACAATTTGGACAGGCCGTTACTTTGTGTGATGTCAGTATGAGAGTATAGATGGTATGTTTGTGGCATCTATTTATTGCTTTTTGTTTGATGTCTTGCTTTCATTCTGTTCAATTATTCGGATGGTTAACTTAATTATGTATTTGAAGGATTATTGCGGATGGGCTGCATCCTTTTGCTACTCGTTCAAACTCCAGCTTTGCCTTGTTATTGGGTGTTGTTGGAGTTCCTTTGTCCTTGACTTGTTGCAGGATGTTGCTACTACAAAAGGTGAGTACCAATTTATTCTTCATTTTGTTAGTGTCTTTGACTTTGTAAAGCTTATAATTTTGCAAGAGGCTGAATTTTAGTTTTGGCAAAAAGGGTGACAAGTGGCTTTGAAGATCTCACTTTGATGGAATCCATGAAGAATCAAACCCTATTATATGCATCGATTATAGACAGCCTTATCTTGTATTTTCAAGAGGCTGATTTCGTATTGGTTTAAAAATATAATATTTTCTGTTTGGGTCTGGTCTCTAGAACTAACTTTCAAGCTGTAGGAAGTTCAGAGAATTTTGTCTGCTGCTTCTTAATTTGTTAATAATTCTAACTTTTTTCTTGATAATTATTACAGATTATGCTGAGGTCTCAGCCTGGATGAAGGAAGATAAACAAGCATCTTTACAGTTCAAAGCTCTTAAGAAGTAAATGCCTTGTCTGGTTCCATTGGCGGTGGATATGTGGTGATAAATAAAAGACTAATCCTTCAGTTGCATTGGAGCTTGTGTCTTCTGGATTGGTGGTGTTACAATGGTTCGTTCAAATCTCTAATGGAGGTGTCATGATGATGCACCTATTAGAATCGTTAACATCATCTGGTTTAAGTGATACTACATAGTGCTTCAGACTATATAGTTGGGAAAGTTGCTAGGTAAGAAGTCGGTGTTAAGTTTGGATAATGGGATATATGATGATATATAAGCATTGTGGGGACTCACTTGAGTTAGTGAGTGAGTTAATTTGTTTAGTTGTCGTGTCTTCATTAAGGATCATAATAATTTGTTGTGAGTGGTACATGGTTCATTTTCATGTTTTTATAAGTCGAGGTGATGGCTCGAACTTGCAATTTGCTAATAAATTGGTGGATAGTTGATACATGTCCATCTTGGTGTGTTATGAATATACAATGATATATAAGTTGGATTTAGCGTTTACGTTATTCTGATGTACTTCTTGTATTATTGCTAATTGTTTATTACTTATGAAGCAATACTATTTTTCAAAAAGTTTTACCAATGAATAGAAATATTTGAAATGGCACCTATTCATAAAAATGAGTATGAAATACAGTTTTGAAAAAGGTAGCCGTTGTGTGCACTTGAATCATATTAGCCGTTGGCCAAATTATGGAAAGACAATTTAATTAGAAAATGTTGTTGGCACAATGATCAATTAGGCATATATATTTGTAATAATAGGAACACGTAATGCATGTATGCAAAAAAGCCTTGCTTAAATATTATTCTTAGTGTGAGATGAAAAATGAAGTAAACATTATGGCCTATATTAGTAATTGTCAAAGTAATATATAAAACATATATTTATGGTAAAAGTAATAGTGCAGTTTTCATAATATGCAATGGCTTTTCATGCAACAAATATTTTTATGCAAATTCACGTTATATGAAAATAATTGTGAGTGTGTGATTTATTTTCATAAGAGTTTTAGCATTGTTTTATATGATGACTTAGAAAAATCCTTGTAATTATTTTTTGAGCATTCTAAGTTTTTTCATAAGTTAAGAATGATAAATTAAAGGACAAGTGTCATACTTACAAATAGTATAACCAAGAACCCTAGTCACTAATCTTTATTCTTAATCTTCATCTTGTGTCTCCATAGTTTTTCTTCTTTGTGATGCGTGTTTGTTATCATCAAAACCCAGCCAAGCCTAAGAAGGAAATCTTCTTCATGATCTCCTCCTTTTTGATGATGACAAACCATATCTTTTTTGACAATGTTTGCTCAATGAAACTCCCCCTATCTTGTATATCTCCCTCTTTGTTTTGCAATTGGATAACCTGAAGCAATTTAAGCACAAAACACAAACATACACTTTCTCCCCTTTTGACATAATCAAAAAGAAGAAAAAGGGTAAAATCCAAAGGGTCGTAATATAAGGGAAATAATAAATTTTATGTACAAATAACTTATCTTCTTCACAATGAATATTCAATCCTTCACATTATTTTATACACATGATACCAAGATTATCCGTTTTATTCGGTCATATGATGTCATACTAAAACGGAATATTCACTTTAAAAGAAATGTTGAAATAGCTTGTCAGGTTATATAAATATTTCGTTTTTTTTTATACATTTAAGAACATGAAGATTAAGTAGCATATAATTGACAACATAAAATTTCAGTTATGCACCTTAAACATACCCACAAGAAAAAACTTTACTCGGAATTCCTCATAAGGATTCATGAAAGGGTTCTGACATTTCAAATCAACCACAAGGCCCAAAGAAATTTGTCATGATGGAAAAAGGAATACCATGGTCATAGATAGATATGCATATGAATGCTCATCCCTTTCAAAGTTGTAGCCATTAATTAATCACAAATAAAATCAAAATTTGAACCATATCATATGATTTTGTATCTTGAAAAACCAATCTTAATTTGACAAGATTTGTATTTGGTCTTCAACTACCTACAAAACAATTAATAGTACTTTTTAGGTATTCATTTTTCTTTTGGGTCCTTGTGGGTTAATACCTTTCTTTATCCAAATATACTCACCATAAGGAATACCAAAGTTTCTTATGTAGCAAGTATTTAGAGTATGACCTTTTGTATTACAATAGAGACATGTTAAATTATGAGCATGATGTGAACCAAAATTATTTTCTTTGGAGAAAATATTCTTAATATTTGAATTATTTTTCTTAAAAGAATTGTTAGAATAATTTCTTCTTTTAGAATTAATTATTTGGTTCACATCCTTAGAAGAATTAACAACATGCATTTTCTTGGTTTCTATATTGTTAGAAATTGTGCTTGCTTTAACAAAGACCGTTTTATTTGTGTTTGGTTTATTAAAATTTGAAAAACCAAGTCCGGTTGTGTTTTTTGAATATCTTTGTTTACCAAGCACTTCTTCCAAACCATTGCGACCTTTTTCAAAATTTTTGATCACTTGATTTAATTCAACAATTTTTGTTTCATTTTCTTTACATTTATTACATGAAGAACTTTTAACCTTTTCTAGTTCTACTTGTGCATCAAAAGCTTTTCTTTCAAGAGATACAATTTGTTTCTTTTGCTTTGCACAAGTTTTAGAAAGATTAATACATTCTTCATACAATTCATTAAATGCATTTTGCAATTCTTCATAAGAAGGTTTAAAATTTAATTCAAAATCACTTACCTCATTTTCTTCATCATCAGAATAATGAGACACCATTAGTATCAAGTTTGCACACATTCTTCGTTTTCTTCATGTGTTGTTTCCAAAGTGTCCCATATTATTTTAATAGTTTTGCATTTAGAAATTCTGAAAAACTCATCCATCCCAAGAGGGATTGAAGAATGTTCTTCGCCTTTTTGTCAAATAATACTTTTTTGCGGTCATCATCATCCCATTATGTTTGTGGTTTGACACCAATCACACCATTTGCAATTGTAGTGGGAACATAGGGACCATTCTTGACATCATCCCAAATTTCTTCACCTTGGGCTTCTAGATACGTTGTCATACTAATTTTCCAAAAATCATAATGATCTCCGGTGAAACATGGTGGTTGGTTTGAATCATGACCTTCTCCTAAAAACCGATCAACGAAAGCCATTTTCTGGATCAAAGAAGCAAGTTATCTTTACTATTGCTCTGATGCCAATTGTAAGTTCAGATTGTAACCTAAAGGGGGTGAATTAGGTTTTTAGGATTATTGGTAAATATGAAGGTATGAAAATGGAAAGATAAAAGAGTAAGGGAAGAGAAAAAAACACAAAACAAATTATAGTGGTTCCCCTATAAACCTTATGGTCAATCCACTCCTTTCACACCCTGCGAAAGAATTCACTATGTTAGAATCTTTGTTACAAGCAATCTCACTCCAAGACCCCCTAACAATCTTTCAAACATACACACAAGAAAGAAACTCTCTCTCTCTCTTGATTACAACTCAAACACCAAACACTTTTGGTTGACTTTTAATCTCCCCGAATGAAAGAACCTTTTACAACAATCACAAGATAGCACCCCACTATCTTAAACAATAATTCTCACCAACAATGGCAAGAAACTTTACAACAAAGTAATTGAAGAATATCAAATGTATGGCTGAATATCTTTAACAATATCACTCTAACAAATGAACTTAGTGTTCAAAAAACTTTTTAATAAATGTTAAAATGTAGGCAAAGTTTTCCAAACAACTTGTATGAAAGTTTGAAAGCAAGTGATATTTAAAATGTCAATTGAGATAATTAAAGTTGTTGTGTTAAAATTGTTTTGATCCTCAATTGAATTTATAGAGACTAAGAAGTTGTTTATGAAGCAATACTATTTTTCAAAAAGTTTTACCAATGAATAGAAACATATTTGAAATGACACCTATTCATTCAAATAGTATAAAATACAGTTTTGAAAAAGGTAGCCGTTGTGTGCACTTGAATCATATTAACCGTTGGCCCAATTATGGAAAGACAATTTAATTAGAAAATGTCGTTGGCACAATGATCAATTAGGCATATATATATATATATATATATATATATATATATATATTTGTAATAATAGGAACACGTAATGCATGCATGCAAAAAAGCCTTCCTTAAATATTATTCTTAGTGTATGATGAAACCATATATAATGAAGTAAACATTATGGCCAACATAAGAATAATATATTAGCAATTGTCAAAGTAATATATAAAACATATTTTTATGGTAAAAGTAATACTGCAGTTTCCATAATAAACTATGGCTTTTCATTCAACAAATATTTTCATGCAAAATCACATTATATAAAAATAATTGCGAGTGTGTGATTTATTTTCATAAGAGTTTTAGCATTGCTTTATATGATGACTTAGAAAAATTTTTGTAATTATTTTCTGAGCATTCTAAGTTTTTCCATAAGTTAAGAATGATAAATTAAAAGACAACTACCATACTTACCAAGAGTATAACCAAGAAGCCTAGTGACTAATCTTCATTCTTAATCTTCATCTTGTGCCTTCATAGTTTTTCTTCTTTGTGATGTGTGTTTGTTATCATCAAAACCCAACCAAGCCTAAGAAGGAAATCTTCTTCACATAAAGAACCAATGAACACGTAATTTAACTAATATAGTGTTTTAAATTGTATTTTCAGTTGATTGGAAGAAAGGTCAAACCTTTGATGACCATTGGATTAACTAACCATATATAGCTTGCATAGTAAGCTAAGTCTTACTAAATTTAATTTGAATAGTATGATAGTCAAAGTATGATGATTATAGATCAAATGAACAAGTAACTTCACTAAAATAATGTTTAAATCGAGTTTCCATCCTGGAAGACGAAAGGTTACACGTTGTTGACTAAAACTGTAGATAGCTTGGTTTGTAAGTTAAGTGTTACTATAGTTAATTAGACTAGTGTATAAGTTAAAGTAGGATGAATATAGAACCAATGAACAAGTAACTTGACTAAAATAGTGTTTTAAATTTTATTTTCATTCGATTGGAAGAAAGGTCATACCTTTGATGACCGTTGGATTAATTAACGATACATAGCATGCATAGTAAGCTAAGGGTTACTAAATTTAATTTGAATAGTATGATCGTCACACTGTGATGATTATAGATCAAATGAACAAGTAACTTGACTAAAATAATGTTTAAATCGAGTTTTTATCGTGGAAGACGAAAGGTCACACCGTGTTGACCAAAACATTAGATAGCTTGGTTTGTAAGCTTAGTCTTACTATAGTTAATTAGACTAGTGTATAAGTCAAACTAGGATGAATTTAGAACAAATGAACAAGTAACTTGACTAAAATAGTGTTTTAAATTGCATTTTCATCCAATTGAAAGAAAGGTCAAACCTTTGAAGACCATTGATATAACTAACCATAGATAGCTTGCATAGAAAGCTAAGTCTTACTAAATTTAATTTTAATAGTATGATAGTCAAAGTATGATGATTATAGATCAAATGAACAAGTAACTTGACTAAAATAATGTTTAAATCGAGTTTTCATCCAAGAAGACGAAAGGTCACACTTTGTTGACCAAAATCGTAGATATCTTGGTTTGTAAGCTAAGTCTTACTATAGTTAATAAGACTAATGTATAAGTCAAAGTAGGATGAATATAGAACCAATGAACACGTAACTTGACTAAAATAGTGTTTTAAATTGTAGTTTCATTCGATTGGAAGAAAGGTCAAACCTTTGATGACCATTGGATTAACTAATCATATATAGCTTGCATAGTAAGCTAAGTCTTACTAAATTTAATTTGAATAGTACGATAGTCAAAGTAAGATGATTATAGATCAAATTTAATCACGATTTAAGACCGACCGATTATGATAATGTAGCCTTTTGGGACTGTATCACAGGAATAGGACAGTATAACTCTCGGTCCAATAAGGCTAGTAACATCCACAACCCAGTGCTTAGTGTAACGCCCCATTTTTATTTAATTATTTTTAGTTGATGTTTGAGTATTTTTATATGATTTTATATGACTATATTTGACATATATGATTTAGATATGATTTTATGTGAAATATATGACTTGGTATGAATTGTGTGATATTTGGTGTGATGATAATTTATTATATGATTTATGGTGTTGTGTTTTATTTAAATAAATGTTGTTTGATTATTTTATTTATTTAGTAAAAAGGTAGAAAATAGTATTATTTGGTTTAAAGGGAATTAAGTATAATTATGAGGAATAAGTGGGAGTTAAGGAAATAGGAGGGGGTTATAGTTTACAATAAAAAGAAAAGGAGAGTCAGAAAGAGTTTTACGTACAATTGAAAAAAAAGAGAGAAAGTGAGTTTTTGAGAGAAGAAGAGGAGAAAACCTAGAACCAAGAGAAGAGGCTAGAAGAAGAGAGATGAACGCAGCTTAATTCAGGAATCATAATCTAAGGTAAGGGTGGGATTCCTTCAATAATATGTATATATAATTTTGATTGTTGATGAAATTGTGTTCTAGGTTTAGGGTTTAGAAAGTTTATGATAATTGATATGATGTGATGAATTGTGTTGTTTAATGCATGTTTCTGTGTTGTTTTGATTGTTATGTTGTATATAGAACCTGTAAACATTGTTCTCTATCAAATTTGGGATTTGGGTAGATGAAATTTGGGTTTTTGAGTGAAAAATAGAGTTTTCCCGAGAGCTACCTTTGACAGCATACCCTGTTCCATGTTGTTGCGTCTTTTGCATCAGTTTCTGTTTCGAACTAGCTTTTGGTGTAAACACGAAAGTTGTAGGTATGAATGTTAGCTTTCTAATGCCGTTGGTCTGACGTCAAAATGATTTATAGAACTTGATTTATGGTCAAATTACTGAACGTAGGTCACAGTGAATTTTTATGAATTTCAGCACAACTTTGTCCGAATTTGAAATGAAAACTGGTATTTATTGGTACATAATTGGTCTTAGGTGTAAACATGAAAGTTTTTGATAATTGAGTTAGCTTTCTAATGGCACTGGTTTGACTCGAAAATGAGTTTCATATTTTGAGTTATGATGAAAATACTCCAAGGAGGTCTTAGTGAAATCTTATGAAAATTCAGCATAACCGTTTCTAAGTTAATCCAAAACTTATGGAATGATTCCAAAGCTCAAAACTAGAAGTACTATGAGTTCAATTAGGGTGTTTAAGAGTATTTAACCTATGTTGTGAGTCGACCCTTGGGGTAGGAATGAAGGTTGTTAATGATTATAATGAGGTTCAGAGAGGCTGAATAAGATGATTTATATTGATGATTTACTTTGATGATTAAATGTGAAAATATTTATATATTGTGAAAGACGTTGATATGAAATTGTAATTGTTATATATGATGATTATTATTGATGGTGACTTGCTGCAAATTATTGTTGATGTTGCCTTGCTGCAAATTATTTGATGGTGTTGCCTTGCTGATGTGATGTATTAATATCATTAAGATGCTAATGTTGGTTAAGTTGTTTAAGTTGTAAGATGTTGATCCAAATTATTGGAGTCATATGAGATGTCTAAGTTGTTAAGCTGTTAAGATGTTAGGTCAATTGCATACTCATTTACGTTGGGTGAGGGCTTGATGCTCTGTAAATGTATATTTATACATAATACGTGACGGAAGAGGGCTTGATGCTCTGTGAGCCTATTTACGCTCAATATATTGGGGGCTTGATGCCCTGGTTGGTACCACATGCATGAGGTCTAAGTGTTGCATAGTCGTGTCGTGTCGTTTGTGAAGTGATGATGTAATTGTGAAGTGATGATGTAATTTGCAAAGTGATGATGTATTCGTGATGGTGTAATTGTGACTTGTTGATGTATTTATGACGTGGTTGAAGTATTTGTGATGTTATGAGGTACTTGTGAATGTTTGAGATGTTTTCGTTATATGTGATGATTTGTTGATGTTGTTGATATTGTTGTTGTTGATTATTTATTGTTGTTGTTTCATCGATTTGATGAATTATATATTATTACTATTGAATGTGTTTCTCACCCCTTCTGTTGGAATTGCCGCCTTGTGGGCAAGTGCAGGTAACCAAGATTAGGTGCAGTCGTGTGAGGCATTCCTCACTGTGTCTTAGGTTCTCTGATACGTAACGGGATGAGAGTTAATTGTTGAATTTTCATTCCTTTATGTATCAATTTTGGAACTATATTGTTGGAACATTTATTTATTATTAAGAGGATTATTGAAACGATTATTTATGTTGGGGCCTTTGTGCCAAGATTTTGTTGAAGAAGATTTATTATGTTGAAAGAATTTTTCCGCTGCAATTATTTATGAGATTAAAGTCGTTGAAGTTAAATAGTTTTATTTTCTATTTAACAAATTTTGAAAAGTAGTGTGACATGCCCGTATTTGTGGAACTCTGATTATATATTCTTTATTAAACGTTGTTTTGGGAAACGGGGTGTTACACTTAGGTATATTAAGAGGGTTATGGCTTGCACAATCTAGGGTAGGAAAGAGGTAGGACCAACTAGGATGGATGAGTTCTTTATGACGTGGGCTATGATTTATGTCCGCCCTGTGAACACCTGTTACTATTTGCTTGATCATCTCTCCTTTATAGGTAAAAAGAGATCGGATGACAAAGGTGAGAAAGTGGTGGGTGGCATCATCACCTTCATTGCTAGGCAGTTCGGTGTGGGGGAAGACAAAGGGATCAATCGGATAGAGGGAAACAATAGGCTTGATATAGATACCCTCATCTCTATGTTTTTCATTAAACCTCACCCCCCACCAACATGACCTATGAGCTGCGACTCAACGTGGCCAATTGCTTGTTTATTCTTCCTAACCCACCTCGAACTAACCCCGAGGTGGCAGAAAATTTGCTTTATTTTGTGCCTATACAGGTACAAGAAGGCCATGAGAAGGATGTCGGGCACATGCAAGATGAGCTGATGCACCATGAGCAAGAAGCCGGGGTGCAATTTGGTGATGATAGGTGCACATGGGTCCAAAATGAGATTCAACGAATGAGCACCGATTTAAAAAGGCAAGGTGCCGAACTTTCAGGGCTACATGGTGATTTCCAAAGGGGCCACAATAAAGTGAGCTTTATCTTTTCCTTTTTCTTTCTAGTCTCTTCTTCTTTTCTTTCAAATCATTGAGGACAATGTTTCACCCAAGTATTGGGGGAGCCACAATAAAGTGTCTGGTTTAGGGTCAAGTGTCGTAGTGTTTCCAAACTCCCTTGAATTTTGATTTTTTGTTTTGTATTATTGCGAAAGGCATGCAAGCAGCTTGATTTTTAATGTAAATTGGGACAAATTTTTTTTGTTAAGTCTCTTCCATATGGTTGTTTCTTTTGTACACGAAAGGGATTTCTTGTGTTTTTAGTGTTCTTGTTATGCCCACATCTTGTTTTGAGTGAAAATTCTCTTTGAGAAAAGCACAAAGTTGTAGTCTTTGATTAATTGTGTAGGTAGGTATTTTAAGGAGCACGTTCTAACTTCAATGGTAAAATAACCCTTTAAAGTTTTCAGAGTAAAAGTAGTATAAGTTAGTGTGGGGGAATAAAAGATCAAAAATAAATAAATAGGGGTGGAAGCAAATATATAAATAAGGGAGCATCACTAACTCTAGGGGGGCAAGAGCTACCCTACCCGACTTCCTATGTGAAGGTGGTGTTTCTCTGACAACTAAAAGTAGCTTCCACAATTCCCTATAAAAAATCTCAAAAAGGGGTCAGAATGAATAAATAATTAGGGGACATCATTGACTCTAGGGGGCAGGAGCTACACTACCTGACTTCCTACGTGAAGGTGGTGTCTCTTACACCATAATAAAATTTATGCAGTTCCCCGGGATGTATAAATGCCTAATGATCTTAATGATTCCCATCTCTCTTATATGAAATGAAGAAAGACCTTTTCTCGGTTGTTTTAGTGTTTAGGTTAGAACCTATTTCCTCATAATATCTCATACACAGGCATAAGAAAAGGGCTGGACTACACACACACACACACTCACTTAAGACTTGTTTGTTGGGTTGAATAAGTTCATAAAAAATGCTTGAAGTTGTGATTAGTGTACGTTTAGAATAAAGCCTTGGAGGAGACAAGTGTTTTAATTGAATTGTCATATATTATTCTTGTTTTTGCTGCTAATGTTTATGCCTTTTGCTTGAGGACAAGCAAAGATTCAAGTATGAGGGAGTTTGATGAGTCAATAATTAGTCGTTTTTAGGTGTTGATTTTAATCTTTTTTATTTAGAATCTAATCGTTTGTTATTTATTATTTGCAACTATTTTACTACAATTGCATATTATTATATTTTAGGAACGAATTTATGAAAAGATTGATTCTTGCGGAAACAGAAAGGGTTTTGAGCTTGATTCAAGGAGAAAAGGATCTAAAATATTATTTGGAGCTAAAATTATAAAGATCTAGTGCAAAAATATCCAAGCCAACAAAGTTTCAAGCCAATTGCCAAAGACAGAAGCTTGGCACGGTCCGTGCCACCACATGCACGGCCATGCACGACTGTTGGCCCTCCTTTTGTTGCTTTTTCTAGAGTGTTGGCACGACTCGTGCCACCACAGGCACGACCGTGCCAAGTTCCTAGATGCCTTTTTAGTGTATTATTTGTCCTAAAGCCCATGGATTTTCTTGTGTAACACTCCAATGATACATTGCTTAGGTTTTAAGTCAGTAATTAAACTATAAATAGAGCAGCTAGCAGACATATCAATTCATCTTTTCATTCTTGGAATAATAGTGACAATTGTTCTTTTGAATAAAAGTTCTTTTTATTTTATTTTATTTATTTTATGTTCTTCTTCTTCTTCTTCTTCTCCATGTCTACTATGATCATGAGTGACTAGACTTCTCTTGTCTTGGGATTGTTGGATAAATCTAATGACAGAATCCTAATCAACCCAAACCTAAAAACATAATTTTATGTAACCCTATTTTCTAATCTAATTTCACCGTTTTTATAATGAA
Source organism: Medicago lupulina (assembly GCA_958299785.1). Taxonomy (NCBI): domain Eukaryota; kingdom Viridiplantae; phylum Streptophyta; class Magnoliopsida; order Fabales; family Fabaceae; genus Medicago; species Medicago lupulina. The sequence continues at coordinate 52,938,065 of OY283144.1, read as the reverse complement.
TTAACAAGTACGAAATTCAATACGAAAGTGGAGGGTTAATACTTGTTAATTCATAATCACAAATATCAAAGCGATGGATCGAAAGATAAAGTTTTGATATTGGAACAAGTGAAATTTGACAAGGATTGCGAAACATGAGAATAGTCTAGCAAACCTTGAGACATATAAAGTTTCGAGCTTCAAGGATTTCAATAGCAATCAACCTTGTGAATAGGCGTGATTGCTAGCGAAACACACTCACTGAGACCGAAAGGAGATGTCATAGGCTAAAGAGAAACTTGTCTTTAGAAAACAGGTCTAACATAAGATTCTAGGTTTAGGGTTTGGTTTGTGAAGGGTTTGTCGCCAAGATGAACCAATAATCCCAAGGCTCTCTTTTATTATTATTTTCTTAAAACTAAATCAATTCTCAACTTTTGAACTTTCCTTCTAACCATTGTTTAAAAGTAAATTAAATTCAAACTCCCTGTCGGAACGATACTCTTTTTACTACTTCGGTAAGCCGTGCACTTGCGGATTTACACTATCACTAACAAAGCACTTTCACCAGATTCATACCTACACAACGAAGTCCTACACCTCCGTCCATACAAAGCTTCAAATGATGCCATCCTGATACTTGAATGAAAACTGTTGTTGTAAGTAAACTCAACCAACGGTAAACATTCGACCCAACTGACACCTTGTTCCAAAACAAGAGCTCTCACCAAATCTTCCAAACTCTGAATCGTTCTCTCCGTCTGACCATCAGTCTGAGGTTGATAAGCAGAACTAAACCTCAACTTAGTTCCCAAAACAGCTTATAAACTCTCCCAAAACTTAGAAGTAAACCTCGAATCCCGATCTGACACAATACTAGAAGGAATACCATGCAACCTGACAATCTGCTCAATGTAGATCTCAGCCAACCTCACTACAGACATACCGGTCTTGATAGGAACAAAATGCGCTGACTTCGTCAACCGATCAACAATCACCCAAATCGAATCAAAACCCTTCACAGTATTCGGCAATGCTCCAACAAAGTCCATAGAGATACTATCCCACTTCCACTCCGGCACAAACAACAGTTGCATCAAACCCGATGGCTTCTGATGTTCAATCTTCGACTTCTGACAAACCAAACAAGCATACACAAACTCTGCTATATCCTTCTTCATTCCGGGACACCAGAAAAACTTGTTCAAATCCTGATACATCTTCGTCGCTCTTGGATGAATACTCAGACTACTCCTATGACCTTCGTCCAAAATACGCTTCTTAAGTTCAGGCACATCAGGCACACACACTCGGTCACGAAACATCAAAACACCATTCTCATCCAATCTGAAATCCACACCTTTGCCTTGATTGAACAATACCACATGATCTACAAGTTCCAAATCCTCTTTCTGACCTTTTTTGATCGCTTCCAAAATGTTACTCGTCATCTTCAACATTCCCAACTTCACACCTCCAGGCGTAAACCCACAAACCAAACTCAAATCCTGAAACTGCTTGATCAACTCCAACTCCTTAACCATCAAAGCAGACATGTGCAAAGATTTCCTTCTCAAAGCATCTGCCACCACATTCCCCTTTCCTGGATGATAGCTTAACTGAAAATCGTAGTCCTTAAGAAATTCCAACAACCGTCTTTGTCTCATATTCAACTCTTTCTGATCAAACAAATACTTCAAACTCTTGTGGTGAACACTTCAAACTTAGAACCATACAAATAATGCCTCCAAATCTTCAACACAAACACAACTGCCGCGAATTCCAAATCATGAGTCGAATAATTCTTCTCATGCACTTTCAACTGCCTTGACGCATAAGCTACAACCTGACGATTCTGCATTAACACACCACCAAGACCCATCTTCGAAGGATCACAATACACAACAAATGATTCCTTTGGATTTGGCAAAATCAACACTGGCACTGAAGTCAACCTCTTCTTCAACTCTATAAAGCTCTTTTCACGGTTAGCATCCCAAACATACGCTTGTCCTTTCCGAGTCAACTGCGTCAATGGCAACGCCAACTTAGATAATCCTTCAATAAACCTCCGATAATAACCTACCAACCCAGGAAAACTTCTAACCTCAAAAACACACTTCAGAGACTCCCACTGCAACACTGCATCAACTTTCGACGGATCCACCGCAATGCCACCTTTTGAACTCACATGACCAAGGAAACTTACTTCCCGCAACCAAAACTCACAATTCGACAACTTGGCAAACAACCGCTTCTCCTTCAAGACTCGCAACACAATCCTCAAATGCTTGGCATGCTCCTCCTTAGACTTCGAATACACCAAAATATCATCTATAAACACCACCACAAACTGATCCAGATAAGGATGGAAAATTCCATTCTTATAATCCATGAAGACATCCGGCACATTAGTCACACCAAATGACATCACAGAATACTCATAGTGACCATACCTCGTTCGGAACACAGTTTTTGATATATCTTCCGCCTTCACTACTCTTATTTGATGATATCCTGACCTCAAGTCGATCTTACTAAACACCTTTGCTCCAACCAAATGATCCATCAAATCATCGATCCTCAGAAGCGGATACCGATTGTTGATTGTCACCTTGTTCAACTGTCGATAATCCACACACAACCTCATAATACCATCATTCTTCTTTACTAACAACACTGGGGCAACCCACGGAGAAACACTTGGCCTAAAGAATTGCTTCTCGAGCAACTCTTCCAACTGCTTCTTCAACTCACCCAACTCTAATGCAGACATCTGATACGACACAATCGAAATAAGACTTCTTCCTGATACCAAATTGTCGCGTCATTTTTTGGAGATCATCGCTACTTAATTAACTTTGACTCACTAATTATTTCACGACTTTGAAAAAAATATATTTAGATGGGGTCCAGGGGTTGGTTACATAAAGGGAAGGTATTAGCACCCTTTATGTTCGTAGTACTCTAGGAGAACCTTTTGACTTTATTTTACATTTTGTGCTATAAACTTACTTAATTTTTTGAGGAAAAGGAGAATGGTGAATAAAGAAAATAAAGAAGTCTATTATCTACATTTTGTTATTGATTTGGAAGGACCATGTCCTTTGCCTACGTACCTGTAAGGGATCAAAACCTCATAGTTCGGGGTAAAAATTAACATTTGATTTGTTTTGTGTTTTTTATTAGTTTTGAAAAAGGTTTTAAAGTGGAAAGTCAAATGGAAAAATAAGCTTGTTTGTGTTTTTTATTTTAAAGGAAAATTACTCAAAATAGGAATTAAATTGATTAACATTTGATTAAGAAAATAAAAATAAAATGGATCACTTGATTTTTGAATCAAGGTTTATTATGAAAATATTTTTTGTGATTTTTAGATTATTTGCATGTTTTTGTTGTTTTTGAATATTAATTAAAACATAAAAATAAAGCTAACGTGACAATAAAAAGAAGCGCGAGGAATTTCTGTAGTGACGTTGGATCACCACGAAAACCCTTTAATCTAACCTAATTTGTTTTGCATTTTTCAATATATATATATATATATATATATATATATATATATATATATATATATATATATATATATATATATAAAGCAGGAAAAATAAAAGGACACACGCACGCACACGTTTTCTCATTTATATTTACATTGGACCTAAACACATTCTAATTGCTGGAAAATAAATGACAATAATTAAAATGCTAAATAGAAATAAAATGAAATGCAAAAATGCTAAACAAGAAATAAAATGCAAGAAAAAAAAAAGAAAACAAAGGAAGGGACAACCAAAGGGACAAAATTACCGAAGAGACAAAATTCCAAAGGGACTTTTCCGAAGGGACATAAAAAGAGGGAGAAAAAAAGAATAGCTAGTCAACAGAAGCTTAATGAGGGAGAAGAGAGAAAAGTTCTTTGACAACTCAAGAGAACTTTTGGTGTCTTGAAGTGTGAAATGAGAGCTATATTTATAGGTGAGGAGGTTGATGAAAATGTAAAACTGATTTAATGGATTTTGATGGAGATTGAATGGTGTTTAATGGTGAATTTTGAAAGAGGAATGTGAAAGTTGACACTTGACTTGGAATTTTTTGCACCTTGGACATTTTATTTTTGGACATATTCTAAGTAATAAATAAAAACAAAATAACCTAAAAAAACAAAACAAAATAAAAATAAAAATAAAATAAAATAAAATATGGAAATAAAATAAAATAAAAACTACTAAAAATAAATAAAAAAGACTAATAATAAAATAAAAAAGGGCTTAGTACTCTATGGGTCAAAAGACATATGAATGGATGGTTTTAGGTCAAAAATTGGGGTATGACAGATGCCCCTATTTAAGTTTCTTCGTCCGGAGACTAGAAGATGAAATCTTCGATTAGACGGGCCGAAGAGACTTAAATACAGAGTACACAATTTTTGACCTAAGATGCTATGAAAATGCTTGTGAAATGCTTGTGGTGCAATTATGAATGCAGGACGGCAAAAATGATTTGACTGGAGATAAAAAACAACAACAGGATACCCAAGTTCATTTGAAGAAAGGGATTCGACTCCAATAGGGGGTGATGTAGTTTTAGCGGGGAAAATGTTTGTCTACTGTCGTATTGATAGCTGTATGAAGACAAATGACATGTATTACCTACTACCCGTATGATAGCTGTATGAAGGTAAGATGAAAAAGGATATTCTCTACTGTCTGTAAGATAGCTGTATGAAGACAAATGACGTGAATTATCTACTACCCGTATGATAGCCGTATGAAGGTAAGTTTGAAAAAGGCATTGTCTACTACTTGTAAGATAACTGTATGAAGACAAATGACTGAAATGTTGTCTACTATCTGTATGATAGCTGTATGAAGACACTAGGGACGACATTTATGAGAAACTGTAGGATAATCGCAAAATTGTTCGTTTGTTAGAACTTGCCACTTGACATATGGTAAAATGAAAATGCAGGGTTCTCATTTGTTAGAACTTGTTACTTGACAATGGTAAAGGTAAAATCAAGTTGTCCATTGTTTAGGACTGACCACTTGAAACATGAAAAAGTAAAACTCAAGTTGTCCGTTATTGAGGATTGACCACTTGAAACACGATAAAAGGTAAACTCAAGCTGCCACTTGAAACAAAAGGTAGACTCAAGCTGTCCGTTGTTTAGGAATTGCCACTTGAAAAAGAAAGTAGACTCAAGCTGCCAGTTGTTTAGGACTTGCCACTTGAAAAAAAAAGGTAGACTCAAGCTGTCAGTTGTTTAGGACTTGCAACTTGAAACAAAAGGTAGACTCAAGCTATCCGTTGTTTAGGACTTGGCACTTGAAACAAAAGGTATACTCATGCTGTCTGTTGTTTAGGACTTGCCACGTGAAACAAAAGGTAGACTCAAGCTGTGCATTGTTTAGGACTTGCCACTTGACACTGACGGTTGACATCTCTTGACCAGACACACTGGGGATGACCCTTTTGATGATAATAAGATTTTGTCAGCTGTTCGTTTGTAGAATCTGCCGCTTGGCATAATGATGAGTAAGGACCGATGTAACACCCCGTTTCCCAAAAAGACGTAATAATAATATTATCAGTAAAACATAATCAGAGTTATCAACATTCCACGGAGCATTACACTACTTTTTCAAATTTCGTTTAAATAGAATGTAAAAACTATTTAAAAACATCTACACATTTCATCATATTAAAATTCTGCAGCGGAAAATCTTTAATTAGAAATCTTATGCAACAACTACATCATATCCTTGGCACTAAAGGCCATCAACATAGTAAAATTATCCAACAATTAAATCTCAACAACATCGTCTTCAAAAGAAATGATACATAAAGGAACGCAAGACAAGACAACGATTCCCCATCCCTACTATGTATCAGAGCCCTAGACGCAAGAGCCAACATCACTAATCTTCGCTACCTGCACTTGCCCACGAGGCGGCAATTCCAGCAGAAGGGGTGAGTTCACAAATCAAAAGTAATATACAGATATATGAATCATCAAAGTAAATTGAAACAACAACAATTCATAACAACTATCAGCAACAGCATCATCAATATCATATCAAATTTATAATTTAAATTCATCTTTGATTAACATCAACAACAACAACGCTTGTGGCGACATCGCACCAACAACAATTCCAACAGGACAACTCACACCTACAACTAATGCAAGACTCCATCAACATCTAATGCATTATGCATGTGGTACCATACTACGCGCGTTGAATGCTAAGCATTCCAGGGCAATAAGCCCCCAACAGTTGGATGGTTAAAGCATCCCAGGGCAATAAGCCCCCAACAGGTGAACGATAAAGCGTTCCAGGGCAATAAGCCCCCAACAGGTGAATGATAAACATTCCAGGGCAATAAGCCCCCAACAATGCATATGAGTATGAATGACTCTATGGTGTATATCTGCATACAACCCAACAACATCTAATGGTGCATATCAGCATGCAACCAACAACAACTACTTAGGACATCAACTAATGTGTCTAACAACTAAGACACCCTCCCCAACTGGATAACACCATTCAACATAATCAAAAGCAACTCAAGTTTAGCAAAATATAATTATTTTCATGTAAACATACATTAATCCATCTTAACCATTTTCATATATAAGTTTTATCATCTAAACAATTCTTAATAAATCCAATAAACAAGTTAGGAAGCTTAGGTTTGGGTTTGGAACACTTAGAAAAATTACACAAAATGGTCGTTTAGGACCAACTTCGCTTGAGCGAAGCACGATTCGCTTGAGCGAGTCAAATGACGAAAGTCTGGGTGTTCATCGCTTGGGGCTCGCTTGGCGTTCGCTTGAGCGAACCAAATGACGAAAGTTAGATTCTTGTTCGCTTGGCGCTCGCTTGGCGCTCGCTTGGGGTTCTCTTGGGGTTCGCTTGAGCGAGCAGGCAAAATTCTGAACTGGGCACAGAAAGGTGTCGCTCGCTTGAGCGACAGCATGGCTCGCTTGAGCGAGTGTTCATCTGGGCAGAATTTCAAACTACGATTTTCTAAGCCCTAAATCATCCAAAAACCCAATTTTGATCCCCCAAACACCCAAAATGAATTAGAACAATGTTTATAGGTTCACTACACATCAAAACAACAGAAACATCTCATAGAAACATCATCAATCATGCATAATTCATCAACAATGGCATTTTTTATATTTCTTAAACCTAGAACAACAATCACCAATTTCAATATATTTTCATGAAGGCACATACATATATATTAACAATTGAAAAGTAAACCCACCCTTACCTTAATTCAGCAAATTCTACAGCAAATGGATGAATTTCCCTCTTCCCAGTTCTTCCCTTGGCTTCTTCTCTCTTTCTCCCAAAACTCTTGTTTTGTTCTTACTGTACGTACAATTTTCTTTCCTTACTGACTTTCCTATTTTCTTTTTCCACAAAGTGTAACCCCTCTTTTTACTCTTAACTCCACACTAACTTTCTATTAAGTCTCCTTTAATTCTCATTACCCCCTTAATTCTAATAGTTACTATATTTCTCCTATTTTCATAAATAATAAAAATCATACAAATAATTATATAATAAATATTAACACATCCAATATTCACATAAATTATATAAAATACATAAACATATTAAATTCAACCAAAAATAGTAAGATAACAACTAGGGCGTTACAACCGAACTGAAAGGATACGACCAAACAAGACTCTGGGCGACTAATACAATCATGTATGAATGATGTTGTGTATTTGCTTTGTATGCATGAATGTATGTATATGTGAAAGTATTAATGCATGATTGTCTAGATCTATGAATGTATGAATGTATGTATGTAACTTGTACGACTGTATAAACTGGATATGATAGGTGACTCGATGAAACGAGACAAGACGGGTAAGCTGGGAAGTGGACCGACATTGCAGTACAAACACTCAGCAAGCTTCCTTGGAGATGGTATTATTGGGGACCAATTGAGCTACTTACGGGGTAAAACCCGACATAAAGTAACAACTGATGCCTCCTGGGGATAAAGCCCACTGTTTTACCAAAAGTCTGGGAGAAGTCGCCATTTGTAAACCGGCGCAGAGCGTTCTTCTACTCGTATGCCTCAGCAGTCATGCTTTTCTTTTGTTTTCTCTTTGAAAATCTCTAACTTTTGCCTGGACCACCCTTTCGGGTTTTCAGTCCACCGGGAGTATATTCCTTTTTTGCACTCCTAATTTTTGCATGAACCGCCTTTCTGGGCTTTCAGTCCACCAAGACGCTATCTATTGCCTAAGCCGCCTTTTCAGGTTTTCAGCTTAGCGAGCTCTTTTTTTTTGTACATTTTTTTTTGTATTTATGGTTTATGACTGCATCTTGCTCAAAGAAGAGGTTCTCTCCATAGTGCTTACCCATGTTTCTCTTCTGCAGTGTAACTGTTCTCGAGGCGGATGCAGATGTACGCTTCACTTAGTCACGAGTTCACAGAGAGTGTGTTTTTTGTTCACACTTTTCAAAAGATGTAAAAAAGTTTTGTATTTTGAAATGTTTTGCTTTAAGTATTGCCATAAAAAATAGAAGAAATTTTGCTAATAGAATAAATGAGAGTTCCAAATAAATGGGCACAGGCTCAAATTTGATGAATTGACTAGTGACCTGCCAATGGCATGGTTCCACAGATCTTTGAATTTTTTTGGAAAAAGGTAAATATAATGGGGAGGTACATTGAACACAATAACTATTATACTCCATAACAACTTTGAATGCCCCTGTTTCGAGTCTTTGATCTGCAGATGCTTCGAACTGAAAGTCATTTGATAGCTGATATGCCCCAAGTGAATTGTGTCTGACTGATGCAGTTACTTTGTCATGATCCTTAATTTTTGCATGGATTGCCTTTTTCAGGTTTTCAATCTATCAGGATAATCATTTTTCTTCATGTCTCTAATTTTTGCCTGGACCGCCCTTGCAGGTTTTTAGTCCACTTAGACGCTCCTTTTTGCCTAAGCCGCCTTTTTAGGTTTGCGACTTATCGAGCTTTTATTTTTTGGATAGAGTATTTCTTGACTGCACCGACATTCATAGGATGTGTGAGTTTGTCACCATCCAAAGTTGTAAGAGTCATTGCACACGAGCTTTCATAGTTAGGCGCCCATTTGCCCCTGGAGTATGGCTGAAAAAGTAGTACCTTTTTTGGGCACAAAGTCTCTTTCTTGAATTTCACGGGGACGAACCTTCTTGTTGGAAGTCTGTTTCAACCTCTTTTGATGTAGTTGTACAAGGTCGTCATGCCTTTTAAGTTTAATCAAGCTGGGATTCCAGCAGAACTCCTACTGACGGGACTTCAAATCCCACGGGAGGCATGGCCTCCATGTTGTATACTGAGGGAAGGAGGGGGTTGCCCTTGTTGAAATGTGTGTTGAAGCACGATTCCCCTGTGAGGCAACGATAACATCTCATGTCGGTCTTTGCACGTGACTGCCATCTTCTGGACAATCTTTTTTATTTTTGTTTCTAGCTTCGACGACTAAGATGCCCCGATATATGAGAGATCTTGTCGGGAATCTCTTCGCCATCCTCTTCTTCATCTTCGGATGTATGGAACTCAAAGTCGGAAAAGAGTACATGGTTAAAGTGTTCAACGGGTTTATTAAATGCATGATTTGACTATTGATTTTGACAAGTAAGTATAAGTTATGATTACGCACTTTTGAGAATGATTAAAGATTTTTTTTTTTTGGTTTTTTGTATTACCATTTTTCTAGGAAAAAGCACAAAATAAAATAAAGCAAAGTCGGGATCGAGACGATTTTTTATTGATGATGACAATTCATAAAGCAAAAAGCCCTACACAAGTTCACTTTCGTCTCGGGCGGGACAAAAGGATTTTTGAAAAGCATAAAACAAACAAACAAACACATTATTTGAACAACTGAGTAATAGAAGGAACATCAAAAGCGACCCAATTACGGCTACACGCTCAGATTCAAATTCTTGAAAGGCAAAACATCAGCGTCGATAAGCTTTTATACTTCAATCTTCAAGGAGAATTAGTGCTCCTCGTCATGACCTTGTGCCCCTTGATGGAAAGCACAAAAGAGATCAGGTCTCCAACGAGCCGACAATTTCTTAGGTATCGACGGAGGTGTCTAGTCTGGACAAGGTTTTCCCTAAGCAAGGTGGGCAGCAGCTCCGCATATTTCATTGGGATCAGATCATATTGTGGTGCTTTATGAGCCTGATGTTGAGGTTGACATTTTACCATGCGCACTTCATGGTCTTTCCTTTTTGAACTGTCAGCGGGAACACTTTCTTTGATCAATCGTCCTTCTCGGACCCCTTCTTCCTGACGCATACCTATGCTCACCATCTAAGAAAAGTCCTTGGGCACACTTCTGACCATCATCTCATAGTAGAATTGACTAAGAGTTTTTAAGAAGAGTTTGGTCATTTCCTTCTCTTCTATACGAAGGCTGACTTGGGCAGCGATATTCCTCCACCGTTGGGCATATTCTCTGAATGTCTCATTGTCTTTCTGAGTCATAGCCTGAAGATCACTTCGGTCCAGAGCCATGTCCACGTTGAATTTGTATTGTTGCACAAAGGCTTCATGCAAGTCATTGAAAGTTCGGATTTCCGCACGATCCATATTCATGTACCAGTTCAGTGCGGCACTAGTTAAACTGTCTTGAAAGTAATGGATGAGGACCTGATGATCATTGGCATACGTGGACATTTTTCTCACATATATCGTCAGATGGTCTTTAGGGCAGGAAGTCCCTTTGTATTTCTCGAAGTCTGGGAGCTTGAACTTGTGGGGTATCTGGACATTCGGCACCAAGCATAAATCATAAACATCCTTCTTGAATACTTCTTTCCTGCGGAGGGCTTGCATTTCACGGTACATCTCATCATACTTCTCTTGTAAATCATGCACTCGATCATAAGCCCCCACACTCCCTGAATGGAAGATGGGTTCTTCATTTTGCAGAACCGTATGGATCGCAGGTACTGAATAGGTTAGAGGGGTTGTTGCAAGAGGCGGAGAAATAGGAATGACATTTTGAGCAATAGGCAATTGAGCTTTTGAGACATAAGGACGGAAAACTTCACCAAGGCTAATAGGTACACCCCAGGGACGACCTTCAGGTATGGTTTGCTGTTGAGTATTGAAGGACACTATCCAACCAGGAACGACAGAAGGACCTGCTTCAGCCTGAGTGTTGATAGGAGGAGGTGGTGGTGGCAAATTCTGTGCAGTTGTCAATAATTTCACCAGTTGAGTCAATTCCTCCATCTTGGTCTTCATGGATGTGAATTCCTCCATCTTAGCCTTCATGGATGCCAGTTCTTCACGGAGTACCTGATTCTCTTGTTAAAGACCTTCCATTTTTCTGATACTTGCCCGAGTGTTTGTTTGTGCGAGTCGATTTCAGATGAGGATGCCAAGCCACTTTGAAAAGGGTTGACCCTTTTATGGAAAAGAAAAAATTTGCGAGACTCGGATTTGAAACTATGGAATGCAAGATGATGCATGATGTTTATGCAAAAATAGACACATTTTTTTTTGAAGGGTTTATCAAAGTGAATTGTAAACATTGCAGAGGAACATGGTTTTATTTGAAAGTTGTGAAGATATCACAATAGGTCCCCCTTTCAAAAGTAAGAACGAAACCAAGGAAAAAGTTCTTGACAAAAGCCAAAGCTTAGTTAAAATTTTTGAAGTTGTATTTCTTGGTGTCCTTTCTTACAAGGTCTGTTCTTCCTTGATGTTTGCAAGAAACTTTTCTAAATCCTTCGATATTTGATGAAAAAAGTTGTTTATGAATGAATGCATGATCATGTTAAAGAACTGAGAAAACATGGTGGGGTTAAGTCCATAATGTTGGAGCCAAGGGTAAACACGCCATTTGGTATGAACTATTCTTTCACCTGTACCTGTATCATGGGTTCTACAAAGTTCCCAAAGTCTGCAACCACTTTCGAATATTATCGGGTTGCGAGATTACTCTCGGTCCAACAACGTTCGTAGAAAAGTCTCGTTTGGGTTTAGTATCGCATATTGACCAATTCAAGATTACTCATGATTAGACACCGCACTACGTCCTAGAAAGGCCAAGAGGGTTAAAGGTAACTAAAGGTTCTCAACTTTGGTGGTCACTTGAAAATAACACGCCAGACATGAATACTCACGCTGACATAGTATACTTCCAAGATCCCTCCATTGAGTGGGGTTATCATATGTGCCACATCCAAAAATTACTCTTGGAAAGTCACTCTGATTATACCACCGTCCTATCCTATGTTTCTCTCAAGTCCGAGTAGGGGGACTTATCTCACCACTCACGTTACGAAAGAAGAGAGAAGAAGGGAGAACATATATACATGTATTTCCATCTTTTGTTTTTTATTTTTGTTTTAAGAAAGTTATAGCACAAAAATTTAAATAAAGCCAAGTTAGGCTCAACCCTCGAATTAATCCCCAATGAAGTCGCTATTTCTGTCGCGTCATTTTTTGGAGATCATCGCTACTTAATTAACTTTGACTCACTAATTATTTCACGACTTTGAAATTTTTTTTATTTAGATCGGGTCGGGGGGTTGGTTACATAAAGGGAAGTTATTAGTACCCTTTATGTTCGTAGTACTCTACGAGAACCTTTTGACTTTATTTTACTTTTTGTGCTATAAACTTACTTAATTTTTTGAGGAAAAGGAGAATGATGAATAAAGAAAATAAAGAAGTCTATTATCTACATTTTTTATTGATTTGAAAGGACTACGTTCTTTGCCTACGTACCCATAAGGGATCAAAACCTCGTAGTTCGGGGTAAAAATTGACGTTTGATTTGTTTTGTGTTTTTTTATTAGTTTTGAAAAAGGTTTTAAAGTGAAAAGTCAAATGGCAAAATAAACTTGTTTGTGTTTTTTATTTTAAAGGAAAATTACTCAAAATAGGAATTAAATTGATTAACATTTGATTAAGAAAATAAAAATAAAATGGATCACTTGATTTTTGAATCAAGGTTTATTATGAAAATATTTTTTGTGATTTTTGGATTATTTGGATGTTTTTGTTGTTTTTGAATATTAATTAAAACATAAAAGTAAAGCTAACGTGACAATAAAAAGAAGCGCAAGGAATTTCTGTAGTGACATTGGATCACCACGAAAACCCTTTAATCTAACCTAATTTGTTTTGCATTTTTCAATATATATAAAGCAGAAAAAATAAAAGGACACACGCACGCACACGTTTTCTCATTTATATTTATATTGGACCTAAATACATTCTAATTGTGGAAAATAAATGACAATAATTAAAATGCTAAATAGTAATAAAATGAAATTCAAAAATGCTAAAAATGAAATAAAATGCAAGAAAATAAAAGAAAAAAAGGAAGGGACAACCAAAGGGACAAAATTACCGAAGGGACAAAATTCCGAAGGGACAGAAAAAGAGGGAGAAGAAAAGGATAGCTCGTCAACACAAGCTTAATGAGGGAGAAGAGAGAAAAGTTCTTTGACAACTCAAGAGAACTTTTGGTGTCTTGGAGTGTGAAATGAGAACTATATGTATAGGTCAGGAGGTTGATGAAAATGGAAAACTGATTTAATGGATTTTGATGGAGATTGAATGGTGTTTAACGGTGAATTTTGAAAGAGTAATGTGAAAGTTGACACTTGACTTGAAATTTTTTGGACCTTGGACATTTTATTTTTGGACATATTTTAAGTAATAAATAAAAACAAAATAACCTAAAAAAAACAAAATAAAATAAAAATAAAAATAAAATAAAAGATGGAAATAAAATAAAATAAAAACTACTAACAATAAATAAAAAAGACTAATAATAAAATAAAAAAGGGCTTAGTACTCTATGGGTCAAAAGACATATGAATGTATGGTTTTAGGTCAAAAATTGGGGTATGACAGATGCCCCTATTTAAGTTTCTTCGTCCAAAGACTTGAAGATGAAATCTTCGATTAGACGGGCCGAAGAGACTTAAATACATAGTACACAATTTTTGACCTAAGATGCTATGAAAATGCTTGTGATGCAATTATGAATGCAGGACGACAAAAATGATTTGACTGGAGATAAAAAACAACAACAAGATACCCAAGTTCATTTGAAGAAAGGGATTCGACTCCACTAGGGGGTGATGTAGTTTCAGCGGGGAAAATGTTTGTCTTCTATCGTATTGATAGCTGTATGAAGACAAATGACATGTATTACCTACTACCCGTATGATAGCTGTATGAAGGTAAGATGAAAAAGGATATTGTCTACTGTCTGTAAGATAGCTGTATGAAGACAAATGACGTGAATTACCTACTACCCGTATGATAGCCGTATGAAGGTAAGTTTGAAAAAACATTGTCTACTACTTGTAAGATAGTTGTATGAAGACAGATGACTGAAATGTTGTCTACTATCTGTAAGATAGCTGTATGAAGACACTAGGGACGACACTTATGAGAAACTGTAGGATAATTGCAAAATTGTTCGTTTGTTAGAACTTGCCACTTGACATATGGTAAAAGGAAAATGCAGGATGCTCATTTGTTAGAACTTGTTACTTGACAATGGTAAAGGTAAAATCAAGCTGTCCATTGTTTAGGAGTGACCACTTGAAACATGAAAAAGTAAAACTCAAATTGTCCGTTATTTAGGATTGACCACTTGGAACACGATAAAAGGTAAACTCAAGCTGTCCATTGTTTAGGACTGCCACTTGAAACAAAAGGTAGACTCAAGCTGTCCGTTGTTTAGGACTTGCCACTTGAAAAAGAAGGTAGACTCAAGCTGTTCATTGTTTAGGACTTTCCACTTGAAACAAAAGGTATACTCAAGCTGCCCATTATTTAGGACTTGCCACTCGACATTGACGGGTGACATCTCTTGACCAGATACACTAGGGATGACCCTTTTGATGATAATAAGATTACTGTCAGCTGTTCATTTGTAGAATCTGCCGCTTGGCATAATGATGAGTAAGGACCGAACTGAAAGGATATGACCAAACAAGACTCTGTGCGACTGATACCAACTTGTAACGCCTTACTTCTAATAAAGCGAGAAAACACGTGAATATAATAAATATTCAAGAAATAGACGTCACGTCTTCAATAAGTTTCAAATCATCATGCATAAATTTTTTTGACAAAACATTACAGCGGATAAATAGTATACACCTCAAATAGCCATGTCATCAATCTCATAAATGCATCAACAAACATAATATTCAAACCCGACACATGGGTAAAAAGTCTCAACAACATAAGACTTTACGGACAGACAACAAAGGTAGCTTTCGCTATCCTTGAGCACTCACCAAGCAAGCTATCAAACTACTCCTGGGCGCCGTATACCCATTCATACAAATAGGCAGGCGGTCAACCCAACGACCATTGAGGGTTAGCTTCACATAAATCATAGTCAAGCATAAGAAAACATAAGCATTCAATGATTTCATGCATGACACATATACATAACCATCCCTCATGGAATACTAACATCACGTGAATATTGTCCCCCATTCCATACACATCATGCTATCAAAGTTCTGACATAGCATCGCAAGCATATTCAATTCTCTAATCAAGTCACCGACATAAGCTCATCATTTATCAACATCAATCAATGAAAGGATTAATTACTGACCTTATTCTTCATTTAGCCTAATCAACTCAACAAATACAATTCATCATTTCAAAGTATACGCAAGAAAGTCATCGTCACCGAAAGATCATAAAATCACATACATATAAATCACACTTCATTATTTTCACAAAAATAAACATCATTAATTAAGATCATAAAATGTACAAGTATCACCATTCACAATAAACGTCAACAAGTACACATATTCCTCTTATAATTTCTAAAAAAGTGAATTTTTTCTCTTATATTTAAAAAAACAAAGTAAATCACTCTTTTCTTTTGTAAAGACAAAGAAACAAATTCTATTTTCTCTACTCTACACTATTTACTACGGCGACGAAGAATCAAATTATCACTGTTGAAGCAAGAATTTGGTATCTTGAAGTTTAAGTCTCAGAAGAACAAAACAGTTATGGCTTCAGGTGAATCAAAACTAAAAGGTGTTAAACCTAAAGTACTGATCAATCAGAAGCTCTCAAAACCACACCTCAAGGTACAAGAAGAGGAGAGTGGTTGCTCAATACTGTAAAAATGCCTAAAAGCAAAGGAAAAGCAAAAATCATGGTATCTGGACAGCTGTTGCTCAAGACATATGACAGGAGAGAGATCAATGTTCCTCACCCTCACAATGAAAGAAGGAGGAAATGTGAAGTTTGGAGGCAACCAGTCTGGCAAGATCATTGGTATAGGAACTATTGGTAACTCCTCTATCTCTATTAATAATGTGTGGTTGGTAGATGGTCTTGAACATAACCTTTTGAGTATCAGTCAGTTTTGTGACAATGGTTATGATGTGATGTTTGGAAAGACCAACTGCACAATAATCAACAAAGATAACAAGTCCATAGTGTTCAAAGGAAAGAGAGTAGAGAAGGTCTATAAAATTAATTTTTCTGAAATGGTTGATCAGAAGGCAATCTGTCTTCTATCAATGAATGATAAGAAGTGGGTATGGCACAAAAGGTTGGGACATGCTAACTAGAGGTTAATCTATAAACTTAGTAAGTTACAACTTGTCAAAGGCCTACCTAATATTGACTATCATTCAGATGCACTTTGTGGTGCATGCAAGAAAGGAAAGATTGTGAAATCATCTTTTAAATTTAAAGACATTGTCTCAACCTCCAAACCTTTAGAACTGCTTCATATTGATTTATTTGGACCAGTTAATACTGCATCCTTATATGGAAGTAAATATGGATTAGTGTTGATGATTACAGCAAATGGACTTGGGTAAAATTCCTGAGAAGTAAAGATAATGGGTATGATGTATTCAGTAACTTCTGCACTCAAATATAGTCTGAAAAAGAAATGAAAATTTTGAAAGTCAGAAGTGATCATGGTGGAGAATTTGAAAATGAGCCATTTGAAACTTTTTATGAAAAACATGGAATTGTCCATGAATTCTCTTCTCCTAGAACTCCACAGCAAAATGGGGTTGTAGAGAGAAAGAATATAACTTTACAAGAAATGGCAAGAACCATGATTCATGAAAATAATTTGGCTAAACATTTCTGGGCAGAAGTAGTGAATACAACATGTTATGTTCAAAATAGGATCTATATCAGACCTATCTTGGAGAAAACTGCATATGAACTCTTTAAGGGAAAAAGACCCAATATATCTTACTTTCATCAATTTGGATGTACCTGTTACATTCTAAATAAAAAGCTCTACCTAAAGAAATTTGATGCCAAGGCTAAAAGAGGAATCTTTTTAGGTTACTCTGAAAGGTCAAAAGCATACATAGTGTATAATTCAGAGACACTCTGTGTTGAAGAATCTATGCACGTTAAATTTAATGACAAAGAGCCAGGAAGTGAAACTCTAGAGCAAGATGAAAGTTATGCAGATATACAGGCTACTGAATATACTTCAGAACTTGATCAGACTGAAGAATCTGAAGACAGTCCAGAAGCTGAACCAACTCCAAAAGCTCAAGATGAAGTAACTTCTGATGAAGCTCAAGATGGCTCTCAGCAAGCAAATCAATCCAAGAATACATTCAAGTACAAGTCTTCACATCATGAGGATCAAATCATTGGAAACAAAGACAGTCCTAAAAGAACAAGATCATATTTCAGACAAGAAGAGTCTATGATAGGATTGTTATTAGTAATTGAACCTGTTATAGTTGATGAAGCACTTTCAGATGATGGATGGATATTAGCTATGCAAAGAGCTCAATTAGTTTCAAAGAAATGATGTGTGGGATCTGGTACCCAACCCTCCTTAGAAGAACTTTATTGGAACAAAATGGGTATTCAGAAACAAGCTGAATGAACAAGGTTAAGTAACTAGAAACAAACCTAGGCTTGTTGCACAAGGTTACAGTCAACAAGAAGGCATTGATTACACTGAAACATTTGCTTCAGTTGCAAGATTGGAAGCAATCAAGTTACTTCTATCCTATGCAGTTAATCCTGGCATAATATTATATCAAATGGATGTCAAGAATGCATTTCTAAATGGAGTCATAGAAGAAGAAGTGTTTGTCAAACAACCTCTTGGTTTTGAGGATCTTAAGCATCCTGACCATGTTTATAAACTTAAGAAATCATTATTTGGCTTGAAACAAGCTCCCAAAGCTTGGTATGATAGACTGAGTAATTTCCTGATTAAAAATGATTTTAAAAGAGGTCAAGTTGACACAACACTCTTCAGAAGGACTCTTGAGAAAGACATTCTTGATGTGCAGATATATGTTGATGATATAATATTTGGTTCTACTAATGCATCTCTTTGCAAGGAATTCTCTAAGTTAATGCAGGATAAATTTGAAATGAGCATGATGGGAGAATTGAAATTCTTCCTTGGTATTCAAATCAATCAATGTAAAGATGGAGTATATGTTCATCAAACAAAGTACACAAAGGAGCTTCTGAAGAAGTTCAAGCTAGAAGATTGTAAAGTGATGAACACTCCAATGCATCCAACTTGCATCTTAAGCAAAAAAGATACTGGGTCAAAGGTAGATCAGAAGCTGTATAGAGGTACGATTGGTTCTCTGTTATACCTCACTGCATCTAGGCCAGATATTTTATTCAGTGTATGCTTGTGTGCAAGATTCCAGTCAGATCCTAGAGTATCTCATTTAACAGCTCTTAAGAGAATCTTCAGGTATCTGAAAGGAACAACAAATCTTGGACTCCTTTACAGGAAATCCTTAGATTATAAGTTGGTTGGATTCTGTGATGCTGACTATGCTGGTGATAGGATTGAAAGAAAATCAACCAGTGGTAACTGTCAGTTCTTGGGAGATAATATGATTTCCTAGGCTAGCAAAACACAAGCAACTATTGGTATGTCTACAACAGAAGAAAAATACATCTCAACTGCAAGTTGTTGTACACAACTACTTTGGATGAAACATCAGTTGGAAGATTATCAGATTAATGCTAACAATATTCCCATTTTTTGTGATAATACTGCTGCTATTTATTTGTCAAAGAATCCAATTCTACATTCAATATCCAAGAATATTGAAATCAAGCACCATTTTATTAGAGACTATGTTCAAAAAGGAATCTTGGATATACAATTCATTGATACTGAACATCAGTGGGCTGATATATTCACTAAACCTTTAACTATTGAAAGATTTGATTTTATAAAGAAAAATTTGAATATGCACTTTGTGTTTGATTAAATATGCTTGCTCTTGAACTAGAAGTTAGGTTCTGAAGTTAGTTCAGAAGCTATGGTCCATCAGAAGCTCCTAACTGAGGTTCTGAGGAAAATGTGCTTCTGAAGTTGACATCAGTATCTTAACTTCAGAAGCTGGATTTTTTGCTTCTGAATAGCAGAGCTAATGGAAGTTGGAGTTACTTTTTGGTAACACCTGTCCCACTAACTTGACAGTGCATCTGAAGTTATCGGACGTGGCTTAAATGTATTGGTGTATAACTTAAAAGGGCAATGATGATTTTAAGGTTTGAATGTACTTTCTCGCGCCCCCAATTGTCATTAAAGTTGTGTTTGTTTGTCCCCTCTGAATTGCAATCGTTTGTTTTTACTCAAAACACTTAGACAAAACACGCACTACTCACTTCACAACCTACACTTTCTAATCTCACAACCTACTCTCTGCGAACTCAAGGTTCATCTTCCTCAATCAAAACCTAGAACCCTAAAAACTTCATTATCATCAATGGTGACCTCAAGCTCTGTTCCAGAATCAATCATGCAAGAAACTGCTCAAGGAACCTCTTCTCAAGAAATAGGAAAAGGAACGTCTACTCAAGAAGCTCCTGCTTGTGAAATAAAGGGAAGAACCATGTCATTAGAAGAGTGGCATTTGACCGTTCAAGTTGAGAGTCCCGTGGATTTCACTTCCCTATCATATCACGGCTGCAACATCAAAGAGTATTATGAGTCACATGACCTCATGGACTACTTCAACATGCTAAACGGTTCAACATACATGACTCTGGTAAGACACTTCTGGGTAAGAGCTCATGTTTATGATAAAAGGCTGCTCAACAGGAAATGAATGAAAAAGTACTGATTGATCCTACTCTAGCTGGTAAGACAAGAGAAGAAATGGGTTTGGAACCCTTCATTAGTACTGAAATTAGATCAAGCGTCATGGGGATTCAGGTCTACATCTCTCAGGATGTAATTGCTTTTGTTATCAGGAGAGCTTCTAAAGGAAGCTTCAAGGATGGACTGGACAACAACAAGAAAAGTCCATGGAATGAAATAGTCAATCAGACTATGTTCAACAGCAAAAAGAAAGGTGCCTACAATGATTTGAGCACGGAGAAGAAAATGCTTCTGAAGATTCAGAATGAGAATCTTCTGCCTAAGGGAGGAGGTTCCGATCAACCTTATTTGGAACACAGGGTGTTTCTTCATTACTTTATCAAGAAGGAAAAAGCAAATGTTCCTAAGTACATCTTCAAGCACATGATCAAGACACTAAGGGAGAGTCAATTGAGCAACAGAACCTGGATTCCTTATGGAAGACTCATATCAGAAATTCTTCATCAAGGAGGAATTTTGAAAGCATTGAGTGATACACATGTCTTCACAGATAAACACCTTGGGATGGTTACTGGAAAAGTAATAAATGGAAGCACTCTAAGACATATGAAGTTGATCAGAAAGGAGGATTACAAGAAGCTGAATACGGATTTGAAGGAATCTACAGTTATATCCAATCTTATGGAAGGATTTCCTCCAATCTGCAAACAAGATCCACTTGATGTGCAATTATATTTCATTCATGATCATTTGCAAACCACTGGGAAGACTATCCAACTGGAGGATATACTAGAGCAAATGTATGGTGGTGCTCTGCCAGTAGCAAAGGGCAGAAAGTCAAAGAAAAGAGCACTCACAAAAGTTGAGTATCTTGATGAAGCTTCTGAAGAACCTTCCAAGAAACCCAAGAAAGCCAAAGTTGCTGAAGCAACTGGTTCTTCCTTGTCAACAATACAAGAAGAAGTTCAGGATATGGAACCTGTTAAGGTCCTGAACAAAAGAACCAGAAGTGGGAAGGAAGCTGAACCTTCACCACCTCAGTCTGCTCAACCTTCCATTCCAAAAAGGAAAAGGAAACCAGCTGTCAGAAAGCTGAAGATGACCCCTGAAGAAGAAGAAATGGAAGAAGCTTCTGAGCTTGTGACAAGGGAAGTAAGGAGAAGGAATGAGACTGATGTTGCTGTGGAGAAAGCACTGCAGCTGGCTAAGGAGATCAAGATACCTGCTGAGGTTATGACAAGGGAATCCACAGTTGAAGCTTCTCAACTTGGATTAGAGCTTACAGAGAACCTGCAGTAGATGATAGTAGCTGATGGTGTTTTGAAGACTGCTGAGGATGCTCGGGTGGAAGTTGGCTGCTCAGAAGTTGTTGCTTCAGAAGCTCCTGAAGGTAATATTGATTCTCACATTGCTGTTGAAATAGTTACAATAGAATCTAGTACCTCTCCTAACACTAGGTCAAACTCAACCTCATCATCCTCATCTACATCATCTGATATGGATAATGTCCCTTTAAACAAAGTCTACACCACTCTCAGTAAAGCTTTATCCCCATCACCATCAACCAAAACTTCAAAAAAGCCAGATTATGATACCTTTGTGCCAATGTATCCCTCTGTTGAAGAGAGGTTAATTGACATGCAACAAAGGAGAATTGATGCTTGCAAAAATCTACCTGCTGATCATCCTTTACAACCACCCATGATTTATCCTATTCAATTTGTTCCTGCTGATGCAGAGGGGGTTGATGATCACATAGGGACAAATATTGCTCACATTGATGTATCATCATCTCAACTTATCTCTCAAACTCAAACATCTACACAAACCTATGATCCTTCAATCATATAGAACCTAGTAAACCATTATTCAGGTGTACTACCTGAGTATGAGACCAACCAAGATAAAGCCTCTGACATAGCTTCTGATGAAGTTATGACAGAAATCTCCCAACAACAACATGAACCTAACCAAGAAATGACCTCATCAACCAACACAGAGTCTATCCCTATCCCTGATCATGTTCCTGAACAACTTGTTTCTGAACTAGTTGTCCCTAAACAAGTTATAAACAACCAATCACCAACAACCAACACCATTGCTGAACCTGAAACCTCAATAAATGACCAACCCTCATCCTCTAACCTAGCCATTCAGCCTTGTGCTCCTGCCAAAACAAATGTCCCTTCTCCACCTACCCTGTTTCTAGATTCTACTATTTTAGCATATGTGTGTGAGAATATCTTTCAAGAGCTGAACAACCTGATTCAAGCAAGGAACAATCTCATTCATGAGGATAGCTATGAGAAGCTGTGGAAGAGATTGAAAGACAGAGTGGACTATATCTTGATTGAACTTCAGAGATCATGTCTTGATGCTCAAGACTCTTCTCAAAGAAAGCTTCAAGATTGGTTGAAAGGGGTTGATAACAATCTTCAAGAAGTGCAAGTGCTAAAAACTTGGGTTCAAATTCCCCTTAGCTTAAGAGCAAGGAATGCTACTAATTTTATTCCAACATGAATACACCAAGAGAGCTGAACATCAACTGGTTGTCAAAGATTAATGCAAACCAGTCTTTACGGATCTAGCCTTGCTGCAAAAGAATGTTAAGTTGGAAAAGGAAAACAAGCAGTTAAGGAAAGAACTTCTTGACCAGAAGCTTCTACTGCTTGAATACAAGACCTCTACAGAAGCAAAATTGGAAGAAGCCAGAGTCAGAGAAGAGAATCTCATCAGAAGTAATGAAGAGTTCAAGAGAGATATGAAGGAACAAGTAGAAGAAACAAACATGATTATGAAACAGATGATGGAGTTGATCTAGAAAAAAGCCCAACCCTAGTTGCACACCATTAGCTTGTTTTTATTTCTATTGTTCGTATCTTTGCTTATGTTTTCATGCTTATGAACTTATGGTTTCATGTTTCTGAAATACTACTTTTGATTAATGCTACTGAACAATTCACGTGCTTCTGAACATAAACTACTTCTGAATTGTGTATTTATTTACAAAATTTCTCACCGTTTTTCTCATCTCTTCTTTTTGTCTTTTTTTTATATATACTTTTTGTTGATGACAAAAGGGGGAGTAGATGTATAGTATTTATAGGCTCTGAGCCCCATTAATTTAATTTCAAACAATTTAAATTAATAGGACCATCTTCTTATCTCTTAGTCTCGTAATGTGAGTTAATTCTGCGAGTTATTACATTTTTTTAATGATGAATTTAATTAACAAGAATAGAACTCAGGGGGAGCTTACAAACCTCACCTTAAAAGTACTATTGGACTCAAGGGGAGCTTACAAACCTCATACCCTTATAGTCAACTTGTTAATTAGATTAACAACAATTGAAAATTTTAAATACTAATGTTTGTCATCATCAAAAAGGGAGAGATTGGTGGAACAAAATGTGTTTAACACTACCTCTTGAGAGTTTTGATGATAACGAGGTATTAAAAATTGTCAATTGGATATGCTAATATTTGTTCAAGTGTATAGGACCATAGACAAAATTTTGTGTCTACTTAAAGCTTAGGTACTGGAAGAACAACTTAGGTATACCCCTGATTGCTTCAAGTGAAATAGCTTTCTTTATACCTTGCATATTCAAATGACCCAGTTTTTGGTGCCACAGTTTGACCTCTTCTTCTTCACTCACCATGCATGAGGATATGAGAGCCTGTTCTTGAGACACCCATAAGTAACAGTTGTCCTTATACTTAGTACCCTTCATACTCACCTTACCTTTCCCATCTATGATTTGACATTCAGTTTTGCTGAAATTTACGCTTAGACCTTGATCACACAGTTGGCTGATTCTGATTAAATTTGCAGCTCACCCTTTGACTAACAAAATATTATCCAGTCTAAGGGATCCCTCACTAACTAAGTTTCCAATACCTATAATCTTTGCTTTAGCCCCATCACCAAAAGTAACATAGCTCTTAGCATAAGGTCTGATATTTTCAAGGAATTTGTCCACCCCTGTAATGTGACGAGAGCACCCACTATCAAAATACCAGTCTTCACTAGAAGATGCTCTTATGGATGTATGTGCTATCAGTCCTACACACTTAGGTCTCCATTCCTTCTTGACCATTCTTACTGCTGATCTAGGTTGATACAATCTAGGTACTCCATACAACTTATGGCAGAAAGGTTTCTTATGACCCTGTCTGTTGCAAAAGTGACACTTCCATGAGGGAAGTTCCTTTACTAACTCGGGTTTGGGAAGTTCTACAGGATGTTCCAACCTCAGATCTCTAACAGTAGTACTATCTGTTCTAGTAGATGCTACAAATTTTATCTTCTTAACAGGTTTTCCCTTTTTGGCCTTATGGTAGTGTTCTAAAGCATAAGGTCTGACATTTTCAAGGAATTTGTCCACCCCTGTAATGTGACGAGAGCACCCACTATCAAAATACCAGTCTTCACTAGAAGATGCTCTTATGGATGTATGTGCTATCAGTCCTACACACTTAGGTCTCCATTCCTTCTTGACCATTCTTACTGCTGATCTAGGTTGATACAATCTAGGTACTCCATACAACTTATGGCAGAAAGGTTTCTTATGACCCTGTTTGTTGCAAAAGTGACACTTCCATGAGGGAAGTTCCTTTACTAACTCGGGTTTGGGAAGTTCTACAGGATGTTCCAACCTCAGATCTCTAACAGTAGTACTATCTGTTCTAGTAGATGCTACAAATTTTATCTTCTTAACAGGTTTTCCCTTTTTGGCCTTATGGTAGTGTTCTAAAGCCTGAACGTAGCTACTATTTTGATGTTCCTGTTTTAGGTGTTCATGTGTAAAGCCTATACCATTAGGTTTGCCTTTCACTTGACCTTCTAGCATCCTATTCAGAACATCAGTACCAGTGGTCATCATTCTAACTTGCTTTAAGACATTATCAAGTTGAAAATTAAGCAATGTTACCTCTTTGTTTAGTTCAGTGATTTTTGCAAGATGACCAATCCTTTCTTCCTGTAGATGATTAATGATTTCTTCATGTTCTATCAGAAGTTTGGAGGTGTCTACATCATTGATGTCTTGATAATTGTAAGCCACAGTCACTTTCTCATAGCATGGATCTTCATTACCAGATTCAGATTCAAATTCTACTCTTCCATTCATAGCAGTGACACATTTAGCCGTATCACTTTCAGCATCTCCATCTGCTTCCTCATCATCTGACCAGGACACAATCATCCATTTCTTCTACTTCTTTAGAAAAGTTGCATATTCAGTTCTGATGTGACCATAACCTTCACATTCATGGCACTGTACTCCTTTGTACTGGTTGTTCTTCTCATCAGTTCTGTCATACCTTGGGTTGCTCTGTTGCCTATCAGTGTTGAATCTGATGTTCTGCCCATTACCTTTGGATCTCCTGTTTACTTGCTTGAGAATCCTATTAAACTGTCTTCCAAGCATGACCAGATTTTCTGATAGATTCTCATCCTCCACACTCTCTTCCAGTGCCTCGTTATCAGCTGTGTTTGCTGTAAAAGCAATGCATTTGCCCTTCTTCTCAGTCCTGTTATCAACAACAAGTTCAAAGTTCTGAAGAGAACCTATAAGTTCTTCTACTTTCATATTGGAGACGTCTTGAGCTTCCTCATTGGTTGTGACCTTCATGTCAAACCTCTTTGGTAGAGATCTGAGAATTTTCCTTACCAATTTTTCATCTGACAATTTTTCTCCAATGGAGTCAAATGAATTAGCAATGTCAAGGACATTCATATAGTAGTCATGTATGGTCTCCTCCTCTTGCATTCTTAGACTTTCAAATTTGGTCGTCAGGAGTTGAATCCTTGAACTCTTCACCTTGGAAGTACCTTCATGAGCCGTTCTAAGGATGTCCCAGGCATCTTTAGCCACATCACATTTTTTGATAAGTCTGAACATATTATTGTCCACTCCATTAAAGAGATCATTTAGAGCCTTAGAGTTTGCAAGAGCCAGTTCGTCTTCAGGTGCAGTTTATTCTTCTTCTGGTTTCAAAACCTCAATTTTATGGCCATCTTTGTCAAGTACAACCGGATGTTCCCATCCTCTCAACACAGCTTTCCCAGTCTTGTTGTCAATAGACTTAAGATAGGAACTCCTTCGTGACTTCTAGTAGTCATAGTTGGTTCTGTTCAATAGAGGTGGTCTGTTAACGAATCCTCCTTCTTTCTCCATAATGTCAGAATAAATCTCCTCTAGATCTCACCCAATAACAGGCAGGGTGCCTGCTTTGATGCCAATTGAAATTCTGGCACGTTAGACTTAAGATGTTCTACAAGATGTTCCAACACCAGTTAAACAAATTACGATGTTGAATTAGAGGTTAGAACATTAAGCTAACAAATAAAAACAAATGAACGGAAACAAACAGGAAAGTAAAAATGCATAGAGAGTTTGTTAACCCAGTTCGGTGACAACACACCTACTTTGGAGGCTACCAAGCCAGGAATGAAATCCACTAGTGTAGTCTGTATTCAAAAGCTCTCAGCAAACCACGTTTGCACTAATGACCTAGGACCTACCCGTACTTGTAACACCCCGTTTCCCAAAATGATATAATAATATCTAATTATCAGAGTTAATCAACAAACAACGGAGCATTACATACACATTTCAAAAAAAAATATTTATTTAAATAGAAACATAGAACTATCTAAATAATCCTCCGTAATAATATCTTTATATAATAAACTGCAGCGGAATAATCATTGCAAAATCATCTTAAAAATTCTGATACATCAACATATCTGGCACGAAGGCCTCACCAAGTAAAATATTCACCAACATAGTTCAATAATTATTAAACAATTCTCCAAGTAAAGATGATACATAAAGGAATGAAATTATAAAACATAAATCCCATCCCGTTACGTATCAGAGCCTATGACACAACGAGCCGACTTCTAACTATCCATCGCTACCTGCACTTGCCCACAAGGCGGCAATTCCAGCAGAAGGGGTGAGTTCATAAAACAAAAGCAATATATATACATATATAATTCATAAAGTTGTATTGAAAAACAACAACAACAAGAACAATCATCATCACCATAATCATCAGTAATCTTCATAAACAATTCAACAAATAATATTTAGATTCACCTTAAATAACAACACCGACAACAACACCACTTGTGGTGACACCTCACCAACAACAACTCACACCTTAAACTTCTAATGCAAGACTCCATAAACGACCAATGCATTATGCAAATGTGGTACCAACTACGCGCGTTGAGTGCTAAACACTCCGGGGCATAAGCCCCCACCAAATTGGATGGTTAAAGCATCCCAGGGCATAAGCCCTCACCAAAGTGAATGACTAGCATTCCAGGGCATAAGCCCTCACCAGTTGAATGTATAAACATTCCGGGGCATGAGCCCCCACCAATGCAAATGAGTTATGAGACTCAAGGTGTATATCTACATACAACCCTACAACAGAAAAGCGGTGCATTTTCACCATGCAACCAACGACAACACCAACTAGGACACCTTCCCAACTAGACTCAATCACACCACAACACCATGAACAATAACAACTTGGTATAGTATAGTTCATCTCAATTCATAAAAGATTCATTCGTAAATGCATCATAAACATCTCCATTCTATATTATTATTACTCCAAAAATTCTCTAAAAATCCAATAAACCATTTAGAAAGCTTAGGTTTGGTTTTAGAACACCTTAGAAAAATCACCTTTTGGGTCGCACAGGACCCAGCTCGCTTAAGCGAGCAGCTTCTCGCTTAAGCGAGTCAAAACACGTAAGTTTGGTTTTACTTCGCTCCTGGCTCGCTTCTAGTTCGCTTAAGCGAACAGGCCAAATACACTATCCTGGGCGTATCTCGCTTAAGCGACGGGAATCTCGCTTAAGCGACGCAAATGACGAAGGTTAGCATTTTGCTCGCTTGGGGTTCGCTCGTGGCTCGCTTAAGCGAGCGGCTAAAATTCAGACTGGGCGTGGCAAAATGTTGCTCGCTTGAGCGAAGGGTATCTCGCTTAAGCGAGTGCTCATCTGGGCAGAATTTCTACTTACGATTTCTAACCCTATTTCATCCAAAAATCCCATTTTTGATTCCCCAATTACCCAAAATGGTTTAGAAACATTGTTCACAGGTTCATGGCACAACAAAACAACATAAACAACTTACATATACATCATCATCATCATATAATTCATTATTCATGGCATTTTCATAGCTTTAGCCCTAATCCAACAAAACTACCATTTTTCAATTCAATTCATGAAAACATACATATATATATATCAGCAATTGAATCATAAAACCCACCCTTACCTCAAATAAGCAAAATCTACAGCAATTCCTAGCAATTCACCTTGGCTCTTGGCTCTACTCTTCTCTCTTCCCAAAGGTCTGTTTCTTTGTTTTACTGATACGTGAAATGTTTTCCTTTCCTTACTGGTTTTCTCTTTTCTCACCTTACCAAAACATAACCTCTTTTTCTCTTTACTCCCCCCACTAAATTCTATTAAATTTCTTCTTAATCCCTCCTTAATTCTATTAACTCTACTTAATCCCTTTTTATCAAATATTATTATTTTCTACTATTTTCATAAAATACAACAAATAAATATAACCAATAATATCACACCACATATTTCATATATCATTTATAAATTCAAATAAAATACACCAAGCACACCAAAATCAACTAAAAATCACCACAAACCACAAAATAAAATTTAGAGTGTTACAGTACTGACTTCAACCTAGGAACTCCTAGATTTGAGATCCCATCTCACTCCCTTACAACTGATCACAGATTCTGTGATTCTTACAATACATATACAATCAATAAACGAAGTTACCTTAAAAAACACAACAACTTACACCGTGCTTCACAGCTTTGGTGCAGTGCACAAATTACCTAACTCTTTGCTTAAAACATTCAGAGCAGTGAACAAATACAACTCAAAGCACTGTCCTAAACATGTATCAATCTGACACACGAAAGGCTCACAATATGACAGACTCAAAACCCTAGATGATCTATTCTTCAAAATGACGTTTTGAATAATGAAGTAGGTCTTGCAGCCTTGTCTAAACACTGAAGCAATACGGGTCATACCATTTTTCGGGCTTTAGATAAAACCGGTGATCCATTACTCAGTCAACAGGACCGGATAAGGAAACTCCTAAAAAGTAGGCACATCTTTAGGAACATTACGATCACCTTCAAGGACTTTCCTAAGTCGTTAGCACTTCCTCAAGAAATCACATCAGTTATGATTTTCTAGTAAAGACACGCAGGTTAACCAACACTAATGAAGGCGTGGATTCCTTAAATAAACAAACGCGTGCGCAAAATAAGGCAAAGTACAGAACACACAAAACCATGCCTGGATGTTGGAACATCGTGTTCCACATCTGAAGTGAATATTTGTTTTAGGCAAAATTGAAGCCAACATACAAATATCCAACACATAGAATTAGGGTTCTATGCATGGTTTGATTAGCATTAGGTCATTAGACTTATCCAACAATCCCAAGACAAAGAAGTCTACCCACACATGTTCATTGTAGACATAGAGAAGAAGAAGAAGAAGAAGAAGAAGAAGAAGAAGAAGAAGAAGAACATAAATAACAAGAAAATAAAATAAAGATGAACTTTTATTCAAAGAAAATATTGTCACTTATAATTCCCAAGAACAAAAGATGAATGAATATGTCTGATGGCTGCTATATTTCTAGCCTAATACTGACTTAAGCCCTAAAAAATAAATCACTAGAGTGTTTCACAAGAAAATTCATGGGCTTTTAGGTCAAAAATAAACTAAAAAAGGCAGTTGGAACCTTGGCACGGCCGTGCCACCATAGGCACGGGCCGTGCCAATACTCTGGAACAAAAGCAGCAAAAGAGTTGTTGGCATCGCACACGGCCGTGCCACTGGCAGCACGGGCCGTGCCAGTACTCTAACTTGGCCAATGAGCTTCAAACTTTGGAGGCGTGGCCACGCCGTTGTCCGGCGCTGCCACGCCTGATATTTTTGCACATGATCTTCATATTTTTGTCTTCAGTCAGCTCCAAATCATATTTTAGATCCTTTTATCCTTTAATCATGCTCCAAAACCCTTTCTTTTGCTCCAAGATTCAATCTTTCATCATATTTGTTCTTGAAATTAAATAACAAACAATTGTAGTAAAATAGTTCTAGAAAGTGAATAAAAACACATAAAATCTAAATAAAATAAACTAAAATCAAAACTTAAAAGCACTAATTTATTGACTCATGAGTGATTAAGTTGGAGAAATTTTAGGATAGATGACATTTTAAAAAGTTTTTCAAAAAACGTGCGAGTAAAGACAAAACATGTTAAAATTTTTTTGTGCTAGTTTGTGAGGTCAATTAATAATCTAAAAGTCATATGAAATGTTACACAATGGATACCAAAAGAAGTTTAAAGCTAGACTATATTTTTCCTTCGGTAAAAAAAAAAAAAAAACTACACTAGATTCTTTATGCAATGCATGATATCAATTTATAACCAAAATTATAAAATTCAATCAGTAACTAGGAAAAGAAGAGGGAGAACCGAAAAAGAAAAGGATAATTTGATTTCCATCCGGATCATGTATGTACAACAAAATTGAATGATAAAAGCAATTTCAATTGGGAAAAGTTGTGTAGTCCAGTCGTACTTTCTGATCATTCAAAGCATAATG
Source organism: Medicago lupulina (assembly GCA_958299785.1). Taxonomy (NCBI): domain Eukaryota; kingdom Viridiplantae; phylum Streptophyta; class Magnoliopsida; order Fabales; family Fabaceae; genus Medicago; species Medicago lupulina. The sequence goes on along the minus strand of OY283144.1, from coordinate 52,907,248 downwards.
ACCTTTGTGACTTATACTTTTTTTTTCTTTTCTTTTATTCTAGTAGGTAAATGTTAACTTCTGCCCTCAGGGTATAAGGTAAGGAACTTATTATAAAAATATATGTATTAAAAATCGTACAGTCAACTTCTTAAAAATTAAATTATCATATTTTTTAATATAAAGTTACTCATTTTAAATTTTTTAACATATAACTTTAGGGCACAAGTTAACACGATCTATTTTAATAAACTGAGCTTGCAAAATTACAGGGCCTCTTCCCAAGAAATTAACCCTAGCTATTACATATCGTAAATATGGTATATGGAATTCCAGATCCACACTGACACATAAACACATTGCCATTGCCAGCTTCTATCACACACACAACCAAATTTTAAATGCAAAAGAAGATGTATGATGTCTGCATTAAATGTATTTTGACTACATTATTTTTTTGAAGGAGACTACAATTTTTTTTTTGAAAAGCTGAAAATTGCAATGTAAATCTAATAGCCAGGCCTGAAAAAACAAGGAAATTAACAAGAATCTAGTATCAAATTAACATGATCAAAATCGAAAAAAAAAAAAAAGAATCTAGTATCAAATTAACATGATCAAAATCGCAACTAATTAAATTACAGCGCTAATATAAAGAAGGAAATTAAAAGAATCTTGGACAAGGAGATTAAAAAGTATCTAGGATAAAAAGTTAACATGCTCAAAATCTCAACTAACAAAATTACAATGCTAATCTTGTCTAAAAATAAATTACAATGATAATATAAAGAAGGAAATTTATAACAAGAATCTAGTATCAGAAATTAACATTACTAAAATCGAAACTAATTAAATTTCAATGCTATTATAAAGAAGGAAATTAACAACTAAAAAGAACATTAATAAACATCAATTGAAATTTTATATAATACTCATGAACATGTAATTTTTTTTCTTCTTTCTCTCAAAGACAAAGAGATACATAAAAATAAAAAAATAAAAAACTAAAACCAGCATGCTTACATATGGTTAACTTTTCTACCCCAACTTAAGAAAAAACTAGCATAAAGAAAAAGAGCAATATTGTTATTAGCTCTTTCATACACTGTAATAACTCACTAATTAATTAACTCAATTACCCATAATTATGACATAATTAGAAACCAATCCTCATAGTTTTAAATTGGGGCTACAATCTCGGCAACAACATCACAATTTTAGTTGTATTGTAACCACATTTGTTTTCAAAGTTTGTAATATAATAAGTGCAACGCAATCACAAGCACAATTTAAAACTATGATATTTATCTTCAGTAATTAGGAGGAGGAGGGTGAGAAGGTTGGTTCCAAGGCATGAAGCTAGGATCAGATTGTGCTAGATTCAGAGGCATTGGATCAGGAACATTCTCACCACCAGCAGCACCACTACTACTAGCACCAGGATCACCACCTTCATCACCACCATTTCCATTAACGTTATTATTATCATCATCGCCACCATCATCAGCTTCCAGAATAACACCACCAGCTCTATGAAGTTCAGGATTCTTAAACAAAGAACAAACAACCTTAACCCCATCACCACCAGCTATAACTTTTCCACCAATAATCCCACCAAAGACTTGCCCCTGTATTCCAGCAAGAGTAATCCCAAACGTCATACCCGGTGGTGGTACTTCCACATTAGGGTTTGAGGAAGAAGAAGAAGAAGAACCACTAGGAGGTGGTGGAGGGTACAAAAAAGTACCAGTCAAACTCATCAAAGAAAAAGGACCATGAAGAGTAAAAGAAGGAGCACGACAAAGAGGGTAATAAATGGTAGCATTGGCAATGGTGCCAGAAGCAGAGAGAATGCTCAGACATGTTTGAGAACGGAGTGCAAACTGGATGACAGCTTCAAGAACATCTGTACCTGCAGCTACTTCAATGACTACAGGTTTCATGGCTTGTTCATTGTCTTGTGTTATCACAAGAGGTGGTTTTGGTTTGTTTTTGGAACCAGGTGGTCTTCCACGTGGCTTTTTGTAGGGTGGTGAAGTTGGTAGCTGCAGGTTTGGTGAATTAGTTGAGGTTGGTGTTTGTTGGTGAGAGGAGGAGCCTCCAACAGCGGTTGTTCGATTCGTTGATGTATTGAAAGGGGTTTCTTGGTCTGAGGAGTCGTTTGAGGAGCTTGAGAGGGACATTTGCATGTTGTTTTTGTGTAGTGAGCAACCAAAGAAAGAAGGACGAAAATTAATTAATGAGAGAAGAAGGTAAAGGAAAGTTAGAGAGAGTGAGAGTGAAGTAGTGCAGTGAGTGACATGACATGACATGAAATGAAAATGGACCAAAAATTAGTTTTCTTTGGTGGTTATTTATAGGGGCAGTGACATAGATAAAGAGATCGATGTGTCAGGTGTGAAGATGTGTATGTGGATGTATGGGGTTGTTCCACACAAGGAAGGTTCATTCATATATAGACTATAGAATGAGGTTGAGATTGTTTGGGAGCTTTGAAAAAGTGGGGTCTCTTTTATTTATTTGCAATGAAACAAAAAAACATATGAGCTACTGCTCTTTGTCTTTTTATTCTTTCCACCATTCAAACTCTGCTGGCTGGTCAATTGGTTTTGAATCTCTCATGTGGTCTTTTTCTCTCTTGACTTGCTTTTTGAATGAATATTTATTAAAAGGTTTCAAGGCTTCATTTAAATAAATAGAATTTGGTTTATCTAACTTATTGCATTCAATGAGAAAAAAAATTCTTACCACCGTTGTTTTTTTAGTTTCAACAACTCTTACCGTACAAAAAGCTCAAGAGTGATCCTCTTTAGATCTCAATTCAAATGTATTATAATATTTTAGAGGAGTATTATTTGAACAACTATTTTTGTTGATAACTTGTGGTACAAAAATCAAAGCAATAAGGAGAGAAAGTAAAAACACATATAAACATAAGAGAGAAAATTATCATAAAAGTTGTCATAGAATGGTTATTCAAATATCATTTCTCATATTTTATGCATTGAATTGGTGTGTATATATATATAATTTCAATTGAACTTCTTGTTAATGGACGGTAAGATTGAAGTTCTGGATTAATTTATCCTTAAATTAGATATCGAGTTTCTTAATCAAATAAAAAAAAACATGTCCAAAGGTAATGAGATGCAACATCTCTAAAACTTTTCTTTTTTTTTTTCTTATGATTTTTCATTCTTTTATAAAAAATAATAATATAGAATTTTAGTAATTTAGAATTCTTCCAAAAGATAAATTAAATTTGATTAAATATTGTTTTAGTCGGTATCTGAATTCCGATAGTCTCGATTCAATAATATATTATTTATCTTGTCATATATACTTAAATATAAAGCACATATGATGAAATACACTATGTGGCAATAAATTCAAATAGAAGGGTTATATAGCTAGTGCATAGTTGATAAATTTGAGTGTACTTATGAGTTTAGTTCAGTTGGTAAGAACAGTGTATAATATATACAAGGTCTGAGGGTTCGAACCTCAGACACCACAAAAATAATTGATAAATTTGAGTCCATTCTTGCCTACCATTGTACCGGTGATCCCAGACATTTATTTTTTTATTTTTTTTCTTAAGGAAGGAATCCCAGACATTTATTAAAAGGTGAAGGGATACGTTTTGTACAAACAACTAGACTTTTGACCCGTGCTATCGCACGAGTCTGTTGTAGATGAAGACTATTACTGGTATAGGGCACTTGTGCCAAAATTACAATGGAAGTTGGATAGATTTGTAAAGCGTACTTATACAATTATCTTATGTATCTTTAACCCGTGCACAATTGTTCTTAGAGTCAAATTTTATGAGCTCATTGTCAAAAATGTGATCGTATCATATTGAGGTTTACATTATAGAGACTTTTAACATGTTAGTACTCACAACCAAGATTACTAAAGGTTCAAAATTACTAAACATATCATTAGGATTTATTTATTTATTTTGGAATCAAACTAAGATAGTACAATTTGATCATATATACACAAATTTGCAATGAATCAACTTGGTTTGTTAGAGACAATGGAAACTTGTAATCATATTAGCGTATATGGTGTGATGGATCATTAAAGTGTGATGGTATTAGCTTGAATAACACATTACAGAGACTTTTAACAGCTTATTATTGACAAATTAAATTAACATCAATAATCCATTAGAATTTAAATTAAGATAAGTTAACATAACTAATACAATGATATCCAATACTTAGTTATTAATCCTTTTATTTTCTTTTCAACCAAACCAAAATAGTTAAATTTCAACTGTTGATAAACAAACAACAACTAATGATATTGGTTGACTACACTTAGTGAAAAAATGCGCTAATACTTTACATATTTTATATGAATTGTAAGAGTTTTTACGGTATGAATGCGTGAGTAAGATGGAAAAGATCCACAACCAAAAAGGAGGACCCTATACATATAACTTAAAAATAGAAATAACAACATCACATCGTTAATTATTCCAGAATAGTTGCTCAATTTGGTGGATAGGCCTAATCCAAGACAGCTCCTGGATATACACAAAATAATAACTTACATAAATACACCAATACATTCATAAAAACCAAATAGAGATTACACAAAACATTTCTCACCAAGTGATTAACATCAAAGGTTGTTAACTCCTTCATAAATATGTGATGAAATTTTGTTGGGAGCAACCTGTATTGCAAATTCTCTTGCAAAGCAAGCAAGTATAGCTTTCCATTGCACTATAAAAAAGAGTAGAACAATTAATAATTCATAGCTTCAAATTTGGTACCGTAACTTAATAATTCATGTCCATATATAATTTGTAATGCAGTACTATGATTCATGTTCAAATAACAATGCCATAAGAATAGTTTGATGCGATCTTATTTAAAACTGAGTTGATACTAACACTTAATTATCTGAAATTACATGCTAGATAAAAGAAAAATTATGCAATCTACAGTAAAATATAAAACCTTATTTAATAGACATGCAACACAGTCATGCATTAGAACACAAAATGACTTCTACAATTTAACTTACACAACCAACGTCGAATTACATGCAATATGTCATTAACTTCATGAAGTTATTACGAACAGTCCTGCCCACATCTCCACCATCGTTATTCTGAACTCTTTCCATGAATTGAGCAACAACAAAAAAAAAAAAATTAGAACACAGAGAAGAACTATTGTGCTATATAAATTTAAGCAACACACAATCAATAGAGGAAAAAAGCACACCTTTCAAACTCATTAGTGCATCAATTGCTTCTTGATCCTTTGCAAACATGATGAAGGTATCCATACTCGACATATTACGTGGTGGAATGGAAAGCAAAGAAACATAGATTGCTTTGTCATGGGAAGAGGTGAGCAGCGGAAATGAAAAGCAAATAACTGTAAGTTTGTAACCTCTATGGCATCTGACTTAAATCGCATGAATTATCTAACAGTTAGTTGTGGATGTATTAATGGTAGATAACTTGAAAAATGCAATGCACCATTATCTATCTATTCTTGCACGTTTTTTTGTTAGGTCATTTATTAGTTGCAGGGCTCGAGGTTAGTTTGTAGGAAAAACATGTTTTAAGTTAAAGGAGGTAGTTGAGCATGCAACATTTGAATTAAGTTAGTTGGGAGTACTCATTAATATTGATTTAGGAAGGAAATTGTGTATTAGGGTTACAAATTGCTCTTTAATGAGGGTAATTTTGTAAAATTGTACTATAAAACAGACACATTAACTACACCAACAATATTTCTTAAGAAATATGAAAAAAGCAATAGGTGGCTATATCAAGGGACGGAGGGAGTATATTAAGTTACATGTGATTTCATTTGTTTATAAGGAACGAAAATTACTCCAATTTGAAAATTAGTCAGGTATTTGACTAATAGCTCTCAACATTGATTGAAAATTATATTAAGAAAGAAACCATGCCCTTCAAATGTGAGTTTTTTAGTCATCCTAAGAATGTTTAGTGTAAAAAAGGATTATTAAGACCTAAAATGCTACTAGTAAATGGTAGAAAAACACAGTAAATGCGAGAAAAATAAGTTATTTCATTGAGTGTGTCTCAAATCAAATTTACGAGTGATATTTGATGATCGGATTTAGGTAAGTGTACCAAATTATTTATCAAGTAATAAAAAAATAAGTAGAGTATCGTATCCACAAGGATTGTCGTTTCAACTAAGTAATTCGCTTTACTTATTTTAGAAGAGAAAACGGTAAATTAAAATAATAAAATAAAAGATAAAGGGGGATTTTACAATTTAGTTTGTTTGCGCATAGCAAGGGTTTAGAAGTAACATATTTTGCTTGCAGAATGTTAGGGCGCGGTTAGGATTCTTCAAATCTCTTCTATTTATTTGTTGAAATTAATTAATGGTCAAACATTATTCAGATAGAGATTTTATTACTTATATTTAAGTGAGGAGTTTGGTGGGTTTTATTTCCTACTAGTTGTTGAATTGCATCTACTGATCACACAAGTTGGTACGTTTGTGGCCTTACTCTCCTTTTGAACAAGTTGCTAACTCTATTAAAAGATATGTTGCCTGAGAATAAAGTGCTCCCTAGTCGAACCTACGAGGCTAAACGAATGTTATGTTCTATTGGTATAAGTTATGAGAAGATACATTCATTTCTTGATGATTTCATTTTATTTCGAAATAAGTATGCATCATTAGATATGTGTCATAAATGAGGTACCTCACGATATAAGATGAAAGAAACAGCTCCAACCAAATGCTATGCTATTTTCCGATAATACCAAGATTTAGGTGTATTTATCGTAAGCGGAAGATGCAAAGCACTTAATGTGGCATGAATATGAAAAGGTTGTAGCTGGAATGCTTTGACATCTTGTAGATTCTTCTCAATGGGAAAAAATTGATCATGATTACTTAGATTTTGGGAAAGAAGAAAGAAATCTATGTCTCGCATTGTCTATTGACATAATAAACCCTCATGGTATTCAAAGTAGTAAGCAAACTACTTGGCCAGTGATTATGATGCTTTATAACCTACCTCCATGGCTATATACGAAGCTTAAGTACATGATGTTGACAATGTTAATTATGTGGCCCTATCAACCAAGAAATGATATAGGCATATACTTGGCTCCATTGATTTGAGATTTAAAGCTTACGTGATTTTTTTAATTATAACTGCAATATGTAATTTATATGTGCAGAGAAATCATTGGGCGTTGTAACAAAAAAAAAATCATTGGGTGTTGCTTGTCATCAATCATAGAGTTGCGATAATATATTATATGGATTCGCTTCAAGGGGGATATCAAGAGCATGGATATGTAAAAAGAAAGTTCATGAAGTGAGTATCGATTCTTTTGATTTAACATTTACATGAGTATGATTATTGAATGCTATTACTTGCTTGTCATCAATCCTAGAGTTGAGATAATATATTATATGGATTCGCTGCAAGGGGGATATCAAGAGCATGGATATGTAAAAATAAAGTTCATGAAGTGAGTAACGATTCTTTTGATTTAACATTTACATGAGTATGATTATTGAACGCTATTACTTGCTTGTCATCATTCCTAGAGTTGAGATAATATATTATATGGATTCGCTGCAAGGGGGATATCAAGAGCATGGATATGTAAAAAGAAAGTTCATGAAGTGAGTATCGATTCTTTTGATTTAACATTTACATGAGTATGATTATTGAACGCTGTTATTCATTTGAAGTCGAACTAATTTTGTTAGCGCCATGTGTATTTGTTGTGCCAAAAATTCTAAGTCAAAGTCAAAGTTAAGTAAAATCAGAAGGATAGACATAAATGTATGTTCTAATCAATGCTATTTTTAATTAATTATGTGGATTAAATTTTGTCGATATAGTTTTTTTCCAGTGTTCCATGCAAACTAACGATATTGAATGTGGCTATTTTATAATGCAATTTATGAAAGAGATAATATTAGAAAATCAAGATAAGAGCCAAACAAATGCACATATGTGATTTTAAATATACTATTAATTTGTAATCATATATATATATATATATATATATATATATATATATATATATATATATATGAGAAGGGATCCATTGACTCCAAAAGTAAGTCTAAAGACTTACTCCAAATCTTGACCATTCATTTTAATAATAATTAATGGCTATGATTAATTTATAATAATTGTTAAGGTGGGGTATTTTTCTCTCTCCACACATCTATCTTCCAACCATACACAACAATTCACAATTATCTTTTTAACAATACACATCAATTATCGTCAATTGTCCATCTAATTTATCACCTCTACCTATCACATCATGTGCTAAGAACATGCACTTCATTTCAATATAGAGGTAATTAGGGTTTGATGCAATTTTTTTTCTTTCCGATGCCTTCTTTTTCTTTTCCGATGCCTTTCTACCATGTTTTTTTGACATAAGCTTTTCTAATTTATTTGTTTTTGATAAATTGATGTCTTTTATATTTTTGGTGAACAAGGTTGTATTAATCAATTAAAAAAAAGTGTTGTATGTCATCATCCAAAAGCCATGAGACACCACAACATAGAATCAATTTCTTATAAATTAACAATCAAAGATGTTGTATCATATAAACTCTAATGGGATTTTTGGAGGAAGAAAAAAACCATAATTTACACTATGAAGAACCCTAATGAAGAACTGAATCATAGGCTAATGAAAACCCGAATACAGAAGCATGGAAGCTTTTGAAAATTAAAAGAAATCAAAAGAGCTGAGAGAGAGAAGAATAAAGAATGATTATTGCCTTGATTGTTGTGGACTTGAAAGGAGTTAAAAACATTTTGTGGGAATTAGTGGATTTTTAGCCTAGAAGGGTATTTTGGTCATTTTGGAGGCTAAAGGTATTTTGGTCATTTGGCAAGTGAGGATAAATTAGTAATTCCATTAAAAGGATGATTTTAGTGTTTTTAGTGAAAATCGTTATTTTTACTAAGTTACTAATGAGTGGAAATAATTTATTAGAGTTGCTAATTAAGTGAGTAGTAGCTTTGAGATTTAATTAGTAAGCATGTTAGGCCGATTATGACAATTAGAAACCTAACCCAATTGGATGGTGGTTGTAACAGCCCGATTTTTGCTATATTTATTTTATTAATTATTTATATGTGCTTGTTTGCGATTATTTGTCTTTGGGCGTATTTTATCTGGGAATTGGTAGAGTTTAGCGTTTGAAGGGTATTTTAGTCATTTTGTACTCGAGGGTATCTTGGTCATTCATTGATGAGGAAATTTTAGTAAACTTAGAATTGGCATTGTTTAAGTATTTTGAGGTAAATAGTTTCTTTTACTAAGACTAGAGGTATGTAGTAGTAATTATTTTTTAGAAGGTAATAATTAGACATTTTACTAAGTTAAGTGAGTGGTAACATTTCTAATTAGATGTGAGTATGTTACACCCATTATGAGGAGATTTAACCTAACCCATTTAAGTGGTGACTATATAAGCTTAACTTGGAGAGAAGCTAATATTCATAAACACTAAAGATAGAGAAAGGGTTGAAGGTGAGAAAAAAAAACACAAGAAGCGGGGGGGGGGGGGGTTGAATTGTGTTAAGATTTTCTTCGTTTTCTCCTAAGCTGAAGGACACTGATCAGAAGCAGTTCAAGAACAGCTTCTGAAGTGATGTTCATAACAAGGTTGCAGCGGATAAAAATAGAGAGAGAATGAAGAAAGACACAAAACAATTATACAGGTTCCTTCCACAAACCGGAAGTAGTCCTGTCCCCCTTGCACTTCCAAGGAGAGTTCACTAAAATGTAATATCTGATTACAAATGCTCACTGTTAAACTTAGCAAGAGACTTCAAATGCTCAAGCACAACTGCAAGAGACTTCCTATGCTCAAGAACACAATCAAGAGACTTCTATGCTCAAGCACACAAGCAAGAGACTTCTAATCAAACAGAATTACAAAGAAAAATGTTTGACACTGAACACTTGATATACAATCAGAGGTGCTCACAAAACAAATCAGATACAGACTCTTTAAGACTCTAGAATTTCTAATATATGAGCTTTGAAAAGAAATTCTAAGTGAACTTTTGGATGTTGAACAATTTTGACAGAGTTTAGGCGCTTTCAAATTGTTGTGAGTCTTACATCGTTCTTCAAGTCTTCACTCTTTTATATAGAGGTGTGAGATGAACGTTGTCAATTGTCAGCACATCCAAAAAGAGTCGTTTGAAGCTTTGATCATTCACCAATGAGTCATTGCCTGATATGGTTATTGTCCTATGAAGGATCAATTTCAAATGCATTCCATGTATGAAGGAACATTGTTGTAGGCAGAGCTGTTATCCTTGTCTTGTAGCAGAGACAAACTCTGTGTAGTGGAGGTAGTGGTTGTACACTTCGTACAATTGTACTTTGTCAACGCTCTACAAAAGAACAAGCATCCAATGCCTTTGAATCCTTTTGAATTAATCGTTGCTCTTATTTTCCACTCTTTTGCAATACTTAGACGACATTGAATCCATTGATCAGGTTATGAATCTTTAAGTTTGCATATCCTGATGAACTGTAGCTTCTGGTGATTTTCAGCTTCTGATGAACTCGCTTCTGATGACACGTCATCACTTCAAGAGCGCTTTGTCTTCAGGACCACTTTGAATTCAGGAGCAGTTCTCTTCAGATGCATTTAAGCTTCCTTTTTGTTTATTTCTTTGCTCTCTTTTGTTCTTCCAGAACCTATTAATGACCTCAAACTTTTTGTCTATGGTCCTGTACACTTGAACAACTATTAGCATATCCAATTGACAATTTTTTTTAATACCTTGTTATCATCAAAACTCTTAAGGGTAATGTTAAACTGATGTTGTTCCAACAATCTCCCCCTTTTTGATGATGACAAACATTAGTATTTAAAAATGTTCAATTGTTGTTAATCTAATTAACAACTTGACTATTTAGGTATGAGGTTTGTAAGCCCCCCCTGAGTCTAATAGTACTTTAAGGTGAGGTTTGTAAGCTCCCCCTGAGTTCTATTCTTGTTAATTAAATTCATTTAAAAACGAATTAACTCTCAGAATAATCTCACATTATAAAGATTATCATAGCAAATTAAGAGATGAGAAGACGGTCCTATTAATTTAAATTTTTGAAAATTAAATTAATGGGGCTCAGAGCCTTTAAATACTATCTACTACTCCCCCTTTTGTCATTAACAAAAAGTATAAATAATACAACAAAAAGAAGAGTTGAGAAAAAACAAAGTAAAAGTATGAATATAAAGGATCAGAGCATAAAATCAGTTCAGAATCAATCAATAGCAATATATCAGAGCACAAAATATTCACAAGCATTAATCAGAGCATATAACAAGCAATACAAATGATCAAAGCAGAAAACAACTTCAGAAGCAATGTATCAGAGCAAATGATATAGTAGTAATTCAGAAGCATTAACAAGGTTCAGAAGAAAGTGAAATAAAGAATTAAAGAACAAGCTAAGGTGTGCAATCTAGGTTTGGGCTTGTTTTTGTTTCATCATCTCCATCAGTTGCTTCATCATCTTCTGAGTTTCTTCAGCTTGTTGCTTCATCTCTTGTTTGAACTCTTCATTGCTCTTGATAAGCCTTTCTTCTCTAATCCTGGCTTCCTCCAGCTGAGATTCAATTGTAGTCTTGTACTCTAGCAACATCAGCTTCTGCTCCAGAAGCTCTTTCTTCAGCTGATGATTCTTTTTCTCCATAAGAGTATTCTTTTGAAGCAGTGCCAGTTCAGAAGAGGCTTCTTTGAAGTTAAGCTTGTTTAGCCAATCCAGATTAAGCTCTCTAGGGTGAATGCTTGATGGAATGACACTCCTTGCTTCCAAGCACAATGGAGTCTTCACCCATGTTCTGAGAACTCTGACTTCATCCAAGTTGGAAACCACTCCTTTCAGCCATTCCTGCAGCTTTGCCTGTGCAAGCTCTTGTGCATCAAAACATGATCTTTGAAGCTCTGACAAGATGAATTCCACTTTATCCTTCAATCTTGTCCATAACTTCTCATAGCTGTCCTCATGAATGAGGTTGTTCCTTGCTTGAACAAGACTGTTCATCTCCTGAAAGATATTATCACATACATTTGCAAGAATAGTTAAATGTAGGAATAAGGTGGGTGGAGAGGGGACATTTGTTTTAGATGGGGCTACAGGTTGAATAGCTAGGTTTGATGATGAAGGTTGGTCATTTGTGGAGGTTTCAGGTTCATGAATGTTGGTTGTTGTTGACTGGCTTTTTATGGAAAGTTCAGATGTACTCTGTTCAGAAGCAGTTTGTTCAGGAACAGTTAGTTCAGGAACAGACAATTCAGGGATAAGAACAGAGTCATTGTTGGTTGTTGTGGCCATTTCTAAGTTTGGTTCATGTTGTGGGGGGCATTCTGTCATAACTTCATCAGAAGCTATGTCAGAGGCTATTTGTGATTTAGACACATATTCAGGCAGTTCACCTGAATAATGGCTTTCTAAGTCAGGGATGATTGATGGTTCATGAATTTTAGTGGTTGGTGAGTTTGGTGTAGATCATGATACAATTGCGTTTGCAAGATCTGTCCTTACACAATCACTTTCACCTTCTGCAACAGTAGGTATAAATTGAATAGGTTCAATTACAGGTGGTTGTAATGGGTGATCTGCAGGTAGATTTTTGCATGCATCAATCCTCCTTTGTTGCATACCAATTAATCTCTCTTCAATAGAGGGATACATTGGCACAGAAGTATCATACTTTGGCTTTTTAGTGGTTTTGGTTGATGGTGATGGGGTTAATGCTTTGTTAAGAGTGGTGTAAACTTTACTAAGGGGTATATCATCTGGATCAGATGATGTGGTTGATGATGATGATGAGGGTGATTTTGACCTAATTTAAGAGGATGAACTAGATCCTAATTCAACTATCTCAACATCAGTATGTAAAGTTCCAGACATACCTTCAGGAGCTTCTGATGCAGCAGTATTTCCCTCCTAAGCTTCTTCAGATGTCACCAAAGCCAGACCTTCAGCTTCAGTTGCTGCAAGCTCTTGCACAACTTCAGCAGCCTTGATTACTTCTTGAGCAGCTACTGCAGATGATTCTTTGATTAGAACCTCAGCAGGTATCTCAATCTGCTTGGCCAGCTATAAGGCTTTCTAAACAGCATCATCATTAACCTTCTTTCTCCTAACCTCCCTTGACACCAGTTGTGTAGCTTCTGCAACTTGTTCTTCATCCTCAACATATTTGGATTCCTTCAGTTTCCTAACAATGTGCTTTCTCTTCCTCCTTGGAATAGAAGGTTGTTCAGGAGCAGATTGTGAAGTAGTAGTAGCCTTACCACTTCTGATTTTTTCAGGTAAGATCTTGTCAGCTTCAAGATCTTCAACCTCTTCTTGAATAGTTGCTACTTTAGAACCGGTTGCTTCTGAAGCTTTATCCTTCTTAGCCTTCTTTGCCTTCCTGGCAGGTTGTTCAGAAGCTTCTTCTAGGTACTCAGCTTCTGTCAGAGGCTTTCTCTTGGTCTTTCTGCTCTTAGCCACCTTGACAGTACCTCCTTACATCTCTTCTGGAATATCTTCCAGTTGGATTTTGTGCTCGCGATTTTCGGGTATCAATCCATTAATTGGTTTTGAACCTTCAATCTTTGAACTCTCAACTTTTATTCGTGGGAAGGGAAAAAGTGAGTAAAAACCCTTATGAGATCAAGGTCCGGGGGTTGGTTTCGAATAGGGAAGGTGTTAAGCACCTTAAACGACTTCGGTACTCCGAAGGAGCCTCTTACCTAAATTATCTTGTGCTAATTACTTGCTTATTTATTTGTAAAATATTGCCTAAAGTCTAAGTGAAAGAATGGAGAGAGAAGAAGTATTTTTTTTTTTGTTTTCTATTGATTTAGAAAGACATAAGTCTTTTGCCTACATACCCACAAGTGGGACCAAAATCATGTAGTTCATCTCAAAAATTTCGTTTGGTGAGCTGGATTGATTTTAAAAGTTTGAATTTTTTTTTTGAAAAGACAAGAGGCCGAAAGACATAGAAGAATAAAAATGTGAGGTTGTTTGATTTTAATTAAAGAAAAGAAAGTCTAAATGATTAAGATTGATTTGAAGTTTGATTTGGAAAAAAAAAAAGTAAAGAAAGGAAGATTCACTTGGTTTGTTTCCAAGGTTTGTTAAGAAAATATTTTTTGTGATTTTTGCATATTTGAATGTTTTTGGAAATGATTTTTCTAAGTTAAACGCAAACTAAAAAACTAAGCGTAACGACGTAATAAAAAGCGAGAAATTTACGAAGGACGTTGGATCCTAAGCAAATTCTCAAGTTTGAAGTGAATTTAAAATTACTAATAGTTTAATTTTAAGAAGTTTTTTAGAGTCCAATAATTATCCTAATTTGTCACTAACTCATTTTTGGTCCTCGATTGCGATTATGACATAAAGCGATAAATAAAGTGTGGTGTCGGTGCATATTCTCATTATTGGATATTTACATTGTGCCTAGGTACATGCTAAAGCTCAAAATGTAAATGAAAAAAAAATAAAGTACATAAATTAAATTATAATATGACCTAAGAACACTCTAAAATAAAAATGACAAAAAATAAAATAAAAAATAAAATAAAAGATGACATATTAAAACTACAAATGCATGAAGTAATAAAAAACAATAAAATGTATGAGATGTTTATTATTCTAATAAGCATAAAAATAAACTAAATAATAAATAAAAGCAACTAAACTAACTAAAAAAAAAGCAAAGAAAGTAAACTAAGTCAAAAACAAAATAAATAAACTAGAGACTAAATAAACAAAATAAATAAAAGAGATGCAATAATAATAAACTAAAGAGTATGAGTACTAAAAAAAAGAGGAAAAAAAAGGGTAGAATAATTAAATAAAATAATTAAAATAAACAAAGATTTTTAGAAAATAAAGAGAAGAAAATTTTATGGGAAACAGGGATGCAGCAAGCAAAAGAGGGGTGCCAAAGCAAACAGCATATAGGACAAAATATTTGGGTCCCACATGAGTCAATGGAAGAGAAAGAGAGTCCACTCTTTCTTCTTCCTCTAGCCGTGGCATTACAACAACAAGAACACCAACAGCCTTCAAAATTTTAAAACTTCAAATGGTCACCAAATCTCACAAACTAAAATACCATTTTGATTGGATTTTCACGTTGATCATGAATCTAAGCTTAGATTTCACAGTGAATGTTTATATAGAGAGAAAAGTGAACAACAAGTTTTGACCAAACAAAAAAACAACTCAAACAACAGTGAATTAGGCAAAAATAATTAAAGGGAAAGCATCACAACAACTACAGGGGTATCAAATCATCAAAACTCACCTTAATTGAGCCTTGAAATGGTCTAACTCACTATCACTTTTTCTTGAGAAATTGTGGTTTTGAATTCACGGTTTTGGGTGATTTTTTCTTGAGTGTTTGAGTGTTTTTGGTTTGTTGGAAGTGATTATGAACTTTTGCTTGAAGAATGGTGAAGTTTCATGAAGAAATGAAGATTTTGGAATTTTTAATGAAAATGGTGATTTTACTCTCTCAAAATTTCGGCCCCCTCTCTTGAGTTGTTGTTTGGTACTTATAGTGGGAGTAATTTGGTCACCAAGTGTGAAGAATTAGGTTAAGTGGGGAGTAAGAAAGGGTAGTTTGGAATTTTTGTGAAAAAATGAGTTTTTTGTGATTTTTTTGGAGGATTTTTGGTGGTGAATGATGATGTGTAGGATAGTGATGAGGTGTTATATGTGAAGATGATTCTAGATGCACAAATTGTGGAGAAAGAAATGAAGTGGGAGTGAAATGTGTATTTTGTGTGAATTTGTGAAAGTTAGTGTTTTTTTGAATTTTGAAAAAAAATAATAAAATAAAAATAAATAATAATTGGTGTAAAGTTGTGATTTTTGTGATTAGAAATGCAATAGAAATGAAATGAATTGGAATTGAAATGTTTGTTGTGATGAAATTGAGTTTTCTTGAGAACGAAGTAACAAAAATAAAAATGTGAAAATAAATAAATAAAATATGCATAAAATGGGGAATTTGAAGTTAACTTGTGAAACAAGTAACTAAGAAAGAAAAAAAAAACTAATGGAAATGCATTTGGTGTGAAATTTGAGTTTTCTTGACAATGAAGTAACAAAATAAAATATGAATAAAAACTTTCAACAGCGAACAAAAACGAGAAATAAAATGCAGGTATTTTAATAATGCGAATAAAACAAAAATTACAATGTGAACAATAAAAAGTTTTAAAATGCAAATAAAATTGAGGATTAAAATACTAATGCATCGAGCGTTACAAAATGGTTAAAATGCAAATAAAAATGCGAATAAAAATGGAATTAGAGGCGGACAAAATGAATCTTAAAATGCACATAAAACGATGGTTAAGCGGAGAATCTTGATCAAAAAATGGGGTATGATAGATGCCCCTATTTAAGTTTTTTCGTCACGGAGGTTTGAAAATGAAAGTTTTAAATTGACGAGTAGAAGAGACTTAAATATCAGAGTAAACCATTTTTGACCAGTATTGACTGTAAAATGCTATGAATGTGATGCTATGAATGCAATGTTATGAATATACTGTGGTGAATGTAGTGTTATGAATGCTAGACGGCAACGATGACCTGACTGGGGATAAAAAGTTCACTAGGGAACAAAAGCTTTAAGGTGGTAAAGGGATAAATTTGTCTGCTGTCAATGTAGGAGAGCGAGACACAAAGTAAAGGTAAAAACAATGTCGGTGTTTGCTGTCATTGTAAGAGAGCATGACACAAGGTAAAGAAAAGACAATGTTGGTCTTTGCTATCATTGTAGGAGAGCAAGACACAAGGTAAAGGTAAATGCAATGTTTGTGTTTGTTGTCATTGTTGGAGAGCAAGACACAAGGTAAAAGTAAAGGTAATGTTGGTGTCTGCTGTCATTGTAGGAGAGTAAGACACAAGGTAAAGAAAAGACGACGTTGGTGTCTGTTGTCATTGTTGGAGAGCAAGACACAAGGTAAAAGTAAAGACAATGTTGGTGTCTTCTGTCATTGTTGGAGAGCAAGACACAAGGTAAAGAAAAGACAATGTTGGTGTCTGCTATCATTGTAGGAGAGCAAGACACAAGGTAAAGGTAAATGCAATGTTTGTGTTTGCTGTCATTGTTGGAGAGCAAGACACAAGGTAAAAGTTAAGGCAATGTTGGTGTCTGCTGTCATTGTTGGAGAGAAAGACACAAGGTAACGGTAAATGCAATGTTGGTGTTTGCTGTCATTGTTGGAGAGCAAGACACAAGGTAAAAGAAAAGGCAATGTTGATATTTGATGTCATTGTAGGAGAGCAAGACACAAGGTAAAAGAAAAGGCAATGTTGGTGTTTGATGTCATTTTTGGAGAGCCAGACACAAGGTAAAGGTAAATGCAATGTTGGTGTTTGTTGTCATTGTTGGAGAGCAAGACACAAGGTAAAAGTAAAGGCAATGCTGGTGTTTGTTGTCATTGTAGGAGAGCAAGACACAAGGTAAAGGTAAATGTAATGTTTGTGTTTGCAGTCATTGTAGGAAAGCAAGACACAAGGTAAAGATAAAGGCAATGTTGGAAAAGGTAAAGATAAAGGTAAAAGTAAAGGCAATGTTGGTGTTTGCTGTCATTGTAGGAGAGCAAGACACAAGGTAAAGGTAAATGCAATGTTTGTGTTTGCTGTCATTGTAGGAGAGCAAGACGCAAGGTAAAGATAAAGGCAATGTTGGAAGAGGTAAAGATAAAGGCAATGTTGGTGTTTGTTGTCATTGTTGGAGAGCAAGACACAAGGTAAAAGTAAAGGCAATGTTGGTGTCTGATGTCATTGTTGGACAGCAAGACACAAGGTAAAGGTAAAGACAATGTTGGTGTTTGCTGTCATTGTTGGGGAGCAAGACACAAGATAAAAGTAAAGACAATGAAGAAGGTGTAAAACTGGAGAAGATGAAGGGGAGAAAAACACAAGAAGGGGGGGGGGGAGGGTTGAATTGTGTTATACTTATCTTCGTTTTCTCTTTAAAACTCAGAACACTAATGATCAGAAGCAAATGAGATAGCTTCTGAAGATGATGTTCAGGAGCGTATGCAGCGGAATGATAAACAGAGAGAAAAGAGAAGATGCAGGACACAAGCAATTTATACAGGTTCCTTCCACAAACCAAAAGTAGTCATGTCCCCCTTGTACTTCCAAGGAGAGTTCACTAGATATAATATCTGATTACAAATGCTCAAGAACACAAGCAAGAGACTTCAAATGCTCAAGAACACAATCAAGAGACTTCTAATGCTCAAGAACACAAGCAAGAGACTTCTATCAAACAAAATTACAATGAAAATGTTTGAGGTTGAACACTTGATGTACAATCAGTGGTGTTCTCAATACAAATCAGATACAGACTCTTAAGACTTTTGAATTTCAAAGATATGAACTTGAAAACTGAAATTCTAAGTAAACTTTTGGATGCTGAACAATTTAACATAGTTTTGGCGCTTTTAAATTGTTATAGAGTCTTATTGTTCTTCAATTCTTCACTCCTTTATATAGAGGTGTGAAATGAACGTTGTAAGTGCCAACACATCCAAAAAGAGTCGTTATTGAAGCTTGATCTTTCACCAATGATTCTTTGCCTGATTAAGTTATTATCCTATAAAGGATCAATTTTAAATCCATTTCGGTTAAGAGGGAACAAGGATGCAGGCTTGGTTGTACATGAGAGCTGTTACTCTTGTCTGGTAGTTGAGACAAAGAACAGAGTAGTGGAGAGGGTGGTTGTACAGTTCGTACATAGTACATTTGTCAACGCTCTTTGTATTTTAGCAACCAGATGCTTTCAAACGAGAACGTGTGACCTCCATGTGATCTTCTACCACTTCTACATGACTTTCGCTCCAAAATACAACACTTAATTCATAAAACCTTGAATCATTTTGATTTTGGTGAAATACTGCAGCTTCTGATGAACCAGCTTTTGAGGACCTTTAGCTTATGATGACGTCATACTCTTCAGGAGCACAAGTCTTCAGGAGCGCCTTGCTTCAGGAGCGCTTTAAGCTTCATATAATGTTTCTTATGCTCTTTATTTGTTCTTACAGAACCTTTGTAAGATATAACACTTGGTCTATGGTCCTGTACACTTGAATAAATGTTAGCAATACCAATTGTAAATTTTTAATACCTTGTTATCATCAAAACTCTTTAGGATTTATTGTTAAACACATTTTGTTCCAACAATCTCCCCCTTTTTGATGATGACAAACAATAGTATTTAAAACTTGATCAATTGTTGTTAATTTAATTACCAAGTTGACTTATAGGGTATGAGGTTTGTAAGCTCCCCCTGAGTCTAATAGTACTTTCAAGGTGAGGTTTGTAAGCTCCCCCTGAGTTCTATCTTGTTAATTAAATTCATTTAGCGCACAATGAAATTTTTTTTAACATGAATGAAGGAAAGAAGTAAAGGTTCAATTAATCTTAATTTGAGTTTTGATACTCCTTCATAGATTCAAAGCTTATATTACCCTTTTAATTCAGGTAAGAATGATAAGAAGTTTTTCAAAATTTCAAATGATATTAATGGGGCTCAGAGCCTTTAAATACTATCACATATACACCCCCTTTTGTCATTAACAAAAAGAAATAAACAAAAAGAAGAGATGAGAAAAACAGAGCGTATAAAAGGTTCAGAGCATAGACAAATCAAAAAGAGAAATAAATATATGCGTAAAACAAGTCATTCAGAAGCAGTTATTAGATCAGAAGCAATAATTAGATCAGAAGCACTTAAGTTCAGAAC
The DNA here is from genome assembly GCA_958299785.1 of Medicago lupulina. Taxonomy (NCBI): domain Eukaryota; kingdom Viridiplantae; phylum Streptophyta; class Magnoliopsida; order Fabales; family Fabaceae; genus Medicago; species Medicago lupulina. The sequence continues at coordinate 52,887,458 of OY283144.1, read as the reverse complement.
CAGTAAATGATATTCAGAAGAAGAATAAAATTCAGAATCACAAGATTAAAGACAGAACAACAGAGATAAAACACAACAACAACAAGCTAAACTAAAGGTGTGCAACTAAAGGTTGGTTTGCTTGCTAGTGTTTGCTAGAATCTTCTTGAGCAACTCATTTGTTTCCTCTTGTTTCTTCTGCATTTCTGCTTTGAATTGTTCATGCCTTTTGATCAGATCTTCCTCTCTGATTCTGGCTTCTTCCAACTTAGCGTTTGTTTCAGCCTTGTATTCCAGTAGAAGTAGCTTCTGTTCCAATAAGTCTTTCTCAAGCTTCTGATTCTTCTTTTCCAAGACCTTATACTTCTGAACTAGAGCCAGATCAGAAGCAGCTGACTTCAGATTCACCTTGGTTAGAAAAGACAAATCCAGGTCCTTTGGGTGAATGTATTGAGGGAGAAAGTCAGTTGCTTCTCTTCCTCTTATACTTAGTGAAGATCTTGCCCAAGTTCCCAATATCTTGACTTCCTCAAGATTCTCATCAATGCCATTGAGCCAATCTTGCAGCTCCTGCTTTACTTGTTCCTGGGCCTCAATGCAAGTAGAGGATAAGGCATTCATTACATTCTCAACTCTCTCCTTTAGCCTCCTCCACTACTTGTCATAGCTTTCCCTGTGACTAAAGTCATTTCTGGATGAAATGAGCTTGATCATTTTCTCTGCTATGTCTTCACACACACCTCTTAATACATTAAAATCTAAGAATCTGGTGGGTAGTGAAGGTTGTTTTCTAGGTCTGGAAGCAGCAACGGGTTCAATTTGAAGGTTATTTGAGGGGAAGGGTTGAGTATTGCTAGAAGATGATTAATCAGAAGCAGACTGTTCAACCTCCATAGGTGAGGATTGTTCAGCCTCTTCATTAAGATCTTTAGGAGTGATCATATAATCAGTCTCCATAGCATTTTCAGAAAGAGTGGGTGCAGGAATATGGTCAGGTGCAGTTTGTTCAAGAACAGAGTGTTCAGGAACACTTTGTTCAGGAGAGGATGGGGTCATTTGTGGTTCAGGTGTATGTTGTTGTGTGCTTTCTGAAGCAACTTCAGAAGTTGTTACTTCAGAGGCTTTTTGTAGGTTTATATCAACATTTGGTAGTTCACCTGATAGATGACTGCTAAGGTTGTTCAAAACAGAATCATCTTCAGGTTTTTCAGGAAGGATCATGTTGAGTGGTTGAATTGTTTGTGGTTGAAGTGGATGGTTAGGGGGTAGTTTACTACTTCTTATTTCAAGCAAATTACCAATCCTAACTCTAACATATGGTTCCATTGGTTTGAAAGGAGAAACAGGTTTAGAAGGCGTTTTATGGAGTTTGGATGATGGTGACTGACCTTTGTTTTTAGATTGGCAAAGGATGCCTATTGGAATATCATCCATATCAGTAGATGAGGATGATGAGGATTTGGATTGAGAGGAGGTTGAGTCAGATTCTATATGTATTATAGGTTGTGTAGAAGAAATACCTGTCATAGCTTCTGATCCAGGAGCCAACAGCAGATTCTCAGCTTCTACAATCACCTCCATCTGAAGTTCTGCAGTACTTTTCAATGCTTGCTCAGCTACTTCAGCAACAGCATCCTTGAGCAATACTGAAGCAGGAACTTCAATTTCTTTGGCTATCTCCAGGACCTTCTAAAGAGCTTCAGCATCTGCTTTCTTCTTCTTTCTTACCTCCCTAGTAACCAGTTCAGTAGCAGCATCTTCAGAAGTCTTCAAAGCTTCTTCATCAACCTTGTTGGAAATCTCTTTGACTTCAGCAATCTTTTCAATAAAGAACTGGTCACAGTTTTCTTGACCGATTGCTTTTAGTTTTTCATCCCTTTGCAACTTGTATAGAGCAACTTTTCTTTTCTTTTCAGCCATAATTTTGTCACCATGCTCTTTACATTTCTTGGCCATTTCAGGAGTCATGACGAACATTGGACTGACTCTTTCAAGTTGGCTTTTTCTTGGCCTTTCTTCTTCTGCTTCCACAGCTGCATCTTCCTTAGTCATATAGACAGATTCTTTCAACTTCCTTGGTTTAGGTGTTCTCTTTTTCTTCTTCAGAAGTGTCTGTTCAGGAGCTGTTGTGGATACAGAAGCAACTTGTTTGCCACTTCTGGTCTTCTGCTTAATAATTGCTTCTGGGTTCAAGTCCTGAGCTTCTTCCTGAATAGAAGGAGTTTCAGAAGCACCAGCTTTAAGCTTCTCAGAAGCTTTTTCCTTCTTAGCTTTCTTAGAAGGATTTTCACCTTCTAAGTACTCCTCCTGAGTGAGCTCCTTTCTCTTGGCTTTCCTGCCTTTCTCCACAGGCAGCTTACTTCCTGGCATGTCTTCAGGGACTTCACTAAGCCCTATTTTCTCACCAGTGTTTGTATAATGGTCACTGAGAAGTGCCATTTGTACGGCTAGTGAATCCTTCTTGCATATTGGCGGGAAGTTTGCCATCAAATCTGACACCACCATAGATTCACTCATGTCTGAATTGAGAGGAGTGAATATCTTTATCAGTTGCATATTCTTCAGGGTCTTACCATTAATCACCTTGCCAACCACTGTTTCTAGCATCTGATCAGTGTAGAAACGTGTTTGACTAAGAGCTTCAATAATTCCTCCTTGATGAAAGATCTCAGACATCAATCTTCCATAAGGGACCCAGATTCTATCTTCATTCTGACTCTTCCACAGTTCCTTGACCATGTACTTGAAGATGTACCTTGGTAAGTTAACTTTTTCACCATGAATAATGTGGTGAATGAAGACTTTGTGAGCTAGAGAGGGTTGATCACTACCACCACCCTTTGGTAGCAGATTTTCATATTGGATCTTCAGAAGCATCTTCTTCTGCATATCCAAGTCATTGTATTTTCCACCCTTTGTGGAGTTGAACAAGGTCATATTCACAGCGTCTTTCCAGGTGCTGGTTTGAGGATTAGGAATTTCAATCCCAGAGTAAGTTCCTTCAGCTTTAACACCAAGAATAGAAGCTATGATCTGTTCAGTGATTTGAATAGGGACTCCCATCACACTTGATCTTATTTCAGTACCGGTGAAGGGTTCCAGATGCATGTCTTCCCTTGTCTTCCCAGCTAGTTCTAGATAAAGAAGAACTAGATTCCTTTCTTCTTCTTCAGCAGCTTTCTTGTCGTAGATACTAGCTCTTACCCAAAAATGTCTTACAAAAGCTTTGTATGTTGGATCATTCAGCAGATTGAAATACTGTAGCCAACCTTGTGCAGTATAAAATTCTTTAATGTCGCATCCATGAAACATCAAGGATTTGAAATTGACAGGATTCTCTACTTGAATATTTAACTGATGTTGTTTGAGTTTCATAGTAGATCCACTGATTAAATAAGCAGCCCTTTCTGGTTGGTCTTGTTGTTGAGCTACTTGCTGATTTAGATTACCAGATTCTGGAACGGAACTAGAGGATGTCATTGATTTGATTGAAGACGATGAAGTTTTAGGGTTCTAGGTTGAGAGCGTTTTCTTAGCAGATATGAAAGCAACAAAGAGAAAGTGTAGGTAGTGAAGTGAGTAGTGTGTGTTTTGTTTAAGTGTTTTTAGTAAAAACGTTTGAATACACATGGGACAAACAAACACAGCATTAATGACAGTTTGGGGGCGCGAGATAGTACTATGAAAGCATAAAGATCATCATTGCCCTTTATGTTATACACCAATACATCTATGCCACGTTATCAGATTTCAGATGCGCTGTATAAGTTAGTGGGACACGTGTCACCATAAACAACTCCAGAAATTCCACTAACTCCTACTATTCAGAAGCATAAAGATTCTGCTTCTGAAGTTTGAAATTCTGATGACATCATCAGGAGCCCATTTTCCTCATAACCTCAACCAAGAGCTTCTGAAGGACCATGGCTTCTGAACTGACTTCAGAACCTAAACTTCCCATTCAGAAGCAAGCAATTTTAATCAGACACATAATGCATGTTCAAATTTTTCTTAATGAATTCAAATCTTTCAACTGTTAAAGGCTTAGTAAATATATCAGCCCATTGATTTTCAGCATCAATGAATTGTATATCTAAAATTCCTTTTTGAACATAATCTCTGATAAAATGGTGTTTGATCTCAATATGCTTGGCTCTTGAATGTAGAATTGGATTCTTTGACAAACAAATAGCAGCAGTATTATCACAAAAGATGGGAATACTGTTAGCATTAATCTGAAAGTCTTCCAACTGATATTTCATCCAGAGTAGTTGTGTGCAATAACTTGCAGTTGAAATGTATTCTGCTTCTGCTGTAGACATTGCAATAGTTGCTTGTCTTTTGTTGGCCCAGGATATCAGATTATCACCCAGAAATTGACAATTGCCACTGGTTGATTTTCTTTCAATTCTGTCACCAGCATAATCAGCATCACAAAATCCAATTAGCTTGTAATATGAGGATTTCCTATAAAGGAGTCCCAGATTAGTTGTTCCTTTCAGATACCTGAAGATTCTTTTAACTGCAGTTAAATGAGATTCTCTAGGATCTGAATGAAACCTTGCACACAAGCATACACTGAATAAAATATCTGGCCTAGATGCAGTGAGGTATAACAGAGAACCAATCATACCTCTGTATAGCTTCTGGTCTACTTTTGATCCTTCATCTTCTTTGCTTAAGGTGCATGTTGGATGCATTGGAGTGTTCATCAGCTTACAGTCTTCAAGCTTGAACTTCTTCAGAAGCTCCTTTGTATATTTTGTTTGATGAACATATAATCCATCTTTGCTTTAATTAATTTGAATGCCTAGGAAGAACTTCAGCTCTCCCATCATGCTCATTTCACATTCATCCTGCATTAACTTAGAAAACTCCTTGCAAAGAGATGCATTAGTAGAACCAAATATTATATCATCAACATATATTTGCACAATAAGAATGTCTTTCTTAAGGGTCCTTCTGAAGAGTGTTGTATCAACTTGACCTCGTTTAAAATCATTTTTAATCAGGAAATTACTTAGTCTATCATACCAAGCTCTGGGAGCTTGTTTCGAGCCATATAGTGATTTCTTTAGTTTGTAAACATGGTCAGGATGCTTCAGATCCTCAAAACCAGGAGGTTGTTTGACATACACTTCTTCTTCTATGACACCATTAAGAAATGCACTCTTAACATCCATTTGATATAATATAATGCCATGATTAACTGCATAGGATAGAAGTAACCTGATTGCTTCCAATCTTGCAACTAGAGCAAATGTTTCAGTGTAATCAATGCCTTCTTGTTGACTGTATCCCTGTGCCACAAGTCTGGCTTTGTTTCTGGTTACTTCACCTTGCTTATTCAGTTTGTTCCTGAATACCCATTTTGTTCCAATAATGTTCTTTTGAGAAGGTTTGGGTACCAGATCCCACACATCATTTCTTTGAAATTGATTCAACTCTTCTTGCATTGCTAAGATCCATCCATCATCTGAAAGTGCTTCATCAACTGTTGTAGGCTCAATCATTGATATCAGTCCTATCATAGATTCTTCTTGTCTGAAGTGTGATCTTGTTCTTCTGGGACTTTCTTTACTCCCAATGATTTGATCCTTAGGATGAGAAGACTTGTATTTGAAAGTGTTGTTGGATGAACCTGCTTGCTGTGAGCCATCTTGTGCTTCATCAGAAGCAACTTCATCCTGAGCTTCTGATGTGGGTGCAGCTTCTGGACTGTCTTCAGATTCAACTATCTGATCAGATTCTGGAGTGTCTTCAAAAACCTGTATCTCTGCAGAACCTTCATCTTGCTTTGAAGTTTTATCTTCAAGCTCTTTGTCATCAAATTTAACGTGCATAGATTCTTCAACACAGAGTGTCTCTGAATTATACACTCTGTATGCCTTTGACCTTTCAGAGTAACCTAAAAAGATTCCTCTTTGGGCCTTGGCATCAAATTTCTTTAGGTAGAGCTTGTTGTTCAGAATGTAACATGTACATCCAAATTGATGAAAGTAAGAGATATTGGGTTTTCTTCCTTTGAAGAGTTCATATGCTGTTTTCTCCAAGATAGGTCTGATGTAGATCCTATTTTGGACATAACACGCTGTATTCACAGCTTCTGCCCAAAAATGTTTTGCCAAATTGTTTTCGTGGATCATGGTTCTGACAATTTCTTGTAAAGTTCTATTCTTTCTCTCTACAACCCCATTTTGTTGTGGAGTTCTAGGAGAAGAGAATTCATGGATGATTCCATGTTTTTCACAAAAAGCTTCAAATGGCTCATTTTCAAATTCACCACCATGATCATTTCTAATTTTCAAAATTTTGACTTCTTTTTCAGATTGAATAAGGGTGCAGAAGTTACTGAGTACATCATATGCATGATCTTTGCTTTTCAGGAATTTCACCCAAGTCCATCTACTGTAATCATCAACAATGACTAATCCATATTTACTTCCATATAAAGATGCAGTGCTTACTGGTCCAAATAAATCAATATGGAGTAGTTCTAAAAGTCTTGAGGTGGAAACAATGTCTTTAAGCTTAAAAGATGATTTAACAATTTTTCCTTTCTGACATGCACCACAGAGTGCATCTAAATGATAATCAATGTCAGGAAGGCCTTTGACAAGTTGTAACTTGCTAAGCTTTGAGATTAATCTCCAGTTAGCATGTCCCAACCTTCTATGCCACATCCATTTCTTATCATTCATTGACAGAAGGCAGATTACCTTCTGATCAGCTAGTTCAGAGAAATTGATTTTGTAAACATTTTCCACTCTCTTTCCTTTGAACACTATGGATTTATCATTCTTGTTGATTACTGTGCAGTTGGTTTTTTCAAATAATACATCATAACCATTGTCACAGAATTGATTGATGCTCAATAGGTTATGCTCAAGCCCATCTACCAACCACACATTATTAATAGAGGTAGTGGAATTACTAATAGTCCCCGTACCAATAATCTTCCCAGACTGGTTGCCTCCAAACTTTACATTTCCTCCTTCTTTCATTGTGAGGGATAGGAACATTGACTTCTCTCCTGTCATGTGCCTTGAGCAACCGCTGTCCAGGTACCATGACTTTTGCTTTGATCTTGCTTTTAGAAAAATCTGCAGTATTGACAATTTCAGATTTAGGTACCCATTGTTTTATGGGTCCTTTGGGGTTAGAGCTGGAAAATTTACTCACCATTTCCTGTTCCTTAAGATGAGCTTTGGGTAGCTTCTGATTAATCATTACCTTAGGTTTTTCAACTTTTGGTTTTGATACTTCATAAACAATAACTGCTTTGCCCTTCTGAACCTTAGACTTTAGGATATCAGATTCTGGTTCCATCAGACTCTGAGGGGCAGGTTCTGATCTTTTCAGAATCTTAATCTTTGAGGTCTTAGATTCAGAATTTACCACAACCTTAGGCTTGGAGTTCTTTGGATTTGAAATAATCTTAGCTTTAGAACTGGAAGCTTCAGGTTCTGATTGAGCAACAGTTTCCATTTTGGCACCTTCAGGAACAAAGAAGGTTTTCAATCCTTCCTTAATGCATTCACAGTATGCTTTAAGATTGGTTTCATTAGACTTAGCTTCTGAAAACCCAATCCCTTTGCCATTGTTTTTGTAAATGCTATAAATCATAGAAGCAATTCTGCTTCTGTCAATACCAGAAATAATGAAATCTTCAAGAGCAATCTCATGGTTACTTAAAGACTTTCCATCACATTTTTCTTGTAACTTCTGACACAAGAACTTGAGCTTGTCTTCATAAGTTTTACATATGAAGTCAAAGCCTCTAAGTCCCTCTTCAGAAGCTTTCAGATCCAATAAAGTTGATTCTTGTTGCTTCATCAGAACAACATATTTTTCTTTCAAAACCTTCAACTCATTGGTTCTCAGTTCAAAATGAGTGAGGAGTTCTTTAAGTGACTCTATCAGTTCTTCTCTAGGGATTTTGGAATATACCTCATTTTCATCTTCTGAATCTGCTTCAGTTTCAGCTTTTGAAGTTGCTGTAGCTACTAACCCAACAGCTATCTTTGCACCTTCATCAGATTCTTCTTTGTCAGACTCAGATTTACTATCCAAATCATCCCATGTGGCCATCAAACTCTGCTTTAACTGTTTCTTGAACTTGCTTGACTTGAATGTTGGCTTCTTTGACTTTTCCTTTGAATTTTCCTTCTGAAGATCAGGGCAATCAACAATGAAATGACCAGGCTTCTTGCAATTGAAGCATCCCTTCTGATCTTCCTTCTTTGAGCTTCTGAAGCTACCTCTTCTGGACACAAACTTCATGTTCTTTTTGGCTAGATACTGAAGTCTGTTTGAGAGCATGGCCATCATCTCAGTAACCTCTTCATCAGAATCTCCAGTTGGTGAATCTTCTTCTTCAGACTCAACCACTTTAAGAGCTTTTGATGACTTGTCTTTGGATGGAAGAGCTATTGATTTACTCTTTTTAGTAGACTCATGTTCATTAAGACTTAACTCATGAAATTTGAGAGAACTAACAAGATCTTCAACACTTAAAGTGTTTAAATCTTTAGCTTCCTCAATGGCAGTCACCTTTGGTCTCCATCTGGCAGGTAGACTTCTGAGTATCTTACTCACGTGATCAGAAGCAACATAGCTTTTCTTCAGTATTTGAAGTCTAGAGACTAAGGTTTGAAATCTTGAGTACATCTCCTCAATACTTTCATCATCCTTCATCTTGAACAACTCATACTGATGAACAAGCATTAGTGCTTTAGCTTCTCTGACTTTCTTGCTTCCTTCATAGTTAGCACATAAAGATGCAAACATAGCTTTTTCAGTTGATTTATCACTCATCTTCATGTACTCTGCTCGTGGTATAGCAGAAACTAGAGAGCCTTTGATTTTATGTTGTTTCTTGTACATCTTCTTCTGAGCAGAAGTATGAATCTTTCTATCAACATCAGCTCCTTCTTCATCAAGTACTAAGTCACCAACTCCATCTTCCAGAATATCCGATAGTTCTTCATCTAAGCCCATGATATAACTGTAGAAGTTGGTTTTCCACCAAGAAAACTCTTCAGGATCTCCATTAAACTTTGGAACCTTCCCTGAGTCAGTTTTCTTTTCACTATAGTCATAGGAAACAACATGATGATTACCACCAGAACCAGCAGAACCAGAACCAGAAACAGATGATTCAGCAGACATGTTTTTCTCAGATCTTGGACTGTTACACTGTTAGGTGTTGACAACAGAACCAAGGCTCTAGATACCAATTGAAGGGGAGAAAAACACAAGAAGGGGGGGGGGGTTCAATTGTGTTATACTTATCTTCGTTTTCTCTTTAAAACTCAGAACACTAATGATCAGAAGCAAATGAGATAGCTTCTGAAGATGATGTTCCGGAGCGTATGTAGCGGAATGATAAACAGAGAGAAAAGAGAAGAAGCAGGACACAAGAAATTTATACAGGTTCCTTCCACAAACAGGAAGTAGTCCTGTCCCCCCTGCACTTCCAAGGAGAGTTCACTAGATGTAATATCTGATTACAAATGCTCAAGCACACAAGCAAGAGACTTCAAATGCTCAAGAACACAATCAAGAGACTTCTAATGCTCAAGCACACAAACAAGAGACTTCTATCAAACAAAATTACAATGAAAATGTTTGAGGTTGAACACTTGATGTACAATCAGTGGTGTTCTCAATACAAATCAGATACAGACTCTTAAGACTTTTGAATTTCAAAGATATGAACTTGAAAACTGAAATTCTAAGTAAACTTTTGGATGCTGAACAATTTGACAGAGTTTTGGCGCTTTTAAATTGTTATAGAGTCTTATTGTTCTTCAAGTCTTCACTCCTTTATATAGAGGTGTGAAATGAACGTTGTAAGTGCCAACACATCCAAAAAGAGTCGTTCTTGAAGCTTGATCTTTCACCAATGATTCTTTGCCTGATTAAGTTATTGTCCTATAAAGGATCAATTTCAAATCCATTCCGGTTGAAAGGGAACAAGGATGCAGGCTTGGCTGTACATGAGAGTTGTTACTCTTGTCTGGTAGCTGAGACAAAGAACAAAGTAGTGGAGAGGGTGGTTGTACAGTTTGTACATAGTACATTTGTCAACGCTCTTTGTATTTTAGCAACCAGATGCTTTCAAACGAGAACGTGTGACCTCCATGTGATCTTCTACCACTTCTACATGACTTTCGCTCCAAAATACAACACTTAATTCATAAAACCTTGAACCATTTTGCTTTTGGTGAAATACTGCAGCTTCTGATGAACCAGCTTCTGAGGACCTTCAACTTCTGATGACGACATACTCTTCAGGAGCACAAGTCTTCAGGAGCGCTTTAAGCTTCATATAATGTTTCTTATGCTCTTTATTTGTTCTTACAGAACCTTTGTAAGATATAACACTTGGTCTATGGTCCTGTACACTTGAACAAATGTTAGCAATACCAATTGTCAATTTTTAATACCCTTTATCATCAAAACTCTTTAGGATTTATTGTTAAACACATTTTGTTCTAACAGAAGATACTAGGGAAAATGAAATGTATTTGTAAACTGACGGTTTGTGGAACCTGGCACTTGAAGTGTATCACACTGGGGATAACATTTTGTTTTTCTTGTTGTTTTTTCCCTTTTTTTGGGAATTTTGTTGAATCAAGACTCAGGGTGGTCGATGCAATTGTGTATAAATGATTTTTGTATGTATGTAAGTGCATGAATGTATATATGCATGAATGAATGTATGCATGAATGTGTGAATGTATGTTTGTATGTATGACTTCTATGACAGTATAACTGTATGACTGTAGATAACTTGATGAGACAAGACCGGACGACTGAGGTGGAAGTCGGACCGACGTCGCCCGACAATCTTCCTCAAGGATAGTATCACTGGAGAGAACTCAATTCACTGTCGGGGTAAATCCCGGTATAAAGTAATAGTTGATAAGGAAGTAAACATTCCTTGAGGATAAAGCCCATTAAACAGAAGTCTAGCTGAAGTCGTCATTCGTGAACCAACCTGGAGTGCTTTCTAGCGGCTACGCTTCACTTGTCATGCTTTTCTTTTGCTTCATTTTTTTTGTTTTTTTTTTTTGCTTTTTATTTTTTGAATCCCTAACTTTTGCCTGGAGCGCCCTTTCGGGTTTTCAATCCACCGGGAGTGTATCTTTTTTGTATGCCCCTAATTTTTGCCTGGACCGCCCTTTCGGACTTTCAATCCACCGGGACGCTCATTTTTGCATAAGCCGCCTTTTCAGGTTTTCGACTTAGTGAGCTCTTTTTTTTTTTTTTTTTCTTCAAGCAATGACTATGTTCATCCTGCAGAGGTTAACTGTTCTCGAGGCGAATGTTGACGCACGTTCCACCTACTCAAGAATTCAAAAGAAAATGTGTTTGTTGTTTAAAGTTTTTCAAAAGACATGTAGAAGTTAGACAAAAAAATTCTGAAATAATTTTGCTTTAGGTGTTAACATCAAAAATAGAAAAAAATTATGCAAGTAGAAATAAATGAGGATTCGAAATAAAGGGCACATGCTCAAATTAATTTGAAAGAGTGGTGACCCGCCAAGGGCGTGGCTCCACAGATCTTTAAAAAAGTTTGGAAAATGGTAATTATATGAGAAAGGTACATTGAACACAATAACCGTTATTCTCCCTGACAACTTTGAATTCCACTGTTCTGAATCTCTGATTTGCAGCAACTTCAAAACAGAGGTCTTTTGACTGCTGAAGTGTGCCACAAGTGAGTCATGTTTGACTTAATGTAGGTCCTTTTGCCAGCTGAGGTGCCCCAAGTGAATCACGTCCGATCTGATGCAGTTACTTTGTCATAACCCTTAACTTTTGCATAGATCGCCCTTGTGAGTTTTCAATCTATTTGGGTAATCATTTTCATTCATTTTTTTGTATGTCTCTAACTTTTGCCTGGACCGCCCTTTCGGGTTTTCAATCCAACGAGACGCTCTTTTTTGCCTAAGCCGTCTTTTCAGGTTTGCGACTTATTGAGCTGTTTTTTTTTTACAAAGTATTTCTTGACTGCATCTTTGTTTTTTGAACATAAGATCGTCTTGAAATTCACAGGGACGAACCTTCTTGTTGGAAGCCTGTTTCATTCTTTTGATATAACTGCCCGGGAGAACTTTTCATTGATGGGACTTTGACCTCTGTGGGGGACACGGTCTTCATGTTGTGTATTGAGGGAAGGAGGGGGGTTTCCCCTGTTGAAGTGTGTACTGAAGTACGGTATCCATGTTGTTCATTGAGGGAAGGAGGGGGGTTGCCCCTGTTAAAGTGCGTATTAAAGTACTGTATCCATGTTGGTCATCGAGGGAAGGAGGGGGGGTTTGCCCCTGTTGAAGTGCGTACTTAAAGTATAATACTTCGTGCAAAGCAGATGTCAACATCTCATGCCAGTTTTTGTAAGTGAATGCCCTCTTTTGGACAATCTTCTTGATGTCTTTGTTTGTAGCTTTAACGGCTGAGATGCCCAAGTAGACAAGAACTTTACCGAGAATCCCTTCATTTTCCTCTCCTTCAGCCTCAGATGCAAGGAACTCAAAGTTGGGAGAGAGCACAGAGTTAAAGTGTTCAACGGGTTTACTAATGCATGAGTTTGTTGATTTTGACAAGTACATAAATATTATGATTATGCAGACATTGAAAAAAAGAAAATTATATTTTTTTTTGGTTTTTTGTATTACCATTTTTCCAAAAGAAGCACAAAATAAAGTAAAACAAAGTCGGGATCGAGACGACCTTTTTATTAATGATGAAAATACGTAAAGCAAAAGCCCTAAACAAGTTCACTTCGTCTCGAGTGGGACGAAATGATTTTTTTTTTGAAAAACAGAAAACAACACACAGACATATTATTCGAACAAAAGAGTAGTAGAAAGAACGTCAACAGCGACCCAAGTGCAGCTACCACTTTACATGTGTTGACATTAAGTACCAAAATCTGGTAGTGGGTTAACTTGTTCGTCCGAATTCAATCTTATAAAAGCAAGATATTGGCTTCAATCAACTTTTGGACTTCAGCTTTCAAAGCGCAACAGTGCTCGATGTCATGGCCGAGTGCCCCTTGAGGGCAGGTGCAAAAACGGTCAGATTAAAACTGCTTTTTATATTGTAGAAACTAAGGTTGATAACCCGGATACTGTTGTTGAGGCAAACCTTTGACCATACTCATTTCCTGATCTTCATCCTCAGAATCGTCAGTGGGAACATTTTCTTTGGCAAGTTGTCCTTCCCGGACACCTTCTTCAAGACGCATACCCATACCTACCATCTTAGCGAAAGTACCTGGTGCATTGGCGATCATCTTCTTATAGTAGAATGGGCTAAGGGTTTTAAGGAAGATCCTGGTTAACTCCTTGTCCTCTAGCGGTGGGATGATCTGAGCGGCAAACCCTCTCCATCTTTGGGCATATTCCATGAAAGTTTCCTTATCCCCCTGAGTCATAGCCCTAAGCTGCTCTCTATCTAGAACCATATCTGAGTTGTAGTTGTACTGGTGGATAAAAGCATTTGCCAAGTCATGGAAAGTACGGATTCTGGTACTGTCCAAACTCATGTACCAGTTTTGAGCAGCACCGGTCAAACTGTCCTAGAAGAAGTGAACAAGCATTTTGTCATTGTACGCCTGGGTGGACATCTTCCTTGCATACATTGTTAAGTGGACTTTGGGACAAGTATTTCCCTTATACACATTCTGTCCAAATGCGTCCTTTCCATCAATTGTGTCCTGCAAACCCTCTACTCTGTCAGATGCTTTAACACTATCAGAATGGAAAATGGGCTCATAGCCTTGCTGAACTGTAAGAACAAACGGTGCTGAATAAGTCATGGCAGCTTGAAGAGTAGGTGCACCCGCGGAGGATACGACACAAAAGGAGTTGGAACATCAGTGAAAACAGGGTGGGAACCTTCACCGAACATATACGGCATGCCCATGGGTAAGCTCCCGACAAACTCTGCTATATCCTTCTTCATTCCAAGCCACCAAAACAATTTCTTATCCTGATACATCTTCGTCGCTCCCTGATGAATACTCAAACTACTCTGATGACCTTCGTCCAAAATACGCTTCTTAAGTTCAGGCACGTCCGACACACACACTCGATCACGGAACATCAAGACACCATGCTCATCCAATCTAAAGTCCGCACCTTTACCATGCTTAACCAACACCACACGATCTACAAGTTCCAAATCCTCTTTCTGACCAGCCTTGATCTCTTCCAAAATGTTACTTGTCGGCTTCAACATTCCCAACTTCACACTTTCAGGCATCAACTCACAAACCAAACTCAAATCTCGAAACTGCTCAATAAACTCCAATTCTTTAACCATCAAAGCAGACATATGCAAAGACTTCCTACCCAAAGCATCTGCCACCACATTCGCCTTTCCTAGATGATAGCTCAACTAAAAATCATAATCCTTAAGAAATTCCAACCACCGTCTCTGCCTCATATACAACTCCTTCTGATCGAACAAATACTTCAAACTCTTGTGATCACTGAATACTTCAAACTTAGAACCATACAAGTAGTGTCTCCAAATCTTCAACACAAACACAACTGCTGCCAATTCCAAATCATGAGTCGGATAATTCCTCCCATGCACGTTCAATTGCCTCGATGCATACGCCACAACCTGACGATTCTGCATTAACACACCACTAAGACCCATCTTCGAAGCATCACAATACACAACAAACAATTCCTTCAGATTCAGCAAAATCAACACGGGCTCTGAAGTTAACCTCTTCTTCAACTCAAGAAAACTGTTCTCACACTTAGAATCCCAAACATAAGCTTGCTTGTTTGGTTTGTCAGAAGTCGAAGATTGAACATCAGAAGCCGTCGGATTTGATGCAACCGTTGTTTGTGCCAGAGTGGAAGTGGTATAGTATCTCTATGGACTTTGTTGGAGCATTGCCGAAGACTATGAAGGGTTTTGATTCGATTTGGGTGATTGTTGATCGGTTGACGAAGTTAGCACATTTTATTCCTATCAAGACCGGTATGTCTGTGGCGAGGTTGGTTGGGATCTACATTGAGCAGGTTGTCAGGTTGCATGGTATTCCTTCTAGCATTGTGTCAGATCGAGATCCGAGGTTTACTTCTAAGTTTTGGGAGAGTTTGCAAGCTGCTTTGGGAACTAAGTTGAGGTTGAGTTCTGCTTATCATCCTCAGACCGATGGTCAGACGGAGTGGACGATTCAGAGTTTGGAAGACTTGTTGAGAGCTTGTGTTTTGGAGCAAGGTGTCAGTTGGGTCGAATGTTTACCGTTGATTGAGTTTACTTATAAAAACAGTTTTCATTCTAGTATCGGGATGGCACCATTTGAGGCTTTGTATGGACGGAGGTGTAGGACGCCGTTCTGTTGGTATGAGTCAAGTGAAAGTGCTTTGTTAGGACCGGATGTTGCGCAAGAGACGACCAAGAAGGTCAAGATGATTCAAGAGAAGATGAAAGCGTCTCAGAGTAGGCATAAGAGTTATCATGATAAGATAAGGAAGGATATTGAGTTTCAGGTTGGTGATCATGTGTTCTTAAGGGTGAATCATGTAACCGGTGTTGGCCGTGCTTTGAAGTGTCGGAAGTTGACACCACGTTTTGCTGGACCGTTTGAGATTGTGGAGAAGGTTGGAGTTGTAGCGTATTAGATTGTGTTACCGCCATCGTTGTCGAATCTTCATGATGTGTTTCATGTGTCCCAGTTGGGGAAGTATGTGTATGACGAGTCTCATGTGATTCAAGTGGACGAGTTAGAAGTAAGAGATAATTTGACAGTTGAGACTTGGCTAGTTAGAACTGAAGATCGCGAGGTGGGGTGTTTGAGGGGCAAGGAGATCGTTTTGGTGAAAGTGATTTGGGTTGGACCAACTCACGAGAGTGCTACTTGGGAATCGGAGAGCAGGATGAAGGATTCGTATCCGGAGTTGTTTCCTTCAGATAATTTTCGAGGACGAAAATTCTTTTTAGGAGGGGAGAGTTGTAACAGCCCGATTTTTCGTTATTTTATTTTCAATTATTTTATGTGTGTTTATGTATGCTTGTATGTGATTATTTATCTTTAACTGTTAATTCTTGGGTTTCGTGTTATAAGGGCATTTTGGTCTTTTGATGAGCAAGGGTAAATTAGTAATTTTGGTTGATGATTATTTGTAGCGTTTTAAGTGAGGACCATTTGTTTATTAAGTTGTTAGTATGATGTGGTAATTAAATTAGACCCGGTGGTTACTCGTTATTTTACCGTTAGTGAGATAGAAACTAGAGAATTTGATTAAGTAGAGTTTGAGCCCATATAACATTTAGAGAGTTAGGCCCATTATAGTGTGACTATATAACCCAACTTTTATGAGGAAACTAGGGTTAGAACATTTCATTTCATAACACAAGATAGAGGTAGAGAGAGAAAGGCTAGAGAAAAGGGAAGATAGGGTTTGAAGAGAAAGAGGCTTGAAGAGGTAGAGGGTGAAGAATCTTGGAGCTAAAGTGAGGCCTAGGCTTGGATTTTTGGAGTTAGAGGTAAGGGGGCTAGTGTTCAAACATAATCTTTTTCTACCCATTTCTCATAAGTTCTTATTTGATAAGTGATTATTTGAATTTTAATTGTGGAAATTTGTGCTTAGATTTTGATGGTATGTTCATGTATGTGAATTAAATGATAATTGTGTTGTTGATGATGAATTTACATGCCAAAAGTTATATATGTGGGTATGTTATGTTTTTGTGTAAAATTGATGAAAAATGAAGTTGTGGTTGTGAATTATGAGTGAATTCATGATTATTTGTTGTTGATGTTGTTTCGGAACATCTTGTTGATGAATTGATACCATGGGTATCACTATTTGTGAATTGGTGATGAGAATTGTCGTTGTTGTTGAAAAATTGTGAAAGTTTGGTGAATTGTTGAATTTTGATGAAATGATGTTTTAATCTCAAGTTTTATGCATCATTGAGTGTATTTTCTTGTATATGACTTGTAAACATTATTTGGAACGAGTTTTGGGTTGGGAAAGATCAAAATTGGGATTTTTGGAGGAAAAGGGTTTGAAAACCAAAGTTTTTTTTAGAACTGATGAGCGTTCGCTTAAGCGAGCCATCAGCGAGCTCCAAGCGAGCGTGCCTAGGTGATTCTGGACACAGTTCGCTTAAGCGGGTTGTAAACGAGCTCCAAGCGAGTGTGACTAGTGGATTCTGGACACAGTTCACTTGAGCGAGCCCCAAGCAAGCTTCAAGTGAGTGAGCCCAGAAGCTATTGGAAGCCGGTCACTTAAGCGAGCAACCCTTCGCTTAAGCGAGCAGCACCCTGTTCAGCAACTTTTGATTTTTCACTTCGTGCACTTGGGGACTAATCCGAACTTCCTAGAATGTTTCTTTTGACTTAGTTAATCACTGTTTATACATCTAATCCTAGTAGAACATCATTTGAATCAAATTGGACTTGGTTTTTATGAATCGGTCATAATGTTTAGAAAATGTCCAAGAACGCCGATTTTTCCGAAACTTGTTTTTCTCGAGTGAATGATGTAGGGTTAAGTATGTATGTTGTTTATGTGGTTACTAAAAATGGTATTGTATTATTTCATTGAGAGTTAAAATGTTTTGCTTTGAAAACGGATTCTATTCGAAAAAGTGGCATTATGAGACGAACTTTGTGAATTATGAGATTTCTTGGTAGTTGGCCATGAAACGTACATGTATGTACACCTACACTCATAAGTGATTAATGTGCATGCATAGTTGAGGTAATTGAACTGTTTTGCTTTGTTTTGGTTCATTGACCCCAATTGTTTAAAGTTGTGTATTATATTATACGAACTTGGTTAAAAATATTCATTGAACCCGTTTACTTTGAAAATCTTTCATGAATGGTTTGATATGAATATATAAGGTTGAATGAATGATGGTTTGGTGATTGAATATGATGATTGTCATAATATGGTGTATTTTCTCCGTTAACTTGAATTGTGAGAATTATATGAAATTGTTGAATTATTATGGAGATGTTGTTGGTGCTTATATATGTTATGTGCATATATGTTGTTGGTGAATTTTTTTTTACATGCTATTGGTGTTGAAATGTTGGTGTAAGCATGTATTGAAATATGTCGGTGTTGATTGTTGAGGTTATGTGAACATATGCATTGTTATCAAATGTGTCATATGTTCATGCATCATAACATGTTGGTGACGAATACTTTTGTATTCAATTATTCGGGGTGATTATTCGGGGGTGATTATGATGTTCAGTTGGCATCAGGGGCGACGGCCTCGGAGGTGATTTGTTACCACATGCATATAGGTCGTGTCTAGGCGCATTGCATAAGAATAACATGATTGATAATTGTTGATGTGCTCGATGTGAATTACGTGTTGGTGCATTTGTGTGCTTGGTGATTAGTTGCAATTGGTGAATCTTATACTTGTGCAAATATTGTTGATGATAATGCTCATTTATGATCGATGAATTATTAATGCATGTTCAATCATGTTTATAATTTCTGATTATGATTGATGTGAAGCTAACCCCTAGTGGTCTGTGGTGGACCGCCTACCTATTTGTATGAATGGGTAGACGACGTGCAGGATTAGTTGATTTGCATTGCTCGGTGAGTTGCTTGAGGATAGCGGGAGCTTCCTCCGTTTATTTCGCTTTGTCGTGTCTTAGAGATGCTCTGATCTAGGACGACATTTATTTTATGTTTGGATTTTATCTGTTGTTGAGATGTACCTTATATTGGGATTTGTTTATGATTTTGGTTATATTTCCTGAGTTGATGACATGACTATATTTTGAGGTGTATGCTATATTCCGCTGTGACGTTTTATGTTGAGATATTCTATGCATGTCTAATTGGTGAATTATTCGAAGACGTGACGTCTATTTCTTAATTATTTATTATAATTGTGTGCTTTATTGCTTTAATAGAAATAGAGCGTTACAACACCCATGGTATAATTCAACAACAACAACATCTCACAACAACAACAACATCATTCAACCATGAATTCATCAACAATTACAACATCATCATTTTACACCAAATTGAGCAAAAATCAACAAAGTTTCATATAACTACAATTTAAACATGCAAATTCAACAACAACATGTTTAGCATCAATTTCACATACCCAAACTTGGTGTTAAAGTAGAAACACGAAATTCATCATTTAAATTCACAAAAAGCACAATTAACAAAATAAGCACTTATGGAATTAAGTTGAAAAAGAGATTATAGCTTAAGTTATGAATGTACACTATCCCCCTTAGTTCAATTGAGTACAATCCTAGCTTGAGCTTCACTTTTGCTCCTCAAATCTCTACCCACTTCTTCCTCTCCAAGCTCTTCTTCTCTCAAAACCATTTTCTCCTTTCTCTAGCTCTTTCTCTCTCTACCTCTCTCAATATTTGTGAAAATGAGTGCGTAGGACCTAATTTCGCTTAATAACTAGAGTTTATATAGGCTCTACATGCATGGGCTCAACCCTCAATTGTCTTAACGGGCTTATGGTTTACATTAACTAATTCACAAAGTTTCTACTCACTTAACGAATAAAATAACGAATAGCTACCGGCTCTTAATTAATTACCACTACTTACTAATAACTTAGTAAAAATAAAAACTGCCACTAAAACACTACAAATAATCCTCACAGTGAAATTACTAATATACCCTTGCTCACAAAATGACCAAAATATCACTGAGTCCAAAAATGACTAAAATACCCTTCTAACACCAAATTCCACTAATCCCAAAAATGACTAAAATACACACATAGAAAAATAATCACATACAAGCACATATAAACACACATAAAAATTAATTAAAATAAATCTAGCGAAAATCGAGTTGTTATAGGATGAACCAGTATAAATTTCTTCTCTCTCTCTCTCTCTCTCTCTGTGTGTGTGTGTGTGTGTGTGTGTGTGTGTGTGTATATATATACATATATATATATATATATATATATATATATTTGGACCTTCGTGTTCTATTTTATGTTGCACTCAGACTCTGAGTCAAACTCTGAATCCATCAGATTCTGACTATTGTTGAACACTTAGAAAAGGGATCCAAAAAATGCCAACACACTTCACCCCCCCTTTCTTGTTTTTTCTCACCTTCAATTTAAACTATATTCAAGAGCCTTCACCTTGGTGTGGTACAACTTCTTCTAAAGTCATTGTTTATGACGATGTTATAAATTCGTTACTGCAACAACATGTTTGGAAAGGCAAAGTTGCCAAAGATATCGGGCATCATGTTTATGCAGATTAAGGAGGGAGAGAGATAGACAGAGAGAGAGAGAGAGAGAGAGAACTATCAAGTATTTAAAGAATCGTTCTGCGGCTACGGAAGAACCTTTCACTAAGTTGGTGTCCCTAAGGACAAGAAAAAGAAGATGAGTAAGGGTTTTGAGGTTCATAATCCTGCTTAAGGGACATGTTACCCGGTTGATTCAAAGTCTTTCTTTGTGTCATGTTTATTTTCTTGTTCTATTTCCTTTTTTTTCTTGATTTGTTTTTTTTTGTGTGTTTTTTCCCGTGTGTGTTCGGGATTTTCGGGTATCAATCTATTAATTGGTTTTGAACCTTCAATCTTTGAAGTCTCAACTTTTATTCATGAGAAGGGAAAAAGTGAGTGGAAACCCTTATGAGATCAAGGTCCGGGGGTTGGTTTCGAATAGGGAAGGTGTTAAGCACCCTAAACGACTTCGGTACTCCGAAAGAGCCTCTTGCCTAAATTATCTTGTGCTAATTACTTGCTTATTTATTTGTAAAATATTGCCTAAAGTCTAAGTGAAAGAATGGAGGGAGAAGAAGTATGTTTTTTTTTTTTGTTTTTATTGATTTGGAAAGACGTAAGTCTTTTGCCTACATACCCAAAAATGGGATCAAAATCATGTAGTTCACCTCAACAATTTCGTTTGGAGAGTTGGATTGATTTTAAAAGTTTGAAAAATGTTTTTGAGAGGACACGAGGCCGAAAGGCATAGAAGAATAAAAATGTGAGGTTGGTTGATTTTATTTACAAGAAAGTAAGTCTAAATGTAGATTAAAATTGATTAAAAGTTTGATTAAGAAAATAAAGGAAAAAGATCACTTGGGTTAAAATCCAAGATTTCTTAAGAAAATATTTTTGGTGTTTTGATTATTTGATTTTTTTGGAAAAATGATTTTTTCTAAGTTAAACGTAAACTAAAGAAACTACACGTAATGTAATAAAAGGCGAGAAATTTACAAAGGACGTTGGATCCTAAGCAAATTCTCAAGTTCAGAGTGAACCTAAAATTACTAATAGTTTGATTTTAAGAAAATTTTAAAGTCCAATCATTAACCTAATTTGTCACTAATTCATTTTGGTCCTTGATCGCAGTTATGACATAAAGCGGTAAAAAATAAAGTGTGTGATTGTGTCGGTGCATGTGTCGGTGCATATTCTCATTACTTGGATATTTACATAGGTCCTAAATACATGCTAAAACTTCAAGAACATGTAAATGACGAAAATAAAGTGCGCGAATTAAAATTACATCAAGTCCTAAATACACACTAAAAATCATGGAACTTCAACAACAAATCAAAATGATAAACAATAACAAAAATGAAATGCTAACATGTGAAATAAGTACCTATGCTAAATAAACCAAATATGCATGTAATGATTTTTTAAAGGTCTAAAATGCATGAAATGAAAATATAGTCATTATATGAATTAGATAAAAAAAAAAAAACATGATATATAAAAAAAATGATTTGAATTAAAATGCATGTGATGAAAATTAAATCAACAAGTAAACCATATGATAGGACAAATATAATGGGAAAAATTAATTTGAACAAAATGCATGAAAGTAGCTAAAATTAACATGTAAGAAAAAAGATTTTTTAAAGAAACAGAGAGGTGCAATGAGCATGCAGGGGGTTGCGAGCAAGCAGAAAGATCAGAAGAAGGAAGAGGATTGGGCTTAAGAAGAACCGGTTCGGTTCAAGCCTGGATCGGTTCACAGGCGAACTGAACCGGTTGGAAAGAGTATAACAGGGTTTTTTTAGCTTTTTCTTACTCATTTTCATAAATTTCCTTCTCTCTAAACCTTCAACCGAAAAAAACCTTTTCCTCTCTCTAAACAAAACAATCGGAAAAGAAGAAGAAGAAGGTGTTGGAACAAAATGTGTTTAACAATAATTCCTAAGAGTTTTGATGATAACAAGGTATTAAAAATTGACAATTGGTATTGCTAACATTTGTTCAAGTGTACAGGACCATAGACAAAGTGTTATATCTTAACAAGGTTCTGAAAGAACAAATAAAGAGCAAAAGAAACATTATTTGAAGCTTAAGGCGCTCCTGAAGACTTGCGCTCCTGAAGATCTGTGCTCTTGAAGAGTATGACATCATCAGAAGCTGAAGGCCCTCAGAAGCTGGTTCTTCAGAAGCAACAGTATTTCACCAGAAGCAAAATGATTCAAGGTTTTATGATTTAAGTGTTGTATTTTGGAGCGAAAGTCACATAGAATTGGCAGAAGACCAATGGAATAATGCAACGGTCATTTTAAAAGGATTTGAAGTCATTTGGCTGCAAAGAAAAACAAGAAGCGTTGACATTGTACTTTGTACGAACTGTACAATCACCTTCTCCACTACTCTGTTCTTTGTCTCAACTACCAGACAAGAATAACAGCTCTCATGTACAACCAAGCCTGCATCTTTGTTCCCTCTCAACCGGAATGGTTTTGAAATTGATCCTTTATAGAACAATAACTTAATCAGGCAAAGAATCATTGGTGAAAGATCAAGCTTCAACAACGACTCTTTTTGGATGAATTGGCACTTACAACGTTCATTTCTCACCTCTATATAAAGGAATGAAGACTTGAAGAACAATAAGACTCAACAACATTTTGAAAGCGTCAAAACTCTGTCAAATTGTTTAAGCATCCAAAGTTCACTTAGAATTTCAGTTTTCAAGTTCATATCTTTGAAATTCATAAGTCTTAAGAGTCTGTATCTGAATTACTTTGTGAACACCACTGATTGTATATCAAGTGTTCAACCTCAAACATTTTCCTTGTAATTTTGTTTGATAGAAGTCTCTTGCTTGTGTGCTTGAGCATTAAAAGTCTCTTGATTGTGTTCTTGAGCATTTGAAGTCTCTTGCTTGTGTGCTTGAGCATTTGTAATCAGAAATTACATTTAGTGCACTCTCCTTGGAAGTGCAAGGGGGACAGGACTACTTCCGGTTTATGGAAGGAACCTGTATAAATTTCTTGTGTCCTGCTTCTTCTCTTTTCTCTCTGTTTATCATTCCGCTGCATACGCTCCTGAACCTCATCTTCAGAAGCTGTCTCAATTGCTTTTTATCATTAGTGTTCTGAGTTTTAAAGAGAAAACGAAATTAAGTAAAACACAATTCAACCCCCCTTTCTTGTGTTTTTCTCCCCTTCAAAAGGGGCCGGAGGTCCTCCGACGCGGTGGTTGGCCGGCAACGCCATCGCGCCGGAGTATAAACTACCTCTTTGCTTAATTTTTTTACAGTTTCCGAAAGCACTTCTCTTCCTCTATTCGATTTCGAAAATGATTTTTTAAAAACCACTCTCAATACTTGCAGATCTACAAAACAAGAATGGAAGGAACATTGATACTTAACCTCTTTCCGATTCAGTTTCGGTTTCGGTTTGAATTTCTTTGAGGCCGGTTCGGTTTGTTGTGCTTGGAAGGAGATCCGATTTGGCTCTGTTTCTATCTTTCACGAAGCCAACTTCGTTTCCATGACTGTTTATTGTTGATTTTCACGGATTTGGATACTTGAAATGTTGTTGTGTTGGAATCCGATTTGGATTGTGGTGATGACTGTGTTGTTGTGTTTTCTGAGCTTTTTGGTTCAAAAATGTGTTACTGTCGTCATTCTTTGTGATTCGGCCTCATAGCTATGCTTGTGCGTGATGATTTCAATTTTTTTGTTGTGACTGGAGAAAAAAAGGATTGATGAGTGTTCTTTGATGTTCTTGAGAAAGTTTGAAAAAAAAGAAGGGTTTTGATCCAATTTCTTGTGACTGCCGATTTTAGGATATGTTTTTGTGGGTGTTTGTGCCTCTAAAATTCAATGATTGGACAACTTATAAATAGTGACAAAACTAGGGTTGTGCCTGAAAATAATTTGGACAAAAATGCCCTTGGACTTGGACAATCAAATGGACTAAAGTTGGACTAAAAATAAAAACAGGAAAATAACTAAAAACAACAAAATAAAAAAATAAGAAGGTAAAAATAATAAAAGGTAAAAACACAAAATAGTAAAGATAAAAAATAATAAAATTTAAAATTGTCCCTTCCGAACAAACAATGAGGTATTTTAAAATACATCTCTGCCGAAATTTCATCTGAAACGACGAAACTTCTCAGATTTAAAAGACGAGTAAGGCAAAGAAATAAAAGTGAAAAGTTGAAAAATAAACAGATGAAATATTGGTATATAAAAAAAGTTGAGATTTAAAAGGTTAAAAACTGAGGAATAAACAAGTAAAATGCTTGTAAAATAGACAGATAAAATGCTGAGATATAAACTAGTAACATGTCGGGAAATAAACCGTAAAATACTGTGAAATAAACTGTAAAATGCTGAGAAAATAATTGGGTAAAATGTGTTCAAAAAACGAGTAAAAAGAAAGTAATTGGTCAAAAAATGAGGTATGACACCGTGTTCTGAGTTTAACTTTCTTCCCCCTTTTAGTTTGTTTTGCTTTTATCGTTAGCAAAGATTTTGGTCCATGTCCCTTTTCTTCTTTTGCACGTGTTTCCTTTTTATTATATTTTTTATAGGTCCTTTTTATTATATTTTTTATAGGTCCTTTTTATTATATTTAATGTGTTGCATGTGGTTTACCATGGACACGGGTCCTCTTCTGCCATAAGAGGGTCCTGTCAAATCTTAACCATTGATTTTATTCTCCTTTTGCGGTCAACGAACACGATATGAGATGAATGATTTCAATTAGTGATGGACAAAAAATATGAAGGGAAGAATAGGAGACGACCCACATCAAGTTTACCATATGCATCCATTTTACTTAAAAAAATTCTTCCTATAAATATTATTATTTTGTCATTTGCTAGAGCTCACAGATTTAATGTAAAAAAATAGTGTCCGAGGTTTGAATTCCAAGCCTTATATGTAATATGCAATATTCAGATCAACCGATTCGACCATAAACAAAATATTATTATTAAATCGTATATTATATATCATTAAAAAGAAATACCATAAAACAAAGATTCGTGGTTTGATTCGGTCCTGACTTTGAATTGAATTATTTCACTGTTTCCTTAATCTTCTTCATCTCCGAATCATTCTTCAGCATCTCTTCCATATTCCCTCTCTCTCCGTCCTTTTTATCTTCTTTATCTTTTTCACCTTCTTCACACATACTTCTTCAATTCTCACTATGTCTTCTTCACTCGTCAAGATCCAAGACGATCTTCACCGTCTTTCAATCAAAGATCTGGTATTTTCTTTTTTACATTTTTGTATTTCAATTTTAGTTTCTTGATGTTTTTTGGGGTACCCAATTGGGTTTTATAATCAAAGTTTCAATATTTGTGTTTTGGGTCGTATCTTTTTTTAAGCGACCCATTAGGGTTATCTTGTTTTTGATTCTATTGTTGATTTTTTATGTGTAGATTGAAAATGGGAGTGAAGAAGAGGAGAATCATCATGTTGGATTTGGAAAACATGGTGGAACTTGTGCAATTTGTTTAGATAAGATAGTGTTGCAAGAAACTGCCCTTGTTAAAGGTTGCGAGCATGCTTATTGGTAAAAATAAAATTCTCTATATGTTTATCTTCTTTCTTTTTGAATTAAGTGTATGGTAATCATGTTTAGTGCTACTTTCCAAATGAAAATTATTAGTTCGTATCAATTTATTAGTTCATTATCAATTATAATGGATAAGATTGAATGGAACAGGTCTTTTAGATTGTGAGATGCATAAACTCTTTGTAGTTGAAGCTTGGACAAGCTCAATTTTAACATTTGCTAAAATTCAAGTTTTAACTTTGAAAAACGGGGTGACATGCGTTGAACTAATAATGACTATTCGGTAAGAGAGGTTTTTTTTGTTCTTATGTTAGGATGAAGTTTTGTAGGAGTTTGTAGATGAAGACAGGAATAGTTTTACAATGTGTCTAGCTAGTTTTGATGTGATATACGTCAGGACTTAGGATATGCAACATCAAGAATTTATGGTTGGGGCATATAGGTCGTCATGATAAGGGCATAAAAAATTTATGATTCTATCAAATTGACCTGGTTTGTATTTTGGTTCTGCCTGCTTCAGTGGGATTGGAAAACATATTTTAGTTATTTTTTCCATTGCTTTTGATCTTTATTTTCTTAGTTAAGGAAGTTACTTTCTTAGTTAAGGAAGGTTCCTCACTATCACATTTCAGACGGAATTTGAATGATTAGTTTTCTTTCCTGAATGTATTATATACTATACTATAAGCGAAATTGGAGAAAGACATGGTTTTTGATAGAACACTATGGAGTCGTTTGATTCATGTAGCCGACACCACTTAGTGGGATAAGGCTTGGTTGTTGTTGTTTCATAAATGTATTATATCATTTTGGCTAAGTAAGGTTAACATAGTAGAAATTTCAATAGTACCGGATATTCTGCCTTTGTAACTGTTTTATGGGCAAAAAAATTCAGGGCATCTAATAAAATTGGTGTGATAGGTTCTTCTGAAATAAGTGATGTTTTGATGTATTGTTGTGTTTTCTTAAACTAGAATGTTTCTGGATTTATAAAAGTATATTTACTTCTAATTGAAACTAATGTTTGTACTTTTGTTGAGTCTGTATTTGTTTTTAATGGTTTTGCTTTCCTTTTGTGTAGTGTAACATGCATCCTTCATTGGGCCACATACAGTCAGAAAGTTACCTGCCCTCAGTGCAAACATCCATTTGAGTTCCTAACTGTTCATCGCACACTTGATGGAAGGTAATATCAAATATCACTTTTTATTTTGTTTTTACGTCTGATTAAATTCATGCTACTGCTTGTTGAAATGCTAATCAAAGCGATTTGTGTTACCATTGTTGTTCCATTCAATTTTCAGCTTTACTGATCATCTAGTTAGTATCGCTGAATTCCTTGTAAAGGTTGTCGCCGTGTCTATAGGATTTCATTATAGATACCTGATGGATGGACATAAACTTTATTTTCGAAATACCTGATCTATTAATATCTGGTTAATGAATAATTTAAATTTTCAGATTGGTTTCCACTCCCAAGAGTACACTGAATAATTTGATAATTGCAACCTTGTTTTAGACGTTACAGTTTTATTTTTTGTCAAATTTCTCAGCTCCTTCAATTATGTTCACAGTTCAATAGAATACTGCCATCTCATCGAACATGAACTTCTTTACTAGAAAGTCAGTCAAACAAATAGTTAAACTACCTAATTTGTTGTCCCTATTATACAACATTATACGTTATTAGTTTCTTTTTGACAATTCAATTTCTCTTCGACACTAATCTCAATGCATCCTTAATTCAGTAAAGCGGTTGAAATCACGTGCTAACTGCTTGACCTTTTATGCTCGCTCGACAGTATTCGAGATTACATGTTTGAGGAAAGTGTTTGCCTACTACTTCGGGCCCAATGGTTCAAGCCTTTAACTGTTGAAGAGCGTGTGGTTGAAGAAGATATCTATGAAGAATTAGTTGACTACTATTATCAGTTTGAAAATGACGATGATCTAGATGATGAGGATTATTATGGTGGTTCAGCTAGTGTACGGATTGGCAACCGTAGATGGGGAGACAACGGCTTTGTAAGGGCTGGGCGTCAAGAAGCTCGGCCGGTCCATCGACCAAGCTTCCAGGATTCAGGAGCAAGCTCAAGTTCATCGCGCGAGCCAAAAAAGAAAGAGGATTCAAAAGTTATGACAGGGAGACGGGCGAAGAGGGCGCTGAAAAGAGAAGCTGCTGATAAGGCAGCTGAAGCAAAGCATCAGCAGCATTTGGCTAGGTTTGGTAGAAAGTGATTCTAATTTAATTCTGTCAACCAAAGCCTCCTTCCCAGAAGTTAAATATTTTCTTTTTCTTCATTTAAATATTTTTTTACTTGTACAGTGATTCTATGCTCTATGAAGCATGTGATAGAATGTGGGGAAGCTGTTTTAGAATAATGGCTTGGTTGGTAGAATCCTTTAACTCACCGTATGATTGAACAATTTAGGCTTTCAATAAGTTGTGAATGCATCTCCAAGTTGTACATAATTACTTGTGATGATGATCCTTGCACCTCAATAATGCTGATGTCTGCTATTTTTTCAAAGCAAAGCATTTCAAATTGATGAATGAAATAAAGATAACTCCCAAGTGTGGAGATACCAAAGAAATTGTGCAAAACTTCTATGATACATCAGATTTAAGAACTGCACATACATTTCACTTTTAACTGTAACTCAGGAAAAGCTCATAATGAATCCACAAGTTTCCTCACATTAGATTTAATTTTGTTGATTTTGTTAAAAAAAATGGTTTTTGATGCTAAAACCTTGATGCTTGTAGAAAAATTGTTCGTATCATGTTGATTAAGAATCGGTTTTTAGATCTAATAATGTACATAAGAACACTTTAAAAGATGCTCTAAAAATGCATTCACTCCTCTGTGAACTTGTTACCAAAACCAATGATACGAAATTGCTTTTAGAAAATAATATTAATTGTATTTTAGTTTTATTAATTTCAAAATAAATCTCAATTAAATTATCTTGAATATAAACAGTACTCATAATGTCTTCTTTTGACACATGCAAACTAGTTTGGTCATCAAAAGTACTCAACATGGCCACGGAAAAGGGTCGTAATAACTTGAAGTTTGGTTGACAGGTAATTAAGGTAATTAAACTCTGGTCAAAAATTGTTCTATTTAGGAATCGAACTCAAAATTGCGTGAATTATAGGGGAATTAAGCTAATGAGTCATACCATGAAGTTATGGGAAAGAGTGATTGAACGACGACTAAGAAAGGAGACTCGAGTTACGGATAACCAATTTGATTTTATGCTTGGAAGGTCAACTATGGAAGCGATCTACTTAATTCGACGCGTGATGGAGCGATATCGGACGAATAAAAAAGACTTACACTTGGTTTTCATTGACTTGGAGAAGGCGTATGATAGAGTTCTTAGAGAGGTTTTGTGGAAAGCCCTGGAGAAGAAAGGGGTTAGGATTGCCTATATTAGAGCTATCAAGGATATGTATGAGGGAGCTTCGACTAGTGTGAGGACGTAGGATGGGGCTACCGAAGATTTTTCCATAACAATAGGATTGCACCAAGGGTCAACCCTAAGTCCTTACCTTTTTACTTTAGTTTTGGATGTACTGACGGAACACATCCAAGAGTTAGCACCGAGATGTATGCTTTTTGCAGATGATGTAGTCTTGCTTGGGGAAAGAGGGAGGAACTGAACGGGAGGCTAAAGACCTGGAGGCAAGTCTTAGAAGCGTATGGTTTCCGCTTGAGTAGAAGCAAGACGGAGTATATGGAATGTAACTTCAGCAAAAGGAGAAGTATGTCTACCTTGGAGGTGAAAGTTGGAGATCATGTCAAACCCCAAGTTACACGGTTTAAATATCTTGGGTCCATAGTACAAAATGACGGAGAAATAGAAGCAGATGTAAGCCATCACATTCAAGCTGGGTGGTTGAAATGGAGAAGAGCCTCCGGTGTTATGTGCATAAGAAAGTACCACTTAAGTTGAAAGGAAAGTTCTATCAGACAGCAGTTAGACCAACGTTGTTATATGGTACGGAGTGTTGGGCGGTTAAGAGTCCACACGAGAATCAAGTAAGTGTAGCAGAGATGAGGATGTTGTGCTAGATGAGTGGTAAGACTAGACATGATAAGATTATGAATGACACCATTAGAGAGACAGTGGGGGTAGCACCTATAGTATAAAATGGCTTTGTTGGTGGAATCCTTAACTCATGGTGTCATTGAACAATTTAGGCTTTCAATAAGTTGTCAATGCATCTCTAAGCTGTACATAATTTCCTTGTGATGATTTAAGAATTGTACAACAGATTTAATTCTGTTGGTTTTATTGAAAGAAATAGGCTGTATTGCTGAAAACATGATTCTTAAAGAAAAACTGTTCTTATAATGTTGATTAAGAACAATTTCTATATCTAAGAATGTACATAAACAGTGAGATAAGTGCTTCTTTGGTAACACAGTGGGTTTGTAATTTCGGAAAATTCACCTTGATACACTAAATGGGTTGCATCCCTTATTTTTTATTTTTTGGCGTTGATCAAGTATTCTTCGTGTGTAACTGCAAAGACTAATCCCTTGAGTCTTGTGGGAAATCAAATGGACGGCAAACTCTTCCTTAGAGTTTTAATGCTGCTGCTTACCCATGATGGATTTGAACCCATAACCTTGACTAAGTTAGAAGAGCCACGCATTATCTTCTCTAAGCGCTCTTGGGTTTCATTTTTCTTTACAAGCCGATTGCGAACTTGTTGTCAAAATCAATACTGATATTAAATGATTTTAGAAAATATTTGAATATTAGTTGTATTTAAATTTTATTAAGTGATTCAAAATAATCCTCGAGTAAATTATTTAGAAACAACTTGAATATAAACAATATTCACAAATTCTGCAAAACATTTGACACTTGCAAACATGTTTGATCATCAAACTCCTCAACAATGCTCAAGCTAGCCCAACATATTGAATTGTCAATTCATTTAAACAAATATAGGGACAAACCCAAAGCAAATTTAAAAGACTGATATTTTGAATATACTTCATTGTTGTTATCAACATAGTTTATAATGCATCTCTGACATTATCAATTTAATGTCATTATTTTTAATAGACTCCCTTGCATATTCTAATGGAATGCGAATTTAACTAACATATTACAATTCAAATAAACCATTTTAAGATGTATAGAATATTGAAGACTAGGTACTAAGGATCAAATTGAATATTCATTCTTCCTTGTTTCTACTTTAAGTTAAGCACTATATGATAAATTAAAACATAATGAAAAGTTAATAGAAGTAAAGAACACATATTGTTTCTACGTTTCCATCATGGAAAGTGGACTAAAGTTGTCAAAGTGGGTCCTCCAATACATACCAATACCCTTAGTGGGTGGAGCAAGTGAGTAATTGAATCTAAAAGCTACACATTGTCAAGCAAAGCAAAGCAAAGAAAGGAAAACCTTCTATTACAGCCCACCCGATAGGAGAATTTGGATCATCTACAAAGCAGGTTTTCCACATACACACAATCAGCCACATTGATGCTCATTGGATTGAGATCGGACAATATAGATTTTAAATTTGATTTTTTGGTTTAGTTTTAAATTTTTTGAAATCTATATTGCCAAATCTCGATCCAACGATTATTGATGTAGCTAACTACATTAATGCGAGAACCTACCACTACATGAAATCTGAATTTCCAATAGAAAGAGTAAAATCAATCAAACAAAAATGGCATACAACTAACCAATTACGTCATCTTAATTTTCCCACTTCATTTTCATGCTTCATCCTTCATTTCTCCACCTACTTCACCACCACAAGTTCCTTAACCATTACTCTATTTCCATCATAGAAACAATCTTCATAGATTCATCTAACAAAGTTTCTTAGTTTAGAATGAATTCATTCAATCAGAGTCATCAAAGTAGCACCTTCAGGTACAATCCAAACTCAAACAAGATGAACCATTTAGATTATAATGATAATGATGATGATGTTGAGTTTTCAGGTTTTCTTGATATATATGTTCATCATGCTAAGAATATTCATAACATATGCATATATGATAATCAAGATGTGTATGCAAAATTCTCTCTTACGTACAACCCTGATGAAACCCTCTCTACAAGAATCATCAATAAAGGTGGAAAAAATCCAATTTTCAATCAAAATTTAAGGGTGAAGATTGTTCAAATTGATGCTGTTTTAAAATGTGAGATTTGGATGTTTAGTAGGTCAAGAAATCACTTAGAAGATCAACTTTTAGGGTTTGCTTTGGTTCCAATTTCTAAAGTTTTTGGTAAAGGAAAAGTGACTGAAGAATATAGCCTTTCTTCCACTGATCTTTTTCATTCTCCAGCTGGAACTGTTCAATTAACTCTTTCATTAGATACATCTTTTCCAATCAATTCGAATTTGAGTTCGAAACCACAATCGGGTACTAATTCATCGATATCTTCTGAAGTTGTTTTGCTTGATCCAATTGAGTATTCTAGAATTGAATTTCCTGATATCAATGTGGCTAATGAGAATCAGAAAATGGTTTGTGAGTACTTCAATTTGAAATCTTATGGTTCTGTTTCAAGGCCTAATTCAATAGGATCGTTGCCATTTCTTCAACTTAGTGGTTCTCCTCAAGATATTGACTGTGAAATGACTATGAACTCGTCAGGTGAGAATCATGAGTCCATTTATAGGTTTTCAAGCTCTACTACTACAAGCTTAAGCGATGATAGAAACACGAATGGTTCTGTTGTGATAGAGAGTAATTTAAGAGGTGACCTGTCAGATTCTTTCAATGTGTTAGTCTCAGTTGAAAGTAATCAGAATTCTTGTGTTTCTCCAGATACTCCAACTTCCAAGGAAGAAAGCAAAACAAGAGATGAAAACAAGGAGTTAAAGTTCTCAACCAAGGAAAACGAGACGAATATTGATAGGAATATAGAAGCTGCAAAATTCGGTCAAGTTTTTTCTGTTCCGCCACAAAATATTGACATGGAGGCTGAGCAATCTTCTATGCAGAAGCAAATAGTTGACATGTATATGAGAAGTATGCATCAATTCACCGAGTCTTTGGCGAAAATGAAGCTACCAATGGACCTCGATCACAAACATGATAATCAAAATCAAGGTGATGTAATTCAAAATCATAAGGATAACAAACTGGAGACTGATAAGAAGAAAAATGACGGGTCGCGCGTGTTTTATGGTAGTCGAGCGTTCTTCTAGTGACGTCTTGATGCAGCAGCCATATAACTATTTTTGTTATAACAAGATATGCAAGTTTAGTTTATTGTGACTTCAGGTAACACAATTTATATTCCTTGGTGATATTTATGACAGGTTTTAGTTAATCCTATGTTGTATAACCTCTCCTCTTTTGTTAATGGAAGCAATTTTCTATTGTACTACAACATTGTATTGTATCCAGATAGAAGACCTTTATGACTATTTAATAATTACATGTTTCTTTCTTGTGTGATCAGCTGATCATGGTAATGCTTTTGTAAGTTTCCTATGCCAATGATAACAATGAGAATTTTGAGATGTTTTTATTTTCTATGTACTAAAAATCACTTAATTCATTGTGTTAGTAATGATAGCCTTACTATAAATCATTTGTGGTGAAATAAATTGCAAGAAAGTAGCTATTGGTATAGAAATGAAGGATTAGATTTAGAGTTGATATAGATTCACAAGCTTTGATATTAATTTAAACTATAATTTCTTTAATAATGTCGGTAATAGACGTATTAAGCACAAAGATCACGTTGTTAAGGCTACTTGTATAGGTTTTCTAGAAAGCATATCAGAGGTTTTAAAATCTTACTTGCAATCAACATAGTGTGACACAAATGATAGATACTACTTGGGTCTTTAACCATTTGGTCTAAGGTTCAATCTCAAGCCGCTGCATATGGAAAAACATTATCTGAGAGGGATCAACCTCTTAAATGGCTCTCAGTTACTTCAAAGGAAGTATTGTACGTAGTTTCGTGCGGATGATAAGAAAAAAACCTTCAATGCTTTTAGAATGGTCTATTAGATGTTTTATTTTATGTAATGACCGATAAACCTTTTTTGAGAAAAATTTGTTGCAACCTTTAAACTACTTTGATAGTAGTTTACTTTTTTGTTGTAATTTAGATGTTCATGCATGTAATCGTACAAAATAATCTTTTAAGTTGGTTAGAACCATGATGCATGAAAAAACTTAACCTTAAAAGTTCTAAACATTTTTATGGTTGGATTCCAATACATGATCACTTGTTAACTTGATGAATAACATTTTTTATTGTTTATTATTTTCAGCCAATTTATCAAATTAAAAGGTTATTTTGTCTTAAAGAAGTCGTAAATATGTGAATAGCTTTCTTTTGGGACAAAAGGGGTCCAATGTCATTATCAAAAGTTGAGAAATCAGAGCCGGAATCTGTATATTACATTGTAGATCTGGTGAGTGGTAGGGTAAGTTGGCACCAATTCTGTCAACAAAATCTGCAAAGAGGGTAAATTCTAGGCAAAAATTGTCTTTTAAGTTATGAACCTGTGCTTTTTTTTGTTTTATTTTATTACAAAGAGGGCTAAAAGCCCAGTTATGCATTTGTACTTTGTCCCACATAGATTTTTAAGTCTCGTTGCCAAGAGATATCATTTTTTTTTTCGTTTAAAAAATAACTGGTTATTGCTGTTACGGATCTGATGTGGACTAAACAAAATGATATAGCAAATGGTGAAATACAATTTTAACAAATATAGATCAATATTATCAATGCAGCCTTCATATATCTTACTATCATTGCAACTCTTTGCATGTAGATTTCCTTTTCATGAGTACATAGATGATTATTTCTAAAATTAATCCAGCATGAGTTAAGTTATGTTCGGTATCAGCGTGAGTTAACTTACGTTAAGTTTTGATATGCTAACAAAACAATATTAAATAATTCAAACAAGTCATTAATGACTCGTAATTTATAAATACTCATAAATTACACTAACTCAACAACATAGCTCACTCATAATATTCATCATAATATAATCAATCATAATTGATCCAAATTACACCAATTTGACATTACTTACACAATCCATAGAAGATTGAATTTCATTAAAAGTGCAACATTACAGAATTTTTCGAACATATTAATATTAGTACACCTTAATACATATTACACTTCAATGAAGCGAACACAAAGATGTAACATATTATTTTCAACCATCATCCTAAACATGTAATCTACAACGGAATCATCATGAATAACTTTTGAAAAATAAATGGTCTTCCAACTGTCTTCATCTTTATCCACCCCCAGATCTACGTATAGCACCTTTACAAATACATGAGATGTTCTTTGATTTTCACCAAGATGGACAAAGTATTTGTTAAGTTGTGTCTTCAACTCATCCAACTTGTCGACGAGGGATAAAACAAAACCTTAATCGTCTTCTTAAAGGCGGAGTATCAGACATGAGCTTCAACTTCAACATGTGCATCTTCAAACATGTTTCGCTTCGCAAAAGTTCATGGAATAACAAGTATAAAAATAAAACCAAATGAAAGATAAAATAAACATTTGAATAATTGGAGACATATATTTTTATAAAATATGAGCAATAATAATAATAATAACGAATAAAATTGTCAATGCTTTGTCCATTGCAAAAAAAGTCCTATATTTATATAATCTATATAAATTTACATATATTGGCCACAAAAATTGGTGTTGCATAATCGACCACAAAATAATATGTCGGTGTCATATCAAAAAAAAAAAGATGAACACTGTAAAAAAAAGTGTCATAGCCTATCTAAGTAGCTAGTGATAGGGAATCATCTTCAATTACTTCAAATTCTCCTTTTGATTTTTCGAGAGTTGGAGTGTCGCAATAAATTGGATTGAGATGATTTGTTGGTTTTTAAGGCGGTTTCGGCTCCTTAGACATGGGGTATTTGAACAAAGTTTGTCTATCAATAAATACAAACTCCCATTTCTCAGCCTCACCAATCTTGCGATTCTTCCACTCCGTACAAGATTGTGGTAGTAGACAACCTTCTTTCTTATAAACATGAATAAAGTGTTGGAATTAAACCTAGCCACATGATGTGTGCATGTGGGTTAAATGGTGGATAACCTCAGATTGGGGAAAAAGTCTCACATGTACCTCTTTCGAGATTTATCAATTGAACAACAACTTTATTGTAACGTGTTGCAACATGTGACCCATGTCCAGTAATGTCAACCACTTATCTATGTATGTGATTTGATCACTATTTGTGGGAGGGTGTAAATCATTCATGATATATTCAAAATGCTCATCCGAACCAAATATCGGCAAACAGTCACACTTATTAGTTTTCAACTTATGAATAAGTGCACTACGAACCAATACATGATTTTCCTCATCCATACTCATGTGTCTAGCTATAACCAGGTATCCACAATTATCATCACCTTTAACATTCACAATATTTTCAATGTAAGGTCTCATGATCTTTGACATATGTGTAATGTATGGTAAATCTGGACGGAGAACGCAATGAATTACCAATACGTTCAATTTTTCTCTTTCGAAATGATAACTTAGTTTGTGACAATTGGCTATCGAGAAATTGAGACCTAAGCAAGCAAATCATCTCGCACTCGCCATCTATCCTTAGTGAAAAAAATGACGCGGTGTTTACTTCATTATCACAAAGTTTGGAAAATACAGTAGGTTTTGCTTCAACAGAAGATTCAATGGAAAGTTTGACATCAAAGTAAACTTCAATGATGGGCGATTTCGCCTCAACATCATTGTCATACCCTCATTTTGGACCTAAAAATACTCGTTTAAATTTCCTTTCTATTCCTAAAACTTTTTCAATTTACTGTGTATTACTCTGCAATTTACCACTGTGCTTCAGCTGCATACGTTACTGTTTCTGTCTTTTAATTTTTGCATAAAATCATACAAAAGGGTATTCTGGTCATTCCCTACAAAGGAACCCATTTTAGTCCCTACAATTTGTCCCTGAGTCTTTTCAATTTGTTTGCATGAATCATATATCAAACTTTGTACAAAAATCATCTTAGTTTTGCATCTGAGTCAGTCGGAGTCAGTCTGAGTCGTTTTAGCCCCCAGGGGCATTTTGGTCTTTTCACATCAAATAAATTTTGGGCAGAGAGGTATTTTAAAATACCTCATTTAAGTAATTTGTTCATTTTAGTCCATTTTGTCAATTTTAACTGTTTCACTTTACGTTGCATTCAGATTAAGTTTTTTAACCTATTTCTTATTTTTGCATTTTAGTCCACATATTTTTAGAAATTGCATTTTGGTCCAAATACTTTTTTTCAAGTTTGCAAATTAACCTCGATTCTGAAAAAACAGTCCAGTCTAGATACCTTTTATTTTTGCATTTCAGTCCTTAAACTTTTCAAATTTGCAAAACAGTCCAAATTTTTACATAATTGCAGATTGGTCCTCAAGAGCCACACGGGCAGTTCAATCCAGATGGCAGGTTCTCATTGGGTCAGGTACACACATGGCAGCCTATAAAAGGCCACACGTGTCAGAATTTCACAGAATCAGAGCCACATCACACAAACAATTCAGAGCTTTCTCTCTCCTTTCTGTTACGATCAGAATCACCACAAACCCAGAAAACCCCAAGAACACAGTGAATATTTCTCAAACCCTAGAACTTCCAGAACTGAATTCAAGCCAAATCCATGGAAATGGTGTTAGCTCTTAGAGATTCAATGAGGAATCTTCATCATTGAGCTAATTCCTCTGCAATTCAAGCGCGAATTCACCACCGGAAGCGGCAAACTCAAGCGCGATCACAGAGGAGTGAATTGAGAAGAAGAAGGGAAGAAATCCAAGGAATCCGAACCGGTGAAGAAGAAGAAAGAAAGTTACCGGTTTATTTTTGGATCCAGGCCAAGAATCGACGAAACAGAATCACAAATTCCAAATTCTTGAAGATTCTAGCTCGAATCTCCGATTAAAACCCAGGTAAATATGAAAACCTCACTCTTACGTGTTTAAGAACATCAACAAACCCTTAAATCGATGCAGATCCGTGAGGAAATCCAAAACTGGTTCAAATTCACAAAAACCCTAAAAAACGTTTGAAACCGTAAGGAATCTACGGTTTACAACGAAAATTAATCGTTGTAAACCCAAGAATCCATAGAAAAACGTATTCAGAAAAGAATTGGAACAAGAAACATAAAAGGATCCACTCGTGAACCGTGAAGGAAAAACCACGATCTACATCGATTTACTGGTTGAAAGTGATTACAAGTGATGAATTCATGCTTAGAACAAAGAAACGAACCATTTGATGCATGATTCGAACAAGTTTTAGGTGAATCCAGACGAACTAGGGTTAGGGTTCGTAGAGAGAAGAGAAGAGAGAACGAACGGAAGAAAGAGAAAGAGCAAAACAAATGAATGAATCGGGTTGGATCCCCTTTTATATAAACACGCGAACCGGGTTGATCCAAACCCGGTCCATTCTCCCTCGCTTTCGTTCGTTAGATCTAGGGCTTTGTGGATCCGGATCAATCCAACGCCTCCAGGGCGTCCTGGTGATCCGGATCCATCTTTGTGTGTGGGTTTGGGCCTTTTACCCGTGAGTTTTGGCTTCTTTCTTCAGTTTCTTTTTTTTTTTCGTTATATGCACCCCTGTTTTGCTATCTGAATCTCTGTGCATCTTAATTTTGTTCGCAAAAATCCCAAAAAATTGCTATGTGTTCTTGATGTATTTTGGACTGTTTTGTAACACTTTTTATAGGATTAAAATTGATAAAAATGATAGGTGTTAATCTCTCATTTAATTGGTGTGTTTTGGCGTTTTTGTGAGATGTTTCTTGCATTGTTTTTGATCCAAATATTCATCATGTGATCTCGGTGTTTGGCATTGGACTCCATGATAAATTTACCTCTGATTCCATGCTAATTCATTCATTCTTGTTAAGTTTAATTCTTGGTAACATTCCTCTTTCTTTTTGTTAAAAGCTTTATTCTTATTCAATGAATTTTGCACTATCTTCCAACCTTGAAAGTGTGATTTTTGGTTACAATTTGGCACATTTTTTTGATTTTTGTTAATTTTGATCTTGTTTACAATGTTGCAATATGTTCAATTTTGTGTTAGTTTGATCTCTGTTTGCAATGTTGCAATATGTTCAATTCTGTGTTAGTTTGATCCTTATTTGCAATTTTTACAATGTGTTCAATTGTGATTGGTTTGATCTTTGGTTACAATTTTGCAACATTTCTCAATCTTGTTAGTGTAATTGACTAGTCTTGTCTTGCAAGTTTATGTGCTAGTTTCCAATTTTTTGCAAAGACTGCTTTTTAGTTTCTTGCTTCGTAAGTAATGTTAGTTAGCATGCATTTTTCTCCCCATTGCATCATACTTTGTCATCATTTTTCTTTGCCTAACATTTTACTACCATTTCATATTGTTTCACTAACCACTTTACTCTACGTCTCATGCATGTTAAAGGCATCACATTTCTTTCTTAGCTTAGGTTTCTTTCAATTTCCTATGTTAATTTCCATGTAATAATTTTAGGTAGATTTACTTTCTTTCAAATTCCTTGCAAGACCATAGAATGTAAACTAGGACCCAATGTAAAGGACAATGGACACTATGATGATGTACACCGACACAAGCACCGACACGCACACACGTTGTATGTTTACCGCTAGATGTATGTTTAGGAAGCGTGATACTTAGGAAAAGACTCATTCTTTCTTTCTCAAAAAAAAACTAACACATCACTCAAAGATTTTTTGCAATAAAGTGAAGTCAAAACTTCACCCATTTTCCCTTTATTTTCTTAAGCAAAAATCCAAATGAACACTAAGTTTCAACCTTAACCTTTTTAATAAAAATGACCAACCTCACTTTTTTTCCAAATCTCATGCCTCTGAGGCCTCTCATCCTTTCTTCAAAACTATTTTCAAAACTAAAATTGAACCAACCCACAAAAATATTTTGGAAGAGAACTACATGGAATTTTGATCCCTTAAAAGGGTATGTAGGCAAGAGACTCAAAATCTCTCCAAGTCCAATAAAAACAACACTCAAAATCTTCTTTCTCTCATTCTTAAAATTAATCCCTTTTTACAAATAGCGATAAAAGCAAAGCGTATACATAAAACTAGCAAAACGGTTCCTATAGGATACTATAGTCATTGCGGGTGCCTAACACCTTCCCGTAGTGAAATCAGCCCCGAGCTCAGAATTTCTAAGGTTTTCTCTCGATTTTACCTTTCCCCAAAAAAAATAGAGATATCAATGATTGAAAGGTTCAAATCTAATTAATGATTTGACACCCGAAAATCGCGATAACAGAAATGGCGACTTCACTGGGGACATTTTAGGGCTACGCCTAGTTTTGCATGCTTTATGTTTATGCTTTGCTTTATTGTTACATGTAAAATTTTCTTACGTACGTGTGAGGTGAGGATATCAAAAGCCCTATACCCGGGCTAAGTGAACTTAAGATTAGGAAGAGATATAATCGACAATCCATTCCGGGGGTTGCCTCGTGCATTGGATTACGCGATCAATCTCACATAGCTGAGGCATTTTGGAGGTGATGTTGTCGGCGTGTGTTGTCATGCTTAGGCACTTTACTTCCAATTGACCGGTGATGCTATGAACTGTAGTTACCAAACCCATCCTTGGCCTTTCTTAGGACGTAGTGCGGTGGCTAAACCGAGTGTTGCCTCGAAATTTAGTCGTCACGCGATACTACACCCAAACTAGACCTTCTTACGAATAATCATGGACAAGCGTTGCTTTGTACTACTATGATATACGGAAGAGAGGTTGTGGTTTGGGAACTTTATAGAACCTTGGTTACTACTATCAAAGCCTTAGTTTCACCGGACACCGTGTCCACTTGTTACTTTAGCCCACCGTGCTTTCTTTGTTAAACAAAACCATGCATACATGCATTCATGCATAAACCTTTTTACATGCATTTATCAAAGGGGATAACTTGCTTCTTTGATCCAGAAAATGGCTTCCGCTAAACCGTTTCTAGCAGAAGGTCCTAATTCAAACCGACCACCATGTTTCACCGGGGATCATTATGATTTCTGGAAAATTAGGATGACAACGTATCTAGAAGCCCAAGGTGAAGAAATTTGGAATGCTGTCCAGAATGGTCCTTATGTTCCCACTACAATTGTGAATGGTGTGACTGGTATTAAACCACAAACATCATGGGATGATGATGACCGGATAAAAGTGTTATTTGACAAAAAGGCAAAGAACATTCTTCAATCCTCTCTTGGGATGGATGAGTTTTTCAGAATTTCTAACTGCAAAACGGCCAAAGAAATTTGGGACACTTTGGAAACAACACATGAAGGAACGGAAGAAGTAAAACGTTCCAGATTGAATACCCTCTCTCAAGAGTACGAGATGTTTAGAATGCAACCAGGAGAAAGGATTCTAGACATGCAGAAGAGATTTTCACATCTTATCAATCATCTTGCAGCCCTTGGAAAAACCTTGTCCAACAATGAAATAAACTTGAAGATTCTCAGGTCACTAACAAGGGAATGGCAACCAAAAGTAACAGCCATATCTGAAAAGAAAAGTCTTTCAAATATGTCGTTGGCAACACTTTTTGGAAAATTACAAGAGCATGAAATTGAACTTGCAAGACTAGAACAACATGAAGAAGGTGTAAAGAAACACAAGAATATCTCCTTGAAGGCAGAGTCCAATGTTCTTCAACAAGATGAAAGTTCTGATGAAGATGAGAATATTACTCTTGTGAAAAAATTAGGAAAATTCCTTCAAAAGGATAAAAAAATTAAATTTGGAAATAAAAGAAAATTTCACAAGAAGAATGATGTTTCTACATCAAGTCAGAGTTTCACATGCTTCGAATGTGG
Organism: Medicago lupulina; assembly: GCA_958299785.1. Lineage (NCBI taxonomy): Eukaryota > Viridiplantae > Streptophyta > Magnoliopsida > Fabales > Fabaceae > Medicago > Medicago lupulina. Next base: position 52,845,759 of record OY283144.1, on the reverse strand, counting down.
AAAAGAGGGGCATATGAAGGCAGACTGTCCAACCCTTGCAAGGAAAAGTAGCCATAAAGGAAGGAAAGAATTCAAGCCAAGAAGGGCCTACATTGCATGGGATGACAATGATATAAGTTCATCTTCAGAATCAGAGGATGACGAATATGCAAATTTAACATTAATGGCGTCACACCACTCCGATGATGAACAAGAGGTAAGTGATTCTGAATTAAATTTTAAACCTTCTTATGAAGAATTACAAAATGCATTTGATGAATTGTTTGAAGAATTCATTAATCTTTCTAAAACTTGTGCAAAGCAAAAGAAACAAAATGTATCTCTAGAAAGAAAAGTTTTTGATGCACAAGAAGAATTAGAAAAGATTAAAAGTTCTTCATGTAATAAATGTAAAGAAAATGAAACAAAAATTGTTGAATTAAATAAAGTGATAGAAAATTTTGAAAAAGGTCACAATGGTTTGGAAGAATTGCTTAGTAAACAAAGATATTCAAATAACAAAACCGGACTTGGTTTTTCAAATTTTAATAAACCAAGCACAAATAAAACGGTCTTTGTTAAATCAAGCACAATTTCCAACAATATAGAAACAAAGAAAATGCATGTGGTAAATTCTTCCAAAAGTATGAATCAAAGAATTAATTCTAAAAGAAGAAATTATTCTAACAATTCTTTTAAGAAAAATAATTCAAATGTTAAGAATAATTTCTCCAAAGGAAATAATTTTGGTTCAAATCATGTTCATAATTTAACATGTTTTTATTGCAATACAAAAGGTCATACTCTAAATACTTGCTACATAAGAAACATTGGTGTTCCTTATGGTGAATTTATTTGGGTAAAGAAAGGAATTAACTCACAAGGACCCAAATCACAATGGGCACCTAGAAAGTACTATTAATTGTTTTGTAGGTACTTGAAGACCATATGCAAATCTTGTCAAATTAGTTTTCCAAGATACAAGACCATATCATATGATAGGATTAAGATGGTTTGAGAAAGATTGACACTTTGATGATGCTTTGGAATTTATGTGAACTCTTTATCATGTTCTTATTTATTCATGACTAAGGTGAAAGGTACATAAACAATTTCTTTTATAATATATGCATGATGATTTATGTTAGAATTAACATGTGGGGATAGATTCAAATATGCATAGTTGTGGTTCATTGGCGATTTGGATGTTTCTTTCCGGTTAAAAGTTCGAATTCTAATTTATAAATTTTTTTATTTATTAAAACAATTAAACAAATGGTAGAAAATTGTAAAGTCGATGATTTGAACAGTGAATGATGTTATTGAATGGTATTGATGTAAACCACTGAACCAAGGAAGTGTTTATTTGAAAAGACACTCAATTAATTCGAAGAAAATTGTTCTGCATGCTTGTAGATTATTTTATTTTTTATTTTATTTTTTTTTAAAAAAAAAAGGTGGTACATATGATATGTTTTAAAGATATTGTTCTTATTAAATTTTATAAATATTGATCTCATATCATATGTGAAAAATAATGTTTAATCATTGAATATTCATTGTGAAGAAGATCAATTATTTTTATATAAAATTTATTATTTCTCTATATTTCGACCCTTTGGATTTTACCCTTTTTCTTCTTTTTGATGATGTCAAAAGGGGGAGAAAGTGTATGTTTGTATTTTGTGTTTAAATTGTTTCAGGTTATCCAATTGCAAAACAAAGGGGGAGATATACAAGATAGGGGGAGTTTCATTGAGCAAACATTGTCAAAAAGATATGGTTTGTCATCATCAAAAAGGGGGAGATTGTGAAGAAGATTTCCTTCTTAGGTTTGGCTGAGTTTTGATGATAACAAACACACATCACAAAAGAAGAAAAACTATGGAGGCACAAGATGAAGTATAAGAATGAAGAGTAGTGCATAGGCTTTTTGGTTATACTCTTTGTAAGTATGGCACTTGTCTTTTGATTTATCATTCTTAATTTATGGAACAACTTAGAATGCTCAGAAAATAATTACAAACATTTTTCTAAGTCCCATATGAAGCACATGAAAATAAATCACACATTCATAATAATTTTCATTTAAATATGATTTTGCATTAAAATGTTTTTGCATGAAAAACCATAATTTATTATGGAAATTTTACAATATATTTTTGGCATAAAAATTGTGTTTAGCATGCATTGAGAATTATAAAATGGCACTTAATCTTTTTCTGTGACCGTTGGCTTTTATAAAGAAAATATTTGGCCTAATAAATCAGTGTGGCGATGGCTAGTTTTGCAATGCTACTTATGAACAACTAGTTAATTATTTTAAGCAGCAACGGCCATGTCTCAAATTTATTGTCAATGGCTACTTCTTTTCTTAAATACATTTCATATATTTTTTATGAAAAGGTGCCATTTGAAAAATGTGTCTATTCATTGGTAAAACTTTTTGAAAAGTAGCAATGCTTCATAAACAACTTTTTAGCCTCTATAAATTCAATTGAGAATCAAAACAATTTTAAGACAACAACTTTAATTATCTCAATTGACATTTTCAATATCACTTGCTTTCAAACTTTCATACAAGTTGTTTGGAAAACTTTGCTCACACTTTAACATTCAATAAAAAGTTTTCTGAGCACTAAGTCCATTTGTTAGAGTGATATTGATAAAGATATTTAGCCATACATTTGATATTCTTCAATTACTTTGTTGTAAAGTTTCTTGCCATTGTTGGTGAGAATTATTGTTTAAGATAGTGGGGTGCTATCTTGTGATTGTTGTAAAAGGTTCTTTGATTCGGGGAGATTCAAAGTCCACCAAAATTGTTTGGTGTTTGTGTTGTAATCAAGAGAGAGGGTTTCTTTCTTGTGTTTATGTTAGAAAGATTGTTAGAGGGTCTTGGGGTGAGATTGCTTGTAACAAAGATTCTAACATAGTGAATTCCTTCGCGGGGTGTGAAGGGAGTGGACTGACCCTAAGGTTTAGAGGGGAACCACTATAAATTCTCTTGTGTCTTTTCTTCTTCCCTTACTCTTTTATTTTTCCGCATTCATACCTTCATATTAAGTTTCCGGAAAAATTATCAAGAACGCTAAACTTGCAAAAATTGACCAATATTCCTAGAAACCTAATTCAGCCCCCCTCTTAGGTTACAATCTGAACTTACACTTTGTACTACTATGATATACGGAAGAGAGGTTGTGGTTTGGGAACTTTATAGAACCTTGGTTACTACTATCAAAGCCTTAGTTTCACCGGACACCGTGTCCACTTGTTACTTTAGCCCACCGTGCTTTCTTTGTTAAACAAAACCATGCATACATGCATTCATGCATAAACCTTTTTACATGCATTTATCAAAGGGTATAGACAAACTAAAATTCTTTGCAAATATAACCAGGCATGAAGAGGACTAAGTCTTACAAATTCAAGGAAGTCGATTTGGCTAGCCTAAGGGAGTTGGCACTTAAGGTTAAGAATCCGACTGGGTTTCGTCTCCGATACGGTGGTTTGCTTGGTATTCTCCGAACTAATGTAGAAGAAAAGCTGGTGCACACTCTGGTGCAATTCTATGATCCGGTCTTCCGTTGCTTCACTTTCCCAGATTTTCAGTTGGTTCCTACACTCGAGGCTTATTCTTGCTTATTGGGTTTACCTATAGTCGAGAGGGTACCCTTCACGGGCCCAGGATCTTCTCTTACTCCTTTGGTGATTGCTAAGGATCTTTATCTCAAGACTTCCGATGTGTCCAAGAATCTCGTTACTAAATCTCACATTCAGGGTTTTACCTCGAAGTACTTACTTGAGCGGGCTAATCTCGAATCTACTTGTCAGGACACTCTTGAGGCTACTCTTGCACTACTTATCTACGGGCTCGTTCTTTTTCCGAATCTCGACAACTTCGTGGACATGAATGCTATTGAGATCTTCCATTCCAAGAACCCGGTTCCTACTTTGTTAGCTGACACGTACCACGCCATCCATGATCGGACCCTCAAGGGCCGTGGATTTATTCTTTGCTGCATACCTCTTCTATATAGGTGGTTTATTTCGCACCTCCCTAGTTCTTTCCATGCCAACGTGGAGAATTGGTCTTATTCGCAGCGGATTATAACTCTTACTCCCGATGAGGTGGTTTGGATCACTCCAGCAGCTCGAGTCAAAGAGATTATCACTGGTTGTGGGGATTTCCTCAATGTACCTCTTCTCGGTACCCGGGGAGGAATCAACTACAACCCCGAGTTAGCCATGAGACAGTTTGGTTTCCCAATGAGAGCAAAGCCCATCAATCTCGCTACATCCTAGGAGTTCTTTTACTATTCCAATGCTCCCACCGGGCAAAGGAAAGCTTTTACAGATGCTTGGTCTAAGGTTCGAAGGAAGGACGTGAAGCATTTGGGTGTGAGATCCGGTATAGCTCATGAGGCCTATACTCAGTGGGTGATAGATCGAGCCGAAGAGATTGGCATGCCTTATCCTGTTATGAGACATGTGTCCGCGTCTGTTCCATCTAGACCATTACCGTTGCTTCCCGCGACTCAGGAGATGTATCAGGAGCATCTAGCTATGGAGAGTGAGGAGAAGCGAGCATGGAAAGCCCGTTACAGTGAGGCTGAGAACTTGATCATGACTTTGGATGGCAGAGACGAGCAGAAGAATCATGAAAACCGGATGCTGAAGAAGGAACTAGCCAGAGTTAGGAAGGAGCTTGAGGAGAAGGATGATCTGTTGAGGAGAGACTCCAGGAGAGTCAGAGGTCGTCGAGATTTCTTTGCCAGTTATTGCGGTTCAGCTTCGGACTCGGATTCCGAATACTACCCAGTCGCTCCTTAGTTCTGGATGATAGGATTGACTATTGATTATGTTGTTTGTTCAGCTTATGTTTCAGAAGCCTACTCCCTTGGCTCAATTTATCAAAACAACTTGCTTTGAATAATTTGTTAGTCCAATAATGTTTGCAAAGAATTCTAATTTGTCTAAAAAAACCTTTGGTAATAAAAAGAGTCATTTTTGCATCTGCATTTGCACATATCATGCATCATGTGCATCATTCATCAGTCACAAAAAACTTCCAAGTGCTCATTGCCTCCTGGTTCTTCTGCCGCAGTGTGAAAAGTGGCTCGTGCTCGAAGGACCGATCAACCTACCAGAGTACATCAGACTAGACAATACAGAAGGAGGAATCAAGTAGCTATGGAAGAAGAAAATGCACAGCTCCGTACTGAATTAGCTTTTGACCACGAAGTCACAGAGGATCAATTTGGTGGGATAGTGGCTAACATCACTGCTTGTAGTAACCTTTGGTTTGGTGAAGATGAACTTCCAGAGGTAGGGAAGCACCACAACTTGGCCCTGCACATTTCCATGAACTGCAAAGCAGATATGCTGTCCAACGTGTTGGTAGATACTGGGTCGTCGTTGAATGTGATGCCTAAGTCGACTCTGGATCAGTTAAGTTGTCGAGGAGTTCCTTTGAGAAGGAGTACTTTCCTGGTCAAGGCTTTCGATGGTTCCCGTAAAACTGTGCTTGGAGAGGTAGATCTCCCCATGACTATTGGCCCTGAAACATTCATGATTACTTTCCAGGTTATGGACATAAATGCCTCTTACAGTTGCCTTCTCGGGAGACCGTGGATACATGAGGCCGGGGCAGTCACTTCTACCCTCCATCAGAAGCTGAAGTTCGTAAAGAATGGTAAACTTGTGACAGTGCATGGGGAAGAAGCTTATCTGGTCAGTCAGTTATCATCCTTCTCTTGCATCGAAGCTAAATCCGCCGAGGGGACTGCATTCCAGGGTTTGGTTATCGAAGGTGCAGAGCCCAAGAGGTCTAGTGCTGCTATGGCTTCGTTGAAGGATGCGCAGAAGGCCGTTCAGGAGGGTCAGGCCGCCGGTTGGGGCCAATTGATACAGCTGCTGGACAACAAACGCAAAGAGGGTCTCGGTTTCTCTCCAACGTCAGGCGTGTCAACTGGAACGTTCCATAGTGCTGGATTTGCCAATGCAATTCTTGATGGTGGTGATGAAAGAGGGTCTAGGCCCACATTTGTGATACCAGGAGGCATGGCAAAGAACTGGAACGTTATCAATCTCCCTGTGTTTGTGCATGATTCTAAGTAATATGTCTTGCTGTTTAGGCTTTTGTTTTCAAAATAACAATCCTTCCGCCCTGCCCGAGGCGGAAGTGACACTTTTGTAAAGGGCATGTTTGTTCCGACATCACCATTATCAATAAAAAACGTCGTTTCTTTCACGACTCTTTTTCTTTCTTTAATGCTTTTCCCTTGAAAATAATGGTAATGCCAGAAAAAAACCAAAACATCTGTATTTTCTTATTAATTTCAAAGGTCTGCATGAAAATTATTTTCTAAAAATCATCCAATCATGTCACGCAGATCGAACCAAAATGAACCCGTTGAACATAATGACCCTATGTTTCTCCAAACTGTTGAATCCCCGGTGTTTGAGGCCGAAGATGAGGATGGTGATGACATACCAGATGAGATTGCCCGATTGCTCGAGCAAGAGGAGAAAACCATTCGGCCTCATCAGGAAGAGATTGAGTTGATCAACTTGGGTACCGAGGATAATAAACGAGAGATCAAAGTCGGTGCTGCATTGGAGGAAGGGGTCAAGAAGAGGATCTTCCAACTTCTCCGCGAATACTCGGACATTTTTGCATGGTCATATGAAGATATGCCGGGTTTGGATCCCCAGATCGTGGAACACCAGATACCGACAAAACCAGACTGTCCCCCTGTCAGACAAAAGTTGAGACGGACTCGACCGGATATGGCTCTGAAGATCAAAGGTGAGGTGCAGAAACAGATCGATGCGGGTTTTCTCATGACAGTTGAGTATCCCGAGTGGGTTGCTAATATTGTGCCTGTGCCAAAGAAGGATGGTAAGGTCCGGATGTGTGTTGATTACAGAGATTTGAATAGAGTAAGCTTGAAAGACAATTTCCCACTACCTCACATCGATGTGCTCGTTGATAATACTGCCCAGTGCAAGGTGTTCTCCTTCATGGACGGTTTTTCTGGCTATAACCAAAACAAAATGTCACCCAAAGACAGGGAGAAGACGTCGTTCATCACTCCGTGGGGGACTTTCTGTTGCAAAGCAATGCCATTCGGTCTAATAAATGCTGGTGCTACTTATCAAAGTGGGATGACCACATTGTTCCATGATATGATTCACAAAGAGGTTGAAGTATATGTGGATGACATGATTGTAAAGTCGAGTGATGAAGAGCAACATGTCGAGTACCTAGCAAAAATGTTTGAAAGATTGCGGAAGTACAAGCTCCGACTAAATCCCAACAAGTGTACGTTTGGTGTCAAATCAGGGAAGTTGTTAGGGTTCATTGTCAGTCAAAGAGGCATCGAAGTAGATCCTGACAAAGTCCGAGCTATCCGCGAGATGCCGGCCCCGCAAACTGAGAAGCAAGTCAGGGGATTCCTCGGGCGTTTGAACTACATTTCTAGATTTATATCCCACATGACTGCGACCTGCGGGCCAATTTTCAAGTTACTCAGGAAGAATCAACCTGTTGTATGGAATGATGAATGCCAAGAAGCTTTCGATAGCATCAAAGAATACTTGTTAGAACCCCCGATCCTTGTCCCGCCCGTGGACGGAAGGCCTTTGATTATGTATCTGTCAGTGTTGGATGAATCCATGGGATGTGTGCTCGGTCAGCAAGATGAAACTGGAAAGAAAGAGCATGCAATCTACTATTTGAGCAAGAAATTCACCGATTGTGAGACTCGGTACACAATGCTCGAGAAAACCTGTTGTGCACTAGCCTGGGCAGCCAAACGCCTGCGTCATTACTTGATAAATCATACAACTTGGTTGGTATCCCGGATGGACCCAATCAAGTATATCTTTGAGAAACCGGCGGTCATTAGAAAAATCGCACGTTGGCAAATGTTACTGTCAGAGTATGATATTGTGTTTAAAGCTCAGAAAGCCATTAGAGGGAGTATCCTGGCTGACCATCTCGCTTGCCAACCGCTCGATGACTATCAACCTTTAAAGTTCGATTTCCCCGACGAAGAGGTTATGTTCTTAAAGCCAAGAGACTGTGAAGAACCACTGATCGGTGAAGGTCCAGACCCTGATATCAAGTGGGGGTTGGTCTTTGATGGTGCTGTTAATGCCTATGGCCGAGGAATTGGTGCAGTAATTGTGGCTCCGCAGGGGCATCACATCCCTTTCACAGCCCGGATTGTGTTTGAGTGCACCAACAATGTGGCCGAGTACGAGGCATGCATCTTGGGAATTGAAGAAGCCATCGATATGAGAATCAAGCATCTGGACATCTATGGAGACTCTGCGCTAGTCGTCAACCAGATAAAGGGAGAATGGGAGACCCATCATGCTAATCTGATCCCTTACCGTGATTACGCGAGGCGTTTGCTGACGTACTTTATGAAAGTTGAATTGCACCATATCCCCCGCGAGGAAAATCAAATGGCCGATGCTCTTGCTACTTTGTCCTCCATGTTTCAAGTGAACCACTGGAACCACGTGCCAGTAATCAAAGTGCAGCACCTTGACCGGCCTTCTCATGTGTTCGTCATCAGTGATGTGTCTGTTCAAACAAATGCGGATATAATTGACAGCAAACCCTGGTATTGCGATATCAAGCAGTTTTTGCAAAGCCGTGAGTACCCGCCGAATGCTTCCAATAAAGACAAGAAGACCTTGCGCAGATTGGCTAGTAAGTTCGTGCTGGATGGGGATGTTCTGTACAAAAGGAATTTCGATATGGTGTTGTTAAGATGTGTTGATGAATATGAAGCGGAACAACTAATGCACGATGTGCACGATGGCACCTTTGGGACCCACGCATCGGGGCATGCTATGTCTAGAAAGCTGTTGAGAGCTGGTTACTACTGGATGACCATGGAGCGCGATTGCTATCAATATGCCAGGAAGTGCCACAAATGTAAAATATATGCTGATAAGATCCATGTGCCTCCGCACGCTCTCAATGTTATGTCTTCTCCATGGCCTTTCTCTATGTGGGGCATTGATATGATCGGAAGAATTGAACCGAAAGCTTCGAATGGTCATCGTTTTATCCTGGTAGCAATCGATTATTTCACCAAATGGGTCGAAGCTGCATCTTATGCCAACGTGACTAAGCAAGTAGTAGTCAAATTCATCAAGAACAATATCATCTGTTGGTATGGTGTTCCTAGCAAGATTATCACTGACAACGGTACCAACCTGAACAATGACATGGTGCAGGCCTTATGTGAGAAATTCAAGATTGAACACCACAATTCTTCTCCTTACAGACCTCAGATGAATGGTGCAGTTGAGGCTGCCAATAAGAACATCAAGAAGATTGTGCAGAAGATGGTAACAACATACAAAGACTGGCATGAGATGTTGCCCTCTGCTTTACACGGCTACCGCGCTACGGTCCGTAGTTCAACCGGGGCAACGCCTTTTTCTCTTGTATACGGCATGGAAGCAGTCCTCCCATTGGAAGTGGAGATTCCGTCTCTCCGTGTGATTATGGAAGCAAAGTTGTCTGAGGCTGAATGGTGCCAGAGTCGGTACGACCAATTGAATTTGATTGAGGAAAGACGCCTGGATGCTTTGGCTCACAGTCAGATGTATCAAACAAGGATGAAAAATGCTTTTGACAAGAAAGTTCGTCCTCGGGAATTCAAAGAGGGTGAACTCGTATTGAAGAGAAGAATGAGTTAGCAACCCGACCCAAGGGGCAAATGGACGCCTAACTATGAGGGACCTTATGTTGTCAAGAAGGCTTTCTCTGGCGGTGCTTTGATTCTCACGCACATGGATGGTGTAGAACTTCCGAATCCTGTGAATGCCGATATAGTCAAGAAATATTTTGTCTAGATGTGAAAAGAACAGCGTGGTAGGTCGAAAACCCGAAAGGGCGGCCTAGGCAAAAATGCGCTTCCCGGTGGATCGAAAACCCAAAAGGGCGATCCAGGCAAAATAAGGGACAAGAAACAAAAATGTAAAAGCTCGCTGAGATTACGTGTAACTCAGGCAAAAATGAGCGTCTCGATGAGCCGAAAACCCGAAAGGGCGGTTCATACAAAAATGAGATTGAAATAAAAGACAATTGACTATATCGGGCAAGTTATCATTCCCCTTGGGATCATTGTGACTAATAATTGGCTGTTCTCATCCGAGGTTCCGAAGCCTGTGGATTCAAGAGTTTCAGATACCATAGTAGTTACTGTGTTCAATGTACCACCAACCAATAAAATTACCATTTTTCAAGATTTGTAAATCTGTGGGGTCGCGCTTTTGGCCGACTACCACCCTTACACGTCAATTTGAACCTATGCTTTTGTTTGGCACTCTGACTCTTTTTCTACTCTACCTTCAAAGCTTTATACAAAAGATTTTTTCTATGTTAATAATGATGCATGTCTGGAATAAACATTCTGAAAACTGAAAACCTTTTTGTGTATTTTGTAAGCAAGCCTAAGCAGCTAGGTATATTCAAATGAAACATGCATGAACAAATATACATTGATATCAGTTCTGATACAAGTTACCAGCAGGCTCTCTCCCAAATAACGGTCTGTGGTCAATGACAAGAATGAAAAACAGAATGAAAAGCATGGAAAAATGAATATGCTCGCTAAGTCGAAAACCCGAAAGGGCGGCTTAGGCAAAAATGAGCACCCCAATGGATTGACAACCTTCAAAGGCAATTCAGGCAAAAACAGGGGCATTTGAAAAATTTATTCCCCGGTGGATTGAAAACCCGAAAGGGCGATCCAGGCAAAAATGGGATGAGGAAAAAAACACAACAACAAAAAAAAAACAAAAGCAAACATGCAAAAAGCATTGACCACAAATGCGATGTCCAAGATGCTCAACAGTAGAGCGTTCAGCCGTAGCAGTACCATCAAAAGGTCTTACTCTCTGCAAGTCTATAAACAGGATTTGACCCCCTGTCCTCAACAATGGTCTTGGTGTGTCTTCAAACGACGACATCCCCAGAAGAGGAACTTTTGCAAGTATATGTCAGAGCACGAGCCATTACGTGCCCAATATTCCAATGTTTTGTCTGTCTCTGCGAAATCATGCCTATAAAGTGCCAATCATCATGCATTTCAAAGCATTCATACATGCATAATCATGCATCTTATGTGTTCATGTATTTGATAAAATTGTCATGTTATTCATACACATTTGCATTCTCAATTCCTATGTTGATCTCTGTCAAAATCAATCATGTCAATTCCAAATTCATAATTGTCATGTCAATTTCAAAATCCAACAATCTTGTCAACTTCAAACTTTAGCTACCCTTTCAAATTCAAGCTCCTGACGTCATGTCAGGTCAATTTCAATTTGTTTCTACAATACAATTCGTTTCTGTTAACGGCCAAGTGGCTAGTTCGCATCCAAGAGCAGCTTGTGCCTGTCAATTTACTCTTGTTATTGGTCAAGTAGCCAGTTCGTATCCAAGAACAGCTTGCACCTATGTTTTTGTTTCCTTTCAGCCAAGTAACTAGTTCAAATACGAGAACGGCTTGTGCTTTCTACTTTGTTTCCTGTCAGCCAAGTAACTAGTTCAAATACAAGAACAGCTTGTGCTTCCTACTTTTCTTTCAGCCAAGTAACCAGCTCAAATGCAAGAGCAGCTTGCACCCTTTTTTGTCAATATTCCCGGTCAAGTGGCCAGTTCGCATCCAAGAACAGCTTGTACCTGTCAAATTTGCTATCGAGTCTCCCCAGTGAGTCTTGTTACCTGCTATCTTGTTAATGTCAACCAGTCCCGCAATGGATACGACATACTCTGTTGTTTGCTATTCTGTTAATGTCAACCAATCCCGCAATGGATACGACATATTTTGTTAAGATCAATTCTCAATTGTCTTGCATTCATAACACAAATGTCGCATGGCATACATAACATTTACAAACGTATTTTTACGCCCAAAATCAGTGCAAATGTTGATATTTAAGTATCTTCGTCGCGTCAAGCCAAAGACTCCGTCTCTTGACTCTCCAGACAAAGAAACTTAAATAGGGGCAGCTGTCATACCCTCATTTTGGACCTAAAAATACTCGTTTAAATTTCCTTTCTATTCCTAAAACTTTTTCAATTTATTGTGTATTACTCTGCAATTTACCACTGTGCTTCAGCTGCATACGTTACTGTTTCTGTCTTTTAATTTTTGCATAAAATCATACAAAAGGGTATTCTGGTCATTCCCTACAAAGGAACCCATTTTAGTCCCTACAATTTGTCCCTGAGTCTTTTCAATTTGTTTGCATGAATCATATATCAAACTTTGTACAAAAATCATCTTAGTTTTGCATCTGAGTCAGTCGGAGTCAGTCTGAGTCGTTTTAGCCCCCAGGGGCATTTTGGTCTTTTCACATCAAATAAATTTTGGGCAGAGAGGTATTTTAAAATACCTCATTTAAGTAATTTGTTCATTTTAGTCCATTTTGTCAATTTTAACTGTTTCACTTTACGTTGCATTCAGATTAAGTTTTTTAACCTATTTCTTATTTTTGCATTTTAGTCCACATATTTTTAGAAATTGCATTTTGGTCCAAATACTTTTTTTCAAGTTTGCAAATTAACCTCGATTCTGAAAAAACAGTCCAATCCAGATACCTTTTATTTTTGCATTTCAGTCCTTAAACTTTTCAAATTTGCAAAACAGTCCAAATTTTTACATAATTGCAGATTGGTCCTCAAGAGCCACACGGGCAGTTCAATCCAGATGGCAGGTTCTCATTGGGTCAGGTACACACATGGCAGCCTATAAAAGGCCACGCGTGTCAGAATTTCACAAAATCAGAGCCACATCACACAAACAATTCAGAGCTTTCTCTCTCCTTTCTGTTACGATCAGAATCACCACAAACCCAGAAAACCCCAAGAACACAGTGAATATTTCTCAAACCCTAGAACTTCCAGAACTGAAATCAAGCCAAATCCATGGAAATGGTGTTAGCTCTCAGAGATTCAATGAGGAATCTTCATCATTGAGCTAATTCCTCTGCAATTCAAGCGCGAATTCACCACCGGAAGCGGCAAACTCAAGCGCGATCACAGAGGAGTGAATTGAGAAGAAGAAGGGAAGAAATCCAAGGAATCCGAACCGGTGAAGAAGAAGAAAGAAAGTTACCGGTTTATTTTTGGATCCAGGCCAAGAATCGACGAAACAGAATCACAAATTCCAAATTCTTGAAGATTCTAGCTCGAATCTCCGATTAAAACCCAGGTAAATATGAAAACCTCACTCTTACGTGTTTAAGAACATCAACAAACCCTTAAATCGATGCAGATCCGTGAGGAAATCCAAAACTGGTTCAAATTCACGAAAACCCTAAAAAACGTTTGAAACCGTAAGGAATCTACGGTTTACAACGAAAATTAATCGTTGTAAACCCAAGAATCCATAGAAAAACGTATTCAGAAAAGAATTGGAACAAGAAACATAAAAGGATCCACTCGTGAACCGTGAAGAAAAAACCACGATCTACATCGATTTACTGGTTGAAAGTGATTACAAGTGATGAATTCATGCTTAGAACAAAGAAACGAACCATTTGATGCATGATTCGAACAAGTTTTAGGTGAATCCAGACGAACTAGGGTTAGGGTTCGTAGAGAGAAGAGAAGAGAGAACGAACGGAAGAAAGAGAAAGAGCAAAACAAATGAATGAATCGGGTTGGATCCCCTTTTATATAAACACGCGAACCGGGTTGATCCAAACCCGGTCCATTCTCCCTCGCTTTCGTTCGTTAGATCTAGGGCTTTGTGGATCCGGATCAATCCAACGCCTCCAGGGCGTCCTGGTGATCCGGATCCATCTTTGTGTGTGGGTTTGGGCCTTTTACCCGTGAGTTTTGGCTTCTTTCTTCAGTTTCTTTTTTTTTCCCGTTATATGCACCCCTGTTTTGCTATCTGAATCTCTGTGCATCTTAATTTTGTTCGCAAAAATCCCAAAAAATTGCTATGTGTTCTTGATGTATTTTGGACTGTTTTGTAATACTTTTTATAGGATTAGAATTGATAAAAATGATAGGTGTTAATCTCTCATTTAATTGGTGTGTTTTGGCGTTTTTGTGAGATGTTTCTTGCATTGTTTTTGATCCAAATATTCATCATGTGATCTCGGTGTTTGGCATTGGACTCCATGATAAATTTACCTCTGATTCCATGCTAATTCATTCATTCTTGTTAAGTTTAATTCTTGGTAACATTCCTCTTTCTTTTTGTTAAAAGCTTTATTCTTATTCAATGAATTTTGCACTATCTTCCAACCTTGAAAGTGTGATTTTTGGTTACAATTTGGCACATTTTTTTGATTTTTGTTAATTTTGATCTTGTTTACAATGTTGCAATATGTTCAATTTTGTGTTAGTTTGATCTCTGTTTGCAATGTTGCAATATGTTCAATTCTGTGTTAGTTTGATCCTTATTTGCAATTTTTACAATGTGTTCAATTGTGATTGGTTTGATCTTTGGTTACAATTTTGCAACATTTCTCAATCTTGTTAGTGTAATTGACTAGTCTTGTCTTGCAAGTTTATGTGCTAGTTTCCAATTTTTTGCAAAGACTGCTTTTTAGTTTCTTGCTTCGTAAGTAATGTTAGTTAGCATGCATTTTTCTCCCCATTGCATCATACTTTGTCATCATTTTTCTTTGCCTAACATTTTACTACCATTTCATATTGTTTCACTAACCACTTTACTCTACGTCTCATGCATGTTAAAGGCATCACATTTCTTTCTTAGCTTAGGTTTCTTTCAATTTCCTATGTTAATTTCCATGTAATAATTTTAGGTAGATTTACTTTCTTTCAAATTCCTTGCAAGACCATAGAATGTAAACTAGGACCCAATGTAAAGGACAATGGACACTATGATGATGTACACCGACACAAGCACCGACACGCACACACGTTGTATGTTTACCGCTAGATGTATGTTTAGGAAGCGTGATACTTAGGAAAAGACTCATTCTTTCTTTCTCAAAAAAAAAACTAACACATCACTCAAAGATTTTTTGCAATAAAGTGAAGTCAAAACTTCACCCATTTTCCCTTTATTTTCTTAAGCAAAAATCCAAATGAACACTAAGTTTCAACCTTAACCTTTTTAATAAAAATGACCAACCTCACTTTTTTTCCAAATCTCATGCCTCTGAGGCCTCTCATCCTTTCTTCAAAACTATTTTCAAAACTAAAATTGAACCAACCCACAAAAATATTTTGGAAGAGAACTACATGGAATTTTGATCCCTTAAAAGGGTATGTAGGCAAGAGACTCAAAATCTCTCCAAGTCCAATAAAAACAACACTCAAAATCTTCTTTCTCTCATTCTTAAAATTAATCCCTTTTAACAAATAGCGATAAAAACAAAGCGTATACATAAAACTAGCAAAACGGTTCCTATAGGATACTATAGTCATTGCGGGTGCCTAACACCTTCCCGTAGTGAAATCAGCCCCGAGCTCAGAATTTCTAAGGTTTTCTCTCGATTTTACCTTTCCCCAAAAAAAATAGAGATATCAATGATTGAAAGGTTCAAATCTAATTAATGATTTGACACCCGAAAATCGCGATAACAATCATCATCCACCGTATTATCAACCATCACAATGAAGAACGAATAAAAAATGACAAAGAAAAATGTTATAAAAAACTTATCGTACATAAGCCAAAGGAAAAAAAAAAAAGGCGCCAAAATTCAAACATGAAGCCCCACACAAGTTAAGTCACGCAAGACCCTCAGTGCAAGTTAAGTCATGCTGGCACCTCAACGTGAGTTAATTCAAGTTACTTATAGAGCCCAAAGTGCTATTCTATCCACACCTCCTCAACGTGAGTTAATTCAACACCTCAACGTGTTGAAAGAAACTAAGACCCAATGTGAGCCAAATCAGATACAAAAATAGAGCCCAAAGTGCTATTCTATCCACACCTCCTCAGGGCTATGCAAAACATATTTTGCACGAAAATAGGCCGTATAATTTTCATCTCTATGAGTGTGAATATGGCTAATGTGATTGCTCTAGATACCTCTTTGATTGTTCAGAAATAAGTCGAGTTATGATCCAATCCAAAAAACAATGATCGGGTCGTAACCCGGTGATAGATTTGTACGACTAGGAATTACGATCTAAAGAATTCAAGAGACTTTTGAACAACGCGAGAGGGAAACCAACCATCTATGACTAGAGCTAAACTTAGAACTCATATCCCAAGATGCTTGTATTTCTAGTTTACCTTATTTGCTTATATTTTTTACCTGTAAAATATTTTAATTTTTTTGTTTTAAATCCGTTTTTGTTACAATAAGTAGTATTTTTATGCAATCAAACACCAATAAGCGTGTCCTTGTGAACTTAGTTCAGTTGATAGGGACAATGCATAATATATGCAAAGTCCGGGGTTGGAGCTCCAACCACCAAAAGAAAAACACCAATAAGCATATAATTACCAACGTTTCATTTTCAGAACAAAACATTAGCTTCTCTACAAAAAGAAAAATTTACAAAACATGGGCAAACAAAAAATTGAGGGGAAATACAATAATATTTAGGTACACAAACACATAAAATCAATCGAAAATGCATATCATATTATTGGTTAAAAGTTTATTAAAAGTAAAAAGCTTAAAACCAGAATTGTTTTTTTTGAACAACTTAAAACCAGAATTGTTATTTTTCATTCTCGGAAGTATAAACCAAGGATGCATTCATAAACAAAGAAAAGAAACGAAATTGCACTTTTTTTATTACGTGTTCATTGAAAACCATGAAAGACCAAAGTTACATAATATTATTCCTTTATGGAACAATCTCCTTAGGCTCAACAAATGATACTAGTGGTGTAGGTGGTGGGGGTGAATGAACATCCTCAACTTCATCACAATATCCTTCCAATACATGAGTCTCTTCATTGGTGAATCCAAGAGAGGAAACAACGTTAGGCCAACAATCATTTGTAATAACCTTAATTGCTTGGCAACAACCATTTCCTAAAAAAGTCTCCCCATTTAGAAAAAATGTTATAATTTCACCACTACATGCTTGGAGCTTAAAAAGTGACTCCCAACAATTGGAAGGCTCGCCATTCACTTTTAATCTTTCCTCAAGGCTCATCAAGTTGGAAGGGTTAGAGAGTTTCCTAGACTCCACTATAGATGTTGATAACACCAATGCAGTTATCACTAGAGCAACAAGAACTAAAACTTTGTGATTGGAAGCCATTGGTATCAGAAGAAAAAGTTTGTATCTCTCTATCTATGTTATGTTTGGATTGTGTTGGTGGAAACTTACTTAGGGTCTATTTATAGTAGCTAGCTAGGGAAATAACGGTAGGTTGAGGGGGATGTGAAGCGTAAAAGTAATTGTGACCGCTTATATTAGAAAAGTATAGGAAAGGTTGACGAGGTACATCTTGTTCGTGTATATGATGGAGATAAACACTAATAATTGGGTTGAATTTAAATGAAATTGAATTTATAGATTCTCTTTGTCTGCTTTAGAGAAACTATTCATTTTTATAACAATCAATTCTATTTTTTATTTACGGTCAATTCTCTCTCTCATTTTTTTTTCTTTTTGCAGAAGTAACGATCAAATTATAAATATCCATTTCTTAAGGAAAAACTATTTATTTGTGTTCTCAAAAAATAGAAAGAAAAAATTATTTGTTTTGGACCGTCAAGAAGGTCAATCCCATGACAACACCTGGACTAAGCGTCCACCGCCTTAAGGCTCGATGCCTGAATGAACATGTCAACATAAGTGCACTGCACCACACTCGAGCGTGCCCCAGTTAGGGTCCGTTTGGTTCGAGAATTAGGAGAAGAGGGGAGGGATTTTAACGGAGGGGAGGGGAGGGGAGGGGAGACATTGTAATTAAAAATGTGTTTGGTTTGCAAGGGGAGGGGACAAATGTTAACATTATTTTACGGTTTTATGTTGGAACAAAATGTGTTTAACATTACCCTTTTATTTTTAATGATAACAAGGTATTAAAAAATGTCAATTGGATAAGCTAATATTTGTTCAAGTGTGCAGGCCCATAGACAAAAATTTAGTGTCTTTAATTCAAGCATAGGTTCTGAAGAACAAATGAGAGCATTGCAATCTACAAAAAGGAAGCTTGAAGCATCTGAATAAAAGAGGTTCTGAAGACAAGAGGTTCTGAAGATCATCAGAAGCTGACGTCATCAGAAGCACCCTTATCAGAAGTTGTTCACCAAAAGCTGACGTCATCAGAGGTTCTGAAGATTATCAAAAGCTAGAAGACTAGAAGCTTCAAAATTATGTCAAATGTTGTTTTAATTACGCCTATCATTGCAGTAGAATAGAAGCCTAAAGCAACGGCGAATTCAGAGGAATTTGGAAGGCATTGGATGCTTATTCATTGGAGAACGTTGGAAAAGGACAATAGTACAATTGTACAACCACTATCTCCACTACTATGTTTTGTGTCTGCAATAGTACAAGAATAACAGCTGTTACTATGCTGGAAATTCCTCTATACTTGGAATGGATTTGAACTTGTTCCTTCAGAGGACAATAACCAAATCAGGCAACAGATCATTGGTGATTTGATTAAGCTTAAAACGACTCTTTTTTGATGTGCCGACAATCAACAACGTATCTCCCACACCTCTATATAAAGGAGTGAAGACATGAAGAATTGCAAGACTCAACAATAATTTTACAAGTGCCAAAACTCTATAGAAATTGTTCCACATCAAAGTTCACTTAGAATTTCTTATCAAACTTTCATATCTTAGAAATTCTAGAGTCTTAAGAGTTTGTATCTGAATTGTATTGTGAACACCACTGATAGTATATCAAGTGTTCAACCTCAAACATTTTTCTTTGTAATTCTGGTTGAATAGAAGTCTCTTGCAGTTGTCCTTGAACATAGGAAGTCTCTTGATTTTGTTCTTGAGCATCGGAAATCTCTTGCAGTTATGCTTGAGTAGTTTGAAGTATCTTGCTAGTTTTAGCACTTAGCAGTTGTAATCAGATATTGATTTTAGTGAACTCTCCTTGGAAGTGCAAGGGGGACTGGACTACTTCCGATTTGTGGAAGGAACATGTATAATTGCTATGTGTCTTTCTTCTTTCTTTCTTTCTCTCTCTCTCTCTCTCTCTCTCTCTCTAGTTATCCGTTGCATTTAGACTCTGAACACTCTTCAAAAGCTGAACTCTATCAGGTTCTGAACAGTCACTTCAGTTTTAGGAGAAAAGAAAAAGAAACCACAATTCAACCCCCCCTCCTTGTGTTTTTCTCACCTTCAATTGGTATCTAGAGCTTTGGTTCTGTTGTGAACACTTAAGAGTGTAACAATTCAAGATATGAGAAAAACATGTCTGCTGGTGAATCTTCTGTTTCTGGCTCTGGTGGTAATCATAGTGTTGTTGGTTATGATTATGGTACCTCTGAAGATAAGAAATCTGATTCGAACAAAGCTCCAAGGATTAATGGGGATCCTGAAGAGTTCTCCTGGTGGAAAACCAAAATGTATAGTTACATTATGGGTTTGAATGAAGAGCTTTGGGATGTTCTTGAAGATGGTGTTGGTGACTTAACATTTGATGAAGAATGAGTTGTTGTTGATAGGAAGAAACACACTCTTACTCATAAGAAGCTTTACAAGAAGCATCACAAGATTAGAGGAATCCTTGTTGCTGCCTTACCTCGCACAGAGTATCTAAAGATGAGTGACAAATCTATTACTAAGGCAATGTTTGCTTCACTATGTGCAAACTATGAAGGAAGGAAGAAAGTTTGAGAAGCAAAGGCTACAATACTTGTTCATCGGTATGAGTTGTTCAAGATGAAAGATGATGAAACTATTGAGCCCATGTACTCAAGGTTTCATACTCTAGTCTATGGACTTCAAATACTCAAGAAAAGTTATGTAGCTTCTGATCATGTGAGCAAGATTCTGAGAAGCTTACTTGCAAGATGGAGACCAAAGGTTACTGTTATTGAGGAAGCTAAAGATTCATGCACTCTAAGTGTTGGAGATCTTATAAGCTCTCTCAAGATTCATGAGATTAGTCTTGATGAACATGATTCTATTAAGAAGACTAAATCTATTGCTCTCCCATCTAAAGGAAAGTCTTCAAAAGCTCTTAAAGTCATTGAGTCTGAAGATGAATCCCCTGATGGAGATTCTGATGAAGACCCTGCTGAGAAGATGGCTATAGTTTCTAGTAGGCTGAAATATCTAGCTAAGAAGAACAAGAAGTTCTTGAGCAAAAGAGGTAGTTACAAAGACTCCAAGAAGGAAGATCAGAAGGGTTGCTTCAACTACAAGAAGCCTGGTCACCTCATTGTTGATTGTCCTGATCTTCAGAAGGAGAAATCAAAGGAGAAGTCCAAGAAACCAACTTTCAAATCAAACAAGTTGAAGAAGCAGATCAAGCAGAGTTTAATAGCAACCTGGGAAGATTTAGACAGTGAATCTGGATCTGATAAGGATGATGCTGAAGAAGAAGCAAAAGTATCTGTGGGATTAGTGGCTACAGTGACTTCAGAAGCTGAATCTGAATCAGACTCAAAAGATGAAAATGAGATATGCCTAAGAGCAAAGGAAAAGCAAAGATCATGATACCTAGACAGCGGTTGCTCAAGAGATATGACAAGAGAGAAGTCTATGTTCTGCACCCTCACAATGAAAGATGAAGGAAGTGTGAAACTTGGAAGCAACCAAGCTGGCAAAATCACCGGTACAAGAACTATTGGTAAGTCTTTTATCCCTATTAATAATGTGTGGTTGGTAGATGGTCTTAAGCATAATCTTCTTAGTATCAGTCAGTTTTGTGATAATGGTTATGATCAGATGTTTGATAAGACCAACTGCACAGTAGTTAACAAGAATGACAACTCCATAACATTCAATGGAAAGAGGATATATAATGTCTACAAAATTAACTTCTCTGAATTGGTTGATCAGAAGGTAGTTTGCCTTTTATCAATGAATGATAAGAAATGGGTATGGCACAGAAGGTTGGGACATGCTAACTGGAGATTAATCTCTAAGCTTAGTAAGTTACAACTTGTCAGAGGCTTACCTAAAATTGACTATCATTCAGATGCACAATGTGGTACATGCCAAAAAGGGAAGATTGTTAAATCATCTTTTAAAACAAAATACATTGTCTCAACCTCCAGACCCTTGGAATTACTTCACATTGATTTGTTTGGACCAGTTAACACTGCATCCCTATATGGAAGTAAATATGGATTAGTCATTGTTGATGATTATAGCAGATGGACTTGGGTTAAATTCCTAAGAAGTAAGGATAATGCATCTGATGTATTCAGTAACTTATGCACTCAAATACTGTCTGGAAAAGAAATGAAAATTTTAAAAGTCAGAAGTGATCATGGTGGAGAGTTTGAAAATGAGTCATTTGAAACTTTTGGTGAAAAACATGGAATTGTCCATCAATTATCTTCACCTAGAACTCCACAGCAAAATGAGGTTGTTGAAAGAAAGAATAGAACTTTAAAAGAAATGGTTAGAACCATGATTCATGAAAACAATTTGGCTAAGCATTTCTGGGCAGAAGTTGTGAATATAACATGTTATGTCCAAAATAAAATCTATATCAGACCTATCTTGGAGAAAACGACATATGAACTCTTTAAAGGAAGAAGACCTAATATCTCTTACTTTCATCAATTTGGATATACCTGTTACATTCTAAATAACAAAGTCTACCTAAAGAAATTTGATGCAAAGGCCCAAAGAGGAATCTTTTTAGGTTACTCTAAAAGGTCAAAGACATACAAAGTGTATAATTCAGAAGCACTATGTGTTGAAGAATCAATGCACATCAAATGTGATGACAAAGAGCCTGAAAATAAAACTCCAGAGCAAGGTGAAAGTTTTGCAGATATACAGGTACCTGAAGATACTTAAGAACCTGTTCAGAATTCAGATTCTGAAGACAGCCCATAAGTTGTACCCACTCTAGAAGCTCAAGAAGAAGTAGCTTCTGGTGAAGCTCAAGATGGTTCTCAACAGGCTAATCAATCAAAGAATACTTTCAAGTATAAGTCTTCACATCCTGAGGATCTGATCATTAGAAACAAAGCAAGTCATAGAAGAACAACATCATATTTCAGACAAGAAGAGTCTTTGATGGGATTGTTATCAGTGATAGAGCCTGCTATTGTTGATGAAGCACTTTCATATGATGGATGGATACTAGCTATGTAAGAGGAGCTTAATCAATTTCAAAGAAATGAAGTGTGGGATCTGGTACCTAAGGCTGCAAACAAGAACATTATTGGAACAAAATGGGTATTCAGAAATAAGCTCAATGAGAAAGGAGAAGTAGTGAGAAATAAAGCCAGACTTGTTGCTCAAGGATACAATCAACAAGAAGGCATTGATTATACTGAAACACTTTCTCCAGTTGCAAAATTGGAAGCAATCAGGTTACTTCTATCCTATGCAGTAAATCATGACATTATATTATTTCAAATGGATGTCAAGAGTGCATTTCTTAATGGAGTAATATCAGAAGAAGTGTTTGTCAAGCAACCTCCTGATTTTGAGGATCTTAAGCATCCTGACCATGTTTATAAACTCAAGAAATCACTATATGGTCTTAAACAAGCTCTTAGATCCTAGTATGATAGACTAAGTAATTTCTTAATTGAAAATGATTTTAAAAAAGGTTAAGTTGACACAACACTCTTCGGAAGAACTCTTGAGAAAGACATTCTTGTTGTGCATATTTATGTTGATGATATAATATTTGGTTCTACTAATGCATCTCTTTGCAAGGAATTTTCTAAGTTAATGCCGGATGAATTTGAAATGGGCATGATGGGGGAATTGAAGTTCTTACTTGGAATTCAAATTAATCAATGCAAATATGGTGTATATGTTCATCAATCAAAGCATACCAAGGAATTTCTGAAGAAGTTCAAGCTTGAAGACTGCAAAGAAATGAACATACCAATGCATCCAACCTCCAGCTTAAGCAAAGAAAATACTGGAAGAAAGGTTGACCAGAAGCCGTATAGAGGTATGATTGGTTCTCTGTTATACCTCACTGCATCTAGGCCATATATTTTATTCAGTGTATGCTTGTGTGAAAAATTCCAGTGAGATCCTAGAGAATCACATCTAACTGCTGTTAAGAGAATCTTTACGTATCTGAAAGGAACAACAAATTTTGGACTCCTCTCTAGGAAATCCTTAGATTATAAGTTGGTTGGATTCTGTGATGCTGATTATGCTGGTGATAGGATTGAAAGAAAATCAACCACTGTAAACTATCAGTTTCTTGGTGAGAATCTGATATCTTGGGCTAGCAAAAGACAAGCTACTATTGCTATGTCTACAGCAGAAGCAGAATACATCTCAGCTGCAAGTTGTTATACACAACTACTTTGGATGAAACATCAGTTAGAGGATTATCAGATTAATGCTAACAATATTCCCATTTATTGTGATAATGCTGCTGTTATTTGCTTGTCATAGAATCCAATTTTACATTCAAGAGCCAAACACACTGAAATCTAACACCATTTTATTAGAGATTATGTTCAAAAAGGAATTTTGGATATACAATTCATTGATACTGAACATCAATGAGCTGATATATTCACTAAGCCTTTAACTATTGAAAGATTTGATTTTATAAAGAAAAATTTGAACATGCACTTTGTGTCTGATTAAAATGCTTGACTCTGAATAGGAATTTAGGTTCTGAAGTTGTTCAGAAGCTATAGTCCATCAGAAGCTCTTCACTGAGGTTATGAGGAAAATGTGCTTCTGATGACATCAACATCTGAACTCCAGGATCTGGACCTTTTGCTTCTGAATAGTAGTGTTAGTGGAAACGTTGGAAGTTATTTTTCAGTGACACCTGTCCCACTAACATAGCAATTTCTCTGAGAAATTCTGACATGACTTATTTGTATTGATGTATAACGTAAGAGGGCAATGATGATTTTATGTTTTGAATGTACTATCTCGCGCCCCCTATGTCAATAATGTTTTGTTTGTTTGTGCCCTTTCTGAATTGCAAACGTTTTTTTTTACTAAAAACACTTAGACGAAAACACACACTTCTCACTTCACTACCTACACTTTCTGATTTTAGACTGTTCTCTGAAAAAACTCTCGTCTTTTTCAAAATCAAAGCTTAGAACCCTAAAATATTCATCAACCCTCATGGCTGAATCAAGTTCGAATCAAGCATCTTCCTTGCAACTGAATACTAGATAAGGCTATCAGATTAAAGGAAGAGCGATGAAACTGAAAGAGGGACAGTTAACTGTTCAAGTGGAGAATCTAGTGGACTTCGCTTCACTAACTCGTCATGAGTGTGATCTTTCAAGCTTTTTGAGATATCAAGATTTATCAGGTTACTTCACCATGTTGGATGGTCCAACGTATGAGAATTTGGTAAGATACTTCTGGGTCAGAGTAGAAATCTATGATAAAAATGTTGCTAGATTGGAAGAGCATGAGAAGGTTCTGATTGACCCAAGTGTTGAAGGAAAGACTAGAGAAGAACTGGGTCTGAAACCCTTTACTGAAACAGAAATTCGCTCAAACATCATGGGGATTCCTGTTACTATTACTGAAGATGTCATTGCAAGATCTTGCAGAATAACTGTTGAAGGGTCTATTGAAGAGAATTTGAGCATTGTTACAAGTCATTGTAAAGGAATCGTTAAAGATTATCTGTTCAAAGGAAATGCTAAAGGAAAGTACAAGGATATGCAGAAAGAGCATAAAGTACTTCAGAAGCTCATGCAAGAATGTTTTCTACCCAAGGTTGGAGGGGTAGATCAGCTGTCATCGGAACACAAAGTGTTCTTACACTTCTTTGTTACTTTTGAGAAAGTAAACTTGCCAAAGTACATTTTCCACCATATGTTATGTGTTTTGAAGGAAATCCAGGAGAAGAATAGGACTTTTATCCTTTATGGAAGACTGTTGTTAGAAATATTCCATCAAGGAGGGATCCTGGAACCACTTAAACTGTCCAAAGTTGTCAATGATGATCAACTGGGCACAGTGGTAGGCAAGTATATCAATGGCACAACTCTGAAGCACATTCATCTGGTAAAAGAAGTTGTTAAGATGGAGACTGATATGAAGGAGTCCAATATCTTATCCAACCTGATGGATGACTTTCCACCTATTTCAAAACAATATCCTATTGATGTACAAGCTGCATTTGTGTATGATCACTGGAAGACTACTTGAGAAATCATTAAGTACAGTGACATTCCAGATACTATGTATGATACTTCTCTACCAACTGCCTCCAAGAAGAGAAAGTCAAAGAAGAAAGCTACTTCAGAAGTTGCTGAAGAAGAAGCTTCTGAGCCAAAGCCTAAGAAGGTTAAGAAGGAAAAAGCTGCTCTTCAAGAAGTTGGTTATGCTATGCCAACCATTCAGGAAGAAGTTTTGGATTTAGAACCTATGAAGGTCCTAAACAAGAGAACTAGAGGTGGAACTTCAACTGAATCTTCACTATCTATGTTTCGTCAACCAACAATTCACAAGAAGAAGAGGAAACATGTTATCAGGAAGAGGAAAGTATCAGACTATGTGATTGAAAAGGATGATCAAATTGAAGCTGCTACTGATCTGGTCCCTTCGCTAAAGTCATAATTCGACTTGTTAGGCTACACCCCCCTTCGCTAAAGTCATAATTCGACTTGTCAGGGTACAACCCCCTTCGCTAAAGTCATAATTCGCCTGCCCCTTCGCTAAAGTCATAATTCGACTTGTCAGGCTGCAGCCCCCTTCGCTAAAGTCATAATTCGACTTGACAGGCTATAGCCCCCTTCGCATGACAATGCTTATGCAACGACACAACTTAAAATGCAACAATCTTCAAATATCACATCTTTATATAGCACAACTTAAATCACACATCATCAAATAACACATATTTATATAACACATCTTTATCTTTAAGTCACACATCATCAAATAACACATCTTTAAATCACACATCTTCAAATAACACATATTTATATAACATATCTTTATCTTTAAATCATACATCTTCAAATATCATATCATCAAAAAATTCACAAATGAGACTTCGTTAAATAATTCGTTCAACACACATCATCAAATAATATATCTTTATATCACACATAGTCAAATAACACATCAATACACATCTAAAAATAGTAGGAATAATCTCATTATAACAATTCTTCATTTTACATATATACACGAATTTTATCAACCTCGGCAGTACCTATTAAACCACTGGAAAGATAAATCAGTTATCAACAATTTCCATGTTTGTGTCAAAGTCCAACTCAAACCAAAAGCGTGCGAAAAAGACACAAGAACGCGAAATAGGCAATTTGTCACTGAACAATTCGCTAGGCGAGTTCAATTACTCGTTGTGGAGAGCGACGGCGTCTAATCGCCAGGCGACCAAAAACACTCGTTGTGGCGAGTTAGGAACTACTCGCCAGGCGACCAAAAACACTCGTTGTGCGAGCGACGACTTCTTTTCGCTACGCGAGTTTGAGCACTCGCTGTGGCGAGGGACGACAGACATGTCTGCGAACAAACCTCTGTTCTCACTCCAAAACCCTAATTTTGACATCACTTCCTTACATTAATTCATGGAATTACCTACACTTTCAATTTTTTTTATTGAATTTAGACCTAGTTCCTATAATCTCAAAACTCGACAACAACAACAACAACAATGACATGATTAGACCCTTTACAGAATCATATGCTTAAGATTATAGAAAGTTAGTCCCACTCTTACCTTAGATTGGTTGAATTTTGAAATCTACAAGCTTTCTCTTCTCTGATTTCTCACTTTTCTCTTTTTCTCCCAAAAACTGTTTTCATGTATTCTGACTTTCTATTCCTCACTTTTCCTACTCTTAACCTAATAAATTCTTCTTATTCCCAAAACTGTCCTTATTGCCTCAATATTCTATTTTAATTTTATTCCTTCACTAATAATATTTTAATAAGCTACTAATATATACTAACACATAACACAAAAACCCACACACCGCAATTATTCAAATAAAATATACCACAAAGACACTAAACTCGATGAAATAAATAGATAATAAAAATAGGGCGTTACATAACCACTCCTTCTGCTCAAGAACTTCTTGTTCTTCTTGGCCAGATACTGCAGTCTATTGGAGAACATAGCCATCATCTCAGCATGATCTTCATCAGAATCTCCATCAGGTGATTCTTCTTCTTCAGATTCTATGACTTTAAGAGCTTTTGATGACTTCCCTTTAGATGGTAAAGCTATAGATTTATTCTTCTTAGCAGACTCATGTTCATTAAGACTTAACTCATGAACTTTGAGAGAGCTAACAAGATCTTCAACACTTAAAGTGTTGAAATCTTTAGCTTCCTCAATAGCAGTAACCTTTGGTCTCCATCTAGCAGGCAGACTTCTTAGTATCTTGCTCACATGATCAGAAGCAACATAACTTTTCTTCAGTATTTGTAGTCCAGAGACTAGGGTCTGAAATCTTGAGTACATCTTCTCAATACTTTCATCATCCTTCATCTTGAACAACTCATACTGATGAACAAGCATAAGTTCTTTAGCTTCTCTAACCTTCTTGCTACCTTCATAGTTTGCACAAAGAGAAGCAAACATATCCTTTGCAGTAGATTTATCACTCATCTTCATATACTCTACACGAGGTATAACAGTAACAAGTGAGCCTCTGATCTTGTGATGCTTCTTGTACATCTTCCTTTGAGCAGGAGTATGTTTCTTTCTGTCTACAGCAGCTCCTTCTTCATCAAGATCCAAGTCACCAACTCCATCTTCCAGAATATCCCATAACTCTTCATCTAAGCCCATGATATAATTATAGAAGTTGGTTTTCCACCATGAGAACTCTTCAGGATCTCCATTGAAATTTGAAACTTTTCCTGAGTCAGCTTTCTTATCACTATAATCATAAGGTACAACATTATGTTTACCACCAGAACCAGAACCAGAAACAGATGATTCAACAAACATATTTTTCTCAGATCTTGGACTATTACACTATTAAGTGTTATCAACAGAACCAAGGCTCTAGATACCAATTGAAGGTGAGAAAAAACACAAGAAGGGGGGGTTGAATTGTGTTAAGATTTTCTTTGTTTTCTCCTAAGCTGAAAGACATTGATCAGAAGCAGTTCAAGAACAACTTTTGAAGTGATGTTCAGAACAAGGTTGCAGCGGATAAAAACATAGAGAGAGAAGGAAGAAAGACACAAAGCAATTATACATGTTCCTTCCACAAATCGGAAGTAGTCTTGTCCCCCTTGCACTTCCAAGGAGAGTTCACTAAAAATGTAATATCTGATTACAAATGCTCACTATTAAACTTAGCAAGAGACTTCAAATGCTCAAGCACAACTGCAAGAGACTTCCTATGCTCAAGAACACAATCAAGAGACTTCTATGCTCAAGCACACAAGCAAAAGACTTCTAATCAAACAGAATTACAAAGAAAAATGTTTGACACTGATTACAGACTCTTTAAGACTCTAGAATTTCTAAGATATGAGCTTTGAAAAGAAATTCTAAGTGAACTTTTGGATGCTGAACAATTTTGACAGAGTTTTGGCGCTTTCAAATTGTTGTTGAGTCTTATCGTTCTTCAAGTCTTCACTCCTTTATATAGAGGTGTGAGATGAGCGTTGTGAATTTCCAGCACATCCAAAAAGAGTCGTTTTAAAATTTGACCAATCACCAATGATTCATTGCCTGATATGGTTGTTGTCCTATGAAGGATCAATTTCAAATGCATTCCATGTATGAAGGAACATTGTTGCAGGCAGAGCTGTTATCCTTGTCTTGTAGCAGAGACAAACTCTGTGTAGTGGAGGTAGTGGTTGTACACTTCGTACACTTGTACTTTGTCAACGCTCTACAAAAGAACAAGCATCCAATGCCTTTGAATCCTTTTGAATTAGTCATTGCTTCACTTTTCCACACTTTGGCAATGCTTAGACGATAATGAATCCATTGAACAGCTTTTGAAGCTTTAAGTTTGCATCTCCTGATGAACTTTAGCTTCTGATGATCTTCAGCTTCTGATGAACTTGCTTCTAATGAACTTCAGCTTCTGATGACACGTCATCACTCCAGGAACGCTTTATCTTCAGGAGCAGTTCTCTTCAGATACTTTTAAGCTTTCTTTTTGTTTATTCCATTGCTCTCTTTTGTTCTTCCTGAACCTATTAATGATCTCAAAGTTTTTGTCTATGGTCCTGTACACTTAAACAAATATTAGCATATCCAATAGACAATTTTTTTAATACCTTGTTATCATCAAAACTCTTAAGGGTAATGTTCAACTCATTTTGTTCCAACAAAGCAAATAAGCGCATATAAACACACATAAACACATATAAATAATAATTAATATAATTCTAACTAAAAACAGGTTGTTACATCGTGTTTGTACACTACATGCCTAAAAGAACCAATACCCTTGTCATGTCCTCGCATCTCTAGTCAGATGGCTTTGTGATGTCGCGAACTCACCACCGTCCACCTGGCCTTATTCCCCCAGCATGTTCACCTTGAGTGGACCCCTTCCCTACCTAATTGGAATTACCATCGGCATCAGAGATGACTAGTGTAGTTGCCCTAGTTTGAATCTAGAACGCTCCCCCCTTCTCCCTCTCCCTCCCTCCCCCCCCCCTCTCTCTCTCTCTCTCTCACATTTTTTCTACTATAATATTCTTAACTATCTATAATTCTATTTGACTTTTTTTTCCTCTTTGCAATAAACGATTGGGGATAATTTTGTAAAATTAATAACTAATAGAGCTTAACTAAGCAATTGAGATCAAGTGGTTAATAAGCTTCAAAAAATGACAAGTTATTCGAGAGAACCTAAGTTCAAATCCTAGGTGAAACAATTATTTGTCAGACTTTACTTACCTTTCAGCCAAACTTTGAATTGCTAGGACCCCTTTCTCCCAAGAACTGGAGGGTTAACACAAAAAAATAAATAAATAATAATACAACTTTGAACACGACAATTAAAAAACAAAAATTAAAATATTCATCAAAAAAGCGACACTTAATTAAATATGTGTAGGTTTGTTTTCTACAACATTAGATTTGACCATGTATTTAAAAAAAAAACAAGAAGGCAAACTAGTCAACTAAAATTGACAGCGAATATAATCGAACTTGAAATCTTGAGAGGAATACACTCTAAAGTTCCAAACCACTCCAGATGAGTTAATAGACCATGTATACTAAGAGCCCGTTTGGTGCACAGGATAGGAAGACAGGATATGATAAAACTATCATATCCTGATTCAATTTGTTGTTTGGTGCATCAATAGGAAAGGATAACTTAAACCCATTTCTTATCCTATCATATTCACCCTTTGTTATTTTTATCCTTAGTTTTTGGTAGGTTAGAATTATCCTATCATGATTAGCACTAAAATGTTTATTTTGCCCTCTCTCAATTCATCACTCATGCTCTTTTTGCTCTCCATCCATCGACCTCTACCTGTTCCTTCATAACTCTTCATCGCTATCTCTTCTATTTGATACAGATCCGACCCCAATTCCAACCTACAATCATTTTTTCCTCAATTTGCTTAATTTTTTGTTTTTTTCTTGATTATCTATTTTGTACTCAAGTTAAATTTGAAAAGGGATGAAACAAAGAGTTTAAGAATTTCGTATTATTTTCTTCAACAAAGACAACTATTTTTTTTTAATTGAAGAAACCATGATTTTTTTTTAATTGAACTTTAAGAATGAAGATGACGGCACCCCTAAAATAAGGAAGAAGACGATTGACAATGTTTTTTTATAACTTTGTGTAGTTAATAATAGCTTAATTACATTTAATTAGAATTAATTACAAGAGTAATTATGTCATTTAATTGTGACATATAGGATATTATATTTGTTATCATGTGTGCATCAAACATGTGATAGGATAAATGTTATCATGTTTATATCATTTCCTATCCTTATCTAATTTCATATCATATCCTATCTCTATAATATCATGTGCACCAAACGGGCCCTAAAAGTTTGTCTTATCATAGCCCAGAGCACTTGATGAGATGGTAACAAATCTTTTCCTTCTTAAACTAGATATAGTGGGTTTAAATCTACATTTAGTAGCCACATATTACGACTTCAATCGCCTGAAGCGATTAATCTCTATAGTTACATGTAAAATTCGGGTAAAAAGAATTGTAATTATTATTTCTTCTAGCATAAAACGTAAAATAAAACAAAATAAAAAGTCATCGATGAGGTTACCATAAATAGTAACAGGCCTGCCTATAAATTAAGGAGCCTTTCGGTGCCAAACCATCTCATCTCTTGAACTCCACAAAAATATCAAACGTAGCAGCATATCAAAATTAAGATGTCGGCAAAGAAAAATGTTTCTCTTTTTGTGCCTTTAATGGTTTTAAGCATGCTAATGACAACATTATATGCAAGCCAAATCAATGACATAACATGCTCTGAGGCTATTTCATCCTTGTTGCCATGTCTACCTTTTCTGGAGGGCTCTCTCCCAGCAACACCATCTACTGACTGTTGTGCCGGAGCAACTAATTTGTTCAACAAGGTTGACACCACTAAGATTCAGAGAAAAAATATCTGTCACTGTCTCAAAAACACTTCAACAAAATTTGGAGTTAATTCAAAGAGATCCAAACAACTCCCTCAACTTTGTCACATTAATCTCTCCTTTTCTATTGATACTAAAATTGATTGCAATTCGTAAGTTTGTCTTGTTCTATTCTTAGTTATTCCACATATGCTGAAATATTTTGTTTTTCTATATTGTTAGTCTAAATTTATTTTAATTATATGCAGGATGTCATGATTCAAACATAGGGTCAGATTCTGAAGAAATTTTGCAGAACTATATTATGGCACTACAATGAAGATTGTATCAACAAGGAATGTGAAAGATTGTCGCAGCTCTTTAAAGTTGATTCATGCTTTCTGAATTTTATTAATGGAAAATAGAATCATATATCTTTATTATCCATTTATGTTTTCCAAATTTTCTTTTTTTTGTCAAGTAGCCTAGTGGCTAAAATTCACCTTATAAGGTGAATAAATGGGGTGTCTGGGGTTCGAACCCCGGCTTCTGTATATAACAATGCAACGTCCCTGCCAACTGATCTATGCTCACGGGACTGTTTTCCAAATTTCTAGTTTAATGTTTTTTTTTTTGGGTACAATTTCTAGTTTAATGTTATTCAGGTGAGTGGAAATGTTGTTTACGGAAACAAATTATACAAAGGAGTACTAAATAAAGTGTGATTGCAGTTTACAAGTCCTAGCTCACAAGTAAAAAATGTTGAATTTGTCTCATAAGATGCGCATTTTTGAACACTGATGCCTCCATTTACATGTGAGTTTTAAATAGCTGTTGTCATTTTTTCTATAATAAAAATAGCCCTATAGCAACATTTGTAACAAAATTAATGTCAAAATATAACATGTTCAGATATACACATTGTCATTCCCTAAAAAAAAAGAATATACACTTTGTCATAAAAATACAAATAATTATTTTCCTTTTTAAAAAATAAATAAATTTTCAATTAAGATGGACTTAAAACATCCACATCCACGCCACCCATATGGGTGGTATAAATAGGTCTTACATAATATATTATAAAGCTATACTATATGGCATGACATATCTTAGACACGAATACGCACGACAGAAGAAACAATATGCAATTTGCTCAATAATAACATACAAAACTTCAAATGGTAAGACACAATTCACATAACACATTAACAACAACAATGTTGGGACTTATCCTGCACCAATTGCTAAAGTTCCATAGGTAATAAGATAAAACCGAGATAAGACAACATGAAGGTCATATTTTAGTGGTTTGGAGAAGTGCCAAAAAATAGCTGTAATGTGATTCCTCACAAACAAATCAATTACCTAGACACTAAATAAATCATTTTAAGTCACACAAAAATTAAAGCACGAAAAATATTGTCGTGCACTTAAGTGTTTTCCTATATTATATTACTTTACACTTCTTAATTATTTAAATCACTCAACTACATTTTTTAAATATTCATACTACTCTTCTAAAACTCTAAAATGGGTCTCACTAGTCTTACAATATACTTCAAAAGTAATATAAAAACACACACCTATTATTAAAAAAAATAATAAAAGTGAGCAAAAGTAAGGAATGAAAGGTTAGGATATTGTAGTAATGCAGAGCCACCATGAAAAAGTTAAGACACAGTAGTAATGCCAATTATCCATACTACACTGACAAGATGGCATTTAGCTATGTTATACCACGGTGCAAAAGCACCGATAATTATGCTCTTAGTGTGTGTTAATTGATACTGAATTGATTCTGACTGCTATGTGGGGCTTCTTTATCAGCATTTTTTTTTTTGTGCCTTATGGTCTGCTCTGACGCCGCTAATCCCTCAACGTCAAATTCACCTAAACTTTCTTTTATAAATTTTGTTTTTTTTAATTTAACAGATTTTCTTTATGAAAAAATAGTGACAATTTTAACCGGTGTTTTTTGAGAAAAAAAAATGGAATTGATAATAATGATCATTTTATAAAGTCTATTATGTCGGTTACAAATAAATTAAATCAATCAAAGAAGAAAAGTATTAGAGCATCTACAATGATGATCTATTTAACATCAAGTTAAGAAGATATCTTCGTTGGAATGTGACATTTTTTGGTGCTTATCGAGAAAGGTCTTTATACCATCATAAGATGTGTATTTTTGAATATAGATTATTCTCGTTTGAGTAATGATATTTGAACAACTATTTGATGATAACTTTGTTTTTTTCTATTTTTATTTGTCAAAAATAAAAGAGAGATAAAAAGGAAAAGATAAGATAAATACATAATGTGATGATGAAAGAGAAATTATGTAAAAGTTATCACAAAGACTTAATTAATGATTTAGTCCCTTAAGTTATTTATTGCTTACAATTTGGTCTCATAAGTTATTAACGTTACAATTTGGTCTCTTGAGTTAGTATCTGTTAGCCAAAAAAATCTTCACCGTCGGTCTTTTGCCAAAACGTTAAATAGGCACATGTGGACGGTGACGTGACAACTTGCAATGTATATCCCCCTTAGACATTGAGTTAACGGTTTTGACGGTGAAATTTATTTGATTGACGGAAGATGACTTAAAGAAACCAAATTGTAACGTTAATAACTTATGAGACTAAAATAAAACCAACAACAAATTTAAGGGATCACAATAATTAAACCTATCACAAAATAGTTGTTCAAATATCATTTCTCTTTATTTTTTGTGTGAATTTCTTTCAATACAATGTAATAAAGCAATTGGTTAGTCTTGAAATACCATGATGAGATGCTAGATTGGATTTGGATTACATAGCTTTTTGGTGTTATTGATGTCATTTCAGATGAAAGAGAATTGTTAATGAATAGTTAAAGTAAATTATTTAAAGGAGGAAGAATGATTGATTAAGAGATCAAAACAATATCACCAATGTCCTTAAAAATTATATAACCTAAATATTTTTTTTTAATAAACTATATAACCTAAATATGTACACCGAATCTTAGAAAATTGAATTTGTTCAGAAAAAAAGTTTGATAAATTGAATGGTTCATACTATCACATCTGTCTAGTTTTAAAAAATCGAGAAGGGATACGTGGGATCTCTACTGATTTCCAGCGTGAATTTCTTTTTGGGCCAATTTCTTTTCGGTTTTAATGTAAAGATATTTGTACCAATTTATGGCGTGATTGTCTAGCGTCATATCCATGATTGAAGGTTCAACAACCAGAAATTGACTGATATGGATTATTAACCCTTAATTTCCGTTGCCTAAATCTAAAGCATGAATAGTGTCTGATAGTCTCCAACATACATTAATGATATTAATGGTTAAATAAGATTTTTATCTCTATAAATATTCCTTCCGTTTTTTTTTTTTCCGGTTAGATAGTCTAGTGACTAGAATTCACCTTATAAGATGAATAAGTAGGGTGTCCGGGGTTCGAACCCCGACCCCTGCATATAATAATGTATTATCCTACCAACTGGGCTATGCTCGCGGGACACTCCCTCCGTTTTTAAATATAAACAAAATTGACTTTTTAAGTTCACTCATTAAATGATGTATGTGGTTCATAATATGGACCACATACATTATTAAATGAATGAACCTAAAAAGTTAATTTTACATATATTTAAAAACGGAGGGAGTATATCATTTTTTTGTTTGTTTTTTTTAAATTTTCCTTCAACTTTTAATGCCTATAAAATTTTCAATCACTACTTTCGGTCTCTAATTTTAAATAAATTTTGTATTTTTTAATGAAGTTATGCATAAATGTGTAGAATATTGTAAAAATCACTTAAAAAGAATCATAACTTTTAACAAAGCATACATTAAATGTGAATTTATATATATTTTTTAATTAAAAATTAATATTTAACCCCAACGTGAGTTAACTCACGTTCGGTAGCATCAATGTGAGTAAAGTCACATTGCCCCCAACGTGAGTTAACTTGGGTTGGTTTTAGGTAAACTAATAAAACATCAATTTTTGACAGAGATGTTTTTTTAAGTCTCTAAACGTGCATTTTGTAGAATATGTTATGTTCATTTATTCATTCACAGTACCCACCTTATGTTAATATTTTAAAAAACATTCACCACATTTTTTAAAAACATTTATTTGCTAAATTTAAAAAAGCTTGATCCAAAATAAATCATAACTTTTTTTTTTGAAGGAAAAATAAATCATAACTTAAAAAAATACAAGTACGCAAAATTTATTTAGTTTTAATTTTATCTCCGTTCAAATCGGGCAATAAATAAAGTGTTGTGCTATATTACATTACATTCTCTTTAAGAATGTTGTATCATCATCATGTTGGTTTTAAATTAAATGCATGGAAGTTTGCCGGGCATAATCTTTTTTTTTTGAAGAAGCTAAGATGGCATAATCTTTTTTGCGGAAATAAAATGCTTCATTTAGAGTAACATATTAGTTTGAGAAAATAAGAGAGTTAGGCCCAATAAGAGAGAGCTATGATGATTGAGGCGAATGTTGGCATTTTTTATGTTGGATTTTAATTAGTGAGTTTTACTTTTTCCACCCTATGCATTTTCTCGCGCGTCTAATTTTTTTTTCTTCAAAATTACCCTCGGTACATTACGGATTATATAATCCGGAATGATGTTCTCCTTTGTTAAAGGGTGAAAAAATGAGTTGCGGATTTTTCCAGATTTTGTAATCCGGAAACTTCAAAAAATAGGGCGCGTTACATGATGTTTCCGGATTACATTATCCAGAAACCCCCTAAACACCCTTTTTCAAGGTAAAACAGTTCCGATTATGTAATCCGAACTATATCAGCAAAAATTCTAAACATGTTTGTAACATGGATAGTCATTTTAGGGACAATATTAATCTTCCTAATTTCTCATCCTTCTGTTTTTGGGTCCTTGTTACCTATTTTTAGTCAAAAATTGGGTTTTCGGGCTACTTGATCGGATTGCTCCGAGACTTCCTCAAAAAATCAGAAAAAATTCAAGGACCGTAACTCCCATACTTACGGGATTCCGCCCCTCAAAATCCAAAATTCCATCGTTTAGACCTATTTTTCATTTTTTTTTAAAGTTTTTCATATTCTCAGAAAAATCCGAAAAAATTTGCATTAGTTTTATTTGATTTTAAGAATTTTTTGGTGCTATTCTTATATTTTTATGATTTTATTTGACAGGTTTTTAGTATTTTTTACTTAGTTTTTTTGTTGTTTTAAAAACAAAACTCAAAACTGCTGAAATGTGAGAGAGTCTGATGGCTGATATACATAAGAATTGTCCGAATTATAAAATCCGAAATAGTAAACATGAATCCGGATTTTAAAATCCGGAATGCACAAGGGCATTTTTAGAAATTTTACAGGGCGCGGGAGAAGGTCATAGGGTGGGAAAAGTAATTCTCTTAATTAGTTGGTAAGAGAGAGTTAGACCCAATATGAAAAATTTAACCTAGCCCAATTAAGTGATGACTATATATGCTTAACATGAATAGAAACTAGGTTAAGCTATTTCACAAACATTAAGAGGTAGAGAGAGAATGAAGATAAGAATAGAGAAATGGGTTAGAAAGAAGAACAAGAAGAAGATTCAAGCTAGGAGCAAGGGGGAGTGGAGACTAGCACAATTTGTGAAGACAAGAGGTAAGGGGGATAGTCTAAACCACAATTAAGCTAAAACTTCATATTTACAATTATGGGTTAAAATTGCTTATTTGTGAATTATGACTTTTATGAATTTTAATGTCAATTTTCGTTCTCTTTATTAGAGATGATGAATTTGGGTATGATAAGTTGATGATAAACTTGTTGTTATTGTTTGTTTTTCATTGCTGAAGCATGTTGATATGAACACTTTGTGACTTTTGCTTAAAATTATGAAAAGTGATGTTGTTGTTGATTATTGATGAACTCATGTATTTATGCTTGGATTGTTGTTGGATCATGTTGTTGATACTAATTCATGCCTTGGGTATTGCTATTTGTGTTGTTTTGATTCAAGTCGTGGTGTTTGATGTGTTTTTAGTGAAATGAGTCAAAAAGGAGAAATGTGATTTTTGATGTTTTGAATGGAATGATGATGTTGTTGTGATGAATCAACATGAATATATTTTCTATTTTGAATTATAAGTTTTGGGCATGGTGATGTTTGGGAGAAAATTGGATTTTGAATGAAAAAGTAATTTTAAGCGTGTTTGGAAATTAAGTGATTATGAGATAATTTGAATAAGTTGTTTTGGGATGGATGTTAGCTTGTATTTTCGACAGGCTACAATAAGTGCAGTCAATGAAGTTTGACTCAAGTTTTGAAGAAAGTTAATGGGTTTCAACTCCCTACTTTAATCAAGTTCTAGATTTAAAGAGATTTGGTATCTTCATGGTGATTTGGTTCGACTAGCAAGTAAGAGTCGAAGAGATTTGATTTGATAAGGAAGTGGAGATCGAAGAGAAGTTGGTGTCAGATTGAAGAAATCACGCAGCGGTTACCATCGAAGGGTCTTAGTTGAAGTTCAATTAAGATGTATTTTTAGATAGTTATTAGCAGTTACGTTCGAACTTTAATGTGTATGTAGTTACTTAATATAAATAATAGTTTTTCATATGAAAAACGGGTCACAATTCAATCATACAAAAAACTTACACTCAAACTATCCGCATTTCAAAGAGAAACGAGTAACAAGTCTCAATGTATGAATATGTGTACCACTTTATATTCAATTTATGCAATTTAAGTTCATTCATTTAAATTCCTAGCAATTTACTTTTCTTTTCAAGCAATTTACTTTACTCTTGTGAAAATAATCTCGAATCCGACGGTTATGTTCATACTTCTGTACGAAAATATCAAGAACATTCATACTTTTCTGGTAAATAACAAACACAATATGTCCTAAGATTTACTGGTTGATCTTGCAGGTAACAATTTTGTAAACCAGCGGTTGTTTACCGAAATCAAGGTAAACAAATTGGCACACCCGATGGGACTGTTTTTGCTTTTGTTTAAATTTTTCTTGAATTGTTTGTTATTTTCTGTTCAAAACTTGCGATTCTTGTTGTGTATGTTCTTAAAAAATAAGAACAACTCCCATAAATGGTACGTCCTCCTCGCACTAACGATTCGCCATCAAGCCCAACAATGGCTTCATTGGCGGAGACAACGTTTGATGCAACTTCACAACAAACACCATAAGCAACATCAACTATTGGCGCAATTCATGACGATACGATGGGGGCAACAATTCATGTTCATATATCTTCGACGATGCCTTCTTTGGCTTCGACCTTTGTTGCGACTACCCAATCTAACACGAGTTTTAGTGCTCAGTTAAATCAAAATTTGTGGGCCTTTGATCCGATGAATCATAAGAACCAACCGTATGGAATGCCTTCATCCTTTTCGGCAGGCTACCATACTAATCCCTCTACTATCTCAGAGAATTTGAACACATTACTATCTCAAAGAATTAACACCCTCAATTCTATTATTCTGGAGCGAATGCTCTTGTTTCAAATAGTCAACAATCACTGACCAATGTTTCCTTAGCAGCCTTGAGGCAACTTGTAACCATGAAATGGTTAACATGTTGACTCAACAAATTGGTACAATTTTGAGTAAATTACCTTCCCCTCCCCTCAAAGATGCTTAAATACACTCCTCTCCCCTCTTATGTTAAAATATACACTTCCCTCCCCTCTTATTCAAAACATATTAGAAAATATTTCACTCTCATCCCTTGAGAGAAGCTTGAATTACATTCCCCTCCCCTCTCATGTTAAAATCTACGCTTTAGTCCCTCAATATTCTTTTTATTGCTAATAATCTAGCAAAAAAATAATAATCAAACACACTTCAAATAAAAATAGTATTGCGGGTCCATTTTAATATAATCAAATTTTGAATACATATTTTTCGCTATTTTTTATTCGCAATTTCATTAACATATAGTTTAAAACCCTATGATAAAATATGAAACAACCCCGGATAAAATTAAAATATGTGAACAATTACAAAAGTCGATTAAGTATGGTTATTTAAAAGTTAATTTTATAATCTAAATTATAAAATTAATAATAAAATATTTAAATTTAATTATCATTGACATTTAAACTATAAAGATACAAATTTATTTATTTTTAAATAGTGATTCAAAATTATTACATATTATAAAAATATTTATTTATGTCTAAATAGATTAAAGTGTAGTGCATTTTTAATTATTAAGGGAGGGGGTTGTAATTCAAGCATCTCATAGGGGAGGGGAGTATAAATTTTACTTTTTAAGGGAGGGGAATGTATATTTTAACGTAAGAGGGGAGGGGAGTGTAATTCAAGCTTCTCTTAGGGGAGGGGAGTGTAATTTACTCTACAGTTTTTAATCCTTTGATTAGAGACACTTATAATAGTTACCTAGCGTTATATGATCAAATGGGGCGAATTACTGACTTTTTGGCGCTCTTCCTGGGCGTAATACGCAAATGCCTCAATCCAAAATCCTAGGCCTGTCGAAATGTACGTAGATAGACCTGAAAATGGGATTCCTGCAACCCATTGCCTCAACCTGTGGTTGAACCACAAATACCAAGGGTACAAGAAAGAGTCCCAATAATGGTTCAAAGGAACCAAGACGCTGATCACATAGTTAGGCAAGCCTAACAAATTAATTTAGAAGAGCATAACAATATAGCCAACATAGTTGAAACCCTTTTGACCGAAAGTGGTTTTAACATGGATCTACATAGGCTTAATTTTGTATCAGCCTAGTCTGAATATGTGTTGATGGAAGAATTACCTAGGGGATGGAAAATCCTTAAATTCACCAAATTTGGTGGAGAAACTAGAGAATCAATTGTCAAACATATTGCTCGTTATTTGACAGAGGCAGGTGATATAACAAACAATGAGAACCTGAGAATGAAATATTTTCCAAGTTGTTTAACTAAAAATGCATTCACTTGTTTCACAACATTACCTCTAGATTCTATTTTCACTTGGAGTCAATTGGAAAAGGCTTTTCATGAATAATTTTACATGGGCCAATCCAAAATTAGTCTTAAAGAATTGGCCAGTGTTCGATGTAAAACGTCAGAGCCTATAAATGATTACTTGAATAGGTTCAGACTCCTTAAGGCTAGGTGTTTTACCCAGGTGCCTGAACATGATTTAATTGAAATGGTTGTTGGTGGCCTAGACTATTATATTCGAAAGAAATTAGATACACAATATCTAAGAGATATGGCTCAATTAGCTGATAGGGTCCGACAAGTTGAAAGACTTAAAGCTGAAAAGACAAGGGCTAGTAGGTTCGGTAAAAAAGAAAAGGATGCATATATCGACACTAATGATAACGACCAAGAATTCGACATTCAATGGATTAAAGCCAAGACCTCCATATGTATGTAAAGAGTTAAAGTCATCTAATGGAAAAAATCATGAAGATCCTAAAAATGACAAATATGCATCTAAAACATATACATTTGATGTTACCAAATGTGATGAAATATTCGATATTTTAGTTAATGAAGGCATAATAGTTGTGCCTAAGGGCCTAAAATTGCCACCACTTGAACAAAGACAAAAGAGAGGATTTTGTAAATTATGTTGGAACAAACTGTGTCTAACATTACCACCTTTAAGTTTTCATGATAACAAGGTATTAAAAAGTCAATTGGATATGCTAATATTTGTTTCAAGTGTGCAGGACCATACACAAAAATTTATATAAAGTTTTTGGTTCTAAAGGAACAAAGAAGAGCAACGGAATTTACAAAAGGAATCTTATGTTGCAAACCAGAGTCTGTAGACTACCAAAGTTTGAAGACTACCAGAGTTTGAAGACTACTAGAGTCTAAAGACCCTCATAAGCTAACTACCAGAAGCTGTTGTCATCAAGAGTCTGAAGACTGGAAGCTGCACTTTGTTAAAGTTAGTTATTCTGAAGACACATCATTGCAGAAGGAATATAAGCCTGGAGTAACGACTAATTTAGAGATATTTGAAGGCATTGGATGCTTATCCACTGAAGAGCGCAGAAAAAGGACATAGTACAATTGTACAACCACTAATCCACTACTCCAATCTTCATGTCTAAAATAGTACAAGGCTACTATTGTGTCTACACTGGTTGTTCTCAAAACAAGGAATGAATTTGAAATTGTTCCGTCATAGGCAATAACCAAATCAAGCAACAAATCATTGGTGATGATCAAGCTTTAACAATGACTCTTTTTGATGTGCTGGCAATCATCAACGTCTCTTTCACACCTCTATATAAAGGAGTTGAGACTTGAAGATTGTAAGAGACTCACAACAATTCTTACAAGTGCCAAAACTCTGCTGAAATTGTTTCACATCAAAGTTCACTTAGAATTTCTTAACAACTTTCATATCTTAGAAATTCTAGAATCTTAAGAGTCTTATCTGATTTGTATTTGTGAACGCCACTAATTGT
This sequence comes from Medicago lupulina, assembly GCA_958299785.1. Classification (NCBI taxonomy): domain Eukaryota; kingdom Viridiplantae; phylum Streptophyta; class Magnoliopsida; order Fabales; family Fabaceae; genus Medicago; species Medicago lupulina. Next base: position 52,803,696 of record OY283144.1, on the reverse strand, counting down.
ATATGAAGTGTTCAAACCTCAAACATTTTCCTGGGCATCCCTATGAGTCCCAAATGCCTACACCTATTCGATTGAAGTGTAATTGAAATTATATGAGTGGTTTAACATAGCGTTGCTTTAAAAAAAATTGATTTTGGAATATGATGAAAATGAGACCAACTTTGTGAATTTTGAGAAATAAATGGACTTTGTGAAATGAAGATGCTATGGTTCAATTACTAAGGTGTTAGATGGTATGTAGGAATGTTTAGTTGATATGTAAGATCTTAGTATCCTACTCTTGTTGAGATAATTGGAAATAGATGATTTTTGTGAAAATAGACGAACTTTGGCAAAATTAGGATTTATGATTTGATAACTTGCAAATGGCTTTATATCCATGATAATATGATGAAATGAGAATGAATTAATGATGGAAGGGTGTATAATATGTTGGTTATCATGATGTGGTTGATTGTCCGTCTATTATGTGAAGTGTGTTTTATGAGACGATGATCGTGATGATGACTCTTTTGATGATGATTAATTGTTGATTTTATGGATGTAAATTCTTGATAATGCAATGATGAATTTTGGTGAAGATATTATACGATGATAAAAATTATATAATATAGAGTTGTGATTTATGCATTGTCGAGTCTTTACGTGAAAGTCCATGCATTAACAACCATGTTGAGTCTTTGGTGAAGAAAAAAAAACCCATAAGGGTTTACGTTAGTTGGTGAAGAACGAATTATGTAAGGGATTACGTTAGTGGATCACTCAATAAGATTATCTCCGGAATCCAAAAATTGGTACCACACGCATGTAAAGGTGTCTAGAACATTCCATGCACAAGAGTTGTGTGATATGTGGCATACTTGATTATGTGTCTTGGTGATTACATGAATTATGTGATTGGTGAATGTTGTGTTTATGTGAATTTGTGTACTTGGACTTGTTGTTTAGTTATGCTAGTACACTCGAGATAATAGTGTTGATGTGATGACTCATTGTCGGATGATTTGGTTAAGAGAATATTTACTTAACCTTGAAAAGGAATATGATTGATATGCTATGATAGAAGTATGATAATATTACTTGATGTTAGTCTTCTAGGATATTGAACATATGTATCTATATATGATAAGTGAAATTCTTGAATGTTATTTCTTTCATTATATTTTATTAAGTGGAATATTATCTTACCCCAATGGCCATTTGATTAACCGCCTACCCATTTGTATGAATGGTGTAGATGGCGTGCAGGATTGAGTTCATTTTTCTTGTGAGTGTTCGAGGATAAGTTTGGCTCTACCTCTTTATCTTTTGATTGGAGTCTAGTTAAGCTCTGATTAGAAATGTCATAACTTTTGCTTTTATGTCATTTATCTATTATTGGACTTATTTACTGAGACTGTTGTTATGTATATGGAACCTAAGACATGGTGTTGAAATTTTATTATTCATGCACTTGAGGATGATTACATGTTGTTGAAATATATATGATGTTGTTTTCCGTTGGGAGTTTTATGAAAACCGTAATTATGCATGTTTTGAGAAAATGATGACGTGACATCTCAAACTCTTTTGAATAATTTATTTATTTGAATGATTTATTGCATTCAGGGTTTACGGGTGTCACACTAGGCGCTTCAGCCAGGCAGGAAAATGAGCCAGGCACATGGCATCAGGTGCTAGTTGCCTCATTTCTTGCGAAAAAAACACTTTTCGTGACGTTTACGCCCCTGGAAGCCCATGTTTTTAGGCCAAGTTAGGTGGAAACTTTCCTTATAAATACTGCCTTCCTCATTCACAATTCCTCGTTCAGAACTGGAGCAGTTCAAATGGAAGGCGATTCTTGAAGCCAACGAGGAGTTATATCTTATCCTATCTTTTTCCCTTCCCACGAATAAAAGTTGAGAGTTCAGAGATTGAAGGTTCAAAACCAATTAATGGATTGATACCCGAAAATCACGAGCACAACTATGTTTAGCCAAACTATTTTCATGAATCATGGTTCTTGCCATTTCTTGTAAAGTTCTATTCTTTCTCTCTACAACCCCGTTTTGTTGTGGATTTCTAGGTTAAGAGAATTCATGGACAATTCCATGTTTTTCACAAAAAGTTTCAAATGGCTCATTTTCAAACTCTCCACCATGATCACTTCTGACTTTCAAAATTTTCATTTCTTTTTCAGACTGTATTTGAGTGCAGAAGTTACTGAATACATCATATGCATTGTCTTTGGTTCTTGGGAATTTTACCCAAGTCCATCTGTTGTAATCATCAACAATGACTAATCCATATTTGCTTCCATATAAAGATGCAGTATTAACTGGTCCAAATAAATCAATGTGAAGCAGTTCCAAACGTCTGGAGGTTGAGACAATGTCTTTAGATTTAAAAGATGATTTTACAATCTTCCCTTTCTAGCATGCACCACAAAGTGCATCTGAATGATAGTCAATATTAGGTAAGCCTTTGACAAGTTGTAACTAGCGAAGCTTAGAGATTAATCTCTAGTTAGTGATGAGCAAAACCGCAAGTGCACGGTTCTACCGATGTAGTAATAAAAGATATCGTTCCGACAAGGAGTTATGAATTCAATTAACTTTCAACAATGATTAGAAAAGAGTTTTGAGTTATAAAGTTTGGATATTTAATTAAAAGAAAATAATAAAAATAAAAGAGCCTTGGGATTATTGGTTCATCCTAATGACAAGTCCTTCACAAACAAACCCTAAACCGTTAATTTTATATTGGTCCCACTTTCTAAATACAAGTTTCTCTTTAGCCTATCACATCTCCTTTCGGTCTTAGTGAGTGTGTTCCTCTAACAATCAAGCCTATTCTCATGGTTGATTGTTATTGGAATCCTTGAAGCTCGAAACTTTATGTGTCTCAAGGTTTGCTAGACTATTCTCATGTTTCGCAATCCTTGTCTAATTTCACTTGTTCCAATATCAAAACTTCATCTTTCGATCCTTCTCTTTGATATTTGAGATGAATCAATTACAACTATTAAACTTCATCTTTTGATCCTTCGCTTAATACTTGTTATTGATTATAAGAACGGTGAAATTAAATTAGAAAGTGAGGTTATATAAAATTAGGGTTTATGGTTTGGTTTGATTATGATTATGTCATTAAGACTTATCCAACAATCCAAAGACAAAAAGATTCTACTCACTAACGTTCATTGTAGACATAGAGAAGAAGAAGAAGAAGAACATAAAATAAAATAAAACAAAGATGAACTTTTATTCAGAGAAACAATTGTCACTTATTATTTCAGAGAACAAAAGATGATTTTACAAACTAGATGGCTGCTCTATTTATAGTCTAACATTGACTTGAGCCCCAAGAATAAATCACTAAAGTGTTGCACAAGAAACCATGGGCTCTAGGTCAGAAATACTAAAATAGGCAGCTTGTCGGAGAAGCAAAAGCAACAAAAGGACCAAAGGGGGCGCGCCTCTTGTCATATTATTGTACAAGATCTTCAAATTCTTTGCACATGATATTCTTGTATGAGATATTCATATTTTTGTCATGAATCCTTGCACCAGATACTTTTGTATGAGATCTTCATATTTTTGGCACGAATCAGCTCCAATTATCCTTTCTTTTGCTCCAAGACTAAAGCTATAGATATTTGTTCCTGAAATATAATAATATGCAATTGAAGTAAAATAGCTCTAAAAGGAAATAATATTTAAATAAAATAAACTTAAAGTTAAATAAAACGAAACCAAATATTATATTAAAATAACTAATTAATGACTCATCAGTTAGCATGTCCCAGCCTTCTGTGCCATACCCACTTCTTATCATTCATTGATAGAAGACAGATTACCTTCTGATCAACCAGTTCAGAGAAATTGATTTTATAGACATTCTCTACTCTCTTTCCTTTGAACACAATGGACTTGTTATCTTTGTTGATTACTGTGCAGTTGGTCTTTTCAAACATCACATCATAACCATTGTCACAAAACTGACTAATACTCAAAAGGTTATGTTCAAGACCATCTACCAACCACACATTATTAATATAGATAGAAGAGTTACCAATAGTTCCTGTACCAATGATCTTGCCAGACTGGTTGCCTCCAAACTTCACATTTCCTCCTTCTTTCATTGTGAGGGAGAGGAAGATTGACTTCTCTCCTGTCATATGTCTTGAGCAACCGTTGTCCAGATACCATGATTTTTGCATTTCTGTAGTATTGACATTTTCATATTTAGGTACCCATTGTTTTATGGGTCCTTCGAGGTTAGTGCTGGAAGTTTTACTCTTCACTTCTTGTACCTTGAGGTGTGGTTTTGAGAGCTTCTGATTGATTAGTACTTTAGGTTTAACACCTTTAAGTTCTGATTCACCTGAAGCTATAACTGTTTTGGTCTTTTGAGACTTCGACTTCAAGATACCAGATTCTGGCTTCAACAGACTTTGAGGAACAGGTTCTGATCTTTTCAGAATCTTAATCTTTGAGGTCTTAGAGTCAGAATTTGTCATAGCCTTAGACTTAGAGTTCTTTGGCTTTGAAGTAATCTTAGTCTTAGAGCTAGAAGCTTCAGGTCCTGACTGAACCACAGTTTCAACTTTAACACCTTCAGGTACAAAGAAGGTTTTCAATCCTTCCTTGATACATTCACAACATGCTTTGAGATTAGTTTCATTAGGTTTTCCTTCTGAAAATACAATCCCTTTGCCATTGTTTTTGTAAATGTTATAAATCATAGAAGCAACTCTGCTTCTATCAATACCAGACATAATAAAATCTTCAAGAGCAATTTCATGGTTGCTTAAAGGTTTTCCATTACACTTTTCTTTGCCATTGTTCATAAGTTTTGCAAATGAAGTCAAAGCCTTTAAGTCCTTCTTCAGAAGCTTTCAGATCCAATAGAGTTGATTCTTGTTGTTCCATTAAATCAACATATTTTTCTTTTAAATCTCTCAACTCATTGGTTCTCAGCTCAAAATGTGTAAGGAGTTCTTTAAGAGACTCAATAAGTTCTTCTCTGAGAATTTTAAAATATACCTCTTTTTCTTCTTCTGAATCGGATTCTGGTTTAGCTTTTGAAGTTACTGTAGCCACTAACCCAACAACTACCTTTGCATCTTCATCAACATCATCCTTATCAGATTCACTGTCTAAATCTTCCCATGTTGCCATCAAACTCTGCTTTGATCTCCTTCTGAAAATCAGGGCAATCAGCAATGAAATGTCCAAGCTTCTTGCAATTGAAGCAACCCTTCTGATCTTCTTTCCTGGAGCCTTTGTAACCACTTCTTCTGCTCAAGAACTTCTTGTTCTTCTTGGCCAGATACTGCAGCCTGTTTGAAAGCATAGCCATCATCTCAACAGGATCTTCATCAAAATCTTCATCAGGTGATTCTTCTTCATATTCTATGACTTTAAGAGCTTTTGATGACTTCCCTTTAGATGGTAGAAAAATAGATTTACTCTTCTTAGCAGGCTCTTGTTCATTAAGACTTATCTCATGAACTTTGAGAGAGTTGACAAGATCTTCAACACTCAGAGTGTTTAGATCTTTAGCTTCCTCAATAGCACTAACCTTTGGTCTCCATCTTGCAGGCAGGCTTCTTAGTATCTTGCTCACATGATCAGAAGCAACATAACTTTTCTTCAGTATTTGTAGTCCAGAGACTAGGGTCTGAATTCTTGAGTACATTTCTTCAATACTTTCATCATCCTTCATCTTGAACAACTCATACTGATGAACAAGTGTCATACCCTCATTTTGGACCTAAAAATACTCGTTTAAATTTCCTTTCTATTCCTAGTACTCTTTCAATTTACTGAGTGTTGCTCTGCAATTTACCACTGTGCTTCAACTGCATACGTTACTGCTTCTGTCTTTTAATTTTTTGCATAAAATCGTACAAAAGGGTATTTTGGTCATTTCCCGCAATGGAACCCATTTTCAGTCCCTGCATCCGTCTTTGAGTCTTTTTCAATTTGACTGTGCAATTTATTTGTTAAATTCTGTATGAAAACCACTTGTGTCTGCATCTGAGTCAGCTTGTGTCAGTCTGAGTCATCTTTGTCCCCAGGGGCATTTTGGTCATTTCACATTGTTCAAATTTTGGGCAGGGAGGTATTTTGAAATACCTCATTTTTGGCAGTTTGTTCATTTTAGTCCATTTTGCCAGTTTTAATTGTTTCACTTTACGTTGTTTTCAAATTTACATTTTTTACCAATTTTATTTTAACTTTTTGCAGTTTAGTCCAAACTCTTGTTTTAATTGCAGTTTAGTCCAAATGTTACATTTTATGGCAAATCAGTCCCAATTCTTTTAAAAAACAGTCCAAATACTTTTTATTAATTGCATTTCAGTCCAAGTTTTAATTGCATTTCAGTCCAAGTTTTTAATTGCATTTTAGTCCTCAAAGTTTTCCAAATTGCATTTTGGTCCTTGAGTCAAAGTAGTCCAGATTGCCACGCAGGTACTCAAATCCAGATGTCACAATGCAATTGGTCCAAACGCACACATGGCAGCCTATAAAAGGCCACCACTGTACAAGTCAGAGGAAGAATCCCATTCATCACGCGCCAAGTCACAAACAGAAACAGAAAATTCTCTCTCCATTCAGTTGGATCAAATTCACGAAATTCAGAAGGGAACTTGAAGAACATTTCACAAACCCTAACCGTTTTCTCAGAAGCAAATTCGAACAAATCAATGGAGTTTTCTTTCATCAGCTCTCAGAGGTGCGATTGAACCTTCATCACTGAGCCTAATCCTCTGCAATTCAAGCACAAGGTTCATCGCAGAAAGCAATAAGCCCTAAATGCGATCACAGAGGCACGGATTTGAGAAGAAGAAGGAAAGATTCAAAGGTTTTTGAACCGAAGAAGAAGAATAAAGAAATTCACCGATTTATTTTCGGAATTCAAGCCAGAAATCAATAAAACAGAATCAGATTCAAGAATTCCCAAGAATTTCAGTTCAAATCTCTGAAATAAACACAGGTGAAAATCGGAACTTACCTCTTTCTTGCTTAAAAACATCATTGAATCCAAATCGACGTAAATCCATGGCAGATTCAAAGAGTTTTGGTTCAAATCAACAAACCCTAAAAATAAAAAACTTTCGAAAAAGCGTACGAATCCAAGGGTTTACAACGAGTAACAACCATTGTAATCCAACAGATTCATAGACGAAGTGATTCAGAAAGATTCAAACCGGAAACGAAGAACCAAAACCTTTTGAATCCGCAAGCAAAATTCAAGATCTACGTCGATCCAACGGACGCGTGTGATTGTCAATGGTTAATTCATATTCAGAACGATGAGACGAGGCTTTCAAGCTACGATTCATAGGATTCTGGGTTGGATTGGCCGGATTAGGGTTTAGGGTTTCACCGGTGAGAAGAGAGAACGGCGAAGAGGTGAGAAGAAGAAAGAGAAAGGTTTTGAGAAAATGAGCAAAAACGGGCCAAAACCCTTTTATATAAGTACTGGACCGGGTGGGCTTTGACCCGACCCAGCACCTTGCACTCTGAGCCGTTTGATCAAGATCCAGATGGATCTGGATCAATCCAACGTTCCTGAAGCGTTGGGTTGATCCGGACCCATCCGGGTCTGTGGGTTTGGGCTTTGTGACCATGGGCCCTGAGCTTTTTGGCGTTTTCTTGATTTTTTTTGCTAACTGCATTTTTTTTCTTGCTATTTGGACCTCCTGTGCGTTTTGATTTCTTTACAAAGTTCCAAAAAAATTGCTATGTGTTCTTGGTATGTTTTTTACTGTTTTGCGATATTTTCACATATTCAAGATTGATGGAAATAGTACGTGTTAATTTCACTTTTTGATTCGTGTATTTTGTGTGTTTTCGCGTGAATTTTCTCGTGCAATATTTGATCTGAAACTTGTCATGTGACGTTGATGTTTGGCACTTAATTTTATGATAAGTTTACCCCTGATGTTGCGCTAATTCATTCAATTGTGTTAGTTAATTGATTTAGCTTACAATTCTTGCAATATGTTTAATTGTGTTAGTTAATTGATTTTGCTTACAACTTTTGCGATATGTTCAAATGTGTTAGTTGATTTTGTTTACAATTCTTGCGATATGTTCTATTTTTGTTAAGTTTGATCTTTGTTTACAATTTTGCAATACTTTCAATCTTGTTAATAGGTTAGCTTTTATCTTGCAAGTTTAGGTGTTAGTTTCCTAATTTTGCAAAGTTTAGCTTTTAATTTCTTGTTTCATAAGTCGTGATTAGTTAGCATGCACTTTTTTTTCTTCACATCCCTCCATATTATGTTGTTCTTGTTGCCTAACATTTCATTATCATTGCATATTGCTTCACTAACCATTTTGTGTTTCATGCCTATTGAAAGCTCCAATTCGTCCCCATTCTCTAAGTTTAGGTTCCATTCAATTTCTCAATGTTTAGGTAGTTTTACTTTCTTAAAATTCTTGCAAGACTATAGAATGTAAACTAGGACTCAATGTAAGGGACTATGGACACTATGATGATGTACACCGACACAAGCACCGACACGCACACACGTTGTATGTTTACCGCTAGATGTATGTTTAGGAAACGCGACACTTAGAAAATATGCATTTTTCAAAGCAAACTAACTCTTCACTCAAATCTTTTCACAATAATGTCGGAGTCAAAACTCCACAATTTTCCCTTTATTTTCTTAATCAAAAAATACAAACGAAACTTAATTTCCAACTATAACCTTTTTGTTAAATAAGTGATCAACCTCACCTTTTCTCAAATCTCATGCCTTTACGGCCCCTCATCCTTTTCTTCGAAACTATTTTCAAAACTAAAATTGAACCAACCCACAAAAAAACATTTTGGAAGAGAACTACATGGAATTTTGATCCCTTAAAAGGGTATGTAGGCAAGAGACTCAAAATCTCTCCAAGTCCAATAAAAACAAATCTTCTTTCTCCCATTCTTAAAATCAATCCCTTTTTTACAAATAGCAATAAAAGCAAAGCGTATACATAAGACTACTAAAACGGTTCCTATAGGATACTATAGTCATTGCGGGTGCCTAACACCTTCCCGTAGTGAAATCAGCCCCGAGCTCGGAATTTCTAAGGTTTTCTCTCGATTTTGCCTTTCCCCAAAAAAAAATAGAGATATCAATGATTGAAAGGTTCAAATCTAATTAATGATTTGACACCCGAAAATCGCGATAACAGAAATGGCGACTTCACTGGGGACTTTTTAGGGCTACACCTAGTTTTACATGCTTTATGTTTATGCTTTGCTTTATTGTTACATGTAAAATTTTCTTGTGTACGTGTGGGGTGAGAATATCAAAAGCCCTATACCCGGGCTAAGTGAACTTAAGATTAGGAAGAGATATAATCGACAATCCATTCCGGGGGTTGCCTCGTGCATTGGATTACGCGATCAATCTCACATAGCTGAGGCATTTTGGAGGTGATGTTGTCGGCGTGTGTTGTCATGCTTAGGCACTTTACTTCCAATTGGCCGATGAAGGCTATGGACCGTAGTTACCAAACCCATCCTTGGCCTTTCTTAGGATGTAGTGCGGTGGCTAAACCGAGTGTTGCCTCGAAATTTAGTCGTCACGCGATGCTACACCCAAACTAGACCTTCTTACGGATAATCATGGACAAGCGTTGCTTTGTACTACTATGATATACGCAAGAGAGGTTGTGGTTTGGGGACTTTATAGAACCTTGGTTACTACTATCAAAGCCTTAGTTTCACCGGACACCGTGTCCACTTGTTACTTTAGCCCACCGTGCTTTCTTTGTTAAGCAAAACCATGCATACATGCATTCATGCATAAACCTTTTTACATGCATTTATCAAAGGGTATAGACAAACTAAAATTCTTTGCAAATATAACCAGGCATGAAGAGGACTAAGTCTTACAAATTCAAAGAAGTTGATTTGGCTAGCCTAAGGGAGTTGGCACTTAAGGTTAAGAATCCGACTGGGTTTCGTCTCCGATACGGTGGTTTGCTTGGTATTCTCCGGACTAATGTAGAAGAGAAGCTGGTGCACACTCTGGTGCAATTCTATGACCCGGTTTTCCGTTGCTTCACTTTCCCGGATTTTCAGTTGGTTCCTACACTTGAGGCTTATTCTAGTTTATTGGGTTTACCTATAGCCGAGGGGGTGCCCTTCACGGGCCCAGGATCTTCTCTTACTCCTCTGGTGGTTGCTAAGAATCTTTATCTCAAGACTTCCGATGTATCCAAGAATCTCATTACCAAGTCTCATATCCAGGGTTTCACCTCGAAGTACTTATTTAAGCGGGCTAATCTCGAATCTACTTGTCAGGACACTCTTGAGGCTATTCTTGCGTTACTTATCTACGGGCTCATTCTCTTCCCGAATCTCGACAACTTCGTGGACATGAATGCTATTGAGATCTTCCACTCCAAGAACCCGGTTCCTACTTTGTTAGCTGACACATACCACGCCATCCATGATCGGACTCTCAAGGGCCGTGGGTATATTCTTTGCTGCATACCTCTTCTATATAGGTGGTTTATTTCTCACCTCCCGAGTTCTTTCCATGCCAACATGGAGAATTGGTCTTATTCGCAGCGGATTATGGCTCTCACTCCCGATGAAGTGGTTTGGATTACTCCGACATCTCAAGTTAAGGAGATTATTACTGGTTGTGGAGATTTCCTCAATGTACCTCTTCTCGGTACCCGGGGAGGAATCAACTACAATCCCGAGTTAGCCATGAGACAGTTTGGTTTCCCAATGAGAGCAAAGCCCATTAACCTTGCTACATCACAAGAGTTCTTTTACTATTCCAATGCCCCCACCGGGCAAAGGAAAGCTTTTACAGATGCTTTGTCTAAGGTTCGTAGGAAGGATGTGAGACACTTGGGTGTGAGATCCAGTATTGCTCATGAAGCCTATATGCAGTGGGTGATAGATCGAGCCGAAGAGATTGGCATGCCTTACCCTGCTATGAGGCATGTATCTGCATCTACTCCGTCTAGACCATTACCGTTGCTTCCCGCGACTCAGGAGATGTATCAGGAGCATCTAGCTATGGAGAGTAAGGAGAAGCGAGCATGGAAAGCCCGTTACAGTGAGGCTGAGAACTTGATCATGACTTTGGATGGCAGAGACGAGCAGAAGGATCATGAGAACCGGATGCTGAAGAAGGAACTAGCCAGAGTTAGGAAGGAGCTTGAGGAGAAGAATGATCTATTGAGGAGAGACTCCAGGAGAGTCAGAGGTCGTCGAGATTTCTTTGCCAGTTATTGTGGTTCAGCTTCGGACTCGGATTCCGAATACTACCCAGTCACTCCTTAGTTCTGGATGATAGGATTACTATTGATTATGTTGCCTGTTCAACTTATGTTTCGGAAGCCTACTCCCTTGGCTCAATGTATCAAAACAACTTGCTTTGAATAATTTGTTAGTCCAATAATGTTTGCAAAGAATTCTAATTTGTCTAAAAAACCCTTTGGTAATAAAAAGAGTCATTTTTGCATCTGCATTTGCACATATCATGCATAATATGCATCATTCATCGGTCACAAAAAACTTCCAAGTGCTCATTGCCTCCTGGTTCTTCTGCCGCAGTGTGAAAAGTGGCTTGTGCTCGAAGGACCGATCAACCTACCAGAGTACATCAGACTAGACAATACAGAAGAAGGAATCAAGTAGCTATGTGCCGATCTTCCACGATACTCCGGTCAAGAGCACGCCCGCCAGGAAGGACGTTGAACCGTTGGTCATACGGTTGCCAGGGCCAGTGCCATATACTTCTGCGAAAGCCATCCCGTACAAGTACAGCGCGACTATGTTGGAAAACGGGAAAGAAGTACCTTTGGTGTCCCCGAGCACAGTAGGCAGTATCGCCGAAGTGACGGCTTTGAGGAGCGGCAAGGTCCGACCTCTCTTGTTTCAAAAGAAAGATGATGTGCAAGTTGCGATCCCTGCTGATAAGGCTACTCCATTGCCAATCCCTCCTGTTGTTGAAAATACTAGCCGTCCAGGCCAGTCCATTGAAGATTCCAATCTGGATGAGATTTTGAAGATAATTAAGAAAAGCGATTATAAGATCGTTGACCAGCTGTTACAAACCCCTTCGAAGATATCCATCTTGGCCCTACTCCTTAGTTCGGAGGCTCACAGGAATGTATTATTGAAAGTATTGGAGCAAGCATATGTCGACCACGAAGTCACAGAAGATCAATTTGGTGGGATAGTGGCTAACATCACTGCTTGCAGTAACCTTTGGTTTGGTGAAGATGAACTTCCAGAGGCAGGGAAGCACCACAACTTGGCCCTGCACACTTCCATGAACTGCAAAGCAGATATGCTGTCCAACGTGTTGGTAGATACTGGGTCGTCGTTGAATGTGATGCCTAAGTCGACTTTGGATCAGTTAAGTTGTCAAGGAGTTCCTTTGAGAAGAAGTACTTTCCTAGTCAAGGCTTTCGATGGTTCCCGTAAAACTGTGCTTGGAGAGGTAGATCTCCCCATGACTATTGGTCCTGAAACATTCATGATTACTTTCCAGGTTATGGACATAGATGCCTCTTACAGTTGCCTTCTCGGGAGACCGTGGATACATGAGGCCGGTGCAGTCACTTCTACCCTCCATCAGAAGCTGAAGTTCGTAAGGAATGGTAAACTTGTGACAGTGCATGGGGAAGAAGCTTATCTGGTCAGTCAGTTATCATCCTTCTCTTGCATCGAAGCTAAATCCGCCGAAGGAACTGCATTCCAGGGTTTGGTTATCGAAGGTGCAGAGCCCAAGAGGTCTAGTGCTGCTATGGCTTCGTTGAAAGATGCGCAGAAGGCCGTTCAGGAGGGTCAGGCCGCCGGTTGGGGCCAATTGATACAGCTGCTGGACAACAAACGCAAAGAGGGTCTCGGTTTCTCTCCGACGTCAGGCGTGTCAACTGGAACGTTCCGTAGTGCTGGATTTGCCAATGCAATTCTTGACGGTTCTGTTGAAAGAGGGGCTAGGCCAACATTTGTAATACCAGGAGGCATGGCAAAGAACTGGAACGTTATCAATCTCCCTGTGTTTGTGCATGATTCTAAGTAATATGTCTTGTTGTCTAGGCTTTTGTTTTCAAAATAACGATCCTTCCGCTCTGCCCGAGGCGGAAGTGACACTTTTGTAAAGGGCATGTTTGTTCTGACATCACCATTACCAATAAAAAACGTCGTTTCTTTCACGACTCTTTTTCTTTCTTTAATGCTTTTTCCCTTGGAAATAATGGTAATGCCAGAAAAAAACCAAAACATCTGTATTTTCTTATTAATTTCAAAGATCTGCATGAAAATTATTCTCTAAAAATCATCCAATCATGTCACGCAGATCGAACCAAAATGAACCCGTTGAACACAATGACCCTATGTTTCTCCAAACTGTTGAATCCCCGGTGTTTGAGGCCGAAGATGAGGATAGTGATGACATACCAAACGAGATTGCCCGACTGCTTGAGCAAGAAGAGAAAAACATTCAGCCTCATCAGGAGGAGATCGAGTTGATCAACTTGGGTACAGAGGATAATAAAAGAGAGATCAAAGTCGGTGCTGCATTGGAGGAAGGGGTCAAGAAAAGGATCTTCCAACTTCTCCGCGAATACTCGGACATTTTTGCATGGTCATACGAGGATATGCCAGGTTTGGATCCCCAGATTGTGGAACACCAGATACCGACAAAACCAGACTGTCCCCCTGTCAGACAAAAGTTGAGACGGACTCGGCCGGACATGGCCCTGAAGATCAAAGGTGAGGTGCAAAAGCAGATTGACGCGGGTTTTCTCATGACAGTTGAGTATCCCGAGTGGGTTGCTAATATTGTGCCGGTGCCAAAGAAGGATGGTAAGGTCCGGATGTGTGTTGATTACAGAGATTTGAATAGAGCAAGCTTGAAGGACAATTTCCCACTACCTCACATCGATGTGCTCGTTGATAATACTGCCCAGTGCAAGGTGTTCTCCTTCATGGACGGATTTTCTGGCTATAACCAAATCAAAATGTCACCCAAAGACAGGGAGAAGACGTCGTTCATCACTCCGTGGGGAACTTTCTGTTGTAAAGCAATGTCGTTCGGTCTAATAAATGCTGGTGCTACCTACCAAAGGGGGATGACCACTTTGTTCCATGACATGATTCACAAAGAGGTTGAAGTGTATGTAGACGACATGATTGTAAAGTTGAATGATGAAGAACAACACGTCGAATATTTGGCTAAGATGTTCGAAAGGTTGAGGAAGTACAAGCTTCGGCTGAATCCAAACAAATGTACGTTCGGTGTTAGGTCAGGGAAGTTGTTAGGATTCATTGTCAGCCAAAAAGGCATCGAAGTAGATCCTGACAAAGTCCGAGCTATCCGCGAGATGCCGGCCCCGCAAACCGAGAAGCAAGTCAGGGGGTTCCTCGGGCGTTTGAACTACATTTCTAGATTTATATCCCACATGACCGCGACCTGCGGGCCAATTTTCAAGCTACTCAGGAAGAATCAACCTGTTGTATGGAATGATGAATGCCAAGAAGCTTTCGATAGCATCAAAGAATACTTGTTAGAAACCCCGATCCTTGTCCCGCCCGTGGACGGAAGGCCATTGATTATGTATCTGTCAGTGTTGGATGAATCCATGGGATGTGTGCTCGGTCAGTAAGATGAAACTGGAAAGAAAGAGCATGCTATCTACTATTTGAGCAAGAAATTCACCGATTGTGAGACTCGATACACAATGCTCGAGAAAACCTGTTGTGCACTAGCCTGGGCTGCCAAACGCCTGCGCCACTACTTGATAAATCATACAACTTGGTTGATATCCCGGATGGATCCAATCAAGTACATCTTTGAGAAACCGGCTGTCACTGGAAAAATCGCACGTTGGCAAATGTTACTGTCAGAGTATGATATTGTGTTTAAAGCTCAGAAAGCCATTAGAGGGAGTATCCTGGCTGACCATCTCGCTTGCCAACCGCTCGATGACTATCAACCTCTGAAGTTCGACTTCCCCGATGAAGAGGTTATGTTCTTAAAGCCAAGAGACTGTGAAGAACCACTGATCGGTGAAGGTCCAGACCCTGATAGCAAGTGGGGGTTGGTCTTTGATGGTGCTGTTAATGCCTACGGCCGAGGAATTGGCGCAGTAATTGTGGCTCCGCAGGGGCATCACATCCCTTTTACAGCCCGGATTGTGTTTGAGTGCACCAACAATGTGGCCGAGTACGAGGTGTGCATCTTGGGAATTGAAGAAGCCATCGATATGAGAATCAAGCATCTGGACATCTATGGAGACTCTGCGCTAGTCATCAACCAGATAAAGGGTGAATGGGAGACCCATCATGCCAATCTGATCCCTTACCGTGATTATGCGAGACGTCTGTTGACATATTTTACAAAGGTCGAATTGCACCATATTCCCCGAGAAGAGAACCAAATGGCCGATGCCCTTGCTACCTTATCCTCCATGTTCCGAGTGAACCATTGGAATCATGTACCGATGATCAAAGTACAACGCTTAGACCGGCCCGCTCATGTGTTTACTGTCAGTGATGCAATTGTACAAACGGGTTCAGGCGGAGTCGACAACAAACCCTGGTATTGTGATATCAAGCAGTTTTTACAAAGCCGTGAATATCCGCCAAGTGCTTCCAACAAGGACAAGAAGACGCTGCGTAGGCTGGCTAGCAAGTTCCTGTTGGATGGTGATGTTCTGTACAAAAGGAATTTCGATATGGTGTTGTTAAGATGTGTTGATGAATGTGAAGCAAAACAGCTAATGCACGATGTGCACGATGGCACCTTTGGGACCCACGCATCGGGGCATGCTATGTCTAGAAAGCTGTTGAGAGCTGGTTACTACTGGATGACCATGGAGCGTGATTGCTATCAATATGCCAGGAAGTGCCACAAATGTCAAATATATGCTGATAAGATCCATGTGCCCCCGCACGCTCTCAATGTTATGTCTTCTCCATGGCCTTTCTCTATGTGGGGCACTGATATGATCGGAAGAATGGAACCGAAGGCTTCGAACGGTCATCGTTTTATCCTGGTAGAAATCGATTATTTCACCAAATGGGTCGAAGCTGCATCATATGCCAACGTGACTAAGCAAGTAGTAGTCAGATTCATCAAGAACAATATCATCTGTCGGTATGGTGTTCCTAGCAAGATTATCACTGACAACGGTACCAACCTGAACAATGACATGGTGCAAGCCTTATGTGAGAAATTCAAGATTGAACACCACAATTCTTCTCCTTACAGACCTCAGATGAATGGTGCAGTTGAGGCTGCCAATAAGAACATCAAGAAGATTGTGCAGAAGATGGTAACAACATACAAAGACTGGCATGAGATGTTGCCCTATGCTTTACACGGCTACCACACTACAGTCCGTAGTTCAACCGGGGCAACGCCTTTTTCTCTTGTATACGGCATGGAAGCAGTACTCCCATTGGAAGTGGAGATTCCGTCTCTCCGTGTGATTATGGAAGCAAAGTTGTCTGAGGCTGAATGGTGCCAGAGTCGGTACGACCAGTTGAATTTGATTGAGGAAAGACGCCTGGATGCTTTGGCTCACAGTCAGATGTATCAAACAAGGATGAAAAATGCTTTTGACAAGAAAGTTCGTCCTCGGGAATTCAAAGAGGGTGAACTCGTATTGAAGAGAAGAATGAGTCAGCAGCCTGACCCAAGGGGCAAATGGACGCCTAACTATGAGGGACCTTATGTTGTCAAGAAGGCTTTCTCTGGCGGTGCTTTGATTCTCACACACATGGATGGTGTAGAGCTTCCGAATCCTGTGAATGCCGATATAGTCAAGAAATACTTTGTCTAGATATGAAAAGAACAGCGTGGTAGGTCGAAAACCCGAAAGGGCGGCCTAGGCAAAAATGCGCTTCCCGGTGGATCGAAAACCCGAAAGGGCGATCCAGGCAAAATAAGGGACAAGAAACAAAAATGTAAAAGCTCGCTGAGATTACGTGTAACTCAGGCAAAAATGAGCGTCTCGATGAGCCGAAAACCCGAAAGGGCGGTTCATGCAAAAACGAGATTGAAATAAAAGACAATTGACTATATCTGGCAAGTTACCATTCCCCTTGGGATCACTGCGACTGATAATTGGCTATTCTCATCCGAGGTTCCGACGCCTGTGGATTCAAGAGTTTCAGATACCATAGTAGTTACTGTGTTCAATGTACCACCAACCAATAAAATTACCATTTTCCAAGCTTTGTAAATCCGTGGAGTCACGCCCTCGGCTGATTACCACCCTTACACGTCAATTTGAGCCTATGCTTTTGTTTGGCACTCTAATTCTTTTTCTATTCTATCTTCAAAGCTTTATACAAAAAGGGTTCTTTCTATGTTAATAATGATGCACGTCTGGAATAAACATTATGAAAATTGAAATTTTTTGAGTATTTTGAAAACAAGCCTGAACAGCTAGGTACATTCAAATGAACATGCATGAGCAAATCCACATTGATAATCAGTTCCAATTCAAGTTACTAGCAAGCCTTCCCCCCAGTGACGGTCTGTGGTCAATGGCAAGAATGAAAAAACAGAATGAAAAGCATGAAAAATGAATACGCTCGCTAAGTCGAAAACCTGAAAGGGCGGCTTAGGCAATAATGAGCACCCCGATGGATTGACAACCTTCAAAGGCAATTCAGGCAAAAACAGGGGCATGTGAAAAAACTATTCCCCGGTGGGTCGAAAACCCGAAAGGGCGATCCAGGCAAAAATGGGATGATGAAAATAAAAATGAAAAAGAAATAAAAAACAAACATGCAAAAGCGTTGACCACAGATGCGATGTCCAAAGTATTTGTGTGACTGTTCCGACAAGCAGCAATACCATTCAGACTGTCCTTCTCTACAATTTTACAGCTCCCTGCCCTCAGCAACGGTCATGATATGTAACACCCCATTTTCCCGTCTTAAAAATTTCATTAAATAATTCACATAAATCAGAGTTCTTCTCAAAGGAGTGTCACATTTCTTCTTTAAAAACAACTTAGATAATAATTTATCAAATTACAAAAACATTCAGTTAAGCAGCGGAATTCAAATAGTCTCATCTCATAAATAGTCTTGGCTTAAAAGCCATCAAACGTCTCAAAAACATTATTGTTTCAACATCACTAAAAGTCAACATTTAATCAAACATGATACATAAAGGAATAGACTCTACAAAAGACCCCATCCCGTTACGTATCAGAGCAACCCTACTTCACACAGACTCCTCGCATCAACGCATCTAAGACTGGGTACCTGCACTTACCCACAAGGCGGCAATTCCAGCAGAAGGGGTGAGATTCACAACAATAATATTAATATATAAATCAAACGTCAAGAGTAACAATTATAAATCCAAATCATCACGTATACAATATAGCACATCATAACATCATCATAAGCATCATCATAACAACATCACATCAAGCATCAACGTCTCAAAACATCATCTCATATCTGTCACAATTGACTCGACTAAATGCAACACCTAACGTCTCAACATCATGCATGTGGTACCATATGATTTATAGCATTAATATGCTTCACCGTCGCTTTGAGCAAATGCTCCACCGTCGCTTTGAGCATAAAGCTCCACCGTCTCATAAATATATGCAAATGCATGGACTCGTCGTTTAACAACTTAATACACCGTCTCAAGACCTTCATTCATAATACAAAACTTACACATGCAGGTATAATAGTTGCATGGCAGAACATCATCTCATTAATCATATACATCGCAACACGTATCTTCATCATAATCACATATCATCATATTTAACCATCACTTATATTCAACCATATATCATTTATCAACAGCTCAAGTAAATCATCAGCAATCATCTTTACAGAATACATTAAAGGGTATAAAACCTCACTAACACTACCCAAAGAGCTCCTCTCAAAGTCCCATGCGAAACAGATCGCAAAACAACAAACGGTTCAGGAAGGCACTAACTCGCCACGGCGAGTGCATCTACTCGCCACAGGCGAGTACTCACATCAGCTCACTCGCCAAAGGCGAGTTGGGGGCGAGCTGGAGGCGAGAAATCCTGGGTGCTTCGGCCTTTTTGACATTTTTCACCAAAAACCCTCATTTTAAGCTCTCTAAATCCAATTTGACCAAACCAACTTCACAGGTCATCTCTATAAATATAAGGGCACTCAAAACCATCTAAAGTTTGGCAAAAATCCTAAGTTTAAGGGTCAAGCTCGCCACGGCAAGCTATACTGCTCGCCTCGCGAGCAACCAAGGGTTACTCGCCACGGCGAGTGATCACTCGCCACAGGCGAGCGATCTCAGAATCACTACGGGTTCAGCCCTATTCACACCAATTCATCCCAAAACTCTCATGTTAAGCCTCTAATTCATCAGCAATGTTGTCCTAGGGAATAATCTAGGTTCTGTAACACATTTCTACACCAATTCACAGCCATCTCACATCAAATTCACTAAACTCATCATAACCCTAATTCACAAAACTCATCTCAATTCTTCCCCAAACCCTAAGCTAATCAAAATAGATGATTCATGATTAATATTACTGAAGTTAGGCTCACCCTTACCTGGAAATTATGCAGAAAATCGCAGCCTAGCTTCCTCCTCTGTTCAACCGTTCTTTCTCTCCAAAACCAAAAGTCTGATAACGCGTTTCTAAAACTTTCCTCTCTTAACCTACTTCTCTTATATACTCCCTCCCAACTTAATTAATTTCCTCTTAACCCACACAACTCTTCTTAATTATAAATATAACCCCATCTCTTAAAATTCTATCTTTTTCCACCAAATCTATTTATTTACCAAATAAATATTCATATAAACATTACTTATATTATTTTATTAAACAATAAAATAATAACACGTCACACGTCACAAATACGTCACATATACGTCACAAAATCATCAAAATCATATAATATATAAACATATACTATATCATCTAATAAAATAATTAAATAATTAAAGAGGGCGTTACAACTCTCCCCCTCTTAAAGGATTTTCGTCCTCGAAAATTTACCTCGCTCAAACAACTCTGGATAGGATTCCAGCATCTTACTTTCTAGCTCCCAAGTCAAGCTTTCACCCGTCGCTCCGTCCCAAACAACCCTCACAAGAGGTATCTCCATGCCTCTCAACGTCTTTGTCTTTCGATCATCAATCCTCACGGGTAAGGTCTCAACCGTAAGGTTGTCCCTAACTTGCACATCATCGCTTTGGATCACATGAGACGGATCCGGAACATACTTCCTCAGCTGAGATACATGAAAAACATCATGCAAATTCGACAAGTGCGGTGGTAATCCAACACGATACGCCACCGGTCCAATCCTCTCTGAAATCTGATACGGTCCAATAAACCTCGGAGTCAACTTCTTCGATTTCAAAGCACGTCCAACACCCGTCATAGGAGTCACTCTCAGGAACACATGATCCCCCTCTTGGAACTCAAGGTCCTTTCTACGCTTATCATGATAACTCTTTTGTCGACTCTGCGACGCTTTCATCTTTTCTTGGATCATTCTCACCTTCTCAGTAGTCTGTTGAACGATCTCCGGTCCTAAGACCACTCTTTCACCCGACTCAAACCAGCACAACGAAGTCCTGCATCTCCGACCATACAAAGCCTCAAACGGTGCCATTCCAATACTTGAATGGTAACTGTTGTTGTACGTGAACTCTATCAATGGAAGATGACTATCCCAAGTCCCTCCCTGATCAAGTACACAAACCCTCAGCAAGTCCTCCAACGACTGAATCGTCCTCTCCGACTGACCATCTGTCTGCGGATGATAAGCCGAACTCAACCTCAACTGAGATCCCAACGCCTCTTGCAAACTCTTCCAAAACCTAGAAGTAAATCTTGGATCTCTATCAGATACGATGCTCGAAGGAACACCATGCAGCTTAACTATCTCTCTAACATAAATCTCCGCCAACTGAGCCACAGGAAAAGTAATGTTGATTGGTAGGAAGTGAGCAGACTTCGTCAATCTATCAACAATTACCCAAATAGCATCGTTTCCTCTAGGAGTATTGGGCAAACTCGTCACAAAATCCATGGATATACTATCCCATTTCCATTCTGGCACATCTAAAGGTACCATCATACCAGTCGGCTTCTGATGCTCAATCTTCGACTTTTGACAAACCAAGCAAGAATACACAAATTGTGCCACATCGCGTTTCAAACCAGACCACCAAAACAGCCTCTTTAAGTCATGATACATCTTCGTAGCTCCCGGGTGGATACTCAAGCTACTTCTATGACTCTCTTCAAGAATCATCTTCTTAATCTCTTCATTGTCAGGAATGCAAATCCTACCTCGGAATCTCAACACTCCTTGATCATCGACCTTAAAGTCACCATCCACAGTCTCATTATTAGCAATCAACAAGTCTACAAACTTGACATCTTCTTTTTGTGCTTCTTTGATATGCTTCAGGAAATCATTATCAATTCTCAACATTCCCAGTTTTATGCTCTGAGGTGTTCTTTCACACACCAAACTCAAGTCTCTAAACTGTTCCAACAATTCAAATTCTTTCACCATCAACGCGGACATATGTACTGTTTTCCTACTCAGGGCATCTGCAACCACATTTGCCTTACCAGGATGGTAATTCAAACCAAAATCATAATCCTTAAGTAACTCAAGCCACCTTCTCTGTCTCATATTCAACTCCTTCTGATCAAATAAATATCTCAAACTCTTATGATCACTGAATACTTCAAACCTTGAACCATACAAGTAATGTCTCCATATTTTCAATACGAAGACCACTGCTGCCAACTCTAAGTCATGCGTCGGGTAATTCTTCTCATGAATTCTCAATTGTCTTGAAGCATAAGCTACTACCTTACCATCTTGCATAAGCACACCTCCTAAACCCAACTTGGACGCATCACAATACACCACAAAAGGTTCATCGGGCTTTGGCAAAATCAAAACTGGGCCCGTCGTCAGGCGCTTCTTCAATTCATTGAAACTATTCTCACAATGCACATCCCATACAAACGACTTACCCTTACACGTCAACTGCGTTAACGGAAGAGCCAATTTAGAAAATCCTTCTATAAACCTCCTGTAATAACCAGCTAGTCCCAAAAAGCTTCTAATCTCCGTAACCGACTTAGGAGTCTCCCATTGCGATACCGCTTCAACTTTAGACGGGTCAACCGCAATACCTTCACCAGAAATAACATGGCCAAGAAAACTTACTTCGTTTAGCCAGAACTCACACTTAGACAGTTTAGCATACAACTTCTTTTCCTTCAACACTTGCAATACAATCTTCAAATGCTCTGCATGCTCAGCTTCAGTCTTAGAATAGATCAGTATATCATCAATAAAAACCACAACAAATTGATCCAGGTACTCATGAAAAATTCTGTTCATATATTCCATAAACACACCAGGCGCATTAGTAACACCGAAAGGCATCACCTTATATTCATAATGACCATAACGCGTCCTAAAGGCCGTCTTCTGCATATCTTCATCCTTCACCTTAATCTGATGGTAACCTGACCTCAAGTCAATCTTGCTAAATACCTTTGCACCCACTAACTGATCCATCAAGTCGTCAATTCTCGGAAGTGGATACCTATTCTTGATCGTCACTTTGTTCAGTTGTCGGTAATCAATACACAGCCTCATACTGCCGTCTTTCTTCTTCACTAGTAACACTGGAGCTCCCCAAGGTGAAACACTAGGTCTCACAAACTTCTTCTCAAGCAAGTCTTCCAACTGTTTCTTCAACTCTGCTAACTCAGAAGCAGACATACGATAAGGTGCCATCGACACCGGCTTCGTTCCAGGAACAAGGTCAATAGAGAACTCAACTTCTCTCTCCGGAGGCACATCTGGAATTTCATCAGGGAAAACTTCAGGAAATTCCTTCACAACAGGCAGCCCATCAATTACAGCTTGGTTCTCTAAAGATAACAAAGCCATCAGCGAAAACATCAACATCCCATCACGTTCTAGTTGCTTCAGCTGCTTAGTAGATAGAAACTCTGCGCCCCACTCTTCTTCGACAGAAGAAAAATGCACCGTCTTTCTAAAACAGTTGATAAGAACCCGGTTGTACTCTAGCCAGTTCATACCCAGAATCACATCCATACCACTTAAAGGTAGGCAAACCAAATCCATCACAAAGTCACGGCCAAACATAGATAAAGGACAATTTACACATACGAGAGAAGTAGTCACCGAACCCTTAGCTGGAGTCTCGACAACCATCTCTCCATTCATATCAGAAACATCAAGACCCAAAGCAGAAACACAATCTAAAGCAACAAAACTGTGCGTAGCACCAGTATCAATAATAGCAACTAAAGGAGTATTATTAATATAGCAAGTACCTCTGATCAAACGATCATCATTCTCAGTCTGAGTGCCGGTCAATGCAAACACTCTCCCAGTAGTCTTAGTCTTCTTGGGTTGCTTACACTGCGAACCAATGTGTCCTTGCTCATTGCAGTTGAAACACACAACATCATCAAACTTGCAGTCACTAGTGATATGCCCTTTTTGACCACAACGGTAGCACCTCTTCACCTCAACAGTACATGCATTGCTCTTATGGCCTTTCTCGCCACAAGTGTAACAAGTAATCTCAGCAGGAGCAGTCTTCTTCTGGGGCCTCCTCTCATCATTCACTCTTTGCTTCCCTTTATCTCTAGGGGCATCATAAGGTTTAGGGCAACTCTGCTGGCCCTTAGCTTTCCGATCATTCACTACCTTGTAGTGAGCCTTCGTATCCTCCTCATAAATTCTGCAACTACTCACTAACTCAGAGAAGTTGCGGATCTTCTGATAACCAATGGCTCGCTTGATGTCAGCACGCAAGCCATTCTCGAACTTTATACACTTTGAAAACTCAGCCGTCTTAGGAGTATAATGCGGGTAAAACTTCGCCAGCTCCACAAACTTTGCCGCGTATTCAGTCACCGACATGTTCCCTTGCTTAAGTTCCAGAAATTCTATCTCTTTCTTCCCACGAACATCCTCTGGGAAGTATCTGTTAAGGAACTCCCTCGTGAAAACAGCCCACGTCACTACAGCTCCATCTTGCTCCAAGATAGGTAGGAGACTAACCCACCAATCATCAGCCTCCTCCGCGAGCATATGCGTGCCAAAACGCACCTTCTGCACATCATCACACTGCATGACTCTGAAGATCCTCTCTACTTCCTTGAGCCATGTTTGAGCCCCATCTGGATCATAGTGCCCCTTGAAGGTAGGCGGGTGATTCCTCAGAAAGGTCTCCAACATCCTAGTCCCGTCATTTCCACCAGCATTGTTCTGATTACCCACAGCATTAGCCATTGCTTCCAAAGCGGCAGCAAGAGCAGCATCGTTTCTACCAGCCATCTTAGTTCTCTGGAAACAAACATAAGTCAGAATAATACAATAATACTATTCTAACTCTAAGACAACGTCACTCGACTCTCTACTTGGCCGGACGGACCGACCTGCTCTGATACCAATTGTAACACCCCATTTTCCCGTCTTAAAAATTTCATTAAATAATTCACATAAATCAGAGTTCTTCTCAAAGGAGTGTCACATTTCTTCTTTAAAAACAACTTAGATAATAATTTATCAAATTACAAAAACATTCAGTTAAGCAGCGGAATTCAAATAGTCTCATCTCATAAATAGTCTTGGCTTAAAAGCCATCAAACGTCTCAAAAACATTATTGTTTCAACATCACTAAAAGTCAACATTTAATCAAACATGATACATAAAGGAATAGACTCTACAAAAGACCCCATCCCGTCACGTATCAGAGCAACCCTACTTCACACAGACTCCTCGCATCAACGCATCTAAGACTGGGTACTTGCACTTGCCCACAAGGCGGCAATTCCAGCAGAAGGGGTGAGATTCACAACAATAATATTAATATATAAATCAAACGTCAAGATTAACAATTATAAATCCAAATCATCACGTATACAATATAGCACATCATAACATCATCATAAGCATCATCATAACAACATCACATCAAGCATCAACGTCTCAAAACATCATCTCATATCTGTCACAATTGACTCGACTAAATGCAACACCTAACGTCTCAACATCATGCATGTGGTACCATATGATTTATAGCATTAATATGCTTCACCGTCGCTTTGAGCAAATGCTCCACCGTCGCTTTGAGCATAAAGCTCCACCGTCTCATAAATATATGCAAATGCATGGACTCGTCGTTTAACAACTTAATACACCGTCTCAAGACCTTCATTCATAATACAAAACTGACACATGCAGGTATAATAGTTAGATGGCAGAACATCATCTCATTAATCATATACATCGCAACACGTATCTTCATCATAATCACATATCATCATATTTAACCATCACTTATATTCAACCATATATCATTTATCAACAGCTCAAGTAAATCATCAGCAATCATCTTTACAGAATACATTAAAGGGTATAAAACCTCACTAACACTACCCAAAGAGCTCCTCTCAAAGTCCCATGCGAAACAGATCGCAAAACAACAAACGGTTCAGGAAGGCACTAACTCGCCACGGCGAGTGCATCTACTCGCCACAGGCGAGTACTCACATCAGCTCACTCGCCAAAGGCGAGTTGGGGGCGAGCTGGAGGCGAGAAATCCTGGGTGCTTCGGCCTTTTTGACATTTTTCACCAAAAACCCTCATTTTAAGCTCTCTAAATCCAATTTGACCAAACCAACTTCACAGGTCATCTCTATAAATATAAGGGCACTCAAAACCATCTAAAGTTTGGCAAAAATCCTAAGTTTAAGGGTCAAGCTCGCCACGGCAAGCTATACTCCTCGCCTCGCGAGCAACCAAGGATCACTCGCCACCGGCGAGTGATCACTCGCCACAGGCGAGCGATCTCAGAATCACTACGGGTTCAGCCCTATTCACACCAATTCATCCCAAAACTCTCATGTTAAGCCTCTAATTCATCAGCAATGTTGTCCTAGGGAATAATCTAGGTTCTGTAACACATTTCTACACCAATTCACAGCCATCTCACATCAAATTCACTAAACTCATCATAACCCTAATTCACAAAACTCATCTCAATTCTTCCCCAAACCCTAAGCTAATCAAAACAGATGATTCATGATTAATATTACTGAAGTTAGGCTCACCCTTACCTGGAAATTATGCAGAAAATCGCAGCCTAGCTTCCTCCTCTGTTCAACCGTTCTTTCTCTCCAAAACCAAAAGTCTGATAACGCGTTTCTAAAACTTTCCTCTCTTAACCTACTTCTCTTATATACTCCCTCCCAACTTAATTAATTTCCTCTTAACCCACACAACTCTTCTTAATTATAAATATAACCCCATCTCTTAAAATTCTATCTTTTTCCACCAAATCTATTTATTTACCAAATAAATATTCATATAAACATTACTTATATTATTTTATTAAACAATAAAATAATAACACGTCACACATCACAAATACGTCACATATACGTCACAAAATCATCAAAATCATATAATATATAAACATATACTATATCATCTAATAAAATAATTAAATAATTAAAGAGGGCGTTACATGATGCATCTCCCGACGACGGCATCCCCAGGAGAGGACCCTTTACGGGCATGTTTTAGAGCGCGAGCCACTGCGCGCCCAATATTCCAATGTTTTGTCTGTCTCTGCGAAATCATGTCTGCAAATTGCCAATCATCATGCATCTCAAGGCATTCATACATGCATGATCATGCATCCTATATGTTCATGCATTTGATAAAATTGTCATGCTATTCATACGCATCTGCATTCTCAATTCCTATGTTAATCTCAATCAAAATCAATCGTGTCAATTTCAAATTTCTTCTGCTAATGACAAGCGTCTACTGTCATGTCAATTTCAAAGTTCAACAGTCTTGTTCTAACATTCCTGTCAAATTCAAGCTCCTGCAGTTATGTCAATCAAATTCAGTTCTTTTTCAAATACAATTTGTTTCTGTTAACGGCCAAGTGGCTGGTTCGTACCCAAGAACAGCTTGTGCCTGTCAATTTGTCCTTGTTTTCGGTCAAGTAGCAAGTTCACATCCAAGAACAGCTTGTACCTATCCTTTTGGTATCCGCCGAGCGGCTAGTTCAGATCCAAGAACAGCTCGTGCTTTCTATTTTGTTTCCTGTCAGCCAAGTAACTAGTTCAAATACAAGAACGACTTGTGCTTTCTATGTTTCCTGTCAGCCAAGTAACTAGTTCGTGTCCAAGAACGGCTTGTGCTTCCTACTTTTTCTTTCAGCCAAGTAACTAGTTCGTGTCCAAGAACGGCTTGTGCTTTCTATATTTTCTTTCAGCCAAGTGACCAGCTCAAATACAAGAGCAGCTTGCACCCTTTGTTGTCAACATTCCCGGTCAAGTGGCCAGTTCGCATCCAAGAACAGCTTGTACCTGTCAAATTTGCTATCGAGTCTCCCCAGTGAGTCTTGTTATCTGCTATCTTGTTAATATCAACCAGTCCCGCAATGGATACGACATATTTTGTTAAATTCAGTTCTCAGTCTGTCTTGCATTCATAACACAAATGTTGCATGGCATACATGACATTTACGAACGTATTTTTACGCCCAAAATCAGTGCAAATGTCGATATTTAAGTATCTTCGTCATGTCAAGCCAAAGACTCCGTCTCTTGACTCTCTAGACAAAGAAACTTAAATAGGGGCAGCTGTCATACCCTCATTTTGGACCTAAAAATACTCGTTTAAATTTCCTTTCTATTCCTAGTACTCTTTCAATTTACTGAGTGTTGCTCTGCAATTTACCACTGTGCTTCAACTGCATACGTTACTGCTTCTGTCTTTTAATTTTTTGCATAAAATCGTACAAAAGGGTATTTTGGTCATTTCCCGCAATGGAACCCATTTTCAGTCCCTGCATCCGTCTTTGAGTCTTTTTCAATTTCACTGTGCAATTTATTTGTTAAATTCTGTATGAAAACCACTTGTGTCTGCATCTGAGTCAGCTTGTGTCAGTCTGAGTCGTCTTTGTCCCCAGGGGTATTTTGGTCATTTCACATTGTTCAAATTTTGGGCAGGGAGGTATTTTGAAATACCTCATTTTTGGCAGTTTGTTCATTTTAGTCCATTTTGCCAGTTTTAATTGTTTCACTTTACGTTGTTTTCAAATTTACATTTTTTACCAATTTTATTTTAACTTTTTGCAGTTTAGTCCAAACTCTTGTTTTAATTGCAGTTTAGTCCAAATGTTACATTTTATGGCAAATCAGTCCCAATTCTTTTAAAAAACAGTCCAAATACTTTTTATTAATTGCATTTCAGTCCAAGTTTTAATTGCATTTCAGTCCAAGTTTTTAATTGCATTTTAGTCCTCAAAGTTTTCCAAATTGCATTTTGGTCCTTGAGTCAAAGTAGTCCAGATTGCCACGCAGGTACTCAAATCCAGATGTCACAATGCAATTGGTCCAAACGCACACATGGCAGCCTATAAAAGGCCACCACTGTACAAGTCAGAGGAAGAATCCCATTCATCACGCGCCAAGTCACAAACAGAAACAGAAAATTCTCTCTCCATTCAGTTGGATCAAATTCACGAAATTCAGAAGGGAACTTGAAGAACATTTCACAAACCCTAACCGTTTTCTCAGAAGCAAATTCGAACAAATCAATGGAGTTTTCTTTCATCAGCTCTCAGAGGTGCGATTGAACCTTCATCACTGAGCCTAATCCTCTGCAATTCAAGCACAAGGTTCATCGCAGAAAGCAATAAGCCCTAAATGCGATCACAGAGGCACGGATTTGAGAAGAAGAAGGAAAGATTCAAAGGTTTTTGAACCGAAGAAGAAGAATAAAGAAATTCACCGATTTATTTTCGGAATTCAAGCCAGAAATCAATAAAACAGAATCAGATTCAAGAATTCCCAAGAATTTCAGTTCAAATCTCCGAAATAAACACAGGTGAAAATCGGAACTTACCTCTTTCTTGCTTAAAAACATCATTGAATCCAAATCGACGTAAATCCATGGCAGATTCAAAGAGTTTTGGTTCAAATCAACAAACCCTAAAAATAAAAAACTTTCGAAAAAGCGTAAGAATCCAAGGGTTTACAACGAGTAACAACCGTTGTAATCCAACAGATTCATAGACGAAGTGATTCAGAAAGATTCAAACCGGAAACGAAGAACCAAAACCTTTTGAATCCGCAAGCAAAATTCAAGATCTACGTCGATCCAACGGACGCGTGTGATTGTCAATGGTTAATTCATATTCAGAACAATGAGACGAGGCTTTCAAGCTACGATTCATAGGATTCTGGGTTGGATTGGCCGGATTAGGGTTTAGGGTTTCACCGGTGAGAAGAGAGAACGGCGAAGAGGTGAGAAGAAGAAAGAGAAAGGTTTTGAGAAAATGAGCAAAAACGGGCCAAAACCCTTTTATATAAGTACTGGACCGGGTGGGCTTTGACCCGACCCAGCACCTTGCACTCTGAGCCGTTTGATCAAGATCCAGATGGATCTGGATCAATCCAACGTTCCTGAAGCGTTGGGTTGATCCGGACCCATCCGGGTCTGTGGGTTTGGGCTTTGTGACCATGGGCCCTGAGCTTTTTGGCGTTTTCTTGATTTTTTTTGCTAACTGCATTTTTTTTCTTGCTATTTGGACCTCCTGTGCGTTTTGATTTCTTTACAAAGTTTCAAAAAAATTGCTATGTGTTCTTGGTATGTTTTTTACTGTTTTGCGATATTTTCACATATTCAAGATTGATGGAAATAGTACGTGTTAATTTCACTTTTTGATTCGTGTATTTTGTGTGTTTTCGCGTGAATTTTCTCGTGCAATATTTGATCTGAAACTTGTCATGTGACGTTGATGTTTGGCACTTAATTTTATGATAAGTTTACCCCTGATGTTGCGCTAATTCATTCAATTGTGTTAGTTAATTGATTTAGCTTACAATTCTTGCAATATGTTTAACTGTGTTAGTTAATTGATTTTGCTTACAACTTTTGCGATATGTTCAAATGTGTTAGTTGATTTTGTTTACAATTCTTGCGATATGTTCTATTTTTGTTAAGTTTGATCTTTGTTTACAATTTTGCAATATTTTCAATCTTGTTAATAGGTTAGCTTTTATCTTGCAAGTTTAGGTGTTAGTTTCCTAATTTTGCAAAGTTTAGCTTTTGATTTCTTGTTTCATAAGTCGTGATTAGTTAGCATGCACTTTTTTTTCTTCACATCCCTCCATATTATGTTGTTCTTGTTGCCTAACATTTCATTATCATTGCATATTGCTTCACTAACCATTTTGTGTTTCATGCCTATTGAAAGCTCCAATTCGTCCCCATTCTCTAAGTTTAGGTTCCATTCAATTTCTCAATGTTTAGGTAGTTTTACTTTCTTAAAATTCTTGCAAGACCATAGAATGTAAACTAGGACTCAATGTAAGGGACTATGGACACTATGATGATGTACACCGACACAAGCACCGACACGCACACACGTTGTATGTTTACCGCTAGATGTATGTTTAGGAAACGCGACACTTAGAAAATATGCATTTTTCAAAGCAAACTAACTCTTCACTCAAATCTTTTCACAATAATGTTGGAGTCAAAACTCCACAATTTTCCCTTTATTTTCTTAATCAAAAAATACAAACGAAACTTAATTTCCAACTATAACCTTTTTGTTAAATAAGTGATCAACCTCACCTTTTCTCAAATCTCATGCCTTTACGGCCCCTCATCCTTTTCTTCGAAACTACTTTCAAAACTAAAATTGAACCAACCCACAAAAAAACATTTTGGAAGAGAACTACATGGAATTTTGATCCCTTAAAAGGGTATGTAGGCAAGAGACTCAAAATCTCTCCAAGTCCAATAAAAACAAATCTTCTTTCTCCCATTCTTAAAATCAATCCCTTTTTTACAAATAGCAATAAAAGCAAAGCGTATACATAAGACTACTAAAACGGTTCCTATAGGATACTATAGTCATTGCGGATGCCTAACACCTTCCCGTAGTGAAATCAGCCCCGAGCTCGGAATTTCTAAGGTTTTCTCTCGATTTTTCCTTTCCCCAAAAAAAATAGAGATATCAATGATTGAAAGGTTCAAATCTAATTAATGATTTGACACCCGAAAATCGCGATAACAACAAGCATAAGTGATTTAGCTTCTCTAACTTCTTGCTACCTTCATAGTTTGCACAGAGAGAAGCAAACATAGCCTTTGCACTAGATTTATCACTCATCTTCATATACTCTGCACGAGGTATAACAAGAACAAGTGAACCTCTGATCTTGTGATGTTTCTTGTACATCTTCTTTTGAGCAGGAGTATGTTTCTTTCTGTCAACAGCAGCTCCTTCGTCATCAAGATCCAAGTCACCAACTCCATCTTCCAGAATATCCCATAACTCTTCATCCAAGCCCATGATGTAATTGTAGAAGTTGGTTTTCCACCAAGAGAACTCTTCAAGATCTCCATTGAACTTTGGAACTTTTCCTGAGTCAGCTTTCTTATCAATGTAACCATAAGGTACAACATTATGATTACCACCAGAACCAAAAACAGATGATTCACCAGGCATGTTTTTCTCAGATCTTGGACTGTTACACTGTTAAGTGTTCTCAATAGAACCAAGGCTCTAGATACCAATTGAAGGTGAGAAAAACACAAGAAGGGGGGTGAATTGTGTTGGCTTTTTCTTTTTCTCCTACTGAAGTCACTGGTCATAAGCAGTTAGATTACAACTTCTTAAGTGATGTTCAGATACTAAATGCAGTGGATAAAAACAGAGAGAGAGAGAGAGAGAGAGAGAGAGAGAGAGAGAGAGAGATAAAGCAATTATACAGGTTCCTTCCACAAACCGGAAGTAGTCATGTCCCCCTTGCACTTCCAAGGAGAGTTCACTAAAATGTAATATCTGATTACAAATGCTCACTACTAAAACTAGCAAGAGACTTCAAATGCTCAAGCACAACTGCAAGAGACTTCCTATGCTCCTGAACACAATCAAGAGACTTCTATGCTCAAGCAAAACTGCAAGAGACTTCTAATCAAACATAATAACAAAGAAAAATGTTTGAAGTTGAACACTTGATATACAATCAGTGGTGTTCACAATACAAATCAGATACAGACTCTTAAGACTCTAGAATTTCTAAGATATAAACTTTGATAAGAAATTCTAAGTGAACTTTTGATGCAGAACAATTACAGCAGAGGTTTGGCGCTTTTAAATTGTTGTTAAGTCTCTTACAATTCTCCAAGTCTTCACTCCTTTATATAGAGGTTTGAAAGAGCCGTTGTGAATTGCCAACGCATCAAAAAGAGTCGTTTGAAGCTTTGATCAATCATCAATGATCTTTTGCCTGATATGGTTGTTGTCCTATGAATGATCAATTTCAAATCCATTTCAAGTCTGTAGGAACATCGTTGCAGGAAGAGCTGTTATTCTTGTCTTGTAGCAGAGACAAAAACTGAGTAGTGGAGGTAGTGGTTGTACACTTCATACAATTGTACTTTGTCAACGCTCTTCAAAGAACAAGCATCCAATGCCTTCAAATTCATTTGAATTAGTTGTTGCTTCACTCTTCTGGTCTTCTGCAATGCTTAGACGAGATTAAATCCATTGAACAAAGTTTGAAGTTTTAAGTCTCTCATCTTCTGATGAACTTCAGCTTCTAGTGATCTTCAGCTTCTGATGAGATGCTTCTGATGAACTTGCTTCTGATGACGTCATCACTTCAGGAGCACTTTGTCTTCAGGACCACTTTTGACTTCAGGAGCAGTTCTCTTCAAACGCTTTAAGCTTCCTTTTTGTTGATTCTTTTGCTCTCTTTTGTTCTTCCAGAACCTAATAATGATCTCAAATTTTTGTCTATGGTCATGTACACTTGAAAAAATATTAGCATATCCAATCGACAATATTTAATACCTTGTTATCATCAAAACTCTCAAGAGGTAATGTTAAACACATTTTGTTCCAACACCTGAAGCAGCTATATACAATTTCATCACATTATCGGTAAGAGGAGTAACATAATAGGTGGGTTAATTAAGTAAGCCTTAATGTCATCAAAAGCTTTTTGATGTTCTGGTTCCCATTTGAAAACATCTTTTTTCCTTAGTCGAAGTAATGGCGAGAAAGCTTCAGTCCTGCTACTTAGATTTGAGATGAATCTTCTGTGAAAGTTGATTTTTCCTAACAAACATTGAAGTTATTTCTTTGTGGAAGGTGGTTTTGTCTCCAAAATCGCTTTTGTTTTGTTTTGATTGATTTCAATGCCTTTTTTGTGAAAAACAAAACCTAAGAAATCACCTGCACGCACACCAAAGACACATTTCAATGGATTCATTTTCAATCCATATTTTCTCATTCTTTCGAACGATTGTTGAAGGTGATCTAAATGATCCTTCTCGGCAGATGATTTAACAACAATGTCATCTATGTAAACTTATATAAACTTTCCTATAAATTCATGAAACATAGAATTCATTGCTCTTTGATAACAAGCAACAACATTTTGTTAATCCAAAAGGCATTACTACCCATTCATAGAAACCTAAAGCCCCTGGGCATCTAAAAGAAGTTTTTGAAACATCTTCTTCAGCAATGTATATTTGATTATAACCAGAATAACCATCTAACATACTTAAATATTCAAAACCTGCTGCTGAATCGACTAGCATTTCTGCCACTGGCTTAGGGTATTTATACTTAGGAGTAGCTTGGTTTAAATCTCTAAAATCTATGCAGACTATAAGAGTCCCATTTTTCTTAACAACGGGAACTATATTAGCTAATCAATCTACATACCTTGCAATTATGATGAAGTCGCATTTCAATAGTCTTTCAATTTCTTCTTTGATCTTCGACTGGATTTGTGGTGCAAATCTTCTTGGAATCTGTTTCACTGGTTTCTTGTTAGGTCAAATTGGTAACTTGAGTTCCACCATATCTCGACTTAATCCTGGCATTTCTTTATAATCTCATTCAAAACAGTCTTTGTATTTATTTAACAGTTCGATGATTCGAACTTTGAAGTCTTTGTCAATCTTGGTACTAATGTATGTTGGTCATTTTAATGAACCATCACCCATATAAACTTCTTCCAGAGGATCTTGCACCTTCATTTTTTGGGTTGACCCCATTGGATCTTTCTCGAAACCTAAAGGTTCATCATCGTAAATGCAATCCAACATTTGGTTCTCAATCAAACTATACTAAAAATCATGATTAGCATTCTTGATTAATTCTTCTTGTTCGAGTTCGGCCTCCAAAGCTGCTTTTTCACTATTTTTGGCTTCATAAGTCGTAATCTTTTCCCATATATTGGGTTCAATCATCATTGACATCACTATCTTCCCACCCAGTTGGTGAGACTTTAATCTCAGGATGTCGCCAAACTGGGGCCTTTGCATACATTAAACCTCTGGTCCAGAGCAATTTGTCTTCGCCCACAAGTTCCTTTTTCCAGATGAATCCATCTTTTGGATGAATTTTCGTTGACCAGAGGAAGTTGTCATGATTTTCGTAACCAAGTTCGGAGACAACACATGGCGCAATTTTTGTCAATTGTTTGTTGAATGTTTTCTTGGTGACATTGTCAACCTTAGCAATAAAATAGCTTTGGTCGGCTTCAATGATCTCTAACACACCATCTTCCCTCTAAAGAGTAAGTTTTTGATGCATAGTTGAAGGAACAGCCCCAACACCATGTATCCACTCCCTTCCTAGCAGCAGGTTATAGTTAGCTTTTGAAGCAACCACCAGGAATAATGTTACTCTTTTCACAGTCCCTACCACTAGGTCAACCTCGAGCGTACCGAAGGAACTTCCCGATTTCCCGTCATAGTTAGAGAGAACAACATTATGTGACTTTAGATCAGAATATGATAAACCAATCTTCTTTAAGAGAAATTGAGGCAAATGTGTCACGTAGTCTAGATTTCTCAGTTAATAATTATTAATATCTCCCATAGATTAAGACTTATAGATTTCAAGTAAGGGAGGCCGATTGACAACAGGTCAAGTTCACTGCAGTACCACTATCTACCAACATTTTGTTCACTCCAATTTTATTAATTTTGAGTTGAATAAACAAAGATTTGAGATGGCTCTGCATATGATGATCAAGTCTCTTAAACATAGCTTGCTGATCCTTGACACAGCCACAATTCATAACATAATAGCACATTGCCTTATAAACAACCATTTCTTTAGTAAAATCTTGCTCAGCTTCAGTAATTTCTGATGTGACATCATACTCAATCTGAAGAATTGATACAACACATATCACGTTGAAACTAGCTTTAGACTGAGTAAAGTTTGAAGTCAATTCTTCATCTTCGAGGGGAAGATTCTTTTTTATAATTGGGAGAGGAGGAAAAATCCTTTCAATGGCTGGCTTCCTCATCATTTCGATGGTTGCCGCTTCTTTGTTCTTTCCTTCGCCAATATATGTAACATCTTTCAAGGCATCAGCCTTTTTCTGACGTTGGAACCTACCCCACTGAGTTTTAGTCATGAGATTTTTCCCTTTGTAGTTGTTGTTATCAGCAAACTTCTTCGAATCAGATGCCTCATTTCTCTTTGAGTCAGGCGTCTTACTTTGATTATTAGCACCTATGGTTCTCTTGACCCATTTTGACAGTGGAGAGAAGTAATTGGGTTTCTTTCCACTAGAAAACACCCATTGCTCAATTGGAGATTTGGAAGGAGGAATGAAAGTCTTCCCTTGGTTTTTCTTTGAAAACTTATTTGGTGTTGAAGCCTTCTGAGTTAAATCACTTTTGTTGAAATCAAATTTAGGCCTCTTATTTACCCATTTTCCTTTTCGTTTCGACTGTGGTCGAAAGCCTTCGACCTTTTTAGCAGCTTCTTTGTCAAACACAGTGTTGCATCTAGGATATAGCATGTTTGGAGAACCAGAAATTTTACATATGTTTAGAAAATCAATAAGGTCTTCTTCAGCTTTAGGAAATACCACATGAATTTTTTCTGCATATCGGTCTTCAATAACCATTGCATAAGTACAATTATGGCCTTCAATAGCCATTTCAGCATCAACCTTTAGGCTTTCAGTAGCCACTACAGGTTCGATCTCAAATATTTCCAATTCATGTCTGCTATTTCCACGTACATGGAACAATTATGGCCTTCAGTAGCCATTTCAGCATCAACCTTTAGGCTTTCAGTAGCCACTACAGGTTCGATCTTAGATATTTCCACCATATTCACGTCTGCTATTTCCACGTACATGGATCATCATCACCCTGCATTGGCTACTTCGATTTGTCTTCAAACTTCAGCCTGCCTTCATCAAGTACATTCTGCATTGAGTCCTTGAAAAATCCACAACAGGATGTGTTATGGCCTAAAAAACCATGGAATTTACAAAATCCTCTCGTTTGTCTTTGTTTAAGTGGGGGCAATTTTAGGCCCTTAGGCACAACTATTATGCCTTCATTAACTAAAAGATCGAAGATTTCATCACATTTGGTAACATCAGATGTATACGTTTTAGATGCATATATGTCATTTTTAGGCTCTTCAGGATTTTTTTCCATTAGATGGCTTTAACAATGTCGCGTCATTTTTCGGAGATCAAGGATATTTGATTAGCTTTTGACTCACTAAATTATTTCATGACTTTTAAAAAAAAAAGATTTGAATTTGACTGGGGTCCGGGGGTTGGTTACATAAGGGGAAGGTGCTAGCACCCCTTATGTTCGTAGTACTATATGAGAACCTTTCGACTTTATTTGCTTTTTGTACTATAAACTTACTTAATTTTGAGGAAAAGAAGAATGGTGAATAAGAAGAAGAAAGAAGCCTATTTATCTACATTTTTATTGATTTGGAAGGACTAGGTCCTTTGCCTACGCACCCGTGAGGGATCATAACCTCGTAGTTTGGGGTAGAAATTGTTGAGGAAAAATCCCTAATTAATTTTAAAGATAATAAACTTTAATGATTAAGGATTTAATGGACTTTGATTAATTCCTTGATATTTAACTTGTGCTCTTGAGTGTTTTACTAAGACAGGAACAAGGTTTAAATCATACCAATATCCAAGAAATCAAAGGACATTAAATTCACGAACTAATTCTGAAGTTCAGAAAGTTAGTTCAGAATGTTGATCAGTGAGTTGGTCAGAACGTTCTGATGAAAGTTCAGAAGGTTGTTCATGGCCAAACCCAGAATCATCAAGAACATGAAGAACATGCAAGTACACGTGACATGAATGAATTGTCCAGAAAAGTACATTTGCATGAATCTATCAAGCAATAAAGGCATATACAAGGTTAATGTCAAGAAGAATACTTTATGTTCATTGAAGACTATGAACATTAAAGTACTAGGAATATTCCAAGATGGAATATGATCCTAGATGTTGCAATTACTGCACTTCAGTTCTGTTTTTACTATTAGGATTGATTACATCAAGTACAAGTCTTACAAATCATCCTAAGTGAAAACAAATGGAACATTCTGATGGTCAGAATGTTCAGCTCAACTCATACTTCACTTTATGAACAGTAAAGTGGTTGGAAAGTTAAAAAGCAAAGCCAAAGAAGATTTTGTCCTGATCAATCAAAGAAGGACACGTATGAGATATGATACAACATTGTATCCTGCATATCTCTTGGAAGCATGGGCCTGAAGATTGCAGATCCACTATCCTCTCTCCTGCACGTAATCCAATTGAGATCTGGAGCAACTTTATTCAACTTTATCCATCTTTATTCAGCAACATTTTGATGTACATGGAAAAGTTAATACTAATGGATATTGCCCAGAAAATCATATGAAACACATATGTTAAACCCATAAACTCATGTGTTCATACATATATGATGAACCCAGATGAATGTCTGATGAACATCAACATTCTGATGAAGAACACAACAACATTCTGATGTTCATCCTGAAGAACACAACAACATTCTAATGGTCAGAATGTTCACCCAGAATTTCAAGTAAAAGTTTGTGGGCCCAGGACACGTGTCATAACACCATTGGACACCCTACAACGGCTATATGAGCCCAAAAACTCTATAAATAGAGATCAAAGGCTCAGCATTACTTGCACCATTGCAAAGCATTCTTAAAACATCTGAAAAGTATTTGAAGCTCTTGCAATTTGAATTGATCATCACTGAAGGCTCTTTCTACCTTCTTTATAGTGTAAATCATTTCTCTCTGTTATCTCTCTTAAAGATAACTTCTTTTTTCTCCTCTTCTGTTTGATTCACAAACATTCAACCTCCATACAAATGGTAATCAAAGTCTCATCTAGCTTTAGGGGTACTAAAGTATTAGTTTGAGCAAAGTTGTACAAGTCTAAGTAGGTAACTTAGCAAGAAGGTGCAAGCCTGCTGAGGCTTAGAGAATACAGTTCTTGAAATTGTTCAGGTGAACAAAGTTGTAAATGTGCAAGATTGAGAGGTTATCTCAAGCATAGTGGAAACTCTCACAAAACTATGAGGAGTGGACTAACCCACATTGGGGGAACCACTATAAACCTTTGTGTGTTCTTTCTTTCTTCTCTATACCCCTTAATTACAGTATACACCACACACACACACAAACACTTTTATTTTGTTAAACAATTTTTGCATAAGAACTTCAGAATGTTCTGAAGTCACTACACTAACTTAAATATTTCAAGCAAACAACTTGAGAATTAATTTTATGTTGCAGGATAATTTTTAAAGGGTCACAATTCAACCCCCCCCCCCCCCCCCCCCTCCTTGTGACTATTTTATCTACTTCAGAAATTCCGTTTGATTGGTTTTGTATTTTTTTATTTGTTTTTGAAAAAGGTTTTAAAGTAAAAAAGCCAAGTGGCAAAAATGGAATTGGTTTGTATTTTTTATATTGGAGAAAAAAGAAACTCAAAGCAGAATTAAAGTTGATTTGAAATTTGATTAAGAAAGAAAATAAAAAAAGGGAAATCACTTGATTTGTGGATCCAGGTTTATTGTGAAATATTTTTGTGATTTTTGATTATGTGATATGTTTTTTTGTTGTTTTTGAATATTGACTAAACTAAAATTTAAACTAACGGAGCAAGAAAAATAAAGCGTAGGTACTTTGTGGTGACGTTGGATCACCTCAAAGAAACCCTTAACCTAAGACTAGAAGCATAGAAAGCATAAAAATAAAAGGCACACATGCACACACATACACACCTAAAACTATTACATTAAGGCAATTATACATTCTAAAGTCTGCGGAAAAATAAATATGTATGATAAACTTTACATTAAGCCTAAAATATACATTCTAAAGTCTATGGAAATAAAAATATGCATGATAAACTTTACATTAAGCCTAAAATATACATTCTAAAGTCTACGGAAATAAATGATGGAAAATAAATTCACATTAAGCCTAAAATATACATTCTAAAGTTAATGCGATAAAAATAAATATAAATATGCATGAATGATAATAATATGCCTAAACTAGATAAGAATGCATGAGAAAATATAAGTAAGATACTTTAAAAATACATGAAGAAACGATAAAGAGATAAAATAGAAACAGGGGGTCCAATCACAAGGTGGGGGGTACAAAATAAGAAAAGTTGGAAATTGTGCTTTGAATGGAAGAGGGGCGCAGGAGCCCAAGAGGGTTTAATCTGGGCCATTGATTTGATCAATGGCCCTGATTTTGAATCTTGATAAAGCATCCAAAACCGTCAGATTGATCTAGAAGAAGATGGGGAGCGAAGGTGCATGGTAATGGTGAGCATAGGCATACACCAAATTGGCAGAGGGTATAAATAAGTTGTGAGGCCATAATTCTTTCATTTCCAACCTCTTCTTCTCTCTCTTCTCTCAATTCACTCTCTGTTCTCTCTCCTCCTTCTCACATCTTCTTCTCCAGCGAAGGGGCTCATCCTCTGCAGTCTGTTTGATTTGGTGTCAATTGTTCTTAAATGTTCGGTTTGTTTGCTGGGTCCTTGGTACGGTGCGATTCGTTGTCTATCCGGCCGTATGTGTTGTGCTGGCTTCATGTGTACAGGTTTGAATTT
This sequence comes from Medicago lupulina, assembly GCA_958299785.1. Lineage (NCBI taxonomy): Eukaryota > Viridiplantae > Streptophyta > Magnoliopsida > Fabales > Fabaceae > Medicago > Medicago lupulina. The sequence continues at coordinate 52,763,646 of OY283144.1, read as the reverse complement.
GTACGATGGCAGGTTGCGTTGGTTCTATGTGTGAGGTTGGGTTTCTGATGGGAATTGTGTTTCCTGTAACCTAGGGTTTGTGTTGGTTGAGGACTGTGTTCTTATGCGTGTGTCTGTTGTTGGGGACCAATTGGAAAATGTTGTATTGTTGTTTTCTTGATTTTTCGATTGCAGGTTTCTTGTGAAATTTCGGCCTCCTCTCAGTGTTCAACTGTGCTTTTCTTTTATAGTGCCAGTGTCAGGAGATTAGGGTTTGTTAATGATGCAGTAAAATTGGCTTGGATTGGGAAAAAAGAAACAAAATGTGGATGCGGATGAGGATTGAGGCATGGGACAACTGTGTTCTTGGATCAGACCACTCTTTTTGGATTTTAATCAAATAATAATAATAATAATAGAAATAATTAAATGAAAATGAAAAAATAAAATGAATAAAGAAGATTACACGGACTTGGACCTTTAGGACTTATCTATAAAAAAGAAATAATTGAATGAATAGATAAAGACTAAACAGATTAAAAATAAAAAGAATAAAAGATGGAAATTTTAACTAAAAAGATAAAAAATAAAAATTAAAGCGAGAAGAGGGCCCGATTCGGAACAAAAAATGATGTATTTCAAAATACCTCTCTGCCGAAATTTCGTTCGAAAAGTCTATGATTATTCAGGACCGCCTGACACGTGTCAGTGTCATCTTGGGTCAAAAAATGGGGTATGACAAACACTTTACATACATATGGAGGTCCTGCCTTTAATTCAGCGACATTAATTTCGCTTTCTTCGACAGTGTTCCATTGAATTTCAAGTTCTTGGTCGTTATCATCATTGACTGTAACACCCTATTTATTTATTCGATTATTTTGATGAGTTTAGAGTCTAATTATATATTTTATTTAAATATGTGATATGTGATATTTTATTAAGTGGCTTTAATTATTTATTTGGTAGATTGTGGTTAAAAATAGAATAAGATTTGATGATAAAATAGAATATTTAGAGTTGTGGGGCTGAAATAGAATTATGAGAGTTGGCTTAGGTTATAAAAATAGAAAACCTAGAGTCTGAATAGTTTTTCACGTAAAAACAGTTTTGGGAGAAAAGGGAGAAAAGTGAGAAGACAAGAGGAAAGCTTGAGGTCTGCGATTTTCTTCATTCAAGGTAAGGGTGGGACTAACCTTCTATAATCTTAAGTGTATAATTCTGTAGAGATTGATCGGTTTGTTGTAGGTTTTTAAGAGTTTTGGGAATTAGGTTTAATTCTATAAAAATTGTAGAAAGTATATGAATTGCCATGAATTGTTGTGTTAAATTGATGTTCAGGTCTTAGTATGATCATAGGCAATGTTTCCTATCAAATTTGGGGTTAGGGTTGATGAAATTGGGGTTTTTGGGGTGAAAACTGATCCATTCCCGTAGAGTTGTTTGTCGCAACTCGCCACAGCGAGTATGTTACTCGCCTCGCGAGCTGCACAGTTACAGCATTCCCTATTTCGCGTTCTTCCATCTTTTTCACCCGTTTCGGTTTTGAACTGGCTTTTGGGGTAAACATGAAAGTTGTAGATAATTGAGTTAGCTTTCCAGTGGCTTTGGATTGACTCGAAAATGTTTTGTGAATCTTGAGTTATGATAAAAACACTTCAAGTGTGTTTTGGGAAAACCATCCTCTGTTTCACGTTCTTGCGTCCTTTTCACCCGTTTCTATTTTGAATTGGCTTTTGGGGTAAACATGAAAGTTGTAGATAATTGAGTTAGCTTTCCAGTGGCTTTGGTTGGACTTGAAAATGATTCTTAGTTTTTGAGTTATAATGAAAATACTTTAGGGAGGTCTTAGTGGAATTTTATGAAAATCAACCCAAAACTTATGGATTGTCTCTAACTTTAAAGCTTGTGTACTATGAGCTCAATTAAGGTGTTTATGAGTATTTAACCTATGTTTTAATGAATCTAACTTGGTTTGATGTGAATATCTTTGATTAATGAAATATTATATGAATATATATACTGATAAATATGATGTTATAGGATGTTGTTTATGATTGATTTTATATGAATTTTATGAAGATGTTGTCTAAGATGTCAAGTTGTAAGATGTTGTCTAAGATGTCAAGTTGTAAGATGTTGTCCAAGATGATGAAGTTATAAGATGTTGTCTAAGTTGTTGAGTTGCATTGGTTGATGAGTCCATGCATAGTCATTAAAGATGAGGGTTGATGGCCCTGAGAGCTTTGCTCTAAAAGATAAGGGTTGATGGCCCTGGGAGCTTTCTCCACCACGATGACGACTTACGTCTTGAGAGTTATTACTCTAACACGATGGGAGCTTTACTCCATATGATGAGGGCTTGTGCCCTGAGAGTTATTACTCTAACACGTTGAGGGCTTATGCCCTGATTGGTACCACATGCATATTGAGGTCGTTGTCGTTGCATTTGTCAAGAGTTGTCGTCGTCGTCGAGTTGTTGATGAATTAATAAGAGATTTAATGAAGATTATGTGTAGTATTAGCAATGTTAATTGTTGTTGTTCATGTTGTTAAATTCTTTTAATGAATTATATGCTTATTATTATTGAATGTGAATCTCACCCCTTCTGCTTGAAAATTGTTGCCTTTCGTATGGGTAACTTGCAGGTGACCCAAAATAGTTGCAGTTGTGAGTGGACTTTTCTCACGTGTGTCTTAGGTGCTCTGATACGTAACGGGATGAGAAATTTTGTCGTTGCTTTCTATTCCTTACGTATTATTTATGGAACTTTATGAACCTGTTGTTGGATTAAATTTTATGAGGTTTTACGTTGAGGCCTTTTGTGCCAAAGTTGTTTAAAAAATTGAACGAATTCCGCTGCGATGTAATTTTGAGATTTTGATATGACATGTTTTAAATAAATAGTAACTCTATTCTATTTATGATTTTTATGAAAAAAAATGTGACATTCCGTATATGTTCAAATACTCTGATTTTAAGTATGATTTATGTTGTTTGGGAATACGGGGTGTTACAGTGACGACATACGCAACCTTTTCTTTTTTACCGAACCTACTAGCCCTTGCCTTTTCAGCATTAGGTCTTTCGACTTGTCGGACCCTATCAACTAATAGAGCCATATCTCTTAGATATTGTTCATCTAATTTCTTTTGAATAGAATAATCTAGGCCACTAGTAGCCATTTCAACTAATTCATGTTCAGGCACCTGGGTAAAGCAACTAGCCTTAAGGAGTCTGAACCTATTCAAGTAATCATCTACGGGATATAATGTTTTACGTCGAACACTGGTCAATTCTTTAAGACTAATTTTGGATTGGCCCATGTAAAACTGTTCATGAAAAGCCTTTTCCAATTGACTCCAAGTGAAAATATAACCTGGAGGTAATGTTGTGAACCAAGTGAATGCATTTTTAGTTAAAGAACTTGGAAAATATTTCATTATCAGGTTCTCATTGTTTTCTATATCACCCGCCTCTGTCAAATAACAAGCAATATGTTCGATAGTTGATTCAGTGGTTTCTCCACCAAATTTGGTGAATTTAGGGACTTTCCATCCCCTAGGTAATTCTTCCATCAACACATATTCAGACAAGGCCGATACAAAATTAGGCCTATGTAGACCCATGTTAAAACCATTTTGGGTCAAAAGGGTTTCAACTATGTTGACTATATTGTTCTGCCCTACTAAATAAAGCCCTAAGAAATAAATCACTAAAGTGTTGCATAAGAAACCATGGGCTTTAGGTCAAAAATAAACTAAAATAGGTGGCTTGTCTAAGAAGCAAAAACAACAAAAAGTTGTCTGGATGTCGTGCACGGCCGTGCCACTAGAGGCACGGGTCGTGCCAACCTTTCTGGTTGGATAATGGCTTTGAAATCTTCATCGGCACGGGCTGTGTCTGTATTTTTGCACATAATCTTCATATTTTTGTCCCGAATCAGCTCCAACTAGCCTTTCTATTGCTTCAAGACGTAATCTTTCAAATATTTGTTCCTGAAATAAAATAACTTGCAATTAAAGTAAAATAGTTCTAGAAAGGAAATAAAAACGAATAAAATCTAAATAAAATAGACTCACATAACATATAAAAAACACTAATTATTGACTCATCAGGGTTCTAAGATGAACCTTTATTTTAGTATATTTTTTGTTCGTTGTTAAGTTTTATTAGGATTTATTTCGGCCAAGTGCAACTCTATATTAGGTACTTAGGTTGTGATAGGGCCTAATATTGATGCTTATATCTTGATATTTATATCTATCTATCTACCTAGGAAGTAAGTAGTTAGTAACTAGACGAAAGATACTAAAAGAGAGTTGACCCTAGTAGTAAGTACTTATGAGGTGACAGTACTAATATTGAGTAAAATTTGTTAAACCTAGGATGTAACTAGTTACTAATTAGGGAAACAAGTACCCAAGGGAGTTAACCAATCCTAGTAAGAACATTTTCCTTGACCTCTTGGTAAGGTAGACGTTGATAGGTCTGCCCGTTTATAGAACTATCAAGGGGAGAAGGAGAGTGTATTATGAGTGTCCTAAGATTCATAGAACAAAAGACCTTTGGGAACATTGACCTTCATTGCCTTTGGAAACCTAGGAACCCCAATATAAGTTTATGTTTCAATTACCTTTGAATTAGCAAGACCCCGCACGTAAGGATCACCGTGCGATCAGCAGGTGCAGATAGCCATCAGAGGGATAGACCTAGATCAACTGAGATAATATAAACCCCGTACGTAAGGATCACCGTGTTATCAGCAAGTGCAGCTTGACAACCGACTAGGTTAGAACGTCCCAACAACCTTATCACTTGTAAAGACTACTTAAGATAATTAAACGCGATATGAATGTTATTTAATTTGAACCAAAAAAAAGAGGGGATTCAAAGAGTCATAATCGTTGCTTACTTTTCTGCAACCAAACAGGTAACTTGCTTTGCTGCAAACAGATAAAAATTGCAACCTCTAACCTTTAACTCTTTTATTTTATATCGTCAACTTAAAATAAGTAACACGAATTGTTTGGACGAAATGACAATCCATGTGAATATGATACTCTACTTATCACTTTATTACTTGGTAAACGATTTGGTACTTGCCTAATCCGACCATCAATAGTCCATTAAGGTGAGGTTTGCAAGCTCCCCCTAAGTCCTATTCTCAGTTAATTAAATTTATTCTTAGTCACTCTTAAGTGCATCAAAACAAATAATCAAATATATATTTCGAATTTTATAATCCAAAATTACGTATAACAATTTGTTTGGATTATATAATTCGAACAAAGTTTATTTTTGAAAAAAAAATAGGGCGCGCGAGAAATTGATTGAGTGGGAAAAGTAATAAGCATCAGTCCGTTATTTCTATTTTAATGTTAAGGGTCAAGCTAACTTTTGTCTTTAAGGCATGTGTTGAGGTTTCTTCAAAATGGTAAAAATATATTGGAAAAACTAAGAGTGTTATTGTTTTGACATCCATTGTTTTTTATAAACAAATAGAAATGACCAAAAACACTCCAGCAGTAGTCAACTACCGCTGACCTCAAAGCATAAAACCGACGGTAGTTAAATACCGTTGGGTTATCAAAAGTGTGAGAAATAAATGGCATAATTTCCATCTTTGTGCTCTTAGAACACGTGTTATCATTTCCTTAATGAAATAAACACACTCATAAACTATCCTACAATTACAAAGAAACCCTATAAACTATTATTCTCCTTAATTTTATAATTAATATGTTGTATCAATTTCTATCAAAACAAATAAAAACAGAGCCAATTTATTGCACCAATGTTTGTGTGCTCTCCCCATTGTCCAGATCAGGTAGGTCAGGACTAACAGAGAACTTGATCCATTTCTTTCTCTCCACAAATTTGAGACAAGGCTGCATCACAAGACCGATCACCATAGCAATGACACTTATAACAAACACTTTTAGAGAAGAGAAAGCCAATACAAAACCAATCAATATTGTAGGAGGGATACACAGAAAAATTGCTCCAACTTTACCCCCTGGTACCTTGTAAGGCCTTGATGCATTTGGTTTTTTAATCTTCAACAAAATGAATGCAATAAACTCAAGAATCATCCCAAAACAGTACAAGAAATTTTCAGCAGCCACAATTTCATCAAAACTAAGCCATGAAAGTAAAATCACACCGGAGGCCGAAAAAAGTATCCCTATAATAGGCGTACCGTAGCGCGACCTTTTGGTAAAGAACTCAGGCAACATTCCCCTCTCAGCCATCCCTAGAAGCTGAAATGAGTCGGCGCTCATTTCAGCAACAAACAATCCCATATTCGACACCGCAGCTGCAGCATTAAGCCACCATCTCAACCAAGCTCCACCAATGATCATAGCAATATCTGAAAAGTACCCGTCACTCCAAGCCGCACGGTCCACTGGAACCGCGCCGGTGCCAACAAAAAGAGGAAACAGATACCCACTAACAACCAAAATCAAAGCATAAAACAAACCTTTAGGAAGTGTTTTCCTTGGATTTTCAACTTCACCAACAAGAGTACTAATAGAATCCCAATAGTTAAGATTCCAAAAAAGAGTATTCAAATACAAACTCCAATCAATATCTTTTAAATCCACTTCAACCCATCTTGATGGTTCCAACTTAGGAATTGAAATAAATCCCATAACAACAAAAGGAAGTAATGAAAAAATCCCTAAACAAACAGCAACAAATCCAACAATAGTTAAACCTATATAATTCAAAATAGTTAGAAATATAGTAAGACCTAATGTTGCCAAAACTCTAGGCCAGCCACTTTCTAAAGCTGGAATAGTTGACTTAAGATAATCAAGAAACAAAACTGGATACAAAGCATTGTCTATGACACCACTAATCCATTTCATCCAACCTTGTTGGAAACCCCAATATGGTCCTAAAGCTGATGAAACCCAAACAACATAACCACTGTTTTCAGGGAACATTGTTCCCATTTCAGCAGTGATCAAGGCTTCAGGGATACTCCATATAAATGGGAAAACTATGAATCCAAGAAGGGTTAAGAGAGGACCAGCTGCTTGTACTGCATCCTCTGAACCAAATGGTCCTCCAGAAACTTCATAGAAGATGATGAAGATGAGAGGTAGAATTGAAATTTTCTTGATTTGGTTTGTTGTTGTGGAACTGGTAGGTAATTCTGTGACTGCCATAGTTGGAAGGTAGATCCCTTGTTGGATTAGATTCTTGACTTTTATAGGCTATGTTCCACAATAGTTTCTTTTTATTTTATAAGTAATTTAGTATAGTAGAGACACACTCTTTAATTTCATTGATTTTTAAATAAAATTAAATCAAATAAAAAAGATACACCCTCTGTTACTTTATTTTGCACCGTCAAGCCGATTGCTTATAATGGATACTGGATAGGTCATGGCATTGTATAAATAAATATTCGTGGTACGGTTTTGTTAGGTGTAACAACTAAAAGTTATCTTTCCCTCTGAGAATTATAAGATAAATCAAATATGCAATTTGGTTCGATTATGTTTTTTATTTTTAAAACTAAACCGAACCATCCGATACGACTTGGATTGACTTATTTTTTGCGAGACGACATGTAATTTTAAACATTTGTCATCAATGATATGAAGAACTTTAAGAAAACAAAAATAAATGATATGAAGAGCAATTTTAATTGATTTTCAGCCATGAAAATGGAAGCATGAGAGAGCAACAAGACTCTTTTTTTTTTTTTTTTTATCAACAGTCATATATATATATATTTATCCAGTGATGATGGATGAGAGGTAACGATAGCGGAAAAGTGCTCTGAAGTAGTGATGATGAGTCTTCGCGGTGGAATGAAAGGTGTTTGTAGCCATTGGTGGATTCACAAAAAATAGTTTGGGTGAGCCACTAAAATAAACTATAAACAATACCATGTAAACATAAAATTAAAGTAGTATTAAGCATTAAGCATGAAGTTGAAATTGCAAAGTTTACTAAAAAGTTCGGATGAATACTTTAAAAAAATAAATCATATGGTTTACTACTACATTAAATTATGATTTTTCTTTTTTATAATAGAACTCTTAATTAGGGGAATTTTCAGTTGACAAGATAATATAAAAGAGATTTGAAACCCCAAAAAATTGAAAGGTTTGTAAACCACTACTAACTAATCAAGTATATGCAAGAAACAAATAACATTTGTCACTTTTGTAACCGCCGAAAATCCAACCGTTGAAAAATTATTTAAAACCTCTCAAAATAGACCTATGATTTTTAATATTTTAATTTTTTTGGTGGACCTCTACACTAATTAGTGGGGATTTAGACCTGACAAACACTAAAATTGTAGCAAAATTGTTTAAAATATCACAAAGTAGATCTACGGTCGTTAATATTTTAATTTTTCCGTTGGGTTGTGGCCCACACCAGCCCTGAATTGCTCCCCCTGTCAGCAGACACGTTAGCACTCTGATGCTCAAATCAGTAATGAATTTGAGAAAGAGTGTAGAAAGTGTTGTGAAAAGTGAATCATACCTTGAGGGTGAAACAATGTCACCCTTATATAGGTGTGCGTTGAGAATAACCGCCTCCAAGTTTTGCGACGTGTGATTATAGACGGTTAGATGACGGTAATCCTTGTGTGAACATGCTCATTAATACGAAGCAGCGCACTAGAGTTTGTGTCTATGTGGATGACGGGCTGCCCACGACATCATTTTTTAAAAGGTATCAAAATTATTATTATTATTATTATTATTATTATTATTATTATTATTATTATTATTATTATTATTATTATTATTATTATTTTTGAACAAGTCAAAATAGAATATATTAAATTACCATAGGTGATTCATTTCGCATAGGATGTGCAAAAGAGAACACCCAACATAAACAAATTTAGTACAGTCTTAATTCAAAAGGTAAAACGAAATACAAAAGAAAATAGACAAAAAGCTACACCAGCACACCCATGCATAATGGAGGATGTTGTCCCCAGTCATTATAACTGAAGGCGAAGCTGGGCATATTTGCCTTAAGCCAATTAAAAGAGATAATCTTGACCCTTTCTGCTAAACGATCCAAAGTCAATAACTTTTGCTAGAAAATCTTGTTATTTCTTTCCTTCCATATAACTCAAACACAAGCATGCCATATTACTATCAGAAAAGGATGAGTAGACCTCTTCAAACCTGCCAACTGACCAAAGTGCTGAAAGTTGTCACCAATTGTAGCTGGAGCAATAGAAGAAATGACTATCCACCGATAAACATAGTGCCACACTGAACCGAAGACGTCACAATGAAGAATGAGATGAGCCGCAGTCTCAGAAAAGTTGCACCCCCCAATGCAAGAAATGCCATCCTGATGAATAATTCCCCTACGAAGAAGGTTATCTCGAGTTGGAACTTGCCGAAGGAGCCTCCAAGTAAACACAGAGACCTTAAGAGCCTTTGCCACACAACATTGAACATACCCCGTTCTAGGGAGTTAACAGGTGTTGTTGTAATATACTGATATGTCCCCTTGATGGAGTAACCGACAACGATATCAAGTAGTTAATATTATATAGATATATATTTTTTAGTTTCCTTTGATTAATTTCTATTGAAAATATGTTTTTAGTAAACTTTCAATATTATTGAATCTTTTGCAACAAAAAATGTAGGAAGAAAGACATTCAAAGAATTTAAAATATACAATTTTCTTGATTCATTCAGGACACCAAGAATCTTAGTACTGGCTCTAGATATAAGTTTGATTCAGCAACTAACATATAGTTTCGAGAAAAATACACAGACACAAATCCAAAATTTGAGGAAGAATCAAATTTGAAAAAGAAAAAAAAAGATGATCATTTTAGTCCGGAGAAGAACTTATTAGTATGAGAGGCGTTAAGAAAGAGAGATGATAGAGGATAGCATTGTTGGGAGAGAGACGATTGAGGAGAAACGGTCGAGAATCGATATACGTGTGAAAGAGATTGAGTGGTTGTTTGGATTGAATGAGTGTTTTGGCTCAGTGAGTGGGAATAAAGAAGGGCTAAGTGAGTTGGCTAGAGTGAGTTGAGTAAGTGTTTCTAAAACTATGTGGTTTGCTTTAGATTGGTTCAGGTGGTAAAATAAAAACTACAAACCAAATCGATTATGCAATTGAGTAAAATATTGACCTGAACTCATCCAAATGAAACACGGTTTTCAGTGGAGATTTATTTGATTTGCAATATTTTATTATTTTAGTTTGATTTTTTTTAAAGGATTAATTTAGTTCGATTTTGAATACCTATATTTAGCGTATAAATTTATCTATACTATATATAAAGAAAGTATAAGTAATTAAAAAATATTTTTTATAAAATATTTAAAAAATGAATATTTTTTCATTTTTTTCATAGCAACAGAAAACAATAATTTTATAAATAATTAAAGATCTAATTAAAAAAATTCAAAATAGAAAAATAATTATAATAAATATGTTTTTTTGAGAGAATAAATATGTTTCTTAAGAGTAATAATATATTAAAATAGGTTGGTGCATATGGAAATAAGATTATAAAATTTAATAAAGTAAATTTCAAAAAATAGGTGCGGGGCAGATACAAGTGTCCCCCGCCCCCGGCACCATCCCTGTACTAAAAACCTAAATTTCCCCCACACCCGCACCAGTTAAATCGGTTTTTCCTCGTTAAATTTACGGCGGGAGCGGACGGGTTTTGTTGTCATGTCTAATCTGGAGTTCAGCACGTCCAAATATCAAGATATCATTTTCATAAAATTTACATATAATTTACTAATTGAAGAATTTTAAATTTAAATCCATGTCCGAAGCAAATATGAGGTGCTCCACTCACACTAAAAAAATAATTACGTACTACTTTTTATTTAATATTTAGACATAATTTACCAAAGGAAAGTGTTTTTGTTTGAAAAACTTTAAACTTATGTTGTTATTATATGATGTACGATTAAAACGTGACAGAATCAAAAGAAATCAAAAGTGCCCTGCCAAATGGAGGATAAAAATATAAAAAGTACTTACAACAACCGCAATTCATTCCAAATAAAAACTATAATGCCAATATTGTATTATGATCGTATTAGAGTGTCAAACGGAATGAAATACATCATAGTTATATCAAGAGCCATGTGCACTGCGTATTCCAAAATTTAAAATCAAAAGTCTTCCATGTCATTTCATCATGTGTATGGAATTTTATTTTATTTTAGAGAAATGTTATTTCTTTCACAAATCAAAATGATATATATGAGATTTGCTAAAACACACCCAATATATATATATATATATATATATATATATATATATATATATATATATATATATATATATATATATATTAACAACATCGTTGCGATTCTTGCACAAGGTATGCTAAAGAGAGGCAACGATCAAAAGTTTACAACTGGCACATGCCTAGAAAGAAGAGGCACAACCAAGAAAATCAATTACATGCGAACACCCAAACAAGGAAACGGGTGTTGCCACCAATCGTGATAACAAAAATTTAAGGACGGCCACTTAGCTTTTAGCCACAAAAAGGAATTCAGTTTAACCTTCTCAAATAATACCGAATGATTTGACCATGTATTGTTAAAGACACGGTTGTTGTGATCCTTCCAAATCACCCAAACATAAGCAAACCAAATTACTTTGAAAACAGAATGTGAGCTTCTAGGCATACCGGCCATTGAAGTAAATTGTCTAAAATGTTCGCGCATCTTACCAGGAAACACAGTCGAAATGCCTACTGAATTTTGTACCCGTAACCAAACCATAGTAGGAGTTCCGCACTCTAAAAAGAGGTGAGTAGCGGATTCCAACTTACCACACCCATAAACACAATCGACAGCATTTGCATGAATTATCCGTCTCCGCAACAAATTATCTTTAGAGAAATGTTAATTACGATTTTTAGGAAATTATTCAAGAAGTTATAATTTAAAATATTATTAATATATTAAACTGTAATTTCCAAAATTATTTTAGAATGAACAACATGACACACTTCTCCCTCCTCTCTAACAATTTATTAGCAACTAACATTTGCCTATAAATTTTTTTTAACAACATGAAAATATTGATTAACAAAACCCTTACTTCTTTCTCTCTTTAAAGGACAAAAAAAAAAGATCTTACTTCTTTTTGAAGGAAAACAAAAAATACGTCTAAAACTATTTAATAATAAATCATGTGCCATTCGTGTTTATTTAATAATTTAAACTTTAGATGGTATATTATTGACCAAAAACACGTCTAAAACTTTTGCTTTCGTAAGGTAATGTGTTTCTTTCCTTTCTAAATAAAATGTGAAAAGTGATTCAGTATCGAAAGTAAGTTTAGGTGGGGTCTATATATGTTGAACGTAGTCACGATAAGCGCATTTTGGCTTGTGATTAGAATATAGAAAGATTCCAAACCCCACTTTGCATAAAATGATATAAACAACAAGACACATTTGATATAAGTCGAAACTAATGCTTTGTTATATCTGTCATACTTTGCAAAATCATGTGATAACCTTGCTTGCTTTAGGAATTGTTTTTCAAAAATAGCTAGACATTGATGCCTATGAATTATGACATTTTTCTATCAAAATCTTGTATCACCACGGCACCTCAACCATACGGAATATTTTCTTTTTCTAAAACAAGATTTGATTGCGTTGCTTAATTATTTTCCGAGAGAAATCAACAAAGAAATACCCGAGTAATCATTTATTGATACAAAATTAGCGAATGTATAAACTTTTTTTGGGTAGATAGACGTGTTGGAACAAAGGGTGTCTCACAAGTATACCACTTAAGTTTTGATGATAACAAAATTTTAAAAATTATCAATTGGATATGCTAAACATTTATTCAAGTGTACAGGACCATTATCAAAGTTTTATTTACAAAAGGTTCTAATTGAATAAATTAAAGAGCAAAGGAAATTTAGACTGAAGCTTGAAGAACATCTGTCTGAAAGCGCTCCTGGAAAATCAGAGTCAGAATGCGTCTGAAGAAAGAGCTTCTGAAGATAACGTCATCAGAAGCAAGTTCATCAGAGGCAGACTCATCAGAAGCAAATGGTATCCAGAAGCAAAGATTCTTCAGACACTGGAAAGCGTTGTCAAAGGCAATGTACGAAAAGTACAACCACTATGCCTACGTTTGTCCCTGCAACCACCAACTCTGCACAGTGTCCTCTATACACGACAAGAATAACAGTAACTGTAGCAGAAACTTTTCCATATTTGATGGAATGTATTTGAATTTGATTTCATTGTACAAGCCTCAAATCAAGCAAAGAATCAAAGGTGTCAAATCAGCTTCGGTAAAGAAAAAGTGATGAGCTGGCAGTTTTCCAACGTCTCTCAAACTCTCTATAAATAGAGATGAAGACATGAAGAAATATACAACAATATACATACACGCGAATTGAGTTCTCCTCTCACATTCCAAGTCGCAAACACTGCTCATCAACAACTTAGATAATTCTTACAAAAGCTCACATTTTAGAATTTCTAAGTATCTAAGAAAACAGAGTCCGTTCTGTTTCGTTTTGTATTGTGAATACCTCTGATAGTATATCAAGTATTCAAAACTCTTTTCAATTCTTTGTAATTGTTTTTAAAGTCTCTTGCTTGTGTGCTTGAGCATCTGAAGTCTCTTTCTTGTGTGATTGAGCAAAGGAAGTCTCTTACTTGTGTGTTTGAGCAACTTGTAATTTGATATTACATTTTAGTGAAACTCTCCTTGGAAGTGCAAGGGGGACAAGACTACTTCCGGTTTGTGGAAGGAACCTGTATAAAATTGCTTGTGTCTTGTTTCTTTCTTGCATCTATTCTTTATTCCGCTGCTAAGACTCTGAACTCTGATCAGACTCTACCAGAGTTCGAACCCCGGTCATGACATTTGGCCTAACAATTTCGGTATTTTGCCAGTTGAGCTAGGACTACCAACTTATATTAAAGTAATAAAATAACTCGTATTCAAATGGACTGTGTCAATTTCTAGTTAGCAATGACATTAACATTAAGATGTGATTAAATGAGGAGTTGCTTTAGGCAAATCAGTTTTGGTTGCAATTAGAAATAAATTACTTAAAGTAAACTTGGTTTTAGAAATATAATGGGAGAAATGATTAGGTCATTTGATTCATATGTTCATCACTCATTAATTTCCTCACTCTTAACTTTACAAATGCTACATAGTCTAAGACAATTAACAAATTAGCTCGGGTCAATCCTTTGACTCAGAGCCCTTTTATCCGATTATAATTCCCTAATTCTTCAAGTGAACCTATAATCGTCAAAGGTTTTCAATACGTTAGTTCAAAAGTCACAACCTAACAACATTCCATTCTTAGATTGTCTGTAAAGTTGAACAATATAAATGTGTCTGACCTACACGCTGGTGTCAACAGTCATATACACTATAGAATCAGTTATATTAGGTCATAATCATAAAAGCATTAAGAATAATTCATACTGAATAAACTAGAATGGTATTCATAAAGATCAAGAGTTATAGGTTACATTGTCATGGCTAAAACATAATCATCTAGTGACATAATCTCAAAGTATTTAGCTACTCATGGCTAGAGCACAAATAACTAATACAAAAGTAAGATTCATTACATGAATTTGATAATCGACTATGAGTTTTGACGGTCTCCCACCTTGGCTCCAAATCTCCAGCTCCAAAAGACAGTTTCTTTCTCCAAAATTTTGAACCCTTGCTTCAGAACATAACTTGGCTTTTAAAGAAAAAAGTCTGAGTCACGCCAGAGTCGTAGCACGGTAGCTCATTAATTTTAAATCCCCATCAGACGCGCCATCCAAATTGTAGCACAATGGACTTCCATCGCAACATGATTTTTTACGTAGCAAAATGTCTCAAAACTGCTCAAAAATTACAGTACGATCCCTGATATCGTAGCACGTAACCCCTTTTGCTCCAACACCTAAAAATTGTCCTTTTGTAGCTACTAAATCCTACAGAATCACCTAAACTCAACTGAAATTACACAAAACCTATGACAAAAGTGATATATAAACCGAAACTAATGCGTTGTTATATATGTTATACTTTGCAAAATCATGTGATAACATTGCTTGGTTTAGGAATTGTTTTTCAAAAATAGCTGGACATTGATGCCTATGAATTATGATATTTTTCTATCAAAATCTTCTATCACCACGGCACCACAACCATACGGAATATTTTCTTTTTCTAAAACAAGATTTGAGTGCGTTGCTTAATTATTTCCCGAGAGAAATCAACAAAGAAATACCCCCGAGTAATTATTTATTAAAAGTTTAATTGTGGTGGGTCGACGGTTCAAAACTGTTTTGTACACACAACCAATCAAAACATTATAAATTGTCATGTTTGGTCCACGTTAACTAAAAACATTAATTGATGTGGCGATTTAGAATTTTTTGATTGATTGTGTGTGCAAAACAGTTTTAGACTGTCGACCCACCACAGTTAAACTCATTTATTAAACCAATAGTTTAAGTTGTAACTTCCATAAAATATAAAAAATAGTGTAAGTCTTAGGGAGAAAAAAAAATCAATATTGTGTTTGACCACTGCGCTTGCGGCTTGTCCTATCCAATGAATTAAAGTAGACTATTACTTTTCCCACCCTATGACCTTTTCATGCGCCCTGCAAAAATTATTGAGGCAAAATCCCTAATTAATTTTAAAGATAATAAACCTTTATGATTAAAGAATTAATGAACTTTGATTAATTTTTTGGTATTTAACTTGTGCTCTTGAGTGTTTAAACTAAGACAGGAACAAGGCTTGAATCATACCAAGATACAAAGAAATCAAATGACATTTGAATTCATGAACTAATTTTGTGGTCAAAAAGTTAGTTCAGAATGTTGTTCAGAAAGTTGATCAGAATGTTCATACAGAGTTCAGAAGGTTGTTCTTATACAAACCCAGAATCTAAAGAACATGCAAGGCACACGTGACAAGAATATATGTCCAGGAAAGTACAGTTGCATGGATCAATCAAGCAATAAAGACATTCACAAGGTTAATGTCAAAAAAGATACTTAATGTTCATTTAAGACTATGAACATTGAAGTACTAGGAATATTCCAAGATGGAATATGATCGTAGATATTACAATTACTACTCTTCATTGTTGTTTCACTTACAAATCATCCTAAGTGAAACAAATGGAACATTCTGATGGTCAAAATGTTCAGCTCAGCTCATGCTTCACTTTATGAATAGTAAAGTGGTTGAAAAGCAAAAAGCAAAAACAAAAAGGAAATTTTCTCTCACTCAATCAGAGTTAGACGCGTATGGGATTCGGTACTGCTCAGGTATTAGAAAATCTCTTGAAGCATGGGCATGAAGATGCAGAATCCACTGTATCTCTCCTACACAACTCCCAAGGCAAATCAGGAAAGGTATTATCCAGCAACATTCTGATGTATGTGGAAAAGCCACTGCTTATGGAGATTACCCAGAAACTCATATGAAACACATATGATGAACCCATAAATTCATATGACATTCATACATGATGAACCTATATGAAGAACTTGATGAACCCAGATGAAGATCATCAAGAACACAACAACATTTTGAAGTTCATCCTGAAGAACACAACAACATTCTGAAATTCAGAATGTTTACCCATAATTTCAAGTAAAAGTTTGTGGGGCCCATGATATAGCAGCCCATTTTTCACTAGATTTATTTTTAATTATTTTTTGTCATGTGTTTGTGTTAGGGATGTCAATGGGTATCCGTGGGTACGGGTAGTATGATATCTGTGCGGGTATCTTTATCGGGTAATCCACGGGTATTTAGATACCCACGAATATCCGCGGGTACCCATGGATTTTTGATATTTTTTAGAAAGAAAAATTCAACTTTTAATTACCTACAAAATTCAACTTTTAAAATCCATACATAACATATTCCATTCAAATTTCATAATCCATACCATAATCCAAAAATCAGGACTCTTACATAATCCCAAGCAAAGTCATCATACCATAATAGATATGATTCTTACATAATCCATACAAATTCTTGGAGTAAAATAAAAGATAAAAACATCCAAAATCCAAATAAACATCCAAAAAGCATAAAAATCTCCAAATAAAAGCTAGAAAAGCCTAAAATCCAAATGAACATCCACAATTCCATATGCTTTCTAAGCTTCAATAACTTCACTTCCCACTTCCTGAAATAAAAGCATAAAAACCTCCAAATAAAAATCCAAATAAATCAACATAACAATGATATTTGAAATAAAATCTTGTAACATTCACCGGTTATGTCAATGTCGCCATCCATATCTTCCAGGATTGAGTTAATTTCAATGTTCTCAAACTTTGATTTTGTAGAACCTAGAAAAGAAACAGAAAAAGTCAAATAATAATCAGTATCAATTAACAAATAAACAATATAAGCATGAAATTAAGAAAAGTGGAAGAATAACTAGTTAATTAACATGAAATAATCTGTATCAATTAACAAATAAACAATATAAGCATGAAATAATCTGTGTCAATTAACATTGATATAAAAATAAAAAACTTTATAGAATTGATTACGTTTGACATCACTCCATAGCCAATCTTGGACACACATCAATGCCTCTAAAGTTAGATGGACACAATTTACTACGATGAGTAAGAATCCGACCACTAGTGCTAAATGAAGACTCTGAAGCAACAGTTGAAATAGGAATCGCTAAGAAATCTCTCGCAATCTTTTGCATGATTGGATATTTTAATCCATTTGCCTTCCACCAACCTAAGATGTCAAAATTTTCATCATCCAGTAACCTTTCCTCCTCTATGTAGAGGTCAAATTCTAACCTACTAGATGCAACACTTGGTTTTACGCTAACATGTTTGGCAAAATTAGCCTTCCAAGCTTCTTTTTTTTTCCAACAACAATCACTTCTGATATATTTTCATTTTGACTTAAAGATAAAGAAACAATCTCCTTCCCCCTCTGCTTCTCCTTCATTTTTGAATCATAGTCAGTTACCATATCTCGAAAAAAAAAGATTAAATCTTCTCAATTTCACTGTCAGATCCTTCTCCATAAATTTGAGGATAAAAGTAATCCAACAGTTCAATTTTGTACCTTGGATCCAACACAATGCCTACTGCCATCACTCCATTTACCACATTCCAGTACTTGTTAAACTTAGAAAGCATACTTGTAGCCATCTTTTTAAGGAGATGGCTAGCAGAAGAATCTGACCATCCAATCAAAGCCAATTTCATTTCACATACTTTGGGAAAATAAACATTTGCAGTTGGATACATGGTACCAGAAAACAATTGTGTGACTTCATAAAAAACTTCCAAATGCTTACAAATTTCCTTTGCTTCCATCCATTCATTTTCACTCGCACGATTATGTATTCACTATATCGTTTTGCCAAGCGATCAAAAACATCTTTATATTGTATGGCAACATTAAGCATTAAGAAGGTAGAGTTCCACCTAGTCTTGCAATCTTGAACAAGTTTTTTTATCATAAGATATGTTCACTTGAGCACATGTCTCTATGAACTTCTCCTCTCTTTTCGGTGTTGCTTTCCAATAGCCAACACTTAATCTAATATTTTCAATGACAGCAGCGATTGTGGACAAGCCCTCTTTCACAATTAAATTCACTATGTGAGCTGAGCAGCGCATGTGGAACAATTTACTACCCAATATAAGTGACCTAGGTGTAATCTTATTCAAAATGCGTTCAATCATAGCATCATTCGTAGAGCAATTATCAAGAGTTATTGTGGACACATTTCTATCAAGATTCCAATATGTCGCGTCATTTTTTAGAGATCAAAGCTATTTAGTTAGCGTCGACTCACTATTTTTATTCATCACTTGAACTTTTAATTTTAAAAGAAATGGGAAAAAGTTCAAATAACCATTATTGAGATTTAGGGTTCGAGGGTTAGTTTCATAAAGGGAAGGTATTAGCACCCTTTTTGTTCGTAGTACTCTACAAGAACCTTTTTATTTTATTTACTTTTCGTGCTATAACTTACTTTTTTTTAGAAGGAAAGTGGTGATCAAAAGAAACAGAAATTTGTTTTTTTACATTATTTATTGATTTGAACATGCAATGTTTTAAATATAGAGGAAAAAAGGTTTTTTTATTACTGTGCTTGACAAGAGTTTCATCTTGCTCCTACGTATCTCAAGGTGCGATGGAGAAATCAAAGTTACGTAGTTCTAGGGTAGAAAATCTTTGTGTTGATTGATTTTGTTGGGTATTTGTATTGGCTGCTTTATTGCTAAAACAAATATCCATGTTTGTGTAGTTGGATACTATGTTCCAACATGGTTTAGCCATCCATATGAGATGTTGGACAGAATGTTTCAACATCCTAACACGGTTCAGTGTGTCTCAGTTCATGCCTATTTGTACGCGCGTCTTATCTTTAAAAGGAAATAACTTTTCCTTAACTTGATAACCAAGCAACGTACATATCTGTACATAATCAAATTGGTTTTATTCCCAAAAGAGCAAGAATATTTAAGGGAATATTTGAAGATGTTTTGGATGTTCCTAAAGATGCTCCTACATATTAGGACTTTCCATAATTGTCTATGATTCTGTTTTGTAGATCAGATCGACCTGCAATTTTTTACTGAAGCCCAACAAGGTTTGTTAGCCCATATTGCTTCAGTATAAAAGGAATACTTCAAGACCTAATTATTCATTCAAGCCCCCACACTAAAAATTTTAGATTTTTAGGGTTTTGAGTCTTTGTGTGTTCTACTCTTGTATCGTTTTAATGCAAGTTTAGTTCTGATTATTTTTGAGACTTTCTTGTATCGTTTGTAATACATGTTAAGGACCTAGATCGAGTTGTAAACTCATGTGTACTACACCAAAGTTGTGAAACAAGGTGTTAGTTGTTTTTGTTTGAAGGTAACTTCATCTTTCTGTTTGTTTGTTTTTGGTCTGATAGGTCACATAGGTTGTGACTGACCATAGGATAGTGAGATGGGATCTCAGATCTAGGAGTTCCTAGGTTGAAGTCTATACGGGTAGGTCCTAGGTCTTTAGCGTAAACGAGGAGTTTGCTGAGAGCTATAGAATAAGGACTACACTAGTGGATTTCCTTCCTGGCTTGGTAGCCTCCAGAGTAGGTGTGTTGTCACCGAACTGGGTCAACAAACACATTGTGTTATTTACTTTCTTGCTTTTATTTTGTTGTTTTGTTTATGTTCACTGCTAGCACGATGTTCGAACATTAAACGGAACATCTGCTTTCTATGCATCTGGAATTGAAACATCACATAGAACAACTTCTAACTAATGCGCTAAAAATTCAACATCTATTATATTTGCCTTGATCTGTTTGTTTTCTGCTAGCTCGTTGTTAAAACATCTTACTCGACATTTTGTTCCCATATGATGTTGAAAGATCGTATAAAATATATGAAAGCTAGCCTGCCGGAATTTCAATTGGCATCAGAGCAGGCACCCTACCTGCTACTGGGTAAGATCCAGAGACGATACTTTCTGGCTTATGAACAAGGAATGAGGTATTTGAGAGGGAGCATTATTTTTAACTAGTCTGATGATGTTATGATGCTAGTTTATTGATATATGGATGGATGTGAGTATGTGTGTTCTGATGAACTAATGTCTTACCAGATGTTCTGAAACACCTGATGTGCGAGTTTATTTCTCTGGTTATTTTATGTGGGAGTTTATTTTGCCCTTGGTTTTTCTGTGAGGCTGGGTTTTATCTTTATTGTGTTGTGTATGCCCTGATGTGTATATGCATGAAGAATTTTCGTTGGCATATTTTTTTTGGCTAAAAAGGGGGAGTAATGGTATGCCAATATTCTGTATTGCATGTATGTGTGCTGCAACTATTCTGTTTCTGTTTCATGTGGATGTTGTCCATGATGTTGCAACATCTTGATGCCTATTATAGGAGTTTGTGTTGATTCTTAGTATTATTAAATTGTGCATGTTCCCTGCTGATGTTCTGATGAATGTTAGAACATGCTTGTGTGACTTCTGAAGTCTGTTTGATGGTCATTCTCTGAAGAATTATCTGACCATGCCCTGAAGGTTCTCTTTCTATGCATTAGGAGTTTTTGTAGTTTTCAATTTCTTCTATATGCATGTATTCAGGGGGAGTAGTGGAGCATTATTGTTAGTAGTCACTCATATGTTGCTATATTGAGGGGGAGTGATACTAGGATGTGTGCTTGAAAATGTTCAAGTTGTCTAACATATGTGGAATAGAATGTGTCAAACATCTAACTGTCAGCTTTATGTAGGTATGGGAAATTTATTTTTTCCCTTGCTGATATGTGTGGCAGGTACTCCTGTCTGATGTTATGATGGATGTTGGAACATCCTATCTTGTGTGGGATTTTATTTTTCACTTTTTGTAGCATAGGAATTTATTTTTCCTCTACTCTTGCGAGATTGTGCTAAAATCTGATCCGCTGCTGCATGTCTCTAATAAGTGTAATACCTCAGCTGAAGTTTTTAATGAAGATTATGTGAGGTATTATTATATGCACACTTCTTAAATATATATAGTGATACTGTCATGCTATTTTTTCTTCTTGAATATGTGTTTGTGATGACTTGAGGAAGAGTATCTAAGTTATCCCTTTAGGTTGTGTGTGCTAGTTGTTTCTTTATACGTATGTGATCATGCTCTTGGAGATTGGCCTTAATTTGTTTTCGCTAAAAATTTGCCAAAAAGGGAGATTGTTGGGTATTTGTATTGGCTGCATTATTGCTAAAAACAAATATCCATGTTTGTGTAGTTGGATACTATGTTCCAACATGGTTTAGGCATCCATATGAGATGTTGGAAAAAAATGTTTCAACATCCTGGCACGGTTCAGTGTGCCTAAGTTCATGCCTATTTGTACGTGCGTCTTATTTTTAAAAGGAAACAACTTTTCCTTAACTTGATGACCAGGCAACGTACATATCTGTACAAAATCAGTTCAGTTTTATTCCCAAAAGAGCAAGAATATTTAAGGAAATATTTGAAGATGTTTTGGACGTTCCTAAAGATGCTCCTACATATTAGGACTTTCCATAATTGTCTATGATTCTGTTTTGTAGATCAGATTGATCTGCAATTTGTTACTGAAGCCCAATAAGGTTTGTTAGCCCAAATTACTTTAGTATAAAAGCAAGACTTCAAGACCTAATTATTCATTCAAGTCGCCACACTAAAAAGTTTAGATTTTTAGGGTTTTGAGTCTTTGTGTGTTCCACTCTTGTATCGTTTTTATGCAAGTTTAGTTATGATTATTTGTGAGCCTTTCTTGTATCGTTTGTGATACGAGTTGTAAACTCATGTGTACTACACCAAAATTGTGAAACAAGGTGTTAGTTGTTTTTGTTTGAAGGTAACTTCATCTTTGTGTTTGTTTTTTTTTGGTCTGATAGGTCACATAGGCTGTGACTGACCATAGGATAGTGAGATGGGATCTCAGATCCAGGAGTTCCTAGGTTGAAGTCTATACGGGTAGGTCCTAGGTCTTTAGCGTAAACGAGGAGTTTGCTGAGAGCTATAGAATAAGGACTACACTAGTGGATTTCCTTCCTGGCTTGGTAGCCTCCAGAGTAGGTGTGTTGTCACCGAACTGGGTCAACAAACACATTGTGTTATTTACTTTCTTGCTTTTATTTTGTTGTTTTGTTTATGTTCACTGCTACCATGATGTTCGAACATTAAACGGAACATCTGCTTTCTGTGATCTGGAATTGAAACATCACATAGAACAACTTCTAACTAATGCGCTAAAAATTCAACATCTATTATATTTGCCTTGATCTGTTTGTTTTCTGCTAGCTCGTTGTTAAAACATCTTACTCGACATTTTGTTCACATATGATTTTGAAAGATCGTATAAAATATATGAAAGCTAGCCTGCCGAAATTTCAATTGGTATCAGAGCAGGCACCCTACCTGCTACTGGGTAAGATCCAGAGAAGATACTTTCTGGCTTATGAACAAGGAACGAGGTATTTGAGAGGGAGCATTATTTTTAACTAGCCTGATGATGTTATGATGCTAGTTTATTGATATATGGATGGATGTGAGTATGTGTGTTCTTATGAACTAATGTCTTACCAGATGTTCTGAAACTCCTGATGTGAAAGTTTATTTCTCTGGTTATTTTATGTGGGAGTTTATTTGGCCTTGGTTTTTCTGTGAAGCTGGGTTTTATCTTTATTCTGCTGTGTATGCCCTAATGTGTATATGCATGAAGAGTTTCTGTTGGCATTTTTTTTTTGGCTAAAAAGGGGGAGTAATGGTATGCCAATATTCTGTATTGCATGTATGTGTGCTGCAACTATTTCTGTTTCTGTTTCATGTGGATGTTATCCATGATGTTGCAACATCTTGATGCCTATTATAGGAGTTTGTGTTGATTCTCAGTATTATTAAATTGTGCATGTTCCCTGCTGATGTTCTGATGAATGTTAGAACATGCTTGTGTGACTTCTGAAGTCTGTTTGATGGTCATTCTCTGAAGAATTATCTGACCATGCCCTGAAGGTTCTCTTTCTATGCATTAGGAGTTTTTGTAGTTTTCAATTTCTTCTATATGCATGTATTCAGGGGGAGTAGTGGAGCATTATTGTTAGTAGTCACTCATATGTTGCTATATTGAGGGGGAGTGATACTAGGATGTGTGCTTGAAAATGTTCAAGTTGTCTAACATATGTGGAATAGAATGTGTCAAACATCTAACTGTCAGCTTTATGTAGGTATGGGAAATTTATTTTTTCCCTTGCTGATATGTGTGGCAGGTACTCCTGTTTGATGTTATGAAGGATGTTGGAACATCCTATCTTGTGTGGGAATTTATTTTTCCCTTTTTGTAGCATAGGAATTTATTTTTCCTCTGCTCTTGCGAGATTGTGCTAAAATCTGATCCGCTGCTGCATGTCTCTAATAAGTGTAATACCTCAGCTGAAGTTTTTATTGAAGATTATGTGAGGTATTGTTTTATGCACACTTCTGAAATTTCTTTAGTGGCACTGTCTGTAACACCCTGTTTTCCCAACATAAAAATTTCTTAAACAATTATCAGAGTAAGCAACACAACAACGGGATATTACATAAAAACTTAATCCGAAAACAGTCAATTAATAAATTAACTAAATAACTTCAAAACTTTGCAACGGAAAAATACTTATAATTCATAAACGTTTGGCACGCAGGCCCCATAAAAGTATCTCGAAAGAGTTAGTTCCATTATTGCAAAATATCATAAAGATTCACGTAAAAGAATGAAGCATGTGTATACTACAACCCCATCCCGTTACGTATCAGAGCGACCTAGAAGACACAGTGAGATAAGGCCACTCACGAAGCAACTGCACACTAAGCACGATCACCTGCACTTGCCCACAAGGCGGCAATTCCAGCAGAAGGGGTGATAATTCATAACAAAATAATACTAATCAACATAATACGGAATAACAATTAACATCAAAACATTAATAGCATTCTTGCATCACTTAATAACATATAGCACGTAATCACATAATCAATTTCATATCATCTTTAAGCAAGTAGCGTAGACAAATAACACTTATCACTCAATCAAATATTCATTCTTTATCAACAACATGACATCATAAATATGACCATGTGACAATGCTCTTAGACTCCTTATATGCATGTGGTACCAAACTTCATCATAAGTATTAATATACTTTTAAACGTGCGGAGGACAAAGCTCCTAATAAACGTGCGGAGGACAAAGCTCCTATCATGGTGAGGACTAAGCTCAATGTATGCTATGCATGGACTCAACTCAAATAACATTTATCCTTAATCACCTTATCAACATGCATCCAAGAAATTGGAGCTAAACAACAACTTATCATTGCATATATAACATATACATATATCATAACGGTTCAGTTTAATAACATCAGCAACATAATACAAATCACAAGAACAGAATGATATCATCATATCAATTACATTTCAAGGCAATATAAACTTTGACATAACTGCATAAGGTATAATACTTAATTCATGCTCTACTACCATAACCCAACAATCCATACTTAGCAAGGTTCTGAACAGGACTCCCAGCATCACCACTAGGCCTAATTAACACTCAGGGAACACCTCCAAATCAAGTCATACGGAACAGATCACACAACCCTCACAACTTCCAAAGGCTGGTAGTGTTCGCGAGGCGAGTGGGTTAGCTCGCCGTGGCGAGCTGCCAGAAGCAACTCGCGAGGCGAAGGGAAGTGCTCGCTATGGCGAGCTGCCAGAAGCAACTCGCGAGGCGAAGATAAGTACTCGCCGTGGCGAGCGATGAGGCTCATCACTCGCGAGGCGAGGATCACTACTCGCCGTGGCGAGCGATGAATTTTCGCTACGGCCAGAACTGCTAAACTCTCAAAATCTCACAAATTCTCATGGTTCTAAGCCTGCTATTGATTCCAGAATTCATCCTAAGCATATTCTAAGGTCTAGGAACACTTTCTACATCAATTAAACCTATTCCAACCGTTAATCCATCAATTTATAAGGTTTTGACCTAGTTTTCACCTTTTCTCAATCAATCCTAATCCTTGTTAATTGCTTTCAGAATTATGCTAATCAATATCACTTAATCATGAATCTCACCCTTACCTGAATTGCAGCAGAAAATCGCAGGTTTCCTTCTCTTCTCCTCTCACGCGTGCGTGCGTTTCTTTCTTTCCGTTTCCTAAGTCTGATACGTTACTGACTGCCTAACCCTAGTTTTCGTTATTTATACTGCCAACAAATCTTATCTTATTTACTCTTTCTCCCACATAACTCTCTAAAATCCAAAACTAACCCATAACTAAATATTTTATTTTCTTTTCAAATCTTATTTTATTTAACAATAAAATAAGTCTCTTAACCTTATCCTTAGCATTATATCTTAACACCAAATCATCCAAAATATGTCAAAACATATCAAAACATATCAAAACATATCAAAACATATCAAAACACTTATATATTATATAAATATAATATAATCACCTAAACTCGATTTAATTAAATACTAAAACGAACGTGGGCGTTACACTGTCATGCTATTTTTTCTTCTTGAATATGTGTTCGTGATGACTTGAGGAAGAGTATCTAAGGTATCCGTTTAGGTTGTGTGTGCTAGTTGTTTCTTCATACGTATGTGTTCATGCTCTTGGAGAAATGGTTGTCTTATGTATCCCTCTGTTTGTTAAGAAGATTGGCCTTAATTTGTCTTCGCTAAAAATTTGCCAAAAGGGGAGATTGTTGGGTATTTGTATTGGTTGCATTATTGCTAAAACAAATATCCATGTTTGTGTAGTTGGATACTATGTTCCAACATGATTTAGGCATCCATATGAGATGTTGGACAAAATGTTTCAACATCCTGGCACGGTTCAGTGTGCCTAAGTTCATGACTATTTGTACGCGCATCTTATCTTTGAAAGGAAACAACTTTTCCTTAACTTGATGACCACGCAACGTACATATCTATACAGAATCAGTTTGGTTTTATTCCCAAAAGAACAAGAATATTTAAGGGAATATTTGAAGATGTTTTGGACGTTCCTAAAGATGCTCCTACATATTAGGACTTTCCATAATTGTCTCTGATTCTGTTTTGTAGATTAGATCGATTTGCAATTTATTGCTGAAGCCCAATAAGGTTTGTTAGCCCATATTGCTTCAGTGTAAAAGGAAGACTTCAAGACCTAATTATTCATTCAACCCGCCGCACTAAAAAGTTTAGATTTTTAGGGTTTTGAGTCTATGTGTGTTCTACTCTTGTATCGATTTGATGCAAGTTTAGTTATGATTATTTGTGAGCCTTTCTTGTATCGTTTGTGATACATGTTAAGGACCTAGATCTAGTTGTAAACTCATGTGTACTACACCAAAGTTGTGAAACAAGGTGTTAGTTGTTTTTGTTTGAAGTTAACTTCATCTTTGTGTTTGTTTGTTTTTGGTCTGATAGGTCACAGAGGCTGTGACTGACCATAGGATAGTGAGATGGGATCTCAGATCTATGAGTCCTAGGTTGAAGTCTATACGGGTAGGTCCTAGGTCTTTAGCGTAAACGAGGAGTTTGCTGAGAGCTATAGAATAAGGACTACACTAGTGGATTTCCTTCCTGGCTTGGTGGCCTCCAGAGTAGGTGTGTTGTCACCGAATTGGGTCAACAAACACATTGTGTTATTTACTTTCTTGGTTTTATTTTTCTGTTTTGTTTATGTTTACTGCTAGCACGATGTTGGAACATTAAACGAAACATCGGCTTTCTGTGGATCTGGAAATGAAACATCACATAGAACAACTTCTAACTAATGCGCTAAAAATTCAACATCTGTTATATTTGCCTTGATATGTGTGTTTTCTGGTAGCTCGATGTTAAAACATCTTACTTGACATTCTGCTCACATCTGATGTTAAAACATCGTATAAAACATATGAAAGCTAGCCTGCTGGAATTTTAGATTTTATTTATGAAAATGATTTTGTCGTGCTTGGGCAGAAAGTTTGCTTAAAAAATGGGGTGGACTCGCACTTGGGTGATGACATCCGTTTGAGAAAACATTAAACTCACGTGGGCGTGAAAAGAAGATTTGCTTAAAAAAGGACGGACTCACACTTGGGCAATGATATCCGTTTGAGAAAAAATTAAACGCATTTAGGCGTGAAAAGAATATTTGCTCAAAAAAAGGACGGACTCGCACTTGGGCAATGGTATCCGTTTGAGAAAAATTAAACGCACGTGGGCGTGAAAAGAAGATTTGCTTAAAAAAGGACGGACTCGCACTTGGGCGATGGTATCCATTTGAGAAAAAAATAAACGCACATGGGCATGAAAATAAGGTTTTTTTTGGTTAATGTTAGTCGAACAAATAAATAGTATTTGATATCTATAGGACTAGAATACTCTGGAGAATGATTATATAAGCAGAATGAGAAAAATTATGTTAAGTTTAATTATAAAGTTATTTTAATACGGACCAGAGTATTCTGGATAAATATAAAGATAAAATAGTATGCCAATATCACTAATAAATTTTGTACCAGAGAACTCTGGATTATTTGATTTATTAATTATGACCAGATTATTCTGGAGAGTGATTAAACTTAATTGCAAGATATTATTAAGATTTGATTAGGAGCAGAGCACTCTGGATTAATTTAATTAATAAGGACCATATTGTTTTGGAGAATAATTAAATTAAACAACAATATAATATTAAAAGTTAGTCTAGGACCAAAGCACTCTGGATTAAGATGTGTGTATTTAGTGTAAAAATAAATGAAGAGAGAGAGAGAGAGAGAGAGAGAGAGAGAGAGGGAGAGAGGGCAAATAGGAAAGGAAGAAGAGAAAAGGAGAAGAAGAAAGAGGAAAGAGGAAAATGGAAGATGATATACCTTTGTGGGGAGAATAGGAGAAAGAAAAAAAAAAGGTTGTTTTGTTTTTGATAGTGATAGTGTTTTTTTTGTGTGTGTTGATTTATGGTGGTTTTATGTTGATTTGTAGTGATGATTGTGTGATTTTTTTTGGTTTTAATGGTGGTTTATGTGGTGGTTTTTTGTGGTTTTATTGGTGGTTTAAGTGGTGGTTTTAATGGTGGTTTGAGTGGGGGTTGTGTTGTTGATGATGAAGAAGAGAAAAATGCTAAGAATAAAAAAATTGTAGTGTTGTGTGTTGCTGGTTTTTTTTTCTCCCCATCTAAAGCTTCTTGATTTTTTCTCTCCCCCCCACTTTCTCTCCAAAAACTCCCTTTAAGCCAAAATTGTAGCTTGGAGATCAAGCTTGAAGTAAATGGAAGAAAGTTTGCATGTGATGTCATCTTGGTGATGTCATCTTGATGATGTCACTTTGATGCTGTCATTTTATTTTATTTGTTGTATGACCAGAACGTTCTGGTATACGCTTCAGATCATTCTTGACAAAATTTCATTTTGTGTTTAATTAGTTTAAAATAAAATAAAAAATAAAAAAGACAAGATAAAAAATGAATAATAATAATAATAATAAATAATAAAAAGGACTAAAATAAAATGACTTAAAAAGGTGGACAAAAAACGAACCAAAAATGAGGTATTTTAAAATACCTCTGCCAAATTTTTCTAAAAGAGGCAAAAAATATTCCGGGCCAAAAGACAAATGAAATGGGATCTTAGGTCAAAAATTGGGGTATGACAGATGCCCCTATTTAAGTTTCTTCGTGTGGAGACTTGAAGGTGAAATCTTTGATTCAACGGGCCGAAGAGACTTAAATATAGAGTACACCATTTTTTTACCCTAAGATATCGAGAGTGCTTGTGATGTAAGTATGAATGCAGAACGACAAAGGTAGTTTGACTGGGAAAGAAACAATAGAAGGATATCCAAGTTTGTTGAAGAAAGGGATCTCTGATAGGGGATAGTGTAGTTTCATTGGGGAAAATGATTGTTTACTATCGTATTGGTTTGGAATGATAGCTTGATGAAGACAAAATTTCTTAGTGACGTCTCTCGACTAGACACACCGAGGATGCCACCTGTGAGAAGATAAAAAGCGATTATAAGCCGTTCATTTGTTAGAACCTGCTACTTTGCATATGATAGAGGCAGATGGTGGATGCCAGCTGTTCGTCGATCGGTTTGAAACATGTCACTTGGCATATAATAAAAGGATGGATGCAAGTTTCTCATTGGTTGGAACTTGTCACTTGTCATAAGGTAAAAGGTAGATACAAGTCGTTCGTTTGTTAGAACTTGTTACTTGACATAATGTAAAGGTAGATGTAAATTGTTCATTTGTTAAAACTTGCTAATTGACATATGGTAATGGTAAAAGGAAAACTTAAGATGTTCGTTTGTTAGAACTCGTTGGCTTGACACATAGTAAAGGGTAATAGGAAAATATAAGATGTTCATTTGTTAGAACTTGCTATTTGACATGGTAAGATTTAAAATGGAAATGCCAATTGTTCATTGGTTAGAACTTGTCACTTGGCATAAGGTAAAAGGTGAATGCATGTTGTTTGTTGGTTGGAACATGGCACTTGACATATGAGAATGGTGAAAGCAAAGTTGTTTGTTGGTTAGAATATGGCACTTGAAATGATGTTTGAGGTAAATGCAAGTTGTTCGTTGGTTAGAACATGGCACTTGAAATGATGTTTGAGGTAGATGTAAGTTGTTCGTTGGTTAGAACTTTTTACTTGGCATACTTGACTAGTGACATCTCTTGACCAGACGCACTAGGGATGACACTTTTGATGGACATAGGGATTACAAGTCGTTCGTTTGTTAGAACTTGCCACTTGAAGTGATTGATTAGTGACATCGCTCGACCAGTCACACTGGGGATGACCATTTTGATGATGATTACAAGTTGTTCGTTCGTTATAACTTGGCGCTTGACATATGAAAATGGTGAATGCAAAGTGTTCATTGGTTAGAACTTGCTACTCAACATACTTGATTGGTGACACCTCTTGACCAGATACAATGGGGATGACACTTTTGAAAGTTGTTCGTTTGTTAGAACTTGCCACTTGAAATGATTGATTAGTGACATCTCTCGACCAGAGACACTGGGGATGACACTTTTGAGAATAAAATAAGTTCACCAATTGGCAAGTTCACCAAAAATTATCGAAGTAATAAAATAAGTTTGTATCCACGAGGACTAACAATTAGAAAGCGTTATTAGTTTTAAGATGTGTAAAGGTTATTTTGTTTGCCACTAGGCAGTAGATTTGTTTGCTTGCATAAAAATAAAGACTGAAAGTAAAGATTGGTTTTGAGAATAAGAGAGAGATGAGATCAGGTCTTTCGATCCATTTACTTAGGACCCTCTTCTCAAACTACAGCCCCTAATCCCTTAGGTGTTCTAATAATATCACTAACAAACAATTATCCATTCCTAGACTAACCCTGTTTATTAGAACAATACAATTCTATCTAAGTTGAACGCTATGGTCAATAGTCATTCATTCTAATTAAATCATGTTTATATGTGATCAGGATATAAAAAGCATTAAGAACAATTGAATTGAATAAAAACTAGATTGTCATTCACAATAAATAGAGTTTCACAGCAACATGTTTCAATTAAGGTTACAAAGAATCATCTTAGACCTAATCTCTAAGAGATTTAGCTACTCATAATTGAGTTTACAAATAGCATAATCAATGAAAGAATTAAAACATACATAAACTGGATTAGAGATGATGAAATCGCCCCTTTTGCAGTCTTCTGAGTGTCAAAATTGCACTTTTACTCTCCAAAATCGTAACCCTTGTTTCTGGAAATGACTTCTGTTTAAATAGAAAATATTTTCTGAGTGAAAAATCGTGTCGCGCCTGTTTACAATCACGTCACGATTTCCTTAAACCTAAAAATCCTTCAAGATCCTTCTTACCAATCGGAAGCGTGTCACGTTTTAAGCAGCTCAAAAACATGCCTCTCTACCAAGAAAATCGTGTCACGATGCCATCAAACGCGCCGCGTTGTGTTGCTTCAAGCTCCTTGGTTTTTTCTTGCTTTTTAACACCTCTAGACCCTTCTAGTTGCTTTAGAACTCTATCAAAATGTCAAAATAAGTCCATAAAATTACGTAATGAAAACATGTCATCACAAAACAATGCAAATACCATCGTGATTAATTAAACACCAGTACTACTAAATATTAGTAAACTCTTAGAATAGGAAATAGAACATAGTAGTACAAATATCTAAGTAACGATCTGCATATATAAATGAAAATAACAATGATAATGAAGAGATAAACAAGATGCTAGCCACATACATCAAAGGGGTAGGCAAAAGTGCTGAACGACCAACTGAGGAACTAAAAAACCAAGTAACTAGCCTAGGATACACACAGGACGTACAAGGCTAAACCAGAAGCATAAAACAACACCTAAATAACCAACTAGAAAAGCTAAGTCACATAGAAACAACACTTCTTTGTACCGCAATTGAAAAGCCAAAAACATAAACAACATTACTATAAAAGTTTTGTGAACGATTAATGGTGAACAAAGAAATAAACAACAAAACAGATTAAATCATTTCAAATCCATAAAACAATTAGAAAGCCCTAAAATTAGTTTATTCGTCTAAAATTAGAAAGCTCTAAATTCTAAAATCATAAACAAGTAATCATGTTAAAGAGAAGAAGAGAGAAAAAAAAGACGAAGGAGAAGATGAAAACCTGATCACAAAAGTAGAGGAGAGGAAGAGAAATTTGTAACGCTCTTGAGAGAAAGAAAAGAGAAAACCGAAGAGGCGTACAGTAAACTAGGGTTTTATTTTAGACACCACACTCTTATATATATACACATGGATATTTTAGTAATTTAGGTAATTTATTAACGGGCACAGATACCCGCAGGTACGGGTATCATCAAATCCGTGTCTGTGTCCATAAAGTAACAGGTAGTTAAATACCTGTTTATTATACCTGCGGGTACCCATTTGGCTACCTGTCCCGTGCCCATGACAGATTTTATCTGCGGATACCCGCAGGCACAGATTTTTTTGCCACTCCTAGTTTGTATGCGCTCGTATGTGATTAATTGCCTTTGTGTGTATTTTGGTTGAGATTATTAGAATTCGGAGTTAGAAGGGTATTTTAGTCTTTTTAGAATTAATGATATTCTGATCATTTGGTGGACAAGGGTAATTTAGTAATTTCACCATGAGAACTATTTTTAGCGTTTTTAGTGAGAACCTTATTTTACTAAGTTAACTAGTGGGTGGTGGTAATTTATTAAAAGTCGATGTTTGTTCGTTATTTTTACCGTAATTGAATAGAGACTTTGTGGATCAATTAATTAGAACCTTGAACCCATTAAGACTTTTAAGGGTTAAGCCCATTAGTGTCACCACTATTTAAGTCCTAGTCTTTGAAGAGAATTAGGGTTCACATTCATTTTATAACATTTTGACGGAGGTAGAGAGAGAAAGAGCTAGAGAGAGGGTTTTGAAGAGAGAAGATCTTGGTGAACAAGAAGAGGATAGAAACTCAAGGGATTGGAGCTAAAGTGAAGCACAAACTTAGATTTGTGAAGATTTAAGGTAAGGGGACTGGTTTTCATTCATAATCCGTTGTATTATCTCTTTTTCTTCTTAAACCCATAAGTGCTTATTCATGAAAAGTGATTAATTGTGAATTAATTGTTGAAAATTTGTGCTCTTAAATTGATGAAATGGTTGGCTATGTTAATTTGTTGATAATTAAGTTGTTGATGTCGAAATCACATACTTAAGTTGTATACATGTGAATACTTTGCGTTTTACTCAAAATTGGTGAAGTATGATGTTGTTGTTGTTGAATCCTTGATGAATTCATGTTCTATTGGTGTTGTTAGTGATATAAGATGTTGTTGTTGATGATTCATGCTATGGGTATTCATGATTGTGGGGTTTGTGGTGAAATTTGAATTGTTCTTGAGAGTTTTATGAAAAATAGGTGAATTTGTGATTTGCGTTGGAATGATGTTTTTGATTCAAGCTTTATATGGTTTTGAGTGTCTTTTTATGCCTATAAACGTTTGGACAAGCTTTGGGAACCAATTTGGGTGTTGGAGAATCAAAATTGGGGTTTTGGAGCGAAAATGGGGTTTTTTCCCGAGAGCATAGTTGTTGAGCACTGTCACAACTCGCCATGGCGAGTTGGAGGCGAGTTGCATAGTAACAACATCCCCTGTTTCGCGTTCTTGCGTCTTTTTTGCACATTTCTGTTTTAAATTGACTTTTGGTGTAAGCATGAAAGTTTTAGATAATTGAATTAGCTTTCTAGTGGCTTTGGTTTGACTGGAAAATGTTTTGTGGATTTTGAGTTATGTTAAAAACACTCCAAGTAGGTCTTGGAAGAATTTTTACGAAAATTTAGCACAATAGTTTCTAAGTCAACCCAAAACTTATGATTTGTTTCCAAACTTCAGATTTTGATTAGGAGTTCAATTAAGGTGTTTAAGAGTATTTAACCTATGATATGATGTATCAAACTTAGTTTTCTTTTGAAAATGAATTGGTTTTGCAAAATGATAAAGTGAGACGAACTTTGTGATTTTTACGATTTCGTCGTATTTGGCCATTGAAACGTATATGTATGCACAACTACACTCATATGTGATTAATGTGTATACATAGTTGAGGCAATTGAGTTTGTTTTCTTAGTTTGATTCAATTGCCATAGTTGTTTTAGAGCTGTGAAACGATAGACGAACTTTGTCGAAAATGGTCTTTAAGACTGGATTCCTTGCAAATATTTTGTGAATAATTTTATATGGTTGTATGAAGATGTATGAATGATTAATAGGTGTTGAATATGATGTTGTCATAGTATGATATACTTTTCTCCTTATTTGGATTATGAGAAATTGTATGAAGTTGTTGATTTACGGTGATGTTGTTGATCTTGATGTGATTATGCTAATTGTTAATTGTTGATGGTGAATTCATACATGCTTAATGTTAATATTTGATACGCTGATTGTATGTATTGAATTATGTTGTTGAATTCTTATGTGCAGTTTGATAGTTGTGGTGTTTGCATGCATGAAAGGTGTTTTGGTGTCGATTATGGTGGTGCTTGTTAATAATCATGATGATGTTTGTTGAATTATTATGGTGATGATGTTGGTGAATTATATATGTATATGTGCATATATGTTGTTGGTGAAATTTTCTTACATGCTATTGGTGACGATTTGATGGTGTAAGCATGTATTGAAAATTGTTGATGTTGATTGTTGACGATTGTGTGAACATATGCATTGTTGTTGTTGAGTCATATGTTCATGCATTCATTACTGATGGTGAAAGATTTTATATCCATGTTGGTGACGAATACTTTGTATTCAATTATACGGGTTGAAATATGATGTGCAGTTGGCATCATAGGGTGATGACCTCGGAGTTGACTTGATACTGCATGCATCTAGAAGAGTCTAGAACATTGCATGCATTTATTATTTGAAGAGTCGTGTCATAAGTGAATATGTGACTTGACGTATTGTGCTTTGTTATATTTGGTGAATGTTGTGATTATGTGATATTTGGCGAATTGTACACTTGGTGATATTTGGTGAATATGTGAAGATGTGTACTTGTCGATGTTTGTTGTTAATGGTGATACTTGTACATTTGATGATATTAATTGATGATGTTTATTTCGGTGAAAATAATGAAGTGTAATTTATATGAATGTGATTTTATGATCTTTTGGTGACGATGACATTCTTGTTGATACTTTGAAATGATGAATTGTATTTGTTGAGTTGATTAGGCTAAATGAAGAATAACGTGAGTAATATTTTCATTGATTGATGTTGATACATGATGAGCTTATGTTGATGACTTGATTAGAGAATTGAATATGCTTGCTATGCTATGTTAGAATTGTGATAGCATGATGTGTATGGAATGGGGGATAATATTCATGTGATGTTAGTATTCTAGGAGGGATGGTTATGTATATGTGTCATGCATGAAATCCTTGAATTATGTTTGCTTATGCTTGATTATGATTGATGTGAAGCTAACCCCCAGTGGTCGTTTGGTTGACCGCCTACTTATTTGTATGAATGGATAGACGGCGTGTAGGATTGATTTTCTTTTAGCTTGTTTGGTGAGTGCTCGAGGATAGCGGGAGCTACCTCCGTTGTTTGTTCTGTTTAGTGTCTTAGATAGGTTCTGATATAGGATGTTGTCATTTATGATTTCTGGATTTATCTTTATTGTTGAGATTTGCCCATATGCCAGGTTTTGAATATATATGCTCGTTGATGTATTTATGAGGTTGATCACATGTATACTTGAGGTGTATGCTATTTATCCGCTGCGATGTTTCTTGAAATTTTCATGCATGTTATTTTGAGGATTTATAGAAGACGTGACATCTATTTCTTGAATATTTGTTATATTCGCGTGTTTTATCGCTTTAATAGAAGTAGAGTGTTACAAGTTGATATCAGAGCCTGGTTAGTCTTTCCCGGACTAGAACTCGATGAAATTCCCTGTTTGTATGCGACATGTATGGAAGTACTGTCGGTACTTGTTGTGTTGTTCCGTTCTTTTAGGTGGGTTTGAGCATAGTGGGGGAGTAGCAGGTTGCTTCTAGTGTGTTGGTCTGACAAGGGAGGTATCTTTGTCTGTAGAGGCTCAGTTGGTTGTGGTTGGTGTTAAGGTTCATGTTGATTTTAAGTTGGATCTTGTTTGCTTCATTGAAGGAAAGTAGTGAGAAAGGAGTTGGCGATTTGCCGGTAGTGCAAGGGTTTGCTGAAGTGTTTCCAGACGACATTACCGACTTACCACTAGAGAGAGAAGTGGAGTTTGCAATTGACTTGGTGCCAGGAACGAGTCCTATTTCGATTGCATCGTATCAGATGTCTACATCAAAGTTGGGTGAATTGAAGAAGGAATTGGAAGAGTTGCTCGAGAATCAGTTCATTAAGCTGAGTGTTTTTCTGTGGGGTGCTCCAGTGTTGTTGGTTAAGAAGAAGGATGGTAGTATGAGGTTATGTGCGGATTATCGGCAATTGAACAAGGTGACTATCGAGAATCGGTATCCGCTCCCGAGGATCGATGATTTGATGGATCAGTTGGTTGGTGCAGAGGTGTTTAGTAAGATTGACTTGAGGTCAGGATATCACCAGATAAGAGTGAAGGCGGAAGATATATATAAAAACTGCATTTAGGACGAGGTATGGTCACTACGAATATTTTTTGATGCCATTTGGTGTGACTAATGTGCCGGGTGTCTTCATGGAGTATATGAATAGGATTTTCCATCCTTATTTGGATCAGTTTGTGGTGGTGTTTATATATGATATTTTGGTGTATTCGAAGTCAGAGAAAGAGCATGATGAGCATAAGTTATCGAAGTGTGAGTTTTGGTTGCGGGAAGTAAGTTTTCTTGGTCATGTGATTTCGAAAGGTGGCATTGCGGTGGATCCGTCGAAGGTTTATGTAGTGATGCAGTGGGAATCGCCTAAGTCTGTTTTTGAGATTATAAGTTTTCTTGGATTGGCAGGTTACTACCGGAGGTTCATTGAAGGATTCTCTAAGTTGGCGTTGCCATTGACGCAGTTGACTCGAAAAGGACAAGCGTATGTTTGGGATGCTAAGTCTGAGAAGAGTTTTGAAGAGTTGAAGAGTTGACAAAACTTCCAAGCCTGATTAATGCTTCTCAAGGAAGATTGATGCGTTGGAACTTCTTCAAACAACATATATATTCTCTTCTCCTATTTTAGGACCATGAACATTTGAAGAACGTAAGAGACTTCACGTGATCTGATTGTGCCAAACTCAGACAAATTTTATAGCGTACAAACACTTAGGGTGTGTTTGGATTGAGGGTTTAAGAGGGGAAGGGAGGGGAGGGTTCACTTTTCTTTTTAAAACTACGGACTATATAACATGTCTTTCTAAAATAAATTAAGTGTGATTGAAGTATTATATGATCGTTTATCATGTCAATATGTTAACTTTTTAAAAAACATTTCATAGTGTCCGTAATTTAAAAACGAAAAGTAAACCCTCCCCTCCCTTCCCCTCCTAAACCCTCCATCCAAACACACCCTTAGAGAAATTCTTACAAACTTTCGTCTTAGAATTTCATAAGTGTTAGAAGTCTTTTGAGCTTTAAGTTAGTTTACCACTCTCCAAATATAAGAGTGTAAACACCAATCAAATTTATTTGTAAACTCTAATTATAGAAGTACTCAAGGTGAAGCAAGGAAATGTTAGACTTGTATGTCTAAGTAAATGTAACCTTGTGTGATTATATTAAATGTTGAGCTTTAAGTTAGTTTACCACTCTCTAAGTATAAGAGTGTAAACACCAATCAAATTTATTTGTAAACTCTAATTATATAAGTATTCAAGGTGAAGCAAGGAAATATTAGACTTGTATGTCTGAGTAAATGTAATCTTGTGTAATTATAGTGAAAAATCTCTTGAAAGTGAAAGGAGAATAGACTAACCTCGGATTGTAGGGTGAACAATGATAATTTCTCTCTCTCTCTCTCTCTCTCTCTCTCTCTCTCTCTCTCTCTCTCTCTCTCTTTTCCTTTCTCTAATTTGTTAACAACTTAAAAGAATATTTTTCAGGAAAAATCCGACACAATTCAACCTCTCCTTTCTTGTGATTTTTTACCTTCAGTTGGTACCAGAGTGTCTGGTTTGTTAATTCAACACTTAATCGTGTAACAGATATAAGATCATGAGAAAATCATATCTACTTCCACCCATGATGTTCCTCCTCTAGGTGATTACAACAACTCACAATCTAATTCGAAATACTCTTGATCAAGCCTTCACTGGAGACACTGAGAAGTTTTTTTGGTGGAAAGGTGCATGATGCTATCGAAGACAGATTGTTTTGTTGTGCTTTCCATATCCTAAAAAAACAGTTACTTGTTATAATAGATAATGAGGAAAAGGAGGAATTTTTTATTTATATGGAGAGTGGTTAACGGTCAATAAAAAACATATCTCCTATTTATAACCGTTATTTAGAAAATTCCTATTTATAAACGTATTTAGACACGAACACCTAATTGTGGGTGAGATCTGTATAGTTTTTAAAACCACCTTGAACAAATTCTCTATTTTTAATAAAGTGGACCTCTGTGTATCATTATTCAATAAAATAATTTGTGTTAACTCTCAAGTTTAGGGTAA
The DNA here is from genome assembly GCA_958299785.1 of Medicago lupulina. NCBI lineage: Eukaryota > Viridiplantae > Streptophyta > Magnoliopsida > Fabales > Fabaceae > Medicago > Medicago lupulina. The sequence continues at coordinate 52,724,970 of OY283144.1, read as the reverse complement.
AGGTCTGGTTGTAATGATTTTCACGAGTTAAGTATAACCTGGAGTTCAATTACTTGGTTTATTCAAAAAAATAAGTTGTGTACTTTTTCAGTTGGACCAAAAACAATTTTTCACTATTTGACGTAACCATGAAATTAAGAATAATTTTGAAAATTTTGATCAAAATGGTTGTAAATTAAGATGAATAATTTACAACCATATGCATGTTTTCTGCTATGTTTTTGTTTTTAAGCGTACTTATGTTCTTGTTAAAAAAACAAAAGTGTACTTTTTTATTGACAAGACAAAAGTGTACTTACGTTGTGCTTTTTTGTTGTTTAATGTTTTTTTTAACAAATCAAAATGATTCATATTATGAAACCAACGATGAATCCTTCCGCATAAGGTGTGCAACGAAGGACCACCTATAAATATCTACAAAGTTAAGGTGCCAATAAGCATCACCAACCAAAACCAAAAATTACAACAGAGCACCCATACAAAGAGTGGGGTGTCTCCACCAATCGTGAAAAGAATAATCAAAAGCCACCTGTTTGGATTTCAGCCAAAGGAATCAATGAAGTTTAACTTTTTCAATAAGAGCAACAGGTGATGAGACAATATTTTTGAATACCTGGTTGTTCCTTTCCCTCCAAAGCACCCAAATAGTGGCAAACCAAATAATCCTGAAGAAAACCTGAGTAGAGAACGGCATACCCGCCATTTTAGTGAACTGAAGGAAATGATGTCGAAGCTCACCATCATGCACAAAAGAAATGCCAAACCAATTCAGAACAAGCACTCAAAGACCTGCTGACACTGTACAATGAAGGAATAGATGAGTTGCCGATTCAGTACAATCACAACCAACAGCACACAAGACGTCTGAAGAAGGAAGAACACTGTGAGGCATCAAGTTGTCTCTAGTTGGCAAGCGATTACGGAGGAGACGCCACACCAACAAAGACACCTTCGAGCGGACATGCCTATGCAAAACGTCATCAACAAGAGACTTGTCCACCATATCACCTGTAGTAGTAATAAAACGGTATGCTCCCCGAATTGTGTATCCAGGAATAGGATCGAGAGCCTACCGTCACGTGTCATGAACAGAGTCCTGCAAAACAATGTTATGTAATAATAAAGAGCACTCCCTCATAGACTCCTCTTCCCACGCAAACAAACGACGTCTCCACACCCAAGCCTCTCCATCGATTCCCCAACCGCGACCCTTCATCTCTCCCACCGAGCACTCCTTTTCCATCGCCAAATCAAAAAGGCGGGGAAACGTCAACCTCAACGACATGTCTCCAATCCACCTGTCATACCAAAACAAAGTATCCCGCCCATCTCCAACGACACGCCTAATGTTTTCCTCAAACCAATCCCCAACACCCTCACCCACCCCTTCACGAATATGACACAACGTCCTCCACCACACCGACGAGTCTCTACCTCCCTCCCTAATGCGCCCCCTACCTCACCATAGCGGGATTTCAACACACGGTACCACAAACCCCCTTTCTCCGTTAACATTCTCCAACACCACTTACCCAATAGAGAAACATTAAAGGCTCCCATCCTCCTAACCCCCAACCCCCCATCCTCCTTTGGTAAACAGATCGAGTCCCACTTAATCCAAGCTATTTTCCTATTAGCCTCACCCCCCCCCCCCCAAAAAAAAAAAATCTTTTAAAAATAGATTCAATAGAAGAAATTATACTTGTAGGGGCTTTGAAAAAGGAAAGAAAGTAAACCGGCAAAGAGGACAAGACAAACTTCAGAAGAACCAGACGGCCACCGTAAGAAAGAAATTTATTATTCCACGACGAGAGACGAGCCTCAATACGGTCCACAATAGGTTTCCGAAAACTCAACTTTCTCGAATCACCTCCAATCGGGAGACCCAAATAAACAAAAGGAATAATTCCTCGCCGACAATTCATCACTGACGCTGCCTTCATCAACCGAGAATCAGATATATTCACACCTATCAGCATACCTTTGTAAAAGTTAACCTTTAAGCTTGACACCTTCTCAAACAACAACAAAACCGCCTGCATAGACCGCACATTCAACCAGCTTTTTTCACCAATAATAAGGGTATCGTCTGCAAACTGAAGGTGAGTTACCCGGACATCATTATCATCTCCTATGCCAAAATCGTGAAATAAATTTGCACCCACCATGGCATTCATCAACACATTAAAACCTTCGGCAGCTAATCAAAATAAGAAAGGCGAGAGAGGGTCCCCTTGATGAAGGCCTCGCTCAATAGGAAACTTTTCTGTCGGAATCCCATTTACAAGAACTGATGTCGTTGCAGTCCCTACACACTCTGATATCCACTTACGCCATAAAGTTGGAAAATTCATATTCACCATCACTGAATCAAGATATTTTAAATCAACCGAGTCATACGCCTTTCCAAAATCAACTTTGAACATGAGCAACTACTTTTTAATACGCTTTGCCTCATCAACAACTTCATTGGCTATTAAAATACCATCTAATATTTGTTTTCCTTTGAAAAATGCCGATTGAGATTCAGAAACCACACTATCAATGACTGTCCGAAGGTGGTTTGCTAAAACCTTCGCCAGTGTAACGCCCCATTTCTATTTAATTATTTTTAGTTAATGTTTGAGTATTTTTATTTATATATATGATTGAAATGAATTATATGACCTTTTGGTGTGGTGTGTGTATTTAAATAATTAATTGTGATTTTAATATTTTTGGTTGATTTTAATATGTTTTATGTATTTTATATGAAATGTTGAATTATGTGATTTATTGGTGGTTGCCATTTATTATATAATTATTTGTGCTATTTAATAAATGGGAGAAATTATATTTATTTTAGATAAAGAGGGATTTAATTGATATTATTAGAATTAAGGAGGGGGTTACATTTTAATTGGGAGAGTTAAGAGGGAGTTAAGAGAAAGAAGGGAAAAAAAAAGGGTTTTGGTTGGTAAGGATAGAAAGAGTCGGACAAAAAAAACAATAGTACGTATCAGTAAAAGAAAAGAATAGCTTTTGGGAAAGAAGAGAGAAGAGCCAAGAACCAAAGGGAGATTGCTAGGATTGCTCTAGCTTTGTTTAATTCATCTGATCAGGTAAGGGTGAGGCTAACCTTCAACTATTAATATATGTATAATTTCTGAAATTGAATTGAAAGTTGTGTTCTTGAACTAGGGTTAAGATGAATTTGTGATGAATTGATGAGGGTTTGATGTGTGAGACTGTAGAACTTGTTACAGAACCTAGATTATTCCCTAGGATGACATTGCTGATGATTTAGGGGTTTGATTTGGAAGTTTGGGATGATTTGGTGTGATTTAGGTCTGAACCCGTGTGGGTTCTGAGATCGCTCGCCTGTGGCGAGTGATCACTCGCCGTGGCGAGTAACCCTTGGTTGCTCGCGAGGCGAGCAGTATAGCTCGCCGTGGCGAGCTTGTCCCTTAAGTTTAAGATTTTTGCCAAACTTTAGAATGGTTTTGAGTGCCCTTATATTTATAGAGATGACCTGTGAAGTTGGTTTAGCCAAATTGGATTTAGAGAGCTTAAAAATGAAGTTTTGGTGAGAAAAATGTCAAAAGGCCGAAGCACCCAGTATTTCTCGCCTCCAGCTCGCCCCTAACTCGCCTTTGGCGAGTGAGCTAATGTGAGTACTCGCCTATGGCGAGCAGGTACTCGCTGTGGCGAGTTAGTTAGTCGTTTGGACTGTTTGTTCCGTTTTGCGATCTGTTTCGCATGGGACTTTGAGAGGAGACCTTTGGGTAGTAATGGAGAGGTTTTATATCCTTGGATGCATTCTGTAATGAAGATTGTTGAGGATCCTTTTATGTTGTGAATAATTGATGTATTGTTGAAATGTAAGTCATATCTCGTTTATGCATTTGTTGAGTTGTTATTGTGTCGTCCAAGTTGGGGAGTGTGTCATAAATAAATTAGGCACAGTTGTTGATGTTGAATTGTCGTGGTGTAAGTCATACGTAGATGTATGCATTGTTGGCTGGTGGTTGTTGTCGGTGTTGTCGTGTTGTATGTTGATATACACAGTTGGAGTCTGATGCATTGTCATTCAAAGCGGTGAGAGCTTATGCTCTGGAACGCCTTGTCGTTCAAAGCGGGAGGACTCATGTCCTGGAACACTTTGTTGTTCAAAAGCGGTGAGGACCTCGGTCCTGGAATGCAATGTCATTCAAAGCGGTGAGAGCTTATGCTCTGGAACACTTTGTTGTTCAAAGCGGTGAGGGCTCTGCCCTGTATTTTGGTACCACAAGCATGTTCAGTGTTGCATTGTCGTAGTTGTTGGGTTGGGTGAGTTGTCGATGTTGTTGACGTGTCGTTGGTGTTAAGTCGTTGTCGGTGTGTCGTCATCAAGAATGAAGTTGGTTCCGAATTGAATATAATTGAAGTAGTGTTGATAATCAAGTATGATGATATATTTATATGTATATTCCTTATTGATGTTGATGATGTGAATTTGCTGTTGTTTCTATGCATTTGATGAATTATATATATATATATATATATATATATATATATATATATTATTGTTGTTCGTGAATCTCACCCCTTCTGCTTGAAAATGTTGCCCTTCGTATGGGTAACTTGAAGGTGATCCTGAGTAGTAGGTGGTGGCTCAACGTCTAGGACTTGTTACGTATGGGATGGGACTTCTATAATACTTTCACTCCTATGTATTGAATTTTGAGACATGATGATGTAGCTTTTGTTGAAAACATTTTGATGAGGCCTCTGTGCCAAGATTTTACTTGAGGATTAATTATGATTGAAAAGAATATTCCGCTGCAAATTTCTATAAGTTGGTTGTTGAAGTTTAATAGTTTTATTTTCTATTAAAGAATTTTTATAAGCAGTGTAATGCTCCGTTTGTGGTTTAACTCTGATTATTTTATTTAAATTACGTATTTTTGGGAACGGGGTGTTACAGCCAGCACCTTGTACATACACCCCACCAAAGAAATGGGACGAAAATCAATAAGATGCTGGGGGCTATGCACCTTTGGGATCAAAGCTATAAAAGTTGAGTTGATCCCCTTAGACAGTTTCCCGTTAAGATGAAACTCCATTAGGAAGGTCATAAAATCATCTTGTAAAATCTCCCAAAATTTTCTGATGAAGTCAAAATTTATTCCATCCAGTCCTGTACTCTTTAAACCATCACAATCCCAAACTGCTTGTTTTACTTCCTCAACAGAGAACGGTTTTGTTAAACTACCGGCTTGACCATAAGAAAGTTTGCAAAAATAAGTACCTTGTAAGCTTGGCCGAAACTGTAACACCCCGTTTCCCAAAACAACGTAATAAAAAATATATAATCAGAGTAATCAACAAACGGGCATGTCACACTGCTTTTCAAAATTTATTAAATAGAAAATAAAACTATTTAACTTCAACAACTTTAATCTCATAACTAATTGCAGCGAAAAAATTCTTTCAACATAATAAATCTTCTCCAACAAAATCTTGGCACAAGGCCTCAACAATAAAATGATATCCAACATAATTAAGGTTGAACAACATTATTTAAAAATTCGATACATAAAGGAATGAAAGAACAAGACAACGTTTCCCATCCCGTTACGTATCAGAACCCTAGACACTTGAGCCGACATCCAACTAGTCTTCATTACCTGCACTTGCCCACAAGGCGGCAATTCCAACAGAAGGGGTGAGATTCTCAAACAATAAATAATAGAAGTATAACTCATCAATAAATCTAACACCCTAAATATCAACAAAGTAATTCAATACACATCATTTACAATAAATCAACAACATTAGCATCACCTTCAACTCAACTAACAACAACAACCACAACAACGACAACGACTCACCAACAACGACTCCGACAATGCACCGACGACAACAACAAATGCAATATGCATGTGGTATCATTTTACGCGCGTTGAATGACAAGCATTCTAGGGCATGAGCCCTCAACAATTGGATGGTTAAAGCATCCCAGGGCATAAGCCCTCAACGGGTGAATGACTAGCATTCCAGGGCATGAGCCCTCAACGGTTGAATGATAAACATTCCAGGGCATGAGCCCCCAACAATGCATATGAGTATGAAATGAACTCAATGGTGTATATCAGCATACAACCAACAACAACAACAACAACTACTATGACAACAACAACAACTGTGCCTAACTCATTTAAGACACACTCCCCAACTTGGACGACACAACAACAACTCAACAAATGCTTATACGAGGTATGACTTACATTTCAACAACTCGATCAATGATACTCCACCATTTGAAACTAAGTTCAATAACATATAATAGACATATACAAATTCACCAACAACCATGTTATTCTTGCCAACCAAATTTAACCAACCAAGTAATTGAACATAGAACTCACTTCAGATACAGGGCTACTCGCCTCGGCGAGTACATCTGCTCGCCATGGCGAGCTCAAAGAAAGGGCTACTCACCTTAGGCGAGCTAGGGGCGAGCTGGGAGCGAGCAGAACTGGGAGCTCTCGGCCTTTTTGACATTTTTCTAACCAAAACTCCATTTTAAAGCTACCTAATCATCTTTTTAATCTGAAAACTGTCCCAGTCATCTCTAAAAATATTAAGGTACACAAAGCTATCCAACCCACACCTTATAACAACATTTCAAAAATCACATATTTCTAAGGCCCTACTCGCCGTGGCGAGTGGTTTTGCTCGCGAGGCGAGCTATGAACATTGCTCACTCGCCTTGGCGAGTCATGCTGCTCGCCGCGGCGAGCGATGAATGTCAGCACGGGCAGTACGCAGTTCTCACCCAAAAATCCCATTTTTCTCAATTCCCAACCCCAAAACGATCTACAGAAGTATAATAAAGTTCTGCCTATAACCTGATTGCATTCTAACATCATTACAGTACAATCTACACCATTAATCTCTCATAATCATACTCCAACCCTAAATCCCAATTTCCATAAATTTCCACAATTTCATGTTAAAATCGAAATCAGAGATATACAATCTATTAGTATTGAAAGATAATCTCACCCTTACCTTAGATTATGATTCCTGAATTAAGCTGCGTTCTTCTCTCTTCTTCTAGCCTCTTCTCTTGGTTCTAGGTTTTCTCCTCTTCTTTTTCAATTGTATGTAAAACTCTTTCTGACTCTCCTTTTCTTTTTATTGTAAACTATAACCCCCTCTTATTTCCTTAACTCCCACTTATTCCTCATAATTATACTTAATTCCCTTTAAACCAAATAATACTATTTTCTACCTTTTTATTAAATAAATAAAATAATCAAACAACATTTATTTAAATAAAACACAACACCATAAATCATATAATAAATTATCATCACACCAAATATCACACAATTCATACCAAGTCGTATATTTCACATAAAATCGTATCTAAATCATATATGTCAAATATAGTCATATAAAATCATATAAAAATACTCAAACATCAACTAAAAATAATTAAATAAAAATGGGGCGTTACAGAAACTCCCTAAACGCCTTAAAGGGATTGGAAAAATGATCATATACTGCTTCCCGAATATTTTGAACAACTTCAATATTAATGATGACAGTCTATCATTACGTAATTTTCTAGGTAGTTTTGTCACATTTTGGAGTTCACAAGGCAACTTAAGCAGCAAGAAAAGCAGGAAAACTAAAGAAAATGTGATGACATGTTGTCATTACGTAATTTTCTTGACTTATTTTGACATTTTGATTGAGTTCACAAGCAATTTAAAGTGCCCAGGGGTGTTAAAAGCAAGAAATTATGAAGAGCTGAATTGAACAAATCGTGGCGCGATTTCTTGGTGCTGTGACACGATTTTCTTGGCAGAGAGGCATGTTTTTAAGAAGACCAAATCGTAACACGATTTCCTGTATCGTGGCGCGATTTTGAGAAGGACTAGGAACACGAATTAGGGTTTAAGACAAATCGTGGCGCGATTTTGGCTTCAGAAAATATTTCCTATTTAAACAGAAGTTGGTTTCAGAAACAAGGATTACGATTTTAGAGAGCAAAAGTGTGATTTTAACACCCAGAAGACTACAGAAGGGGTGATTTCATCATCTCTAATCCAGTTTATGTATTGTCATACCCTCATTTTGGACCTAAAAATAATCGCTCAAACTTCTTTTTGTTTCTGATTATTTCAAACTCACTATGTCTATTTTACAATTTTTACTGTGCTTCAAACGCACATTTTACTGTTATTATCACCAATCTTCTTGCATTCAAAGCCATTCAAAGTGTTTTCTTGCATTACAAGCCTTCTAAAAGGTTCCTAAAACCATTTCACATTTTTCTGCATTTGATTCCAATTTTTTGCATAAAATCATATAAAAGGGTATTTTGGTCATTTCCTGCAGAGGAACCCATTTTAGTCCTTACAATTTGTCTTTGAGTCCTTTCAATTTGTCTGCATGGGTCATTAATCAATTTCTGTCTAAAAATCGTCATTGTTTTGCATCTGAGTCAGTCCGTGTCCATCTGAGTCATTTTAGTCCCTAGGGGCATTTTGGTCTTTTCACACCCAAATTTTTGGGCAGAGAGATATTTTAGAATACCTCATTTTGGTAATTTGTTCGTTTTAGTCCGTTTCGTCATTTTTAACTGTTTCACTTTACGTTTTTTCAAATTACATTTTACCAATTTTTATTTTATTTTCTTACAAATAGGTCCAAATTTTATTTTAATTGCAAGTGAGTCCAAATTTTTGTTAAATTCCAAAAACAGTCCAATTTTTCTTTTTTTAATTTGCAGTTTAGTCCCAAATTCTTTAAAATTTCATTTTGGTCCTTGAGTTCTTTTTTTACAGTTTCGTCCAAGAGGCCACGCAAGCAGTTCCAGGTCTAGATGTCACGATGCAATTGGTCCAAATGCACACATGGCAGCCTATAAAAGGCCACCACTGTACAAGTCAGAAGGGGATCCCATTCATTACGCGCCACCTCACAAACAGAGAAGAATCTTCTCTCTCTTGGCAGTTAAGATCAAAACAGAAATTCACCAAGAACAATTCACAAAAACCTAACCGTTTCAGAAGCAAGCTTGAGCCAAAATCAATGGAGTTTTCGTGTGAGCTCTCAGAGATTCGATCGAATCTTCATCATTGAGCTATAATTTCTGCAATTCAAGCGCCAAATCCATCGCCAGAAGCAACGAATCCGGCGCGATCACAGAAACTGTTTGAGAAGAAGAAGAAAGTGAAGAGTTCAAGGATTTCGAACCGGTTAGGAAGAAGAAAGAAGAATCACGGTTTATTTCCAGATTTCAAACTCAAAATCAACAACAGAATCAAGATCGAAAGATTTCGAAGGCTCAAGGTCGAATCTCCGAACAAAACTAGGTGAAAAATCAAAAAAAACTTACGTCTTTCATACGCATAAACGTCAGCAAGACTGAATCAGCATAGATCCGTACGAATTCAAAAGGTCCGGTTCAAAAAGAATGAAACCCTAACTTTTTTTTCAAAACCGCGAAGGATTTTAGGGTTTACAACGTGAATCAATTGTTGTAAACCTATGAATCCGTAAAAGTTTCATCAAAACAAAGATTTGAATCAAAAAAAGAACCAAAGAACCGATTGAAATCCGTGAGCAAAGATTCAAGATCTACGGTGATTCAGCCAATATATGTGAATTCCAGTAGCAGATTTAGGTTTAGAATGATGAAACGAAGGGATTAAGCCATGATTCACGCGTTTCTGGGTTGGTTTGAACAATTTAGGGTTAGGGTTTCATCCATGGCCGCCGGAGTGAGAGAAGAGAGAAGAATAGAAAGAGAAAGAGAGAAAAAGAATGAAAGATCCGGACCGGTTCCCTTTTATATAGGCTTGCGAACCGGATCGGTTCAACCCGATCCATTTCTCCCGTGCCTTGGACCGTTTGATCTAGGTCCTAATGGATCCGGATCAATCCAACGCCTCTAGGGCGCCCTGGTGATCCGGATCCATTCGTGTGTGTGGGTTTGGGCTTTTTACCCGTGGGTTTTGGTTTCTTTCATGTTTTCTTGAATTTTCTTGCTATGCGCACCCCCCCTTCCTGCTATTTGGACCCCCTGTGCACTCAAATTTTTTACAAAAAATTCCTAAAAAATTTTACTATGTGTTTTTGGTGTGTTTGTGATTGTTTTTTTGTGATATTTTACATATTGAAAATTGATAAAAATGATAGACGTAAATTCCTCTTTCGATTGGTATGTTTTGGCGTTTTTTTTGTGAATTTCCTTGTGTGATTTTTAGTCCAAATTCTTATCATATGATTTTAGTGCTTGACATTTGATTCTATAGTGATTTACTTCTGATTTCATGCCGATTCATTCAATCTTGTTATGTTGGATTTTTTTTGTAATATTCTCAATTTTGTTAAGTTTGATTTTTTTTCTTTTTTGTAATATTTTCAATCTTTGTTTTAGTTTGATCCTTGTTTACAAGTTTTGCAATATTTTCAATCTTGGTAGTTTGATCCTTGTTCACAAATTTTGCAATATTTCAACCTTGTTTGTTCACAACATCCCAATTTCCAACTTTGTTAGTTTAATCTTCATTAACCACTTTGCAATGTTATTTGTGGATTTCCAATTTCACTAGTTTGGCTTTCATTTACAATCTTTACAATGTTAATTGTCCATTCTTAATGACGTTAGTTTAATTTTTAGTTTGTTACCTTGCAAGGTTAATTGTAGATTTCTAATCTTGTTAATTTTTGGCTTACTACTTGGAAATGATGAATGATGGCTTGCAAACTTTGTTAGTGTAATTGATTGTTTTTTTTGTCTTGCAAGTTTGTGTGTTAGTTTCTAATCTTGCAAAGTTTACTTCTTAGTTTCTTGCATTATAAATAATGTTAGTTTGCATGCATTTTCTTTTTCCCATCTTTTCATACTTTGTCATTATTTTTCTTTGCTTAATATTTTACTATCATTTCATATTGCTTCACTAACCATTTTATGTTCCATGCATATTGAGAACTCCATTTCATTTCCATTCTTCAAGTTTAGGTTTTATTCAATGTTTAGGTAGTTTCTTTTCTTTTAATTTCTTGCAAGACCATAGAATGTAAACTAGGGCCCAATGTAAAGGACAATGGACACTATGATGATGTACACCGACACAAGCACCGACACGCACACACGTTGTATGATTTACCGCTAGATGTATGCCTAGGAAGCGTGAAACTTAGGAAAATACTATGCTTTCTTCAAAAAACAAATAACGCCTCACTTGAAAACCATTTTCACAATAATCTTGGAGTCAAAACTCCACAACATTTTTTCCTTTTATTTTCTTAATCAAAATGCAAATGAACTTTAAACTCCAACTTTAACCTTTTTCTTTAATAATTGGAACAACCTCACTTTTTCCAATCTCATGCCTTTAAGGCCTCTTTTCTCTTCTCAAAAATCATTTTCAAAATTAAAAACAAATTAACCCACAAAAATCTTTTTGGAAGAGAACTACATGGAGTTTGATCCCTTAAAAGGGTATGTAGGCAAGAGACCAAAATCTCTCCAAGTCCAATAAAATAAAATCCAAACCATCTTCTTTCCCCCATTCTTAAAAAACAACCTTTTCAAAAATAGCACTTAAAATAAAGCGTAAACATAGGTCAAGAAAGACGGCTCCTATAGAGTACTATAGTCGTTGCGGGTGCCTAACACCTTCCCGTAGCGAAAATTGCCCCGAACTTAGAATTTCTAAGGGTTTTCTCAATTTTACCCTTCCCCAAAAAAATAGAGACATCAATGATTGAAAGGTTCAAGCCTAGTTTTTCACTGGGGATGACAGAAATGGCGACTTCACTGGGGATTTTAGGGCTACGCCTAGTTTTTCATGCTTTATGTTTTACGCTTTATTTTACTATTATATGTAAATATTTTCATGCAACGTGTGGGGTGAGAATATCAAAAGTCCTATACCCGGGCTGAGTGAACTTAGGATTAGGTGGAGATATAATCGACAATCCAATCCGGGGGTTGCCTCGTGTATTAGGTTATGCGATCAATCTCACGTAGCTGAGGCATTTTGGGGGTGATGTTGTTGGTGTGTGTTGTCATGCTTAGGCACTTTACTTCCAATTGACCGATGAAGGCTATGGACCGTAGTTACCAAACCCATCTTTGGCCTTTTCTTAGGACGTAGTGCGGTGGCTAAACCGAGCGTTGTCTCGAAAATTAGTCGTCACGCGATACTACACTCAAACTAGACCTTCTTACAAATAATCATGGAACGAGCGTCGCCTTGTGCTACTATGATATGTGTAAGAGAGGTCGCAGTTTGGGAACCTTATTAGAACCATGGTTACTACTATCAAAAGCCCTAGTTTCACCGGACACCGTGTCCACTTGCAACCTTAACTCACCATGTTCTCTTTGTAATCAAAATCATGCATACATGCACTCATGCATAAATTTTTTCCATGCATTTATCGAAAGGTCTAGACAAATTGAAAACTTTGTAAACATTCCAGGTATGAAGAGGACTAAGTCTTACAAGTTCAAGGAAGTCGATTTGGTTAGCCTAAGGGAGTTGGCACTCAAAGTTAAGAATCCGACTGGGTTTCGTCTCCGATACGGTGGTTTGCTTACTATTCTCCGGACTAATGTGGAAGAGAAATTGGTGCACACTCTGGTGCAATTCTATGATCCGGTCTTCCGTTGCTTCACTTTCCCGGATTTCCAATTAGTTCCTACACTTGAGGTTTATTCTAGTTTATTGGGTTTACCTGTAGCCAATAGGACACCTTTCACGGGCCCCGGAGCTCCTCTTACTCCTTTGGTGATTGCTAAGGATCTTTATCTCAAGACTTCCGATGTGTACAAGAATCTCGTTACTAAATCTCACATCCAGGGTTTCACCTCGAAGTACTTACTTGAGCGGGCTAATCTTGAATCTACTTGTCAGGACACTCTCGAGGCTATTCTTGCACTACTTATCTACGGGCTCATCCTCTTCCCGAATCTCGACAACTTTGTGGACATGAGTGCTATTGAGATTTTCCACTCCAAGAATCCGGTTCCTACTTTGTTAGCTGACACGTACCACGCCATCCATGATCGGACTCTCAAAGGTCGTGGATATATTCTCTGCTGTGTGCCTCTCCTATATAGGTGGTTTATTTCTCACCTTCCAGGCTCTTTCCATGCCAACTCGGAGAATTGGTCTTATTCGCAGCGGATTATGGCTCTCACTCCCGATGAGGTGGTTTGGATTACTCCGGCAGCTCGAATCAAGGAGATTATTACTGGTTGTGGAGATTTCCTCAATGTACCTCTTCTCGGTACCCGGGAAGAGATCAACTACAATCCTGAGTTAGCCATGAGACAGTTCGGTTTCCCTATGAGAGCAAAGCCCATCAATCTTGCTACATCCCAGGAGTTCTTTTACTATTCCAATGCCCCCACCAGGCAAAGGAAAGCTTTTACAGATGCTTGGTCTAAGGTTTGAAGGAGAGATGTGAAGCATTTGGGTGTGAGATCCGGTATAGCTCATGAGGCCTATACTCAGTGGGTGATAGATCGGGCTGAAGAGATTGGTATGCCTTATCCTGCTATGAGACATATGTCCGCGTCTGTTCCGTCCAAGCCATTACCTTTGCTTCCCGCAACCCAGGTGATGTATCAGGAGCATCTAGCTATGGAGAGTCAGGAGAAACGGGCATGGAAGGCCCGATACTATGAAGTCGAGAACTTGATTTTGACTTTGGACGGTAGAGATGAGCAGAAGGATCATGAAAACCGAATGTTAAAAAGAGAGCTAGCCAAAGCTAGGAAAGAACTCGAGGAAAAGGATAAGCTGCTTATGAGGAATTCCAAGAGAGCTAGAGGTCGTCGGGAATTCTATGCCAGATATTGCGGTTCGGTTCTAGAGTCTGACTTTGAGGAGTACCCTGTCACTCCATAGGTTTAGATGATTATGTTGGTTGTATTATGTTTTGAGGCCCACTCCCTGTGGCTCAACATTTCAAAAGATTTATCTCTACAGCTTCCTAGTCTTTTCATTCTTGCCTAAAAAATGTTTACAAAATTTCTAATTTGTCTAAGAGATCCTTTCGATAACCAAAAAGAGTCATTTTTGCATCTGCATTTGTACATATCATGCATCATATGCATCATTCCTCGGTCACGAAAAACTTCCAAGTGCTCATTGCCTCCTGGTTCTTCTGCCGCAGTGTGAAAAGTGGCTCGTGCTTGAAAGACTGATCAACCTACCAGAGTACATCAGACTAGACAATGCAGAAGGAGGAATCAGGTAGCCATGGAAGAAGAAAACGCACAGCTCCGTACTGAATTGGCTTCTGTGAGGGAAGAGTTGGCTAAGGCTCACGATGTTATGACCGCTCTGTTGGCTGCCCAGGAACAACCAGCCTCGTCCGCTCCAGAGAATACTGAGGCAATTCCAACAGCATCTCTCGATGACCGCTTTGCTATGCCAAGGGGATACCCATACGGACTCCCATCTTTCTTTGCTCCTGATCCCACAGCAGGAACTTCTAGTGCTGCCAATGGTAACCAAATCCCCGTCCCAGGGCGTGCCTCTCTCCACACTACTTTGCCTCAGTCAACGGTCTCCACTGACCCAATAGTACATTTTATGCCTCAAAACACCAATACCGATACTCACCGTGGGAAGTCTCCCATGACCGGAACTATGGAAGAAAGGATGGAGGAGCTTACTAGAGAACTTTGTCGTGAAATCAAAGCTAACCGTGGAAGTGGTGACCTCGTCAAGACTCACGATCTCTGCCTAGTGCCAAAGGTAGATGTCCCTAAAAAGTTCAAGGTCCCAGAATTCGACCGATACAATGGACTGACTTGTCCTCAGAATCATATCATCAAATACGTCCGGAAGATGGCTAACTACTCAGACAATGATTCGCTCATGATCCACTGTTTCCAAGACAGTTTGATGGAAGACGCTGCAGAATGGTATACCGGCCTGACTAAAGATGACATCCGCACCTTCGATGATTTGGCTGCCGCCTTCAAGAGTCATTATGGGTTTAACACCAGGTTGAAGCCAAACAGGGAATTTCTCAGGTCCCTCTCCCAGAAGAAAGATGAAAGTTTCCGTGAGTATGCACAAAGGTGGAGGGGCGCAGCCGCCCGTATTACCCCTGCTCTAGATGAAGAGGAAATGACACAGACGTTTCTGAAGACGCTGAAGAAAGACTATGTTGAGAGAATGATCATTGCTGCTCCGAGTAACTTCTCCGAGATGGTCACCATTGGGACCCGCCTAGAAGAAGCTGTCAGAGAAGGTATCATTGTGTTCGAAAAGGGTGAACCCTCCACAAATGCACCAAAGAAGTATGGCAATGGCCATCACAAGAAGAAAGAGTCAGAAGTCGGGATGGTATCTACCGAGACCAATCAGTCCATAGCCGCCGTTGCTCCCATCAATGCTACTCAACTACCTCTGTCGTACCAATACATGCAATACGCCCAACATCCGTTCTTTCCACCATTCTACCATCAATATCCTCTACCACCGGGCCAGCCTCAGGTCCCTGTCAATGCTATCGCTCAGCAAGTGCAACAACAGCCACCGGCTCAACAACAACCACAACAGCAGCAGGGCCCTCAGGCCTGACCATCTTTCCCTCCGATACCAATGCTATATGCCGAATTGCTCCCAACTCTGCTGCACAAAGGATACTGCACAACCAGACCCGGCAAGCCTCCGCCCAACCCATTACCTCCTCGGTTTCGTTCCGACCTCAGGTGCGATTTTCATCAAGGCGCCCTAGGCCACGATGTGGAAGGATGTTACGCTTTGAAGTATATTGTGAAGAAACTGATAGACCAAGGAAAGCTGTCTTTCGAGAACAATGTTCCGCATGTGCTCGATAATCCGCTCTTGAATCATGCTGCCGTGAACATGATTAAAGCATATAAAGAAACTCCCCGCCTTGATGTTCGTAATGTTGCGACTCCTCTGGTACCGCTGCATGTCAAGTTGTGCCAAGCCTCTCTGTTTAACCATGACCATGCCGCTTGCAATGAATGTCTTCAGGATCCTATGGGATGTGGCGTAGTGCAGAGCGACATCCAGAGTCTGATGAATGATAACTATCTGACAGCCAGTGACGTTTGTGTGATTATGCCAGTCTTCCATGATACTCCCATTAGGAACGCGCCTCCGAAAGAGAATGTTGAACCTCTAGTGATAAGGCTACCTGGGCCAGTGCCTTTTGTTTCCACAAAAGCTGTTACTTACAAGTACAATGCAACCATGATTGAGAACGGAGTAGAAATGCCTCTGGTACACCCAGCTGTAGTGAGCAACATCGCCGAAGAGACGACAACTCCGAGGAGCGGTAGAGACCGTCCCCCTTTGTTCCAAAAGAAGACAGCCGCGCCCGCCATGGCTCCGGTTGACAAAACAACTCCACTTCCAGTTCCTTCGGTTGCTAAAGATGTTAGCCGGCTGGGTCAGTCTATCGAAGATTCTAATTTGGACGAAATCCTGAAGATAATCAAGAGAAGTGACTATAAGATTGTAGATCAGCTGTTACAAACCCCGTCGAAGATATCTATCCTATCTTTGCTACTAAGCTCTGAAGCCCACAGGAACATCTTGCTAAAAGTGTTGGAGCAGGCATATGTTGACCACGAGGTCACGGTAGATCAGTTTGGGGGTATAGTAGGAAATATCACCGCTTGCAGTAATCTCTGGTTTGGCGAAGACGAGCTCCCGGAGGCAGGGAAGCATCATAATTTGGCCCTACACATCTCTATGAATTGTAAAGCTGACATGCTGTCAAATGTATTGGTAGATACCGGTTCATCCCTGAATGTAATGCCCAAGTCAACTCTGGACCAGCTAAGCTATCAGGGAGCATCTTTGAGGAGGAGTACTTTTCTGGTCAAAGCCTTCGACAGATCCCGTAAGGATGTTCTCGGTGAAGTAGATCTGCCTATGACTATTGGCCCTGAAACATTCCTAATCACTTTCCAAGTCATGGACATCGATGCTTCCTATAGCTGTCTCCTCGGAAGGCCGTGGATACATGAGGCCGGCGCGGTTACCTCGACCCTCCATCAAAAGCTGAAATTTGTGAAGAATGGTAAGCTTGTTACTGTACACGGAGAAGAAGCATACTTGGTCAGTCAACTGTCATCATTCTCTTGTATTGAAGTAGGGTCGGCAGAAGGGACTGCATTTCAAGGTTTGACTGTTGAAGGTACGGAGCCCAAGAAGGTCGGTGCCGCTATGGCCTCTTTGAAGGACGCGCAGAAGGCTGTTCAAGAAGGGCATGCTGCCGGTTGGGGCCAGTTAATACAACTACTTGAGAATAAGCACAAAGAAGGTCTTGGGTTCTCTCCAACATCAGAAGTATCTACTGGAACGTTCTACAGTGCAGGGTTCACCAATGCAATTACTGAGGGTGCTACTGGGAGTGGTTCTAGGCCCGTGTTTATTGTACCAGGAGGCACTGCAAAGAATTGGAATGTCGTTGACCTTCCGTTGATCATGCATGATTCCGAGTAATGTGTCTTGTTGCTTAGGTCTTTGTTTTTCAAAATAACCATCTTTTCGCTCCGCCCAGAGCGAAAATGATACTTTTTGTAAGGGCATGTTTGTTTCGGCATTGCCATTATTAATAAAAATTGTCGTTTCTTTCACGGCTGTCGTTTTTCTTAATGCTTTTTCCCTTGGAAATGATGGTAATGCCAGAAAAAACCAAAACATCTGTATTTTCTTATTAATTTCAAAAATCTACATGAAAAAATCCTTTCTAAAAATCATCCAACCATATCACGCAGATTGAACCATAATAAACCCGTTGAACACAGTGACCCTACGGTCCCTCCAACTTTTGAATTCCCGGTGTTCGGAGCCGAAGATGAGGAGGATGATGATATACCAGATGAGATCACTCGACTACTTGAACAAGAGGAGAAAGCCATTCAGCCTCACCAGGAAGAGATTGAGTTGATCAACTTGGGTACCGAGGACAATAAGCGAGAGATCAAAGTTGGTGCTGTGCTGGAAGAGGGGGTTAAGAAGAGGATCTTCCAACTTCTCCGAGAGTATTCAGATATTTTTGCATGGTCGTATGAAGATATGCCGGGTTTGGATCCCCAGATCGTAGAGCACCGGATACCAACAAAGCCAGAATGTCCCCCTGTTAGGCAAAAGCTGAGAAGGACTCGTCCTGACATGGCTCTCAAAATTAAGGGTGAGGTGCAGAAGCAGATTGATGCAGGTTTCCTCATGAAAGTTGAGTATCCCGAATGGGTTGCTAATATTGTGCCTGTACCGAAGAAGGATGGCAAAGTTCGGATGTGTGTTGATTACAGAGATTTGAATAAAGCCAGTCTGAAGGACAATTTCCCGCTACCTCATATTGACGTGCTTGTTGATAATACCGCTCAGTGCAAAGTGTTCTCCTTCATGGATGGATTTTCGGGATACAATCAAATCAAGATGTCACCCAAAGACAGGGAAAAGACATCGTTCATCACTCCGTGGGGAACTTTCTGTTGCAAAGCAATGCCATTCGGCCTGATAAATGCTGGTGCCACCTATCAGAGGGGGATGACCACATTGTTCCACGATATGATTCACAAAGAAGTCGAGGTGTATGTGGACGACATGATTGTCAAGTCAAGCGATGAAGAGCAACATGTTGACTATTTGGCAAAAATGTTTGAAAGATTGAGAAAGTACAAGCTTCGACTAAATCCCAACAAGTGTACATTCGGTGTCAGATCAGGGAAGCTGCTAGGTTTCATTGTCAGTCAAAGAGGCATTGAAGTAGATCCCGACAAAGTCCGAGAAATTCGTGAAATGTCGGCCCCGCAGACCGAGAAGCAAGTTAGAGGGTTCCTCGGGCGTCTGAACTATATCTCCCGGTTCATATCTCACATGACTGCGACCTGCGGGCCAATCTTCAAGCTACTCAGGAAGAATCAACCTATTGTGTGGAACGGTGAATGCGAGGAAGCTTTCAACAGCATCAAAAACTATTTGTTAGAGCCACCAATCCTTGTCCCACCGGTGGAAGGGAGGCCGTTGATTATGTATCTGTCAGTGTTAGATGAATCCATGGGATGTGTGCTCGGTCAACAGGACGAGACTGGAAAGAAAGAGCATGCCATCTACTATCTGAGCAAGAAATTCACTGACTGTGAGACTCGGTATACGATGCTTGAAAAGACTTGTTGTGCCTTGGCCTGGGCTGCCAAACGCCTGCGCCACTACTTGATGAACCATACAACTTGGCTGATATCCAGGATGGACCCGATCAAATACATCTTTGAGAAGCCTGCAGTCACTGGAAAGATTGCGCGTTGGCAGATGCTGCTGTCTGAATATGATATTGTGTTCAAAGCTCAAAAGGCCGTTAGAGGAAGTGTTGTAGCTGATCACCTCGCTTACCAGCCATTGGATGACTATCAGCCCATCAAGTTCGATTTCCCCGACGAAGAGGTCATGTATTTGAAGTCAAGAGACTGTGAAGAACCGTTGATTGGTGAGGGTCCGGACCCCGATAGCAAGTGGGGATTGGTCTTCGACGGTGCCGTTAATGCTTATGGCAAAGGAATTGGGGCAGTGATTGTATCTCCGCAGGGGCATCACATTCCTTTTACCGCTCGGATTGTATTTGAATGCACAAACAACGTGGCGGAATACGAAGCATGTATCTTGGGGATCGAGGAAGCAATTGACATGAGAATCAAGCACCTCGACATCTATGGAGATTCTGCGCTTGTTATTAACCAGATAAAGGGAGAATGGGAGACTCATCATGCCAATCTGATCCCTTACCGTGACTACGCGAGGCGTCTGCTGACATACTTTACGAAAGTCGAATTACACCATATTCCCCGCGAGGAGAATCAGATGGCCGACGCTCTTGCCACTTTATCCTCCATGTTTCAAGTGAACCATTGGAACCACGTGCATGTAATCAAAGTACAGCGCCTTGACCGGCCATCTCATGTGTTCGCCATCAGTGATGTGATCGTTCAAATAGATACGGATATAGTTGACAACAAACCTTGGTATTGTGATATCAAGCAGTTTTTGCAAAGCCACGAGTACCCGCCGAATGCTTCCAATAAAGACAAGAAGACCTTGCGCAGGTTGGCTGGCAAGTTCGTGTTGGATGGGGATGTTCTATACAAGAGGAATTTCGATATGATATTATTGAGATGTGTTGACAAGCGTGAAGCAGAGCAACTGATGCACGACGTGCACGATGGCACTTTCGGGACCCATGCTTCGGGGCATACCATGTCTAGAAAATTGTTGAGAGCAGGCTATTATTGGATGTCTATGGAACACGATTGCTACCAATATGCCAAGAAATGTCACAAATGTCAAATCTATGCTGATAAGATTCATATGCCTCCGCATGCCCTCAACGTCATCTCCTCTCCGTGGCCTTTCTCTATGTGGGGCATCGACATGATTGGAAGGATTGAACCAAAGGCTTCGAATGGTCATCGCTTCATTTTGGTAGCAATCGATTACTTCACCAAGTGGGTCGAAGCTGCATCTTATGCCAATGTAACCAAGCAAGTGGTGGTTAAGTTCATCAAGAACAATATCATCTGTCGATATGGTGTTCCCAGCACGATTATCACTGACAACGGTACCAATATGAATAATGACATGGTGCAGGCCCTGTGTGAGAAATTCAAGATTGAACATCACAACTCCTCTCCTTATAGGCCTTAGATGAACGGTGCAGTTGAGGCTGCCAACAAGAATATCAAGAAGATCGTACAGAAGATGGTCACTACATACAAAGACTGGCATGAGATGTTGCCTTATGCCCTGCACGGCTACCACACTACAGTACGCAGTTCAACCGGGGCAACGCCTTTCTCCCTTGTATATGGCATGGAGGCGGTTCTCCATTTGGAGGTGGAAATCCCGTCTCTCCGTGTGATCATGGAAGAAAAATTGTCTGAAGATGAATGGTGCCAGAGTCGGTATGATCAGTTGAATTTGATTGAGGAAAGACGTCTGGATGCTTTGGCTCGTGGTCGGCTATATCAAACAAGAATGAAAACTGCTTTTGACAAGAAAGTCCGTCCTCGGGAATTCAAGGAGGGTGAACTTGTTTTGAAAAGAAGAGTAAGTCAACAACCTGACCCAAGGGGCAAGTGGACTCCAAACTACGAAGGGCCATATGTTGTCAAGAAGGCCTTCTTTGGTGGAGCCTTGCTTCTTACACACATGGATGGTGCCGAACTTCCAAACCCTGTGAATGCCGATATAGTCAAGAAATACTTTGCCTAGATATATGAAAAGAATAGCGTGGTAGGTCGAAAACCCGAAAGGGCGGCCTAGGCAAAAATGCGCTTCCCGGTGGATCGAAAACCCGAAAGGGCGGTCCAGGCAAAATAAGGGACAAAAAAAAAAGAGAAAGAAAAATGTAAATGTGAAAAAGCTCGCTGAGACTACATATAACTCAAGCAAAAATGAGCGTCTCGATGAGCCGAAAACCCGAAAGGGCGGTTCATGCAAAAATGAGATTGAAACGAAAGGCAGTTGACTATATCTGGCAAACCACGATCCCCTTGGGGCATGGGCAGCTGATGAATGGCCGCTCTCATCTGAAGCTGCTTCGCTTGTGAATTCAAAATTTCTAGGAACTGTAGTGACCACTGTGTTCAATGTACCACCAACCAATAAAATTACCATTTTCCAAGCTTTGTAAATCTGTGGGGTCACGCCTTTGGCTGGCTACTACTCCTATACGATGATTTGAGCCTATGCTTTTGTTTGAAACTCTATTTCGTCATTCTATTTTCAAAGCTTTATACGAAAATTTTCTTTCCAATTTGATAATGACAGTGTCTGAAACAAACATCGTTGAAATTGAAAAATTTTTGTGTGTATTTTGAAAACCAACCTAAGCAACTAGGTGCATTCAAACGAAACATACATGAACAAACGTGGGTTGATATCCACTTCAATGCAGGTTACCAGCAGGCTCTCTCCCCAGTACGGTTTGTGGTCAATGGCGAGAATGAAAAAACATAATGAAAATACAAAAATGAATAAGTTCGCTAAGTTGAAAACCCGAGAGGGCAGCTTAAGCAAAAATGAGCACCCCGATGGATTGACGACCTTCAAAGGCAATTCAGGCAAAAACAGGGGCATTTGAAAAAAAATTATTCCCCGGTGGATTGAAAACCCGAAAGGGCGATCCAGGCAAAAATGGGATGAAAAAAAAAAAAGAAGAAAAAAAACAAGAGAAAAAGAAGCAAACATCCAAAAAAGCATTGGCCACAGATGCGATACCCAAAGTGTGCTCGACGGTAGGGCGTTCAGCAGTAGCAGTACCATCAAAAGGTCTCACTCTCTGCAAGTCGATGAATGGGATATGGCTCCCTGCCCTCAACAATGGTCTTGATGTGCCTTCAAACGACGGCATCCCCAGAAGAGGAACTTTTGCAAGTATATGTCAGAGCACGAGCCATTACGTGCCCAATATTCCAATGTTTGTCTGTCTCTGCGAAATTATGTCTGCAAATTGCCAATCATCATGCGTTTCGAAGCATTCATACATGCATAATCATGCATCTTATATGCTCATGCATCTGATAAAATTGTTATGCCATTCATATACCTTGCATCTTCAATTCCTATGTTAATCTCTGTCAAAGTCTCAAGTCAATTTCAAACCTTTACAGTCATGTCAAATTTCAAATTTTCACAATCATGTCAATTTCAAACTTCAACGGTCCTGTCAATTCCAGGCTCCTACGGTCATGTCAATCAATTTCAAGTTGTTTTTGCAATACCATCTGTTTCTGTTATCAGCCAAGCGGCTAGTTCGTGTCCAAGAACAGCTTGTGCCTGTCAATCCATTCTTGTTATCGGTCAAGTGGCTAGTTCACATCCAAGAACAGCTTGTACCTGTCAATTTGTTTCATTCTTGGTGTAGGTCAAGTAACCAGTTCGAATACGAGAACAGCTTGCACCTGCGTTTTGCTTTTGTCATCAGCCAAGTGACTAGTTCGAATCCAAGAACAGCTTGTGCCCCTTTTTACTTGTCAGTATTCCCGGTCAAGTTCCCAGTTCGAGCCAAAAGAACAACTTGCACCTGTCAAATTTGCTATTGAGTCTCCCCAGTGAGTCTTGTTATTTGCTATTCTGTTAATGTCTACCAATCCCGCAATGAATACGACATACTCTGTTATTTGCTATTCTGTTAATGTCTAC
The DNA here is from genome assembly GCA_958299785.1 of Medicago lupulina. NCBI lineage: Eukaryota > Viridiplantae > Streptophyta > Magnoliopsida > Fabales > Fabaceae > Medicago > Medicago lupulina. The sequence continues at coordinate 52,701,775 of OY283144.1, read as the reverse complement.
CAATCCCGCAATGGATACGACATGCTTTGTTAAATTCAATTCTCAGTCTGTCTTGCATTCATAATCAAAATGTTGCATGGCATACACAACATTTGCGAAAGTATTTTTACGCCCAAAATCAGTGCTAATGTCGATATTTAAGTATCTTCGTCACGTCAAGCCAAAGACTCTGTCTCTTGACTCACCTGGACGAAGAAACTTAAATAGGGGCAGCTCTCATACCCTCATTTTGGACCTAAAAATACTCGCTCAAACTTTTTTTTGTTTCTGATTATTTCAAACTCACTATGTCTATTTTACAATTTTTACTGTGCTTCAAACGCACATTTTACTATTATTATCACCAATCTTCTTGCATTCAAAGCCATTCAAAGTGTTTTCTTGCATTACAAGCCTTCAAAAAGGTTCCTAAAACCATTTCACATTTTTCTGCATTTTATTCCAATTTTTTGCATAAAATCATACAAAAAGGGTATTTTGGTCATTTCCTGCAGAGGAACCCATTTTAGTCCTTACAATTTGTCTTTGAGTCCTTTCAATTTGTCTGCATGGGTCATTAATCAATTTCTGTCTAAAAATCGTCTTTGTTTTGCATCTGAGTCAGTCCGTGTCCATCTGAGTCGTTTTAGTCCCTAGGGGCATTTTGGTCTTTTCACGCCCAAATTTTTGGGCAGAGAGGTATTTTAGAATACCTCATTTTGGTAATTTGTTCGTTTTAGTCCGTTTCGTCATTTTTAACTGTTTCACTTTACGTTTTTTCAAATTACATTTTACCAATTTTTATTTTATTTTCTTACAAATAGGTCCAAATTTTATTTTAATTGCAAGTGAGTCCAAATTTTTGTTAAATTCCAAAAACAGTCCAATTTTTCTTTTTTTAATTTGCAGTTTAGTCCCAAATTCTTTAAAATTTCATTTTGGTCCTTGAGTTCTTTTTTTACAGTTTCGTCCAAGAGGCCACGCAAGCAGTTCCAGGTCCAGATGTCACGATGCAATTGGTCCAAATGCACACATGGCAGCCTATAAAAGGCCACCACTGTACAAGTCAGAAGGGGATCCCATTCATTACGCGCCACCTCACAAACAGAGAAGAATCTTCTCTCTCTTGGCAGTTAAGATCAAAACAGAAATTCACCAAGAACAATTCACAAAAACCTAACCGTTTCAGAAGCAAGCTTGAGCCAAAATCAATGGAGTTTTCGTGTGAGCTCTCAGAGATTCGATCGAATCTTCATCATTGAGCTATAATTTCTGCAATTCAAGCGCCAAATCCATCGCCAGAAGCAACGAATCCGGCGCGATCACAGAAACTGTTTGAGAAGAAGAAGAAAGTGAAGAGTTCAAGGATTTCGAACCGGTTAGGAAGAAGAAAGAAGAATCATGGTTTATTTTCGGATTTCAAACTCAAAATCAACAACAGAATCAAGATCGAAAGATTCTGAAGGCTCAAGGTCGAATCTCCGAACAAAACCAGGTGAAAAATCAAAAAAAACTTACCTCTTTCATACGCATAAACGTCAGCAAGACTGAATCAGCATAGATCCGTACGAATTCAAAAGGTCCGGTTCAAAAAGAATGAAACCCTAACTTTTTTTTCAAAACCGCGACGGATTTTAGGGTTTACAACGTGAATCAATCGTTGTAAACCTATGAATCCGTAAAAGTTTCATCAAAACAAAGATTTGAATCAAAAAAAGAACCAAAGAACCGATTGAAATCCGTGAGCAAAGATTCAAGATCTACGGTGATTCAGCCAATATATGTGAATTCCAGTAGCAGATTTAGGTTTAGAATGATGAAACGAAGGGATTAAGCCATGATTCACGCGTTTCTGGGTTGGTTTGAACAATTTAAGGTTAGGGTTTCATCCATGGCCGCCGGAGTGAGAGAAGAGAGAAGAATAGAAAGAGAAAGAGAGAAAAAGAATGAAAGATCCGGACCGGTTCCCTTTTATATAGGCTTGCGAACCGGATCGGTTCAACCCGATCCATTTCTCCCGTGCCTTGGACCATTTGATCTAGGTCCTAATGGATCCGGATCAATCCAACGCCTCTAGGGCGCCCTGGTGATCCGGATCCATTCGTGTGTGTGGGTTTGGGCTTTTTACCCATGGGTTTTGGTTTCTTTCATGTTTTCTTGAATTTTCTTGCTATGTGCACCCCGCCTTCCTGCTATTTGGACCCCCTGTGCACTCAAATTTTTTACAAAAAATTCCTAAAAAATTTTAGTATGTGTTTTTGGTGTGTTTGTGATTTTTTTTTTGTGATATTTTACATATTGAAAATTGATAAAAATGATAGACGTAAATTCCTCTTTCGATTGGTATGTTTTGGCGTTTTTTTTGTGAATTTCCTTGTGTGATTTTTAGTCCAAATTCTTATCATATGATTTTAGTGCTTGACATTTGATTCTATAGTCATTTACTTCTGATTTCATGCCGATTAATTCAATCTTGTTAAGTTGGATTTTTTTTGTAATATTCTCAATTTTGTTAAGTTTGATTTTTTTTCTTTTTTGTAATATTTTCAATCTTTGTTTTAGTTTGATCCTTGTTTACAAGTTTTGCAATATTTTCAATCTTGGTAGTTTGATCCTTGTTCACAAATTTTGCAATATTTCAACCTTGTTTGTTCACAACATCCCAATTTCCAACTTTGTTAGTTTAATCTTCATTAACCACTTTGCAATGTTATTTGTGGATTTCCAATTTCACTAGTTTGGCTTTCATTTATAATCTTTACAATGTTAATTGTCCATTCTTAATGACGTTAGTTTAATTTTTAGTTTGTCACCTTGCAAGGTTAATTGTAGATTTCTAATCTTGTTAATTTTTGGCTTACTACTTGGAAATGATGAATGATGGCTTGCAAACTTTGTTAGTGTAATTGATTGTTTTTTTTGTCTTGCAAGTTTGTGTGTTAGTTTCTAATCTTGCAAAGTTTACTTCTTAGTTTCTTGCATTATAAATAATGTTAGTTTGCATGCATTTTCTTTTTCCCATCTTTTCATACTTCGTCATTATTTTTCTTTGCTTAATATTTTACTATCATTTCATATTGCTTCACTAACCATTTTATGTTCCATGCATATTGAGAACTCCATTTCATTTCCATTCTTCAAGTTTAGGTTTTATTCAATGTTTAGGTAGTTTCTTTTCTTTTAATTTCTTGCAAGACCATAGAATGTAAACTAGGGCCCAATGTAAAGGACAATGGCCACTATGATGATGTACACCGACACAAGTACCGACACGCACACACGTTGTATGATTTACCGCTAGATGTATGCTTAGGAAGCGTGAAACTTAGGAAAATACTATGCTTTCTTCAAAAAACAAATAACGCCTCACTTGAAAACCATTTTCACAATAATCTTGGAGTCAAAACTCCACAACATTTTTTCCTTTGTTTTTCTTAATCAAAATGCAAATGAACTTTAAACTCCAACTTTAACCTTTTTCTTTAATAATTGGAACAACCTCACTTTTTCCAATCTCATGCCTTTAAGGCCTCTTTTCTCTTCTCAAAAATCATTTTCAAAATTAAAAACAAATTAACCCACAAAAATCTTTTTGGAAGAGAACTACATGGAGTTTGATCCCTTAAAAGGGTATGTAGGCAAGAGACCAAAATCTCTCCAAGTCCAATAAAATAAAATCCAAACCATCTTCTTTCCCCCATTCTTAAAAAACAACCTTTTCAAAAATAGCACTTAAAATAAAGCGTAAACATAGGTCAAGAAAGACAGCTCCTATAGAGTACTATAGTCGTTGCGGGTGCCTAACACCTTCCCGTAGCGAAAATTGCCCCGAACTTAGAATTTCTAAGGGTTTTCTCAATTTTACCCTTCCCCAAAAAAATAGAGACATCAATGATTAAAAGGTTCAAGCCTAGTTAATGACTTGACACCCGAAAATCGCGATGACATGTATGTTTAAATTCTTTCATTGATTATGTTATTTGTAACCTCAATTATGAGTAGCTAAATCTCTTAGAGATTAGGTTTGAGATGAATCTATGTAACCCTAATTGATCTATGTTGCTGTGATGAAACTCTATTTATTATGAATGACAATTTAGTTTTTATTCAATTCAATTGTTTTAATTCTTTATATCTTGATCACATATAAACATCGTGAGTATGAATGACTACTGACCCTAACTTTCAACTTAGACCCATTGAATTGTTCTAATAAACATGGTTAGTATAGGAATGGATAATCGTTTGTTAGTGATATTAGGTTAACATGCTTAAAACCTTCAAAGATTATTAGACCACTTAAGGGATTAGGGGCTGTAGTTTTAGAACAGGGTCCTAACTCAAGGGATTGATTAGGGCTAATTTGTTAACTATCGTAGAACTAGAAAATCATTCATGAGAATAGAGTGCAGTATACCAATTAGGGGAACGTAGAGGATTCGAAAGACCTAATCTCATCTCTCTCCATATTTTCTTAATCAACTCTTGTTTTCTGTTATTTGATTCTTTAAAATCAAACCAAATCAACTGCCTAGTGGCAAATCAAAACAACTTTTACACATCCTATTGATTAACGAGATTAAATTATTGAGATTAAAACAGTCCTTATGGGAACAATATTTTTACTACTTCGATAGTTTTTGGTACAATTGTCAAACTTCTATCAAAATGCAAAGAATTAAAACGTGTCACGATTTGTCAAAAACGTGACACGATTCCACAAAATAGAATGCATTGTTTCGACATTGAGGAAAATGTGTCACTATGGCCAAAACGTGACACGATTTGAGGAAACCCTAATTCAGTTTCTTGTTACACAAGGTGAAAACGTGTCACGATTTACTTAAAACATGACACGATTTAGGCGAAATTCTGTGCCTATTTAAGCTGAAGTCTGTTCCAAAAACAAGGGTGACGAATCTTGGAGAGCAAAGTGCGATTTTGACATCCAGAGACGGCTAGGAGGGAGATTTCTTCATCCTTTTATTAGTTTATGTATGTTTTAATTCTTTCATTGATTATGCTATCTGTAAACTCAATTATGAGTAGCTAAATCTCTTAGAGATTAGGTCTGAGATGATTCTATGTAACCCTAATTGATCCATGTTGCTGTGATGAAACTCTATTATTTGTGAATGACAATCTAGTTTTTATTCAATTCAATTGTTCTTAATGCTTTTTATATTCTGATCAAATATAAACATGATTTAGTGAGAATGAATGACTACTGACCCTAGTTGTCATACCCTCATTTTCGACCTAAAAATACTCGTTTAAATTTCCTTTCTATTTCTGACACTTTTGCAAATTTACTGTATATTACTCTGCAATTTACCACTGTGCTTCAACTGCATACGTTACTGTTTCTGTCTTTTAATTTTTACATAAAATCGTACAAAAGGGTATTTTGGTCATTTCCCGCAATGGAACCCATTTTCAGTCCCTGCATCTGTTTTTGAGTCTTTTTCAACTTGTCTGTGCAAATTATTTGTCAAATTCTGTTTAAAGATCATTTTAGTCTGCATCTGAGTCAGCTTGAGTCAGTCTGAGGCATTTTTGCCCCAGGGGCATTTTGGTCTTTTCACGTTATTGGATTTTTGGGCAGAGAGGTATTTTAAAATACCTCATGTTGATAATTTGTTCGTTTTAGTCCATTTTGTCAGTTTTAACTGTTTCACTTTACGTTATTTTCAGGTTACTTTTTTTTACTAATTTTACTTTTTTTTATTTTGCAAATCAGTCCAAATTTTACTTTTATTTGCAAGTTAGTCCATTTTTTATTTCTATTTGCAGAACGGTCCTTTTTACTCTTTTTTGGCAGTTTGGTCATTTTTTTTCTTTTTACAGTTTAGTCCCTTAATTTTACAAATTTGCAAGAAGGTCCTTAAGTCAAATTCGGTCCAGAGGCCACGCAGGCAATACCAGTCCAGGTGTCACATGTTCATTGGGTCGAAGGCCACATGTCAGCCTATATAAGGCCACGGGTGTCAGAGAAAAGCAACAGAACGCGCCACATCACACAAACGGATCCAATACTCTCTCTCTTGGCAGTTAGGATCAAAACAGAAATTCATCAAGAACAAAGAACAAATGCATAAACCCTAATTTTTTCCAGAACCAAAATTCATCAACAAATTCATCAATTCTCAGAGATTCATGGATGAATCTTCATCACTGAATTGATTCCTCTGCAATTCAAGGTGCGAATTCCTCACCAGAAGCGAGAAACTCCAGCACCGATCACAGAGGGAGATTGAGAAGAAGAAGGGAAGAAGAATTCAAGGAATCCGAACCTGTTAAGGAGAAGAAGAAGATAATCACCAGTTTCATTTCAGAATTCAAGCCAAGAATCAATAGAAACAGCATCAAATCGAAGTATTCCAAAGATTCGAATCAAATCTCCGAACAAAATCAGGTAACAATCAAAGAAACTTACCTCTTTTCATTCATACACAGTAATGAACACTAGACCGATGTGGATTAACAGGATTCGAAGCTTTTTCATTCGAAAATGGTGAAACCCTAACTTTTTTCCAAAACAACAGAGATTCTGAGATTTACAACGATTTTCAACCGTTGTAAATCAACGAATCCATAAAGATTTCATGCGAGAAAGCTTCGAATCAAACGAACATGAAACGGTTCGAAACCGTACAAGATTCAACAAATCCACATAGATTCGTTGTATGCTTACGAATTTCAACATCAGAATCATGTTTAGAAGCAAGATTTAAGACGATTAAGCCAAGGTTCTTTCATTTCTGGGTAGATTCAAATGGATTAGGGTTTCGAAGGGGGAAAGAGAGAACGGCCGGTGAAGAAGAGAAGAAGAGAGAGAAACATTTTGAGAAAATGAAGAAAACCGGGTTCCAAACCCTTTTATATAAGCTCTTGGACCGGGTTGACCCAAACCCGGTCCATTCTCTCTCATTGTTGACCGTTTGATCAAGATCCAGATGGATCTGGATCAATCCAACGCTCCTGGAGTGTTAGCTTGATCCGGATCCATCAGGTCCGTGGGTGTGGGCCGGGTTTCGTTGTGTTTTTTGGCTTTCTTTCAGTTTCTTGAGTTTTCTTGCTACATACACCTCTATCTTTGCTATCTGAACCTCCCTATGTGCTTTGTGTTTTTTGTAAAATTTTAGGGATTTTTCTACGTGTTTTTTTGATGTATTTTTTTGACTATTTTGTGACATTTTTACATGTTAAAGTGGATAAAATGTATGTGCTAATTTTTTGCTTTTGATTTGTATATTTTTTTGGTGTTAGTGAAGTTTCTTGCATAATTTCTGTGCTAATCCAATACTACATGATCCCAATGCTTATCGTATGATTTTGTGATGATGTTTATCCATGATCCTATGCTATTGCTACTGTTTAAGTGTTTGGGTTTTAATTTCTTGTGTGGCAAGTAATATGAATCCTTTTAGGTTGTAAAAATGTGCATGAAATGTGTATATGTTAAGCTTGAATGCATGGCTTGTAATTTCCCTATGGTTCTTGAAATAATCCCTTGAAAGTGTGCTGTTTTGGTGGAAATTATAGGTCATGAGATTTAGCTTAAGTTTTAGGGCTAGGTTTTGTGTCTAATTTCATCACTTTTTTTAGCATTTGTTTTGCTATTTTGTTTAATACTTCTTGTTATGGTCATTTCTTTTAATATGCATGGTTTACTCCCATTATCATTTCACACTTTATTACTAACCATTTTGTTTCATATCTCACTCATATTGCAAGCATTGCATCATTTTCATCTTTTTCTTTCTTTTAGCCACTTTACGCAAATTCCTACTAATTCATGTAATATTTTAGGTTAGTTTACTTTCTTTTAAATTCTTGCAAGGCCATAGAATGTAAATTAGGACCCGATGTAAAGGACAATGGACACTATGGTGATGTACACCGACACACGCACCGACACGCACACACGTTGTATGTTTCCCGCTAGATGTATGTTTAGGAAGCGTGATACTTAAAAAAAAAAAACTCATTCTTTCTTTCTCAAAAAAAACTAACACATCTCTCAAAGATTTTTTGCAATAAAGTGAAGTCAAAACTTCACCCATTTTCCCTTTATTTTCTTAAGCAAAACCAAAATGAATCTTAATCTTCAACTTTAACCATCTTTGTAAATAAATTGGAATCACCTCACCTTTTCCAAATTTCATGCCTTTGAGGCCTCTCATCCTTTTCTTCAAAACTATTTTCAAAACTAAAATTGAACCAACCCACAAAAATATTTTGGAAGAGAACTACATGGAATTTTGATCCCTTAAAAGGGTATGTAGGCAAGAGACTCAAAATCTCTCCAAGTCCAATAAAAACAACACACAAAATCTTCTTTCTCTCATTCTTAAAATCAATCCTTTTTTACAAATAGCGATAAAAGCAAAGCGTATACATAAGACTAGCAAAACGGTTCCTATAGGATACTATAGTCATTGCGGGTGCCTAACACCTTCCCGTAGTGAAATCAGCCCCGAGCTCAGAATTTCTAAGGTTTTCTCTCGATTTTACCTTTCCCCCAAAAAAAAAAAGAGATATCAATGATTGAAAGGTTCAAATCTAATTAATGATTTGACACCCGAAAATCGCGATAACACTAGCTTTCAACTTATACCTCATTGAATTGTCTAATAAACATGGTTAGTCTAGGAATGGATAATCGTTTGTTAGTGATATTAGGTTAGCGTGCTTAATCCTTCAAAGATTGTTAGACCACCTAAGGAATTAGGACTAATTTGTTAACTATCGTGGGACTAGAGAATCATTCATAAGAATAGAGTGCAATATACCAATTAGGGGAACATTAGAGGATTCGACAAACCTGATCTCATCTCTCTTCATATTTTCTAATCAAATCTTTATTTTCTAACTGAATATATATTTTCTAACTGAATCTATATTTTCTAAACGAATTTATATTTTCTGACTGAATCTATATTTTCTATTATTTAATTTTATTCAATCAAATCAAATATACTTTTACAAAATAATTTATACATCCTAAATATTTACTTTATTGTCAAATTGAGATTAACACAGTCCTCGTGTAACGCCCATTTTTGATTATTTAGTTATTTGATTTATTTGAGAAATTGCTATATATTTTTATATATATTATGTGATGTTAAGTGAAGATTTAAGATGTTTTATGTGACGTGGCGACTTATTTTATTGTTTAATAAAATAAGATTTGAAAATAAAATAAAATATTTAGTTGTGGGTTAGTTTTGGATTTTAGAGAATTATGTGGGAGAAAGAGTAAATAAGATAAGATTTGTTGGGAGTATATAAAGGGAAAATTAGGTCAAGAGAGAAGTCAGTAGTACGCGTACAAAGTTTTGGAAAAGAGAGAAACGGCTGCGTGAAGGGAGAAGAGAAAGAGGGCTGCGATTTCTGCTTATTACCAGGTAAGGGTGAGCCTAGCATTTGATTATATTACTCTGTAATTCATCTAGTCAGGATTGAACAATCATAAGGCTGTTTTTGAGAGAATTGGAATTAGGTTAAAAGTGAGAATAATCATGAAATTAGGTCATTAAGCTGTAGAACAGATGTTTAGAATGAGTGCAGAACATAGATTATCCATAACAATGATGATTCTGAGAGTTTAGACGTTTAAGATGATGAATTTGGGACTTTTTGGGTGAATTTTCGCAGAAGCCGTAGCAGACTGTTCGTCGCTCGCCTGAGGCGAGCTATGCACTCGCCGCGGCGAGTAGACCTAGTTTACTCGCGAGGCGAGCAACCCAGCTCGCCATAGCGAGCAGTACCCTAGAGCTCGCGAGGCGAGCATTTCCACCCGCCATAGCGAGCAAGGCCTAAGTTCCTCGCGAGGCGAGCATTCCCACTCGCCATAGCGAGTTGCGTCAGAACCCAGAACCCTGTTCTGTTTGCGAACTGTTTCGCATAGAACCTTGAGAGATGACCTTTGGGGTAGCTTCTGGGACCTTTGATAATGTTTATTATAAACTGTAACGATGAATACATGATAACTGAGATGATTTTGATGGTTTTCATGCCACTTATGTGTGATATATGAATTGTTTCAATTATAAATGTTTGACTTACTTGAGATGTTCGCTCTATGGATGTTATTTGAATGATGTGATTACTGCCATGTTGCTGTTTACTTTTGTATAGTTGCTGCATGTGTCAGTCCTTGATGTTTAAGATGAATATGCGACGTATGATGTTAACTTGTTTAAGTTAAAAAGTATTGAGTCTCATGCATACTTATTCCATGATGAGGGCTTATGCCCTGGAGTTTTTACTCACCAGCGACGAGGGCTTATGCCCTGGAGCTTTGCTCACCAGCGACGAAGGCTTATGCCTTGGAGTATATTTATGCTCATAGCGACGAGGGCTCATGCCCTGGATTGGTACCACATGCATATAAGACGTAGGGTTGCATAGTCAAGTGATGATGTCGAGTCGAGTCGTCCACTATGTTTATTATGATGTTTATTGAGATGTATATGATGATGATTATGATGATGCTAAATGATGTATTGTTTATGTTGATGCTTGAATGCTAGATATTTATCTGAGATATGTGAAATTGTGTTGATTGTTGATTGTGATTATTTAATTACATGTCTAATATAATTATTTGTGAATCTCACCCCTTCTGCTGGAATTGCCGCCTCGTGGGCAAGTGCAGGTAACCAAGATTAGGTGCAGACGTGTGAGGATTCTGCAGTCGAGTCTAGGTGCTCTGATACGTAACGGGATAGGGGATCTCTTTTATTTTCTCTGTTCCTTGCGTATTATGCTCTTTTGCATGTTTATGATTACTCTGACTATTTTGATTAAGACGTTGATAAGGCCTGCGTGCCAAAGATGATTTTTGAGATGTTTTTCTTATGATATTTCCGCTGCAATATTGAGTAATATGTTATGACTATTTTATGAAGGTTTAATGTTTATTTATTCATTACCACGAGACGTTTTAAGATATGTGATGCCTTGTTTACGTGTTTACTCTGATGCATGTTATTCTTTTTAAAGAAATTTTTATTCTGGGAAAACGGGGTGTTACAATTGGTATCAGAGCAGGTCGGTCCGTCCGGCCAAGTAGAGAGTCGAGTGACGTTGTCTTAGAGATAGAATAGTATTATTGTATTATTCTAACTTATGTTTGTTTCGTTAAGGATTAAGATGGCGGGAAGGAATGACGCTGCAATTGCTGCTGCCTTGGAAGCTGTTGCTCAAGCTGTGGGACAACAGCCAAACCCGAATGCTGGTGCTGGTGCGGAGGTCCGTATGCTGGAGACCTTCTTGAGAAACCATCCTCCTACCTTCAAGGGGAGATATGATCTGGATGGAGCCCAGACGTGGCTCAAAGAGATAGAGAGGGTGTTCAGGGTGATGCAGTGCACGGAGGTGCAGAAGGTGCGTTTCGGTACGCACATGCTGGCTGAGGAGGCGGACGATTGGTGGATTAGTCTTCTACCTACCCTGGAGCAGGACGGTGCTGAGGTGACCTGGGCAGTGTTTAGGAGAGAGTTCCTCAACAGATATTTTCCTGAGGATGTGCGGGGCAAGAAAGAGATAGAATTTTTAGAGCTAAAGCAAGGGAGCATGTCTGTGACTGAATATGCTGCAAAATTTGTGGAGCTGGCCAAGTTTTATCCACACTACTCTGCTGAGACCGCTGAATTTTCTAAGTGTATTAAGTTTGAGAACGGATTGCGAGCTGATATCAAGAGGGCTATAGGGTATCAGAAGATTAGAAACTTTTCTGAGTTAGTGAGCAGCTGCAGGATTTATGAGGAGGACACGAAGGCTCATTACAAGGTGGTTAATGAGAGGAAAGGAAAGGGGCAACTAAGAAGGCTCAGACTTCTGGGAGAGTTTTTGCTTTGACGGGTACGCAGACGGAGAGCGAGGATCGCTTGATCAGAGGTACTTGTTATTTTGATAATATACCTTTAGTTGCTATCATTGATACTGGTGCTACGCATTGTTTTGTTGCTCTTGATTGTGCTGCTAAGTTAAATCTAGTTGTATCTGATATGAATGGGGAGATGGTTGTCGAAACTCCAGCTAAGGGTTCGGTGATTACTTCCCTTGTGTGTTTAAGATGTCCTGTGTCTATGTTTGGTCGTGATTTTGAGATTGATTTAGTGTGTCTACCGTTGGTTGGGATGGATGTGATCTTGGGGATGAATTGGTTAGAGTACAATCATGTTCTGATTAATTGTTTTAGCAAGACGGTGCATTTTTCTTCTCCCGAGGAAGAGAGTGGCGCAGAGTTCCTATCTACTAAACAGTTGAAGCAGCTGGAACGCGATGGAATTATGATGTTTTCCTTGATGGCGTCTTTATCTATTGAGAATCAGGCAGTGATTGATAAGCTACAAGTAGTATGTGATTTTCCTGAAGTTTTCCCAGATGAGATTCCTGATGTGCCTCCGGAAAGAGAAGTTGAATTTACGATCGATCTTGTTCCTGGAACGAAGCATGTGTCTATGACGCCTTATCGTATGTCAGCTTCTGAATTGGCGGAGCTGAAGAAACAGTTAGAGGATTTGCTTGATAAGAAGTTCGTGAGACCAAGTGTGTCACCGTGGGGAGCTCCAGTGTTGTTAGTCAAGAAGAAAGATGGAAGTATGAGGTTGTGCATCGACTATCGTCAGTTGAATAAAGTAACGATAAAGAATAGGTATCCACTTCCAAGAATTGACGACTTGATGGATCAGTTGGTGGGTGCTTGTGTATTTAGCAAGATAGATTTGAGATCGGGTTACCATCAGATTAAAGTGAAGGATGAAGATATGCAGAAGACGGCGTTTAGGACGCGTTATGGACATTATGAGTATACGGTGATGCCTTTCGGTGTTACTAACGCACCTGGCGTATTTATGGAGTATATGAATAGGATATTCCATGCTTATTTGGATCGTTTTGTTGTGGTATTCATCGATGATATTCTGGTTTACTCTAAGACTGAAGAAGAACATGCTGAGCATTTGAAGATCGTCTTGCAAGTGTTGAAAGAGAAGAAGCTTTTTGCCAAGTTGTCTAAGTGTGAATTCTGGTTGAAAGAGGTGAGTTTTCTTGGTCATGTCATTTCTGGCGAGGGCATTGCGGTTGATCCGTCTAAAGTTGAAGCGGTATCGCAATGGGAGACTCCGAAGTCGGTTACTGAGATTAGAAGCTTCTTGGGTCTAGCTGGTTATTATCGAAGATTTATAGAAGGATTTTCTAAGTTGGCTCTTCCGTTAACGCAGTTGACGTGTAAAGGTAAATCGTTTGTGTGGGATATTCATTGTGAGAACAGTTTTAATGAGTTGAAGAAGCGTTTGACGACGGCTCCAGTCTTGATTTTGCCGAAGTCTGATGAACCTTTTGTGGTATATTGTGATGCGTCCAAGTTGGGTCTAGGTGGTGTACTTATGCAAGATGGTAAAGTGGTAGCTTATGCTTCAAGGCAATTGAGGATTCATGAGAAGAATTATCTGACGCATGACTTAGAGTTGGCAGCTGTGGTCTTTGTATTGAAAATATGGAGACATTACTTGTATGGTTCGAGGTTTGAGGTGTTTAGTGATCACAAGAGTTTGAAGTACTTGTTTGACCAGAAGGAATTGAATATGAGGCAGCGAAGGTGGCTTGAATTGTTGAAAGATTATGACTTTGATTTGAATTATCATCCGGGCAAAGCTAATGTGGTTGCAGATGCCTTGAGTAGGAAGACCCTACATATGTCTGCCATGATGGTGAAGGAATTCGAGTTGTTGGAACAGTTTAGAGATTTGAGCTTAGTTTGTGAAGGACACCTCAGAGTGTAAAGCTGGGAATGCTGAAGATTGATAGTGATTTCTTGAAAAGTATCAAAGAGGCGCAGAAAGAAGATGTTAAGTTTGTGGACTTGTTGGTTGCTAGTAATCAAACGGAGGATAGTGACTTTAGAGTTGATGATCAAGGAGTGTTGAGATTTCGAGGTAGAATTTGCATACCTGATAATGAGGAAATGAAGAAGATGATTCTTGAAGAGAGTCATAGAAGTAGCTTGAGTATTCATCCGGGAGCTACGAAGATGTATCATGATTTAAAGAAGTTGTTTTGGTGGTCTGGTTTGAAACGTGACGTGGCACAGTTTGTTTATTCTTGTTTGGTTTGTCAGAAATCGAAGGTTGAGCATCAGAAACCTGCTGGTATGATGGTACCTTTAGATGTGCCAGAGTGGAAATGGGATAGTATATCCATGGATTTTGTGACGAGCTTGCCGAATACTCCTAAAGGGAATGACGTTATTTGGGTGATTGTTGATAGATTGACGAAGTCGGCTCATTTTCTACCGATTAATATTACTTTTCCTGTTGCTCAGTTGGCAGAGATCTATGTCAAGGAGATTGTGAAGTTGCATGGTGTTCCTTCGAGCATCGTATCAGATAGAGACCCGAGGTTTACTTCTAGATTTTGGAAGAGTTTGCAAGAGGCGTTAGGTTCTCAGTTGAGGTTGAGTTCGGCTTATCATCCGCAGACAGATGGTCAGTCGGAGAGGACGATTCAGTCGTTGGAAGATTTGTTGAGAGTGTGTGTACTTGAGCAAGGAGGAACTTGGGATAGTCATCTTCCATTGATAGAGTTCACGTACAACAACAGTTATCATTCGAGTATTGGGATGGCACCCTTTGAGGCTTTGTATGGGCGGAGATGTAGAACTCCGTTGTGTTGGTTTGAGTCAGGCGAAAATGTGATGTTAGGGCCGGAGATTGTTCAACAGACTACTGAGAAGGTAAGAATGGTCCAAGAGAAGATGAAAGCGCAGAGTCGACAAAAGAGTTATCATGACAAGCGAAGGAAGGACCTTGAGTTCCAAGAGGGAGATCATGTGTTCCTGAGAGTGACTCCTATGACCGGTGTTGGACGTGCGTTGAAGTCAAAGAAGTTAACCCCAAAATTTATTGGTCCATATCAGATATCAGAGAGGATTGGGGCGGTGGCCTATCATGTTGGATTGCCACCACATTTGTCGAATTTGCACGACGTGTTCCATGTGTCGCAACTGAGGAAGTATGTTCCGGATCCGTCTCATGTGATCCAGAGTGATGATGTGCAAGTTAGGGACAACCTTACGGTTGAGACCTTACCAGTGAGGATTGATGATAGAAAGACGAAGACGCTGAGGGGCAAGGAGATACCTCTCGTTAGAGTCGTTTGTTCAGGAGCGACCGGCAAAAGCTTGACGTGGGAGTTATAGAGTAAGATGCTAGAGTCGTACCCTGAGTTGTTTGCTTGAGGTAATTTTCGAGGACCAAAATCTTTTAAGTTGGGGAGAGTTGTAACGCCCATTTTTGATTATTTAGTTATTTGATTTATTTGAGAAATTGCTATATATTTTTATATATATTATGTGATGTTAAGTGAAGATTTAAGATGTTTTTATGTGACGTGGCGACTTATTTTATTGTTTAATAAAATAAGATTTGAAAATAAAATAAAATATTTAGTTGTGGGTTAGTTTTGGATTTTAGAGAATTATGTGGGAGAAAGAGTAAATAAGATAAGATTTGTTGGGAGTATATAAAGGGAAAATTAGGTCAAGAGAGAAGTCAGTAGTACGCGTACAGAGTTTTGGAAAAGAGAGAAACGGCTGCGTGAAGGGAGAAGAGAAAGAGGGCTGCGATTTCTGCTTATTACCAGGTAAGGGTGAGCCTAGCATTTGATTATATTACTCTATATTTCATCTAGTCAGGATTGAACAATCATAGGGCTGTTTTTGAGAGAATTGGAATTAGGTTAAAAGTGAGAATAATCATGAAATTAGGTCATTAAGCTGTAGAACAGATGTTTAGAATGAGTGCAGAACATAGATTATCCATAACAATGATGATTCTGAGAGTTTAGACGTTTAAGATGATGAATTTGGGACTTTTTGGGTGAATTTTCGCAGAAGCCGTAGCAGACTGTTCGTTGCTCGCCTGAGGCGAGCTATGCACTCGCCGCGGCGAGTAGACCTAGTTTACTCGCGAGGCGAGCAACCCAGCTCGCCATAGCGAGCAGTACCCTAGAGCTCGCGAGGCGAGCATTTCCACCCGCCATAGCGAGCAAGGCCTAAGTTCCTCGCGAGGCGAGCATTCCCACTCCCCATAGCGAGTTGCGTCAGAACCCAGAACCCTGTTCTGTTTGCGAACTGTTTCGCATAGAACCTTGAGAGATGACCTTTGGGGTAGCTTCTGGGACCTTTGATAATGTTTATTATAAACTGTAACGATGAATACATGATAACTGAGATGATTTTGATGGTTTTCATGCCACTTATGTGTGATATATGAATTGTTTCAATTATAAATGTTTGACTTACTTGAGATGTTCGCTCTATGGATGTTATTTGAATGATGTGATTACTGCCATGTTGCTGTTTACTTTTGTATAGTTGCTGCATGTGTCAGTCCTTGATGTTTAAGATGAATATGCGACGTATGATGTTAACTTGTTTAAGTTAAAAAGTATTGAGTCTCATGCATACTCATTCCATGATGAGGGCTTATGCCCTGGAGTTTTTACTCACCAGCGACGAGGGCTTATGCCCTGGAGCTTTGCTCACCAGCGACGAAGGCTTATGCCTTGGAGTATATTTATGCTCATAGCGACGAGGGCTCATGCCCTGGATTGGTAGCACATGCATATAAGACGTAGGGTTGCATAGTCAAGTGATGATGTCGAGTCGAGTCGTCCACTATGTTTATTATGATGTTTATTGAGATGTATATGATGATGATTATGATGATGCTAAATGATGTATTGTTTATGTTGATGCTTGAATGCTAGATGTTTATCTGAGATATGTGAAATTGTGTTGATTGTTGATTGTGATTATTTAATTACATGTCTAATATAATTATTTGTGAATCTCACCCCTTCTGCTGGAATTGCCGCCTCGTGGGCAAGTGCAGGTAACCAAGATTAGGTGCAGACGTGTGAGGATTCTGCAGTCGAGTCTAGGTGCTCTGATACGTAACGGGATAGGGGATCTCTTTTATTTTCTCTGTTCCTTGCATATTATGCTCTTTTGCATGTTTATGATTACTCTGACTATTTTGATTAAGACGTTGATAAGGCCTGCGTGCCAAAGATGATTTTTGAGATGTTTTTCTTATGATATTTCCGCTGCAATATTGAGTAATATGTTATGACTATTTTATGAAGGTTTAATGTTTATTTATTCATTACCACGAGACGTTTTAAGATATGTGATGCCCTGTTTACGTGTTTACTCTGATGCATGCTATTCTTTTTAAAGAAATTTTTATTCTGGGAAAATGGGGTGTTACACCTCGTGGATACGAACTTATTTTTATTACTTCGATACATTTTTAGTACACTTGCTAAAAGTTTATCAATTAACTCCACCTACTATAACCATATTAATTGCGTTGTGATGGCGGCGGTTAGACATCACACCATGAAAGAATTTAGAATTAGCATCGCCTTCCTGAAGCTAGTTCATTATTGATTTTTGCCAATTGATACTATTCTGAGCCTGAGATAAGGAATGAAGATTAAGAGACAAATCATGGAGCTCCGTCATTTCATCATCATGTAACACAGACATCTCTCCCTTCGAGTCCAAAAGCGAGATTTGGTTTTTCACCGTCGTAATCTTTCCATTCAAATTCTGAGAGTGTTGTTGATGCCACTCCTTAAGACTCATTTTCATCAATTTTAACTTATGACGTAACACATAACCTCCCCATCCGTGTAAATCAAAAGTACCCCATTTATTTCGAACAAAGTCATCATAACCTGGAAAATCAGCCCAACACTTAAGCATACGTAAAAGACGGGGTCCCCAGTTGGCTTCATCAACATGTAACGATAAAGGTACATGATCAGACAAACCCCGTTGGTGAGCAACCTGAATGTTATGAGGTCATGCTTCACACCACTTTGCAGACAATAAGAATCGGTCTAATTTGCTCATAGAGACGCCATCACTGCGGTACCAAGTAAACAGCCGACCACAAATAGTAAATCAATCAAAAAATTATCTTCAATGAATTTATTAAACAAATCAGCATCTGCCTGCCTAAACACAGTCGACCGACCCCTCTTTTCTTCTGAAGTTCGAACAAAATTGAAGTCCCCACAAACACAAACACAAACACAAACACAAACATCATTATTATTAACAATTATTGGTAACAAAACATCCCACAACGCCTGCTTAGCCACTGAATCACACGGCATATACACATTAATAATAATGAAATCTTCCGCCGAGCGAACAACCATCCCCTTAATCACTAAGACATGGTTATAACTCATAGTAGACCAAACATCAACACAAGAAGTATCCCAAACTGTCACCAATCCACCGGATGCTCCCACCGAAGGTTGGTAAGAATAACCACAAGCAGTATTGCCCCAAATTGATTTAATCATCAAGTCGTCGACAACTCCCAATTTAGACTCTTGAATACATAGCACAAAAGGATGCTTTTCATAAACCAACTTCCGAACCTCCTCCCTCTTCTCTCCACCACCTAACCCCATAACGTTATAAGATAACAACTTCATTGATAACAACAGACACCCACCTCCACCAACAGCCCGCCAACCCTTTCTCCCCTCCCTCGTCAATAAATTAAAACTATTTGAAGTATTACAAGTGAAACTCACCCCCACAGTCTTACCAATATCTTGAACATCAGCTTCTACTGCTTTAGACTTGCCATGTAACAGAACCCAATTTTCCCAGTCGTTGTTCACAGATGAAGAAGAACTTTTAGATGACTCAGAAGTATTTAATCCAACTGATCTCGACTGTTTTTTACCTTTACAGACTTTTCTTGAATTTGCATGCTTCTTTAATATTATGAGAATTTCTTTCCTATCATCTGTCGGCATTCGAGCAACTCGTTTAACAAATCCAACAGACCGCTTCACATTACCTCCTTTATTTTTCTTGGAGTTAAAAGTGAATGCAGCATCACATGGCTGCTCCTTGCACTCTTCAAGCATCGTGGCTGAATTAAAAGCACACGTAGAAGGTGCAACCTTACCTACATTAGAAGAAGGCACTTTTACTAGCCAATTAAGACTCCAAGGGACCGTACCAACCTTCTTTGTATTAACTTCAACCTTATTTTGTTTAGAATTAACAACTGGATCGGTGGGAACTTCATAAATAGGTTGCAACAACTGGTGTTGTTGTTGTTCCCCACAAACCGTCAAAATATCCTTGGAAGCCTCAGGTTTTGAAACGCAAGCTACTGTATTTTGAGACTTCAAATTTGCTTCATCTTTCTTACCATTATGCTTACACCATTCATCATGCAAATCATCAACCAACTCATCCAACTCTCATTCCCCTTGAATCTCTTCTAATTCGTTGTCATCAACGTTATGTGTTGCTGCTGGCCGAATCTCAGACTCTTCTTCAAATAAAAATGCATCCTCCCCCAAGCAACATCCCCACTCCTCAACCATCTTAATGGCATATTTGCAATCATCAATAAGGAAGTCCTGAGATGTATTAACTATTTCAATAATAGGCGTCGAAATAAGAATACGGGTAAAATCTAACCGGGCCTTATCAACCGTACACTCATCCGCATGAATAAACCTTCCCATACCAGACACACATAACATGAAAAAATCAACATTCCATGCATGAATGGGCACCCCATAAACACGAACCCATGCACCACGCTCCTACCTCGCATCTGATGGCGACCAATTTTGAGTATTTGCAAACAACTTCGCATGCAGAGCATTATTAAAAACTTCCCATTAGAGCATTGAAGAAAGACTCTATCGCCTCCCAATGGGGTCACGATAAACATGTGGGAACCCTGCATCCTCCACTCTATGTTGCATGGCCATTGTTGATTCCCCCGCTGTAATCGTAGCCACCATACCAGTACTAGCCCATGTGCGATCAGCCTGCTGTGTTTTAAAAACCGGTACATATTTAACATTAGCAGAAGGTTCCTGCTGCTACTGTTTCATGTTATTATCATCCAACCTATCCACCGTAGCCTTTTTCCCATTTAAAACATCATTCACGCCTTCCTCCCGAACCTTCGAACCTCCAGCCTTAACAACAGACCCCTTCACTGCATTCTCCCCTCCCTCAACCACTCTCGCCACCTCCTCCACCCTCCTAATCTTTTTCCTTCCATCTTCCCCCACCACCGGAACCTCTACCTTCCCAACCAACACGTTAACACCTCCCTCACCTTTCTCCCCCAACACCGCATTTCCCACCTCACATTTTTGAAGGTGGGAAAAACACAAGAAGGGGAGGCGGGGGGGTTGAATTGTGTTTTCAAAAACTTTTCTTTCTCACAAAAATAACAACTGTTCTCAAGATCAGAGTCTGATAGAGTTCAGAGTCTTAGTGCAGCGGATAGAGAGTAAGAATGCAGAAAACAAAAGAAGAACACAAGCAATTTATACAGGTTCCTTCCACAATCCGGAAGTAGTCTTGTCCCCCTTGCACTTCCAAGGAGAATTCCACTAAAATGTAATATCAAATTACAAGTTGCTCAAACACACAAGTAAGAGACTTCCTTTTCTCAATCACACAAGAAAGAGACTTCTATGCTCAAGGACAACTCCAAGAGACTTCTTTGCTCAATCACACAAGAAAGAGACTTCTAAACAATTACAAAGAATTGAAAAGAGTTTTGAATACTTGATATACAATCAGAGGTATTCACAAAACAATACGAACAGAACAGACTCTGTTTTTCTAGACACTTAGAAATTCTAAGATATAAACTTTTGTAAGAATTATCTAAGTTGTTGATGAGCAATGTTTTCGACTTTGAGAGAATATGAATTTCACTTAAAAGCTTTGTGCGTCGTAGTTGTAGTTTCTTCAAGTCTTTATCCCTATTTATAGAGGATTTGAGAGACGTTGGGAACCAGCCAGCTCATCAGCTTGTCTTGACTGAAGCTTTGATTTTTCACCATTGATCTTTTGCCTGATTTGAAGATTGTCCTATGAAAAACAATTTCAAATCCATTCTAATAAGAAAGGAACAATGTCTGCGAATATTGTTGTTATTCTTGTCTTGTATAGGAGACACAATGCAGAGATGGTGGTTGCAGTGGCATGCGTAGACTTAGTGGTTGTACATTTCGTACACGATACTTTGTCAACGCTCTTCAGCCTCTGGTGAAATGGCTTTTGATGAACTTGCTTCTGGAGAACTAGCTTCTGATGACGTCATCTTCAGGAGCGCTTTCTTCAGACGCACTATGCTTTTGATTTTTCGGGAGCGCTTTCAATCAGATGCTCTCCAAGCTTCAATCTAAAATTCCTTTGCTCTTTAATTCATTCAGTCAGAACCTCTTATAAATAAATCTTTGATAATGGTCCTGTACACTTGAATAAACTTTTAGCATATCCAATTGATAATTTTAATACCTTGTTATCATCAAAACTTAAGTGGTATAATTGTAAAACACCTTTTGTTCCAACAATTTTTAACTCCCTCGCCTCTATTCCTCACCACCGGTAACCCCTTCACCTCATGTTCCTTCCTAACAACAGACATCGGCGCCACAACCACATCATTGTGCGCAAACCTGTCAAACTTAACTTCACTAGCCCAAACTCTACAACTATCTATCCATACATTGTTTAAAGCCTGAACTAATTTTTCAATATTCTAAACATTCACAAAACGTACAAAACCAAACTCCTGACCTCTAGCATTCATATGACGTACCACATAAACATCCGACAATATACCACATACCTCAAAAGCTTGTCTTAACCGAACCAAAGGAAGATTGTCCGGGAAATTTGTAACATACAGTGCTGCTTTCCTCACAGAATTTCCTGCGTTCATGGTTGTATTATGCCACTCCGCTGATGACAGACGTCCTCCATGAACGTTGAAATCGCGCCCATCACGGCTGCCATCACCAGAATTCCAGTCTCGTGATGATTTAGTAGAAACCCTACGTGGACCCTGTCGTTCCTTCCAAAACCCTAGCTTATCCTCCATGCCAGTCTGATTCCCTTGACCTGCCCTGTCCTCCATGCTCCGGTTCCGTCGCTTTCCTCTTCCTTGACCGCACCACAGACCAATCTCCCCTATCCCCTGCCCCCCCCCCCCCCCCCCCCCCCCAATTTCTGCCACCTTGGCTGGACCCCGCACCCCCCTGTGAACCTCTCTACCGGCGAAAAGCTCCGGCACGGTTGCCCTAAGGGAACCCTAGGACGTCCGCCACTCACTCTCTCTCTATGTTGTTTAATGTTTATAATGTGTCTATAATAAAGTGGGTATCAATTAGCAAAGTGGGTGCAAATTAACAAACATTTATAATGAAAGTTACATAATTAACCCATAAGTTACTAGTTTTAAATAGTATAGATAAATGATCTTTTGGTCTAATAAAAAGGTTCACACTTGCTAATTTACATCTTAATAATTTTAAGTGGATGTAGATTAACCGTATATATGCGCACTTGGCACTCTATTATATCATTATGCACTTAACTTACAAAAAAAAATAAAATTACTTGTCCCTTTTTACATTTTTTTTAGGAACTTGTCTCATTTAAAAATGTAATAATACTGTTTTTTAAGGAAAATCTAATACATTGATTTAATATTTCATACAAATGAAAATGAATTGAAACAAAAACTAATGTATGTAGGTTCGTTGGATTCAATTCAATTTTGAAGAAGAAATATGAAATCAAATACAATTCAAACGAGTTTTATACATAACAAAATAAAATAAAACAATGAATAATATTATTTTTTTGGATAACATGTTTTCTTAAGATACAAAACAACATATAAAACAAAGAGAACCAGAGTTACAAAGGGCTGACCCACAAGAGGTACCTTTGGACCCAAAAGTCAAACAAAAGGAAAATCCCCAACATGCCTACAATCACAAATAGAGTAGAGAATAATCCATACATCGGGTAACACTTGGATGACATTAGAATGTCAAGTCATGTGAAATTAACCAACTGCAATGTTATAAGTATACAAAAAACAAAAAAATATTGTATGAGAGAATTAAGCCAATTATGACATTATGGTTGACCAATATCACATAACATTTGGTAGTCCAATGTCACCGAAGTGTTACCTCACAAGACCATCTCCAAGCAACAACAACCCCCGACCCACCAAGAACAGGATAACACTTGTGTACCGTAATGGTATATACCATTGCCCAATTCGAATGTGCCACATGACACACCCGTTAAAAAATATATATCAAATAAAACATTTATAAAGTAATATTGGTAGATGACACACTCTAATTGACCAAGGGTATATAGGATTGGTACATTAATGGTACACAAGTAGAATCCACTGAGAACAGCCTAAGATTCTCTGATTCTAGTGGCCAACCGCATGTGTTCTGTGTTTTGATTTATATCAATTTGAATATGAATATCCTATATATAAAATCAAGTTCTATTTACACGGCATATATTAAAACAAAACTTTTTTTGCAATATGAAATAAAGAGATCTACAAAGAATGTAAGCTAGTTGAATTAAGAAAAAAAAAATGACATACATACTGTCTGATTGATACAAAGAACAAGAAATCACTTAAATAAAACAAAATAAAAAGAAGAAAACCATAATAGAGAGAAATAAAAATGAAACGCAGTATATAAAAAAACGCCACAAAACAAGAGTTTTTAACGACACAAAGAACACAACCAAGAGACTGAAACTCACTTTCTTGAATTGAATTGCAACAATCATGTATATTCTTTCTTTTGACTCAAGCTCTTTTGTCTATCAAAATACCAGGATTGTTGAATTGCGACAAAAGAGCTCGAGTCAAAAGAGAGAGTATTCATGTTGTTTCTCCTTAAGAATCATTCTAGTTATCTTGCTGTCTATGGTTTCGGTTTGTTTGTTGTGTTTTCACTATTCTGCATATATAGAGTTTTCTGATCTACAGTCTTTTTGTATCCTAAAAAAAAATACAAACAGTTAATTAATAGTTATAATGGATAAGAAGGAAAATGAGGAAATTTTTATTTATAGGGAGAGTGGTTAATGATGAATAACAAACATATCTCCTATTTATAACCATTTTTATTAGAAAATTCCTATTTTTAAACTTAGTCAGACACGAAGACCTAATCATGGGTGAGATCTTGATAGTTTTTAAAACCACCTTGCACAAATTCTCTATTTTCTTATAAAAAAAAAAAAAAAACAAATTCTCTATTTTTAACAAAAGTAGGCCCCTGTGTATTATTATTCAAAAATAATAATTTGTGTTAACTTTTTTTTTACCAAATTTAGTGTTAACTCTTAAGTTTAGGGAAGAAGACTCGTAATGATTTCAACCTTAGGTAAATATAAATCGGAGTTCAATCACTTGGTTTATTAAAAAAAAATGTTGTCTACTTTTTCGGTTGCACCAAAAATCCTTTTTCACTATTTGACATCACCATGAAATCAAGGATAATTTTGTAAATTTTGATCAAAATGATTGTAAATTAAGGTGGATATTTATAATTGTATGCATTTTTTTTCTTCTATGTTTTTGTTTATAAGTGTACCTATGTTGTGTTTTTTGTTGTTTAATGTTTATAATGTTCTATAATAAAGTGGGTGTAAATTAGCAAAGTGGGTACAAATTAACAAACATTTTTATTGAAAGTTATATAAATAACCCTTAAGTTACTAGTTTCTATAATAAAGATGGACGGTTTTTGGTCCAAAGAAAAGGTTCACACTTGCTAATTTACACCTTAATATTTTTAAGTGGATGTAGAAGTGAAGGCCATCGGCGCATTACACAGTCCAAAGGGCATTCTCCTATAAGCAAACATACCAAATGAACAAGTGAAGGCAGTCTTCTCTTGGTTTTCCGGAGCTACCGCAATCTGATTATATCCCGAATACCCATCCAAAAAGCAATAAAAGGCTTGGCCAGCCAACCTCTCTATCATTTGATCCATGTATGGTAGCGGGAAGTGATCCTTTCTTGTTGCAGTGTTCAACCTCCGGTAATCTATGCACATTCTCCAACCGGTGACGGTACGGGTGGGTATTAACTCATTTTTTTTCATTAGCCACCACCATCATTCCACCTTTTTTATTTACCACATGAACAGGACTTACCCAAGAACTATCAGAGGTAGGGTAAATCATACCTGCATCCAGTAGCTTAAGCACCTCTTTTTTTACCACTTCCTTCATTGTTGGGTTTAGTCTTCTTTGAGGTTGAACCACTGGTTTGTATTCAGCCTCCATGTGTATCTTGTGCATGCAATGTGCCGGACTAATACCCTTCAAGTCAGAAATTTTCCACCCCAAGGCTCCTTCATTACCCCTTAAAACCCTCATTAACTTTTCTTCTTCTAAAGGTGTCAAGGTACTGCTGATGATTGTTGGTTTAGAGGCATCCTTGATTAAGAAGACGTACTTTAAGTGAGAAGGAAGTTCTTTCGATTCAGGATTTTTTTTCTTCTTCAACACCCAAAGCTTGTGCCTCCTTATTGTTGTCAACAAGTAATTTTTCAAGTTTCACCGATTCAATTTCTTGTTTGCTTGCCTCCAATTGCTTGACACATTCCTTCACCTCAAGATCTTCATCATGGTCACAACTCTCTATAGAATTCACGATTGCTTTCTCCATAGGTTGTGTTGGTTGAGGTTCACGAGAATTGTCTTCAACGATTTCATCAACAACATCAATCTGGTAGCACTTAGGATTTTCAGCTCTATGTTTCATGGCTTCAAAGATGTTAAACACCACTTGCTCATTATGAAATCCCAACATAAGCTGACCCATCTCAACATCAATAAGAGCACAACCTGTAGCAAGGAAGGGTCTTCCTAGAATGAGTGGCATGTCTTCATCTTCAGCCATGTCTAAGATAACAAAATCAGCCGAAAATACTAGCTCATTAACTTTTACTAGCACATCCTCAAGAATGCCAAAGGGATAAGAGATTGACCGATCAGCTAGAGTGAGGGTCATTCTTGTTGGCTTTGGTTCACCACCTCCAAGCTTCTTCATCATAGAAAGGGGCATCAAGTTGATACTTGCCCCTAAGTCACATAAAGCTCTACCAACTTTCACCGCTCCAATGGAACAAGTAATAGTAAAGGCACCTGGATCTTTCAACTTCGGTGGAAGTTTATTTTGGAGAATAGCACTACAGTTCTCTGAAAGAGCAATGTTTTCGTCATTTTTTGGCTTTCTTCTACCAGTTAACAACTCCTTCATGAACTTAGCATACACAGGCATTTGATCAAGAGTTTCGCCGAAAGGAATATTCACCTGAAGTTGTGAGAAAAGTTCCATGAACTTTTTGAATTGGCTTTCTTCCTTCTTCTTCTTTTTAGCTAAATGAGGGTAGGGAAGCTTCACATAAGATGGAACAACTTGTGGTTTATCTCCATCTTTCAATATCTGGTTCTTGGACTTTCTCAAGATTGAGTCCTCATCTATCAACTTCTCACTTTTTTCTCCCTCTATTTTTTTCTTCTCTTCATTTTCAACTACCTCTTGATCATTTTTATTTTCAACTTCTCCTTCATCATTCTCTTTTTCAACTACTCCCTCGTTAGAATTCTTTTCAACTTCATCTATCTCTACCTCCTCCTCCGCAACTTCACCAACAGTTTTCTTAGCTTTTGGGGCTAAAGGTGTGAGAACCTTTTTGCTCCTAAGCTCAATAGCATTACAAGTTTCATTCGTAGGGTTTTCTTTAGTGTTACCTGAGAATCCTCCCTTGCTTTGTTCAGCCAATTGTTTAGTCATTTGCCCGATTTGAGTCTCAAGCAGCTTTCTGGAAGCTTCATTGTTCTTTCTTTCAGCTTCCTGGCTCTTCTTCATCTCCTCAAAGTTTCCTTGAGTCATCTTCATGAAATTGATCATTGTCTCTTCAAGGGCTGAATGTTTTCTCTGTTGTGGTTGTTGAGGATTAGGGAGCAGAGGATTGAGAGTGTTGTTGTTGGAGTAGCTCAAGTTGGGATGCTTGTTAAAACCTGGATTGTAGTAAGGGTTTTGCCTTTGAAAGTTCACATAGTTTACAACTTCCTCACTAAATCCCTCAGGTACACACTCACCATTTGCATGTCCCTCTCCACATAAATCACACTTAACTGCAACTACCTGTTGTTTGTTGGCCAAAGTGAAACCTTGAAACTCCTTAGTGAGAGCTTCAATCTGCTTGTTCATGGCTGCTTGGTTAGCCAGGATAGAAGTAGTATCACTTACCCCATACACTCCCCTTTTCTTCTTCTCAGCATCAGCACGATACTCGTTCTGAGCCATGCTTTCAATTAGGGCTTCGACTTCATGATCTGTTTTATTCTTCAGACTACCACCAGCTGAGGCATCTAAAAACATTCTAATATTGTAAGTCAAGCCTTCGGTGAAGATTTAGAGGTATTGTTTCTCGGAGAGTTCATGATTCGGGCACCTCTTCAACATCAAAGTAAATCTCTCCCAAGCATCATATAAAGACTCAGTATCCCCTTGCTTGAAATTTTGAATCTCCATCTTTTTGTCCCAATACTTCGACATAGGGAAATACTTTTCCAGGAACTTCAGCTCGAGCTCCTCCCATGTTTGAATGGTCCCGCTTGGTATGGTTAGCAACTAATCTCTAGCTCTTCTTGTTAGAGTGAAAGGTGTTGGAACAAAGGGTGTTTCACAAATATACCACTTAAGTTTTGATGATAACAAGGTATTAAAAATTATCAATTGGATATGCTAAAAGTTTATTCAAGTGTACAGGACCAATTAATAAAAAGCTATTTACAAGAGGTTCTGACTGAATGAATTAAAGAGCAAAGGAAATTTAGATTGAAGCTTGAAAAGCATCTGATTTAAAGCGCTCTTCGAAAGTCAGAAGCATAGTGCGTGTGAAGAAAGTGCTCCTGAAGATGACGTCATCAGAAGCCAGTTCTCCAGAAGCAAGTTCATCAGAAGCCAATTTCTTCAGAGGCTGAAGAGCGTTGACAAAGTTCAATGTACGAAATGTACAACCACTAAGTCTGCGCATGTCTCTGCAACCACCATCTCTGCATTGTGTCTCCTATACAAGACAAAAATAACAGTAACAATTGCAGACATTGCTCCTATTGTTATTGGAATGGATTTGAAATTGTTTTCATAAGGACAATCCTCAAATCAGGCAAAAGATCAATGGTGATAAATCAAGCCTCAGTCAAGACTAAGTGATGAGCTGGCTAGTTCCCAACGTCTCTCAAATCCTCTATAAATAGAGATGAAGACTTTAAGAACTTACACACATATACACATACGTGAACAAGGCTATTTCTCATATTAAAAGTCGCAAACATTGCTCATCAACAACTTAGATAATTCATACAAAAGTTCATATTTTAGAATTTCTAAGTATCTAAGAAAAACAGAGTCTGTTCTGTTCGTTTTTGTTTTGTGAATACCTCTGATTGTATATCAAGTATTCAAAACTCTTTTCAATTCTCTGTAATTGTTTAGAAGTCTCTTGGAGTTGTCCTTGAGCATTGAAGTCTCTTTCTTGTGTGATTGAGAAAAGGAAGTCTCTTACTTGTGTGTTTGAGCAACTTGTAATTTGATATTACATTTTAGTGGAACTCTCCTTGGAAGTGCAAGGGGGACAGGACTACTTTCGGATTGTGGAAGGAACCTGCATAAATTACTTGTGTTCTTCTTCTGTTTTCTGCTTTCTTACTTTCTATCCGCTGCACTAAGACTCTGAACTCTATCAGACTCTGATCCTGAGAACAGTTGCTTATTTTCGTGAGAAAGAAATGTTTTTTGAAAAACACAATTCAACACCACCCCCCCCCCCCCCCCCCCGCCCCCCTTCTTGTGTTTTTCCCACCTTCAGTTGGTATCAGAGCTTCGACTCTGTAGCTAGCACTTAACCGTGTTACAATGAACGATCAGTGAAAAACATGTCTGGGGAAGACACTTCTGGTTCTGGTTCTGGTTCTGGAGCTGTTATACACTATGACTACAGCAACAATAACAAAAGTGAAAGATCTGCTAATCACAACAAACCTCCCATGTTTAATGGTGATCCAGAAATGTTCTCTTGGTGGAAGACCAAGATGTATAGTCACATCATGGGAATGGATGAAGAGTTATGGGATGTTCTTGAAGATGGTGTTGGTGATTTGAAGTTGGATGAAGAAGGTGCTGATCTTGATAGGAAAGCTCACACTACTGAGCAGAAAAAGCTTTATAAGAAGCATCATACGATCAGAGGCATTCTTGTGGCTGCTTTGCCTCATAAAGAGTACTTAAAGATGAGTGACAAATCAACAGCAAAGGCTATGTTCACCTCATTGTGCTCACTTTATGAGGGTAACAAGAAAGTCAGAGAAGCCAAGGCTTCTATGCTTGTTCATCAGTACGAGTTGTTCAGAATGAAGGAGGATGAAAACATTGAGACCATGTACTCAAGGTTTCAGACTCTTGTTTCTGGACTTCAGATTCTGAAGAAAAGCTATGTAACGTTTGATCATGTGAACAAGATTTTGAGAAGTTTACCTGCAAAGTGGAGACCGAAAGTGACAGCCATTGAAGAAGCTAAAGATCTAAACACCGTGAGTGTTGAAGATCTTATAAGCTCTTTAAAATGTCATGAGATAGGTATTAACGAGCATGAACCTGTCAAGAAACCTAAGTCCATTGCACTAAAATCCAGAGGCAAGTCAAGTAAGGCTCTGAAGGCATTGGAGTCTGAA
Source organism: Medicago lupulina (assembly GCA_958299785.1). Classification (NCBI taxonomy): domain Eukaryota; kingdom Viridiplantae; phylum Streptophyta; class Magnoliopsida; order Fabales; family Fabaceae; genus Medicago; species Medicago lupulina. The sequence continues at coordinate 52,672,110 of OY283144.1, read as the reverse complement.
GAAGAATCTACATCTGAAGATTCTGATGAAGACTCTGAGATTGTTCAAGAGATGGCTATGCTCACCAACAGACTACAATATCTTGCTAAGAAGAACAAGAAGTTCATGAGCAGAGGGAGTAGTCACAAAAGCTCTAGAAAAGAAGATCAGAAAGGTTGCTTTAACGGCAAGAAGGTTGGACACTTCATTGCTGAATGTCCAGACCTACAGAAAGAGAAATCCAAAGAAAAATCAAGGAAAGCAATCTTCAAGTCCAACAAATTCAAGAAGCAATTCAAGAAGAGCTTGATGGCAACTTGGGAAGATCTGGATAATGAGTTTGAGTCTGACAAAGATGATGCTGAAGATGAAGCAAAAATAGCTCTGGCTTTGGTAGCTACTGCTGAAAATGAACAAGATTCATCTGATGCTGAGTCAAGTACAGACTCTGAAATTGAAACAGAGGTATATTCTAAACTCACTAGATCTGAATTGATTGATTCTCTCAAGGAACTTCTTGGTCATTATGAAAACCAATCCACTGAGTTGAGGAGAGTTAAGCAACGATACATTAAGCTACTAAAACTCCATGAATCAACTAAGATGGAAATGGATGCTTTACAACAAGAAAATAATGATTTAAAAACAATGACTAAGAAAGGTGATAATAAACCTTTATCTGAGCAGGATGCTGCTCTTCAAGAGTTTATTAACACAGGAATTGATAGAACCAAAGTTGCATCTATGATTTACAGCATAAATCAGAACAATAAAAAGGGAATTGGCTTTACAGGAGGAAACTCTAGTGAAGTAATTCTGAAACCTTGTTTTGATAACATCAAGGAGGGACTGAAAACTCACTTTGTGTCTGAGTCTGGAAAAACTTCTCATTCAGAACCTAAATCTTTGAATTCAAAGGTAATGACTAAGTCAAAATCTGAGAATCAAAAGACAAAGGTAACGAATGACTCTAAATCAAAAGCTCCAATGTTACAGATTCTGAAGAGATCAGAACCTAATAAATAGGTTCTGAAGAAAACAGAGTCTGAAACTCAAAAGCCTAGATTTCAGAGGAAGGAAGCTATCTGTGTTAATTCACACTCTAAGGCTAAAGGTTCTGAACCTAAAGTCTGGAAGAAGAAAGAACAAGACAATTTCAGACAGAAAACACAAATGAGACTCAGAACTCCTAGAACTAACCCAAGAGGACCCATGAAGATATGGGTACCTAAGACAGAAATTGTTGATGTTGCAGGTATGTCTAAAAGGAAACGAAAAGCAGAAGTCTTGGTATCTGGACAGTGGCTTCTCGTGACATATGACGGGAGAAAAGTCTATGTTCCTAACCCTGACCATGAAAGAGGGAGGAACTGTGGGATTTGGAGGAAACCAAACTGGAAAAATCATTGGTACTGGAACAATTGGTAATTCCTCAGTCTCAATCAATAATGTGTGGTTTGTAGATGGACTAAGGCATAACCTACTTAGCATAAGTCAATTTTGTGATAATGGTTATGACGTTTTGTTTAATAAGAACAACTGCACAGTGATCAACAAAGATGACTAATCTATAGTTTTTAAGGGAAAGAGAAAGAACAATGTTTACAAGATTAATTTTTCAGAACTGACTGATCAGAAGGTATTTTGCCTCCTGTCAATGAGTGATAAGAAATGGCTGTGGCACAGAAGGTTGGGACATGCTAACTGGAGGTTAATCTCTAAACTTAGCAAGTTACAACTTGTCAGAGGCTTACCAGACATTGATTATCATTCAGATGCACTGTGTGGTGCATGTCAGAAGGGAAAAATTGTTAAAACTTCTTTCAAATCAAAAGACATTGTTTCTACCTCCAGACCCTTGGAACTACATCATATTGATTTATTTGGACCAGTTAGTACTGCATCCCTATATGGAAGTAAATATGGATTGGTTATAGTTGATGATTACAGTAGATGGAGTTGGGTTAAGTTTCTCAAATCTAAAGATGATTCATATGATGTGTTTACAAAATTCCGCATTCAAGTCCAATCTGAAAAGGAACTAAAAATCCTAAAAGTCAGAAGTGATCATGGGGGAGAATTTGAAAATGAGCCATTTGAAATATTTTGTGAAAAATTTGGAATTATCCATGAATTCTCTTCTCCGAGAACTCCACAGCAAAATGGGGTTGTAGAGAGAAAGAATAGGACCCTACAAGAAATGGCAAGAACTATGATTCACGAAAACAATCTGCCAAAACATTTTTCGGCAGAAGCAGCAAACACAGCATGTTATGTTCAGAACAGGATCTATATCAGACCCATACTGAATAAAACAACATATGAGCTCTTTAAAGGCAGGAAACCTAACATTTCTTACTTTCATCAGTTTGGATGTACATGTTACATCTTAAACAATAAAGTCTATCTGAAGAAATTTGATGCAAAGGCACAAAAGGGAATCTTTCTAGGTTACTCTAAGAGGTCTAAGGCATACAAACTGTATAACTTGGAAACACTTTGTGTTGAAGAGTCTATGCATGTCAAATTTGATGACAAAGAGCCTGGAAGTAAAATTCCATAGCAGAATGAAAGCATTGCAGGTTCAGAAGAGTATGATGATTATTCAGAACCTGATCAGACTTCATAGTTGAATGATACTTCAGAAGCTGCGACAGCTCCTGATGTCCCAATTGTTGAAGCTTCTGAAGAAGCTCAAGATGATTCACAGCAAGTTATCCAGTCTAGAAACTCATTCAAATACAAGTCTTCTCATCCTGAGGATCAGATAATTGACAACAAAGAAAGTCCCAGAAGAACTAGATCTCATTTCAGACCTGAAGAGTCTGTCCTGGGATTGGTGTCCATGATAGAACCTACAACAGTTGATGAAGCACTAGCTGATGATGGATGGATCTTTGCAATGCAAGATGAACTCAATCAATTCAAGAGAAATGATGTATGGGATCTTGTACCTAAGCCTGAACACAAGAACATTATTGGAACCAAATGGGTGTTTAGGAACAAGCTGGATGAACAGGGAGAAGTAATCAGAAACAAAGCCAGACTTGTTGCTCAAGGATACAGCCAACAAGAAGGCATTGACTACACTGAAACTTTTGCTCCAGTTGCAAGATTGGAGGCAATCAGGTTACTTCTTTCCTACACAGTTAATCACAACATAATTTTGTATCAAATGGACGTTAAAAGTGCATTTCTCAATGGAGTCATCTCTGAAGAAGTGTTCGTGAAACAACCACCTAGTTTTGAGGATTTAAAACATCCTGACCACGTTTATAAGCTAAAGAAATCTTTGTATGGTCTGAAACAAGCTCCTAGAGCCTGGTATGATAGACTGAGCAATTTCTTGCTTAAAAATGATTTTAAAAGAGGGCAGGTTGACACAACACTTTTCAAGAAGACACTTGAGAAAGACATTCTGATTGTGCAAATTTACGTTGATGATATCATTTTTGGTTCAACTAATAGATCTCTTTGCAAAGAATTTTCTAAGATGATGCAGGAGGAATTCAAAATGAGCATGATGGGAGAACTGAAGTTCTTTCTAGGAATTCAGATCAACCAATGCAAAGAAGGAGTATATGTTCATCAATCAAAATATATCAAGGAGCTTCTGAAAAAGTTTAAGCTTGAAGACTGTAAAGAGATGAATACTCCAATGCATCCTACCTGTACTCTGAGTAAAGAAGATCAAGGATCTAAAGTTGACCAGAAGCTGTATCGAGGTATGATTGGTTCTCTGTTGTATCTCACGGCATCCAGACCTGATATTTTGTTCAGTGTGTGCTTGTGTGCAAGGTTTCAATCAGATCCTAGAGAATCTCACTTAACTGCTGTTAAAAGAATCTTTAGATATCTGAAAGGAACAACTAATCTTGGACTTCTGTATAAGAAATCTTCAGATTATAAGCTAGTTGGATTCTGCGATGCTGACTATGCTGGTGATAGGATTGAAAGAAAATCAACCAGTGGAAATTGTCAATTTCTTGGTGAGAATCTGATATCCTGGGCCAGTAAGAGACAAGCAACTATTGCTTTGTCAACAGCAGAAGCAGAATACATCTCAGCTGCTAGTTGTTGTACTCAACTGCTCTGGATGAAACATCAGTTAGAAGACTATCAAATAATTGAAAATTGTATTCCAATTTACTGTGATAACACAGCTGCTATTTGTTTGTCTAAAAATCCTATTCTTCATTCAAGAGCCAAGCATATTGAAATTAAACATCATTTTATTAGAGACTATGTTCAAAAGGGAGTTTTAGATGTTCAATTCATTGATACTGATCATCAATGGGCTGATATCTTTACTAAACCCCTAACTGTTGAAAGATTCAATTTTATAAAGAAAAATTTGAACATGCACTTTGTCTCTGAGTAATTCTTGCCTCTGAATGAAAACCAGACTCTGAAAATTATCAGAAGCTGATTGAGTATTAGACTCTCCTTGGAGAATTTGAAGAGACTCAGCCTCTGAAAAATCTTCAGACTCTGAGAAGGAATCTTTTTGACTCTGATAGTACTTTGAAGTGGAAAAGGTTAAAGTTACTTTTGTAGACTTCTGACGTGGTCTATCTGCATTGGGAAACAACTCTTTTAGGGCAATGATGGTTATTCTCTTTAGCAAATATTCTTGCGCCCCTGTATGTCATTAATGTTTGTGTCTGGTTGTCGCTTCTGGTTTGTGAAAAGTTGTTTTTCAGAAATCACTATAAATACCAAACACACACTACTCACTCACTTTCCTACACTTTCAAATCTTTAAGCAGTTGCGATAGAAAATCAGTTTTTTTTCTCTTCTCTCACATTAGAAACCCTTTACCCTCAACCTTCAACTTCTTCATATGGCTACTTCAACAAGCGATTCTAGCATGCAACAAGGCACAAGATCAATCTATTCCATTAAACCAGTTACGATGTCGATTCCAATTGATTCATTGGACGTTCAGATTGAATCACCGGTGGACTTCGCATCTCTGAAAAGAAACAGGGTAGATATGGAAGCCCTGATTTCTGCTCAAAAGATGTTTGAGTATTTTCAGATGATAAATGGACCAACCTATGTGAATCTAGTAAAGGAATTCTAGATTCGGGCTGAAGTATGTAACGTTGAATCTGCTAAGTCACAAGAAAGTCAAGCTGTATCAAGAAACCCTAGTCTGAAAGGGAAATCAAGAAAAGAGATGGGTCTTGAACCGTTCAACGGTTTAGAAATCAAGTCTGCGGTGATGGGAATTCCAGTGTCTATCACAGAAGGGGTGATTGCTAAAGCCTGCAGGATGGCTCCTGAAGGAAGGTTCATATGGAATGTTAGCAGGAAAGATGCTATGTTGGAAAGCTACACCAACCTGCTGTTGAATGGAAATCCAGCAACCAAGTTGGTGGACATGGAAATCAAGCACAGGGTACTTCTGAAAATTCTTAATGAATGCTTCTTTCAGAAGGGTGGAGGTGCTGATCAACCCAGTCTGGATCATAAACTGGTGTTGTACTTCTTGGCTGCGTTTCAAGCCATCAATCTTCCAAGATATATCATGCATCACCTGTGCTGGGCTATCAAGGAAGGATCTAAAGGAAAAAGGAAACAAGTTCCCTGTGGAAGACTTCTCTCTGAAATCTTCTGTCAAGGAGGTGTGCTGAAGACTCTGGACAAATTCAATCTTGTGTCCGACAGAGTTCTGGGAATTTCTACTGGAAGGATGATAAGTGGCAAGACCCTGTTCAACATGAAAGCCACCCAGATGGTCCTTACTGATGAAAAGGACCTGAAAGAATCTTCAGCACCGTCTCAAACTATAAGAGATTTTCCTTCAATTTTAAAGGAAGATAACCCTGAAGCTTTGACTGGCTACCTAGCTGCTTTTGCCAAGGAATCTGAAGATGCCTCTCAGCAAGCTGAAGTTGCTCTGGCCAGAAAGCAAAAAGCTGCCAAGTCTGAAGCAACCAATTACAATAAAGTGGCTGCTCCTAAGAGAAAAAGGGGAAAATGTAACACCCCGTTTTCCCAACGTAAAAATTTCGTAAATTAAATCAGAGTTTTCACATAAACAGAGTATCACTTTCTTAAAACATCTCAAAGGAATTGAATAACAATTCATTCATCATAAAAATAGTTATTAAACTTCTCAAAACATTGCAGCGGAATCTTAAAAGTCCTGGCACGCAGGCCTCTTCATAACATTTCAAAAGTTCATCTAAAATTAGTCTTTATAAAATTATAATTGACATGCAAGGAACAGAAAAGCATTTGACAAGATTCCCCATCCCGTTACATATCAGAGCACCTAAGACACAGTGAGGAATGCCTCACACGACTGCACCTAATCTTGGTTACCTGCACTTGCCCACAAGGCGGCAATTCCAACAGAAGGGGTGAGATTCACAAACAATATAATAAACAGATAATTCAACAATTAAGTTTAACAACAATTAACATATAAGCACGTCTCAAATATTTATTTCATAACATCTTAAGCAACATCAAGAATATCATCACTAAACATCTTAAACATCATCAAAGAATCATCATCACAAAACATCTTAATCATCATCAAAGAACATCATCACAAAACATCTTAGACAACTCGACTCGACAATGCAACTCGACTATGCAACTCTAACATCTTAAACATCTTAGACATCTTATATGCATGTGGTGCCAATCCAGGGCATAAGCCCTCATCGCTTTGAGCATAAATATACTCCTAGGGCATAAGCCCTCGTCGCTAGTGAGCAAAAGCTCCAGGGCATAAGCCCTCGTCGCTGGTGAGTAAAAACTCCAGGGCATAAGCCCTCATCTCTGAATGAATATGCATGAGACTCAATCACTTACGTCTTAGACATCACGACACTTCTCATATGACTCCAACAAATTGGACAACATCTCACATCCTAGACCGACTCATGCAGCTTTAATTAAATAATAACAACAACATGGCAGCAAATCATCAATCATATAACAACATCAAAAATTCATCATTTAGGCATCACATATATTACAATATAGTTCACATAATGCACATATGATTCATAATCATTATCAACAACATCAAATCATAACATTAACTTTATAAATATAGCACATTATGCACTCATCATTCATAATTCATAAGCAATAACATTCTTCAAAAGTAATCAAGTATGATTAAATAAGACATAAGCCAAATACTCATAAAACACTTCAACTAAATCCCTAATACCTAAGTTTGAAGTTTGGAAACCAACCCTAAGTCTTTGGACTAACTTGGGATTAGTTATGCTAAGTTTTCTTAAAGTTTTCTCAAGACCTACTTGGACTATTTTAATCATAACTCAAGTCACTCCAGAGCCATTAGAAAGCTAACTCAATTATCTACAACTTTCATGTTTACACCAAGACCCATTTCGGAACAGAAATATATGAAAAAGACACAAGAACGTGAAACAGAGAATGCTGTTTTTTCCAAGACCTACTTGGAGTGTTTTTATCATAACTCAAGATTCACAAAACATTTTTGAATCACTCTGAAGCCATTAAAAATCTAACTCAATTATCTACAACTTTTGTGAAGACATAAAAAGCTAATTATGAGCAGAAAAGTCCCAGTTTTTATTTTAGTTTTTCGGTTACAGAAAATCGAAAAGAGAACGAGCATGTTGACCCCTTTGTAGTATTTTAATCATATCTAGAGTTCTAAAAGCTTAAATTGAGTCACTCCAAAGGCTAGTGAAAGATAACATCTATATCTACAACTTTCATGAAGCCACCTAAACCCAGTTCGGAACTTAAACTTGTCCAACTGAGACAACAAGTAACGTGTTTTGCACAGCGACAGCAAAATCGCAGTTCAGTTGCGGTTTCGCCTTGGGGAAACCTTTTCTACTCCGTTTTCGATCCAATACCCTCAAAACATGACCTTAAACATCACCCTATGATTATCCTATCATTAGAACATTAATTATTCATTAACCTACTAGATTATCCACTCTTTTTAAGACTAGAAACTCAATTCGAAACCTAAACTAGTTTTCATTAATTCTCACATTTCAACTTCATCTTTTAATTCATTCACCTTAACCTAGTTCTTAATTCTCTCAAAAACTCATCCATCTCTTGTTAATCATAATTGAATTGAATTACAGTTTAATATAATGAAAGCTAGGCTCACCCTTACCTTAATTTGGTCTCCTGAATCAAGCTGCGTTCTTCTTAGGTTTTTCTTCTCTCCTTCACGCCTCCTCTCTTTTTCTCTAGGTTTCTTCAAAAGTTATATCACGTACTAAATAATTCTAACCCTAATTCTCTTATTTATATTCTCTTACTCATCTTATCTTATTTCTACTCCTTCCCTCAAATTCTCTAAAATTATGTAACAACCCATATTTAATTAAATATATTATATTATAAATCAAATAAGATAATACTAAAAATACATAAAAGCACACATCATCAAAATATATATTATATTATATCGTCGTATCTTAATATTTCTAAAACAAATATATTTCTACACAAATAACAAATATATTTTCAAACCAAATAACGAATATATTTCTATAACAAATATATCTCTACATAACAAACATATTTCTATAACAAATATATCTCTACATAACAAACATATTTCTATAACAAATAACACAATATATTTTTACACAAAATAACATATATATTTCTACACCAAATAACACATATATTTTTATAACAAATAACATAGTATTTCTACACCACACAACAAATATATTTTCACACCAAATAACATAATATTTCTACACCAAATAACATATATATTTTTATAATATAATATGTTACTAAAACACCAACATATAACACAAAAATAACACACATCACCATAAATCAAATAAATTATTTAAAAAGACTCTAAACTCAATCAAATAATTAAATAAATAAAATAGAGGAAGAAAAGAGATGTCAGGAATACTCTGAGAATTTGAAGAATGAGAAGAAAAGTTTGAAAGCTCAGGATAGAATCGATAGGGATAAGCAATTGGAAGCAATGGGTCTTGAACACTGTGATCAACACACCATTGAACAGATAATTGAGGTTCAGACGCTTGCAAGAAAAGTAGAGGAAGAAGCTCTGTAGGGAGCTAAGAAGGTTCTGAAAGAGGCACCAGGAACATCAGAAGCTGTTGCTTTAGTATATGTTCCTCAAGATACTGTTTCGGAAGCTGCTGTTTCAGAAGCTGCTGCTTCAGAGGCTGCTATCTCAGAAGCCACTAAATCTGATAAGGTAAGTCAGATTCCAGTCCCCCAAACCACTCTTTCACCTTCATCTTCAACAGACTCTGACTTAGATAACATTCCTCTAAGTCAGAAATACAAATTGACCAAACCCTCACCAAAATCCAAACGAACCCCAAAATCCAAAACAACATCAAAACCAAAACTCTCTCCCAAAACCAAACCTTTCAAACCGGTTCACTCTGAAATTCTTAAGACAATAGGGGAGTTATCTGAAAGGAGAGTAGGTATTTGCAACAAACTACCTGCTGATCATCCTTTGCAACCTCCCATTATCAAACCTCTTAACATGTTACCAGCAGGTGTACCCATTCCATCCTCTTCAATCTCAAATCAATCACCAAACCAAGATAGTCCAAAAGTTGTTGATTCAACAGCTACTGCTGAAGAGCATGTAGTTACTAAAGAACCAACAACTGCTGAACTATCTCTCTCAGACTCACCTACCAACAAACCACAACAAACAACCTCTTCACTACTTAACCAACCCTCAGAACATCATGTCATTTCCATCCTAGAATGTCATTATTCAGGAGAACTTCCTGAATACCAAAAACAAAAGACTTCTGTAAACCCACCTCAATCAACCAAAACTCAAGATAAGACTATTCCAGAATCTGTTAAGGAGACAGTGGCTAAAGAGTCTGCCCAAGTGACAGAGTCTGAACCCACTGTGTCTGGCTCAAATTCGGAACCAACACAAAACCTGAAACCTTGTGATTCTGACCAACCCTCATCTTCTTCACAAATTCAGACCCTTGACCAACCACCCCTTAACATACTGGAATCTGATTATCTTGAAGATCAGCTGGTAGAAATCAATGAGGAAATGCAGTCTCTGGTTCTCCTCAGGAAAACTCCTTTTCTACCTCTGGCATATCAAGACAAGTGGTCTGCTCTCAAGAACAGAGCTTTTGATTTAATCAATGTTGTTGCCAAGAAGTGCTACCGCATTCAAGCTCATGCTATGAAGCGACGTATGCAGGATCTGCACTTTTCTCAGCAACTTCCAAGCAAGCCTCTGTATCTGACCAATGCTCCTTTCTACGCTGAGTCAGAATATGTAACAAGAGATTCTAAGGTGTTCAAGATGCTAAAGCAAAAGGTGCTGAAGCAACAAGAGGAATCCAAGGCTAGGGAAGAATATCTTCTTCAGAGGCAGTTGGCTCTGGAAGAAACTGTTAAGAAGCAGTCTGAAGATATTCAGCGTCTAATGGCTCTTATTAAGCAGCAACAACCTCAAACCAATCCTTAGATTGCACACCTGTTTTTCCTTTTGTTATATGTTTCAATTCTCGCCTCTGATTTCTTTGTATTTTTTTTACCGTCTCTTTTATATATAAATTTTCTTTAGTTGCTATTGTCTATTTCTTGTTTTTACTTCTATTTTGTTCTTTTTGATTGCTGACAAAAGGGGGAGTAATAAAAGCATTTAACAAAGAATCTGAGCGCAAGAATAAAATAAACTTCTAACAGCTTTTATTTTATTTGAGAATCTTATCTTATTTCATCTGAGTATTATGAAATAATTGTTGATTATAAAATGAATTTAATTAACTTGGATAGGACTTAGGGGGAGCTTACAAATCTCACCTTAAAGAATATCAGACTCAGGGGGAGACAGAGCTTACAAACCTCAGAATCCCTAAAAGTCAACTTGTTAATTAAGATTAACAACAATTGATCTTTTTAAATACTTATGTTTCTCATCATCAAAAAGGGGGAGATTGTTGGAACAAAGGGTGTTTCACAAATATACCACTTAAGTTTTGATGATAACAAGGTATTAAAAATTATCAATTGGATATGCTAAAAGTTTATTCAAGTGTACAGGACCAATTAATAAAAAGCTATTTACAAGAGGTTATGACTGAATGAATTAAAGAGCAAAGGAAATTTAGATTGAAGCTTGAAGAGCATCTGATTTAAAGCACTCCTGGAAAGTCAGAAGCATAGTGTGTCTGAAGAAAGTGCTCCTGAAGATGACGTCATCAGAAGCCAGTTCTCTAGAAGCAAGTTCATCAGAAGCCAATTTCTTCAGAGGCTGAAGAGCGTTGACAAAGTTCAATGTACGAAATGTACAACCACTAAGTCTGCGCATGTCTCTGCAACCACCATCTCTGCATTGTGTCTCCTATACAAGACAAAAATAACAGCAACAATTGCAGACATTGTTCCTATTGTTATTGGAATGGATTTGAAATTGTTTTCATAAGGACAATCCTCAAATCAGGCAAAAGATCAATGGTGATAAGAGTAGTGCTAGCAACACTCTCTTTTGAACACTCTCTATAATACTCACTCTCTAATTGACTTAAATCAATGTGGGTCCTACATTTTGAAAATGGAACTCACTTAAAGTGGTGGGACATACATTGATTTCACCCAATAAGATAGTGAGTGTTTGAGAGAGTGTTGAAAAGAGAGTGTTGCTAGCATTCCTCATGGTGATAAATCAAGCTTTGGTCAAGACTAAGTGATGAGCTGGCTAGTTCCCAACATCTCTCAAATCCTCTATAAATAGAGATGAAGACTTGAAGAACTTACACACATATACACATACGCGAACAAGGCTATTTCTCATATTAAAAGTCGCAAACATTGCTCATCAACAACTTAGATAATTCTTACAAAAGTTCATATTTTAGAATTTCTAAGTATCTAAGAAAAACAGAGTCTGTTCTGTTCGTTTTTGTTTTGTGAATACCTCTGATTGTATATCAAGTATTCAAAACTCTTTTCAATTCTCTGTAATTGTTTAGAAGTCTCTTGGAGTTGTCCTTGAGCATTGAAGTCTCTTTCTTGTGTGATTGAGCAAAGGAAGTCTCTTACTTGTGTGTTTGAGCAACTTGTAATTTGATATTACATTTTAGTGGAACTCTCCTTGGAAGTGCAAGGGGGACAGGACTACTTTCGGATTGTGGAAGGAACCTGTATAAATTGCTTGTGTTCTTCTTCTGTTTTATGCTTTCTTACTTCCTATCCGCTGCACTAAGACTCTGAACTCTATCAGACTCTGATCCTGAGAACAGTTGCTTATTTTCGTGAGAAAGAAACATTTTTTGAAAAACGCAATTCAACCCCCCCCCCCCCCCCCCCTTCTTGTGTTTTTCCCACCTTCAAAAGGAAATAACTGTAGTTTCTTCTGGCTATCAGTAACAGTGGCTGGAGGTACACAGAATTCACAAGTCTCAACAAATCGACTCAGGTGTTCATGTGGGTTCATAGCTTCTGTCCCATCAAACTGCTTATCTCTCAAACCATTCAGGACGGTGCTCTTGATGTCAAAAGCAGCAGGATTAGCCGACCGAAAAGTGTGTGTCAGCTGACCCCGGTGGGTAGCTAAGCCATAGTCTCCCAACTTAGGTTTCGGTGCGGGATCTCCCATGATACTAGGTTCAGGAGATACAGGTTTTTTAGTTACTGAAGGTGTAGGACTCGGTATCTGCTCTCTTTGCTCTGGTGGGACTGACTTTGACAACCGGAAAGCTCTCTGATTGGCTCTAGCAGTCCTTTCGATCTCCGGATCGAATTGTAAATCGTCCTTGCTTTGTCTACCTCGCATAAACAGCAAAATACCTTAGTAGCACTGCACAATCAAAAGTAACAAAATTTTAAAAACAGGAAAATAAATTGCAGAAATCCTAAATTATAACGAAATTGCCTTATTGAAATAATTCAACAGTCCCCGGCAACGGCGCCAAAAACTTGATAGAAATTTGGCAAGTGTACCAAAACCTATCGAAGTAGTAAATTATTGATCCCACAAGGACTGTTTTTAACTTCAATAATTCAACTTCGTTAAGCAATAGGATGTGTAAAAGTTATATTTGTTTTGCCACTAGGCGGTTTGTTTGATTTGATTTTAAGAAATCAATTAACAGAAAGTAAAAGTTGTTAAGAAATAAGAGAGAGATGAGATCAGGTCTTTTGAATCATTTATGTTCCCCTAATTGGTCATTGTACTCTATTCTTGTGAATGGTTCTTTAGTTCCACGATGGTTAACAATTTAGCCCTAATCAATCCTTTGAGTTAGGACCCTCCTCTTAAACTACAACCCCTAATTCCTTAGGTGGTCTAATAATCTTTGAAGGTTTAAGCACGTTAACCTAATATCACTAACAAATGATTATCTATTCCTAGACTAACCATGTTTATTAGAACAATTCGATGGGTCGAAGTTGAAAGCTAGGGTCAGTAGTCATTCATACTCACGAGTTTATATGTGATCAAGATATAAAAGAATTAAGAACAATTGAATTGAATAGAAACTAAATAATCATTCACATTAAATAGAGTTTCATCACAGCAACATGATTCAATTCGGGTTACATAAAAATCATCTCAGACCTAATCTCTAGGAGATTTAGCTACTCATAATCAGACTTACAAATAGCATAATCAACAATGGAATTAAAACATACATGAATTGGTAAAAGGATGAAGTAATCGCCCTCCTAGCCGTCTCTTGATGTCAAAATCGCACTTCTTTCTTCTAAAATCGTCACCCTTGTTTTTGGAATATACTTCAGCTTAAATAGGCAAAGAATTTCGCCTAAAACATGTCACATTTTTAGTAAATCGTGACACGTTTTCACTTGTGTAACAACAAACTAAATTAGGGTTTCACCAAATCGTGTCACGTTTTTGTCATTGTGACACGTTTTCCTTAATGTCAAAACAATGCATTCTGCCTTGTGAAATCGTGTCACGTTTTTGACCAAACATGCCACGTTTTTGTCTTGTCCTTTTTCTTTAGTTTTCTTGCTATTCTTGCTGCTTAAGTCGCCTTGTGAACTTCAGAATGTGATAATATTTACATAAAAATTACGTAATGACAACATGTCATCAAAGGCTTATAACAAAAAAATAAATTAAAGTTATTCTCTCAAGGGGACTTGGTGTGGAAAGTCATTCTGCCAATGGATAAGAAAAATCAAGTCTTGGGAAAATGGTCTCCCAGTTGGGAAGGACCATGGTAAATATTAAGAGTCTTTTCGAACAATGTGTATGAAATCGAAGAATTGCGCGACGATCAAACAATCTTACGCATAAACGGGAAATATTTGAAGATATATTAACCGATGCTACAAGAAATTAAAATTATACAAGAGTAGTTCGAAAGGAAAAACGAAATATCGCATTAATTAGATAAAATGTCAACTAATGGGCAGGTTACATTAAAAGTCCCAAAAAATGGATAAAACAAACCAGCCATTACAAAACAAAATGCAGACCAAAAGAAGCTTAAATGATAAGAGACGAAAATCTTAAGTTGAAATCTGAAAACAACCTAAGACTCTACCACTAGTGGGTGATGCCACAAACTTCGATAAGCCATCGAACTTCAGAGTCAAGACGGCAGCGGATGCAAAAGTCATTTAAGACATACTTATCATCATCAGCAGGAAGATAGCCACGATAATTCCCAGGTCTCCTCCCATCTCCTGGACAATTAAGCCAGTTGTTGCAGAATCGACGGTGAACCATCCCCGCTGGCATGTATCTCTTATACCAAGTGCAGCGAAATCTGAAAGAAGTGGCGCCCCCCAAAATATCCACTCGGTAGCGTAGTCACCAAAAGGTCCCAGAGATCTTTCAGAAGTTCGTCCTCGTTTATAGGAGGCGGAGTAGTAGCCCTTATGAGGAGGTGAAAATACTTAGCGCTATTCGAGGGGGCAGCCTCATCATTCGATAACAAACGCCTTATTTGGTCAAAGTTTGGAGTAGCATGCAACATATGCTGAGAACACCGGAGAATGCAGAACATGGGGTTGCCATGATCCCATAAACGGTCCATGAAATCAAGTTTTTCATGAGTTAGGTCCAGATCATTAAGCAGAGCAACGCAGTCATTGCAAACAGATTTGAAAACGATAGGATCTCTACAAAGCGCTGCACGTAACACCCCGTTTTCCTAGCATAAAAATTTCATAATAAAATCAGAGTTTTTTTTAACGTAAACGGAATGTCACACTTCATTTCATAAATCTTGAACGAAAACAAATAAATAAATATTCATTCTTCCAAAATCCAACAACATATTGTTTGATACTTCGCAGCGGAATTATTTCGGAAAATCTAAAACATTCTTCGGCACGAGGGCCTCGTCATAAAATCTCATAAAAACATCTTAACATCAATTCATGAAAATCATAAAAGAATACGTAAAGGAACAGAATTCATAACAAAATTCTCATCCCGTTACGTATCAGAGCACCTAAAGACACACGTGAGAAAATCCACTCACGATCACGACTATCCTTGGTTACCTGCAAGTTACCCATGTAAAAGGCAAAAATTTTCAAGCAGAAGGGGTGAGATTTCACAAACAATAATGTTAAGCATATAATTCATCAATTACAGTTAACAACATAAACATCATTATTTCATCAGATTTAGCAAACAATGCATTCATAAATAATTCATCATAAATCATCAACAACTCACAATTGAAAACAACTTAACAGCTTAGTTGTAACACCCCGCTATCCCAACAACTAATTATTAATATAAAATCAGAGTAAATCAACAAACGGAGCATTACACTGCTTTCTAAAATTTCATAAATAGATTAAAAGTACTATTTATTCAACAACGTCAACAACATAACATTGCAGCGGAAAAATCATTTAAACATTACATCCAACAACATGTAAATCTGGCACAAAGGCCCCAACATAAGTAATATTTCAACATTTATTTTAAAATGAACTCCAACAACATACTACAAAATTTGATACATAGAGGAATGAAAAATACAACAACTAATTCCCATCCCGTTACATATCAGAGCCCTATGACACAAGAGCCACCACTTCTACTAGTCTTCGCTACCTGCAAGTTACCCATACGAAGGGCAACATTTTCAAGCAGAAGGGGTGAGATTCACAAACAACAATAATATATATATAATTCATCAACCGAATTAAAACAACAGTGTTCGTAATAACAAGCATCATTAAGTTCATATATACATAGCAGCAACATTGTCAACAACAACTACATCAAATTCATATTTAATTGGCAACAGCATCAACAACGGCAACAACAACACCAACGACTAGACCATCAACGACGACTACGACAATGCACCTACGACAACTACAAATGCAATATGCATGTGGTACCATTTTACGCGTTTGAATGACAAGGCATTCCAGGGCATGAGCCCTCAACAGTTTGAATGGTTAAAGCATTCCAGGGCATAAGCCCTCAACAATTGAATGAACTAGCATTCCAGGGCATAAGCCCTCAACGGTTGAATGATTAACATTCCAGGGCATGAGCCCTCAACAATTCATGAGTATGAAAATGGACTCAATTTGTGTATATCAACATACAACTTATCAACGACTACAACAACAACAATTGTGCCTAAATCATTTATGACACACTACACAACTTAGACGACAACGACACAACGACAACAATCAACGGAAATCAACGATATAGCATATATAATTGTATATATATGAATATACATACATTCACATAGTTTTACTTTCATTCATAATATTCACTTCATAAATAAGGTTAAATAAATCAAGAAAACATTTTAGGATGCTCAGATTAATGTCCTAATGCACAAAGCAAAATTCAGAAAATGGTCGAACAGGACCCATCTCGCTTAAGCGAAGGCCTGTTCGCTTAAGCGAACACAACGCCGTAGGTCTGGAAGTTGCTCGCTTGGGGTTCGCTTGTGGCTCGCTTGAGCGACCTAAATGACGAAGGTTGGGATTTTCTCGCTTACGAGCTCGCTCGTGGCTCACTTGAGCGAGCAGTCAATTGCAAATTCTGGGCAGCTTCTGGGTAGCTCGCTTAAGCGAAGAGCATCTCGCTTAAGCGAAGCATCATCTGGGCAGTGCAAAAACTCACGAATTTTCTAACTCTTTTTCATCCAAAAACCCAATTTTGATCCCCTGATCACCCAAAATGAATTACAAAAATGTTTACAGGTTCTATATGCAACACAACATCCAAAACAATTCAGAAAACATTCATTAACAACATAATTTACAACATTTAGCAACCTATCATAACTTTCTAACCCTAACTCAAGAACACAAGTTTTCAATTCAATTTCAGCAATTATATACATATCATCAATTGAAAGTTAGCCTCACCCTTACCTTAATTTGATGAACGGTTTACAGAAAATGGATTCTCCCTCTTCCTCTTCTCTCTGCCTCTTCTAGGTTCCTCTCCCTTTCTCCCAAAACTCTTGTTTTTCTTTGTACGTGAAAATGTTTCTGACTTTCTCTAACTCCCACTAATATTCCTTAACTCCCTTTTTCATTTCACTTAACTCCTACTAAATCTTATTAAAATGTAACCCCCAAAACACCAATAAATTCTATTTCTCACTATATTTCTATTAAATAATAAAAACAACTAAATAATAAAATAACAACACACCAAATAATCACATAAATCATTTAAAATCATATAAAATACTTAAAATCAATCAAAAATAATTAAATAGCAACTAGGGTGTTACATTAGCAACTCATGATTAACATCTTATCAACAACGATTCGACTCGACTATGCAACTTCAACTTCTTAATCATGCATGAGGTACCATCCAAGGCATGAGCCCTCATCATAAGAGTATAAATACACTCACAGGGCATAAGCCCTCAAGATAAAGAGCAAAAGCTCATAGGGCATAAGCCCTCATCATAAAGAGCAAAAGCTCACAGGGCATGAGCCCCCAACGGAATGAGTATGCATGGACTCAACAACTTACATCTTCAACATCGTAGACAACATATCACGACTTGATATCTTGGACCACTTCATCATATAATTCATATAAAATAAATCAAAAGAGATTTGCACATCATTTCAAAGCTACTGGAAAGATAATTCATATACCAGCAATTCACATGTTTATATCAAAACTCAATTCAAAACGAAAACAACTGAAAATAGCACGAGAAACCAACTTAGGCAATCTGGTATAGTACAACTCGCGAGGTGAGGTCATCTGCTCGCGGTGGCGAGTTCACAAAAAGAACAACTCGCGAGGCGAGAAAGGTTACTCGCCTAAGGTGAACAAAACTGGGCAGCTACGGCTTTGTGACCATTTTTCACCAAAAATCCCATTTTTCACTCTCCTACGTCCAGTTTCAATCTAAAAACTTGTCTAATAATTCTTATATGAGTTAAGACACTCAAAGCCATCTAAAACTTAACCTCAAACGTTAATTCAAGAAAATCAGGTTTTCTCACTGGACAACTCGCTACGGCGAGTGATCTGTGCTCAAGGCGAGCGACAAAGCGCTACTCGCGAGGCGCGGAGGTTTTACTCACGAAGCGAGCGATGAAGGCCGTCACTCGCGAGGCGAGGATCAATGCTCACGAGGGCGAGCGATGAATGACGGCACGGGCAGAATGCAGTTTTTCTCAAAAACTCACCTAATCTCATGGTTCTAACCTTAAAACTGATTCCAACTATCATCCTATGGATTATCTAAGGTCTATACACAGTTTTTACATCAATTCTACGGTTTTACATCATTTGATCATCAATTTCTCTCATAACCCTAATTTTCAAAATTCTTAAAAACTAAACCTAATCATGTCAATTGCAATTATCAGAATCATAGGCTTAAAATTTATGAAAGTTAGTCCCACCCTTACCTTAGAGTGATGAAATCGCAGCTCTCCTCTTGATTTTCCTCTTCTCTAGTTTTCTCCCTTTTTCCAAAATGTTTCACGTAAAAACTATTCTGACCTAATTTCTCCTATTTATATCTCCTCTCATCTATCTTATCTTATTTACTCTTATTCCTCTAAACTCTCTAAATTCTCAAAACAGCCCCTCATCTAAATATTTATTTTATTTTCAAATCTTATTCTATTAAATAATAAAATAAGTCTCTTAATAAATCCACAACACATCACATAATTCTTCACATCACATAAATCATATAATTATATTCTAAACTCAACAAATAAATCAAATAATTAAAGAGGGTGTTACACTGCATGCCTTTTGTTGGTTTGTTGGAAGTATAAGAGGTCGTACATGCTATGAGCAGCAACTCTCACAGCAATGTTGATGATTAAATCATCACTCAGAGAATCCATTGTTAAAAAGAGAGAAAAGGGTGTTTTGTTGTTGAAGTTTTTCTTTTTGAACAAAGGGGTGAGGAGAAGAAGAGGAGATGGCAAAACTTGCAAGAGAAGATGAAGTATTTATAGTGGATTAAGAAGTTGAGAGAGGTTGCAATTGTACAGTTTTCACAATGCAGAGATGTACACACGTTGCAAAATTGGTGTCTGCAGATGCGCTTTGGAAAAAGAGGGAAGTTGTAAAATTTTATTTATATTTAACTTGTGTGGTTATCATTAACTTGGAAGTTTTACGGTTTCCTAGGCAGTTTAGCTTGTTTGGTTAAGCAAAAGAGACTTTTTAGTTTCTCATCATTGTTTTTTCTTGAAACTTGTTCCAAGCATTAATTTTGTGATTTTAAAATAAATTGATAAATAGAGATATCTAAAGGAAATCTAAAATATCATTAAAAGTGGTTCTTTCACCATTATAATTTTCAAAATTAAAGGAGCAAAATAGTTAAAGTTTAAAACTCACAAAGAGTTTTTTCAAATTACAAATTCGGAAGTAAGCTTGTCAAGTTGATTTTTAAAATCACTAAGCTTTTCATCGAGGGCTTTTCCATTTACAATAAGTATAGCTATCTCTTGTTGATACAACTTCGATTCCTTGGCTTTCTGTATGGCAACTTGAGCCTCTTGCTTCATGAGATCTTCCTTGGCTAAGAGATTGTTTTTTTGAGTCTCCAAATTTAGAATTTCTGCCTTGTACTTAGCAATGGTAGAGTCGATTTCTGCTACTCTTTGTTGAGTGGTTGGAATCTGCTTTCGAAAAGCCTCGACCTTTGCTTTAAAAGTAGAAACTTCATCTAAAAGTTGGTCACAACGCAGGGTTTGCTCTTCAAGTTTGGCTTGGTCAGTTTTCTTCTGTTGAAATCCTTGGACAATACCCTCCAAGAGAGGTTCTAATGCTCGCAAAAATTCCTGAATTTTCGAGCCAGAAAGAAGCCTACCCAGTTTGGATAGTAACTCTTTTATCTCAACAATAATGTTCTTGTCTTGCTCTATAGCCTCAAACAGATTGGCTCCCAAGACCTTACTTCGAAACTCTGGCAGAAGGTTTTCCTTCGAAGTTTCTAACAGATCATCAGCAGAAACATTGGAAGATTTTCCAGTGCTCTTGGAAAAGAGAAAATCTTGTGCTAAAAGGTCAAAAGCATCCAGAGGGTTAACTTTCTCAAGTTGATCGAAGTCTTCTTGACTAATGATCTTGGCGGGCTGGACGTTCGTCGTTGGCATAACCTCTGTTGGTAGTTTTTCACCAGGAGTAGTTGTTTGGTCCAAACCAGCATTGTCTTCTCTTGAAACGAGGATGTACTGGTCTGCGTGATCATCGAGATCGCTATCGCCAACCGATATTTCTCTGACCACATCTTCACCAGGCACTGCTGGAAGCTGGTTAGGAGAAGTCACTTCGAAATGAGGCAGAGGAGTGCTAGTCTCGACGCCCTCGTCTTCTTCAGCAATTGGTGATGTTGTTGAACGTGACTGTTAAAGCAAATCTAGAACCTCGAAGCCAAGGAAATAAAACTTGGTTTAAACAAATCAGGTCCATACCTTTTAGCAATTGTCACCAACATGAGAATGGGCACTATTGGGGTTCAAATCTTTATACTTCCTCCTTTTAGAGCTTGATTTTCCTAGAGATTCATCAGCAGTAGTTGCTTCGACAACTATTTTCTAGGTCTCTTGCTTCCTTTTCCTTCGAATTTCTTTGGCTTTTGGTGCCTTAGGAAGGATTTTAGGCTGCAAATCGAATTCGACATTAAGAGTGTATCCCATTCTGAGATATTCAAATATTGATCGAAGAAAAGGGACTTACGTCTTCTTCAGTTGCAGGTTCTCCAGTTTCATCAGGAGTTGTTTCAAGGAAATGGTGAACCTTCTTTTTCTCCGATTTGGAGGATTTCTTTTTCTTGGATAATCTCTCTGATTTAGATTTCGAGGATCTTTGGGTGCTTTCATCCTCATCATGTCCTTCATCCCCTGACTGTAGAGGAAGAGCTGCAAACAAATGGGTAAACAAATAAGTAGTACGTTTCTCTAAATACTTATTTGTTGATTCTACCAATCGAAAAATTTCATACCTATGCCTATTGGAGAAATGATTTCGATATAGGGCAGATCTAAATGAAGGAAGCCTATAAAGTTACATAAATAGTATTTGGTCCAAGTCACCTCGTCCTTTTCTCTAGTGATTAGTTTTTGCCTCATGCCTAACAGTGAATCACAGGGTAGCCATTTTGGGTATGGGGGCCTAAAAGCCAGGGATAACTTGCTGGTTGGCAATGCTGGAAGTTTCATTTTGAAATGTAATACAAAAAGGTATTTACTAGGGGTAAAAGGTGGAAATGTCATGGTTGGGATTTTATCATAGATTTTATCTCGTAAAGTTTGAGCAGCATAATGAACTGTCATTTTTAGATGCAAAGGACCATATGCATTTTGAAAGAATTTTTGGAAAGCTTGAATTTCTCGAATATGCGTAGCTTTTTTCTTCTTCGATTTTTTATGCACAGCATGAAAAGCAAGTATCAGTTGAGGAAGCAAAGTGTCAGGATCTACTCGATTGGATTGGCGCCTATAATAGTTTCGCCACCATCGATAGAATGCTTCAGTGCATGCAAAAGATGAGACAAAAGAAGTAGGCTTGAACACAAGTTTTTGTTCCTGAGCACGGCATAAAGTTAATCTCCACACATGTTCTATCAAGGGTTGTCTCAAATCATCCACACACTTGTACAAAGAGCTAGGTTTTGGTTGAATTAAACCAAATTGTCTGGCGACATGATTTGGTTGATAACCATAGATTCCATAAGGGCTACCAGGTGTTACCTTGCTGGATAAAAATGTAGGGGTTAAATAAGCTTCCCATACAACATTCATCTCTGCCTCATCTTTGATTAAATAGTTTGGAAAATCTTTTTTAAACCAAGCTGGCCCTCAAGTCCTAGTTGTAAATGGGGCCATAGAAGGGGTGAACACATCACAGCTTAGAAGAGCGTTGTAGGCAATAGAGAACAAATCTTGCGAACTCCTATTACCATATTGAAGCATGGCCAAACTTATTCCTTCGATGGATCTCTCTTCATGTGCCTTCGAAAGGCTGGGAGGAAGGTGGATTGCCAGTTTTGTTTTAAAAGTGGCCAAGAGCCACAATTGAAACAAACAAATGGGGCCAGGTATGATCAAACTGCCACCGGATTGGAACTCTTTTATGCTCATCACTGCCTGATTCAGATTCTCATATAAAGATCCTAAGATAAGTTTGCCTAAGCAAATGTCTCTTCCTTCATGCAATTGTATGGCAAGAGTTGTAAATTTTTTAGGAAATTGTATGGATCTTGAACAAAAAATATACATGGATAACCAATCGGAAAGGAAGGAAATGTGCTCTATATCAGACACTTCAGTACTTGAAGTAACATGGTGATCTAGTATGAAATTTAGGTCTAGCAAAATCAAAAGAAAGTTGTGAGACATGGCTGTCTGAATCGAAAATTTGGCCAACAGGTTTTAGACCGGTAAGACCGGCAACATCTAATAAAGTGGACGTGAGCATGCCACATTTTAAATGGAGGCTACAGGTCGAAGGGTTCTAGAAATGTAATGCAACAATTATCATTTGACTATGATATTTAGGCCCTTGTCTCGACACCTGAATGAGATAGAAAATTCCCATCTCTTTCCTAAATTGGCCCTTTTGCTTCTCCATTTCGTGTAACCAACAGAAATACTTCTCATTGTTCTCGATTTTGGGTTCTGTCCTAAATTTTGATTTCAAGAAACTTAGGTCATAAGGACCTCTGGTGAAAATTAGAGGTGATCGTTCTTCAAAACTAGGAAAAACAGCGCTAAGTTTTTCTAGGTCTTCTTTTTCATCTGAGAAAGGTCCTAGAAATGCAAGCGGTGAATTAGGGCAAGAGATAATTACCTGGGTTTTCCAGATTTGATCTTCAACTTCCTTAACGACTAGTTCTAAGATGAACTGAGGATGACCGCTTGGAAGTTCTTTAGAAAAATTGATGGGCTCATCATGATTTGAAGTTTTGGAAGTTGATCCTTCTGCATGCGTCATGGTTGAAGTTTTTTCGGTGTAAATGGCGAAAGAAAATGATAAACTTTTTCTGGGAAAAGGTTTGAAATTTACAAGGGTTTTGATGAGAGTATTTGAGAAGAAGAAGAAGGAATAGTGAAAATTTTCTAAAGGTAGAAAATGGAAAGGTAAAGGTAAGTGTCTTTATTTATAACCTTTTGATCTGGACAGGTGTCAACATCTTGTGGTTGACAGTTTATTCTTTTTTAAATAAAATTGGTAGTTCCCAATGACTGAGAACGTGGCCCACTAGCCATGGTGGGGACACCATAGAGGTTTCTTTGAACTACTTCTCTAGACCCTGACGTCACAAATTTTATTTCGATTAAAGCTAGGGGTCAAAAATATCTTCTTCTCCCTATCGAAGGATGAGTCGAAAATGACGTTTCTGGGGGGCAATTTTTTAGCCAATATTTTTAGGGCTATCATTAAATGCAGTCAAATAAGTTGACCTTGTAATCGAAGGAATTGTTCTCGAATTATTCTCTTATTCTTGTCGAAGTTGGACCTGCTGAGGATACTTGAAAGTGCGTGTCTCGGTTCGACAGATGGAAATTCTCGAAGGCCAGTTTTTGGATAAGGTCAAAGCAACGGATATTTCCAAGAAACATTCAAAATTCAAATCGAATGGGTAAGTTAGTTTACTGCAGTTATCATTTTAAATTCGAATCTAGGTAGTTATTTTTATTTGTATAAATAGTAGTTTTTCCCTAAGGAAAAAGGGTCACAATTCAATCATACAAAAAACTTACACTCAAATTATCCGCATGGAAGAGAGAAACGAGTCACAAGTTGCAATGTATGAACATGTGTACAAATTTATATTCAATCAATGCAATTTAAGTTTGTTTTCTTAAATGTCTTTGCAATTTATTTGTTTCTTTTGAGCAATTCATTTAATTTTATTCACACCAATTTCGATAGAGTTCAACTAGGTTGAATTTGATTGCTTTTTATTTCCTTTTATCAAGTTTTTCAAGAACAACATTAACTTCTGGAAATAACAAACACAATATGTCCCTAAGATTTACTGGTTGATCTTGCAAGTAAACATTTTTAAACCAGCGGTTGTTTACCAAAAATCAGTGTAAACAGGTACTTAATCTTCATTATTGAACCATGTGAAAATGATTATTGTGAAGTTGTAGCTTAAATTGATGAGAAATGTTGTTGATTGTTAGTGAAATCATGATTATATGATATGAATGTTGTTGAGTTATATTGGTGATGATAATTCATGCATTGGGTGTTAATATATGTGTTGTTGTTGTGATTAAGTTCTTGTGTTTGATGGTTTTTGTGAAAATGGGTAAAAAATAGAGAAGTTTGATTTTAGTGAATTCAAGTAAATTGATATTGTTGTTGTGTTGAATTAGCATGATTAGAATTTCTGTTTTGAACTATAAGTTTTGGGTGTCGGATTGTTTGGGAGAAAATGTGATTTTAGAGTAAAAATAGTTTTAAGCGTTTTTGCAAAATAAGTGATTTAAAAAAAAATTGGAATAAGTTGTTTTGAGATAGGAAAACATGATTTCATGAAAGAATATGATAGGTTTGAGTGATTGGAACGCATTGGAGAAAACAGAATCGAAACGGATCAACGATCGGAATTTTATCCTCGAAATGGTGAAAAACCGAAAATTGAAAAAATTTGTGATGTCAGAGTGGCACGATCGTGTGCCCTTATGGCAAGGTTGTGCGCAAACTCACGACATTAGGTAGCACGACCATGTGCCATGTTAGCACAACCGTGCCAACCCCTCTGTGCCCGGAAACCCCAATTTTTTATATTTTTGAGTACTTTTAAGTATCCCTATGAGTTCCAAACACCTAACTCTAACTAATTGAAGTGTAATTGAACTTCTAAGAGTGTTTAAACATGGCTTTACTTTGAATTTGTTTTGGTTTTGAATCATGTGTTAAAAATAGATGAAATTTGAGTTTTTTGAAAAAATAGAGGAACTTTATGAAACTAAAATGCTATGATTGATTACCCTAGATGTTAGATGATATGTAGGGATTTTTTTTATGATAGGTAAGAACTTGGAACCATATTTTGATGTTGGAAATTGGAAATAAGCGATGTTGTGAAAATATACGAACTTTGTCAAACTTGAGTTTTATGATTCCATAACTTGCAAATGAACTTGTATACATGATAGCATGATGAAATAAGAATGAATCAATGATGATTGGATGTTTAATATGATGAAAGTCATGATGCGGTTAGTTATCCGTCTTTTATGCAAAAATATGATTGTGAAATGTTATTGTTGTTTTGAGGTGAAACTTGTTGATGATGATTATGATGATGATGTCTTAGTGATTTTAACTTGATTAATTGATGATGACTTGTTGAATCCTGACTTGTCGATTGTGTGGATGTAAATTCTTGATAATGCAAATGTTGGTGAACAACATAATTGGTGATGATTATTATGTTAAATTGGTGAAGATATTATATGATGTGTGAATTGTATAATATAGTTTCTTGAGTTGTGATTGTCGATTCTTTACATGAAGTCCATCCATTCATAGTCATATTTGAGGTGTTTTGAAGAATGTAATTGGTGATGTTTATTACATAGCTTTTGCAGAACGTAATTGGTGATGTTTATTATGTTAGTGGATTCAATATGGTAAAATTATCTTCGGAGTCCAATTGGTACCACATGCATCTAGAAGAGTTTAGAACATTGCATGCACTTGATAATTGGTGAGTCGTGTCATACTTGACTATGTGAGTTGGTGACTATGTGCATTGGTAAAACTTGATGAATGTTGTGAATGTTTGAAACAGATGAACTTGTATACATTACTTGATTATGCTTGTAAGTTTAATGAATAATGTTGGTGTTGAATTTCATTGTGAATGATTTGATTAAGTGTTTAATTGATCATTGAAAATGAATATGTTGTT
Source organism: Medicago lupulina (assembly GCA_958299785.1). Classification (NCBI taxonomy): domain Eukaryota; kingdom Viridiplantae; phylum Streptophyta; class Magnoliopsida; order Fabales; family Fabaceae; genus Medicago; species Medicago lupulina. The sequence continues at coordinate 52,645,749 of OY283144.1, read as the reverse complement.
TTGCTTTCAAGTTGATTATATACTATTTGTGGAATATTATCTAACCCCTAGTGGTCGTTTAGTTGACCGTGTACCTTATTCGTATGGATGAGTAACCGGCGTGCATGAGTGATTTCTTTGCTTGTGAGTATGCTTGAGGCTAGCTTTGAAGCTACCTCGTTTCTTTTATGCTTGGAGTCTAGTTATAGGGCTCTGATTAGGATGTCGGTCTTTTGTCATTTATTTGAGATTTATATTTGAGATGTATTACGATACATGTGACATGACTATTTTGGAGATTTTATTATTTGTTGATGTACTTGAAAAAGTACAATAATCGTATTGGTCATGCCTTGAGAAGGCTCTCAAGGGTTGTATTTATAGTCCTCTATGGGCCAGATTTATGGTTACTTAAGGAGTAAGTATTGAGGGCATTTAGGTATTTATGTCGTGCTCTAGAGGCTTCTAAAAGCAGGCTAAGGCGGCGCCCTGGAAAAGGGCATGCCTTGGGCCTTAGAGCCCTTATGGGGGGTGCTAAGGCCTCTGGGAAGGTCTAAATGCCCTTTTGGAGGACTTTTGGGTCCTTAGGAATATTATGATGGTCCAGTTGATGAGATGTTATGATATTATTCCGATGCGAGTTTTGAAAATTATGGATGTAGCATCTAAACTCTTAAATTAATTGTATAATTCCCGTGATTTATCGTTTTAAGGGTTTAGGGTGTTACAACATATATATATCTGAAAATTGAAATAAAAGACTTAAGACAAACTCAGAGCAATCATGAATTCATCTTAGGACAATTACAAAGCTATGAAAGTTATGAGGATAACACATATGATGTTAATCCTCCTGTCCAAAATAATGTTAATACTCCTGTCCAAAATTCTAGCCTCCTTGAAAGACAAGAAGATGAAGACTTTTTGGGCTTAATTAATCAAATAAAAATCCAAAAATTTTATATACCAACTAAGGCCAGACCTATCCAAATGAATGAAGAACTTCTTCAAATCTGTCAAAAAGAAATCAAAGATCTTTTAGTAAAAGGGTTTATTAGAAAGAGCAAGAGTCCTTGGTCTTGTTCAGCCTTTTACTGAAAGAGGTGTTCCTCGTTTAGTTATAAATTATAAACCTCTTAACCAAGCCTTAAGCTGGATTCGTTACCCTATCCCTAACAAGAAAGATCTCCTCAATCGTTTAAATGGTGCTAAAATTTTCTCTAAATTTGATATGAAATCTGGATTTTGGCAAATCCAAATCAAAGAAGAAGATCGCTATAAAACAGCTTTTACTGTTCCTTTTGGACAGTATGAATGGACTGTTATGCCTTTTGGGCTAAAAAATGCTCCCTCAGAGTTTCAGAGAATAATGAATGATATTTTCAATCCATTGTCAAAATTTACTATAGTATATATTGATGATGTGTTGGTCTTCTCTAAATTTCTAGATGAACATTTTAAGCATATAAAAATTTTCATATCCACAATCAAAAGAAATGGTCTTGCTATTTCTCAAACTAAAATCAACCTTATTCAAACCTTTTAAATTGTCTAAACAAATCAAAAAGGAGTTGCAAGACTCTAACCCAAAACTAAAATTAAAGGAAGAAGCTAAAAATGAACTTCTCGACATGGTTAATAAACAATTAAAACTTTACCATACGGCTATTCCTGATAGTCCCCAAACACCTCAACAGTCTTTTACTAAAGGCCTCAATATGATACAGACACAATCTTATTCTGACAAAGATGAAAATTTTGAGATGAACATCAATCCTGTCATTACCGGCCCTAAGGTTAATTGGAAAAACCAAACCAAACTCTATTATCCCAGGGCTACTGCTCCTGACCTTCTCTTAGAAGAAAAGGATTCTAATTTCAAAAGTTTCAGTGCAAACAATGTTTACGAATGGAACATAGATGGACAAAATGAGTATTCTATCACCAAGGTACTCCAAAATATGACAATGGTAGCTACTGCTTATGAGACTTCTAATAACTGCCCGGAAACAGTTATTGTTGAAATCTTAGTTGCTGGATTTTCTGGCCAGTTAAAGGGTTGGTGGGATAATTCCCTTACTGAAGATGAAAAATCTGCAGTTCTTACTGCAATTAAAACAGATCCTGACGGTAATCCCATTCTTAATGGCAGCGAAACTATCCCTGACGCCGTTAACTCTCTAATCTTTACTATAGCCCAACACTTTATTGGTGATCCATCTTTAATTAAAGATAGGTCTGGAGAATTACTATCTAATCTTAAATGTAAATCATTAGGAGATTTTAGATGGTACAAAGATACTTTCCTTACTAGGGTTTACACTAGAGATGATAGTCAACAACCTTTTTGGAAAGAAAAATTCTTAGTTGGGCTACCTAAGTCTCTAGGAGATAAAGTTAGAGAGAAACTTAGAGGCCAAAACCCTAGTGGTGATATCCCTTATGAACAATTAAGTTATGGCCAATTAATTGCTTATATCCAAAAGGTAGCTTTAAAGATCTGTCAGGATGATAAGATCCAACAAGCTAAAGAAAAGGCCCAAAACCGTAAAGACTTAGGAAGTTTTTGTGAACAATTTGGTCTACCTCCTTGTTCTAAAAATTCTAAACCTAAACCAAAAAAGGATTTATCTAAACCAAGTTATTATAATAATAATAATCGTAATAAACCTTACAATAAAGGTTACAATAAACCGTATAATAAACCTTTTCATTCTGAACCTAACAAACAGCCTAACTCTGGCTTCCCTTTTAGTAATGTCCCTAGGAAACCTAGGACAGGGGCTTGTTGCTATAATTGTGGGAAGCCGGGCCATCATAGTAAATATTGCAGGTTACAAGGGAAAATTAAATCCCTCAACCTTGATCAAGAAGTTGAAGACCGTATTAATAGTTTGTTAATCGAGTCATCTGAAGATGAATCGCATAAAGAATCTTCTGAAGATTTAAATCAAATTCAGAATGACGATTTATCTGAGGAAGATTCAGGTTCCTCTAGTCAAACTAATGTTCTGACTAAGGAGCAAGACCTCCTTTTTGAAGCCATTAATGCTATCACTGATCCTGTTGACAAGAAATTTTATCTTGAAAAGCTAAAGTCAACTCTTGAAACTAAACCTACTAGAAATCCTCTTGTAAATAATAAATTCAATCTTAAAGATACCTTTAAAAGGCTTGAAAAAACTACTATTAAACCTGTAACTATCCAAGATCTCCAACATGAGATTAACAATCTGAAAAATTGAAATAAAAGACTTAAGACAAACTCAGAGCAATCATGAATTCATCTTAGGACAATTACAAAGCTATGAAAGTTATGAGGATAACACAACTGATGTTAATCCTCCTGTCCAAAATAATGTTAATACTCCTGTCCAGAATTCTAGCCTCCTTGAAAGACAAGAAGATGAAGACTTTTTGGGCTTAATTAATCAAATAAAAATCCAAAAATTTTATATAAATATTAGGATTGTCATAAAAGAATTTATTCTTGAAACTACAACCCTTTTTGACACTGGGGCTTATTCAAACTGTATTTTAGAAGGATTAATTCCTACTAAGTATTTTGAGAAAACATCCAAACAACTTAGCACTGCTAACGGGTCTAAATTAAAAATTAATTATAAACTTTCTACTACAACTATCGAAAACCAGAATCTTAAGATTGAAACTCCTTTCCTTTTGGTAAAAAATCTTAAGAACAAAGTAATCTTAGGCACACCATTCATAAGATCTCTCTTTCCTTTACAAATTAATAATGAAGGAATCATTACCCAACACTTAGCACAACCTATAATCTTCAGGTTTATTAAGAAACCAATTATTAAGGATCTTAACCCAATCCATTATAAACAAAATCAAATTAATTTCTTAAAAGAAGAAATTTCTTTTAAAAATATTGATTACCAAATAGAACAAACTATAACTAAGCAGAAAGTCCAAGCCCTCCTTGAACAGATTCAATCTACCATTTGTTCTGATCTTCCTAATGCCTTTTGGGAAAGAAAACAACACATTGTGGACCTTCCTTATGAAAAGGATTTTTAGGAGAAACTTATACCAACTAAGGCCAGACCTATCCAAATGAATGAAGAACTTCTTCAAATCTGTCAAAAAGAAATCAAAGATATTTTAGTAAAAGGATTTATTAGAAAGAGCAAGAGTCCTTGGTCTTGTTCAGCCTTTTACGTCAACAAACAATCCGAAATTGAAAGAGGTGTTCCTCGTTTAGTTATAAATTATAAACCTCTTAACCAAGCCTTAAGCTGGATTCGTTACCCTATCCCTAACAAGAAAGATCTCCTCAATCGTTTAAATAGTGCTAAAATTTTCTCTAAATTTGATATGAAATCTGGATTTTGGCAAATCCAAATCAAAGAAGAAGATCGCTATAAAATAGCTTTTACTGTTCCTTTTGGACAGTATGAATGGACTGTTATGCCTTTTGGGCTAAAAAATGCTCCCTCAGAGTTTCAGAGAATAATGAATGATATTTTCAATCCATTGTCAAAATTTACTATAGTATATATTGATGATGTGTTGGTCTTCTCTAAATCTCTAGATGAACATTTTAAGCATATAAAAATTTTCATATCCACAATCAAAAGAAATGGTCTTGCTATTTCTAAAACTAAAATCAACCTTTTTCAAACAAAGATTAGATTTCTTGGTCATAACATTCACCAAGGGACTATTATCCCCATTCATAGAGCTATTGAATTTGCTGATAAATTCCCTAATCAAATCATTGACAAAACTCAATTACAAAGATTTTTAGGATGCCTGAATTATGTTTCTGACTTCTTTCACCAACTCAGTAACATCATTAAACCTATCCATGATAGGCTTAAAAAGGATCCTCCTCCTTGGACTGATGTCCATACAAATGTTGTCAAAATTATAAAAGGCCAAGTCAAAGATCTTCCTTGCCTTTATCTTCCTATTCCTCAAGCATTTAAAATTGTTGAAACTGATGCTTCTGATATTGGTTATGGGGGCATTCTCAAACAAAAAATCTCTGAAAAAGAACAAGTCATTTCTTATACTTCCAAACATTGGAATCCTGCACAACAAAATTATTCCACTGTTAAAAAAGAAGTTTTAGCAATTGTTTTATCTATTTCAAAATTTCAATCTGATTTACTTAACCAGAAGTTTTTAGTTCGTGTTGATTGTAAGTCAGCAAAAGATATTTTACAAAAGGATGTTAAAAATCTAGCTTCAAAGCAAATTTTTGCCAGATGGCAAGCAATATTAAGTGTTTTTTATTTTGAAATTGAATATCTCAAAGGCTCTGATACCAAGAGGGGTTCGGAAGCAGATAAAAAATAATATAAAGAGACTAAATGAGGAGTAGGATAGCAGACAGACTGTTGTTAGTTTATTAAAACTAGTTTAAATAGAATGCAGAAAACTTATGCAGGAATAAAGAGGAGGCTTAGCCTTCCATAAAACCAAGTATAAGAAAATTAAAACATAAATGAATCAAAGCATAAATAAAGAAAAAGGAAGAACAGAACGCGGCAGAGCCGAACTGAACTGCTCAAAGAAAGTTTGAAGAAAGATTGTATTAAATTGATTAAAGATTGTAGAAAGCTTACAAAGGAGAAAATCAGAATGCTCAGATTTAATTAAACCCTAAACCCTAATATTTATATAAAATTTTTGGATTTTTATTTGATTAATTAAGCCCAAAAAATCTTCATCTTCTTGTCTTTCAAGGAGGCTAGAATTCTGGACAGGAGTATTAACATTATTTTGGACAGGAGGATTAACATCAGTTGTGTTATCCTCATAACTTTCATAGCTTTGTAATTGTCCTAAGATGAATTCATGATTGCTCTGAGTTTGTCTTAAGTCTTTTATTTCAATTTTTAGATTGTTAATCTCATGTTGGAGATCTTGGATAGTTACAGGTTTAATAGTAGTTTTTTCAAGCCTTTTAAAGGTATCTTTAAGATTGAATTTATTATTTACAAGAGGATTTCTAGTAGGTTTAGTTTCAAGAGTTGACTTTAGCTTTTCAAGATAAAATTTCTTGTCAACAGGATCAGTGATAGCATTAATGGCTTCAAAAAGGAGGTCTTGCTCCTTAGTCAGAACATTAGTTTGACTAGAGGAACCTGAATCTTCCTCAGATAAATCGTCATTCTGAATTTGATTTAAATCTTCAGAAGATTCTTTATGCGATTCATCTTCATATGACTCGATTAACAAATTATTAATACGGTCTTCAACTTCTTGATCAAGGTTGAGGGATTTAATTTTCCCTTGTAACCTGCAATATTTACTATGATGGCCCGGCTTCCCACAATTATAGCAACCAGCCCCTGTCCTAGGTTTCCTAGGGACATTACTAAAAGGGAAGCAAGAGTTAGGCTGTTTGTTAGGTTCAGAATGAAAAGGTTTATTATACGGTTTATTGTAACCTTTATTGTAAGGTTTATTACGATTATTATTATTATTATAATAATTTGGTTTAGGTAAATCCTTTTTTGGTTTAGGTTTAGAATTTTTAGAACAAGGAGGTAGACCAAATTGTTCACAAAAACTTCCCAAGTCTTTACGGTTTTGGGCCTTTTCTTTAGCAAGTTGTTGTTGGATCTTATCATCCTGACAGATCTTTAAAGCTACCTTTTGGATATAAGCAATTAATTGGCCATAACTTAATTGTTCATAAGGGATATCACCACTAGGGTTTTGGCCTCTAAGTTTCTCTCTAACTTTATCTCCTAGAGACTTAGGTAGCCTAGCTAAGAATTTTTCTTTCCAAAAAGGTTGTTGACTATCATCTCTAGTGTAAACCCTAGTAAGGAAAGTATCTTTGTACCATCTAAAATCTCCTAATGATTTACATTTAAGATTAGATAGTAATTCTCCAGACCTATCTTTAATTAAAGATGGATCACCAATAAAGTGTTGGGCTATAGTAAAGATTAGAGAGTTAACGGCGTCAGGGATAGTTTCGCTGCCATTAAGAATGGGATTACCGTCAGGATCTGTTTTAATTGCAGTAAGAACTGCAGATTTTTCATCTTCAGTAAGGTAATTATCCCACCAACCCTTTAACTGGCCAGAAAATCCAGCAACTAAGATTTCAACAATAACTGTTTCCGGGCAGTTATTAGAAGTCTCATAAGCAGTAGCTACCATTGTCATATTTTGGAGTACCTTGGTGATAGAATACTCATTTTGTCCATCTATGTTCCATTTGTAACACCCCGTTATCCCGACATAAAAATTTCTTAAAAACATTTATCAGAGTATGCAAACATAACAACGGGATATCACATATAACTTAATCCGATAATAGGTAAATAATAATTTAACCAAATAACTTCAAGCTTTGCAGCGGAAAAATACTTATAAATCATAAACGTTTGGCACGCAGGCCCCATAAAAATATCTCAAAAGAGTTAGTTCCATTATTGCAAAATATCATAAAGATTCACGTAAGAGAATGAAGCATGCATATAATACAACCCCCATCCCGTTACGTATCAGAGCGACCTAGATGACACAGTGAGATAAGGCCACTCACGAAGCAACAGCAACTACACACGATCACCTGCACTTGCCCACGAGGCGGCAATTCCAGCAGAAGGGGTGAGATTTCATAACAAAATAATATTAACCAACATAATTTAGAATAACAATTAACATCAAAACATCAATAGCATTCTTGCATATCTTAATAACAATTAGCACGTAAACACATAATCAACTTCACATAATCATATATTCAATTCTTATTAACAACATGACATCATAAATATGACCATGCGACAATGCTCTTAGACTCCTTATATGCATGTGGTACCAAACTTCATCATAAGTATTAATATACTTTTAAAACGTGCGGAGGACAAAGCTCCTATCATGGTGAGGACTAAGCTCAATGTATGCTATGCATGGACTCAATTCAAAACAACATTATCCTTAATCATCTTATCAACATGCATCCAAGAAATTGGAGCTAAACAACAGCTTATCATCGCATATATAATATATACACATATCATAACGGTTCAGTTTAATAACATCAGCAGTATAATATAGACATCAAAGCAGAATGATATCATCACAACAATTACTAATCAAGCAACATAGGCTTTAACATTTTAGCATAAGGTTTAATACTTAAATTCTTGCTCACTCAACAATCCATACCTAGAATAGCTCTGCACAGGACTCTCAACATTACCACTAGGCCTAAATAACACTCAGGGATCATCTCCAAATCAATCACACGGAACAGATCACACTAACCCTCACAACTCCCAATCTGGTAGTGTTCGCGAGGCGAGGAAAAGCGCTCGCTATGGCGAGCTGCCAGAAGCAACTCGCGAGGATGGGAAAAGCGCTCGCTATGGCGAGCTGCCAGAAGCAACTCGCGAGGCGGGGAAAATCACTCGCCGTGGCGAGCGATGAAGCTCATCACTCGCGAGGCGAGGATCACTGCTCGCCGTGGCGAGCGATGAATCTCACCGCGGCCAGACTTGCTAATTCCTCAAAAATCCTACGATTCACATGGTTCTAAGCCTCTTACTGATTCCAGAATTCATCCTAAATATATTATAAGGTCTAGGAACACTTTCTGTACGAATTAAACCTAAACTAACCGTTAGATCATCAATTTCTAAGGTTTTGACCTAGTTTTCTCATTCTCTCAATTCAATCCTAATTCTTGTTAATTGTTCATCAGAACTAAGCTAATCAATATTACAGAGTTATTAGTCCCACCCTTACCTAGAGTTGATGAAATCGCAGTTCTCTCTTTCTCTTCTCCCTTCACGTGTGCGTTTTCTTTCTTTCTCAAAAGGTCTGAAAGCGTTACAGACTTCTAACCTAATTTTCCTTATTTATACTCCCAACAAATCTTATCTTATTTACTCTTTCTCCCACATAACTCTCTAAAATCCAAAACTAACCCAACTCTAAATATTTTATTTTCTTATCAAATCTTATTTTATTCAATAACAAAATAAGCCTCTTAATCTTATCCTTAGCATTATATCTTACCACCAAAAAATCATCCCAAGCATATCAAAACACATCAAAACATATCAAAACACTTATATATTATATAAATATAATATAATCACCTAAACTCGATTTAAATAAATACTAAAACGAACGTGGGCGTTACACCATTCATAAACATTGTTTGCACTGAAACTTTTGAAATTAGAATCCTTTTCTTCTAAGAGAAGGTCAGGAGCAGTAGCCCTGGGATAATAGAGTTTGGTTTGGTTTTTCCAATTAACCTTAGGGCCAGTAATGACAGGATTGATGTTCATCTCAAAATTTTCATCTTTGTCAGAATAAGATTGTGTCTGTATCATATTGAGGCCTTTAGTAAAAGACTGTTGAGGTGTTTGGGGACTATCAGGAATAGCCGTATGGTAAAGTTTTAATTGTTTATTAACCATGTCGAGAAGTTCATTTTTAGCTTCATCCTTTAATTTTAGTTTTGGGTTAGAGTCATGCAACTCCTTTTTGATTTGTTTAGACAATTTAAAAGGTTTGAATATGGGTTTTTCTATTAGGTTAGAAGAGGATGTCGAGGCTTGATTTACTTGACTTGTTCCTAAATTTTTCCTTAAAGCTTGAAGATATTTATTAGTATAATTAGATTGCTCCATAAGATTTTTAATATCAGTTGAGTTTATAGGTTCACTCTCAAGTTTAGTTTTGAAAGGAGAAGCCAAAACAAGATTATCACTTTTACTTTTTAGTTTAAAGGGAGCATCTGGAGGAAATTCATATTGGATAGTTTTATCATCTTTCAAATGCCAACTACTTATAACATTAGTAGTTCTATCTCCTATTAAATCAGTTTGAAAAGGATAATCAACATTATTTTTAATGGTATAAGCATGAAACCAGTCAAAAAATGGGATATTAAGTTTTACTTTATCTAAGAATTTGTAAAATTCATTTTGTAACATACTCCTTTTGTTTCCCTTGTACTGGCGAAAGAACCATTCTCTTTGAGGAGACCATTCCTCAGAATAGAATTCTTTCTTAAGGGATTCCTTATCGATAGTGAACTTATATAACATCATAAGGTTCATTAAGGGAGGAGAAAGTTGGAGACTGGATAGATCTTTGATCTTCTTCGTCTTTATGATAAGTTGCTCTAACAGGAGTTGTGGTTTCAATTCCCTGTAAGTGGATTGTTGACCCATCATGGGTTGGTTCAGTTTGGGAAACAGACCTATGAACAGAAAAAGATCTTCTAGAGGTATTAGATCTAAAATCATCCATTGTTATGTCATTAGTTTTAAGAGGTCTGTGAATAGAGAACGAATTTCTTCTATCAAAGACTAATTCCACCTTTCCTGTTTGATGTTGGATTATATCATGAAAATCAGGAGTAACACGAGGTAAGGCTGGTATACTTCAAACACGGAGTTAATTATACCTTTCCAAATTGGTTCCTTCAATGGTGGGACTTCTTTGGACCAATCCATCAAATTTTTCCCCTCGAAGTCCAAGAAGGCTTTCAAGTTTTTAATAAAAGGTTTAACAAAGACCTTGACAATTTTCCAATAGAACTCAATTTCTTCACAAAATTCTCTTTGACATGGATATTTTCATGGCAATACAAATACGTGCAAAACTCAGACCATAAGGTTTTGCCAGTGCTTCAAAGACAAGCTTTTGTCAAATGGTGGCCCCGTTTTGATACCACAAAAGCGACGGGAGAAAGTGTTACCATATGGTTTAAAACTAACCCAAAATTTTTGCAGGTTGCAGATCCTAAAACCTGTAAATTTCTCAATCAAAAGGCAAGAATTACAGCTGCCTTAGCAGCCGCATCATCTGAAGACGATTTTGTAGAAAATCTACAAGATGTTCTTAAGCTCCTAAAACAAGACAAAGAAAGCAAAAAAGGGAAGAATAAGCAAGATCTACTTTCCTGCTCATCATCTACAGCAGATTCCTGTTCAAATGAAGACGACTGTTACGGAATCTACTCGCCAATCAATTTGGCAGACGACTAGAAATGACTCTGCACAAATCATCATTACAAAAATCAATAATTTATCACCTTGTACTATAGCTACAGTAGCAACTTTTTACTGTAGCAATATTTGTATTTTTTATTTTCGCAAAAAACGGTAAACCGTTCACTGTTGAAATAGTTCCTTGTTAGAAGGCACCCTTTGTTTTCACAATCTTAGAGAGTTTTAGGGAGATATCTGAGCATTCTGATTTTCTCCTTTGTAAGCTTTCTACAATCTTTAATCAATTTAATACAATCTTTCTTCAATCTTTCTTTGAGCAGTTCAGTTCGGCTCTGCCGCGTTCTGTTCTTCCTTTTTCTTTATTTATGCTTTGATTCATTTATGTTTTAATTCGCTTATACTTGGTTTTATGGAAGGCTAAGCCTCCTCTTTATTCCTGCATAAGTTTTCTGCATTCTATTCAAACTAGTTTTAATAAACTAACAACAGTCTGTCTGCTATCCTACTTCTCATTTAGTCTCTTTATATTATTTTTTATCTGCTTCTGAACCCCTCTTTATTAATATATATATATATATATATATATATATATATATATATATATATATATATATATATATATATATATATATATATATAATTGAGCATTTTAATGAAGGTTCCAAAGAGAACAACTTTAAAAATCGAAATCGAAAGATGATAGAAAACTGAAAAATGACTGATCAAAGTAAAAAAAACCAAGCTTCTTCAAAAAAAAGTAAAAAAAACCAAAGCGTTACAATAGTGTTTGTTTCTTTCTAAATGTGGCCAATTGACTATTATGTTAATAATGCACTCCAACACCTTATTTACGCCTTTTTTTTTTTTAATTTAGTCCCTCTGATCACATGATAATTTTTGTTTTTGGATTTGGTCACTTAAACTTGGTGATTGGCCACATGGATGGACACATCAGCTAATTTCGTCACATCACAGTTTGCCACATCAGCCCCTGTTAGCCACATGTGTGTTTTTGTAATAGATAGTGACAGCAGGTACGAAAGTCAAAGTTACAAGGTTTGTTTCGCAACAAAAAAAGATACAAAGACGAAGAAAAAAAAACACGCAAACTTACATAAACAAATTAATTATTTAAGCCTAAAAAAACTTTTGTTTGCAATATTAAATAAAGAGATCTACAAAGAATGTATGCTAGTTGAATTAAAAAAAGAGACGTACTTACAATTTGATTGATACAAAGAACAAGAAAACATCTCAAGCAAACAAAAAAATAAAATGAACAAAACCATAATAAAAAGAGAGATGAGGAATGAAGCAACGTATCAAACAAAAAGAAGCGGCACAAAAAGAGACTTTTTCACGACACAAAGAACACAACCAAGAGATCTTATTAATGACACTAAAACACTATTTCTCTAATTGAATTTGAACAATCATTTTTTTCTTTTGAGTCAAGCTCTTTTGTCCATCAAAATACATGTATTGTTAAACTGTGACAAAAGAGTTCGAATCAAAAGAGAGACTATTTCATGTTGTTTCTCCTTGAGATTCATTCTATTTCTTCTGAGGTCTATGGGAGACAGTTTGTTTTGTTGTGTTTCCACTATTATGTATATATAGAGTTTCCTGATCTACAATCTTTTTGTATCCTAAAAAAATACAAACGGTTAGATTTATATTGAGAGTGGTTATTGGTGAATAAAAAACATATATGGATAGTATTAAAAAACCAATTTTAATAAATTCTCTATTTTGAATAAAGCGAGGCTCGTGTATCGTTATTCAAAAAGAGAATTTTTGTTAACTCTTTAAGTTTAGGTAAGAGGACTGGTTGTTTCGAGTTCGACATGAGGCAAGTATATAACTTGGAGTTCAACACTTGGTTTATTCAAAAATCATTTTTTATTATTTGAAGTCACCGTGAAATCAAGGATAATTTTGTAAATTTTGATCAAAATGATAGTAAATTAAGGTGGATATTCATACATTTTTTTCTTCTTTGTTTTTGACAAAAAAAATATATATTCATTCATTCGAATCGAGAGATTACATCATTCAACACCGTTAAAAACGTAAAGGATGAATCTGCGAACAAACTCACAACATCCAGGTTAATAACATATAACCCTACAAAAATATATGATAAAATTAAAGTCACCGGAATATCTATGGCCTCCGGATCTGCAACGTTGACGTCCAAATCTTTGATTGAATAATCGATCTTTCAATATGAATCAAATGAACACCCCAGGAAGACGGGAAATCAAACAACGTCGCACAAGACGACGAACAACAACCACCACATTTAGGTGATGAAATCACAAAGAAAAAACCTAGATCTATGTGGAAAAATCACTTATTTAGATTGAAATGGAGAGAAAAAGATGAAGAGAGGTGATTTCAGGTCAAGAATTGACCCAAAACCACCCCCTTAATGAAAAATCTGGAAGAAAAAACCTAGAGAGAAAAAATTAATTCTTCTTTGTTTTTGTATAAGAGCCAACTTATGTTTTTCATTTATAGTTTAACAATGTTGATATTAGAAATCGTTGTTGAACCTAACACAACCCCATAAAATCGGATTATGAGGTGATGATTGTCTCAACTTATAAACACATGTTCAGACCATTATTTGTTTGAAGTGGTACTCTTTAATACACACGTCACAACCAACACTATTGAGTTTGGTTCATGGACTTAATTGGTGGGTTACCAGATAGCAGAAACTTGATAGCATGTGACCCAATAGAACTTGGAGGAGGCTCTGATACCATCTTAAAAATTATGGTTGAACCTAACACAACCCTACAAAACCGGTTTGTGAGGTGAGGCTTGCCCCCACTTATAAATATATGTTCAAACCATCATTTTTCTGATGTGGATCTCTTTAACAGTTTCTAATGTGTCTATAATAAAGTGGGTTTAAATTAGCAAAATGGGTGCAAATTACAAACATTTTTAATTAAAGTTACAAAGCTAACCCTAAGAGTGTGTTTGGATTGGGGAATGTTTTGAAGTAATGTAATGTTTTGAGGGAATCCAAATACTTTGAGGTGAATTTCATTGTTTGGATGATAATTTAAATTCCCTCAAAACAATGTCATTCACCTCAAAGTATTTGAATTCCCTCAAAACATTACATTCCCTCAAAATAATTTCCTCATCCAAACACAATGTAAAGTTATTAGCTTTAATTACTAAAGATAAATGATTTTTTGTTTGTTATTAGCTACTTTTTTATATATAATTTAATGTAGGAAGTATAAAAAACTAATTGCACATAATTTTATGTATATCTTTAAATTATTTCTCTGCTAGAGGGGGCAAGATATTGTCACCCAGCAACAAATTTTATTGCCACTTGCTTATTTAGCGCAGACACAACTAATACGTAAAGCAATGGATCAATATACTGGCTAGCATAATATTACTCTGATTCCAAAATAGGGGAGATCAGAAATGGATAAGTTCATAAATTTAATTTAATTGTGGAGAAGTGAAGTATCTAGGGTTCGAACCCCGGCTCCTGCATATAATGTGCAATATCCCTACCAACTGAGCAAAACTCACAGGGATATTTCAAGCTATTCAATTTAGAAAAATATATTTGACTTCTCTTTTAACCATTTCCATCGCATCATTTCCACATATAATTATGACCTGTTGTTTTTGGATTTCAAAACTGTTCTATTTTGGTTTTCCAAATTCTATTTTGAAAGAGAATATCTACCGAAGTTGTTACTAGGTTGAGTCACGACCAGGTCGCTCTCTTTAAGACGTTTCGTGGCACTGCCCAAAATTGTGCAAGGCAGACTATCAACCACGCCGCCTCCAGGATAAAACAAGTCCAGCTACAATTGTGCGGTTAACTACTGCACTCTAGAAAACCGTTCGAGAATTACACATTCAATATGGTACTAAGACCACTCTTTTAATATTGAAACCAATATGGTACTATAACCACTCTATTATGGTGTTGAGACCACTCAAATATGGTGTTACCACCATTCTAGTTTTTAACTTCTCCAAATATCAATATGGTGTTTCAACCACTCAAATATGGTGCTACGACCATTCTAACATCTCACTTCTCCATGAATTGAAGAAGAATATATATGTTTAAGATCATTCTTATTATACTGAAAAGGGACTATGATCTTAAAATATTATTTATTCTAAAAAGACATAAATAATTAAAGGGACTATGCTCTTAAGACCATTTTTTATTCCAAAGGGATTATATGGTCTTAAGAATACTCTTAATTCCGAAGGGACAGAAGGAGTAGAAAAAGGAGAAGGACTCGTCAACACAAGTCAAAGGAGGGAGAAGGGAGGAAAAACACAGGAAGCATCAACTGTGAATTTCGGTGTGTAGAATGCATTGTGTGAGTTCTCTATTTATAGAGAAAATTCACAACTAATAAGTGAGAAACTTTGGGAGCAAGTAATTCACATATTAGATTTAGTACAAAAATATCTCAATTGAGTACCAAAATATATTATATTGAGTATAATAATATATTATATTATGTACCAAAATATATTTCAGATCAAACACTAAAATATATTAGATTGTCTACCAAAATATTTCAGATTGTGTTCCAAAATATTCTAGATTGGGTTTCAAAATATTTTAGCAAAACTTGGGTACTAAGAAAGCACTTTCTAATAATGATTAAATTAATTATTTAATTTATCATTTCCAAATAATAAAATATATATCAATATATATTAATTCTCTAGTGTTTACTTCGTTCACATAACTATGTACCCCCATTAATTAGAGGTACACCCCCACTATAAACACTACTAATGTGTGTTCCATCCGATGTGGGACTTTCACTTTTTTCAATTTACACAACACTAGTTTTACCCAATATAGGAATTTGTGTTTAATCTTTTTACTCAATTTCCACACATGTTCCAACATGAACAAATTAGAAGAAATTACATATAATCTAACTAATCAAAACTGTGGGCAAATTAATTGATGTACATATATGATCAAATTATAAGTGCACAAATTCAAGTTTAATTACTTTCACTCTAAAATATTATAGATACATATGAACTATCTAGCAGAAACAGTTTGTGGTTGTGCCTTTTCTCTTTTTCTTTCCTTTCTAAGTCTAACCTTATTTTCCAAAATAGTTTCAAGCTTAGGAGACCAAACCTGATCCTTAGACTTCACAAGCATTTCATAATGTTTTTTCAACTCAGGGGTACTACAAAGGAAGCTACTTTTACTACTAATGCAACAATCATTTCCTGATCTATCTCCATTAACAAGCCTTGTGATGAACTCTGGCATAACCTTTATCAACACTTTTCCATCACAATCCTTCAAATACTCAAAAGGGCACTCTCCAAATTTGATTGTTGACTTGTTGTTACTATCATTATTATGTGATCTAAATGATAAGAGCGAAGAAACTGAGAGTGTTTTGCATGAAAAGAGATCAATAGGGAGAACAAAATAAGTCTCTCCTTGAAAGATTTCGTCTTCTAAATCCAAACTAGGGATCGGGTGTCCGATGAAGAACGAGTCAGCGTGGCAAATCATTGTCTCTGGGTACTCGAACAAGATCTCGCCAGCGATGTGCTTACCGTTTAGCAATCTCGTGGAACCTTGCCAAAATATAAGCTTAGCTGACGATGGCGACGACGATGATGAAGATGATATTTTTTTGTTTTGAGGATGAAAGCATGGGGTCACTACTAAATTTCCCATTGTTGAAAAGAAAGATCTATTGAGAAGGTTGAGTGCGTTGGTTGTTATGGTGATTTGAGAAACAAAAAGAAAATTTGATTTTTATATATGAGAGGATGATAGAAGAAGTGACATTATTTGACTTGGATAAAGTCTAGGGTTGGTGTTTTCTTATGTAATAGGGTCGGTGTGGTCTCTAGTCAACCATGCCGGCGGCTTTGAACATTTTTTGAGCCCTATTTGTACACTCGTGCGTTAGACTTGAAAAAACAAACCAATTGTAAAACACAAGGTTAATTAAGCCTTGACCTTCTACTGTTTTAATATTCAAAGCTAATAGTAATAATTAATGAAAATGTGCTCAATTATTCTTCCTTCGATGTTTACGTTAAGGAATATTCCTATGGTTTTTATCGATGAATTTTATGGCCAAATTTGTGGGTTCTGAATGAAGAAAAAACAAAGCTTTCTCGATTCATATATGCGTCCACCTGAAAAAAGACAAACTTAGTTTTAAATAGCATTTTCCTTAATCAAATTTCTTATATATGAGGATATTAATCAAATTAAGTACTAAATTAAAAAAAAAAATTACACTCCCCTCCTTCAAAGATGATTGAATTACACTCCTCTCTTCTCTTATGTTAAAATATATATTTTCCTCTATAAGATGCCTGAATTGCAACTCACTCCATTGATAATTAAATATGCACTACACTTTACTTTATTTTAACTTAAATTTTTAGAGTAAATTACACTCTCATCCCCTCAAAGATACTTGAATTACACTATTCTCCCCTCTTATGTTAAAATATACACCTTACTCTCCTCTTATTCAAAACATATTAGAAAATATTTCACTCCCCTCCCCTAAAAGAAGCTTGAATTATATTTCCCTCCTCTCTCATGTTAAAATCTACACTTTACTCCCTCAATATTTTGTATTTGTTTCTAATAATTTAGCAAAAAAAATAAAATTTAACACACTTCGAAAAAAATAGTACGACGGGTCTATTTTAATATAATCAAAATTTGAGTACATATTTTTCGCTATTTTTTTATTCACAATTTCATTAACCTATAGTTTTAAACCCTATTATAAAATATAAAACAACCAAAGATAAAATTTAAATATGTGAAAAATTACTAAAGACAATAAACTATGATTATTTAAAAATTAATTTTATACTATAAATTATAAAATTAATAGAAAAATATTTAAATTTAACTATCATTGACATTTAATATTATTATAAAGAAATGAATTATTTTTCATAAATGGTGGTTCAAAATTAGTATATATCATAAAAATATTTATTTATGTTAAAATAGATTAAAGTGTAGTGCATATTTAATAATTAAGGGACATGGTTGTAATTCAAGCATCTTATAGGGGAGGGGAGTGTAGATTTTACTTTTCAAGGGAGTGGAGTGTATATTTTAACATAAGAGGAGAGGAGAGTGTAATTCAAACATCTTTGAGGAGAGGGGAGTGTAATTTACTCAAATTTTTATGATAAATAGTAATTTTGAATCACCATTTAAGAAAAATAAATTCATTTCTTTATAATTTAAATATGAATGATAATTAAATTAAATATTTTGCTATTAATTATATATATTAGAGTATAAAATTAACTTTTAAATAATCATTCTCTATTGCATTTAGCAATTTTTTACATATTTTAATTTTATTTGGGTTGTTTCATATTTTATATTAGGGTTTAAAGCCATATGTTAATTAAATTGTGAATAAAAAATAGCAAAAAATATGTATTCAAATTTTGATTATATTAAAATAGACGCACAATACTATTTTTTTCAAAGTGTGTTAGATTATTGTGAGCCGCTAATATGGTCCTTAATTTTAAAGGTCTATCCATGGTCCTCTCTAATTGACCTTTTATAGCAGCTTTCACTTTTTTTTTTCCATGGCCCCATATAAGGTAATTACATTTATGCACTTCTGCTAAGAATCATTTTCCTCCTCTCTCTAATCCAGGGGTTGTGGTTGAGCGGTTGGGGCCCATCCTCCCTTAACCAAGGGTCGAGGATTTGATCCTCACCTTGGGTACGGAGAAACTTTAAATCTCTGGGCCAGCTGTCCCACCCTTTGAGGTGCCTCCAATCCAACGAGGGGAATAGTCACTGCGTTCGGCGGTGGATACCCTGGTCTCGACCAAAAAAAAATTCCTCCTCCCTCTCCATTTCTCTTTGTTAATCGCTACAGACTTCTGCCGTCTTCCTATATCTCTCCTTCACCTTCACCCCTCCATTTAAACCATAAATTTCAAGATCAAAATAATTTTATTCTAGAGCAATTATCTTAGTTCATTCGTCAATTCACATCCAAGATCCCAACCACTTCTTGTTGTGATAGACAGAAATATGATAAATTTTTATTTATTTTTTTATGAAAAATATGTGGGATAAAAGTGAGATTTAGAGAAATTGTGGGTATATGTGACCACCCATTGAGAGTACATTTTTCATGAAGAAAATCAGTTCCCTTAAAGACAAATCACCCAAGACCTACTTTTAAATGTCACTGGAAGAAAAAAAAAACAGTTGATAAACCAAAACAAGATAAACAATATGGGTTCCATTATCTTGTCCATTAGATTTTTTTTTATTTTTGATTGGATGCTCATTATTAGATGGTGTAGAAGGAATCAGGTTGTATATCATCTTTATTTATTAATTTTGTTAAGTCTTAACCTAATTTTTTCCTCTCCACTAATCCCTTATTAGATTTGCAACAACTCTATCCTAAAATTTTGGCTCTAAGTTTGCATGTAACACCCCGTTCTCCCACAACGTAATTTTAATATAAATATTCAGAGTAAATTAACAACGGAGCATTACACTGCTTTTACAAAAATTATTAAATAGAAAATAAAACTATTTAACTTCAACAAAATAAAATCTCATAAACTGCAGCAGAAATTTCTTTTCAACATAATAATCTTCTTCAACAAAATCTTGGCACAAAGGCCTCAACAACAAAATGATATCCAACATAAATAAGGTTCAACAACATTATTTCAAAATTCGATACATAAAGGAATGAAAGACAAAATAACGTTTCCCCCATCCTGTTACATATCAGAGCCCTAGACACTTGAGCCAAGACACCAACCTAGCCTTCATTACCTGCAAGTTACCCATACGAAGAGCAACATTTTCAAACAGAAGGGGTGAGATTCACAAACAACAACAATATATATATATATATATATATATATATATATATATATATATATATATATATAATTCATCAATTTGAATTAAAACAACAACATCTCAAAAAATAGCATCATTAGCACATATTTATATCACATGGCATCAACAATTGCAACAACAATCTACATCAATTAATAATTGGAATACAACATCATCATCGACTACAACACCATCAACTCAACCATCAACCACTACGACTCCGACGACTCACCAACAACGACTCCGACAATGCACCGACGACAACAACTAATGCAATATGCATGTGGTACCATTTAACGCGTTTGAATGACAAAGCGTTCCAGGGCATGAGCCTTCAACAATTTGGATGGTTAAAGCATCCCAGGGCATGAGCCCTCAACAGTTGAACGACAAGGTGTTCTAGGGCATGAGCCCTCAACATTTGAATGATTAACATTCTAGGGCATGAGCCCCCAACGATGCATGAGTATGAAAGACTCATGGTGTATATCAACATACAACCCAACAACAACAACAACGACAACGACAACAACAACTGTGTCTAATTTATTTATGACACACTCCCCAACTTTGTCTAATGTGACACAACAATTATCCCACGTTCAACATAACATTTATATATGTAAATACATTCCTTCATATGATTCTATATTCAATCACAACATTTATCTTCATAAACAAGATGAAATAAATCAATAAAACATTTTAGGAAGCTCAGATTAAAGTCCTAAAGCACGAAACAAAATTCAGAAAATGGTCGCACAGGACCCTGTTCGCTTGAGCGAAGCTCTGCTCGCTTGAGCGAACTCAATTGACGAAAGTTCAGGTCTTGTTCGCTTGGTGCTCGCTTGAGCGAACTCAAATGACGAAAGTCTGGGAATGTTCGCTTGGCACTCGCTTGAGCGAACTGGCACAAAACAAACCTTGGCAACTACAAGGGTCGCTCGCTTAAACGAAGGGCAGTTCGCTTAAGCGAAGCTTCATCTAGGCAGTTCAAAAGTTTACGCAACTTCTAACTCTTTTTCATCCAAAAACCCAATTTTGATCCCCAATCACCCAAAATGAATCACTACAATATTTTACAGGTTCTATATGCAACATAGCACTCAAAACAACACAGAATTATGCAATTAACAACAAGATCATCAACATTTTTACAAAATACCAAAGTTTCTAACCCTAACTCAAAACTCAACCTTTTAATCCAATTTTCAGAAATTAAACATATATTATTAGTTGAAGGTTAGCCTCACCCTTACCTGAGTTAGGAAGAATCAACAATCTACAGAAAATCAAACCTCCTCTTGGCTCTCCTCCCTTGTTCTTGGCTTCTCTCCCTTTTTCCAAAACTCTTCCTTTCTCTTGTACGTACAAAAATGTGTCTGACTAATTCTTTCCTATTCTCACCAAAACATAACCCCCACCTATTTCTTTTAACTCCCTTAAATTCTAATAATACCTCATTAACCCCCAAAACCTCAATAAATATTATTTTCTAACTTATTTCTATTAATTAATAAAAATAATCATATAATAAAATGCAACACACCACATAAATCACATAAATTATTTTGAAGCATATAAAATACTTAAAATCAACCAAAAAAAATAATAAAATAACAACTAGGGCGTTACAACTCTCCCCAACTTAAAGAATTTCGTCCTCGAAATATTACCTCAAACAAACAACTCAGGGTAGGATTCTTGCATCTTACTCTCCAACTCCCAAGTCAAACTCTCACCGGTTACTCCACTCCAAACAACCTTCACTAGAGGTATCTCCTTGCCTCTCAACTGTTTCACCTTACGATCTTCAATCCTCAACGGTAAAGTCTCAACCGTAAGGTTGTCTCTAACTTGCACATCATCTCTTGGAATAACATGTGAAGGATCCGCTACATACTTCCGAAGTTGCGACATATGGAATACATCATGCAAATTCGAAAGGTGTGGTGGCAAACCTACTCTGTAAGCCACTGTTCCAACCCTCTCAGATATCTGATACGGTCCAATGAACTTCGGAGTCAACTTCTTGGATTTCAACGCACGCCCAACACCCGTCATTGGAGTGACTCTCAAAAACACATGATC
The DNA here is from genome assembly GCA_958299785.1 of Medicago lupulina. Lineage (NCBI taxonomy): Eukaryota > Viridiplantae > Streptophyta > Magnoliopsida > Fabales > Fabaceae > Medicago > Medicago lupulina. Next base: position 52,623,774 of record OY283144.1, on the reverse strand, counting down.
ACCCTCTTGGAACTCAAGGTCCTTTCTACGCTTGTCATGATAACTCTTCTGATGATCCTGCGACGCTTTCATCTTTTCTCTTATCATCTTGACCTTCTCCGTAGTTTCTTGAACTAACTCTGGTCCCAACACCGCACTTTCTCCCGACTCAAACCAACATAAAGGAGTTCTACACCTCTGACCATATAAAGCTTCGAACAGTGCCATACCAATACTCGAATGGTAACTATTATTGTACGTGAATTCTATCAATGGTAGATGACTATCCCAAGCTCCACCTTGCTCAAATACACACACTCTCAACAAATCCTCTAACGACTGAATCGTTCTCTCCGACTGACCATCTATTTGCGGATGATAAGCCGAGCTCAATCTCAACTTTGAACCCAAGGCCTCTTGCAAACTCTTCCAAAACCTCGAAGTGAACCTCGGATCTCTATCCGACACAATACTCGACGGAACACCATGCAGTTTCACAATATCTCGAATGTAGATTTCTGTTAACTGAGCCACCGGATAACTAATATTAATCGGAATGAAGTGAGCCGACTTCGTCAATCTATCAACAACAACCCATATGGCATCATGCCCTCTCGGAGTGTTCGGCAAACTAGTCACAAAATCCATGGAGATGCTATCCCATTTCCATTCCGGCACATCTAACGGTGTCAACAACCCTGCAGGCTTCTGATGTTCAACTTTGGATTTCTGACAAGTTAAACATGCATACACAAACTGTGCAACATCACGTTTCAACCCGGACCACCAAAACAATTTCTTCAGGTCGTGATACATCTTCGTAGCTCCCGGATGAATACTCAAGCTACTCCTATGACTTTCTTCTAAAATCAACTTTTTCAGCTCGTCATCATCAAGAATACAAATTCTTCCTCTAAACCTCAACACACCTTGGTCATCAACCTTAAAGTCACCATCTGCTGTTTGATTACCAGCAACCATCAAATCAACAGACTTAACATCAATTTTCTGCGCTTCCTTGATACGGTTCAAGAAATCACTATTAATCTTCAACATGCCCAACTGCACACTCTGAGGTGACAATTCACAAACAAGGCTCAAATCTCTAAATTGTTCAAGCAATTTAAACTCCTTTACCATCATGGCGGACATGTGCAACGTCTTCCTGCTTAAAGCATCTGCAACCACATTAGCTTTACCGGGGTGGTAATTCAAGCTAAAATCGTAATCTTTCAACAACTCAAGCCACCTTCTCTGCCTCATATTCAATTCCTTTTGATCAAATAAATATTTCAAACTCTTGTGATCACTAAATACCTCGAACTTAGAACCGTACAAATAATGCCTCCAAATTTTCAACACAAATACCACGGCCGCCAACTCTAAATCATGGGTGGGATAATTCTTTTCATGTACCCTCAACTGCCTAGAAGCATAAGCTACTACTTTGCCATCTTGCATAAGAACACCTCCTAAGCCCAACTTGGACGCATCACAATACTGCACAAAAGGTTCATTCGGCTTCGGTAAAATCAAAATCGGAGCTGATGTCAACCGTTGCTTCAACTCATTGAAACTACTCTCACACTGAGTACTCCACACAAAAGGCTTACCTTTACAGGTCAACTGAGTCAATGAAAGTGCCAACTTCGAAAATCCTTCAATGAATCTACGATAATAACCAGCCAAACCCAGGAAACTTCTAATCTCTGTGACTGACTTCAGAGTCTCCCATTGCGATACAACATCAACCTTCGATGGATCTACAGCAATACCATTACCAGAAATAATATGGCCAAGAAAACTTACTTCACTTAACCAGAACTCACACTTGGACAACTTGGCATATAACTTCTTTTCTTTCAACACCTGCAACACAATCTTCAGATGCTTTGCATGCTCCTCTTCATTCTTAGAATAAATTAGGATATCATCAATAAACACAACCACAAATTTATCCAGATAGGCATGAAAAATTCTGTTCATATACTCCATAAACACACCAGGCGCATTAGTAACACCGAAAGGCATCACTTTATATTCATAGTGTCCATATCGTGTCCTAAAGGCCGTCTTCTGCATATCTTCATCTTTCACCTTAATCTGATGGTAACCTGACCTCAAATCAATCTTACTAAACACACGAGCACCCACCAGTTGATCCATCAAATCATCAATCCTCAGAAGTGGATACCAGTTCTTTATCGTCACTTTATTCAGTTGACGGTAATCAATACACAACCGCATGCTACCATCCTTCTTCTTAACCAACAATACCGGCGCTCCCCAAGGTGAAACACTCGGTCTTACAAACTTCTTATCAAGTAAATCCTCCAACTGCTTCTTCAATTCCGCTAACTCAGATGCCGACATACGATATGGTGCCATCGACACCGGCTTCGTTCTTGGAACAAGGTCAATTGGAAATTCAACTTCTCTCTCTGGTGGCACATAAGGAATCTCATCAGGAAAAACTTCTTGAAATTCATTCACAACTGGCAACCTATCAATCACATCTTGATTCTCCACCGACAAATACGCCATCAAGGAAAACATTGAGATCCCATCGCGTTCTAACTGCTTTAGCTGCTTCGTAGACAAAAACTCTGCTCCGCCTTCTACTTCAGCAGAAGAAAAAATGCACCGACTTACTAAAACAATTAATATGAACATGGTTATACTACAACCAGTTCTCTACACAACAACCAACAATCAGGACAACACAGACAGTGTAAAGCTGTCACACAACACTACTAGGCTCGACACGACTCTACTAACTGGTCGGACGGACCAACCTGCTCTGATACCAATTGTAACACCCCGTTCTCCCACAACGTAATTTTAATATAAATAATCAGAGTAAATTAACAACGGAGCATTACACTGCTTTTTCAAAAATTATTAAATAGAAAATAAAACTATTTAACTTCAACAAAATAAAATCCCATAAACTACAGCGGAAATTTCTTTTCAACATAATAATCTTCTTCAACAAAATCTTGGCACAAAGGCCTCAACAACAAAATGATATCCAACATAAATAAGGTTCAACAACATTATTTCAAAATTCGATACATAAAGGAATGAAAGACAAAATAACATTTCCCCCATCCCGTTACATATCAGAGCCCTAGACACTTGAGCCAAGACACTAACCTAGCCTTCATTACCTGCAAGTTACCCATACGAAGAGCAACATTTTCAAGCAGAAGGGGTGAGATTCACAAACAACAACAATAATATATATATATATATATATATATATATATAATTCATCAATTTGAATTAAAACAACAACATCTCAACAAATAGCATCATTAGCACATATTTATATCACATGGCATCAACAATTGCAACAACAATCTACATCAATTAATAATTGGAATACAACATCATCATCGACTACAACACCATCAACTCAACCATCAATCACTACGACTCCGACGACTCACCAACAACGACTCCAACAATGCACCGACGACAACAACTAATGCAATATGCATGTGGTACCATTTAACGCGTTTGAATGACAAAGCATTCCAGGGCATGAGCCCTTAACAATTTGGATGGTTAAAGCATCCCAGGGCATGAGCCCTCAACAGTTGAACGACAAGGTGTTCCAGGGCATGAGCCCTCAACATTTGAATGATTAACATTCTAGGGCATGAGCCCCCAACGATGCATGAGTATGAAAGACTCGTGGTGTATATCAGCATACAACCCAACAACAACAGCAACGACAACAACAACAACTGTGCCTAATTTATTTATGACACACTCCCCAACTTTGTCTTATGTGACACAACAATTATCCCACGTTCAACATAACATTTATATATGTAAATACATTCCTTCATATGATTCTATATTCAATCACAACATTTATCTTCATAAACAAGATGAAATAAATCAATAAAACATTTTAGGAAGCTCAGATTAAAGTCCTAAAGCACGAAACAAAATTCAGAAAATGGTCGCACAGGACCCTGTTCGCTTAAGGGAACTCAATTGACGAAAGTTCAGGTCTTGTTCGCTTGTCGCTTGCTTGAGCGAACTCAAATGACGAAAGTCTGGGAATGTTCGCTTGGCGCTCGCTTGAGCGAACTTGCACAAAAAAAACCTAGGCAACTACAAGGGTCGCTCGCTTAAGCGAAGGGCAGTTCGCTTAAGCGAAGCTTCATCTGGGCAGTTCAAAAGTTCACGCAACTTCTAACTCTTTTTCATCCAAAAACCCAATTTTGATCCCCAATCACCTAAAATGAATCACTACAATTGTTTACAGGTTCTATATGCAACATAGCACTCAAAACAACACAGAATTATGCAATTAACAACAAGATCATCAACATTTTTACAAAATACCAAAGTTTCTAACCCTAACTCAAAACTCAACCTTTTAATCCAATTTTCAGAAATTAAACATATATTATTAGTTGAAGGTTAGCCTCACCCTTACCTGAGTTAGGAAGAATCAACAATCTACAGAAAATCAAACCTCCTCTTGGCTCTCCTCCCTTGTTCTTGGCTTCTCTCCCTTTTTCCAAAACTCTTCCTTTCTCTTGTACGTACAAAAATGTGTCTGACTAATTCTTTCCTATTCTCACCAAAACATAACCCCCACCTATTTCTTTTAACTCCCTTAAATTCTAATAATACCTCATTAACCCCCAAAACCTCAATAAATATTATTTTCTAACTTATTTCTATTAATTAATAAAAATAACCATATAATAAAATGCAACACACCACATAAATCACATAAATTATTTTGAAGCATATAAAATACTTAAAATCAACCAAAAAAAAAAAATAACAACTAGGGCGTTACATTGCATCATATATGTTTTTCATTTCTCACTTTATTTATTATTTTGTTAAGTCTTAACCTAATTTTTTCCCTCCACTAATCCCTTATTAGGTTTGCAACAACTCTATCTTAAAATTTTGGCTCTAAGTTTGCATCATATATGTTTTTCATTTCTGTCTCTAATAACCGTGAATCTTTTTCAAAGCAAAATTTTAATAGATATCTTAATCCTTATCCTTATTTATTAATTTTGTTAAGTCTTAACCTAATTTTTTTTCCCTCCATTAATCACTTATTAGGTTTGCAACAACTTAATCCTAAAATTTTGGCTCTAAATGTGCATCATATACGTCTTTCTCTAACAACCATGAATATTTTTCAAAGCAAAAATTTAATGAATATCTTAATCTTTATCCTTATTATTTTATTAATTTTATTAGGTCTGCAGCAACTTAACCTATTGTTTCTGTAGATTTTTTTTTACAAGTTGTTGTACACTTATTTAATACGTTTACAAACAGAATACCCTAATTTCCATGCAAACTCGGCTACCCTAAATAATTTGTTAGGAACCATAAACTGCATTAATTTTTTATGTTTAACTACAAAAGTAATAAATAAAATGGACCCGCGCAACAATATCATTTTGTATTCATTTTATCTCTTTTCTTTATAATTTTTTTTATTATCGTTTGATTGTAATATTTGTATCTCCAATAATCTAATTAGCATTTATTGATCGACCCACGATCTTACGGGTTAAAGATTATTTATTGGTCTCTATTATAGTCGAGAATACCCGTGCGTCGCACGGGTCAAAAGTCTAGTTATTTATTAATTTTATTAAGTCTGCAACAACTTAACCTAATTTTTTCCCTCCACTAATCCCTTATTAGGTTTGCAACAACTCTATCCTAAAATTTTGACTCTAAATTTGCATCATATATGTTTTTCATTTCTCTTTCTAATAACCGTGAATAGTTTTCAAAGCAAAAATTTAATAGATATCTTAATCTTTATCCTTATTATTTATTAATTTTATTAGGTCTACAACAACTTAACATATTGTTTATGTAGATTTTTTTTTTTGACAAGTTGTTGTACACTTATTTAATACGTTTACAAACAGAATACCCGAATTTCCATGCAAACTCAGCTACCCTAAATAATTTGTTAGGAACCATGAATTGCATTAATTTTTTATGTTTAACTATAAAAGTAATAAATAAAATTGACCCGCGCAACAATATCATTTTGTATTCTTTTTATCTCTTTCTTTATAATTTTTTTTATTATCATTTGATTGTAATATTGTATCTCTAATAATCTAATTTGTATTTATTGATCGACCCATGGTCTTACAGGTTAAAGATTATTTATTGGTCTCTATTATAGTCGAAAAGACATATGCGTCGCACGGGTCAAAAGTCTAGTTAACTTTAGAAGAAGAAGGAATCGGGCTATGAAGAGAGATAAATGATATTGCATTTGCATCTAAATACTTTTGTATTATATGGAGGGGCTGAAAAGTAATCTTTGTGGCTGCACTTTAAAAAAAATATGTGTGGGGTCATGGAACAGTTTTTTTTAAAACCTGTTATAGGTCATTTAGAGAGGATCATTGATGGACCTTTAAAATTGAGGACCATATTAGAGGCTCCCTAGATTATTATTTGTTTGCTAGATTGTTAGAAATAAAAAAAAATTATTGAGGGATTAAAATGTAGATTTTAACATAAGAGAGGAGGAGAATTTAATTCAAGTTTCTCTTAGGAGAGAGGAGTGAAATATTTTCTAATATATTTTAAATAAGAAGGGAGAAAAGTGTATATTTTAACATAAGAGGAGAGGGGGGTGTAATTAAAACATCTTTAAAAGGAACGAGTGTAATTTACTCTATTTTATTTAATGTCCCAATACCATCTACAATGGGGTGTTACCTATAATCCAATAATCATTGTTATCGAGTAAGTAGTACTTTCACCGGGGAGGAAAAAAAGAGAGTAAGAACAATATCTCTTTTCATGTATGATCGATACATTTTTAATATTAAAGCAAATTGACGTTATTTTTTTATGTTTTTAAAATAAAAGTAAATGCATATGTAAGAAGATCCGTTGACATCAAATCTCAATCTCGCCGTTATATTTTGTGTGTCTCCTCTCTCAATCTCATGTAGTATTATTGATTTTAATCAATGAAAACCTTAATTCCCCTAATAGACATAATGATTTTACTCTAGATCTGTGTTAAAAAACAAACCGGGTAATTTAAATACGTATATTCATTCAGATGTGCAATTATTCATTCATGGTTAAACAACAAACCGGGTAATTTCAAAATCTCAATTCTCATACCTAAAATCTCTATATCACTACCTTTCCAATTGCGGTAGCGTTCATTACCTTCATATCTAATTGCAATCCATATGTGGAATTAACCATGGGTGAATAGAGATGCAAACAAGAAATAGTGTTAAGTATTAACAATTTATGCAGTGAATAACGTTAACTAAGAGGGAATCAGAAAATGGTTGTTGACACTTCAAATAAGGTTAAAACACATCTGTAAATAACTAAAATGACCCCTCGACAGTTAACTCCCGATGGTTTAAACCGACGACAATTAACTACCGAGATTTTATCGACAATTACTGTCGTTGCAATTTTAAAAAAAAAACTCCATTGGCACTTAAGTGTCCTGGAACATGAAGCACATTTTAAAATAGTTTGCTAAGCAGCTCTGATTTTCTATACTATTTTGTTTAACTACATAATAAAAATGTGTAGTAACAATTAGATACTATATGATAATTTTATAAATAAAATATGATATTGTATTGATTCTACCTGATTAGAAGGTGGTTGTCGGTGTTTGGTTGAATGTGGTGGTTCACGGTGGTGAAAGTATTCTGGTGAGCGTTGGACTGAATGGGGGGTGTGTACCTGCAGACACTCCGACGCTCAAGACATTAGAGTTTTAGAGTGAGGGTGAGAGTGTGAAAGAGATTCTCCCTTGGAGGCTGCGGGGAGCCTCCTATTTATAGAGGTGGGTGAATGCAGAGCCATTGTAAGGCTCACGTGTGTCCGGCGGTAACGAAATCAATAGAAGTATAACCACCAATGAGATATTCGCGAGAATGTGGGAAAGAGACGTTACTGTTTGTTTCAACAAGTCTCAATTTCTCCGAGCACCCCCCCCCCCCCCCCCCCCCCCCCCCCCCCTCGCGGGGAAGGGGTGTGTTGCAAGTATTTTGCCAAATGAAGCATTTGGGCTTGGTTTGTTATTTTGCCTAGGCAGTTAAGCTCAGGTATTTGACCGGTCCAGAACAATAGCCCCCCAAGTCGTTTCTCTTGATAAAGAGTGATGACTTAAGTTTGGCGGGGGCACTGATCGCGGAGGCCTTAGTAGAGTTTGGGGTATACTTGCTTAGAGAACCGAGTGGTTCAATGGAACATGTTCTTGACATATGAAATGAGCGACCTGTTTATCCGACACCAGCGAGCGTGTTTCTAGACTTAGCATTCGTAGTTGTGTTGGCATTAAACTTTTCAGAGTGATGTGTGCGAGGGCATGTACTCGCTGATCTTTCTCGTATGTTCGCCACATCATGTTGAAGTAGTCTTTGTCGAGGACGCATGCTCGGTTTGGCAGTGTTCGCTTGTGTCATTCAGAAGTAGGAAAGATTACCTCGTCAGAGAGTTGGTCGTTTGTCATTCGACAATTAATGCCCATGTCTCGAGGGCAAGACTGAAGGGACATGACTTTTGGTTTCTGACTGCCACGTGTAAAGGCTATGGTGGTACTTGAGTATCTAACCCCTTGAGGGCATCTTGGTTTGTGTTTCCAAGACGTTATCAGAACCGTTGATTTAATCCTGACGTTTGGTAAGCAATATAATTTGATCAAAACCGTTGGATGTGTTTATTGAGAAGATCTGGACCGTTGCTTCGCTTTATTGATGAAGGGTCGTATGTGAAGGACTACACTGGATTACGTTCATATGTTTTCTGAAAGGTTGGGAGACGGAGTATAAATATGTTTCAAACGCCTGTTTGGAACACTTTTGCATTTCACCATTTTTAGCAACTTGAGTTTCCAGAATCCTTGAAGTTTCCGGTGCATTTCAGTCCTTCAACTCTTCATCAACCAGTTCATTTTCTCAACTCTGTAACACAGGTTCATTACTTTCTGCATTTTCCCTTCTGTTTTATTGTTTCGATCACTATAGTTTTTGCTCAAAAACTATAATCTGGTATGAACGGTTTAGGGTACTCCGTTGCGGTGGTTTCCACCGTTGTGTGGTGGTTTCCATTGCGTGTGAGGAGTGTTAGGATTTCCAAAGTCTGTTTACTGTTGCATTTTAGAGTCTCTGAAGGAGGAAAACCACTGGTGATGAGTTTTATCCTTTTTAGGGTTTTGACCTGTCACCGTCAAGTGGTGGTTCGTAAGGATTATCCTCCATCTTCTTGGCTTTTAGGGTATAGGGTTTCCTGTTGCCGTGAATCTGAGGTGGAAAGGGGAAGTAGGGTTTGATCGCTTTGGATTTACCCTTCTTGTACTTTCCTTTCAGGTTTCATGGCCGGTAACCCTAATAGGAATGAAGCTGTTCTGCATGACATTTCTTGGATTGGGGGGGGGGGGGGGGGGGGGGGGGGCAGGCTTTGGAGGCGATATCCTTGTTTTCCTCCAATGGTGCAGCGAAAATTCTGCACCTCTCTGTGGGAAGGAAAGAGGATTGGGAAGTAAATCTCCCGCAAACCTCGGATCGGATATGCTCCAAATATCATGCTAACCGCATTCCCATGTACGGGACGATTTTCAAAGAAATGAGGTTTAGGCTTCTGTTCTCGCCCTTCTAGATCAGTCTGTTTCAATGGTTGGGGTTGTGTCCATCGCAGCTGCACCCGAACTCTTATCCCTTTATTTGGGTGTTTGAATTAGTGTGTCAATACTTGTATGTTTTCCCCTCCAAAGACCTTTTCTTTAGTTTCTTTTCGGTTCGAAGGAGAACTGATAAGAAAGGTGGACGAACGTGGGTTTCCCTTCGTCAGAATATAAACCTTTTTGCTGCCTTCGGGGCAGACATGGCTTCAAAGAGCGGTTCTTCTTGGTTTGGCCGCGGACAAAAGCTGCCCTGCGCAATGTGTTGTAGACTCTTGAAAGAGCGGTTCTTCTTGGAGTGGCGGGGCGGGGGGGGGGGTACCTAGAGGCAATTTGACGCTCAAGTCAGTAGAGATCAAAGAGAGAGGGTGTAGAGAGAAGATAGATTCTACCTTGAGGACTGCTAAGAGTTCCCTATATAGAGGAGGGTGGCTGTAGAGCCGTTGTGATGACACACGCGCTTGGCGGTTACGAAATCGTGGGAAGTGTAACCGCCAGAGAGAGATTCACAAAAGCATTGGAAGAGACGTTGCAGTCCGTCCGAACTGGTCTCATTTGTTCCGAGCACCCCGCCTCGCGGGGAAGGGGATGCCACCAAGGACATTTTAGTAATTTCCAATAAAGTGCAGGGGCATAATTCACCTTTACCCAAAACTTTATTCACACAAATTTTAACTTTAACTCCGATCTGGTCTTCACAGTCGTTGTCACTTGCAGTTTGAATGGTTCCCTGACAGCGTGAGTGAGAAGAGGATTTTGCCGGCAACGGCAAGAGAGAGAACAGATATGAGCAAATTGATGGTGGAGAGGACGGTGGTGGTTAAGGATGGGTGTGTGAGGCTGGTGGTGGTTGGGGAGAAATAGAGAAAACGCGGAGAGAGGATGAAGATGAGAGAGAAGGTTTAGCTGAAAAATCAATTATGCCCCTGCATTTTATTGGAAATTACTCAAAGGTCCTTGGTGGCATCTCTATGTGGGATGTTTCGTTTGTTCGGTCAGCGAAAATGGACGACAAGTACCAATTTTGTAAACGGTGAAAAAATGTAGGAATTTTAAAAACAATTATTGAAATGTAATGACTATTCTTCAAAGTCACGCAAAATATAAGGACCAAAAATATACTTAACCCTTAAAAAAATGGGGTCCACTAGCTGTCACGTTAGCTTCTCGTTAATTATTTGACAACAGAGACTATTTGTGCTAACGAAAAAAAAATTTAAGAATTTTAAAAACATTTATTGAAATGTAAGGACTATTTATCAAAGAAGGTAAAATGTAGGGACCAAAAACATATTTAACCCTAAATTTTAAAATCTAATGCATGAAGGTGATATTCAGACTAAAAGGTTTGAATTCAAAGTTTTTTTTAAAGGGATAAATCAGAACAGGCTCAAATTCCAGAGAGCAAACATCACTTAAAAAAAAACTACATTGTCCTCCTCGATGCACAACCAATTAATTTACTTTTATTTATTCCAATCAAATCTGCTTAATGAATTTTCTTTTTAGTCCCTACATAAATATAATGAATTTTCTTTTTTGTCTTCATAAAAAAAGTTACATGTTTCAGTCACTATAAAATTTTAAACATGTAAATTTAATCTTTATTAAATTAAAATTTGTTTAATGATAATTTAATCTTATATAAATTTATGTTTTAACATGTAATGAATTAAAGATGAATTTTTTTAAATGTCAAAATTTTAAAATAAAAGTAATAAAAATTTAGACATAAAACAAATTTTGAGTTTTTTTTAGTGGACGAACTTTTTGTAATGTTATAAACAAGTCTTTTAAAAAATCATTCAAAACTTTCCCCCCAAAAAAAAAACATTCAATACTTTAAAAAGTTTAAATATAATTAAACAAATTTTAAAGACCAAATCTATATTTAAAAAAAGTTTTATCAAGATTAAAACATGTAAATTTATTTTAAGACGACTAAAAATGAATTTTGATTATATTTACAGGACCAAAAATAAAATAATTTAACTCTTTTGTCAAAAAAATAAAATAAAATAATTTAACCTTATAATTAAAAAACAAAAAAAAAATTGAATTGTTATTTCAATTTTTTCCTTCGTGTTTTTTGATTAAGGTTTAATTTTCTTTCCTTTTCTTCACATTCATTCTGGAAATAAAAAACACAGAGAAGCAAATCAAATGCAATTCAATAATTAAAACCGAAAAAACAGAACAAAATGTTAATATTCTTTTTCAATGATAGGAAGAAACATATCCTGCCAAATTTGATTCTAGCAAGAACCATTCATGCACAGAGATAAAAACAAGTTTTTTTTTTTTTCACCCTAATTTTTATAACCTTAATCAAAGGGTCAAATTTAATGCCCCACATATAAATTCTGCATTCTCCTTTGGTTTTGTTCAAATGGGTCTCTTTTTTCTGAGAAGCAAGTGATAAAGTTTGCACCTTTACCCCTAAAAACTTGGTGAAAAGAAGAGATTCACCAGAATTTCTCACAGCCATGGAAGGTACTGTGTTAACAGTTTTTTTTTTTTTTTTTTTTACTTTTACTTTTTTTCTTTTCTTTTTATGATTGATTGATGTTCATGCATTGTTTGCATTTTGGGGGAAGGTTTTTGTAATGGTGGATTATTTTTTCAGGGATTTAGTTGATTTTTTTTTTTCATTATTTGAAATATAATTTTTTAAGTGTTCAAATGTTTAGTTTTTTCTTGTCAAAAAAAATATTTAGTTCTATTACACATTTATTTAAACCCTAATTTAAACTTGTTTTTCTTTTGTTATTGGATCTACTTTCTGTATGTTGCATTTTGTTAGGTAATGTTAATTTTGAGCTTTTTTTTTTGTACTTAAAGTCTCTATCTTTGTAACTTTCTTTCAAATCACATGTTTTGGTTTTATAATATATAAATATAAATATAAATATAAATATAAATATATGAGATAAATCCTAGGGGGTTGGCCTAGTGGCGAAGGCTTGCTCCTCTATAGGTCTAAGGTTCGAATCCCCCCAAGGGCCAACAATACTTGTGTTGGTCCAGTTCATACATGACTCTCTGACTTCAATTGGGCTCCCCGCTAGTGGACAATGAGACCGGTCCCTCGGATTAGTAGCTCCTTAAGCTGGATATGAGTTTCCAAAAAAGAAAAAATGTGTACTGAAATAACTAATGTAAAGTATTTTTGTTGAATGGTTTTCGCAAAGAAGGATTGCGAAGGTAGAAAGAAACGGCTGGTTATGTTCTGTTTATACACTGAGAAAAGAAATTTTGCTGGCAGCTAAAAATGAAATTCTTTTTGCTACATGTTTTTAGTGATCTTGTTAAACCACTTTTCAACAACTTAAGATTATCAGGAGAGGATCTATCTCATTGAAGCAGGTTCCTAGTTATGCATGTTCCTTTCACATTTTCTTTTCAGTATTTGACAAAAACATGTATCTTTCTGCTTCTAGATCCGGAAAAGAAGATTTCTAGCTCTTATGAAAAATATTAAATTTCCCATCATTAAACTGATTTGAATCGTTCATGTATTTGTCGTGTTTCATGTTGTTAAGCATACACTAGATGTCTAATTTCATGACACCTTTTATCCCTTCGAGTGGCTCATAAGACATTAAATTTTCTTTTGATGTTCTAGTTGCATACTATTGTTCATTTTCATTCTAACATGTGTACTTAACTTGTGCTTTTCTTTTGGTTTTCAGAACCAATGGAGTTGCAATTAGAAGAGAATACAACCTCTATGGAGAAAAATAGTAAAAGAAAACTTAAAACCCCTGCACAGCTTATGGCCTTGGAAGATTTTTATAACGGTAAGAGTACTTCTTTTCATGGTTTTAAATAGTGGTTTGTGGTTATGTTCCAAACCTTTATAGTATGGTAAAATGCGGCCATTGCGAATACCTATAAACCGCTATATTGTGGCTGCAGACCGCAGTTTAAAAGTATGCTTCTTTTGTCATATGGATAGGTGGTTAATGTACCATGCTAAGCTTTAGTTCTTGAGGAGTTTCTTTTTTGACTTTGTTTCCAGAGCACAAATACCCCACAGAGGAAATGAAAGTTGAACTTGCTAATGAACTAGCGTTGACAGAAAAGCAAATCTCGGGATGGTTTTGTCACAGAAGGTTAAAAGATAAGAGGTTGATGAAAGGTGAAGTATGTGCTAATGGACGACAAGATCGATCAAGTGGTGTTGTTCATGACCGTGTTAGTGGACTACGGCAAGATTCATGTGGAAGCACTAAGCATGGTGAGTACAGGTGTTTGGATCCCAAAGAGGTCGAGAGTCATGGTCTCTATAATCATGAAGTGTTAGTTGCAGATATGAAATATGTACATAGAAACCATTATACAGACAATGATAGTGAAACGGATAACACATCACCTGAGAGTAGCTCATCTTTGCAAGAACGGTATTATCTCCAAGGACAGGATCCATATGATATGGAGCCTTCTAGACACGTAACACCAAATGGAGCTCTTCCACCCTTAAATCGTACGGGATATAAACCATCAGGATATTTAAAAGTGAAGAAAGAGATAGAGCATGCTGCTATAACTGCTGTTAAGAATCGGTTAGGAAGGTATTATCTGGAAGATGGCCCACTACTTAATGTAGATTTTGATACAATTCCTCCAGGGGCATTTGAATTTCAAACTGCAAATCCAGTTAATGGTAGGTTTACTATATGCATTTAGTTTTTCCAATTTTTTAAGTCCCGTTCAATTAGTTTTGCAAGACTAGTTATATTTCTGCAGGTTTTATATCTGAGTTCACGAGTCGAGCCAACGGACCCTTCATGAGTCTATGTTGACTCTCGATTTTGAAAACCTTGAATTTATGTTTTGATTATTTGAGGTCCTGAATGAATTTTTAACATGTTAGCACCTTGTTTGAAATTTTCACTATTAATGGTTTGTAAAATTACATATGTACAAGAGGATTGTTCGAGCTGCAGCCAAGGCTATAACCAGGATCTGAACTTTTGAAAGAAATGCCCAAAGAAATACTGTTTTCTTTTTGTATATCTTTCTCACAACAAATGAATTATGGCTGTGAAAATGGATATTTCTTTTAAGAACCACACGTCTATCGCATGCTCATCTTTTTGACTGCATGTCTTCGCTTTTTTTGGATAATAGAATTTATGATTATCTTGAATGTTTCACTATAGCGATTTCGTCATAACTTATCTGTGAGGGTTTATTATCTTTTATATTTCTGTTTAGTCACTTGATCCTTGATCTATTATCTGATTGCATCTAGTTATTTTGAGAATATTGAGATTTTTTCCATTCTGATCTTATGAATGTTTTAGCAGAAACATACTATGTTGCAAACCCCTCTCTTTCAAATTCTCCAGAAGACTCTGCCCCAAACAGGCAATCATGTCTAAACTCTGTAAGTTGAAGTTCATGATGCATTAATCCTTTATTTTTTAACATCCTATTTGAACAAATATGATACATTTATCATATGTAGGACATTTACCTGATCTTTAATGTTACCATTGTTGTCAATCGTGAATCACGAAAATTATTGCTTTATTCAAACTCCGCATCACAGCAGTCTGAGGACACTGCTAAATAATAGATCACGGAACAAGAGTGGTTTGTTCGAATTCTGCTACAATATAGCTGCTATTCAACAATACTGAATGTTACACATGCTTACAATGAATAATGATTTCTTTAAAATCATGGCTTAATTGTTAATCACTTTTGAATCCACTTGGGTTGGCCTGGTTGTGTTGGCTTGGGACCTTGGAGTGTGATCCTCTCAAGATCTCAGGTTCAATTCTCCCTGGTACCAATTTCGGTGAGCTAGTTTTGCTTCAAAAAAAATATTGTTAATCACTTTTGTCTCACTAATTTGTTTTTCCATACGTATTTGCAGAGATATGATTTATGTATGAACAAATTAAGTTCCCAAGATTTACAAATGGAAGGTGGTGACTTAGGCTCCTTGCATGATTCTGATTTCCAGGATAAGAAATCCCGCGAGCTTATTCAACAAAGAACAAATTTTCAGGGTCGTCCAACTCATACCAATCATTTGCCTGGCAAGAGCTTTCCTGTGGATTTGAACGTAGACTCAACTGTGGAAGCTCCTTATAATGGCACTAGAAAGCATAGAATAGGCACTAAGCATGGTGTTGAAAGGATGAGATCTGATTCTACTTCTAATCCCAGTGATCATCACTATCAAGAGAATAGCCCTGCGATTATGAAGACAGATCCAATACTACATGGCTACAATAATGGTGATGTGAAGAATGTACAAAGGAGTGGATATATAAAATCCGAACCTTCAGATTCAATGTATAATTCTAGAATTTCTGTGGATTCTGAAGATAGAGGGCTTTCTGAAAGGATGGCAAAGGTCCACAAAATATACTTGTGCTTTATCTGTGTTTTTCCTTTTCATGTAATCATCAGTTTCTTTTGTTTACAGATGACTTAACATGTATGCTTGATTGCATTTTTTGCAGGAAGAAAAGTTTAATGGGATTAGAAAGATTAACAAAGAATATCATGAGTCAGATGGAGTAAGAATGCTTTCAAGAGAAACTGTGGTGAGTCTTGGATGCATAACTTACTTGCATCTGGGGTATTTGATAATTTGATTTTCTTTCGGTTTTGTCAATTCTGGTCGCCGAAAATTCTGCTACGTTATAGTCATATGGTGCTACAGTGTTCTAGCACATCTATTTAACAATATTTTCTATTGAGCTCGTTCCCCTCATTCCATGCTTGTGTGTAAGATATCTTGATTTATGTATCCTTATCTTTTCTTAACATTAACACTTAGGTTGCAAAGCGAGCTAAATTTGATCAACTTCATCAATATGATATTAAACAAGCACCTGTTGCTGATATTGAACCAAGGAAAACTCAGAGGTGACAATTTTTATCTTTCGGTATTTATGTCTTCATTGAAGAACAAAATATATAGTGCAAAGCCTTAACAGCATGAATTTCAATTATGATAATGTAGATCTGCTGTGGAGATGCCATCTAGCTTTAGTGACGATGATGAAACTGCTGAATCCAGTTCCTCCCTGGGTTGAGTGCTGATGACTGATCTTAATAGTGTGGGTGGTTTCTCTAAGTCATGGGGTTGTACAGTTTAAAAATTCACATTCATATTTTAAATTCCTATTCATACTATAAAAAAAGGCAACCCGGTGCACTTAAAGCTCCCGCATACGCAGGGTCTGGGAAGGGGTCCAACCATTTGGTGTATTGTACGTAGCCTTACCCTGTTTTTACACAAGAGGTTGTTTCCAGGACTTGAACCCGTGACCTTTCAGTCACATGACAACAATTTTACCAGTTGCGCCAAGGTTACCCCTCAAATTCCTATTCATACTATGGGAGCCACTTTTTGTAGGATTTTGGTAGCTAGATAGTCAGATAACTACATTTGATGATATTGTGCTTTCCTATTTTGAATGTTTTGCAACGAAATAGAAACCCTATTGCGGCGGTTTTGAGTGTTGAAACAACAGTGTGACCGTCGAGATCGAGTTGTGACCGTTGCAGCACAGAGAATTGAAGCTGATTGTTGCATGGTTTTGGACATTGTTACTGTTATTGTCTCTTTTTTCTTCATTCACCACATTTTTTTCATTGTTCCTTCAAACTTCTTCTTCAGCTACTAAACTAAACACCAAACCATGTCATCACACACAGATATAAACTATTTGATTTTGTTACTATTGCTTTCCATTCTCCTATTTAACCAAACAATATTTTTTTTTTTTTAAAAAGAAAAAAAAAGAGAGATACATAGAATAATAGTAATAATGTCCAAGACCATGCAACAACTGTGCTTCAATTCCATGTGTTGCGGCTACATTAAGCTTGATTCCGAACTATTCGATCTGAGCGGCTCCGTTGTTACCTTGACACCCAAAACCACCTCTCCTCTATGATGGGAAAACTTGTAGAATCTTGAATTTTTAGAGTGTAAATCTCATTTTTCATGCAGCTGCTTGTGGTAAGAGGGTACCAAATGCAGTATATACATTTCATTATTTTGTGGATGGTTTTATCATGGCAGTGCTTTGGCAACTTAGTTTGTTCTCCAATTTGGTTGGTTGCTTGCAAGGGTTGTCAACTTATGCTTTTAATATTTGAGAAGAATGATTTTAATTTATTTGTATTGTTTGAGTAGAAAGATAAGTAGATTTTTTTTTGATGACAAAAAGATAAGTAGATGATCCAGTGGAAAATTGATTGAAATTGAGGATCCTTCACAAAGCACCTTGATATCTTACCTTGGCGCTTGTTTCTCCAATTTATGAACAATGTTAATGTTATGAATATTATAAGTGGATGTCCATATAATAAATGGATTAATGAGTGATACTACTAGACTGTTAGACTTGTTCTCTAAGTTATTATATTTCTTTATAAATAGAGCTTATATGTAACATACTTGATTCACCAAAGAATTAATACAATACTTATTTCTATTCTCTCTTCCTCTCCTCCCTATTTTTGTTTCTATTCCTTTAGTTTCATAATGTGTTATTAGCATGAGTTGATGTTTATAGATTAGTACATTTGATGTTTTGTATATATTTATAAATTATAATTTGGTTGACAAAAATGAAATAACACTTTAACCAGTGTTTACACCCATGTGACGATTTGATGACTAAATAAGACCATGTTGACTAAAGTTATTTTCTTCATTTGTAAATTAAATATAATCGTGCCTGATAACTCATCTTTATGTTTACTACTAATAAGAATATATGATCCTAGTAATGACAAATTAACATATGCAATTTAGATTGAGGGAACCTAGTCATTCCTAAGTTGCATTACATTGAGGGAATTAGTTGACACTGAGAGCGTTAGTTAAGGATTAAAACAAAAAACCTATAGCGAAAAATAACATCTAATAAAAGATATAACCTAGTAAATTCTAGTAAATTCATCAATATCTGGTCAAATGAGTCCTCGTGTAAGGCTCCATTACATCAATAATCAAAGTCACATAAAAAATGTAACTAAAAGGTCAAATATATCAAGTTGCAAGACGTCAACATAGCACCTTGCATGTGCTCATATAGTCCTGTATTAGTTCCAACTCCTCTTGACTCAACCACTAATTAAGCGTAATTTATTTGAAATTCAAAAATTATATTCCATCTCTAGTATTGGTCATGTGTGTCATCATTTGGTCTGTTTCTTTTTTAACACCATTAGTAGTATCTTCGATCAACCAAGTAGTGTGTGGTGGTGATACAAAGGATGTTGATGAAAGACTTACATGTTTTTTATTGAATTGATTCATTTTCTTAATGTGTTTTTTCCCTTTTATATGCCCTTCCATCACAACTTGTGAGTTAGTGCCAATTTGACAGACCTCGCACCATAAACCTCTAACCTTCATCATTTCTGTGAATGCACTCTTCCCTGCTTCCTCAGTTGCAGCACCTTTAATACTCTCAAAAATATCTACATTTTGGTTTTTCTCCACATGTTGGTCCTCATTTTTAGATTCTGTTACTCTTTCATCAACCGTCATTTCCTCGAGCTTTTTCTCATCTTTGGATTCTGTGACACTTGCACCATTATCCAACGCAGTCTCCGAAAGTTGCTCCTCATTTTTAGATTCTGTTACTCTTTCATCAACCGACATTTCCTCGAGCTTCTTCTCATTTTTTGATTCTGCGACACTTGCACCATTATCCAACACCGTCTCCAAAAGTTGCTCCTCATTTTTAGTTTCTGTTACTCTTTCATCAACCGTCATTTCTTCGAGCTTCTTCTCATTTTTGGATTTTGTATCAACCACATTCTCATTCATGACTTCCAAGGCTATGCAACATTTAGAAGTCTTTTGATCTTTACCTGCATCAACCTCTGATATTCTTGTATTAACAGCTGTATCAGTAACCTTGATCACAGTGTTTTGACTTTTCTTGTTATGCTTGTCAATCTCCTTTTTCAGTCTTGCTTCCTTAGCCTTATGTTTCTTACCATTCAGATGATCATTCAAGCCATTCTCACTTGTAGCTTTAATCCGACACAGTTCACAACTCCACTCCTCCTTCAGATTTTTGTTCAAACTAATTGCAGAAGGTTCGTCGCCAGGAACATCTTGTGTCACCGCTTTTCGCTTTGCACTATAGAGACCAATATCTGGCTTAGCCTGCAATTGGGATACTAAAATAAAACATCACCTGCTCATTGACCAATTAAGAACTTCAACCATTCACAACATGTTCAAATACACAACATTTCAAATTTTATCATCACATTATGTTAAATTGCATTATTTTGTGTTGACATAAAACCAAGGATCCAAGTAGCCTACAAATTTTTATTCATAAAAGGTAGCCTACAAATTATTTTACTTCCAGAGTTGATCTACTTACACAACAAACTTCAGTGCTCAAAAAAATTATCTATGAAAAATATGTATAAATGCTTGAGTACATGTTTGATCTTCTTGCGTGTGACAGAATGCAATGATAGTGTGAAAAAAAATGCTGAATAATGTAAACTTCTACTCTCTTTGATTTTGTTGTGCCAAGTGCCAAATGAGTTCATATATGAATAAATGCTGAATAATGCCTTTCAAAATATATTTTATTTATTTTGGGCCTAGAAATATATCCCGATTAACTTTTATTCATATAAGACTGTTCCATGTAATATGTTGTAATAATACATATAAATTATATATTTGTAAGGACCAACAACATATTAAAACCAAACAAAAAATATTAATTTAACCTGCATATATAAGAAAAATCAATAATGTGCAGGTCATAAAATTTTCTTAACATTTATTTGGGACAACAAAATTCAACAACTTTTGTAATGGTTAAAATAGTTCTTGAAAAAAGAATGGTTAAAATAGTTGATTAATCTTAATTTACAAGTGTTCAAATACATATAGTTTGAAATATTGAATCAAAGTTAATATAATGTTAAAACATAACAATTACACAACACAAATTAAAGAGAAGAGAATAGAAAAAGTTATGAAACTTTACGAATAGAATAACTTTGTCCTTGTCTCTAATCTGTGTAGAATGTTTGATTTCAGGAGGGGCCATAATCAATGATGGTTGCAAAGCACCGATTTGATCATCAACAAGAGACCTCTGCGTGGTTCCAAACGCCCTCTCCATTGCAAGCTCCCTCCACACCTCCTCCTCCAACTCTTTCTGCCGCAAAATCTTTTGCCGGATTTCTTCCTTCTCCATATCTCGCTGCAATGCCACCTCGTAAACTAGTGAATTACTTGGAAGTGATCGATTAGTGAGATAAGTCTTCTCGGTCTATAAATTCAAAATCAGAAAACAATTAGTTAGTTCATCGAATATTTATTAAAACTAACTTAATGTGAAGGTAACAAACTAACTTGTTCAGCCATGGTTGGTTGAGTTGTGGAGGCTTTGTTTCAGAAGCCGAGTTTGCACTTTCAAGGTAAACCCTAACCTGACTCAGAAGACAATGCTACGTTTATAATAACGATTAACGAACAACAATTTGTTTTTTTTATTTTTTTTGTCTTAAGTTTTCAGTTTTTTTCACTATTTGGGCTTTAGAATGTTGGATAAGTTACACAACATGAAATGGGAGGTTTCTCTTTAAGCCCCCCTCATATCTCTTTAAGCCCCTCAAAATTACAAAATTGTCCTTAATAACACTTTCGGTAGTTAACTACCGGAGGTTTTCATTTTTAAAAATTTCAATTTTGTGCTTCCGGTAGATAACTCCCGGAAGTGCTTTTTTAAAATTTCGATTTTGTTACTCCAGTAGATAACTACCGGAAGTGTATTTTTGAAATTCCGTTTTTGTTACTCAGGTAGATAACTACCGGAATGCTCATTATATAATCAACGTAATACAATAAAAGTCAGGTAGTCTTGACCATATCTTCGTCATCATCATCACACAAAATTGGATCATTTTTATTTGTTTTTTTGGGTGGTTGGTCACCTTTTTCAACATCCATTAATTCATTAAACAAACACTGCCTTGCAACAAAGTGATCCTCCGAGCTTGAGACTCTGGCCTTTTGTATTTTTTTCCACTGCGATGTTGTTGGAGATATTGGGCATCCAGGTCTCAAAAATACATGCACAAAGTGGTTAGGAATCAATCCTAGACACATAATCCATGCGGATGGATTTGTTGGAGGGCGACCACGGAGAGGAAAACATGTTTCAGAAAAGTCATTTCCATGTTTTAACACAACGGCAACCTTATTGTATAATGTTGCAATGACATGTTCTATATCTAGAATTGTCAACCATTTTTCTAACGGCGCAATTGAGGTCTTTTCTTTTGGAGGGTACATCGAGTCAACAAAAGCGGAATTTTAAAAATACACTTCCAGTTGTTATCTACTGAAGTAACAAAATCGTAATTTTAAAAAAGCACTTTCGGGAGTTATCTACCGGAAGCACAAAATCGAAATTTTTAAAAATGAACCTCCGGTAGTTAACTACCGGAGGTGTTATTGAGGACAATTTTGTAATTTTAGGGGGCCTAAAGAGATATGAGTGGGGCCTAAAAAGAAACCACCCATGAAATGGGGGTATTGTTTTCCTCCTCACATTCTTTAATACACCCCCAACTTTTTACAAAATCAAATTATAAATGAAGGTTTTATGTTAGGTTTTTCTCCTGCATTCGTTCTAAACACAATTATTTTTTATTTTTTTGGTCAAGTAGCATAGTGGCTGGAGCGCACACATTTTATATATGGAGAAGTAGAGTGTCAGGGGTTCGAACCCCTGCCCCTGCATAAATTATGCAATGTCCTTACCAACTGAGCGGGGACCTAAACACAATTATTCTATCTAGAAAAAATATATTGGACCGTCATAATATTCCTAAGCACCTGAAAGACCTCTAGAAGGGATTATAGGCCCTCCGAGGAGGCTTTAGTGCCCTCCAGAAGGTCTAAAAGGCTTAGGGCGCGCCTCATCAAGGGCGCCGCCTCGATGGCTTCTAGAAACTATCCAGAAACCGCCTAAATTACCCAAATACCCCTATTACTTGAAGATTAAGCAACCGAAACCAAAGCTCATAGCAGACTATATATACCTCCCTTGAGAGCATTCTCAAGGCATCCAATAATCAGTCTAAACCCTAGTATTCATTACTCGTACTTTTTTGCAAGTACAGTTGGCGCCGTCTGTGGGAAGAGGTAAAACTAGCATCCAACCACGTTTCCAAATCGCATCGCTTCGTCAGAACAATCGAAGCGAAGCGGTTCTCCTCAGCCATGGCCACCCAGGAAGAAGCTGAGACGATGAAGGTCAGATCGCCCAATTGATCGAGCAAAACGTGGCCTTACAGGCTTCGGTAGAAACCATCCAACAACAACTGCAGGAGAAGACCGGGTCTCACCACGACGACCCAGTAGAGCCGGAGCCTCAACCCTTGTCAACCGAGATTTGGAACGCCCCAGTTCCAGACAACTTCAAGCCGCCCCATCTTTCCACCTTCGACGGCAGGGGCGATCCTATGGAGCACGTGACGGCTTTCAAGTGCAAACTATTAGCCGGAACCTTTTTTGATGCTGCACTACGGTGGTACATAAGCCTTCCACTCTTTTTCATCGTACGCTACCAAGATATGATCCGGAAGCTCTCTCAACAATTCTCTGTAAGCCGCCACCGCAAAGTTTCATCCAACAGCCTGTTCAATGTGCGCCAGGGACTGAGCGAGTCCTTGCAAAACTATCTTGCCAGGTTCAATGATTCTACAATCAAAGTATCCAATCCAAACCAGGAGCTCTTCGTCGGAGCTTTCAAGAACAACCTAAAGGTCGGTCAATTCAACAAGTCTCTTGCTCGGAAGCCGGCCGATTCAATGAAGGAGATCATGGCTCGCACCGAGTGCTACATTAAAGGGGAGGAAAGTAACACCGAGAAGTGGGCGCGAGATGTAAAAGAGAAAGGAAGCTCAGGCTCAGAACGTAAGAACTATGACGTTCCTCCAAATAGAGTTCGGGGAACCTTCGAAAGGCAACCTGAGTGAGATCGCAACCCTCGCCGATACGCCCCGAAGCATTTAACTCCCCTTAAGATGCGCCCGGAGCGAGTCCTGAAAGAAGTATATAAGTCCAAACTTATCCAAGAAGCCAATCCGCCACGAACTCATGTCATGGGCAACAACAAGGACGCCTGGTGCAAGTACCATCGTGTGAGGGGCCACGACACTGACAATTGCCTACATCTAAAAAGAGAAATTGAAAGGCTAATTCAGTTGGAAAGCTGAGGGGTTATGCGAAAGAGAGGTATGACGAGGACGGGCGGCGGTCAGACAAAACTAGAGATAACCGCCATGGCGAGGAGAATAAGCATACCCTAAACACCATCTCGGGAGGCTTCGCTGGAGGCGGTGAGTCAAATGCTTCTCGAAAAAACTACGCGCGCCAGGTAATCCTTATTGACGAAGGCTCACACACTTTTGCTGAGAGGAATCCAGAAATCACCTTCTATGCCAAAGACTTCGACGACGTTGTTCCCCATGATGACGATCCTATGATAATTTTACTCTCCAGATACTCAACTGGAACATCAAACGAGTCCTCATCGACACCGGCAGCTCTGCAGATATTTTGACCTATGAGGCCTTTGACAGAATGGGCTTAAGCGAAGAACAACTACAACCTTTCCAAGGCACACTTTCAGGATTCACTGGAGAGAGGGTACACGTTCGAGGCTATATTACTTTAAAAACCATCTTTGGAACCAGAAAGCAAGCAAAAGCAATCAAAATAAGGTATCTCGTCGTCAATGCTCCAAACTCTTACAATATAGTTATTGGACGCCCTTCTTTCAACCAGCTAGGCCCTTTTGTCCACCAAGTTCCTCGTGATGAAATACCCTCTTGATGATGGCGGGGTCGGAACGATTAAAGGCAACCAGAAGATTGCCAGAGAATGTTATATAGCCAGGAAGCGTGTTTCATCAGCGAAATCAAATATCCTACCTGGTTAGCAAACACAGTTCTGGTTAAAATAAACTTTCGGAAAATGGAGGATGTGCGTGGATTACACCGATCTGAACATGGCATGCCCCAAAGACCCATACCCATTGCCCAACATAGACCGCCTAATTGATAGCGCATCAGGATTCAAGACCCTGAGTTTCATGGACACTTATTCAGGCTACAACCAGATCAGAATGGATCCCCTGGACGCCCCAAAGACCGCCTTCATGACAAATAACAAAAACTACCACTTCGAGGTGATGTCTTTCGGTTTGCGGAATGTGGGCGCCACCTTCCAACGATCAATGGACACCATGTTCGCCGCACAAATCGGAAGGAAATTAGAAGTATACATCGACGACCTCATGGTCAAGACATCAGAAAACGCCATCCATACCGCCTGACTTAGGCGAGATCTTCCAACAAGTAAGGAAATTCAACATGCGCCTGTACCCAGCCAAGTGCACTTTTGGGGTTCAAGCAGGAAAGTTTTTGGGTTTTTTACTTACCATTCGAGGGATAGAAGCCAACCCAGAAAAGTGCCAAGCCATCATCAACATGAGGAGCCCTTGTAGCATCAAAGAAGTACAACAACTGACGGGGAGACTGGCGGCCTTGTCCAGGTTCCTATCATGCGCAGGCGACAAGGCGTTCACCTTTTTCGCTTCTATCAAGAAGAAGGAGAAATTCAAATGGACTAGTGAATGCGAAGAAGCTTTTACCAACGTCAAAGAATTCCTTTCAAGCCCTCCTATTATGCACCGCCCATCACTGGGGGCTCCTTTGTCTCTTTACTTATCCGTGTCCGACAACGCCATGAGCTCTGTCTTGACAGAAGATTCAGAAGAAGGAGAAAGGCCAGTATATTTTGTCAGCAAGGTGTTCAAGGGAGCCGAACTACGGTACCAGAAGATTGAGCGCCTAGCGCTGGCAATTATAACAACCGCCAGAAAATTGCGCCCTTATTTTCAAAGCCACAAAATCATTGTGAAAACGAACCACCCGGTAAAGCAGGTCCTAAGCAAGCCAGACTTAGCAGGAAGAATGGTATCATGGTCGGTCGAGTTATCAGAGTATGATCTTCAATTTGTTCCTAGAAGCAGCATCAAATCTCAAGTCCTGGCCGACTTTGTCGTAGAGTTCACATCTCCCGTCCAGAACGCTGCCCCCTTTGTATGGCTCTTATCAGTAGACGGGTCCTCAAATTTAAAGGGAAGTGGGGCGGGCATCATCCTAGAAGGACCAGGAGACATCCTCATAGAACAATCGTTGAGGTTTGAATTCAAGGCCAACAACAATCAGGCGGAATATGAAGCTATGATCGCGGGAATGAATCTGGCGGCCGACATGGGAGCTGAAAACCTTAGGGCGAATAGCGATTTGTAGTTGATAACAAGCCAGATCACGGGAAAATACCAAACCAAAGACCTCCAACTCTACAAGTATCTCTTGAAGGTTCGAAATTTTGCTGAAAAATTCAAGTTTTTTGAGGCAATCTATGTTCCGAGAGAGCAAAACTCGAGGGCGGATCTGTTAGCAAAATTGGCATGTACTAAACGCCCAGGCAACAATAGAACGGTAATTCAAGAAGTCGTGGCATCGCCCAGTACATATTCACAAGAGGTCCTCGCCGTCACGGAAGAAGTATAAGGGTGGATGACCCCTATTATCAAATACCTTACAAGCTCTTTTTCTCCTCAAAATGAAGAGTAAGCACAAGTAATAAAAAGGAGGGCTGCCAAATTCACCGTGGTAGCAGGAAAATTATACAAGATGGGACGGGCGACGCCGATGCTCAGATGCTTAGGCGAGGAGGAAACTGACCTCGTCCTTTTGGAGGTTCACGAAGGAGTTTGCGGAAGCCACATCAGCGGACGATCTCTGGCGGCCAAGCTACTAAGGGCTGGATACTACTGGCCGACGATGCTACAAGATTGAGCCACGTTCGTTAAGAAATGTTACAAATGCCAGTGATTCTCCGACAAAAAGCATGCCCCAGCCAGCGAGCTCACTTCTCTATTTTCACCATGGCCTTTCCACAAGTGGGGAGTAGATATCGTGGGACCCTTCCCTTTGGCCCCCGAGAAGCTGAAGTTCCTCATCTTAGGCATAGATTATTTCACTAAGTGGGTCGAAGCCGAGGCGGTCACAAGAATCACGGCGGACATAATTAAAAAGTTTTACTGGAAGAAGATCATTTGCCATTTTGGACTTCCCAAATATTTTATAACTGACAATGGGACCCAGTTCGCCAGCTCCAGAGTGGTTGACTTATGCACCCAGCTTGGCGTTCAAACGAAATTCGTATCACTAATCCACCCTCAGGCGAACGGACAGGCTAAATCAGCAAACAAAGTAATCCTGAACGACATTAAGAAGAAGCTGGAAGCAGCCAAAGGTCTCTGGGCAGAACAACTATACGAGGTAAGCGCCATTTTGTTACTATTTCAACATTCATTAATTATGCGTTCAAAAATACTGTCTACTCTCGCATTTTTCACTTTGGATCAAAATATTGTTGTTAAGAAACAGGTGCTCTGGTCTTACCACACCACCCCACACTCAACAACCAAAGAAATCCCGTTTACTATGGTGTATGGCGCAGACGCCATCCTCCCTGTCGAAATCGACACCCCAACCTGGCGCCGTGACAACTTCATGGAAGAGGGTAAGTTCCACACTCACGATTAAACTGACATCTGTCTTTTCTCAGGTTCCCGCCCATCTGATTAAATCTGATCCTTATTAACAACATAAATTGTTTTGGGGTATCTCAATTATACTCACTATGATTTCTTGAAAAATAAAAGCGAATGAGATAGGTGTCAAGTGCACGATGGATATGATAGACGAGATAAGAGAGGAGGCTCATATAAGAGAATTTGCCGCCAAACAGAGAGCAGCTCGCAGGTATAACTCAAGAGTAATTCCCAGAAGTAGTTGCCCCAACCAGAATTGGAAAATTATTGCCAAGTTGGGAGGGACCATACCGGATAAAGGAGAAGCTACAACATGGAGCTTACAAGCTAGTGGAGCTAGATGGAACCCCAGTACCAAGAACCTGGAATGTGGCTAACCTTCGCCATTACTATAGTTAATTTAGAAGCTTTTAGATTTTTGTTTCTATTTTTTGTCTTCCTGCAGAATAAAGCATACGTTGTCGCCCCGAACTATGATTAAATTTATAAGTACTCAATAAAGGGATATGGGAGCACTCTTTTTCCCCTGCAAGGACAGGGTTTTTAATGAGGCACCCTATTTTCTAAACATTTTGTTCTTGTGCACTCTGATTCTACCATCATCGTTAAATAAATTAGAACGCCTAAACGGGGTTAACCTTATTCAAGGCTCTAACTCGGCGTCAAATTGGAACGCCTAAACAGGGATAGAACCCAGCGTCGTTAAATAAATAAGAACGCCTAAACGAGGTTAACCTTATTCAAGGCTCTAACTCGGCGTAAAATTGGAACGCCTAAACAGGGATAGAACCCGGCGTCGTTAAATAAATAAGAACGCCTAAACAGGATTAACCATAGTCAAGGTTCTGACTCGGCGTCAAACAAATTGGAACGCCTAAACAGGGATCGAACCTGGCGTCGTTAAATAAATAAGACGCCCAAACAAGAGTTAACCTTATTGAAGGCTCTAACTCGGCGTCTAATAAATGGGAACGCCTAAATAGGGATAGAACCCGGCGTCGTTAAACTTAGAACGCCTAAACAGGGGTCGAACCCGGCGTCGTTAAATAAATAAGAATACCTAAACAGGGTTAACCAGCTTTGATGAGTCAATAATTAGTTAGTTTAATATAATATTTGGTTTCGTTTTATTTAGATTTAAGTTTATTTTATTTAAATATTAATTCCTTTTAGAGCTATTTTACTTCAATTGCATATTATTATATTTCAGGAACAAATATCTAAAGATTTAGTCTTGGAGCAAAAGAAAGGATAATTGGAGCTGATTCGTTCCAAAAATATGAAGATCTCATACAAAAATATATGGTGCAAGGATTCATGTCAAAAATATGAATATCTCATACAAAAATATCCTATGCAAAGAATTTGAAGATCTTGTACAATAATATGACAAGAGGCGCGCCCCCTTTGGTCCTTTTGTTGATTTTGCATCTCCGACAAGCTGCCTATTTTAGTGTTTTTAACCTAGAGCCCATGGTTTCTTGTGCAACACTTTAGTGATTTATTCTTGGGGCTCAAGTCAATGTTAGACTATAAATAGAGCAGCCATCTAGTTGTTGGAACAAAATGTGTTTAACATTACCCTTAAAAGTTTTAAGTGATAACAAAGTATTAAAAAAATTGTTAATTGGATATGCTAATATTTGTTCAAGTGTACAGGACCATAGACAAAATTTTTGAGACCATTTATAGGTTCTAAATGAACAAAAGAGAGCAAAGAATTGAACAAAAGGAAGCTTAAAAGCGTCTGAAAAAGAACTGCTCCTGAAGTTAGAAGTGCTCCTGAAGACATAGCGCTCCTGAAGTGATGACGCATCAGAAGCAAGTTCACCAGAAGCTGTATATCACCAGAAGCTCAAGTTCATAACGTTATGCAAACTTGAGGATTCAAAAGTTGTTCAATGGATTGGATGTCGTATTTACATTGCGAAAGAGGGAAAATTGTAACAACGACTAACTCAAAGGGATTCAAAAGCATTTGCTGCTTATTTCTTTTTGAAGCGTTAACAAAGTACAAAATGTACGAACTTTACAACCACTATCTCCACTACCCAGAGTTTGTCTCTGCTACAAGACAAGGATAACAACTCTGCCTGCAACGGTGTCCCTTCATACATGGAATGAATTTGAAACTGCTCCTTCTTAGGACAATAAACATATCAGGCAAAGAATCATTGGTGATTGATCAAAGCTTCAAACGACTCTTTTTGGATGCGCTGGCAACTCAACGTTCATTTTCACACCTCTATATAAAGGAGTGAAGACTTGAAGAAAATGACACTACAAGAATTTAAAAAGTGCCAAAACTCTGTCAAATTGTTCAACATCCAAAAGTTCACTTAGAATTTCTTTTTCAAAGTTCATATCTTAGAAATTCTAAAGTATCAAAAAGTTTGTATCTCATTTATATTGTGAGCATCTCTGATTGTATATCAAGTGTTCAAGTGTCAAACATTTTTCTTGTAATTCTGTTTGATAGGAAGTCTCTTGCTTGTGTGCTTGAGCATTAGAAGTCTCTTAATTGTGTTCTTGAGCATTGGAAGTCTCTTGCAGTTGTGCTTGAGCATTTGTAATCAGATATTACATTTTTTAGTGAACTCTCCTTGGAAGTGCAAGGGGGACATGACTACTTCCGGTTTGTTGAAGGAACCTGTATAAATTGATTTGTGTCTTTCTTCTCTCTCTCTCTCTCTCCCTCTCTCTCTCTCTCTCTCTCTCTCTCTGTGTGTGTGTTTTTATCCGCTGCATTTTGGTTCTGAACATCACTTCAGAAGCTGTTCTTAACTGCTTCTGGTCTGTGTGTTTTAACTTAGAAAAAACGAAGAAAAAAAAAAAGCTAACACAATTCAACCCCCCTTCTTGTGTTTTTCTCACCTTCACTAGTTTGTAAAACCATCTTTTGTTCTCTGAAATAATAAGTGACAATTGTTTCTTTGAATAAAAGTTCACCTTTATTTTATGTTGTTATTCTTTTTCTTTTCTATGTCTACAATGTACGTTAGTGAGTAGATTCTTCTTGTCTTGGGATTGTTGGATAAGTTTAATGACATAATCCTAATCAAACCAAGCTTTATCCCTAAATCTTATGTAACCCTAGTTTCTAATCTAAATTCACCGTTTTAACATGAATTAACTATTATCAAACTGTAGAAGCGAGAGCGGAGGGTTTGATAATGGTTAATCCATTATCTCAAATATCAATTCATAAAACGAGAGTGGAGTCTTGATATTGGAACAAGTGAATTTAGACAAGGGTTGTAAAGGCAATGAAATAGTCTTTGCAATCTTTGGACATTGGTAGTTTCAATCCTTAAAAGTTTCTTCTAGTAATCAAATCAGTGAAATAGGTTTGATTGCTAGAAGAAAACTCTCACTGGACTGAAAGGAAAAGTGAGGGGCTAAAGGGAAACCGGTCATTAGAAACTAAGTCTAACATAAGGTTCTAGGTTTAAAGTTTTGGTTTGTGAAGGACTTGTTATTAAGATGGACCAATAAATCCCAAGGCTCTTTTATTATTATTGTTATTTTATTTTAATTAAAAATCCAAACTTTATACCTTTGAAACTTTCTTCTAATCATTATTAAAAGTGAATCAAATTCATAACTCCCTGTCGTAACGATATCTTTTTATTACTACATCGGTAGAACCGCGCACTTGCGGTTTTATCCCATCAAGTTTTTGGCGCCGTTGCCGGGGAGTTATTGCAATTTGATTAACTTTTTTTTAATAGTGGTTAAAAAAAAATTATAATGATATTACTTTTTTTTAATAGCAAAAAAATAAATTAAAAATTTTACACCTTGATATTACTTTTTTTTGTTACAAGGAGGGTCTCAATCCAAATTGAAAAGATATAATGATAAATGAAACACGAAATAGAAACTCTCAAAGCATGAACAAAAATCAAATGTCTAAGAAGGCACAAGATTTGAACTCCATTGAAGAAACACTTAAAAGTATAGATATTCAGAGAGAAACAAACACAAAAATAAAAAGCTTAAAATAGAACAGGGAAGAATGAAACTAAAGTTGTTGAATCGTATGTATAGCAGAGACGAAAAGTTACCAATAATCTGTTTGCTTTTAATTTAGCTACACGGGCAAAAAATTTAGTATAATCAATACTTCCTTGTTGATTATAGCCTTGTGTTATTAGTGTAGCTTTATTTCTTACCACATCATGTTGCTCATTAAGCTTGTTTATGTAAACTCATTTGGTTCCAAATAATGTTCTTATGAGGTGGTTTAGTAAGTCACGTACATCATTTCTATGAAATTGATTCAACTTTTCTTCCATTGCAACGATCCATCCATCAACTTATAAAGCTTCATCAACAGAATTTGGCTCAGTCATTGATATCAAACCCATCATAGAAGTTTTAGTATAATCAATACTTTTTAGTTGATTATAGCCTTGTGTTATTAGTGTAGCTTTATTTCTTACCGCATCACGTTGCTCATTAAGCTTGTTTATGTAAACTCATTTGGTTCCAAATGATGTTCTTATGAGGTGGTTTAGTAAATCATGTACATCATTTCTATGAAATTGATTCAACTTTTCTTGCATTGCAACAATCCATCCATCAACTGATAAAGCTTCATCAACAGAAGTTGGCTCAGTCATTGATATCAAACCCATCATAGGTTATTCATTACTGAAGGCAGATCTTGTCTTCAGAGGACTGTTCTTGTTTCCAATGATCAAATCTTTTAAATGTGATGACTTATTTTGAATGTTTTTCAAGATTGTGTTGAATTAAATGAGCATCATGTGCTTCTTAAGAATTTCCTTCCTCTTGTTGAGTATCAGAAGGTGCAACATGTTATGAGCCATCAGAGGGATCAACAAGTTCTGATGCATCATAGGTTCCTTATGGTACTGAAGATGTTTTTTGTAACACCATAAACCCTGAAAGCAATCAATCATGCAAATACAATTCAAAGAGTTTAGATGATACATCTTCAATTATTTCAAACATGCATAAATGATTTTTCAAAACTCGCAGCGGAAAGATAATATCATAATATCTCATCAGCAGATAACAAAATCTCAACAGTCATGTCTCATAAATACATCACCAATAAAATCTCGAAATCTCAGACAAAATTAGACAATAAGTCTCAACAACAACATAAGTACATATTATAAATGTAAATGTCCCGACACACCTAATCAGAGCCTTATCTAAGACTCCAAGAAAGAAAAAGAGGTAGCTCCAAAGCTAGTCCTCAAGCAAACTCACAATCAAGAGAAATCAATCATGTACGTCGTCTACCCATTCATAAAATAAATTGGCAGGCGGTCAACCAAACGACCACTGGGGGGTTAAATAACATTCCACATAATAATATAATCAATCGATAATCATTTAAGGATTTTAAGTATAACATGCATACATACTCATCATTCCTAAAATACTATTTTCATGTGAATGTTATCACTCTTCAACCATAACATATCAAACATACTCATTCTCAAGTTATTCATCAATATGTCATCACATCAACGTTATTCATCAAGTATACTAGCATAATTAAACCATGTATACAAGTTCTCAATTACACTTAATCACCAACATTCACCAAGTTTCACCAATGCACATAATCACCAATTCACATAGTCAAGTATAACACATTTCACCAATTTTAAATGCATGCAATGTTCTAGACACCTCTACATGCATGTGGTACCATGTTTTGGATTCGAAGATAATTTTACCGAGATTCCACCAACGTAATAAACACCGCCAATTACGTTCTTCACCAAACTAATGCAATAAACACCACCAATTACATTCTTCACCATAGACTCGATATGACTATGAATGCATGGACTTTCAAGTAAATACTCGACAATGCATAAGTAACCAACTCTTTATTATACAATTTACATCGTCATATAATATCTTCAAGCAATTGACCATTGCATTATCAAGCATTTACATCCACACAATCAACAAGTCATAACCAACAAAGAGTCATCAACATAATCATTATCAACAATTATCACCTCAAGGAAAGCAAAGTCGTTTCACAAAGCAAAATCCACATAATAGACGACATTTAACCATATCATGATAACCAACATTTATACACCCATCATTCATTTGATTCATTCTTATATCCTCATATTATCATGAAAACAAGCCATTTACAAGTTATGGAATCATAAAATTTCATTTTGGCAAAGGTCGTCTATTTTCCCAAAAATTGTCTATTTCCAATTTTCACAACAAAAGTAGGATATTGATGACATGTCATCTTACGTTATTCTTAGCATGTTTTTCAGTTTATTTTAGTAGGATTTAGCAGCAAAAAGGAGGAATATTAGAACAATTGCCTATGATTTCGGGACTTTTGTAATGTTTTCTATATTTGAGCATGGAGTTCTAGTTTTCCCGAAACATAGCAATTTTAGGGGGTTTTTGAAGTAATTCACGAAGAAATCATGCAAATCGGCAAATCAAGAACAACCGAAGAATTGTGAAGATTCAAGAAACAAGAATAAAGATCCAAGAGGCCTTAGAAGACTTACAAATGGAAGGAATTATGTTCCCAAAGTACCGAGGAAAGTAATTTGAAGACGAAGACCTAAAACTGACAGAAAATCAAAGATTGGGCTCGAAAGGAAGACACCATGCGCCTAGGGCATGCATTGGGGTGCTAACTATGCGCCTCGTGCATTTGTTATGCGCCTCGTGCATGCAAAAAGTCAGGGAGCAACTGTTTTTTCCTGCTTCAGTTTTGGGTAAAGCCCGCACTTTTAGCCCAAACCCAGGTAGAAACTCTCACTATAAATATCAGCCTTTCTCATTCAGAATTTCTCGTTCAAAAATGTGCCAGTTCAAGAGGAAGGCGACTTTGGAGCTTCAGGAGAGAGTTTCTATTTTCTCCTTGATTTTCTAGGGTATATTTTTCTCTTTATTAATTTGTTTTTAGTTACCATGTGTAACTAAATCATTTTAGGTTAGAGTTCTAAGATAAACCTCTGTATATTTATTTAATATAATATGTCGTTTATTTTATTTATTTATTCTTTTGTTCGCTATTAAGTTTTATTAGGATATAGTTTTATTTCTGTGAGAGGTGCAACCCTAGATTAGGTACTTAGGTTGTGACAGAGCATAATATTGATATCACTAACTAGATGTTTATATCTTGATATTTATATCTTTTTACTGATAACTATCTGTATAGGAAGGAAGTGATTATTAATTAGCCAAAGATACAATAGGAATTGTTGACCCTAGACATAGGTACCCAGTGGATGATACCATTGGGTCGTGTGGTGCATTACCGAAGCTAGAAATTAACTAGTTAGTAATTAGGGAAACAAGCACCTAGTTGTCCGACTTAAGGCTATAACCTAATAAGACCATTATCTTGAAACCCTTAGTAAGGTAGACGTAGATTAGGGCTGCCCGTTTGTAGAACTACTAAGTAAGCATAGAAAGAGTGTGTTATGAGTGTCCTAAGATTCATAGATGGGCAAACCTAAGGGAACCTTGGCCTTCAATGCCTTGGAAAACACTGTAAAGCCAATATAAATTTTATGTTTCAATTACCTTTGAATTAGCAAGACCCCGCACGTAAGGATCTCCGTGCGATTAGCAGGTGTAGTTAGCCATCAGAGGGAAAGGCCTAATTAGGTACCCAGTGGATGATGCTTATTGGGTCTCCTCACTTTTATAGTCTACCTAAGATAAATAAACGCGACATTTATATTACTTATTATCCAACAACGTATATGAAGGTGAGAAAAACACAAGAAGGGGGGTTGAATTGTGTTAGCTTTTTCTTCTTTTTAAACTGGGTCCAAAGTTCAGAGTCTAATAGAGTTCAGATTCTGATACAATGTTCACAGTCTAATGAAACGGATAATGTAATAGAGAGAGAGAGAGAGAGAGAGAGAGAGAGAGAGAGAGAGAAGAAGAGAAATACACAAAGGAAATATACAGGTTCCTTCCGCAATCTGAAAGTAGTCGTGTCCCCTTTGCACTTCCAAGGAGCGTTCACTAAAATCAATATCTGATTACAAATGCTCAAGCACACAACAAAAGACTTCCAATACTCAAGCACAAAAGCAAGAGACTTCCTATGCTCAAGCACAAAAGCAAGAGACTTCTAAACAAACAAAATTACCTCTTTTCGAGGGTATTGGTCTTGTTCCTTAAAAAAAAAATCATTACTGATGTGTATATTTGTCTATTTTTATCGATTGAAAGCCATAGTCGGCCTTCATCATGAAGAAAATTAAGCTTGAAGTTTTTCACAAAAAAATTGTATGTAATATCCCACTCGTCAGTATTGGAATATAAGTTGTCAAACGTGTCAGAGGACAAATGTTCAAGGAAAGTAAGTATGACGGAGAATGTTTATCAACGACATCAGTCAAGCACGAGTTAAGTATCAGTGTCGGTATAAACATGTTTAAGGTGACGGGCATAATGGTACTTTTACACAAAAGGGGTATTTAAGTGAAATTGGCCTAAAATATTTCATTTGGAATTGCTCTTTCTCTCTCTAGGTTTTGAGTTTGGAAATTCTCTCCTCCTTCTCTCTAGAAAATCGGCCCAAACCTCCCTCTTTGTCCCAATCTTCATCATTTCATAAGTCTAGCAAGATCAAGGCATGGTAATGGTGTAAGCACACCAAGAATGCACTCATCATGATCTTAGCAAGCTTGGAATCCTTGAGCTAGAGGAATTGCATTTTCTAGGGTTTGGTTTGGGAAGCTTGGAACTTGAAGTAATCACAGGAATCATGTTATGTGAGTTCTTAGATAGTTAACCCTCCTTTGGTTTGAGCTATCCTAGTGTGAAAGCAATGAATTTATGCCAAGTTTAAATGTTATGTCTTTAGCACCCCAATGCCAATTCTTGTTGATTATATGTTAAAATTTCCATGTAATATGTTTATTACTGTTTATATAAGTTGCTGGAAGTGTTGTGGGCATTGCAGGATAAATATTGGATGAATTTGGGGTAAAAACTCAAAATCTGCACTTCAGCCCCAAAGAAACTCGCCATAAGCCTACAACTAGCTTATAACGAGTTTCCCGAGAACAACAACACGCCATAGGCGAGTTGGTTCTGCCATCTCCCACTTTTCTATGGCTTGTTAAGGGGCCGTAGTGCATTCCGAGGCTTTTCTTATGATGTTTTCCAACTATATAACCCCTAAACAACATCTAATCAATGCACATAACATCAAACGATTCTTGAAATGAAAATCATGGCCAAATTAACATATGCATCAAGAATGGCATAAGAGAGTTTAAGCATGAATGCTCGGGTAGCAATGAACTAAGAAAGGGAATGAATGTAGAGCCTCAACATAGGTTGTCGAGATCTAGAATGTTAAGCATGAATCCTAAGTATGTTAAGACGCGAAGTGACTAGTGTATTCTCTTCGCATATAAACAAGAATGACTATGCAAGCACGATAAGCCGTGAATTGATAAGTTAATCTATTCACATATGAATAAGTATGTAGTTTACCACTAATCGGGTATATTATGAACCCGTGGTAAATGAGTAAGTACGTATAGGTTTAACCTTTCATGAATCTATAAGACCAAGACTATAATGAATGATGTAGGTTCCGTGTATCTTGTGATCCACGCCAAGGGGGATCACAAGGGGTTCTCGCCAAGGGAACGGGATAAGCTCCTCAAGGGGGCCCGTACGTCACTGAGGATATAATGTAAGACGTAGGTGTCGTGTCTTTCCATTATCCACGCCAAGGGGGATACGAGAGGTTCTCCAAGGGGAACGGGATACGCTCCGCAAGGTAGGCTCGCACGTCACTGAGGGAGTCCAATGTGCCTTAGCTAGGTTTTCATCAGTCATGTATGGGATTGTACTCGGGGTTACTCCACCCGGGGCTCTCCGTAAAATGAATCAAGATAACAATGTTTGTTCAACGCTAACATCTAACCTAATGAATGAATGAATGAAAGAATATGGCTATGTATGTTACGATATGAATGCATGATTATGAAATGATGTTAGACATGTTTAAGTTTATAAAATAGAGCAAGTTATGAATGTTATACCAATGACGATCTTAGGTTTCCCTAATCATCCGGTTTAGGATCGTGTCATGTATAAGCATGTTAAGTTTTGATGCGTTTAACGTATCTTGAGTTAGCGGTCCTAGGATCCCTTGACCGCCATGCCACGTATGAAGTAAGCAAGACCTATGAAAAGTTAAGATGAACCTTTGAGGAATCTAGTATGCACGACCGTCTAGGCAAGCATGACCACACACGTATAATCAACCGTCAGGTTGTAATGTAGACACATGGTGACCATAGGTTTCCCCCGAGGTTACCTATAGCCTAGGATTAGGTAGAACTCACTGAGACATTATGTCTCATCCCAATCCTTATTTGTTTCAGATAAACAGGTTGGTATGCCAAGCTAGTAGCCGAATGGATAATTCAGCAAGTGCTCGTTCGTACCCGTTGCAGGATGATATGGATTTCAAGGACACATTTACTATGTTTTAGACAAGTTGTGTTGTATTGGAATTGTACGAACGCATATTGTTGTATAAGATATTCATTCAAATGTATTCAGGTTGTAAATTTTAATGTATCCAGTATCAAGTTAATGCAGATGCTAAACTTTCTAGATACGTTTAGTATGGGTGTTACATGTGGTATCAGAGCAGGTCGATTCAGATCGTGCCATGAATCATGAATTTTTAACTAAGGTAGTGGGACCATTGGGTTCCGGGTAGATGTTCTAGTTGTTGCTGTTAACTGAGCCTGATCAACTCAATTTAGCACACGACAGTTAGAACGGATGCCTGAGAGCTGAATAGGACCCAGGAGGAACGAAGTATGTGATGAAGATGAACTGAAAAGTATGAACTCAGAAGTAGGAACTCGAAGCGAGTAATAGTAAGAATTTAATCGTGTTAGAAGGTGGCTGGTGAACTAAGCAGTCGAAGTTTGAGGCCTCCGGGAATGCAAAGCAATGTTAAGATGGAGTGTTCCGACAACGTTGGGTGAGTTTTTAATGATACTTCGTATACACGAAAGTGAAGAATTTGGAAATATCTAAGTTTGACCTAGAGCTTTGGTAAGAGTCGTTGTTGGAACGGGATTGTAGTATAGAAAGGAATTGTATTCTTGTAAGTTCAAGGCTACAAGATAAGGAGAAGTCAAAGATGTGAATGCTTATAGTGGGCAAGGTTCTAATGTTTGAAAGGTTGCGTGAGGCGGTAGAGTTATGAGATAAGCTATTCGTAGCGGAAGAAGTTAAAGTTTTATGTTAAGTGTTACCACGATTAAGACATTAGTTCCAATGTACCGTGTATTGTATCGATTGATGTTAATGCTTGCAATGCAAATGTTATGGATTGTTTTATGATGTTAGGGATGACTAATGTGCATTGGGTTACTTGAAAAACTAGATTTTTATGGAAACTACATTTTCTGGAAAACTGGGTGAAAGAAACTCGCTAATAGCCAACCTGGGGCGAAATTTTCAGCTTTTCCCCAAAAGCTGTCAGTTCGTCCCTAGGGTCCGCAGTGCCTATTGGGGGTCGTCTTCGCAATCTTTTATGCAGTATAGATCCTTTATGATAACAAGCATCGAATGCACATTACATCCTAAGAATTTAAAGAAAAATGCATGGACGATCATTAACGAAATCAATTTGATTCAAGGTAACATCAGAAGTTGATATGTCAAGAGTTAAGAAGGAACTTGGACTAAGTTTCGAGGTTCTGGCGTACAGAATGGACGTTGCGGATGTGAAGACATGAGACGGAAAGTAAAGTGGTAAAGAATTATGTGCGATCACAAGATTCCCGGATATTGTGAAGTTATGAGTATTCCTCGAATCTATGTTTTGCTTTATTGACTTGCTAAGGCTCGTTATGATGGTGAATCATAAAGTTTACATAGTTAATAAAAGAAATACCTGCACATGGGTGATTGGAGTAGGCTAAACCCACTTGAAGCGACGCTTGATGGAACATTTGTGTTTTCAACTTGTTCCATGGTTCTAAATGACGCCTGGGGCCCAGATTCAATATGTGATAAGGAATCATCAAAACTAATGACCCGTGTTCTAGTATTATGAACTTTTCCTTAAGAGGGGAAATCAACAAGCAAGCATTGGTATGATTAAGCAAACCATAGCATACGAGAATACGAAGATACATTGTTGGATTTTCAAGGAAGGCATGTACGAGTACATGATGGGTCTACCAAGGGAATTCGTAAGGATGTGCACTATGAGTCAAGATTGCTCGG
This sequence comes from Medicago lupulina, assembly GCA_958299785.1. Taxonomy (NCBI): domain Eukaryota; kingdom Viridiplantae; phylum Streptophyta; class Magnoliopsida; order Fabales; family Fabaceae; genus Medicago; species Medicago lupulina. The sequence goes on along the minus strand of OY283144.1, from coordinate 52,584,159 downwards.
GAACAAGTTTAAGTATTGTATTGATATGTCAGGAGGTAAGCCCAACCAGAGAGTATGTAAGGTCTATCCACAAGGAAAGTAATATGAGTATACGATAAGCCTACCGTGAGATTCAATCTTACAAAGCAGTGAGAAGTGCAAGGTTGCAGCGTTGGTTGCAACATGGGAAGTCTTGAGAAGAGTTCAACATATAGTAATCATATGGTAGAAGGAGTGTGAAGTTTCACTCGTCACAACGGATTAGAGTAATGGTTAAAGCCAACCGGTGGGAATCAGAGTGGCGCAACGGAAATTGATCGGTGAGGATTTTAACGGAATCCGAGAAGCCTTTAACTTTGGAGTAAGAATTATCGCGAGGTTTGGGAAGTGATGTCAGAACTAGTAAGTACGGTGTCCACGGAAAGTATTAAGGATCGAGTAAGAAGTTGAAGCATCAGGTTCAAAGGTAGTGAAACTCGGGCAGATGAGAAAAGATGTGGTGAGAATACAATGAATATGTTTTCTCTTAAGTGTGTCAAGAGAAGTATACGTAAGGTTTAACAGGATTATGATATGATGAAGTTCGCTGATGGCGAAGTTTTACATAATTTTCAGCAGTAGTTCGCCAATAGCGAAATTCAGGTGATGGCACCAAGTTAGTTTCGCTAATAGCAAAATTCTCAGGAATTTCCAGAGACATTTCGTCATTTACGAAATCAGTATAGGTCTTTCACTTATTTTATAATTACTTATCCTAATGCCTTGTGCTATCACTCATGAGTATCAATGAAATCTTGTAAAGTTTAAAGGAAATCCTCAATCCTTAAGAATGCGATGTGTAACCCTAAACCCAAATCTAGAAGGATAATGCATGGAACACATGAATTTCATGTACCAAAGAATGACAAAATAAGAGTGTTGCTATGAAGGAAGGCACGACCATCACGTTTTATACGATAAGATTCATACTCCCATGTGTTATACTTGTTAAGTGATAACGATGCTTGCTATGAAAACGTCAAACCATGATTTTTACAACTCCTAAAGTTAGGATGGGTATTAGGGGACTTGGAAACGAAGTTTATTTTAAAAAACATGATATGTTTATATGCTAAAACTGATAACAGACGTCGTAAGCGAGTAAGCTCACTTGAGACGAGCCGACTTCAGGACTCACTCGTCATTGGCGAGCTTGGGGTCAGTTGTAAACCTTTTTTCAAAAATATAGTGACTCGTTCTTTGGTTCTGCAGTACCGTTATAGGTTCGGTTTTGAAATGTTTTTTTAAAAGTCATGCATCTATTCGTTCCAAGAACCTGTATACCAACGTTTAGAAAATTTCTTGAAGCTAAATGTTAGGACAAGTATCGTTAATATCTAACAAGAAGCGGCACTTGAAAGTATGTAAGACACTATGGAAATTAAGGTTTGACGAAGTGAACAATAATGTTCTTCGAAGGGTCATATGAGACGTACAAGTTTCTGTTGAGAGTATTCAAGTGCAAGTGGTCTAATTCGGAAGATTCAAGAGGATGCGAACTAAAAGACTGGTTAATGGATGTCAGGTGTATCGGCGTATTTGATTTCACTACTCCATGCCATGTTATATGAGTTACCCATGAATTCGGGTGCAACGAGATCGTAATGAAATCGGAAGATTTCTTAAGACTCTGAGACGAGATAAGAGCATTGCAGAATTGTTGGATAACCAACGTAAGTAAGAGGCATGAGTCTCAAGGTACAGTAAGGAAGATTAAGTATGGACTATGTGTGTGCACCACAAGATACCTTGAACACAAGTAAGCACTGCAGGGCAAACCTGGTTTCCAGAAGGACCCCAGTTGAAAGGCAAATCCTGAGTGTTCCAGTTAATGATAAGTTACTTATACGAATGGTTAATGTTAAGAAGATAAAATATGGATCTGAGACAACCATTCCACATGTAGCAAGGGTAAGTTCCAATCACGATGTTCTAAGGTAACTCTAGATTTTGAGGGAGATATCAAACTTAAGAAGACTATAATCGATTATATGCGGATTAAAAGCAGGATGAATTACATGATTTGATGAGGAAAGTATACTTCGAACTCTTTTGAGTGTGTATGATCAGACTTTGTAAGACTGAGACCAAAGATGGCAGGTTTTAATCATAGTGATTGGTAAGTAATCTCTAAATTTCGAGGACGAAATTTCTTTTAAGGGGGGTAGAGTGTAATATCCCACTCGTCAGTATTGGAATATTACCAGTCAAACGTGTCAGAGGACAAATGTTCAAGGAAAGTAAGTATGACGGAGAATGTTTATCAACGACATCAGTCAAGCACGAGTTAAGTATCAGTGTCGGTATAAACACGTTTAAGGCGAAGGGCATAATGGTACTTTTACATAAAAGGGGTATTTAAGTGAAATTGGCCCAAAATATTTCATTTGGAATTGCTCTTTCTCTCTCTAGGTTTTGAGTTTGGAAATTCTCTCCTCCTTCTCTCTAGAAAATCGGCCCTAACCCTCCCTCTTTGTCCCAATCTTCATCATTTCATAAGTCTAGCAAGATCAAGGCATGGTAATGGTGTAAGCACACCAAGAATGGACTCATCATGATCTTAGCAAGCTTGGAATCCTTGAGCTAGAGGAATTGCATGTTCTAGAGTTTGGTTTGGGACGCTTGGAACTTGAAGCAATCACAGGAATCATATTATGTGAGTTCTTAGATAGTTAACCCTCCTTTGGTTTAAGCTATCCTAGTGTGAAAGCAATGAATTTATGTCAAGTTTAAATGTTATGTCTTTAGCACCCCAATGCCAATTCTTGTTGATTATATGTTAAAATTGCCATATAATATGTTTATTACTGTTTATATAAGTTGTTGGAAGTGTTGTGTGCATTGTAGGATCAATATTGGATGAATTTGGGGTAAAAACTCAAAATCTGCACTTCAGCCCCGAAGAAACTTGCCATAAGCCTGCAACTCGCTTATAGCGAGTTTCCATAGAACAACAACACGCCATAGGCGAGTTGGTTCTGCCATCTCCCACTTTTCTATAGCTTTTGGGTTATTAAGGGGCCGTAGTGCATTCCGAGGCTTTTCTTATGATGTTTCCCAACTATATAACCCCTAAACAACATCTAATTAGTGCACATAACATCGAACGATTCTTGAAATGAAAATCATGGCAAAATTAACATATGCATCAAGAATGGCATAAGAGAGTTTAAGCATGAATGCTCAAGTAGCAATGAACTAAGAAAGGGAATGAATGTAGAGCCTCGACATACTTTGTCGAGATCTAGAATGTTAAGCATGAATCCTAAGTATGTTAAGACGCGAAGTGACTAGTGTATTCTCTTCGCATATGAACAAGAATGACTATGCAAGCACGAAAGCCGTGAATTGATAAGTTAATCTATTCACATATGAATAAGTATGTAGTTTACCACTAATCGGGTATATTATGAACCCGTGGTAAATGAGTAAGAATGTATAGGTTTAACCTTTCGTGAATGTATAAGACCAAGACTATAATGAATGATGTAGGTGTCGTGTCTCTTGTGATCCATGCCAAGGGGGATCTCAAGGGGTTCTTGCCAAGGGAACGGTATAAGCTCTGCAAGGGGGGCCCGCACGTCACTGAGGATTTAATGTAAGATGTAGGTGTCGTGTCTTTCCATTATCCACGCCAAAGGGGATACGAGAGGTTCTCCAAGGGGAACGGGATACGCTCCGCAAGGTAGACCCGCACGTCACTAAGGGAATCCAATGTGCCTTAGCTAGGTTTTCATCAGCCATGTATGGGATTGTACTCGGGGTTACTCCACCCGAGGCTCTCCGTAAAATGAATCAAGATAACAATGTTTGTTCAACGCTAACATCTAACCTAATGAATGAATGAATGAATGAAAGAATATGGCTATGTATATTACGATATTAATGCATGATTATGAAATGATGTTAGAAGTGTACAAGTTTATGAAATAGAGCAAGTTATGAATGTTATACCGATGACGATCTTAGGTTTCCCTAATCATCCGGTTTTGGATTGTGTCATGTATAAGCATGTTAAGTTTTGATGCGTTTAGTGTGTCTTAAGTTAGCGGTTTTAGGATCCCTTGACCGCCATGGCACATATGAAGTAAGCAAGACCTATGACAAGTTAAGATGAACCTATGACGGATCTAGTATGCACCACCATCTAGGCAAGCATGACCACACACGTATAATCAACCGTCAGGTTGTAATGTAGACACGTGGTGACTATAGGTTTTCGCCCGAGGTTAGCTATAGCCTAGGATCAGGTAGAACTCATTGAGACATTATGTCTCATCCCAATCCTTATTTGTTTCAGATAAACAGGTTGGTATGGCAAGCTAGTAGCCGAATGGATAATTCAGCAAGTGCTCGTTCGTACCCGCTGCAGAATGATATGGATTTCAAGGACGCATTTACTATGTTTTAGACAAGTTATGTTGTATTGGAATTGTACGAACGCATATTGTTGTATAAGATATTCATTCGAATGTATTCAAGTTGTAAATTTTAACGTATCCAACATCAAGTTAATGCACATGCTAAACTTTCTAGATACATTTAGTATGTGTGTTACATTGTAATTACTTTAAGATTGAAATCAGGATAGATAAAATTGAAAATTATGATAAAATTCAATTATTTGATTCATCAAATAATGATGAATTGTAAAAACAAGATTTTACAAGAAGGATAAAACTGAAATAAAACATTTATTTAGCAAAAAAATAAATTTAAAATTTTACACTTTAATATTATTTTTTTATTACAAAGAGGGTCTCAATCCACATTGTAAAAATATAATGATAAAAGAAACACGAAATAGAAACTCTCAAAGCATGAACCAAAATCAAATGACTATGACGGCACATAATTTGAACTCTATTGAAGAAGCGCTTGAAACTATATATATTCAAAGACAAACAAACAAACAAAATAAAAAGCTTAAAATAGAATAGAGAAGAATGAAACTAAATTAAAGTTGTTGAATCGTATGCATAGCAGAGACGAAAAGTTACCAAGAATCTGTTTGCTTTTAATTTAGCTACACGGGTAAATGTTTTAGTGTAATCATTACTTCCTTGTTGATTATAGCCTTGTGTTATTAGTGTAGCTTTATTTCTTACCACATCACGTTGCTCATTAAGCTTGTTTATGTGAACTCATTTGATTCCAAATGATGTTCTTTATGAGGTGGTTTAGTAAGTCATGTACATCATTTCTATGAAATTGATTCAACTTTTCTTGTATTGCAACAATCCATCCATCAATTGATAAAGCTTCATCAACAGAAGTTGGCTCAGTCATTGATATCAAACTCGTCATAGAAGTTTTAGTATAATCAATACTTTCTTTTTGATTATAGCCTTGTGTTATTAGTGTAACTTTATTTCTTACCACATCACGTTCCTCATTAAACTTGTTCATGTAAACTCATTTGGTTTCAAATGATGTTCTTATGAGGTGGTTTAGTAAGTCATGTACATCATTTTTATGAAATTGATTCAACTTTTCTTGCATTGCAACAGTCCATCCATCACCTGATAAAGCTTCATTAACAGAAGTTGGCTCAGTCATTGATATCAAACCCATCATAGGTTGTTCATTTATGAAGGTTGATCTTGTCTTTAGAGGACTGTTATTGTTTCCAATTATCAAATCTTTTAGATGTGATGACTTATATTTGAAATTTTTTCCAGATTGTATTGCATTGCCTGAGCATCATCATGTGCTTCTTAAGAATTTTCTTCCTCTTGTTGAGTATCAGAAGGTGTTGTAACGCCCCGAAAATTACATGTGAATATTTAACGAAGTTAATTAGAAGAATTCTTGATTTTAAGATTATAATGATGTTATGATGCTAGAATATTATGTTAGTTATGAATAAATGGATTTTTGATGACTAATGACGTGCTAGGAGGATTATTATGATGAAGGGAAAAAGTGAATAAAATAATATATAGGCGGGAGGTGTAAAATAGAAGTTTTAATTAAGTGGGGGAGGGAGAAGTAAAATAATAGAATATATAATGGAAGAAATAATAGTATGAGTTTAGCCCATATATAAATAGAGAATTAAAAATGGTAGTTACTTTTTAGGCCCCCCATATATCTCTATAGGCCCCCCAAAATTACGATATTAACCTTTTTATGTGTAACGTATTTAAATACAGAACAGTCCGGTAGGTACATACCAGAGGACCATTTTTCCCATTTACAAACCAAACACTTTTTTTTTTTAAGGTAAAGGTGAGCATTGTCGTCTCTTTCTCTTACGACATTTTTGCTTCATGTGTTGCAGTCTCAAAGATAGGTCAGCATCGATCACGCTTCTTCTTCGACATTTTAAGGTAAGGTATGCATCACCCACGCTTCTTACAGACTCACTCATGTTCTTCTTTCTCTTCTTTCCTCCAGGCCGAGAATCGCCGGAAACCCAGACCAGTGGTTCACTCACGCTCACTTCTTCCACAAGGCACCAACTCATCGGAATCACTTCCTCCACCCCCAGAATCACCGAAATCACTTCCTCCACCAGCTCACTATTCCTCTCGCCTCTTGTTATCAAATAAGGTAAGGTAAGGCAATGTATTCTCCAATTTTTCCTTCCTTCTCCAATTGGTTGTTTTGGGGTTTCAAAATTGGGGATTGTGAATTGTTAGGGTTTCAGAGAGTTTGAACCTCCTATAATTGACTGTCTTAGGGTTTCAAAATTGGGGATTGAGAATTGTTCTATTATACAAGGCATTCAAAGATATATCTCTCATTATATGCATTCAGTCTGTTTTCATGTATGAAAAAAATATCCATCCTTCACTTAGCAATCATATGGTGCAAGGGAAAGGATAATCTATCTATATACTCCTATGAAAAGATTGTGGTGGGAAGCATAAGAGAAAAATAGAATGTACTTAATTTAGAAATCAATTTGGAAAAAAGTAATTGTCACATGAACAAAGGTTCTATATATACTAACTTTTGGAACAAAGTATATATCACAGAGATAGGGATAAATGGATTAACTTGTCTTATTTGCAATTAATCAAGTGAAAATAATTTTCTAAAGAACTGTCACTTGAGAAAAGATTGTCATGAACCATATTTTAAAAGGATAGCCTCATAGGATTTTAAAACACTAAGGATATGTTTGGTTGAGCTGTTGGTTTCCACGTTTATAATTGTTGAGTTTAGAAACACCGAACTAAACACAAGCTAAATTAGTAAATTACATTAATATATGAAAGACTTTAATATTGTGTCTCGAATCAATCAGTCTAAATGTTTGAACCATTGAAAGGGAATGTGCTGAAACTATTCTTTTCCAAGGATTTAGATGAAATAATAAGGTAAGTATGAGTAATTTGGACCTCCACACTCTACTGCACATGTGGTCGGACTTTCAAAAAATCATCTACTATGTACAATATCCATTTTTTATATATGTTGCTTTCTGACGTGTATTATAATAGTGGGGCGAAAATATAATGTAGAATAGTCTAATAAATGCATGCTAACGTGATGAGAAGGACCACTGATCCACTCTAAATTTGTTTTTTTGTTGTTGTAGATATGGATAATGAAGACGTGGGTAGGACACAACGTGGTAAGGAGGCATTGCATGCTCCTGTCCGCAAAGAGCGAGTGGGAAACGCTCCGTTAAGGACACGTGGATGTGGGCGTGGTCGGAGAGAGGAACCAGAAGGCTCTAGTTCCCATTCTCTAGTCCCCACAAAACCAACCTACACGTGCCTAGAAACCCAAAGAGACGACAAGACCAACGGAGGCTCTGGAAGACTCAATGTATTGAGATTATGCTATCAATCAATATAGTTTCCAAAATCTTTAGAAAAACAGAGGAACCAGATGTTCCTAATAATTCATTGAGGCCTGCTAATTATGAGGTTCTGTTACATGAAGAATGTAACGCCCCATTTTTATTTAATTATTTTTAGTTGATGTTTGAGTATTTTTATATGATTTTATATGACTATATTTGACATATATGATTTAGATATGATTTTATGTGAAATATATGACTTGGTATGAATTGTGTGATATTTGGTGTGATGATAATTTATTATATGATTTATGGTGTTGTGTTTTATTTAAATAAATGTTGTTTGATTATTTTATTTATTTAATAAAAAGGTAGAAAATAGTATTATTTGGTTTAAAGGGAATTAAGTATAATTATGAGGAATAAGTGGGAGTTAAGGAAATAAGAGGGGGTTATAGTTTACAATAAAAAGAAAAGGAGAGTCAGAAAGAGTTTTACGTACAATTGAAAAGAAAAAAAAAGAGAAAGTGAGTTTTTGAGAGAAGAAGAGGAGAAAACCTAGAACCAAGAGAAGAGGCTAGAAGAAGAGAGAAGAACGCAGCTTAATTCAGGAGTCATAATCTAAGGTAAGGGTGGGATTCCTTCAATAATATGTATATATAATTTTGATTGTTGATGAAATTGTGTTCTAGGTTTAGGGTTTAGAAAGTTTATGATAATTGATATGATGTGATGAATTGTGTTGTTTAATGCATGTTTCTGTGTTGTTTTGATTGTTATGTTGTATATAGAACCTGTAAACATTGTTCTCTATCAAATTTGGGATTTGGGTAGATGAAATTTGGGTTTTTGAGTGAAAAATAGAGTTTTCCCGAGAGCTACCTTTGACAGCATACCCTGTTTCATGTTGTTGCGTCTTTTGCATCAGTTTCTGTTTCGAACTAGCTTTCGGTGTAAACACGAAAGTTGTAGGTATGAATGTTAGCTTTCTAATGCCGTTGGTCTGACGTCAAAATGATTTATAGAACTTGAGTTATGGTCAAATTACTGAACGTAGGTAACAGTGAATTTTTATGAATTTCAGCACAACTTTGTCCGAATTTGAAATGAAAACTGGTATTGATTAGTACATAATTGGTCTTAGGTGTAAACATGAAAGTTGTAGATAATTGAGTTAACTTTCTAATGGCACTGGTTTGACTCGAAAATGTTTTGTAAATCTCGAGTTATGATAAAAATAGTCCAAGTAGGTCTTCAGAAAATTTTAAGAAAACTTAGCTTAACTAATCCCAAGTTAGTCCAAAACTTATGGTTGGTTTCCCAACTTCAAACTTAAGTATTAGGGATTTAGTTGAGGTGTTTTATGAGTGTTTGACTTATGTTTTATTGATCAACTTGCTTTATTTTTGAAGAATGTTTTGGTTTGATATGGATGTAGTTGATTAATGTCTATGTGCTTTCCGGAGATGTGTGATATAAATATGTGTTATATCAAGATGTGTTGTTTGTAGATGTGTGACTTAAATATGTGCTATATAAAGATGTCATATTTAAATATGTGATATTTGACGATGATGCTATTTAAAGATGTGTATTTGTCGAGTCATCTAAAGATGTGCATTGTTGAGTCTTTACTCGTGTCGTTGCATTTGAGTCGTGTCGTTGCATAGCATAGTCAGCGATGGGGGCTTAATGCCTGACAGGTCCTCTATGACCTTAGCGATGGGGGCTTAATGCCTGACAGGTCCTATTTGACCTTTAGCGATGGGGGCTTAATGCCCTGATGGTACCACATGCATGAGGTCTAAGTGTTGCATAGTCGTGTCGTGTCGTTTGTGAAGTGATGATGTAATTGTGAAGTGATGATGTAATTTGCAAAGTGATGATGTATTCGTGATGGTGTAATTGTGACTTGTTGATGTATTTATGACGTGTTGAAGTATTTGTGAAGTGATGATGTAATTGTGAAGTGATGATGTAATTTGCAAAGTGATGATGTATTCGTGATGGTGTAATTGTGACTTGTTGATGTATTTATGACGTGTTGAAGTATTTGTGAAGTGATGATGTAATTGTGAAGTGATGATGTAATTTGCAAAGTGATGATGTATTCGTGATGGTGTAATTGTGACTTGTTGATGTATTTATGACGTGTTGAAGTATTTGTGATGTTATGATGTACTTGTGAATGTTTGAGATGTTTTCGTTATATGTGATGATTTGTTGATGTTGTTGATATTGTTGTTGTTGATTGTTTATTGTTGTTGTATCTTGCTAAATGTCGTTGATGTTGATAACGTTGCTGTTGCTATATATATATATGTATACATACATATATGAACTTGTTGATACTTGTGGTATAATTTGTTGTTGTTTCATCGATTTGATGAATTATATATTATTATTATTGAATGTGTTTCTCACCCCTTCTGCTGGAATTGCCGCCTCGTGGGCAAGTGCAGGTAACGAAGGCTAGTTAGATTATTGGCTCTTGTGTCCTAGGCTCTGATACGTAACGGGATGGGGATTCTGCTGTTTATATTCTTCATTTCCTTATGTATCAATTTTGGAACTATATTGTTGGAACATTTATTTATTATTAAGAGGATTATTGAAATGATTATTTATGTTGGGGCCTTTGTGCCAAGATTTTGTTGAAGTTGATTATATTTTAAAAAAGACTTTTCCGCTGCAAAATATTACGAGATTAAAGTTGTTGAAGTTAAATAGTTTTATTTTCTATTTAACAAATTTTGAAAAGTAGTGTGACATGCCCGTATTTGTTGAACTCTGATTATATATTCTTTATTAAGCGTTGTTTTGGGAAACGGGGTGTTACAAAGAACATGGTGTTGATCCATTGACTGCAATGTGTAGAATCAATGACCTGGCAATTACTTCCATTGAACAAAATTCATAGCTTATAGGTACTGCTTTATACCTTGCTATGGAGCGGATTACAGCTCATGCCACGCCTGCCACTCAGTACCAGTCGTTGAGGTGTAAGCGGAGAAATGTCAGGCGATATAGTTCGTAGGACGCTGAGTGATGTCTGCATTTTGTTTTAATTTTCTTGTTTTAGGAATTTAGACTTTGGATATGAACCTATGTTGTTTGGCATTGTACTTTGTTATGAACCTATTTGGTAATTGAATCAATTTATGAACCTATGTAGTTGGGAATTGTAGTTTGTTATGAACATATGTGCAGGTATTGAAATTGTTCAATTAGTCATTGAGTTGTTCTACTTTGCAATTCTTTATACTGCTGGAATTGTGAATGAATTTTGGCTCATCGTAAATTGGTTTAAATTCAGTGCATGGCAATTAGTTTAAATTGAACATGTCAATAATATTCTCTTAGCCGTCACAAATTAATGGAAAAAGGTGTTTGATAAAGTAGGAACCAGGTGTGAATTAAAACAGAGAACATATATCAATCTAAAGGGTAAATGTTCATCCGGACTCTAACTACCGGATGTGATACATGTGCAATTTGTAAATATGCATCCGGTATGTACATTTCGGAGGTGTAAAATATGGAAAGGCAAAAATGAACTACCGGATTCTATGTACAGGACGTCTTATAAAAGGGTAATTTTGTATTTTTTGGGGGCCTAAAGAGATATTAGGGGGGCCTAAAAAGCAATCTTCATTAACAATCAGACTTGTCACTTTTGCTGAAACGGAAAAACAAGAGAAGAGGAGACAAGAAGAGGAGAAAACCCTAATTCAAGAGAAGATAGGCAGAAAGCTGAGACTTTGGAGATTCGAGATAAGGGGGAGATTCTTTTCACTTTAGGGTATCAATTATATGATGGGGGTTGTTTGAACTCTTTAGATGTTAATGTTGTTATGATGTGAACTTCGATGACAAAATAACGATGAAGGTATATGATGATGATGTTGAAAAGTTAGAATTGAGGGAATCTAATTCAGGGTTTTGAATTGAGTTCATAGCCTTAAAAAAGGTAGATAATTAAGTAGGTTAAAATGATACGGTAACCTTAGGATGATGATTTGCGAGTTTTGTAACTGAGTTTAGTGGTTTAAAAGTGATTATTGGGGAGAAAAACGCACTTTGAAACTGATTTTTGAAGCTGTCTGTCAACCCAAAATCAGCCACCGAATTGCGAAAATCGGCCACCGATTCTAAGCTGTTTTTCCAGCCTTTGGTTCGACAAAAATTGGCCACCGAATATTGCAATTCGACCACCGATTTTCTGTCAGGAAAATGTGGAAGACATTCAACTTCTTCACCATTTTCTATTTTGAACTGGGTCTCGGTGTAAACATGAAAGTTGTAGGTATTGGAGTTAGCTTTTTAATGGATTTTGTTTGAGTTCCATATGATTTTTAGATTTCGAGTTATGGTGAAAATACTACAGGTAGGTATTGAAGCAATATTATGAAAATACAACAAGACCCTTTCAACGGATTCCAAAACCACTTTGAAAATTATATGGACTTTAAGAGAGCCGTTAGAGAGAGAAACAAATGTAATGATCCTAAACTAATAAACAAAAATTAGGAAGTGTACTTAGTCATAATAGAGGGTGGTTGACTCAATTTCTTAGTGAGACTAGAGTTAGAATTGTAAAAAGGCGAGTAAAGGGAGTTAAAGGGGTCGTTATGAATTGATCTTAGATAAATAAAAGAGATGGTAGTAGAACCTTAGGATGAAGAATTAGTATAGTATCATAAGTTTAAATAAAGAGCATGAACATGAGTAAGATGGTAGGTTAATGATGTAAGGTGATGGTGTAAAATGAGTTATATAGGAATAAACGAATAAATGATATCAATTATTGACGAGGTGCTAATGACGTAAGATTATGATGTAAATACGATGTATTATTTAAGTGTTTTATGAATGAAAAATGGAGTGATAAAGATATTAAGAATGAGAACGAGGAGTAAGACGTGTCTTCAGGGCAAAAAGACGTAGGAAATTGGGGATAAAACTAATGATGGGTGTGGGTTCTAAACATGATGTTGATTTGACAAAGATGTGGACTAATATGTAGATATGCTTTTAACCAACGAATGAGATGTTAACTTTATAAGATGATGAGGTATGATGATAGTATAAATGTCGTATGACAATGATGAACGATGTAATAAAAGATGCGTATGAAAGACTTAAGGGGAAAGTAGAGTGAGTCGTAACAGGGTTATTCATGAACTAATAACGTTGAAAATGATGGTAAATTATAGTAAGGGATAAATATAGCGACAAGACTATATGAAAAGTGTGAACTTAGAAAGTTTTCAGGTTGAAGTAGAAAGGAATCGAGGTTAAAATGGTAAAGATAAAGACACGACGAGGCGTAGGTGAATGAGGATTAGAGAGGAGTAGGTTAAATAAAGGGATGAGGTGAAAGGTGTAAATCGCGGTAAGTATGAATATCGAGTTACATGTGGTTAATGGTACAAGGTCATAACGGTACAAATAGCGAGGACGAATTGAGAAAATGGATTACGATGTTGGGATCGTTAGGAAGAAATATAAACGAAGATAGAGAGTTGTGTATCAAGTAAATGAACGACGTAAGGGGTAGTAAGAACGGTGAGTCAGGATATAAATCTAATAGAAGAGGGTAAGATGAATGAGAAGAATGATAAGGGATATGATAAGAAAAAAGGATTGTTTTAGGAATAGTTCATAAACAAGGGACAAAGATAATATAAGAAACTTAGAATAAAGATTTTTTCTAATGATTTGAATTAGATTTTAAAGGTACAAACCAAGTAAAACAAGTTTACGATGTTAGAGGATTAAGGTAATAGACGATAATAATGATGAAATTAATATGTGACGATAGGGTCTTACGACTTAATAAGTCTAGTCGTATAGACGGAAGTTATTATGAGGAAAGAGGAAGGAGTAGTAAAAATTGTAAAGACCAAGGATGAAGGATAAGGTAGGTTAGTAGAAGTAAAGGGTGCAAAGAATGTAAAGGAAACCAAAGATGAGTGTAAGTCCTAAATAGGACGTAAGTTTTATCAAGAAAATGAGTTAGATATAATTAGACGAACATATGGTGTTAATTATTAACAAGGTGTTAATGATAATGTAAAATAACGTTATGATTGTTGAAATGACGAATGACGAAAAATGACGAATGACAAAAAATGACGAAGGATGAAAAATGACGAATGACTATGATGTAAAGATGATGTGTTGTTTATGTGTCTTTCTAAATGATGTTTGGTGAATCTTCATGCATCATATCATACTACATAATGACGAATGACGAAATGTATGTTTCAGTAACACACCTCTGAACTACATTATTATGACGATAGGATCCGGTACCGGCATGCATGTAGGTCTAGGAATGAAGTATGTTGCATATAGGTCATATTAGGTGAACTGTGATATGTGCTAATGATGTGGACATGGTATGTGTGTTAAAGGTGTGCATAAGATGTATGTGTTAATGATGTTTACGAAATAAATTGTATGAATATTATGATGAATGATTAATGATGATATGATGAATGATTGATGAAGATGGGATGAAGGACCGATGATGATATGATTATCTACTTTATTATTCATGTATCCCAATATATATTATGATGTGAATTCTCATCCCTTTGTTGTTGTTTGTGTATTTTGGTGCCTGTATCCTTGGGGTACAGGTACTCAAGTGAGGAGCTTTAACTTTATGGGACGCTTAGAAGGTGGCGACGGGGATATACTCCCGTAGCTATTAATTGTGATAATAAGTAGTCGAATAAATATGTGCTCTGATCTGTAACACTAGGGTTGGGTTAAATGTTGAATGTCCTTAAATTATGAAGTTTAAGCACTATGATGTTTTATGCTATTTTTCCTAACTGATGTTAAAGACAAGATATTTATAAGTATGAAATTTTTGTGAAGTATCTTCCATTGTTGTATTTGATTCTCTATTATTTTATTACGTGAAAGATGAACGAATGTGTGTCACATCCTTTTTCCTTAAAATCATGATTATATAAAATTACCATCGGGAATTAGGGTGTTACATAGTTGGTATCAGAGCAGGTCAGTCCATCCGGCCAGGTTATTTAATTTTGTTAATTCCCTACAGGCGGCATGTGTGCAAACACTGTTAATGCTTGAATCCCTTTAATAAGGTTTCAAACTTTTGGTGGGTATAGAAGGAAGGTTGGGATAAAGTAGTTGAGCGAGCTCTGCTTTTGTGGAGTTACAGCGGATAAGGAAGAGTATGAGTTTCAGCAGGAAACAAGTGGGGGAGACACCGCTGCTGCTCTGAGATGTTTCACTTGTGGTGCCGTTGAGAAGGGAAGTTTAGTCTCTGAAATGAGGAATTAAGAGTTACGATGATAACCTTTTGAGTTAATTTGGTAGTATTTATAAGTTGAAAGATTAGGAGAAATAAGTTGGATATTGGTGTTTGGCAAGGTAGGATGATAATTGTTTGGTGGAAACATGTTTTAGATGGGTAATCGTAAGATGTTAGTGCGAAGGATATTTTCGGAGAATTTAGATTAGATAGTTCATTTACAGATAAGTCATATAAAGTTTTGAGCAATTTGAATTATTTCGAGGTAGGAATGATGTGTGGAAAATCTTACGTCATATTTAAGTCTTAATGTGGATCATCGGCAGTTGAATGAAGATATAGTAAGGATAGGTGTCTTACTAGGACTGGTGATCTGATGCATCAGTTGGTTGGTGCCTGTGTGATTAGTAAGATAGAACTGAGATCGGGATATCATCAGATTCCACTGAAATCGGAGGATGTGCCCAAGAATACGTTCAAGACTCGATATGGCCATTATGAATATTTAGTGATGTTGTTTTGAGCATGCAGGACATTGCAGATGTGTTTCAAACCATAAAGGAGAAGACGTGATGTTTTAAGATGACGAAGTGTGAATTTTTGTTACGAGAAGTAAGTTTCTTGGGTCATGTGAGTTCTTGTAAAGGGATAGCAATTAATCCGTCCAAAGTGGACGCAATGTTTGAAATGGGAGGCTCTCAATAAGATTACGAAAACAAGGCATTCTTAGGTTTGGCAAAGTATTATAGGAGATTCATCAAAGAATTTATCCACGCAAGATTTAGAATTGGCAGTTGTAGTAATTGTCCTTAAAGTGTGGAGGCAAAATTTGTGTGGGTCACAGTTTGAGGTGTTTAATGACCATAAGAGTGTACGATATATGTTTGATCAGAAAGAGTTGAAAATGAGGCAGAGGAAATGGTTGGAATTATTGAAGGATAATGATTTTGAGTTGGGTTATCATCCAGGAAAGGCCAATGTAGTAGAAGAAGCCATGAGTAGGGAATCCTTCCCCGTGTCGGCACTTATGGTTAAGGAGGTGGAATTAATAAAACAATTCAGAGACATTAGTTTGGTTTGTGCAGTGACGCTGGATAGTGTGAAGTTGGGTATGATGAAGCTAATTAGCCAAGTTTTATAAGATATAAAAGAAAGGCAGAAAACAATTTTGGAGTTAGTTGACTATTTAACACTAATCAACCAAGGAAAGGAAGTGGATTTCAAAATAGACGAGAATGAGATTACGAAGTCTTGAAATAGAGTTTGTGTTCTGAATATGCTGAAACTGAAGCGGAGTATCCTAAAGGAAGGTCACAGAAGTAGTTTGAGTATACATCGGGAGCCACTAAGATATACCAAAAATCTTAAGGAGATGTTATGGTAGGCAGGTATAAAGAAAGATATAGCTAAAATTATGTACGCTTATTTAGTCTTGCAAAAGTCAAAGGTGGAACGTTAGGAGTCGTCGGGGTTAATGTGACCCTTGAGTATTCCGAAGTAAAAGTGGGACAATATTTCTATGGACTTTGTTGAGGGTTGGCTAAAGAACGAGAAGTGAAACACTTAAGAGGCAAGGGGATTGCATTGGTGAAAGTGACATGGGGAGGAACATCTGGAGGAAGCATAACATGGGAGCTGGAGATTCGCATGAAGAACTCCTATCCAGAGTTATCTACTTCAGGCGATTTTCGAGGGCGAAAATTCTTTAAGTTGGGGAGAGTTGTAATGCCCCAAAAATTACATGTGAATATTTAACGAAGTTAATTAGAAGAATTCTTGATTTTAAAATTATAATGATGTTATGATGCTAGAATATTATGTTAGTTATGAAGAAATAGATTTATGATGATTAATGACGTGCTAGGAGGATTATTATGATGAAGGGAAAAAGTGAATAAAAGAATATAGAGGCGGGAGGTGTAGAATAGAAGTTTTAATTAAGTGGGGGAGGGAGAAGTAAAATAATAGAATATATAATGGAAGATATAATAGTATGAGGTTAGCCCATATATAAATAGAGAATTAACAATCAGACTTGTCACTTTTGCTGAAACGAAAAAACAAGAGAAGAGGAGAGAAGAAGAGGAGAAAACCCTAATTCAAGAGAAGATAGGCAGAACGTTGAGACTTTGGAGATTCGAGGTAAGGGGGAGATTCTTTTCACTTTATGGTATCAATTATATGATGGTGGTTGTATGAACTCTTTAGATGTTAATGTTGTTATGATGTGAATTTCGATGACAAAATAACGATGAAGGTATATGATGATGATGTTGAAAAGTTAGAATTGAGGGAATCTAATTCAGGGTTTTGAATTGAGTCCATAGCCTTAAAAATGGTAGATAATTAAGTAGGTTAAAATGATAGGTTAACATTAGGATGATGAATTTGGAGTTTTGTAACTGAGTTTAGTGGTTTAAAAGTGATTATTGGGGGAAAAACGCACTTTGAAACTGATTTTTGAAGCTGTCTGTCAACCCAAAATCAGCCACCGAATTGCGAAAATCGGCCACCGATTCTAAGCTGTTTTTCCAGCCTTTGGTTCGACAAAAATCGGCCACCGAATGTTGCAATTCGGCCACCGATTTTCTGTCAGGAAAATCTGGAAGACATTCAACTTTTTCACCATTTTCCGTTTTGAATTGGGTCTCAGTGTAAGCATGAAAGTTGTAGGTATGGGAGTTTTCTTTCTAATGGATTTGGTTTGAGTTCCATATGATTTTTAGATTTTGAGTTATTGTCAAAATACTACAGGTAGGTATTGAAGCAATTTTATGAAAATACAGCAGGACCCTTTCAACGGATTCCAAAACCATTTTGAAAATTATATGGAGTTTAATAGAGTCGTTAGAGAGAGAAACAAATGTAATGATCCTAAACTTATAAACAAAAATTAGGAAGTGTACTTAGTCATAATAGAGGGTGATTGACTCAATTTATTAGTGAGACTAGAGTTAGAATTGAAAAAGGCGAGTAAAGGGAGTTAAAGGGATCGTTATGAATTGATCTTAGATAAATAAAGGAGATAGTAGAAGAACCTTAGGATGAGGAATGAGTATAGTATCATAAGTTGAAATAAAGAGTATGAACATGAGTAAGATGGTAGGTTAATGATGTAAGGTGATGGTGTAAAATGAGTTATATAGGAATAAACGAATAAATGATTTTAATTAGGCTTAATTGCAGTTTTCGCCCCTTAACTTTCTTGAAGTTGCGATTTTAGCCCCTAAGAAAAAAAACTAAAAAATTGCCCCCTAAGATTTGCAACTTTAGCAGTTTTGGCCCCCCAAGGCAAAAAAATAACACGTGGAACCTCACTTAGGGTGCCACGTTGGCATTGGGGGCCAAAACTGCCACAGATGCAAAACTTAGGGGGTCGGTTTTGTAGTTTTTTTCTTAGGGGGCCAATATCGCAACTTTGGAAAAGTTAGGGGGCTAAAACTGCTATTAAGCCTATCAATTAATGATGAGGTCCTAATGATGTAAGATTATGATGTAATTACAATGTATTATTTAAGTGTTTTCTGAATGAAAAATGGAGTGATAAAGATATTAAGAATGAGAACGAAGAGTAAGACGTGTCTTCAGGGCAAAAAGATGTAGGAAATGGGGGATAAAACTAACGATGGGTGTGGGTTCTAAACATGATGTTTATTTGACAAAGATGTGGACTAATATGTAGATATCCTTTTAACCGACAAATGAGATGTTAAATTTATAAGATGATGAGGTATGATGATAGTATAAATGTCGTATGACAATGATGAACGATGTAATAAAAGATTCTTATGAAAGACTTAAGGGGAAAGTAGAGTGAGTCGTAACAGGGTTATTCATGAACTAATAACGATGAGAATGATGGTAAATTATAGTAAGGGATAAATATAGTGACAAGACTATATGAAAAGTGTGAACTTAGGAAAGTTTTTAGGTTGGAGCGGAAAGGAATCGAGGTTAAAATAGTAAAGATAAAGACACGACGAATCGTAGGTGAATGAGGATTAGAGAGGAGTAGGTTAAATAAAGGGTTGTGGTGAAAGGTGTCAGTCACAGTAAGTATGAATATCAAGTTACATGTGGTTAATGATACAAGGTCATAACGGTACAAATAGCGAGGACGCATTTAGAAAATGGATTACGATGTTGGGATCGTTAGGAAGAAATATAAACGAAGATAGGAAGTTGTGTATAAAGTAAATGAACGATGTGAGGGGTAGTAAGAACGGTGAGTCAAGATATGAATCTAATAGAAGAGAGTAAGATGAATGAGAAGAATGATAAGGGATAAGATAAGAAAAAAGGATTGTTTTAGGAATAGTTCATAAACAAGGGACAAAGATAATATAAGAAACTTAGAATAAAGATTGTTTATAATGATTTGAATTAGATTTTAAAGGTACAAACCAAGTAAAATAAGTTTACGATGTTAGAGGATTAAGGTAATAGACGATAATAATGTTGAAATTAATATGTGACGATAGGGTCTTACGACTTAATAAGTCTAGTCGTATAGACGGAAGTTATTATGAGGAAAGAGGAAGTAGTAGTAAAAATTGTAAATACCAAGGATGAAGGATAAGGTAGGTTAGTAGGAGTAAAGGGTGCAGAGAATGTAGAGGAAACCAAAGATGAGTGTAAGTCCTAAATAGGACGTGAGTTTTAACAAGAAAATGAGTTAGATATAATTAGACGAACATATGATGTTAATTATTGACAAGGTGTTAATGATGTAAAATAACGTTATGATTGTTGAAATGACGAATGACGAAAAATGATGAATGACGAAAAATGACGAAGGATGAAAAATGACGGATGACTATGATGTAAAGAGGATGTGTTGTTTATGTGTCTTTCTAAATTATGTTTGGTGAGTCCTCATGCATCATATCATACTGCATAATGAAAAATGACGAAATGTATGTTTCATTAACACACCTCTGAACTACATTATTATGACGATAGGATCCGGTACCGGCATGCATGTAGGTCTAGGAATGAAGTATGTTGCATATAGGTCATATTAGGTGAACTGTGATATATGCTAATGATGTGAACATGGTATGTGTGTTAAAGGTGTGCATAAGATGTATGTGTTAATGATGTTTATGAAATAAATTGTATGAATATTATGATGAATGATTAATGATGATATGATGAACGATTGATGAAGATGTAATGAAGGACCGATGATGATATGATTATCTACTTTATTATTCATGTATCCCAATATATATTATGATGTGAATTCTCACCCCTTTGTTGTTGTTTGTGTATTTTGGTGCCTTTATCCTTGGGGTATGATGAGTAAAACCGCAAGTGCATGGTTCTACCGATGTAGTAATAAAAGATATCGTTCCGACATGGTGTTATGAATTTAATTAACTTTCAACAATGATTAGAAGAAAGTAAAGTTATAAAGTTTGGATTTTTAATTGAAAGAAGAATAACAATAATAAAAAGTACCTCGGGATTATTGGTCCATCTTAATAAAAAGTCATTCACAAACAAACCCTAAACCGGTAATTTTATATTGGTCCCACTTTCTAAAGACAAGTTTATCTTAAGCCTATCACATCTCCTTTTGGTGTCAGTGAGTGTGTTCCTCTAACAACCACGCATATTCTCATGGTTGATTCTTATTGGAATCCTTGAAGCACAAAACTTTATGTGTCTCAAGGTTTGTTAGACTATTCTCATGTTTCGCAACCCTTGTCTAATTTCACTTGTTCCAAGACAAGAAGAATCTACTCACTAACGTTCATTATAAGGAAGAAAAGAAAAAAGAAGAAAAAGAAGGAAGAAGGAGGAGGAGGAAGAGTAGTGTAACACACCCGTTTTCCCAAACATAAAAATTTCACAATTAAATCAGAGTTTCCATACAACGGAATGTCACATTTCACAAAAAATCTCAAATATGAATAAATAACAATTTATTATTCAAAATAGTCATCGTAATATTTCAAACTTCGCAGCGGAATAAACTCAATTACATATTAGTCTTTGGCATGAAGGCCTCACCAAAACGTCTCATAAAATTCCAAATACTAAATCATAGTCATGAAAATCATAAAAGTAATACGCAAGGAATAGAGAAAAACATAAGCAAAGGTTCCCCATCCTGTTATGTATCAGAGCACCTAGACACAACCGAGGGAAGTCCTCAAAAGACTGCATCTATTCTTGATTACCTGCAAGTTACCAATACAAAGAGCAACATTTTCAAGCAGAAGGGGTGACATTCACAAAAACAAGAATATAGTTAGCTTCCAATACTACCCAAGCTTCAATTCACAAGGTCTTGTGCGAAATAGATCGCAAACAAAGAAAACGTGACAATCTGTAACAGCGCAGCTCGCTATGGCGAGCTCTATTGCTCGCCTCGCGAGCGATTACAGGTCCCTCGCCATGGCGAGTTGGATTGCTCGCCTGGCGAAGCATTACGGGTCTCTCGCTATGGCGAGCTGGGTTGCTCGCCTGGCGAGCGATGAAGGCATGCTCGCCGTGGCGAGCTACGATTCTCGCCTGGAGAAACGATGACAGAACAAGGTACGGGATTACGAACTTTTTCACCAAAAATCCCAATTTTTACCATGTTTAACCCCAAATTCGACTGAAACATTAGCATTAAGGTTATTCTACGTTCTGTAATCAATTTCTACATTAGTTCTAAAGTTTTACATCATCTAATCATCAATTCATCATGATTAACCTAATTCTCCAATTCTCTAAAACCATTCCTATACTTGTTAATTATAATCATATGAATTACAGTTTAATAGAATTGTATGTTAGGCTCACCCTTACCTTAAAGAATGCAGAAAATCGTAGCTCTCTTGGTCTCTTCTCTCCTCTTGCCTTTTCTCCCAAAACTGATCGTACGCACTGACAACCTCTAAACCTAATTTCCTTATTTATACTCCCATCAAATCTTATCTTATTTACTCTTTCTCCCACATAAATCTCTAAAATCTCAAAACTACCCCACATCTTTATATTTATTTTATTTTCAAATCTTATTTTATTAAACAATAAAATAAGTCCCCACATCATGTAAAATCACTAAAAATCACATAAATCTTAATCTCCACATCTCGTAGATTATATATAAATATACCTAGATACTCAAATAAATCAAATAATTAAATAATTAAAATAATCTAAAGTGGGCGTTACAACTCTCCCCAACTTATAAGATTTTCATCCTCAAAAATTTACCTCAAGCAAACAATTCTGGATAAGATTCCAGCATCTTACTCTCTAGCTCCCACGTCAAGCTTTCACCAGTCGCTCTGTCCCAAACGACTTTCACAAGAGGTATCTCCTTGCCTCTCAAACGCTTCACTTCTCGACCTTCAATCCTCACTGGTAAGGTCTCAACCGTAAGGTTATCCCTAACTTGCACATCATCTCTCTAGATCACATGAGATGGATCCGGAACATACTTCCGAAGTTGCGACACGCGAAACACATCGTGCAAATTCGAAAGATGCGGTGGTAAACCCACTTGGTACGCCACCGTTCCAACTCTTTCTGATATCTGATACGGACCAATAAACTTCGGGGTCAACTTCTTTGACTACAATGCACGACCAACACCGGTCATGGGGGTAACTTTTAGGAACACGTGATCTCCCTCTTGAAACTCGAGGTCTTTCCTTCGCTTATCATGATAACTTTTTTGTCGACTCTGCGACGCTTTCATCTTTTCTTGAATTAACTTAACCTTCTCAGTAGTCTGCTGAACAATCTCTGGTCCTAAAACCACATTCTCACCTGACTCAAACCAACACAACGGAGTTCTGCATCTCCGGCCATACAAGGCCTTAAAAGGTGCCATTCCAATACTCGAATGGTAACTGTTGTTGTACGTGAACTCTATCAATGGAAGATGACTATCCCAAGTCCCTCCTTGCTCAAGTACACAGACTCTCAACAAGTCTTCCAACGACTGAATCGTTCTCTCTGACTGACCATCTGTCTGCGGATGATACGCCGAACTCAACCTCAACTTAGACCCTAAAGCCTCTTGCAAACTCTTCCTAAATCTAGAAGTAAATCGCGGATCTCTATCGGATACAATGCTTGAAGGAACACCATGCAGCTTCACGATATCTCGAATATAAATCTCTGCAAACTGTGATACGGGAAAGGTGATATTAATCGGAATAAAATGAGCCGACTCCGTCAATCTATCTACAATCACCCAAATGGCGTCATTCCCTTTAGGAGTATTCGGCAAACTCGTCACAAAATCCATGGATATACTATCCCATTTCCACTCTGGCACATCAAACGGTGTCATTAAACCTGCAGGTTTCTGATGCTCTACTTTCGACTTTTGGCAAATCAAACAAGAATACACAAACTATGCCACGTCACGTTTCAATCCAGACCACCAAAACAACTTCTTCAAATCATGATACATCTTCGTAGCTCCCGAATGAATACTCAAGCTACTTCTGTGACTCTCTTCAAGAATCATCTTCTTCATATCATCATTGTCAGGAATGCAAATTCTACCTCGGAATCTCAACACTCCTTGATCATCGACCTTAAAGTCACTATCTTCAGTCTGATTACTAGCAACCAACAAGTCTACAAACTTTACATCCTCTTTTTGCGCTTCTTTAATACTTTTCAGAAAATCACTATCAATCTTCAGCATTCCTAGCTTTACACTCTGAGGTGTCCTTTCGCAAACTAAACTCAAATCTCTAAACTGTTCGAGTAACTCAAACTCTTTCACCATCATAGCAGACATATGCAAAGTCTTCCTACTTAAGGCATCTGCAACAACATTAGCTTTTCCCCGATGATAATTCAACCCAAAATCATAGTCCTTCAATAATTTGAGCCACCTCCGCTGTCTCATATTCAATTCCTTCTGATCAAACAAATACTTCAAGCTCTTGTGATCATTGAGCACTTCAAATCTCGAACCATACAAGTAGTGTCTCCAAATCTTAAGCACAAACACAACTGCAACCAATTCAAGATCATGAGTAGGATAATTTCGTTCATGAATTCTCAACTGTCTTGATGCATAAGCAACAACCTTACCCTCTTGCATAAGCACACCACCTAAACCCAACTTGGACGCATCACAATAAACAACAAAAGGTTCATCGGACTTCGGAAAAATCAAGACTGGAGCCATCGTCAAATGCTTCTTCAACTTATTAATATTGTTCTCACAATGAACATCCCACACAAAGGCCTTACCTTTACAAGTCAACTGCGTTAACGAAAGTGCCAACTTAGAAAATCCTTCTATAAATCTTCGGTAATAACCTGCCAATCCCAAAAAGCTTCTAATCTCTGTAACCGACTTAGGAGTCTCCCATTGTGATACCGCTTCAACTTTAGACGGATCAACTGCAACACCATTACCAGAAATAACATGGCCAAGAAAACTCACCTCATTCAACCAGAACTCGCACTTTGACAATTTAGCATACAGCTTCTTCTCTTTCAACACTTGCAAAGCAATCTTCAAATGCTCGGCATGTTCTTTTTCAGTCTTAGAGTATATCAAAATATCATCAATGAAAACCACAACAAAACGATCCAAATAAGCATGAAAGATTCTGTTCATGTACTCCATAAATACACCAGGTGCATTAGTAACACCGAAAGGCATCACCGTATAATCATAATGCCCATAACGCGTCCTAAGTGTCGTCTTTTGCATATCTTCATCCTTCACTTTGGTGGTAACCTGATCTCAAATCTATCTTTCTAAACACACGTGCACCCACTAACTAATCCATCAAGTCGTCAATTCTTGGAAGTGGATACCTATTCTTTATCGTCACTTTGTTCAACTGCCGATAATCAATACATAACCTCATACTGCCATCTTTCTTCTTAACCAACAACACCGGCACTCCCCAAGGTGAAACACTCGGTCTTACAAACTTCTTCTCAAGCAAATCCTCTAATTGCTTCTTCAGCTCCGCCAACTCAGAAGCTGACATACGATAAGGTGTCATAGACACAGGCTTCGTTCTAGGAACAAGATCAATCACAAATTCAACTTCTCTTTCTGAAGGTACATCAGGAATTTCATCAGGAAAAACTTCTGCAAAATCGCATACCACCTGTAACTTATCAATCACTGCCTGATTCTCAATAGATAACGACGCCATCAAAGAAAACATCATAATCCCATCGCGTTCCAACTGCTTCAGCTGCTTAGTCGTCAAGAATTTTGCTCCACTCTCTTCTTCAGCAGAAGAAAAATGCACCGTCTTGCTAAAACAATCAATAAGGACATGATTGTATTCTAACCAATTCATTCCCAAGATTACATCCATTCCGATCAACGGTAAACAAACCAAATCAATCTCAAAGTCACGACCAAACATAGACACAGGACATCTCAAACACACACGAGAAGTAGTCACCGAACCCTTAGCTGGTGTTTCGACAACCATCTCCCCATTCATATCAGATACAACAAGATTCAACTTAGCAGCACAGTCAAGAGCAATAAAACAATGCGTAGCACCAGTATCAATAATAGCAACTAAAGGTATATTATCAAAATAACAAGTACCTCTGATCAAACGATCCTCGTTCTCCGTCTGCGTACCAGTCAAAGCAAAAACTCTCCCAGTAGTTTGAGCCTTCTTAGGCTTCTTGCATTGCGAACCAATGTGACCTTCCTCTTCGCAATTAAAGCACACAATGTCACCATGTTTGCACTCTGCAGTAGTATGCCCTTTCTTACCGCAACGGAAACACCGTTTTACCTCCCCGGGACAAGCATTACTCTTATGGCCCTTCACACCACAAGTATAGTAGACAATCTCAACAGGAGCATCTTTCTTATTAGGTCTCCTCTCATCATTAACTCTTTGTTTGCCCTTATCAACAGGGGCACTGTAAGGCTTAGGACGACTCTGCTGACCTTTACCTTTCCTCTCATTAACAACTTTGTAATGAGCCTTGGTATCCTCTTCATAAATCCTGCAACTGCTCACCAGCTTGGAAAAATTTCTGATCATCTGGTAACCAATTTCCCTCTTGATATCAGCACGTAAACCATTCTCAAACTTGATACACTTGGAGAACTCAGTAATCTCAACAGTATAATGTGGATAGAACTTAGCCAACTCCACAAACTTGGCAGCATACTCAGTCAACGACATGTTCCCTTGCTTCAGCTCAAGGAACTCAATCTCCTTCTTCCCGCGAACATCTTCCTCTTAAACACAACCCAAGTAACCTCAGCACCATCTTGCTCTAGGATAGGTAGAAGACTAATCCACCAATCATCAGCTTCCTCAGCTAGCATTTGCATATCAAAACGCACCTTCTGCACCTCTGTGCACTGCATAACTCGAAACACTCTCTCGATCTCCTTGAGCCACGTCTGAGCTCCATCAGGATCATATCTCCCTTTGAAGGTAGGAGGATGATTTCTCACGAAGGTCTCTAACATACGGACCTCAGCATTCGCATTTGGCTGTTGTCCTACAGCTTGAGCAACAACTTCCAATGCAGCAGCAATCGCAGCGTCGTTTCTTCCAGCCATCTTAGTTCTCTACACAACACAAAACGATCAGTATGACATATAACAATACATCAACTGATACTCGACACAACAAGACTCTTCTACTTGGTCGAACGGACCAACCTGCTCTGATACCAATTGTAACACCCGTTTTCCCAATCATAAAAATTTCACAATTAAATCAGAGTTTCCATACAACGGAATGTCACATTTCACAAAAAATCTCAAATATGAATAAATAACAATTTATTCTTCAAAATAGTCATCGTAATATTTCAAACTTCGCAGCGGAATAAACTCAATTACATATTAGTCTTTGGCACGAAGGCCTCACCAAAACGTCTCATAAAATTCCAAATACTAAATCATAGTCATGAAAATCATAAAAGTAATACGCAAGGAATAGAGAAAAACATAAGCAAAGGTTCCCCATCCCATTACGTATCAGAGCACCTAGACACAACCGAGGGAAGTCCTCAAAAGACTGCATCTATTCTTGATTACCTGCAAGTTACCCATACGAAGAGCAACATTTTCAAGCAGAACGGGTGAGATTCACAAAAACAATAATATAGTTAGCTTCCAATACTACCCAAGGTTCAATTCACAAGGTCTTGTGCGAAATAGATCGCAAACAAAGAAAACGTGACAATCTGTCACAGCGCAGCTCACTATGGCGAGCTCTATTGCTCACTTCGCAAGCGATTACAGGTCCCTCGCCATGGCGAGTTGGATTGCTCGCCTGGCGAAGCATTACGGGTCTCTCGCTTTGGCGAGCTGGGTTGCTCGCCTGGCGAGCGATGAAGGCATGCTCGCCGTGGCGAGCTACGATTCTCGCCTGGCGAAATGATGACAGAACAGGGTACGGGATTACGAACTTTTTCACCGAAAATCCCAATTTTTACCATGTTTAACCCCAAATTTGACTGAAACATTAGCATTAAGGTTATTCTAAGTTTTGTAATCAATTTCTACATTAGTTCTACAGTTTTACATCATCTAATCATCAATTCATCATGATTAACCTAATTCTCCAATTCTCTAAAACCATTCCTATACTTGTTAATTATAATCATATGAATTACAGTTTAATAGAATTGTATGCTAGGCTCACCCTTACCTTAAAGAATGTAGAAAATCGCAGCTCTCTTGGTCTCTTCTCTCCTCTTGCCTTTTCTCCCAAAACTGATCGTACGTACTGACAACCTCTAAACCTAATTTCCTGATTTATACTCCCATCAAATCTTATCTTATTTACTCTTTCTCCCACATAACTCTCTAAAATCTCAAAACTACCCCACATCTTTATATTTATTTTATTTTCAAATCTTATTTTATTAAACAATAAAATAAGTCACCACATCATGTAAAATCACTAAAAATCACATAAATCTTAATCTCCACATCTCGTAGAATATATATAAATATACCTAGACTCCTCGAATAAATCAAATAATTAAAATAATCTAAAGTGGGTGTTACAAGTAGGGAAGAGAAAGAGAGGAGAAGATAAGGGAATAGAGGAAGAGGAAAGCTCACAATTTCATTGATGTCCATAAGGAGGACCTTGGAGGTGAAGGTGTTGCATCATCATCCATAGCATTTGATTATTTTCTTCGTTTATTCGATTACCCCTTTGGACATCATTCCTTAGGTCGGCCATTTCAACACCTTGTCTTTGTTGCTCGGTGCTTATTCTTTAAATTTTGGTTTGGATTCATGCCCACCGTTCATCATTATAGTTCACACTAGCTTCTTGTTCATGGTTCAAGTTTGCACCTACCTCCTCTTCATCACCACCATCATCACCATCATTATGTACCTTTGGGTTAGTACCAACATAAAGAAAATTTTCCACCACCTCCGGATTTGTTATATCCGGATTAGGTAGAATAATCAAACAATTAGCATTATTGACTTTCCACTCAAATTGGAAATTGTGGGTATAACCATGAGGTTTAATAAAGAACAAAGAGGTGAGTGTATCTAAATTTAGATAAATATTTTCTTCAATTATATTCACTCCACTCTCCTCACCCACTCCAAACTTCCTATCAATGAATGTGATGATTCCACCTACCACTATGTCACCTTTATCATCCGGTTTCTTTTTAGTAATTGAAACAAGATAATCAAGCAAATAATAGCAAATGTTAACAGGGTGGTTATAAAGCATATCCCATGACATAAACAGCTCATCAGTCCTCATCATTCCTCCCTCTTTCCTACCCTAGATGGTACAAGCCATAACCCTTTGAAGGTACCTAAGCACAGGAGTGTGAATTCAACAGCCTAATCATATGTTCATCAATTCCTAGTCTATCCATAGCATTAACATCAGGATACCTGCAAATTGAGATAGTTTTAGAGATTTATACCTATTCCTTTGTTCTTGATCCTTGAATTGGATCCCATGATTGCGGGTTGTTGATTGCTTTTTTTGCTTGCACCACTTCCGGATATTTCAATCTCCTTACCTTTCCTCTTTGATGCCATTTGACCTTAGTTGACTTGGTGTGGGTTTGGGTGGAGGTGAGGGATTGGCAAGGTTTTGTGTGGAAAAGGTTTGTTTAGTTATGGGGTTGGGGTTTAAGTGAGGTGTATGAGTTTGAATAATGGAGGTTGGTGAAGAATTTGTGGTTTGAAATTGTTGAATTTGGTGGAGTTATGAAGGTTGGGAGGTTGGGGTTTACTGGAGTTTTTGGAGAGATTTATAAGGGTTTGAAGGTTGGGGTTATGGAGGTTTAGAGAGGGAAGTTGAAGGTGAGACAGGTTGTGTTGTTTGAATGAGGAAGAAGAATGGAAAAAAAATCAATTTTAGGAGGGGAGGGGACTGGCACGGCCGTGCCACATTTGGCATGGGTCGTGCCAAGCTTCTGGTCTTTGACTCAAAATTTTTATCTCTTTCTTTCTTCTTTTTTTCGCATCATGTTTGGACAAATACCTGCAAAACAAATTAAAATAACACAAAACAAAAGTAATAAAATCCGTGGGTTGCCTCCCACGAAGCGCTCCTTTAAAGTCATTAGCTTGACGATTGAGAGGTTTCTCTACCTGATGACATGCTATCATTACGTAATTTTTATGTAAATTTTATCACATTTTGGAGTTCACAAAGCAACTTAAGCAGCAAGAAAAGCAAGAAAACTAAAGAAAATGCAAAGTTTCAAAACGTGTCACGATTTGTCAAAAACGTAACACGATTCCACAAGGCAGAATGCATGCTCTCGACATTGAAGAAAACGTGTCACGATGGCAAAAACGTGACACATTTCGGTGAAACCCTAATTCAGTTTCTTGTTACACAAGGTGAAAACGTGATTTACTTAAAACTTGACATGATTTTTGGCGAATTTTTGTGCCTATTTAAGCTGAAGACTATTCAGAAAACAAGGGTTACGAATCTTGTAGAGCAAAGTGCGATTTTGACATATAGAGACAGCTAGGAGGGCGATTTCTTCATCCTTTTATCAATTCATGTATGTTTTAATTCGTATATTGATTATGCTATTTGTAAACTCAATTATGAGTAGCTAAATCTCTTAGAGATTAGGTCTGAGATGATTCTATGTAACCCTAATTGATCCATGTTGTTGTAAAACTCTATTATTTGTGAATGACAATCTATTTTTTATTCAATTCAATTGTTTTAATTCTTTTATATCTTGATCACATATAAACATCGTAAGTATGAATGACTACTGACCCTAGCTATCAACTTAGACCCATTGAATTGTTCTAATAAACATGGTTAGTCTAGGAATGGATAATCGTTTGTTAGTGATATTAGGTTAACGTGCTTAAACCTTCAAAGATTATTAGACCACCTAAGGAATTAGTAAAGGGATTTTAAGAGGGGTTTTTCAAAATGTTAATCCTCTTTACGGAAGAAATCTCATTGAAACGGATCTTGATTAAATCATTAATCACAAATGAAACACATACTTAAACAATTTAAGGATCCATGTGTTTACCTCTTGAAGAGCAGAACCTTTGTAGCAGAAATCTTTCTGATCACGAGCAAAGCAAATCACTGATGCCTCTACTCAGTCCATACGAATAGAACTTCTCCAATGACCGGTGCTAGCCAATTTCAACGGAGATTCAGAGAGACTAGGTTTAGAGAGCGGCGGCTAAGGTTTCTAAACTTTTTGAATTAGGTTAAGTGTTTCAACCAAAAAAAAAGTTTTTAATGCTTCAGCGCAAGGGTTCTATTTATATAACCACTTGTGTGGTTAGCAAGCCAATCACTTAAATACACCGTACCTTACGGTGGACCGCGTTTCTCTATTTTTCGTAAATTAAATAATAAAGTCATATTTAATTATTTAATTACTAACAAGTCTTACTTATTATTTTATAAATAAGTCTCACTTATTAATTTTATAAATAAGTCTTACTTATTTATTTCTCTCATCTATCTATCCTTTGTGTGTGACCCTATAGATTCTCGTAACGTTGGCAATAATATTAAATCACATATTTAATACTATAAACAGTGAGCGGTATCTAGCAACACATCACTGCTACCCAAGTGACGAGAATGTCATGTGATCTGACGAACCCTTTCCGTGATAAAGATCATGTGTATAATTACCCTTTTTCCCTCATGTCTATATTGAACACAAGGCATAGTATGTCACCCTTGTCTTGTTCAATATTGGGCCGGTAGACATTTCTCCTGTTATGTAGGAGGGGCAAATTCCATCTAGGTCACTCATGTCCCTCAGCATGATTCACGGAGTACCCATAAACCAACTTTATAGTCATCATGTTACGGACAACGTTTGAATGGTGACAAAGCACTCGACTCCAACATCTAGGGTACATAGTAGTTTCAGGTCGAAGGGTGGAATACACCACTATCACTATGAGAATATCTTATGACACTTTTCATAACTTTTACTATGTAGTATTCTCATGGTGGGTCAATCCAATATAAATATTACTCCTGATATTTATATCTATGTGATGACTTGATAAATCTTTATCCATGATCTGTGAGATGTGATCATCAGTCTACCCACATAATAGTCTCCATGCTTTAATGATATCCCACTTCACAAAGAAGCTTGACTATGGATACTTTAAGAATAATGTCCTTATGTTTAATGGGGTCTCACAATTAAGTTATACTTAATGTTCCATTAAACAGACTAACTATTCTAGGGACTTTATTATTTTGAAACAAAACAAAATCAATAAAGAAATGCCTTATTATTTATATATTCACAATATATATTTATATCAATATCATGATACAAAGCCAAACCCAATCAATATAGATTGGCTATTAGGGCATACTCCAACAATCTCCCACTAGCACTAAAAGCCAATCAAATATTAACTCAATATCTATTGGTCAAGTGTTAGCATCAAGCACACTATGGGCAAGATACGCTACTAGAAGATAAGGAGCTTTTTCCTATGTTGGTAGATTATACTTCTTTCAATTTCCACTTTTGATCTTCTATCGAAAAGAAATTGGTGAGATCAAGTTTTCATTACTCGCAAGATTTAAACCAATTTTACCTCAGACGAGACCAATGGAATCCGCAACGCAAGAAACACATGTTTTCACTCAGTTATGAGCTAAACAATCCAAATCATATATATTTGACATCTGTAATAGAAACAACAACTATCTGAAGCTTGTACTTTTACAAATTTCATAGGTTATGTCCTAGCATAACATTTATTCCAAATTACGATCTAGATATACTGTAAACCGATATGAAAGTCAACATCATGGTAACTCATTTACAATGTTTCTTTCATATGTGTTCAAGAAACAATCCATAGTCCTTTAAGACATCCAAGGATATTCTTAAAGGTATTCTACTGTCGAACACTATAATCAATGTTGGTACATATTGAAAATAATTTTCTAACCATGTCTTACATGTGTAGATAAATTATTTTGGTGACTAGTATGTCATCCACATACTCCACAAAACTAATATAAATGCTCCCACTAATCTCCTTAAGTAAATCGTGACACTTTTTTGGCAAATTTATGTGCCTATTTAAGCTGAAGACTATTCAGAAAACAAGGGTTACGAATCTTGGAGAGAAAAGTGCGATTTTGACATCCAGAGACGGCTAGGAGGGCGATTTCTTCAACCTTTTATCAGTTCATGTATGTTTTAATTCCTATATTGATTATGCTATTTGTAAACTCAATTATGAGTAGGTAAATCTCTTAGAGATTAGGTCTGAGATGATTCTATGTAACCTGATGACATGCTGTCATTACGTAATTTCTATGTATATTTTATCATTTTATGGAGTCACAAAGCAACTTAAGCAGCAAGAAACGCATGAAAAGCAAGAAAAAGCAAGAAAACTAAAGAATGGTGCAAGTCACAAAAACGTGTCACGCTTGCTAAAAAACGTGACACGTTTTCACAAGTCAGAGAGCATGTTTTGAGAAGAAAGAAGAACGTGTCACGTTGGCAAAAACGTGACACGTTTTGTGAAACCCTAATTTGGTTACTTGCTACTGAAGGAAAAAACGTGACACGTTTTACTTAAAACGCGACACGTTTTGGGCGAATTTCTGGGCCTATTTAAGCTGAAGTCTTTTCCGAAAACAAGGGTTACGAATCTTGGAGAGCAAAGTGCGATTTGGACATAAAGGCGACTGCAAGGAGGACGATTTCTTCATCCTTTTACCAGTTACATGTATGTTTTAACGATTCAATTGATTATGCTATTTGTAAACATCAGTATGAGTAGCTAAATCTCTTAGAGATTGGATCCGAGATGATTCTGTGTAAACCCTAGTTGATCTTATGTTGCTGTGATGAAACTCTATTCCATATTAATGATTATTTAAGTCTTTATTCAATTCAATTGTTCTTAATGCTTTTTATATCCTGATCAAATATAAATATGTTTTCGTGAGAATGAATGACTACTAACCCTAGCTTTCAACTTAGACTTAATTGAATTGTTCTAATAAATATGGTTAGTCTAGGAATGGATAATCGTTTATTAGTGATATTAGGTTAACGTGCTTAAACCTTCGAGAATTATTAGACCACCTAAGGAATTAGGGGCTGTAGTTTAAGAAGAGGGTTCTAACTCAAGGGATTGATTAGGGCTATTTTGTTAACTATCGTGGGACTTAAAGAACCATTAATAGGAATAGAATACAGTAACCAATTAGGGGAAACATAGAGGATTCGACGATCCGATCTCATCTCTCTCCATATTTTCTACACAAACTTTATCATTTTGTTATTTTTGTTATTAAAACAAACAAATCTACCGCCTAGTGGAAAAACTATAATAACCTTTAAACATCCTATTGCATAACGAAATTAACTTATTGCGATTAAAAACAATCCTCGTGGGATCGATATTTTACTACTTCGATAGTATTTGGTGCACTTGCCAAACGTCTATCAAGTTTTTGGCGCCGTTGCCGGGGATTGTTGATTTATTTCAATAAGGCAATTTTGTTATAATTTAGGATTTCTGTCATTTATATTTTTGTATATATATTCATAAAAAAAAAAGAAGATGATTTATGCTCTTCATTTTCTTCTCATTGTACGGTGCTACTAAAAAGTTTATCCAAGTTTTGCAGCTATGATAGACAGGTTGTACCTCCATGACACAAAAGAGATTTGTACGCTGCAATATGAAAAATATATGCTATCTTTGAAGATAAAATGTGTGGGCGGAAAAATCTCGATATTAAATGAAAGATGTGGTCGTGATGAGGCGAATCAACCAGGTAGTAATTGTGAAGGGAAGAAAGAGGTGATCAACATAGATTACAATACTCAACTTCAAAATATTTTAGATGACTTCTTGGTGTCAAATCAAGTTTCATTTGAGAAGTTTGATCTTCAGTGTGGTGATCTTGTTGAGAAAGCACATGAGTCTCAGAGGACATTGGTTCAGATGGAAAGTGAGTGTCACAAGGTTGTGGTGAAAGAAAAACCTAAAGTGATGAATGTTGATATTTTCTCGAAGTCTGAACCAACGGAGGTTGAGGAAATCACTCATGTGCAGATGGATGCACGTCCTTCTCTAAGGTGGGAGAGCTTAAATTTCAAAGGTTTCACTGTGGGTGCATGGGAGTATCTGAATCTTTGTGCCAAATTCATGGAATTCCTACCAAACAAGAGGAAGAAGAAGGATGATATATTCTTTCTATCATATTTGCCACCCTAACAGTGGTTGAAGTCTATAGTCAAGCTAGTGACGGTAAAGAAGCGCTTTGTGGGAGGCAACCCACCATTTTATTTTCTCGCAGGTATATTTTTAGTTTTATTGTTTCTTGTCTTTTATTGCTTTCAAAAAATCAAAAAAATACAAAAATATTTTCGCTGAAACAATCAGAGGAAGAAAATTTTCACGTCCAATACTGGGCAAAAACGCGACACGTTTTGGGAAAAACGTGCCACGTTTTTGCCACCTCTGAAGCATCCCAAAAAATTTTCTAAGTTACAAATGACAAGCATTCTGTTTAGCAAAAACGTGTCACGCTGGCCAAAACGTGACACGTTTTCTGGGAACCAATTTTTTTCAAAGAGTGGAGCGTGTCACGTTTTGCCCAAATGTGACACGTTTTTGGGTGGTTTCAGAAAGTTTTTTACCGTTACAAAACGAAAAACGTGACACGTTTTTGGCCAAACGTGACACGTTTTTCTCCCCTATATATACCCTTCACACGTAAATCATCCCATTCACTTCCAAAAGTGGCCAAACTCTGCCAAAATTTCCCCAGAACCCTAACCTACGAACTTCTCAACTTTCTACACCAAAAACCTTCAACTTTCCATCTCCAAATCACCAAAACAACCACAAAAACTACCATCAACATCATCAACCGCTCAAATTTCACCATCCTCACCTAACCTCAAAACCCTAATCTCAAACTTTCACTTTTCCTTTGACCTAACCCTAAACCTTCACCATGGTTGATACTAGAAAGAAAGGAAAAGCCCCACAAGCCAAAAAATCCAAAACCACCGCCAAACGCAAACAACCGGTTAAACCCACAGCCCCACCAGCCGTACCACCCACTCTAGCTTACCGTTTCCATGACATCCCGGCTCGTGACCGCTTCAAAGAAATCAGAGGTTATCGGGTGATACCAGAGAGGGGGTTCCTACTCCCTAAATTGTTAGGCAACCCTGAGTTTGAACAAATTATCATGGCTCGAGGGTGGCACGGGCTGAATAATATGGTGTTCCAAGAGGCCAACAAGACCATGGCGCTTGAGTTTTATGCCAATGCTCGGTTCTCCGGGCGGCGGTATGAATCTTATGTGAGGGGGAAGACAATTGATTTCTCCCCTGAGGCTATCAATACCATGCTGAAGATCGTTCCCCCGGAACAATGTGATGTCAAGAGGAGGAGGGAGACATGTGCTAACTGGGACGAGGAGACGTGGGAAGAGGTGAAAGCCTTACTGTGTGTGGAGGGCGCTCAATGGCAGAAGAGCAGGAAGATGTTGCTGAAAGCTGATTTCAAGCCGGTTGCTAAGGCTTGGGCATCATTTGTGGTGCAGACATTAGAAGGTACTTCCTGTTCATCTGAGATTCCCTTATCTCGGGTGCATACTGTTGCTGCCATCATGGAGGGTAGCCCTATAAATGTTGGTGAATTGATTGCCAACAACATTACTGAGTTTGTCCAAGGGAACAAGAAAGCCATCCCTCACATGAGCCTCATCAACTGGCTTTGTGAGGAAGCCGACTGCGAGTGCTACATAAGTGACCTCGAGGCAAAAATGATGAAGCCAATCACGGATAACTACATGGAGGTTTTTCTGAAGGATTATTTGGAGCGCATGCAGCAGTTGGGAGCTGAGGAGGAAGCAGGCCCTCAGCCTCAGCCACAACCACAACAGCCCCCGCCTCAGCCAGAGTTGGTGTCGGGAGAAGGAAGCAGCCAACAAGGTGCCCATGCACCTCTTCATCCCATGATGCTGGACTACATGTTCGGCCACTGCAACTGGATGAATGAGGTGTCAGACCAAGAGTATTGGAACCGTCCTAGGTTCGGGCCAGAGCTTACTGAGGCAGTCTGCCTCAACAGGAGAGCGATTACTGGGTCTTTTGACCGTTTTGATGGGTCCGAGGAGGCGATGGACCAATACTTTGATGTCACCAGAGGTCGTGCCCAAGCAAGAGAGCAGGAGATTAGGGCAGACTTTGCTGCTGGTGGTGCGAGGTCGAGGTCGCATTTTGGCGAAGACACCTATGAGGAGCAGAACCCGAGCACATGGATTGACCCAAACTTGATGCAGGATTGATGGGCTACTGATGGCTCATCTATTATTCTTATTATTTTTTCTGTTTGTTTCAGCAGTTTCCTTTCATTTTGATGTACTTTTTCATTTTATTTTCGAACAATTTGAAGTCTAATCAGTTGTATTCCCCTGTGATGTAATTGAGCCTGAACTTGTTTATTACTGATGAATTTATGTGTTTTATTGACTTTTTACAGTTTAGTGACAAATGTGTGCTCAAGTGATTTGTCCAAAAGTTCATAAGGAGGAGTGACTTGAGTAAAAGGGGAAGTGTACGGCAGTGCTAGGTAGTCACAACTCCCAGATATCATAACTGTAAGGTTCATGGCCAAATTTTATTTTTCAATTTACTTATATAGAGTGTTCCATGCATCTACATTTCTAGAACTTGCAGTGTTTCTTTTTTGTCGATTGGTTTATGTCAAATACACACTGAGGCAAAAGTGCTTGGTCCTGTGAGCCTTTTGAAGCCTACCCTGATTATATTGCATTCATCCTTTTCTTAAACAAGTTGAGCCGGTAGGATAGAACTTTTTGTTCGGTGACAAACTACATTACAAACTTAGAGACTTGTAGGATTTATCCCATAATGTTTTTCTGAGTTAGGCATGATAGAATGTTGCTAAGGATTAAGTTTGGGGTTGCTTTTGGAAGTTGCAACCAATTAAGTTTGGGGTGGGGGAACTAGAGAACAATACAAAAGAAAAAAAAAGAAAAAATAGTATACATACACTCTAAAAATGGTGTATCAAAAAAAAAAAAGGGACAAAGACATTTAAAATCCGAGTAACTTCAAACTCGAGTGTCCCTATGTTGAATAATGTTCTCTAGCCCCATTTTCTGACTAAGAATTGTGTTACATAGGTGAAAGATGATTGAATTATGCTCTAACTGACGTAGGAGTGCCTAACTCGCATTTTGTGTAGCCTACTTATCCAAATATCATCCCACCTTCACCTAAGCCCCGTATAACCCTTAAAGACCTCAAAGTGTGTATTGATATTGACTTTAATCGACGTTTAGAAACTTTTCAAGCGTATGGTAATATGTAGCTTTGCATGTGATTGAGTGTGAACCCTATTCATTTTGTGCGTGGAGTTATGAATTGGTGGATGCATTCAAGTCAAACTGGCTCACCTTTAGCTAGTAAGGAGATGAACTTTCTGGATTACCATCACTTGAGCAGGTACTTGTTATTTTACTGTCAACTGTCAATTTTGCATGTAAATTCCTTGGGGACAAGGAATGGTTTAAGTTTGGGGTTGTGATGACATGCTGTCATTACGTAATTTCTATGTATATTTTATCATTTTATGGAGTCACAAAGCAACTTAAGCAGCAAGAAACGCATGAAAAGCAAGAAAAAGCAAGAAAACTAAAGAATGGTGCAAGTCACAAAAACGTGTCACGCTTGCTAAAAAACGTGACACGTTTTCACAAGTCAGAGAGCATGTTTTGAGAAGAAAGAAGAACGTGTCACGTTGGCAAAAACGTGACACGTTTTGTGAAACCCTAATTTGGTTACTTGCTACTGAAGGAAAAAACGTGACACGTTTTACTTAAAACGCGACACGTTTTGGGCGAATTTCTGGGCCTATTTAAGCTGAAGTCTTTTCCGAAAACAAGGGTTACGAATCTTGGAGAGCAAAGTGCGATTTGGACATAAAGGCGACTGCAAGGAGGACGATTTCTTCATCCTTTTACCAGTTACATGTATGTTTTAACGATTCAATTGATTATGCTATTTGTAAACATCAGTATGAGTAGCTAAATCTCTTAGAGATTGGATCCGAGATGATTCTGTGTAAACCCTAGTTGATCTTATGTTGCTGTGATGAAACTCTATTCCATATTAATGATTATTTAAGTCTTTATTCAATTCAATTGTTCTTAATGCTTTTTATATCCTGATCAAATATAAATATGTTTTCGTGAGAATGAATGACTACTAACCCTAGCTTTCAACTTAGACTTAATTGAATTGTTCTAATAAATATGGTTAGTCTAGGAATGGATAATCGTTTATTAGTGATATTAGGTTAACGTGCTTAAACCTTCGAGAATTATTAGACCACCTAAGGAATTAGGGGCTGTAGTTTAAGAAGAGGGTTCTAACTCAAGGGATTGATTAGGGCTATTTTGTTAACTATCGTGGGACTTAAAGAACCATTAATAGGAATAGAATACAGTAACCAATTAGGGGAAACATAGAGGATTCGACGATCCGATCTCATCTCTCTCCATATTTTCTACACAAACTTTATCATTTTGTTATTTTTGTTATTAAAACAAACAAATCTACCGCCTAGTGGAAAAACTATAATAACCTTTAAACATCCTATTGCATAACGAAATTAACTTATTGCGATTAAAAACAATCCTCGTGGGATCGATATTTTACTACTTCGATAGTATTTGGTGCACTTGCCAAACGTCTATCATAACCCTAATTGATCCATGTTGTTGTGAAACTCTATTATTTGTGAATGACAATCTAGTTTTTATTCAATTCAATTGTTCTAATTCTTTTATATCTTGATCACATATAAACATCGTGAGTATGAATGACTACTGACCCTAGCTTTCAACTTAGACCCATTGAATTGTTCTAATAAACATGGTTAGTATAGGAATGGATAATCGTTTGTTAGTGATATTAGGTTAACGTGCTTAAACCTTCAAAGATTATTAGACCACCTAAGGAATTTAGGGCTGTAGTTTAAGAAGAGGGTCCTAACTCAAGGGATTGATTAGGGCTAATTTGTTAACTATCGTGGAACTAGAGAATCATTCATGAGAATAGAGTGCAGTGTACCAATTAGGGGAACATAGAGGATTCGAAAGACCTGATCTCATCTCTCTCATATTTTCTTAACAACTCTTTACTTTCTGTTAATTGATTTCATAAAATCAAACCAACTCAACCGCCTAGTGGCAAATCAAAATAACTTTTATACATCCTATTGAATAAAGAACTTGAATTATTGAGATCAAAACAGTCTTTGTGGGAATGATATTTTTACTACTTCGATAGTATTTGGTACACTTGCCAAACGTCTATCACTACCCTATACCCAATCTTTCATGAAGGGACAATGGCATCAAACTGATACTATCTCCCAAATCACACATGGCTTTTGCTATAGTCTCGGATCCTATGACACATGGTATGGAAAGACTCTCTGGATCTTTAAGTTTAGATGGAAATTTGTCTTGAATGATTTCAATAAGTTTCCTAAACTGCTCATCTAACTTGGACTCATCAAACCCTTGTGGTAAAGGAATGTTTGCCTTATATGGTGGTGGTGTGTTAAGCTTTTCACTCTCTACTACAACTTTCTCACTTTGTGGTTTTTCACTCTCTACCCCAACCTCAATTGTCTTGGTTTCCACAACGGGGTCCTCTAATTGCTTACCATCCCTAAGTGTAATAGCATTTATCGAGCCTTTGGGGTTGGTTTCAGTTTGACTCAGAAAGACTCCGGAGGGTTGTGAGGAAGAGGTTACTTGTTGGGCTACTTGGGAGATTTTAGTCTCTAGCATTTGTTGTGAGTACAAAATAGAATCTACTTTTGACGAAAGCTTGACAAGAGAATCAGTCAAAAATCCAGTTTGATTCTTAAGCTCTTAGAGCTGCTCGGATTGATTTATAAAAAAAATTTCTAACAAAAGTTCCAAGCTGGATTTTTGAGTGACTCTTTGGTTGTCTGCATAACTGGGTGGTGTTGTTTGTTGTCCAAAAAGATTTTGAGGGTTTTGAATATAAAATTTTTGATTGTTCCTAAACCCTTGATTATATTGAGCATGAATTACTTGCTCAGGACTTCTAACAACACTACCTAGTTGGCATTCAACACCAGTATAACCAAATATTACGTAAACATTACAAGGTGGTAAAACAGGGGAAAAAGTCCATTGATGGTGGTTTTGAGCCATGCCTGAAATCAAAACGGTTAAAGGTAAAAAATAAAAAGGAAAAGAAATATATATATATATATATATATATAAAGAGAGGGAGAGAGAGAGAGAGAGAGAGAGAGAGATTGTTGAATGTAGAATAATAAAAAAAATGAAAAAGAAAAATAAAAAGAAATATTATATAATTTTTATTATATATATATATTCTAACCACTATTAAAAAAAAGTTAATCAAATTGCAATAACTCCCCGTCAACGGCGCCAAAAACTTGATGAGTAAAACCGCAAGTGCACAGTTCTACCGATGTAGTAATAAAGGATATCGTTCCGACAGGGAGTTATGAATTTAATTAACTTTCAACAATGATTAGAAGAAAGTAAATTTATAAAGTTTGGATTTTTAATTGAAAGAAGAATAACAATAATAAAAAGTACCTCAGGATTATTGGTCCATCTTAATAACAAGTCCTTCACAAACAAACCCTAAACCGGTAATTTTATATTGGTCCCACTTTCTAAAGACAAGTTTCTCTTAAGCCTGTCACATCTCCTTTCGGTCTCAATGAGTGTGTTCCTCTAACAACCACGCCTATTCTCATGGTTGATTCTTATTGGAATCCTTGAAGCACGAAACTATATGTGTCTCAAGGTTTGCTAGACTATTCTCATGTTTCGCAACCCTTGTCTAATTTCACTTGTTCCAATATCAAAACTTCTTCTTTCAATCCTTCACTTTGATATTTGTGATGATGAATTAATAAATACTAACTCCTCCGCGTTCGCTTCACAAGTTTGGTATTTGTTAATTCATTATAAGATCGGTGAAATTAGATTAGAAAGTGAGGTTATATAAAATTAGGGTTTATGGTTTGATTTGATTATGATTATGTCATTAAGACTTATCCAACAATCCAAAGACAAGAAGAGTCTACTCACTAAATTTCATTGTAGACATAGAGAAGAAGAAGAAGAAGAAGAAGAAGAAGAAGAACATAAAATAAAGGTTGATCTTTTATTAAAGAAAACAATTGTCACTTATTATTTCCAAGAACAAAATATGGTTTTACAAACTAGATGGCTGCTCTATTTATAGTCTAACATTGACTTGAGCTCCAAGAATAAATCACTAAAGTGTTGCACAAGAAACCATGGGCTCTAGGTCAGAAATACTAAAATAGGCAGCTTGTCGGAGAAGCAAAAGCAGCAAAAGGACCAAAGGGGGCGCGCCTCTTGTCATATTATTGTACAAGATCTTCAAATTCCTTGCACAAGTTATTTTTGTATGAGATATTCATATTTTTGACAGGAATCCTTGCACCATATATTTTTGTATGAGATCTTCATATTTTTGGCACGTATCAGCTCCAATTATCCTTTCTTTTGCTCCAAGACTTAATCTTTCAAATATTTGTTCCTCAAATATAATAACTTGCAATTGAAGTGAAATAGTTCTAAAAAGAAAATAATATTAAATAAAACAAAATCAAATATAAATAAAACAGACTCAAATATTATATTAAAAACACTAATTATTGACTCATCAGGGTACAGGTACTCCTGCGAGGAGCTTTAACTTCGTGGGACGCTTAGAAGGTGGCGATGAAGATATACTCGCGTAGCTATTAATTGTGATAATAAGTAGTTGAATAAATACGTGCTCTGATTTGTAACACTAAGGTTGGGTTAAACGTTGAATGTCTTTAAATTATGAAGTTTAAGCACTATGATGTTTTAT
Source organism: Medicago lupulina (assembly GCA_958299785.1). Taxonomy (NCBI): domain Eukaryota; kingdom Viridiplantae; phylum Streptophyta; class Magnoliopsida; order Fabales; family Fabaceae; genus Medicago; species Medicago lupulina. The sequence continues at coordinate 52,541,641 of OY283144.1, read as the reverse complement.
GCTATTTTTCCTAAATGATGTTAAAGACAAGATATTTATAAGTATGAAATTTTTATGAAGTATCTTCTGTTGTTGTATCTTATTCTCTATTATTTTATTACGTGAAAGATGAATGAATGTGTGTGACATCCTTTTTCCTTAAAATCATGATTATTATTATATAAAATTACCGTCGGGAATTAGGGTGTACAGGTGCAGCATGTTATGAGCCATCAGAGGGATCAACAAGTTCTGATGCATCATAGGTTCCTTCTAGTACTGATGAATTTTTTTTTAACACCATAAACCTCGAAAGCAATAAATCATGCAAATACAACAATTATTCAAAGAGTTTAGATGCTACATCATCAATTATTCCAAACATGCATAAATAATTTTTCAAAACTCGCAGCGGAAAGATAATTTCATAATATCTCATCAACAGATAACAAAATCTCAACAACCATGTCTCATAAATACATCACGAATAATATCTCGAAATCTCAGACAGAATTAGACAATAGGTCTCAGCAGCAACATAAGTAGATATCATAAATGTAAATGTCCCGACACGCCTAATCATTGCTCTATCTAAAACCCCAAGCAAGAAAAAGAGGTAGCTATAAAGCTAGTCCTCAAGCAAACTCAGAATCAAGAGAAATCAATCATGCACGTCATCTACCATTCATAAAAAAATTCGCAGGCGGTCAACCAAACAACCACTGAGGGTTAAATAACATTCCACATAATATAATCAATTGATAAGCATTTAAGGATTTCAAGTATAACATTCATACATAATCATCATTCCTAGAATACTATTTTCATGTGAATGTTATCATTCTTCAACCATAACTTATCAAGCATACACATTTCTCAAGTTATTCATCAATAAGTCATCACATCAACGTTATTCATGAAGTATACTAGCATAATTAGACCACGTAGACAAGTTCTCAATTACACTTAATCACCAACATTCATCGAGTTTCACCAATGCACATAATCATCAATTCACATGGTCAAGTATAACATGTTTCACCAATTTTAAATGCATGTAATGTTCTAGACATCTCTATATGCACCCCTTGCACTTCCAAGTTTTGGATTCGAAAATAATTTTACCGAGATATATATTGGGATACCAAGTTTTGGATTCGAATATAATTTTACCGAGATTCCACCAACGTAATATACATGCCTAATTACGTTCTTCACCAAACTAATGTAATAAACACCACCAATTACATTCTTCACCGTAGATTCGATATGACTATGAGTGCATGGACTTTCAAGTAAAGACTCGACAATGCACAAGTCTGAAGGTGAGAAAAACACAAGAAGGGGGGATTGAATTTTGTTAGCTTTTTCTTCTTTTTAAACTAAGTCCAAAGTTCAGAGTCTGATAGAGTTCAGATTCCAGAACAAAGTTCAGAGTCTAATGCAGCGGATAATGTAGAGAGAGAGAGAGAGAGAGAGAGAGAGAGAGAGAAGCAACTATACAGGTTTCTTCCACAATCCGGAAGTAGTCATGTCCCCCTTGATCTTCCAAGGAGAGTTCACTAAAATCAATATCTGATTACAAATGCTCAAGAACACAAGCAAGAGACTTCAAATACTTAAGCACACAAGCAAGATATTTCCTATGCTCAAGCACAAACGCAAGAGACTTATAAACAAACAAAATTACAAGGAAAAATGTTTGGGTTGAACACTTGATATACTATCAGTGGTGTTCACAATACAAATCAGATATAGACTCTTTACGACTCTAGAATTTCTAAGATATGAATGTTTATAAGAAATTCTAAGTTTATGATACACAACAATTTCAGTAGAGTTTTGGCACTATCAAAACGTTGTTGAGTCTATTAGAATTCTTCAAGTATTCATTCCTTTATATAGAGGTGAGAGAGAGACGTTGGAGAATTTTCAGCACATCAAAGTGTCGTTACTAAAGCTTGATCAAATAATTAGAAATTGTTGCTTGATTTGGTTTATGTCCTAGGAGACGTTGCTTGATTTGGTTAATGTCCTAGGAGGGAATAATTTGAAATCCATTCCTCGTATAGATAATTAACTAGTAGAGACACAATTGTAGCTTGTACTATGTGCAGACAAGAGTGGAGTAATGGAGTAATAGTTGTACAATTTTACTATGTCATTTTTCTGCGTTCTTCAGTGTATAAGCATCTGAAGCCCTTCACTGTTTTCTTTATATTTTTGATGATGTTCTTTAGGGCAATAGTTTTACTTTATAAACTTTTGATGTTGTTATTTAGGATAGTTTATCTTTTTAATAATTGCCTGATGAATTAGCATGTTAAAGCACCCAGCATCTATGTGTCTTGGTCTAGGTTTGTGTCAAAAAGTGTCTCTATTCATCTTTTAGCATATTGAATCGATTCACTATATACTGAATCGATTCATCAACATGTTGGTACGTTTTCAGTTTGCCCTGGTTGTGTCCCATATTTAACTTGCGCTTTATTTATTTAAGGAATCCATGCCTATTTACTTGTTGGCCAAGACGCGTGTTTTTTGTATAGAATCAGCTGTATGATTATTTCCTAAAGTAGTGACAATATTTTAGGAAACTTTGGATGTGTATTTGTTGTTCCTAAAGATGTTCTAACATTTTAGGAAACTGTGTGTTTGTTCCTGATTCTTGTGAAGCGGATCAGCTCTTGGATCTGCAGTGTTTCTGAAGCCAAACAAGATTATCAAGCCCGTACTGCTTCAGAGTATATATACAAGGACGCAAAACCTAATTCATTATTCAAGCCGTCATTTCATATTAGAGCTTTTAGGGTTTTGAGTCATTGTTAATTGTGAGCCTTTCTTGAATCACCTTGATGCAAGTTTAAGACTGTGTTATTGAATTGTAAGTTATACACTACTCCTAAGCTTTGAAGTACGAAGTTAGTTTGTGTTTGAAAGTTTTTTCACCATATTGTTTGTAATCATATAATCACAGGGTGTGTGATTGAGTGGAAGTGAGATGAGATCTCAGATCTAAGAGTTCCTAGGTTGAAGTCAGGACGTGTAGGTCATAGGTGATAAGTTGTAAACTTGGAGTTTGTTGAGAACTTAGAACAAAGACTGCATTATTGGATTCCCTTCCTGGCTTGGTAGTCCCTAGAGTAGGTGTGTTTGTCACCGACTTGGGTTAACAAACCTACTGTGCCTCTTTAAGTTTCTGTCTTTTATTTTCCGTGATCCGTTTGTTATTGTTAGCATGATGTTTAAACATTAATCTCAACATACGTTTTGTGTCTGGTGTTGAAACATCGTATAAAACATTAGAAAGCTAGCGTGCTAGAATTTCAATTGGTATCAGAGCAGGCACCTTGCCTGCTATTGAGTGAGCTCCAAGGAAGATAAATTATGGACTTATGGACATATCTAAGGAAGAATGTATTTGGTGTTTTTTTTACATATGCCTATTAAGGGAGAGTATTACCCGAGGGGGAGTATTGTAAGTTCAGATTGTAACCTAAGAGGGGGGGTGAATTAGGTTTCTAGGAATATTGGTCAATTTTTGCAAGTTTAGTGTTCTTGATAATTTTTCCGGAAACTTAATATGAAGGTATGAATGCGGAAAAATAAAAGAGTAAGGGAAGAAAAAAAAAACACAAGAGAATTTATAGTGGTTCCCCTCTAAACCTTAGGGTCAGTCCACTCCCTTCACACCCCGCGAAGGAATTCACTATGTTAGAATCTTTGTTACAAGCAATCTTACCCCAAGACCCCCTAACAATCTTTCTAACATAAACACAAGAAAGAAACCCTCTCTCTTGATTACAACACAAACACCAAACACTTTTGGTGAACTTTGAATCTTCCTGAATCAAAGAACTTTTTACAACAATCACAAGATAGCACCCCCACTATCTTAAACAATAATTCTCACCAACAATGGCAAGAAACTTTACAACAAAGTAATTGAAGAATATCAAATGTATGGCTGTATATCTTTATCAATATCACTCTAACAAATGGACCTAGTGCTCAGAAAACTTTTTATTGAATGTTAAAGTGTGGGCAAAGTTTTCCAAACAACTTGTATGAAAGTTTGAAAGCAAGTGATATTGAAAATGTCAATTGAGATAATTAAAGTTGTTGTGTTAAAAATGTTTTGATTCTCAATTAAATTTATAGAGGCTAAAAAGATGTTTATGAAACAATGCTATTTTTTCAAAAAGAGTTATAATGAATAGACACATATTTGAATGACACCTATAAAAATGAGTATGAAATGTATTTAAGAAAAAAACTAGCAGTTGACAGTAAATTAAAAAACATTCCGTTGGATATATAGTGATCAAATAGGCAAAGTAATTTCTTTATAAAATCCAACGGCACCAAAATAATTTATGGCCAATGGACACAATGCATATTTAAATATATAGCCATCATAATAACATTGAAAACATGCTGAAGCAAATATGGCCGTTGATATGGCTTTAAATAAAGACATGCTATATATTTTTCTTTTGTATAAACCATTTTTGCCAAATAAATATATGTGCTGAAACAAATTTATTTGAGGCATAATTCATTAAATGATTTTTCAAAGTCAAATAATTTTTCCAATCAAAATATTTTCATGCAAAAAATATTTTAATGCAAAATCAAGTAAAAGTTATTGTGAGTGTGTGATTTATTTTCATGAAAGTTTTAGCATTGTTTCATATGGTGACTTAGAAAAATGTTAGTAATTATTTTCTGAGCATTCTATATTATTCCATAAGTTAAGAGTGATAAATGAAAAGACAAGTGTCATACTTACAAAGAGTATAACCAATAAGCCTATGCCCTAATCTTCATTCTTAATCTTCATCTTGTGCCTCCATAGTTTTTCTTCTTTTGTGATGTGAGTTTGTTATCATCAAAACCCAGTCAAGTCTAAGAAGGAAATCTTCTTCACAATCTCCCCCTTTTTGATGATGACAAACCATATTCTTTTGACAATGTTTGCTCAATGAAACTCCCCCTATCTTGTATATCTCCCCCTTTGTTTAGCAATTGAATAACCTGAAACAATTTAAGCACAAAACACAAACATACACTTTCTCTCCCTTTTGACATCATCAAAAAGAAGAAAAGGAGTAAAATCCAAAGGGTCGTGATATAGGGAAAATAATAAATTTTATAAAAATAACTTATCTTCTTCACAATAAATATTCAATCTTTCACGTTATTTTATACATATGATATGAAATCAATAATTATAAATTTAATATTTTCTTCTTATACATAGTAACAATATCATTACAATATTATTAATGATATAAATGACAATTCACATACACCATATAAAATAAAACCAACACTTGATTATTTGATAACTCAAAATGGATTAAACTTGTGAAACCAATGAACAACTTTTATAAATTCAATAGAGTATTGTTCTTAGTTACCACTGTTCTTTATAAATCACATCAAAACAACATGCATATTTTTACCAAAACATACACAGATTCAACTACAAAATGACTAGTTTTGAGTCGATTCATGTTCCTGTAATTTACTCTAGTCGATCAAGTTCAAGACTTGATTTATTCTTCTTATCATTAAAATATGTAAATGGACACTACCATGATTAGAAATAACATGAGATCAATAATCACAACAAAAGAGAGGAATATTTTTTAATCAATTTCAACCTGTGTATCGTGACACTACCAGGCGAATCTTCTCTCTAAATTTTTTTTGAAGTAACAACAATTAAGATAACAAAATATAATCCATTTACATGAATCATGTCAAAATTTATAAAAATAATATCAAATATATCATATTTCAATATAATGAAATTGTGTACCTTTCACCATGGTCAGAATAAATAACAACATGACAGAGAGTGCACATAGAAATTCCAAAGCATCAACAAAGTGTCATTCTTTCTCAAACCATCTTAATCCTATCATATCATATGGTATTGTATCTTGAAAAACCAATTTTAATTTGACAAGATATGCATATGGTCTTCAAGTACTTACAAGACAATTAATTCTAGGTACCCATTTTTCTTTAGGTCCTTATGGATTAATACCTTTCTTTACCCATACATACTCACCGTAAGGAACACCATAATTTCTTATGTAGCAAGCACTATGAGTATGGCCTTTTGTATTACAATAAAAACATGTTAAATTAAGAACATGATGTGAATCAAAATTATTTCCTTTGGAGAAATTATTTTTAACATTTGAATTATTTTTCTTAAAGGAATTGTTAGAATAATTTATTCCTTTAGAATTAATTCTTTGATTCACATTCTTGGAAGAATTAACAACATGCATTTTCTTGGTTTCTTTGTTGTTGGAATTTGTGCATGCTTTAATAAAGACCGTTTTATTAGTGTTTGGTTTATCAAAATTTGAAAAACCAAGTCCGGTTTTATTATTTGAATATCTTTGTTTACTAAGCACTTCTTCCAAACCATTGTGACCTTTTTCAAATATTTTGATCACTTGATTTAATTCAACAATTTTTGTTTCATGTTCTTTACATTTATTACACGAAGAACCTTGAACCTTTTCTAATTCTACTTGTGCATCAAAAGTTTTTCTTTCAAGAGATATAATTTGTTTCTTTTGCTTTGCACAAGTTTTAGAAAGATTAATGAATTCTTCATACAATTCATCAAATGCATTTTGTAATTCTTCATAAGAAGGTTTAAAATTTAATTCAGAATCACTTACCTCTTGTTCATCATCGAAGTGGTGTGATGTCATTAATGTTAAATTTGCATATTCGTCATCCTCTGATTCTGAAGATGAACTTATATCATTGTCATCCCATGAAATATAGGCCCTTCTTGGCTTGAATTCTTTCTTTCCTTTATGGCTACTTTTCCTTGCAAGGGTTGGACAGTCTGCCTTCATATGCCCCTCTTTTCCACATTCGAAGCATGTGATACTCTGACTTGATGTAGAAACATCTTTCTTCTTGTGAAATTTTCTTTTATTTTCAAATTTAAAGTTCTTATCCTTTTGAAAGAATTTTCCTAATTTGTTCACAAGAATTGTAATATTCTCATCTTCATCAAAACTTTCATCTTGTTGAAGAACATTGGACTCTGCCTTCAAGGAGATATTCTTATGTTTCTTTACTCCTTCTTCATGTTGTTCTAGTCTTGCAAGTTCAATTTCATGCTCTTGTAATTTTCCAAAAAGTGATGCCAACGACATATTTGAAAGACTTTTCTTTTCAGATATGGCTGTTACTTTTGGTTGTCATTCCCTTGTTAGTGACGTGAGAATCTTCAAGTTTATTTCATTGTTGGACAAGGTTTTTCCAAGGGCTGCTAGATGATTGATAAGATGTGAAAATCTCTTCTGCATGTCTAGAATCTTGAGAGAGGGTATTCAATCTGGAACGTTTTACTTCTTCTGTTCCTTCATGTGTTGTTTCCAAAGTGTCCCAAATTTCTTTGGCCGTTTTGCAGTTAGAAATTCTGAAAAACTCATCCATCCCAAGAGAGGATTGCAGAATGTTCTTTGCCTTTTTGTCAAATAACAATTTTTTCCGGTCATCATCATCCCATGATGTTTGTGGTTTAATACTAGTCACACCATTCACAGTTGTAATGGGAACATAAGGACCATTTTGGACAGCATTCCAAATTTCTTCACCTTGGGCTTCTAGATACGTTGTCATCCTAATTTTCCAGAAATCATAATGATCCCCGGTGAAACATGGTGGTCGGTTTGAATTAGGACCTTCTGCTAGAAACGGTTTAGCGGAAACCATTTTCTGGATCAAAGAAGCAAGTTATCTTTACTCTTGCTCTGATGCCAATTGTAAGTTCAGATTGTAACCTAAGAGGGGGGGTGAATTAGGTTTCTAGGAATATTGGTCAATTTTTGCAAGTTTAGTGTTCTTGATAATTTTTTCGGAAACTTAATATGAAGGTATGAATGCGGAAAAATAAAAGAGTAAGGGAAGAAAAAAAAAACACAAGAGAATTTATAGTGGTTCCCCTCTAAACCTTAGGGTCAGTCCACTCCCTTCACACCCCGCGAAGGAATTCACTATGTTAGAATCTTTGTTACAAGCAATCTCACCCCAAGACCCCCTAACAATCTTTCTAACATAAACACAAGAAAGAAACCCTCTCTCTTGATTACAACACAAACACCAAACACTTTTGGTGAACTTTGAATCTTCCTGAATCAAAGAACTTTTTACAACAATCACAAGATAGCACCCCCACTATCTTAAACAATAATTCTCACCAACAATGGCAAGAAACTTTACAACAAAGTAATTGAAGAATATCAAATGTATGGCTGTATATCTTTATCAATATCACTCTAACAAATGGACCTAGTGCTCAGAAAACTTTTTATTGAATGTTAAAGTGTGGGCAAAGTTTTCCAAACAACTTGTATGAAAGTTTGAAAGCAAGTGATATTGAAAATGTCAATTGAGATAATTAAAGTTGTTGTGTTAAAAATGCTTTGATTCTCAATTAAATTTATAGAGGCTAAAAAGATGTTTATGAAACAATGCTATTTTTTCAAAAAGAGTTATAATGAATAGACACATATTTGAATGACACCTATAAAAATGAGTATGAAATGTATTTAAGAAAAAAAACTAGCAGTTGACAGTAAATTAAAAAACATTCCGTTGGATATATAGTGATCAAATAGGCAAAGTAATTTCTTTATAAAATCCAACGGCACCAAAATAATTTATGGCCAATGGACACAATGCATATTTAAATATATAGCCATCATAATAACATTGAAAACATGCTGAAGCAAATATGGCCGTTGATATGGCTTTAAATAAAGACATGCAATATATTTTTCTTTTGTATAAACCATTTTTGCCAAATAAATATATGTGCTGAAACAAATTTATTTGAGGCATAATTCATTAAATGATTTTTCAAAGTCAAATAATTTTTCCAATCAAAATATTTTCATGCAAAAAATATTTTAATGCAAAATCAAGTAAAAGTTATTGTGAGTGTGTGATTTATTTTCATGAAAGTTTTAGCATTGTTTCATATGGTGACTTAGAAAAATGTTAGTAATTATTTTCTGAGCATTCTATATTATTCCATAAGTTAAGAGTGATAAATGAAAAGACAAGTGTCATACTTACAAAGAGTATAACCAATAAGCCTATGCCCTAATCTTCATTCTTAATCTTCATCTTGTGCCTCCATAGTTTTTCTTCTTTTGTGATGTGAGTTTGTTATCATCAAAACCCAGTCAAGTCTAAGAAGGAAATCTTCTTCACAAGTATTGCCTTAGGGGGAGTAATTTGCATTTTTGATTTGTTGTCGAGGATCTGTTTTTTCGGCTAATTATTTTTATGTGAGAGTTTATTTCTCTCTGTGGATTTTATTTCTCCTGTTCTTTCTGTGAGGCTGAGTTCTATTCATGTTTGTTGTGTATGCGTCTGATGTGCTGGATGATGTCTCAACATGTTCATATGTGCATTATTTTTAAAGTTGTTTTTTTTAAATAATGTTGAAGTTCTTCTGTTATCTTCTTTCATGCTGAGTTCTTATGTTAAAGTGAAAGAAGTTATGACTATATGATCTCTCGCTCTTTTGTTCTATCTATGCAAGTTTCTTGGCGTTTGAAGATTTACGATGCAAATATTGTTTTTATACAAAAATTTGCTAAAGGGGGAGATTGTTGGATATTTGTTTGTTGGCCTCATTTTCGCTAAATCAAATATACAAGCAAGATGTTGGACCCAATGTTTCAACATGTGGGTACGACTTCAATGTGCCCTGATTTCGTGCCTTGATTCCGCTTACTTGGAGATTTATTTTAAACGTGAAGATTTCTGAATATTCTCTAAAGATTTGATTCACGTGTATTGTTGTCCAAGAAGCGTGTTTCTAGAAGCAAGGAAAGGCGGTTTATACTTAGCTTAGCCCTTAAGAATGTTGCAACATTTAAGGAAATAATATATTTGCTCTTAGAATATTGTGGAGACTGAATATATGATTTGGTCTGCTGATTGTTCAGCCTATGGCGAAAAAGCTCATGTTGTTGAATGGCTATATAAGGAAGACTCGAACCCTATAGTTGTATTCACTAAATCAACGTTGTTGAATTGAGTCTTTTAGGGTTTCGTTGTTAAGCCTTGTGCTTTATTTGTGATCCTCTTTTTGTATCATCTTGGTGCATTGAGCATGATTGTGTTTATTGAGTTGTAATACTCTGAACCTCTCAAAAGCTTTTATGCAAGAGTTGATTCTTTGTCTAGGAGAGTGTCTCCATTTTTGTTATCATTATAAGGACGATCACTGGATATATGATTAAGAGGAAGTGAGCAGAGGTTCTCATATCTAGGACTAGGAGAGTCATAGGTAGAAATTGCACGGTAGTGATAAAGGAAGAAGCTAGTAGACCGAGGGTTTTTATGTATGTTTTGAATTAATACTACTTTAGTGGATTTACTTACTGGCTTGGTAGCCCCCATAGTAGGTTTGATTGTCACCGAACTGGGTTAACAAATAACATGTGTCATTTACTCTTCTGTCATTTATATTTTTCTTGTTATGTTTGTTTATCGCTAGCTAAATGTTTAAACATTAATCAGAACATTCCACCTGTGTCTCAGTATTGGAACATTGCATAAAACATCATAAAGCTAGCATGCCAGAATTTCAAATTCAATTCATCTAAACAACTCTATGAATCCATTCAAAATCATCAAAATCAAACTTCTCCTCTTTTGACCCATTTTCACAAAAGTCATAAAAACACAACAACTTAACCAGAACAACACATTTATCATCACACAATTCATGAATTCATCATAAATCAACAACAACATCATCATTTTCACTAAGTTAAGCCAAATTCTCAAGTAATCACTTCAACACATATCAACAATGAAAATTAAGTACCAACAACATGTTTTCAACAATTTTCATATACCCAAATTTACCACATAATTGTGAGCACGAAAATCAACATCCAATATCATCAAAATCATAATTCATTCAAAACAATTATGACCCATAAGTGAAAATTATATTATAGCTTATTAATTAGAGTGAATCTTTAACACCCTAAACCCATAAAGCGATAAATCACGCAAATGATACAATTATTCAGAGAGTTTAGATGCTACGTCTTTGAATTAATCTAAAACAGAAATAAATAATTTTTTAAACTCTCAGCGGAATAATATCATAACATCTCATCAACATATAATAAAATCTCCAAAATAGCCATGCACATGCCTCGTATTGCATCTTCAAATATAATATCAAATCTCAACACAATTAGTAATAAGTCTCATCAAGACATGAAAATAAACAAGATAAGTTCGACACCTTAATCACTTATTACTCATAATTGAAAAGATGAAGTTAGAGCTTAATTGATGAAAGAATTTTATCCCCCTTACCTCTAGGGTTCACAAACACCAACTATGACTTCACTCTCCTTGCTAAATCCTCAAGCTCTTAGCTTTCCTCTTCAAGCTCTTGTTCTTCTCTCTAACCCTTTTCTCTATTCTCCTCTTCTCCAAGCTTGTGATCTAGTTTCTCTCTCTACCTCCCTCTAAATTTTTGTGAAGTGCATGAATGAGTGGCTTAACCTAATTTCTCATAAGAGTTATCTATTTATATCACCCAAATGAACTAGGTTAATTCTCACTCTAGTTGAGCCTTAAAACTCTTACAAAGTAATTTAAAAAAGTTACTACTCATTAAACCATTAAATCACCGAATAATTATCATCTCTAAATAATTACCCTAACTCATTAGTAACTTAGTAAAAATAATGATTCTCACTAAAATATAAAAAATAACCCTTTCAATAAAATCATTGATTTACCCTTGCTTGCCAAATGACTAATATACTCTTAGCCTCCAAAATGAGTAAAATACCCTTAGCATAAAAAATGACTAAAATACCATTAGCCTCTAAAATGACTAAAATACCCTTCTAGATTAAAAATTCATTATTCCCATAGCAAATACACACAACGATAAATAAGCAGATATAAACACACATAAATAAATAAAATAATTCTAGCTAAAACGGATTGTTACACTCAATGTCTCTTTTATACCTTATAGTGTCACACTACAAGAATTTTGCATTTTACTGGCAGAATTAAACCCTCAATAATGCAAAAAATCCCTCAGTACTACACATTACTGGCGGATTGCTGTCCCTCAGTAATACTGGCGTCAGTAATGTTACTGGCGGAATTCTCCCTCAGTAATGAAGAGGTAATTCTGTCAAAGCATTACTGACGGATTATTCCTTCAGTAATTACTGACCGAACAATCCGTCAGTAATTACTGACGGAATAATCCCTCAGTAATGCACCATCAGATTCCTCCCTAAATTACTGACGGATTTATCAGCCAGTAATGATTTTCCAGATCTGCATTAGTGACAGAATTTTCCCCCAGTAATGCACTTTCCACCTTTTTTTTTGTTACATCACTTTTTTATTTTAATTAAAGATATAAAATTAATTAAACACTAATAAATTAAAGGAAAAAAATTAAACATAATAAGACACAAATTAATTAAACTAAAAGAATAAACTAATTGTCATAAATAGTTTTTGTACAAAATCATAAATATTTCAATAATATTCATACAATCCAAAAAAACTAACAGGATAAACTAATTATCAAAATGTTTAGGAAAATTTGATCCTCATCTCCCTTATGATGATCTCTCACTCCTGTTTCCTCCTCTCCCTATATTTTGGGGATTTTCTTACGAGAAACATGATCCATAAAATTATTAATGTTTCTCATAAAACAGGTCTCGCCGATGAAGATGTCTGGAGATCACCTACAAGGATATGATATCTATGATACTCATTATGATCACTACACACATATGGGAGCTGGAGGCAAGGGCGTTTGTTTGGTTGCGGCAATGTATATCTGATCGTCGACGTCTGCTGTGATAACAGGAACAAGAAAATGATTATATTGAAAATAAAAGAAGTCAAACTAAATATTGAATTCATATTTATAGATTGAAATATTAGTACCAAATCAGTAATAAAACTAAAAAAATGAATCGGTTTTAAGAGGTGTTATCTCATGATCATATGGATTTCGGTATCAATCACTAGTTATTATATAATAGAAAGAAATGCTTCAGGAAAGGGGATCAGGACATCCAATATTGGTGTGGCAAACATAGGTGTACAAAGAAATCATAATTTTCAAAAACTAACAATTTGAAAATCAAAGCTACTCAGCAAGTGTGTTTCATACATCACAGACAGTTCATAAACTGACAAATTCCAATTCCAAATAACATTTAGTATATCTTGAATTGTCCAAATCAAAAAAATGAAAACTGATAGGGTATTTTGTGTTACAATTTAATACCTGTGACAACAAGGAGTGGTACTTGGCTCAAAGCATATCTCTGAACAAATCTGCATAACAGGTAAATAAAAAATCACCAAAGTGTCTCAAACGATAAAATGAAACTAAAACAAAACATCACAAGAATCTTACTGCATGAAAACTCTTCCCTTAGCTTTATCCATAACAAGAGCATAACCATTATAATTGACATCAGATCCCTTTTCAGTCATTTCCTTTTCTCCCACTTTACTTCCTTGATTACCACAACTTTTCTTTTATTTCTTCCTTTTTCCACTATCTTCCCATATCAACAGCATCGCATGAATAGACTACAACATCCCATATCAACATTACAAGTGAATTTTGCAGTAGCTACTATTTCAATTAATCAAGTGGTGAAGAACTTTGGTATGATAGACAACACCTAATATATTTGTCTACGTGAATGACGGCTTGTTGAAATATTCACTGCTTGCATAGTTTCATTTCTACAACTATTTTGAGTCTATGTCCTTAATGTTGAAGTGTACATCTTATACTAGTGAACTGATCTTTATTCTATACTAATAAAACTCACTTTGGTCTTTGCCAAAGAAAGAACCATAACATTTTTTCAGCAAAAGTTACAAAGAAAACTAACATATTTTGCACTTGTATATATAATAATCCTGACATATGCCAAAACCACAACTAATTTTGTCACTCTTCCATATCAGCTTCATTTTTTGACCAAAACTCTATAAATAAATTAAAACTAAAAGACATCAATATGAAGAGTCATCAAGATGAGCAAAAGTCATAAAGGTACTCATACCAGTTGTGGAACACTTCGAGAAAAGCACATCGATGCCTTTGCACGAACACGGGGGTGCTTGTGCTTAAGGTACGGTTGCAATTTTGGCAGCAATGATACAAAGTTGACTAATCTCGTCGTTGAGTTCCAAGTTCATATAAATTACATCAAGCTTAAAAGCAATTTAATAAATAATGGAAATAAATTTAAACAAAAAGGATGTCACACATCATCAATCTATCATTAGAATAATAAATAATACGTCATATTTTAGAATGCGGAAAATACTTCAAAAATATTTCATAAAATAAACATGTTTGATTCTCAATCGTCATTATGGAAAATATCATAATGATTTCAAATACTTAATATTCCTAAAATTAAACATTCAACGTTTGACCCCAACCCTAGTGTTACAGATCAGAGCACATGATTATTTGACTACATAAATAATTAGATAATAGCCACGGAAGTATATCTTCGTCACCACCTTCTAAATGTCCCTCATACTAGAGCCCCTCGTCCTGAGTGTTTGTACCCCAAGAGTACAGACACCATAATACACAACAACAACAAAGGGGCGAGAATATTCATCATAACATATATTGGGGTACATGAATAATATATAAATAGACATAACATCATTTGATCATCAATTACAAATATTCACAATTCTTCATCAGGTTATACAACATCATTCACACATCGTCATTATCATAACTCAGCAGTTTAAAAACATTAAAGAATACACATAAGCCTCACAATGAAGGTGAGAAAAAACACAAGAAGGGGGGGTTGAATTGTGTTTAGATTTTCTTCGTTTTCTTCTAAGCTGAAAGACACTGATCAGAAGCAGTTCAAGAACAACTTTTGAAGTGATGTTCAGAACTAGATTGCAGCGGATAAAAACAGAGAGAGAGAGAGAGAGAGAGAGAGAGAGAGAGAGAAGGAAGAAAGACACAAAGCAATTATACAGGTTCCTTCCACAAACCGGAAGTAGTCCTATTCCTCTTGCACTTCCAAGGAGAGTTCACTAAAAATGTAATATCTGATTACAAATGCTCACTGCTAAACTTAGCAAGAGACTTCAAATGCTCAAACACAACTGCAAGAGACTTCCAATGCTCCTGAACACAATCAAGAGACTTCTATGCTCAAGGACACAAGCAAGAGACTTCTAATCAAACAAAATTACAAAGAAAAATGTTTGACACTGAACACTTGATATACAATCAGAGGTGCTCACAATACAAATCAGATACAGACTCTTTAAGACTCTAGAATTTCTAAGATATGAGCTTTGAAAAGAAATTCTAAGTGAACTTTTGGATGCTGAACAATTTTGACAGAGTTTAGGTGCTTTCAAATTGTTGTTGAGTCTACTACGTTCTTCAAGTCTTCACTCCTTTATATAAAGGTGTGAGATGAACGTTGTGAATTGCCAGCACAACCAAAAAGGGTCGTTTGAAGCTTTGATCAATCATCAATGATTCATTTCCTGATATGGTTGTTCTCCTATTAAGGATCAATTTCAAATGCATTTCATGTATGAAGGAACATTGTTGCAGGCAGAGCTGTTATCCTTGTCTTGTAGCAGAGACAAACTCTAAGTAGTGGAGGTAGTGGTTGTACACTTCGTACAATTGTACTTTGTCAACGGTCTACAAAAGAGCAAGCATCCAATGCCTTTGAATCCATTTGAATTAGTCGTTGCTCTTCTTTTCCACTCTTCTACAATGCTTAGACGACCTTGAATCCATTGAACAGCTTTTGAAGCTTTAAGTTTGCATCTCTTGATGAACTGTAGCTTCTGGTGATTTTTAGCTTCTGATGAACTCGCTTTTGATGAACTCGCTTCTGATGACACGTCATCACTTCAGGAGCGCTTTGTCTTCAGGAGCACTTTGACTTTACGAGCAGTTCTCTTCAGATGCTTTTAAGCTTCCTTTTTGATCAATTCTTTGCTCTCTTTTGTTCTTCCAAAACCTATTAATGATCTCAAAATTTTTGTCTATGGTCCTGTACACTTGAACAAATATTAGTATATCCAATTGACAATTTTTTAATACCTTGTTATCATCAAAACTCTTAAGGGTAAAGTTAAACTCATTTTGTTCCAACACACAATAAATCAACATTAACACATACCACATATATCACGTACACATCATATACATCTAGCCATATGCAAATGCACTTCATTCCTAGACCTATATGCATCTCGGTACCGGTTTCTAATCAACATTTGTATGTTAGAGTTATGTTACTGAGCATACATACATCCTAATCAACATTTGTATGTCAGAGTTATGTTACTGAACATACATACAACATTCGTCATTCGTCATTTTTATGCAATATGATATGATGCATGAAGACTCACTAACAACATATAGAAAATACATCAACAACAACAAATCATCTTCACAACATAGTTCTTTTCATCATTTTACTTGTTATTATAAAACAAGTATGTCATTCGTCATTATTCAACATTATACAACATGGTTATTACTTCATCATTAAACATTTTACAACATAGTCATTACATCGTTACTCGACACCATAATTACTCAATATCGTCCTTAAAACCTATACTCAACATTAACTTTCTATGTTCACTAAGTGCTTCATCCTAACGACATCTCTCCATTTTTTTCGTTCTTAGTTAAGTTTTTACCTCACCATTATCGTTACAGCTACTATTTTTATTCTCCCTATATAAAACAACATTGTGCCATATTACCTCATTCACTCTTATCATCCTTCATTCATTCTAACTTAGGTCACTATCTCTCTAGTGATTCGTTATCTTTTCTCATCGCTAACATTACCCCTACATTATTTATTAATTAACAGACAACTTTCTACTCTGATTCTATTTTGTCCTATCAATTCTCTCAACATCATATACCCTCTTAAATTGACCACACTCAATTTCATTTTAACCTAAGGTCGTTACTTCATACTTAACTTTCTATCTCTGTTTATATTTCATCCCAACAATCTCCTTGTCGTCATCAACTCTCTAATTCGACCTCACTACTTTCCTTGACTCTTCTTCTCTTCAACCTAAAAACTTTCCTACGTTCTCTCTCTTCTTATATACCAGTCTCTACAATTACCCTTTACTCTGTTTTATTATTATTTTCACCTTTATTAGTTCATGAATTACCCTCTTACAACTCTCTCTCTACTTACCTTCAAGTCTTCCACAACATCATTTATTACGTAGTGCATCATTGCCATATAACATTTATACTATCAACATACCCCCATCATATTTCAAAATTAACATCTAATTCATCGATTAACATCATATCTATATATCAAATATATATAGTTTACATCTTTGTTATTTCAATATCATGTTTAGAACACACATCCCTTATTAGTTTTATCCTCTTATTCTTTTAGGCTTATTAAGTTTAGGAACATATTTTCATATATAGTTTAATCATGACTATCTTCTATTTGTCTTAAGCCACTCTCACGAGTTCATGTTTTGGACTCGTCATTACCTTGAGCTAATCACTCCTATTTATGCCTAAGCAAACTTCTTCATTAGAAATATCTTTTAAGTAATCTTACTTTAACTTGACACGCTAACGGTTTGCTTAGACTCACTATCACTTTCATAATTGTTTTAGAGTCCATAAAAAAGGTTGTGCTGAAATTTCCTGAAAAACGCAGCATGACCCAGACGTGGTGCTTAAATCATAACTCAAGTTCTAGAGGGAATAATGGACTCAAACCAATGGGTAATTAAAGCTAACATATACATATAAACCTTTCATGAATACTACCAAACCTAATTCGAAACATAAATTGGCAGAAAAATTGATTTTCCTATGTTTGGGGAAAGAGGACGACCCTGCTGACCCCTGATGACCCCTGTGTAGTATTTTCATCATATAGTGAGTTATAGATACTTAAATAGTGTACCTCCAAATGATAGTGAAAGCTAACATCCATATCTACAACTTTTATGAAGACATAAAAACTTAATTATGAACAAAAAAGTCTAAGTTTTGATTTTTGTTTTTCGGTTACAAAAATCAAAAAGAGCACGACTATGTTGACCACTGTGTGGTATTTTGATCATATCTGGAGTTCTAGACTTTAGCATGAGGTCAAACCAACGCCAAATTAAAGCTAACATTCATAGCTACAACTTTCATGAAGACACTGAAATCTAGTTCCGAACTGAAAAGTCCCAGTTTTTATTTTTGTTTCGATTACCAAAATTGCAGATTTTCTGTGATTTCACATATGCGATTTAGCCTTAAGGGACTTTTTCTAACTCCGTTTTCGACCTTAAACTCGCCAAACTCGGTCCTCATCTTTATTCCATGATTAACCTATCATTCAAACACTAATTCTTCATTAACCTAACGTATTATCCACTCTTTTTAAGACTAAAAGCTCAATTCAAAACCTAAACTAGTTTTCCTCAATTCTCAACTTTCAACTTCATCTTTCAATTTGTTCGTCATCATTCTTTCATAAAAATTCACATCATACAGTAACAACATATTAAAACCCTCCCATCATAGATTAAGATACCCTAAAGTGAAAAGATTCTCCCCCTTACCTCGATGTTTTGCAAATTGATGAATTCCTACGGTTGAATCTCTCCTTGGCTGTCTCTTCATGCCTCCTTTCCTCTTAACCCTAGTTTTCTTCTTTTGTCTCCGCTATCTTTTTCTCTTTTGCTGTTGTAACCTAATTCTATAATCTTCTCCTCTATTTGTAACAACCAAGAGTTTGTTTCTCACTTAATCTTTTTAACAGGCTTACTATTTGCACACCCTTAGATTGGTTACTAATTTTATTATAACTATTCGGCTCCACTATTTACACCTCCTTCTATTTATCTAATTAAAACACTACTCAACTTACTTACTTTAACCTCCGTTTTACTAATACGTCTCTATTCTCTCATATTTGCTAAAAATATTCATTTTCCCTTAATCTCTAAAAATCTCCTATGTCTCAGCAATTAACTGATTCATCTATTCGCTCAATAACTACAACTTTTATCAAAAACTTCAAAAGACAATTACCTAATAATACTAATATTAAATAACAATTATACTAATAAATTAATATTAAAAATTAGGTTGTTACATCAAGACTCTACAAAAGTTTACAAGTGCCAAAACTCTGCAAAATCATTATCAAACACTTAGAATTTTTTATAAACTTTCATATCTTAGAAATTCTTAAGTCTAGAGTCTGAACTGTTTTGTAATTGTAAACATCTTTGATTGTATATCAAATGTTCAAACCAAACCATTTTTCCTTGTTTGTTAGAAGTCTCTTGCTTGTGTGCTTGAGCAATTGTAATCTTATGTGATTATAGTGAAAAATCTCTTGTAAGTGAAAAGGGGACTGGACTATTTTCGGATTGTGAAAGGAACCGGGATAAATTGCTTGCGTCTCTTTCTTCTCTCTATCTCTTTTATATGCGCTGCACTTAACTTTGAACATTGCTTCATGTTTTGAACTCTATCAGAAGCTGAACTTTGGACTTAGTTAAAATCAAGAAAAAAATTAACACAATTCAACCCCTCCCTTCTTGTGTTTTTCTCACCTTCAGTCTCACCAAAGCCAGGGTAGACCTCAAGGCTCGAAGAGCATTTAAAAATGTACTTATAGATCATCCACCAAAGAGGTCCTCACATTGTGAATGTGAGTTGAACCTACAACCTAATACGTGAGTCAAGTCAAATCCTTACCAAATGAGTCAACTTTCATGAGGAGCTTACGTTATTACAAATCCTTACAATCAAATATACACTTCTATTACAAAACCTTACGATTGTAATTTTATGAATACATAATTTATTGTGTTTGACACTTGTATCATACGAATAATTTTGAGGTGATTTCTCATTTACTAAAAAAAAATAAGATGAGTGTTGTTTGAACAATCAATTGGTTGACAACTTATAATTTAGAAGATAAAATAAAAATATTTATACAAAAGCCAAAACAATAAAGAGATTAAGTAAAAAATTATATTCCTTCAAAAAAGTAAAAAATTATATGAATACGAGAGATAAAGTTGTCATAAACACGATAATGGGTATTCAAATACGATGAAGTCTAACATGAGGAAGTCAATAGGTCCCTCATGACATGAGGGAGCAAAAGATGCTTTTTTTTTACCTTAGGATCAAAGCAATGGATTGGATCTACTCCACCTCAGCAAGAGAGCACCTACACCTCTCCACACTCAACCCAAACTCATAACTCCCCCAAAAACATACATCTTCGTAATCCCTAAATCCCAAATCATTTTCCTCTCCCACTCCGTTCAAAAACCTTTGCTTTTCATACTCACCATCGTCGGCCACCGTTAACGGCGGCGATCCTTTTGAAAACAACGAGAACACATCCACAATCCTATCACAAAAGCTCGACTGAGTTGTCTCTTCTCAGTTGTCACCGTCGTTTCGTCAGTCATACTCGCCGGCGACTTTTTACGCGACCGGAGTCGATCTACACCGCCGGAGAAGATACAACTTTGTGCATACAAATTTCCGCATTCCTTTAAGGTACTCTTCTCATTTCAAATTTGGATTTATACTTATCGGTTTAGATCTAAATGTTGAATAATTAAGTTTAAATTCAATTGATTTTTTTGTTTGTTGTGCATATTGATCAATTGCCCTGTATTGTAAGAACAATTATGTGTAAAAGATTAGTGTTTATCAATATTATGCTAGTTGGGAGTAAAAATTTGTTATGTTTTGTTTGAATTCATGTATTAGGTTTGCAGATTTGATTTGGTATGATTGATAAAAAAACGACAATTTAATTTAGAATTAAAATTTTTATTTAATTGATGTTTAGGAGCATGGAATACAGAGCTTTTGATTGTTCTCAATTTATTGATGGTAGTCATGAAGAAGGGGCAGACATTGGAGAAGATGTTATGGTTGATGAGGGGGAATACAATGGTAACATGGAAAAGGATGGAAGTGGTTACGAAAGCGGACACAATGGTGAGTTTGAGCAAGATGGAGGTAGCGGTCAACCCGGAGAAGATGAAGGGGTGAACTATGGTGACATGGAAGAAGATGGAAGTGATGAAGAAGGAGTAGACTATGGTTCCATGGAAGATGGAAGTGATGAAGAAGGGGTAGACTATGGTGACATGGAAGAAGATGGAAGTGAGGCAGAAGGGGTAGACTATGGTGACATGGAAGAAGATGGAAGTGACGATGAAAACCAACATATCCAAGTTGATAGTGTTGATGACATTGTGTCATTGGACCTGAGTGGTTTAGGGCCTCTATTTGTAAGGAGAATTGAGTTTGGAAGCCTAGACATTGCATATGAGTTCTATAAATCCTATGGAAGAGCGAATGGATTTGCAGTTCGCAAAGGCAAGTTGCTTTATTGCAAATTGGGAGAAGTAGTGCAACGCACATTTCTTTGCCATAGAGAAGGATATAGGAAAAAAGGAATAACTGAGGCGAATAGAAAGCGTCGGGAAAAACCTTATACTCGATGTGGATGTCAAGCTATGTTTCGGGTACACATAAACAGTTTCACAAATCGCTGGTCTGCTACAGTTTTTAATAACCAGCACAACCATGAGCTAGTATCGCAGGAACATTGTGGACTGCTATCTTCACACTATGTAATGACAGATTCAGACATAATGCAAATGAACAATATGTTAAAAAGTGGCATTTTACCTAATCGCATATATGCTTCATTTGCAAATCAAGCAGGAGGATATGATAAAATTGGTTTCCGGAGGAAAGATATGTATAATCAATTAGCAAAACAACGACGTTTGCGAAGGTCAGATGCAATTTTTGCATTAAGTTATCTTCGTGGATTGAGTTCAAATGATCCCATGATGTTTTTCAAGCACACTACTGATTCTACAGGTAGACTACAACACCTGTTTTGGTGTGACGGAAAAAGTCGTCTTGATTACCAACTTTATGGCGACGTAGTCGCATTTGACGCAACATATGGTAAGAACAAATACCATTGCCCTTTAGTTGTGTTTGCTTGTGTGAATAATCATAACTCTACTATTATTTTTGGTGGAGCTATTGTTGCTTATGAGAAGGAAGAAACTTATGTCTGGGTGCTTTCACGGTTCTTGGAAGCAATGTTTGGAAAGTCGCCAACTGCTGTAATCACTGATGGTGATTTATCAATGAAGAATGCCATGAAACAAGTGTTTCCAAATGTTTATCACAGACTATGTGCGTGGCACTTGATTCGAAATGCATCGTCCAACATAGGTGATCCTGCATTTGTGGGTGAATTTAGAAAGTGTATGTTGGGTGACTATGAGATTGGAGAATTTTCCAAGAAGTGGGCTGAAACTGTTGATTCATTTGGATTGCATGACAACAATTGGATCAAAGAAACATATATGAAGAGAAAGGCATGGGCAACAACATATATACGTGGCCACTTTTTTGCAGGCTTCAGAACTACATCTCGATGTGAGGGGTTGCATTCAGAGATGGGGAAGTTTGTTCATTCTCGATACAACTTGGCAGATTATTTACTACACTATCACCGTTGTCTCAACTTCATGCGGTATAGAGAGGTCCAAGCAGACTTTGAAAGTGAATATGGTGAGCCTGTTCTCAGTACAAGATTTCCCGAACTCGAGGTCTCTGGTGCAAAGGTATTTACGAAAGAGATATTTGGTAAATATCAGATTATAATCAACCGATCTTCAGGCATGGTCGTAACTGGATCGAAAGAAACATGTGGGTACTACATCTATACAGTGAGTAAGTACAGGAGGCCAGACCAGGAGTGGCGTGTATCATTTAACCCTTCAGAAGAAATTTTCAAGTGTGCTTGTCAGAGGATGGAGTCATTTGGAATTCCATGTGAGCATATCATTGCAGTTTTAGTTTTTACTAATTATGCTGAATTGCCTGAATCCCTTGTATTGAGAAGATGGACAAAAAATGCTAAGGATGTATTAGGTAGTATCTCAAATGGTCGTCCGACATATTGGGACTCACACCATGCAACAAGATACGGAGCATTGATGTTTAGATGGGGGAGATTGTCTAAATTAGTCGTTGACAACGGTAATGACTACAAAGAGCACATGGACATTGCGGTTGCAGCTATTTTGAAAGCCGAACAAAAGAGAGGCATAATAAGTGATAGCACGACAAAATTTGCAAAATCCTGCTTCTGTCAGAACCAATGGTAGAGGTGGTGGTGTTGGCTCCACTAGTGGAACAAACAATAGGCGTGTCGCCCATTGTTCTGCATGTTGTGAACCTGGTCATAATAAGAAAACATGTTTGCGAAGAACGGGTGGCACTCAAAATGTGAACAATGTTGATGAACATGTAAGTATATTTTAAACGGATTTTTTTTTATATAATATTATGAGTGATGATTCTGAATTTATATTGTTAAAATGTTGTATTTCAGGAACATGCGTCGGCGGAGTTTATGCATTTTATGTAGCGAGAGTGTTGTGAAGCTACATAGTATTTTATGTATTGCAGTATTAGTCGTTTCACTCAGTGAGATAATGTTATGTATTTGAATTTGTGTTTGAATTTTGGATTTAGTAAAAGATGTGTTTCTGTGCAATATTAGAATTTCTTTAAGTAAAAGATGTTAGTATTGCAGTATTAGTCATTTTTCGATTTAGTAAACGATGTTATTTGAATTTGTATTGCAGTATTAGAATTTCTTTAAGTATCATCCTATTGAATAGATGAAGCGAATGCTTATCTGAATTACTAGGCGTTAAAGATGTGTTTACTTTCTACATGGTTATTGTCTGTGCATGGTCACTATAGAGAATGCTTTCTACGGAGGAAATTGCATTTGATTTCATTGTTGATTGTAGGACATGATCACTATTGGCATTGGTTTAGCAATTTAAAGCACGTGCTCACAGTGTCTCAGTTATCTTCTTTGGAAGATATCTGTTGAAAACCCAATAATGTCATAAGGATTAAGGAGTTCACCATTCCAGGTTCAAACACAGTTTAACTAATTTTACATAATTTTTTAGGAAATAGGACATATAAAACACATAGACGGATAGATGTTCATAAATTACATTCGAAAGAAAGGACTCAATGAATCATACTCTAATGTTTTAATTTCTAACGACTGTTACATAGAGCCTATCTGATGGATTCTCAACAACAAAGAACAATGTATCACCAACTTTGAGATGCCCTTGCCGAACATAATCATACCAACCTTTTCCAATGTATTTCTTATTTTCAATTTTAGCAGATGAAAGGATTTCGCAATCAAATAATGTACCATTATCTTCATCATGAAGAACAATATTACTTTGATTCACATCAAAGCTTTGAATGGCAACGTGCTTAAGAATATACTGCACACAAATATGTCAAATGAATTAAAAGGTAAACTAACATTAAATACAACTTATGAAGCATGAAATAGTTGATTCAAGGAAGATATACAAAACGCACCAAAACATTTTTTAATTGAACAAAGAAGTAGTAACCTTGACCATCCAAACATAGTCATCAACATGGTCAAAGTTAGCAATCCATTCTCCAACAAGATCTCTTATTGGTCCATCAACCACTCCCTCGTCTTCATCGTCAACGGGGTAAAAATTCGCGTAAAATTCAGCCAACTCTGGATCCATTTCAACGCTGCATTTAATAATTTCATTAACATGAATCAAACAACAAAGGTTAAATAATATTATGAGGCCATTAGTTTAAATAAATAATATAGTAAGACAACAAAGGTTAAATATGAGGCCATTAGTTTTGAAATGATACGCTGCACACAAATCTGGCATAATAGTATGAGGTCATTAGTTTAAATAAATAATATGTTGTTTTATATGTGAAAAGTTACATCAGATAGTGCTACAATAATAAACCAAGCTTATGCATATATGAACCAAGACCAAGAAATGTAGAATGACAACTAGGAAGGACAACTCCCCGGTGACTGAAACGTTTCTAACTTTTGAACGGAAGCATGTTTAGTCGATCCCAGGTGTTGTATGTGACCCTCGCGGAGTTAGAAGGAAGCAGAAACTGAGATTTCTCAGATCGGAGTCCCGGAGAAGTGTCTACCGGACAAACTATCCCTTTAGAAGCCTAGTCAACTAGGAAGGACAACTCCCCGGTGACTGAAACGTTTCTAACTTTTGAATGGAAGCATGTTTAGTCGATCCCAGGTGTTGGATGTGAACCTCGCGGAGTTAGAAGGAAGCAGAAACTGAGATTTCTCATATCGGAGTCCCAGAGAAGTGTCTACCGGACAAACTATCCCTTTAGAAGCCTAGTCAACTAGGAAGGACAACTCCCCGGTGACTGAAACGTTTCTAACTTTTGAACGGAAGCATGTTTAGTCGATCCCACCGTTGGATGTGACCCTCGCGGAGTTAGAAGGAAGCAGAAACTGAGATTTCTCAGATCGGAGTCCCGGAGAAGTTTCTACCGAACAATGTTAGTTTAATTAGATTTGATTAGGAATATTTTATAATAAAATAAGGTAAGTTTTTTTTTTTAAGGAATAAATAAGGTAAGGTAAGGTTATAATCTTATATAAGTGACTTCAACCAAGTTCATTAGCAACGTTTTGCTGCATCTTATTCTAAGGATGTTATAATTTTGGTTTTAATTGTGATTTTGTTTAACAAAATTAATTGATTATGGCATCTGCTGATTATTTTGGACAAACCTGTTAACTATAGGATTATGTTATGTTTTGTAAGTTAATTAAATTTAGGAGTTAACTCTATGTATCAACCTTTGTAAAAAAAACTCTATGGATCAAGCAATTATCTGACATTAAGTGTGTTTTCTAATTTACATTGTTTTTAATCTTCTAATTTAAGTGTTTGTTTGTTAACAAAATAATATGTCTTTGTTGCCCTCCATTTGATGTGATTATTTGCTAAAAATTAATTATAATTTTTTAATAATATAATTGGCAAAAGCTAAGTGACAATTAACTTTTGCTCAAAAAGAAAAAATAGTGATAATGGATTATTTTTTTAAAAGCTCACCAAAGCTAAGCTAAGTAGTGATACTTCTCCACACATCCTAAAACGATTAAAATCCAGCACACAACAGTCAACACACCACAATTTTGGTTTGAATCACAAGCAAGCCTATTCAATGAATTTTGGACTATTACACAGTTAAACATCATACAAATGGAATGTCTTCTGACCTCAACATCAAAAAGGGATTTGTAGGGTATTGCAAAATTGGAGCTACTTGACACTTGTCAGCAGATGAGAGGATTGTAATAACCACACAACACACAAGTTTGTCTTGTACCCATGTTGCAGTAGGCTTTCACAAACATTTCACCAAAACTTCCTCAGATGGCTCGGCGCCTTTTAGATAACCATGTGAAACCTGCATTTTTTAATTGCATTTATGAAATAAAAAATAAAATAATAAAATTGTGCTCTGTTTTTCATTAATTGATATGCATGATAATGGAAACTAATGGTATCCTGCACCCTATCTCCAAGGCTAAATTAATCTCAAATATGGAATGCTTTGAAAACCATTACCCTGCTCTACATTTAATATCCACTTTACAAGACAATAGACCTATCCTCAAATCAAGTCACAACCTGTGTTTAATTCATTCAACTCAAATAGTTGCAACTCAACTAAGTGGTGGTTGATAGAGGCAGAGATGAACACTGAAGACATGGAAACCAAAATAAAGGGGTATGATAACAAACCAGCAATTAATACAGTTAAGAATGATGGTTGATGTGCATTTACTATATATTTTTTTTTTTTGCAGAGATGAAAATATTTCACATCTAGGTGAGGAGTTACACGGGGATGTATCTGTTTGTTCTAATATGGTAGTATTCATTCTTTCATTTTTAATTCAAGTTCCATGTAGATTACATTAATGGCACAAAATTTACTCACCAATCATACTTTCAATGCAGTTGGGAAGCCAAACCAACAACACTCTTCTTGCATTACTGAAGGAATCATTGCAGTTCCAAAAGGTATATATTCTGAAAATGATAAACACAATAGAGGTTAAATACATGCTACTTGAAAATGAAATAAACAGATGTGTGACCAAAAACAGTAAAAACTATTACAATAGATTTAGGCAAGGTGAAAGTTTAAACATGTTTGATAAACTGAAGATATGCAGTGGATTGTCACCAATAACATGAAGTTTTTCTTCATTAACTTGAATTTGTTTGTTGACAATGATAAATTAATTAACACTCCCAAAGACATTGCTTATTTATTGGCTGTGCATGATATATTTTCAGGATTACGTTGATAGGTTAGATATGCTAAACGGTTGCTTCAACATAATCTGCAATAAACTAGATAGAATGGAAAAAAAGATGATAAGAATTGAAGACCGTCTTGATCCTGAATTCACAACAGATGTAAAACCCACTCCAAACATCGACGAATATGACATGCCTTCTCAGCAACCCCCTGACAAAAAATCACAAGAAGAAGTGATAAGTAAGAAGAAATATGTTAAGAACAACAGTTTCAAAGGATCTGATGTGAGCGATGTTATCCTGGACCTTAAATCAGATGGAGATGATGCTACAAATGCATGTACCTCTCAATTGAACCTAAATTTAACCCCATCAAGACAAACAAAAACCATAGGAAGGGCATTACGATTCGGTAGCTCTCCTCCCATTGCACCAAAAACCATGCCAACCTTTGGCAACCCCTTTCTTATGAAACCACCAGTTGCATATCATTCCCCAACCAATAAAACACAAAAATTGCAAACCTTTGGCTTCTCACCTACCTTCAAAACACCAAAGAGATTATGCTTAGGGAACAAGTCAGAACCCCCTAGTACACCAAAATTACCAAACTTTCACACGACCCCTCCAAATAAAACACCACAAGTTAAAAAGAGGATGGAACCAACCATGGAAAACCCCCTTAAGAAAAAACAACGTTCGGTATCCTTCACTCCTAAGTCAAAAAGCACTTTGAAGGTGAAAGAAGGGGCCACACAAAACACTCCTAAAGTGACCCTCTACTACTTGTGGCCAGACCAAACAAAAGGTGCTCAAATTATTACATGTTGTAACATCATAATTAGAGATCCTAAGTATTATTAATCTAATGTTTGCTCTGTACATTTTCAGGTGAAGTCAAACTTCAAAACTAGTGTAAAAATAGAACTATCTGATGAAGCCCATCACTTGGCTACTTATGTGTTTCATCCCGATAAAGACATGGGGTATTTCACTTCTATTCATAATGATTGGTTTACATTCATTTTACATGACCATACATTATACACTGTCTATTGAATCTGAGTGTTGCAATTTGTATGAAGGGAGTATTTGTTCAAGGCATCGGATTATCAAGCAAATCGGATGTTATTCCAAACACTATGTCCCGGAAATATTGTGGCAGCAGAGGTAGTATACATAGGAAATCCAATTGGATCAGTTATTCAGCTTTTCCACACCTAATATTTTTTTAACCATTATGTTAGATTTTGTATATCATGGCCCTGAAGACTACATGGGTTCAGAGGAACATCCCTACCCAAACGGTTTGGACATTCTCTCCATCATTCGTGGTAAAGTACTCTTTGTTAGACTTTGATACATGATTGTTAATTATATATTTATTCATTCTAATCAATATTGTAAATGTAATTGTTGTAAATGTAATTGTCCACTAGAATGATGAGATTAATTCTGCCTCACTACAAGAACTAATCCATGATTATGCGAAAACCTGGATGCCGCCATTTGGTGACTTGAAATATGTAAGTCATTATGTTCAAGTACATATCAATTAATACTACAGATCCTCATTATTTTAGTAATCTAAATACATATTTTGGGCGTATTTTGACATAGGTTTATGTTCCCATCAAGGACAACTGTGATAATTGGTATCTAATGGTGGCATCAATTCATGAGGGAATTGTTTACCACATGGACCCATGTGTTTCAGTAAATGGTATCCCAGCTAGGCAGAGAGTGATAAAGAAACTGGTATTATAAAAAACCAGAAAATTTATATTTTCCAATATATTTTGAGCCTAGCCTCTAACCATTACCAATGTTCATTGCAGTGGGAAACCATTATCCAAATCATGCAATCTGACCACTATCCACCAGATTTTTTGCTAGGCCAGCACATTCATGATGAATGGGATATATCTGATCCAATTGGAATTGTTTCTAATGACTATTGGTGAGTCAACTCTATATATCACTATTGAAAAACAAAAATATGACTGTAGTATAACCTATTTACAATTTATGAATTGTTTACTCAGCCAACACTCTAGAGTTTGGGTACTGGGATGGATGGGAATGGAGGACATGTTTCAGCCTAACACCACTGGCTTGGTTTGTGATTTGTTTAAATAAATAGTTATGATTGATATAATGTGTAAAATTTTATACTTAGAACATGGTTTTGTTTCAGGTACATGAGGATGTCATCAGGTTGAAGGTGGCCATGGACCTAATCATGTGGGAACATAATGAGTTAGCTGCAAACTTGCAGGCCAAGGCAGAAGACAGTTGGCTATCTAAGCATTAGGAATGATAATCTGTAAATGATTTTTTGTATTGTCAAAGGTGGGAAGCATCTAGTTGGGTCTGAAGAACTATTTGTGCCAAGTTGGGACTCAACAATCAGTCAACAAGCCTTAAACTATTTTCAGTTGTTTTAGAAGAGACTTAGCTTACAATATGTGCTCCACTTTTTGGGTGTTTAATAATTTCATCTTTTGGAATGTAATCTTTAAGTACTTTGACTTGAATTGTGTCTTATCTTTGTGGAACATCAGACATGGTCTATGGGCATGTAATGTTAAGTACTCTTATTATTATCATATTATGTTAAGTACTATTTTGCTTCAATATATATCTTGCAATCAGTTATTTGTCTATCAGTTATTTGCACAACTTATTCACACTAACAGAAATTCATCAAACATAGTACACAAAATTATTCAATTCCTTCTTCATTCTCAATTCATAATTTAACTAGTTTTCATACCATTACAAGGTTACCATAATTAAACACATCACACCTAATCCCTCTAATATTACATCAGTTAGCAAACTTAATGCACATTACACCAAAACTTAGCAACAACAATACTCCTAAAATGACAATGATACTCACATGAGTTCTCTCTTTCTTCCTCAAAGCATCGTTTTTCTTCAGCAATCCTCTGATGATTTTCTTCTGTCGATCTGGGACTTCCGGATCAAACCACCTAAAAAACTTGCATTTCCTCCTCTGAAAATATCTCCCACATCCATAGAATCTCCTCCCTGGGTTTTCATCTGTCCAAGCAGTTACCAATGGTGAATCAACACCACAATAGCAAACCAGGTTACCTCTTTACTTCTGTGTCGCACCAGACAGGGTTGAAGATGAATAATCACCCATTTTTGGATTCCTGGAAAAAAAGGGATGAATACGAATTGAAAGGGATGAATACGGGAAAGAAAGGGAGATATGTACACGAATTGAAACAGAAATTCGATTAAGAGAAGAAGAATAAATGAATGAGATGAGGAATTGATGAAGGAGATGGGAATGGAGAATCGGGGGATTTGGGGGTTTTTAAACCCTAATATCCTACCGTTGGAGAAGAAGGAAGAAGTCAAGTGAAATGAAAAGAGTACCTTAAAGGAATGCGGAAATTTGTATGCACAAAGTTGTATCTTCTCCAGCGGTGTAGATCGACTCCGGTCGCGTAAAAAGTCGCCAGCGAGTATGACTGACGAAACGACGGTGACAACTGAGAAGAGACAACTTAGTCGAGCTTTTGTGATAGGATTGTGGATGTGTTCTCGTTGTTTTCGAAAGGATTGCCGCCATTAACGGTGGCCGGCGATGGTGAGTATGAAAAGCAAAGGTTTTTGAACGGAGTGGGAGAGGAAAATAATTTGGGATTTAAGGATTACGAAGATGTATGTTTTTGGGGGAGTTATGAGTTTGGGTTGAGTGTGGAAATGTGTAGGTGCTCTCTTGCTGAAGTGGAGTAGATCCAATCCATTGCTTTGATCCTAAGGTAAAAAAAAAAGCATCTTTTGCTCCCTCATGTCATGAGGGACCTATTGACTTCCTCATGTTAGACTTCATCTTCAAATACTATCATTTCTTGTTAAAAAAAAAATACTATCATTTCTGAAAAATAACCCGCATGCATCATTGACCGAGTGACGACTAACAGTTTCCATTCCTTTCGGAATTTATTACACTCACTGTCAATTCCGGTTTTTTCGTTTCCACTCATTCTTGATTCTCTCATCATCCTCTCACCCAATCAAACACATAACCTCAGTGGCAAAATCGTAATTATATTCCAAATCCAAGGTCAATCTTCTCCGCCACTTCACTTTTTTATCACTCTTTCTTTCCTTTTCTCATTTCCAGTTCTCAGCCATTCAGACACAACACTCAACACTTTCTCTCTCTAAAAACAGATTTTCTCTCTCTACTGTAACAACTTCAGAATCAGATCACAGTTTGTTTCCTCAGATATTTTCTCGTTCCATTTTCCCGCACTTTCTCGCTAACTTTTTCTTCTCCGCTGCAAAATCCCGAGCTCAGCGATCCATCAATCGCCGGAATCTGTTGAGCATTTTCCTTCGTTCATTGATTGCGTTGTTCCTTCGTGAATCGTAACCTAGAAGCTTCTTCTGTTGTCCAACAGTGCCGAACTCACTTCGGATCTCGCCGGAGCTGGTTTTGAGCTAGCCGGAGGTGTAATTGTGCGGATTGGAGTTTGATTATGATAGTGGAGCCTTTAAATTTGAGAAATTTGAGTTTGTGTGGAGAATTTAGCGTAGTGATTCGGGTTTTGGAAGGGTTTTTGGGGTGAATGGAAGGGTTTGGGTATGAAAATGGGTGAATGAGTTGAAGATATTGGTGTTTGAATTTTGGTAATAGTTGAGAAGTGATTTGTTGTTCTTAGATTGAGTGATGTCGCGGTCTGATACGGTTATGATGACAACAACTACTTCAACTACTTCGGATCTGAATAGAATTGGTACCGTTGAAAGAGACATTGAACAGGTATCTTTGTTAATTCATATGGCTGTATATTCTTCAAAAATTCAAGTTCATGTTGTTAATATTTTATAGGATTTTAATTTAGTTTATTATTCTAATATTGCCGATAAATGTTTGATAAATAATCTAGCTAGAGGGGTTGGTTAGATCAACTAGTTTGAGCTAAGGGTTAACGAGTATGACATCTTGAGTTCATAGCCTTGTGAAGGAAAAAATATTAAACCAACAACTAATGTCTAACGAGTAAACCACCAAATTAGTCTATGAGTTTGTAGCATGCTCTTAAATAGATCGCTGATTTTATGAATATTTCAGAGAAAGTCTTTAATTCTGTCAAATTTTATTCACAATAGTCATCCCAAGAATATGCTAGGGACTTAATTGACAGTTGGTGGATAAATTTAGGGACCAAATTGATAGGGAGTTGTTATATTTTAGGGACGTAATTGATAGAAGTAGTTAAATATAGAGATCAACTTGATATTTTAATAGAGTTAAAGACCATTTTGAAATACTCATAATCTAATCGACCTATTTGAAAGTGCCCTACAAAGTCAGGGACTAATTTGTTGATTTGCTTGCTCAATTACTAACTTTGGTTGTTTAAAAAAAAAAGTTAGTCTAGCTAGTAGCTGCTACAAAAAATATATGGTAAGGGTAGCATACCAACTTCTTTACTAGCATGGTCTAAATTGCGGGTCTAGTAGTAATGTTGCGGTAAAATTTGGTCAAATGCGGCTGCAGTTGTGATTGTCATGACGTTGCGGAGACATCGACTAAAACTGTTATATTGTGGCCAAAATTGCAGTTGCGGGACGCAATTTAAAACCATGCTTACTATCATCGTAATTTGTTTTTTATTCTTTGTGTGCATTTCAGGACAGTGTATTGCTTGGATTTAGGTTGTGTACATTAAATGAATGGAGTTTGATTGAAATTTGAATTGTTTCTAAAAATGTTTCTTTTCTAAATTAAGCAAACTATGAAATGTTTCTTTTCTAAAAATGTTTCTTTTCTAAATTAAGAAAACTATAAAATGTTTCTAAAAGTGAATGAAGTGTAATTGAATTTTTATATGATCATATATCATGATATTCTTTCGCTTTTGTTTAAAATCTCAGCTATATATTAATTTAGAACCGTGGATAATATGGGGAGTCAATTCACTAGATCTAGAGGAAGACCTAGAAAAACTATAAGAGAAACTATTAAGATGTAGAGATTAATGAGCTGGATATAAATATGGTATATGATTGAACATTATTGCTTCGTTTGATCCATGTAGCCAACCCCACTTAGTGAGATAAGGCTTGGTTGTTGTTGTAGACCTAGCAGCCCTCCAAAATCTCCCTTCCAAACATACCCTTAATATGAATAGTATATGGCATAGATATGAGAATACATGAAAATTTTAATACCTAAGGTATAATGCAGACTAGATATATTAATGGGAATATATGCGTGCACATGTGTGTGTAAAATACATAAATGTGTTATGTTTGTGAAGAGTTCATTGACATGGTTCATTAATATATAACCATATCGGCAGCTGATGATCACACTTTTATAAAATGATACTTGTGATTGTAATTAAAAAAGCATAGACACCATATGTTTCCTTTGTTATAAAATGATGCTTGTGAATATAATAAAAAAGCATAGACCCCATATGTTTCCTTTGTGCATATCAAAATACATTCTTTCACCTCTAAAGATGTCAAAATAATCACATTTTTTCCTTACTAATGTTGGTTTTTTCCCTACTTTGGAATGTCACAAAAAAAATTATTTGTCTTGTTCAAACCAAGTCACAAATACAATTGCCTACTATGTACCATCTAAAACAAACTCTATCATTCTTGTCGCCCCATTTTCCATTTTCCAAAAAAGCACACTTCTGTGTCTGGTTTATGAAAAGATTATTTTGTCAATTCAAGGAGTTCAACACCATCATATAGCAGATCTTTGAGCTGGTTCAGATAAACTTCTCAAGATGTACTTGTGGAAAAATAATTACTGAAAGAGTCTTACAGAATAAATATGCATTTTTGAACAATATAACTTCTCATATAAGTGAAAACTAGCTTCTATATCTCAAATTTTCTGGGAACTCTATGATTTAAATTCTTCATAAATACACATATAAGGACTTTTTCATTAGTCACGAACGATTAACTTTTTAGTTAAATAGCTCCCATAAATTAGGAGTTAATTCAAATTGGGGCCATGTGTAATTCCAGTAATACCCCACAACCTTGCCGCTCTTTTAGGTGTGATTATATCCTTTTTGGAAAGCACATAAACCCACTCCTCTGCATTCATTTTGTCTCTCTTAAAAGAATTACCAATGGAGTATGTACTTCATTCCTCTCCTGGTATGATGAACACAGTTGTACAAAAAGATTCAAGCCATGTTTTTTGAGCAGTGTTCCAAATGTATCAAAGTTATATCCCAAACAGATCTAGGCATATCATATGCATATTGGTATCGGATACCTGTACGCACCAATGGTTGCATTACAAAATTTTGAAGTAACTTGGTTTCATCATTCACAAGGTGAAATGAAGCACTGTGCTGTTAAATTAATCACTAACATTTTAGTATTATTATTACTGGTTATTTATGACAGGATTAATTTTATCGTGGAGAAAGTTGAAGTGCCATCTATTTAGGAATGTTGGTACAATTATACCAAAGATGATTTTTGCACATGTGAGAATAGACAAATAGGGTGAAAATTAAAGGAGTTAATTAGTTGGATGAGAGCCTAACAATTAGAGGTTGAGGTAGACCAATAAAAACCAAGGGAAACCGTAAAAGAGGATTTTGATTTGAATGCTAGAAAGTATCAAATTTTAAAAATTACAAGACACAATATGTTTGTAATTATAAAACACATAAGTATTATATTAACATAAAAACACAAATCTTATATTGAATGTGAAATCAATATTTTTAAGTTAAAACATGTCACTGTAAACAGTAAATTGCTTATCATTCATGTAATCACTGTGGTATTCCCATCTGCATCTGCATTGGTATAAAAGGTAGAAATTAAACGTAAAAATTGTGAAACAGAACTAAGAAAATCGGAAGTGTGCAATAAATTGTGTACTGCATGGACATGACTAGTATAGGCGTTTGTGCAACCTTGGCTAAATGCCTCGTTAAAGAATTATTTTTTGACTAATACAGTAGTGGATAGACTTGATTAACCCAATACTGTAGTGGATAAACTTGACCATTAAAATTACTGGAGGATCTCTTACTCTTCAATTGGAGGCAGTGTTATTTAGGCTGTAGACAAGGCTGCTGACTAGAAAAATAGGATAAGAAGGAGCACTTTCCTGTGCCCAGCTGCATCTTCTTGAATTTCATGTCTCCTCTTGTCCTTGCTTGTTGTAGAGCTTCTGCTGAGTAGAGAAAAGGATCAATTACTGAAGAAAACTAATGGCTCCATGGCTATCAGAAATATTTTCTACATTCTAGCTGTGATTTTGCTTCTATAAGTTTAGGGGACTAAATATATTACGAGATTTGCAAAATAGGAAAAAGGTGCTGAACTGTGATCTTATTGTAGTAAACTACACCCTCTGCAATGAAATATAAACAAAAAGGGTAGTTGAAAAGTTGATGTATGTGGACTAAATTTTTAACCACATATACGGACTTTTCAACTACCATTTTTGCTTATATTTCATTCCAGAGGGAGTATGTTGTAAATCTTTTTGATTTTCATCTATGTTGATGTGCACATGGTTTATTGCTGTAGTGTGATGTGCAATTTTGGGCTTCAAACAGGATATCCTTGGGGCTTGTCTATTATGCGGACTATACTGACTGAGGTTCTTTAAATATCTGAACTGCAGGCAATTACTGCTTTAAAGAAAGGGGCTTATTTGCTTAAGTATGGAAGAAGGGGGAAGCCCAAGTTTTGCCCCTTTCGGCTTTCCAATGTAAGTTTTTACTATTTTTAGATAATATACATTATTCACTATAAAATCTATCTACCTATTTTTTTCCTGAGAGATGGAAATAAGCTAGGCCACCAGAAGAGGCCTATGACTTGGCATTCATCAAGCCCAGGCCAGGCTAAGCTCTTTCTTAAATTGACAGTCTTTTCTATTGTGATGTGGAATGTGAATGTATTTAATTTTTCTATTGTTTCAGGACGAATCTGTTTTGATATGGTTC
Organism: Medicago lupulina; assembly: GCA_958299785.1. Lineage (NCBI taxonomy): Eukaryota > Viridiplantae > Streptophyta > Magnoliopsida > Fabales > Fabaceae > Medicago > Medicago lupulina. The sequence continues at coordinate 52,505,264 of OY283144.1, read as the reverse complement.
TCAGGGAAAGAAGAGAAGCGCCTTAAACTAACTAATGTTTCTAGAATTATATCTGGACAACGCACGGTAAGTCTTTCAAATGACAATGAAATCATTGATATTATTTTTCTGCTTAAGATTTTGTAAACGGTAACGATAACATATCCCATATAGATAAATAGTTGCTGAAAGCTATAATTTGTATACTTGTAAAATAAAATTTGCATTTTATTTATGCACTCTTCTGGCCTCACAATTTAGTCCTAGTTAAGATATATACATTTGAGCTGTCAATCTTTATCCATCATTGACTGAGAAGTTTTTTCCCTCTTATTTTGAATGTTTCCCAATGTATGCCTGTTTATGGAAATTGTTGAATCATGTTTACTTGTAGGAAAGATTTCAGATTTATATTGATTTGGTTGCTATCCATGATTAATTTGTGGCTGTCGTGGATTATTGCTCTTCCTTTCTCTTGCTATCACTGATGTAGTCTTCTAATAGCAATTACTATACTGCTAAAGTCCAGGAATTTATATACATACTGATGTACTTCTGTGCTGGCTTTTTCCATTAAGTTCTCATTTATGTAAAAATGCACCTCCAATTTGTGATATTCTGGTGAGCATGGGCATGAGTGTATTTTACAATTTTAGTTTGACCTTGTGCAGTGAAAGCATCTCAAGTTATTATGACTAAATTAAAACTTCAATTTTTTTTTCAGCCTATCTTTCAAAGATATCCACGGCCTGCAAAGGAATACCAGTCATTTTCACTTATCTACAACGAACGATCACTGGACCTGGTACAAATTTCTTCACATCCTTTTTTTGTTTGTTTTTTAAAGAAAATAGCCATAAATGTAGCTTAGGGAAAAGTGTCTTTAGTTCCTGGGTAAGTGATACTTGAGTTACAAGTATCAGTTGAATTTAATCAATAATAATCTACCCACAATCAACCACAAATATGCAAAAGGGGGGGCGGGGGGTTATGACCTATAGATTCTTGATTAACTGTGAGTAGATCATCTTTGAAATTAAATTGATACTTTGCTAGTCAAAATATAATCACAAATATTATAGACATTAAGCATTACTGTGGTATTCTTTGTGATTCGCCTTAATAGAGTATTGTGATCTGATTATTTTATTCTAGATTTGCAAAGACAAAGATGAAGCTGAGGTATGGTTTAGTGGATTGAAAGCATTGATTTCACGGAGCCATCAACGGAAGTGGAGAACTGAGTCAAGAAGTGATGGTTTTCCATCTGAAATTAACAGTCCTCGAACGTACACTAGAAGAAGTTCTCCCTTGCATTCTCCATTTAGTAGTAACGAAAGCTTGCAAAAGGTATTAAACATCATCTGCATCCTTCCATTTTTTTCATGCTTGTCTATATTTCAGTTGGGGAGGTTTATTGGGAAGATTTTTGTTTTCCCTTTTCAGGATAGTGGGGATCACCTTCGCCTTCATAGCCCATATGAGAGCCCACCTGAGAATGGTTTAGATAAAGCATTTTCTGATGCGACTTATTATCCTATTCCTCCAAAGGGTTTCTTCCCACCAGATTCAGCCAGTGGTTCAGTTCACTCCGTTTCATCAGGAGGATCAGATAGTGTGCATGGTCACATGAAGACAATGCCTATGGATGCATTTAGAGTTAGTCTATCAAGTGCTGTTAGCTCTTCTAGCCAAGGTTCTGCCCGTGATGATGGTGATGCCTTAGGGGATGTTTTCATTTGGGGAGAAGGCACAAGTGATGGTGTTCTGGGTGGTGGAGTTCACCGAGTTGGGAGTCGTTTGGATGTCAAAATGGATTCTCTGTTGCCGAAAGCCTTGGAATCAGCAGTAGTTCTAGATGTACAGAATATTGCTTGTGGTGGGCAACATGCGGCATTAGTGACGAAACAAGGTGAAATTTTCTCTTGGGGAGAAGAATCGGGAGGCAGGCTTGGGCATGGAGTTGATTCTGATGTTCCCCATCCAAAGCTCATAGAATCTTTAAGTCATACCAATATTGAACTTGTTGCTTGTGGGGAGTATCATACATGTGCGGTGACGCTTTCTGGCGATCTTTATACATGGGGCGATGCCACTTACAATTATGGTCTTCTGGGGCATGGAAATCAGGTGAGCCACTGGGTCCCAAAAAGAGTAAATGGCCCCTTGGAAGGTATACATGTTTCATCTATTTCTTGTGGTCCTTGGCACACTGCTGTTGTAACCTCTTCTGGGAAGTTATTTACATTTGGTGATGGTACATTTGGTGTTCTGGGTCATGGAGACCGAAAAAGTGTTTCCTTGCCAAGGGAAATAGAGTCCTTGAAGGGTCTTCGTACTGTGCAGGCTGCTTGTGGTGTTTGGCATACTGCTGCAATTGTGGAAGTAATGGTTGGAAATTCTAGTTCCAGCAACTGCTCTTCAGGGAAGCTGTTTACTTGGGGGGATGGAGACAAAGGTAGACTTGGGCATGGTGACAAGGAATCAAAACTTGTTCCAACCTGTGTTGTTGCCCTTGTTGAACCTAACTTTTGTCAAGTTGCTTGTGGGCATAGTATGACTGTTTCACTTTCTAGAGCAGGCCATGTCTATACCATGGGCAGCTGTGTCTATGGCCAGTTAGGAAATCCTCAAGCTGATGGGAAGCTACCAACTCGAATTGAAGGGAAACTTTCAAAGAGTTTTGTGGAAGAGATAGCCTGTGGTGCTTATCATGTTGCCGTTTTAACCTCAAGGACTGAAGTTTACACTTGGGGGAAAGGTTCAAATGGTCGTCTAGGCCATGGAGATACTGATGATAGAAACTCCCCAACCTTAGTGGAAGCTCTAAAAGATAAACAAGTCAAAAGTATTGCCTGTGGTTCGAATTTCACTGCTGCCATATGCTTGCATAAGTGGGTATCTGGTGTTGACCAATCCATGTGTTCTGGCTGCCGTGTGCCATTCAATTTCAAAAGGAAGCGCCATAATTGTTATAATTGTGGACTCGTTTTTTGTCATTCATGTAGCAGTAAGAAGTCTATTAAGGCTTCAATGTCACCAAATCCCAACAAACCTTATCGTGTCTGTGATAACTGTTTCAACAAAATAAGGAAAACTGCTGAAACTGATGCTTCATCTCAGTCGTCTATTAGCAGAAGAGGAAGTATTAATCAAGGGTCACTTGAGTCTATTGGTAAGGATGATAAATTGGATTCCAGATCTCAAAATCAATTTTCCAGGTTCTCTTCAATGGAATCCTTGAAACAAGTGGACAGAAGATCTTCGAAGAAAAATAAGAAATTGGAATTCAACAGCAGTCGTGTCTCGCCTGTTCCAAATGGAGGTTCACAATGGGGAGCAATGCATATTTCTAAATCTTCTAATCCTGTTTTTGGATCATCAAAGAAGTTTTTTTCAGCATCTGTTCCTGGATCTAGAATTGTTTCCCGGGCAACATCCCCAATATCTAGGCGGCCTAGTCCACCACGGTCAACTACTCCAACCCCAACGCTGGGAGGACTGACAACCCCAAAGATAGTTGTGGATGATACAAAGAGGACTAACGAAAGCCTTAATCAGGAGGTTGTTAAATTAAGATCACAGGTATACTGCTTTATGCTTTTATTGATGGGCAATATTGCCTTGATGAATAGGTTATTTTAATAGAATTTAAATATTTGACAATTGGCATCCATTCTTTACCTTATGGTATCACTATCAATTATGGCTGAAGAAAATGACCTATCCATCATGTGGCACAAAAATAAAGAATGGAGTTTCGTTTCATACAACTTTTATTATTATGCTTGGACTGTTGCTAGCTAGATTGGAGATGATTTAATTACTTGTTCATTGTCTCATTATGGTTGTCCTGTAAATTTTTATTTTTTAACTATTGTCATGTCAGAATATGTGCCACACGTGACTGTTTGAGGTAGGGCTGCTGATGGGCATAGCTGACTCAGTAACTATTTAATTATCAGTCTGTAACAGCTCAAGAAGCTAGCTCATGAACTTGTGAGCTGATCTTGAGTCATAAACTCTGACTTGTTTAGTGAATGAGCTGAGCTTGAGATTTTATAGGTTTAACTCTGTCTAGTTCATAGCAGGCCCTAGTTTCAGATTGTCAGTTTCTGTACATAAGGCTTTTATCACCAAAAGAAAGAAGATTTTTATTCATGTTTGAGTCGACACAACTTAACAGTGGATTTCTTTCTTCACCTTTTTTATGAGGTTCAATTAATAAATTTTTAAGAGCTTCTTGTGGTGTTGTCAAAACAATTTTTTTTTCATAAACAACAGTTGGACATCTGACATCCATATTCTACTATCATAGGCCGGAAATATGATTCGTTCTTTTCCTCCCTGTATTTTCGAAATTACAAGAAGATGATATACTAATAGGCTGGAAATTATTTATTTCTTCTCCTTTCCTTTTTGTTTTCTTTCTAAACCATATCAAGATGTTTTACTCATTTGATTATTGTAGTATGTTGTTTGATCCAAGAAACCGAATGCACCTAGTGGGATAAAGCCTGATTGTCATTATTGTTATTATCTATTTGTTTTTTTTAAATAAATCAATTTGTACTGAACTCATTGAATATTTTGGCCCCTTTTAGGTGGAAAACTTGACTCGGAAATCCCAGCTTCAAGAAGATGAGTTGGCAAAAACAACTAAACAGCTAAAAGAAGCAATAGCAATTGCCAGCGAAGAAACTGCCAAATGCAAAGCAGCAAAGGAAGTGATTAAGTCACTTACTGCCCAGGTAGAGATTCCAATCCCTCAAACCACTTTTAACAAAGAATAGTGATATATGTACAACCATTTATGACAACTTTGATAACAACTTTCATTTCCTCTTTTCTCATTGGTCCAAAACAATAGAGAGAGAAAAAGAAAGAGAGAGAATAAGAATATAATGTGAGTATGAAAGATAAAGTTGTCAAAAAGTTGTAATAAAGTGGTTGTATAAATATCATTTCTCTTTAACAAACTAGATTCATGTTACATGTCCAAAAGCTTTCTACTCATGAAAAAAAAAGTGGTTGGTAAAAAATTTCCATTTAAATAAGCTAACTAATATCTCCTAGAAACGCCTTATCCAAGCATTTGAACCTTGTCTAGCTGAACAAGTAGTAAAGCTACACTGATAGCAGAAAATCTTTAGATAAAGACAAATAGATGTGATTGTGAGACCAAGCATAATACCACTGGTGGCTAGTGCCTACTGTCTTCTTAAAAAAAAAATCATCCTTCACTTTCTTCTTTTTCTGCGTTTATCATTTATATTCACAGCATAAGGTTCAAGTAAATGGCCAGCCTCTGAGAAATAAAAATAAAAGCCTAAATGTTCGGTAAATCTCCCAAATCTGGAAGCCTATTCATATATATATATATATATATATATATATATATGGGATTTGCTAGAACACACCTACTAAAAAATAAGTGGGTGTATCCTAGCAAATGCCTATAGGAGTTGCTAACATACACCCACTTAATTTTTAGAAGGTGTGTTTTAGCAACATTCACCTTAAGGTGTATTTAACAACTTTTTAGTTATATCTTTGCTAAAACACACCTTAATAAAAGGGTGTATCCTAGCAAACCCCATATATGTGTGTGTGTGTGTGCGTGTGTGTGTGTGTGTGTGTGTGTGTGTGTGTGTGTGTGTGTGTGTGTGTGTGTGTGTATATATATATATATATATATATATATGAATAAATTTGCTTAAAGACTCTAGGACTAAAAAGAATAATATTGACTGAATTATTTATAGCTGATTTCTAGGTACAAGCAGTTACAGGTGGGATCTCTATCAATCAATAACTAAACCAACGGATTGTTAATTTATATATTCTTTAAGCCTATGTCTTATACATTTATTAGATGTTTAAGAATTATGTAGTCTCTCGTTGGTCATACATCTCCTTGTTTCTTTGCACTGAATAGCTGAAGGACATGGCTGAGAGGCTGCCCATAGGAGCAGCTAGGAATGTCAGATCACCCTCTTACTCCACTCCTGGTTCCAATGACTTAAGCATTGCTTCCATTGATCGACTGAATATTCAAGCAACAAGCCCAGAAACGGACGTAACTGGATCATATAACCAGTTATTTTCAAATGGATCAAGCACTGTCACCGACCGTTCTGCTGGTCACTGTAAACATAGTCAAACAGATGCAGCTAGCAAAAATGGGAGCAAACCAAAGGATAATGAGTCCCGTAATGAGAGCGAATGGGTTGAGCAAGATGAGCCTGGTGTATATATTACTCTCACTTCCCTAGCAGGCGGTGCAATAGATCTTAAGAGGGTTCGATTCAGGTATGAAATGCTTTATTGTATTGACCTTGTTTTTTTCTTGTCAACTTGATAACTCTTCTCCAAAATTTGGTATTCATGGACATGGTGTTTAACAGAAACAAACAATTTCCTTCGTAAATGCTTTATCTCTAATTTGATGTCTAATGGGAAAGCAAAAGCTTTACTATAAATTATTTCATACGTTAAACGTGTTATAACCTGGAAAATTTTGCATTGGTGAATGCAGTCGCAAGCGGTTTAGTGAGAAACAAGCAGAACATTGGTGGGCTGAGAATCGGATAAGAGTATATGAACAGTACAATGTGCGCATGGTTGACAAGTCGACCATTGGTATTGGGAGTGTGGACCTGGCTCATTGATGTGATAACCTCTAAATGATTGAGATGCTTCAGCTGGAGTTAAAGCTAGAGCGTTTCATCATTTGGCTTCCATCTAATATTAAGCTTTGAGGGAAGCTGGAATTGGCATAATAGGACAGAATAGGGATTTGATTGTGATATTTTAATTTCACTCTTTTTTTTTTAATTTGATTTCACTTTCCATTTTTTCCCCTATATCTACCTTGTGTAGGGATTGTAAGGTGAGAAATGTAAATTTAGTAGGTTACTATCTCTTACTGAAAGTAGCTGGTATGTAAATTTCATAAGCGAATACATTTACAAGGCTTTATTTTTTTTTTCTTTTTTTCTTCTACACCGGTATAATATACCTTCACCCATGTGAGAGGTGGTTCTAATTCTAAGTAGTATTCGCTTATGAAAAAAAACGCATTTTATACAATTATTTGCAGCATTACCATTGTTATCCCTATCTATGTATGTATTCTCATTGATCAATGTACAAAAAATGCAATGGGGTGATGTTCCTATATATTGGTTATTTAGCTTTTTTGTCGTTGCTTCATGAAATGCCAGCCTAAACCCATGAAACCATATCTGATTTTGGTAGTTTTTGGATTTGATTAAATGTTCAACTTAAACCTGATTTGACTTTGGAGCTGTCGATGGTTTTCTCTAAAATAACTAAAAACCAATTAAAAGGGGGTGTTTGTCAAAGGAGAAAATAACATAATACCTACTCTTAATATAATTTTTTATTTTATTTTTACTTCTGTTATCTGTAATTGTTATTGTAGCGCATTAGAACAATGGAAGCTATGATATTTTGTATTATTCAATTGGATAGGGAATTTTTTTTATAAATAAAATAGTTAAATCAAGAGTTCTGCCAAAGAACATTATTTACAAGGATCTTGTCAAAAAAACATTATTTACAGGTTCTAGTTAAAAAAAACATTATTTACAGGATTACTTTGTATCCATCTTTTCTTGTGCAGGACATCTATATAGTGTGGGTGTGGGACAATTGCACCTCCTACATTTATTCTATTTGTGTTGGAACATTAATGTGATGTTGGAAAATAAATTGGAAGATTAAACATCAAGTAATTATACTTTGATCTAATGTTGTGTGAATTGAAAAAATAGAGTGTGGGGGTCCCACATAAAATAGAACACATACATTAATAGTGGTTAAATTGTGGTATTTAATTTTAAATACTTGATAATGATAAAAATAATCCTTTTTAATCTTATCCATTAGAGTAACTGTTGTCGCAATTTTTGCTAAAACAGTTACTGAATCTCTACGTAAATAGAGGACTCCACTCAGTTCAAAAAACACACCAACGAGTTTCATTGAGTTGTCGGGAACTTTTTCTCTCTTCTCCCTCCAGCTTGTGTTAACGAGTTATTCTTCTCCTCATCTCCTTTTTCTGTCCCTTCGGAATTAAGAGTGTTCTTAAGACCTTAGTCCCTATTCGGTATAATTTCCTTTCAGAACTAAGAAAGGTCTTAAAAACATAGCCCCTTCGATAATATACGTCCCTTCGAAATAAAGAGTACTTTTAAGATCATAGTCCCTATTTGGAATAATAATGTCCCGTCGGAATCAAGAATGATCTTAATGGTATATAAATATTATATCAATATTTTTTTCTATTTTGAGGAGAAATGGTGGTAACACCACATTTGAGTGGTCGTAGTACCATATTGATAGTTTGGAGAACTTAAAGGTTAGAATGGTGGAAACACCATATTTGAGTGGTCTTAGCACCATAATAGAATGGTAATAATACCATATTAAAGTGGTTTCAGTATTAAAGAGTGGTCTTAGTACCATATTTGAGGGTGTATATCTCGAACGGTTTTCTACAGTGCAGTAGTTAACCGCACAGTTGTAGCTGGGTGTAACGCCCTAGTTGTTATTTATTTATTTTTGATTTATTTAGAGTCCTTTTATGATTTTAAATAAATATTGTTGATGGTGTGGTGTATTTTTATTAAATGGTTTTTTTTTTTATATTTATTAGATTAATGTGAAAAATAGAATTTATTTGGAGTTTGGGGGTTACTTCTTAATTAAAAGAATTAAGTGGGAGTTAATTAGAATTAAGGGGGAGTTAAGTAAGAATTAGAGAAGTCAGAGAAACAGTTTCACGTACTGTGAGTTTTTGGGAGAAAAAGCAAGGGAAGAGCCAAGAGAGAAGATTCTGATTTTGGGAGCTTTGTTCATCGAATTAAGGTAAGGGTGAGACTATCTTTCAATAATAATGGATTATATAATTTTGATTTTGGTTTAACATGGTTTTTAGTGGAAATTGGGAATTGGGGGTTAGGTTTTGGAGTATGAATTTTGAATGGAAAAGGTGTATAGAATATTAAAATAGTGTTAGAATGCATTCAGGTTGTAGACAATACCTTATTACACTTCTGTAAATCGTTTTGGGGATTGAAATGAAGAAAATGGGATTTTTGGGAAAAAAACTGCATTCTGCCCGCACAGGATCTTCATCGCTCGCCGCGACGAGTAGCATGACTCGCCACAGCGAGTGAGCAATGTTCATCGGTCGCCTCGCAAGTAAGACCACTCGCCATAGCGAGTAGTGCCTTAGAAATCTTGATTTTTGAAGTGTTGTTATAAGACGTGAGATGGATAGTTTTAAGTACCTAGATATTTTTAGAGAGGACTGGGACAATTTTTAAATTAAAAAGATGAATAGGGAGCTTAAAAATGAAGTTTTAGTGAGAAAAATGTCAAAAAGGCCGAGAGCACCCAGTTTTACTCGCCTACGACTCGCCCCTAACTCGCCTGAGGCGAGTAACCCATTCTTTGAGTTCGCCATGGCGAGTAGATGTACTCGCCAAGGCGAGTTGTAACGCCCTCTCTAATTATTTGATTATTTTAATGAGTTTAAAATATACTTATATGATTTGTGTGATTTATATGATTTATTTTGATGAGTGATATTTTGATATGTTATATGTTGGTATTTATTAGTATAATATATACTATTTGATTTAGAAATATAAATGTTATTTGTTGTAGAAATATATATGATTTGTTATAGAAATATATGTCATTTGTTATAGAAGTATAAATGATTTGTTATGGAAATATATATATATATATATATATATATATATATATATATATATATATATATATATATATATATATTGGGATAGAATATTAAGATTGAGATTTAAGAGAAAAATAAGTAGGTTAAGATTTTTATAAAAAGAGAGAAAGTGAGTTTTTGAGAGAAGAAGAGGAGAAAACCTAGAACCAAGAGAAGAGGCTAGAAGAAGAGAGAAGAATGCAACTTAATTCAGGAATCATAATCTAAGGTAAGGGTGGGATTCCTTCAATAATATGTATATATAATTTTGATTGTTGATGAAATTGTGTTCTAGGTTTAGGGTTTAGAAAGTTTATGATAATTGATATGATGTGATGAATTGTGTTGTTTAATGCATGTTTCTGTGTTGTTTTGATTGTTATGTTGTATATAGAACCTGTAAACATTGTTCTCTATCAAATTTGGGATTTGGGTAGATGAAATTTGGGTTTTTGAGTGAAAAATAGAGTTTTCCCGAGAGCTACCTTTGACAGCATACCCTGTTCCATGTTGTTGCGTCTTTTGCATCAGTTTCTGTTTCGAACTAGCTTTCGGTGTAAACACGAAAGTTGTAGGTATGAATGTTAGCTTTCTAATGCCGTTGGTGTGACGTCAAAATTATTTATAGAACTTGAGTTATGGTCAAATTACTGAACGTAGGTCACAGTGAATTTTTATGAATTTCAGCACAACTTTGTCCGAATTTGAAATGAAAACTGGTATTGATTGGTACATAATTGATCTTAGGTGTAAACATGAAAGTTGTAGATAATTGAGTTAGCTTTCTAATGGCACTTGTTTGACTCGAAAATGAGTTTCAGATTTTGAGTTATGATGAAAATACTCCAAGGAGGTCTTAGTGAAATCTTATGAAAATTCAGCATAACCGTTTCTAAGTTAATCCAAAACTTATGGAATGATTCCAAAGCTCAAAACTAGAAGTACTATGAGTTCAATTAGGGTGTTTAAGAGTATTTAACCTATGTTGTGAGTCAACCCTTGGGGTAGGAATGAAGGTTGTTAATGATTATAATGAGGTTCAGAGAGGCTGAATAAGATGATTTATATTGATGATTTACTTTGATGATTAAATGTGAAAATATTTATATATTGTGAAAGACGTTGATATGAAATTGTAATTGTTATATATGATGATTATTATTGATGGTGACTTGCTGCAAATTATTTGATGGTGTTGCCTTGCTGATGTGATGTATTAATATCATTAAGATGCTAATGTTGGTTAAGTTGTTTAAGTTGTAAGATGTTGATCCAAATTATTGGAGTCATATGAGATGTCTAAGTTGTTAAGCTGTTAGGTCAATTGCATACTCATTTACGTTGGGTGAGGGCTTGATGCTCTGTAAATGTATATTTATACATAATACGTGACGGGAGAGGGCTTGATGCTCTGTGAGCCTATTTACGCTCAATATGTTGGGGGCTTGATGCCCTGGTTGGTACCACATGCATGAGGTCTAAGTGTTGCATAGTCGTGTCGTGTCGTTTGTGAAGTGATGATGTAATTGTGAAGTGATGATGTAATTTGCAAAGTGATGATGTATTCGTGATGGTGTAATTGTGACTTGTTGATGTATTTATGACGTGGTTGAAGTATTTGTGATGTTATGAGGTACTTGTGAATGTTTGAGATGTTTTCGTTATATGTGATGATTTGTTGATGTTGTTGATATTGTTGTTGTTGATTATTTATTGTTGTTGTTTCATCGATTTGATGAATTATATATTATTATTATTGAATGTGTTTCTCACCCCTTCTGTTGGAATTGCCGCCTTGTGGGCAAGTTCAGGTAACGAAGGCTTATAGGATTTTTGGCTCAAGTGTCTAGGGCTCTGATACGTAACGGGATGGGAGTTAATTGTTGAATTTTCATTCCTTTATGTATCAATTTTGGAACTATATTGTTGGAACATTTATTTATTATTAAGAGGATTATTGAAACGATTATTTATGTTGGGGCCTTTGTGCCAAGATTTTGTTGAAGTTGATTATATTTTAAAAAAAGACTTTTCCGCTGCAAAATATTACGAGATTAATTTATGTTGTTGAATAAATAGTATATTTTCTATTTATGAATTTTTGAAAAGTAGTGTAACATTCCGTTTTGTGATGAAAACTCTGATTTTACGTATATATTTTTATGCTGGGAAAACAGGGTGTTACACGAGTTGCCCTGTACCCGAAGTGGTTCTATGTGTTTGATTATTGTTGGTTGAATTCCAGTGAGGATCTTGTTTATGATTAATGGTATATTTGTATATTTATAATTATGCATGATATTGAATTATTTTCAAGGTTGAAGTATATTTGGTTGAGTGGTTGGGAGTGTAAGTCATATATATATATATATATATATATATATATATATATATGCATTGTTGAGTAGTAGTTGAGTTGTATGTTGATATACACAAGTGGAGTCCATTGCATAATCATAAAATTGGTGAGGGCTCATGCCCTATGAATGCTTTAACCATTCAAAATTGGTGAGGGCTTATGCCCTGGAATGTTTTGTCATTCAAACGCGTTAAATGGTACCACATGCATGTGCATTGTCACATTTTGTCGTTGAGTCATTTTGGTGTTGTCATGGCATTGCATGAGTCGTTGTTGTTGGTTGAGTAGTCGGAGTATTGCTGGTTGAAATGGAATATATTGTTATGATGTTGACCATAAATTATATAAGTATATTGGAGTATTGATGATATTAGGGTGTTAGATTCAATTGATGAATTATATTTCTATTATTGTTGTTTGTGAATCTCACCCCTTCTGCTTGAAAATGTTGCCCTTCGTATGGGTAACTTACAGGTGATCCAGAATAGTAGAAGTGGTGGCTCAAGTGTCTTAGGGCTCTGATACGTAACGGGATGAGAAATTGTTGTTGTGTTTTTCGTTCCTTATGTATCAAATTTTAATCTTGTTATTGGAGTTTGTTTGTTGTTGAATTAAATGCTAATGACTATTCATGTAGAGGCCTTTGTGCCGGCATTATGGATGATTAAATAATGTTTATGATGTTAAGAAGATTCCGCTACAATGTTTTGGATAATTTATCATAAATGATTTGATAAATAGTATTTTATTTTATTTAAGAATTTTTGGAAAGCAGTGTGACATGCTCGTTTGTTGTTGAACTCTGATTTACTTGTTTATTTATTAAATATTTAATTGTTGGGATAACGGGGTGTTACACTGAACTTGTTTTATCCTGGAGGCGGCATGGTTGATAGTCTGCCTTGCACAATTTTGGGCAGTGCCACGAAACGTCTTAAAGAGCGACCTGGTCGTGACTCAACCTAGTAACAGCTTCGGTAGATAATAGAATTTAGAAATCCAAATACAACAGTTTGGAAACCCAAAAACAACAATTTGTGATGGTTATTATTCGTTGATGAGTGTCCAAACTTCTTCGCTAAGAAAAACCAATTGGAAGTGGATATGGCGCCTCCAAGTTCCTTCCAATATACAAGTCTTCTTATGGATAATATGGCATGACTCTATTTTGTTCAAGTCTGTCTTTATATCTCGAAACCTTACCTCAGCTAACTTATGTCGTGTTCGTAATTGAGTGAGTGCGGATATGTTACATTCCTTGTTCCTTTTATCTTTGAAACTATGGGTTTGAGGCTTACTTTGTAGTTTCCTCTTGATATGAGTTTTCTTCATGTTGAGGTTGAGAGGAAATCTCTTAATGTAGTATGAGTGAGTATTGCACTTCTTTTTATTCTCATGAAACAAGTTCTCATGAGGGGTAATTTGAAAACCACATACTTTTTTTAATACTATGGAAACATTAAATGAGAATAACTACTTCTTTTTCAGTAGGTATGAAAGTCGTTTTTTATTGTGTTTTATACATGAGAACCGAGTGAGTATATTAGTATTGTTCAAGGGACATACATGCTAGTTTCCTATCTATTTTTTGGTAACTTACTGGCCTAGTCACACTGAACTAATTTCATATGATAATTCTAGATTCCTTGTGCTAAACCTTTTCTCTCATCTCTTCATATTCATCGTTTAAACAGGTCTATTGAGGCATAAAATTTCTGCGTATGAGTACGTATAATGAAAGTCTAAACATTTGATTTCACTTATAAAGTTTAATCTAAACCACGAAACAATAGTTGCAAACTCAATAAGACAATCATGTTTACACTGGGCTATGATGTTTGACCATGGACTTTTCCTTATGAAAATTGGTCCATTGATGAAAGTGGCACTAAAGTAAAAGGATCGATCTCATTGTTATTGCATCGAGTCGTGGAAGAAAGTTAGTGTGTCAAAATAAGTCCCACATCGATAACATTGTGCATAGTTGCGAGCGACTTCGGTTATAAAATAAAATTGTGTTGATCTAAGCAAATTACTTACCAGGATGGGGTCATATGGATGATAAGAAGGTCCATGGTCTAGGTTGATGACCTCCATTGCACTTAGGAGGGGTGCTAACTTAAGTAGGACAACCTACATCATAATTTGTTGCAGTGGGTGTCTGTGTTCGCGCGGTTCCTTCCTATTCAGTTTTCAATATTATTTATTAATACATTAATAATTTATTTTTGTCTAATACTTTAATAATTTGCTTAATTCAATAACTACTTGTACCATTTTATATATTTGTCTAGGAAAAATAAAGCATGAGTAATTAAAGGAATTAAAAGGGGAGTGAGTATTTTATATCAATTAAAATATGGGTTTGTCTAACATGTGCAATATTGCATATGTTAAGTCAACTAAAAGTAGCAAGTTTTTATTAAAAACAACAATTATTTATTGAAAAGTTTCATATTAAATACAAAATGCACAAGTTCCAATGTAAAGTTACTAATTTAAACTTCCAATGTAAAGTTACTAATTTAAACTTCTTAACATGTGCAAATTTGCACATGATAGAAAAACCCTTAAAATATATATATTTTTCATTCAAATGATTTAACATTTTATAACATTAATTATCAATTGAAAATTAGTTAAATCCGAACCATGCATAATAATAATAATAATATGAGAAACAATATTGGACCCTTGTTTTGGTGTAACATTTTTTCTTTCAATTTTACATATATTGTCTTTTGGTATAATATTTGTCGTTTTTTGGATCTGTTTTGAATTTGGTTGGTTGTGTTGTTTTGCATGGTTCCTTTTTTTTTTAAACATTTTTTTGGATGACATTTATATTTCTCTTATATTCTTGCAACTTTATGCTTTGAATATATGTTAATTATAAAGTTTTTTAGTTTGTTAAAAAAAGAAATGTGAACAAATAGTGTCAAAAAAGCTTGTGGTAAAATGTATATGTTAAAATAGAATAATTAAACTTTTTATAATATATATTAATAATGCTAAAATAACCTATAAAAAGGGAGGAAGTTAGTGATTAGTTTTTTTCTCTTTGAAAAATGTTAATTCTTTTTAAAGGTTAGTATTTTTAGTTGGGTTAATCAAATCGTCTATTTTAAAGTGTCAAGAGTATGTGTTAAAAATGACGGTCTTTACCCCCCAAACTTCTTTCATAATAATACTGCAAAAAGTCCAAATCTTCAAGCAAAAGTCAGTTGTCATCTACCTTAGGCATCTTGATGAACACCACCAAAACTCGCAAAGCAACCTCCAGTTAGTCTCATCCTCGTTTGAAAAGTTCATCATATAATCTTTTATATTTTATCGAAACAAATTTCTAAATTTAAATATTGAATAGGAGAATTTCTTTTCAATCATACTTCATTCTCGCACATCCTCCAAATTTTCAATTTTACTCATTCAAATTATATAATTCGAAGTATTTTCTTATCTTTCGGAATATAAAACCCAAAACCACTCAAAATTCTTAAGACTAGGTGTCTGCCATTAAATCACTATAATCATGTTTAATAACCTTTCGACTAATAGAATCCGAAAACAAATTTAACATTTTGGTTTGTATAATCTGAAATGTGTCAAACCTCCATCAGACCGGTTTTTAACAACATTGGTTGTCATTTTATTGACACATTATGAATTATATAATATGAATATGTAAAATGTAACACCCCGTTTTCCCAACATAAATAGTTATAAAGAATATCAGAGTTTTTTATTAAAAACGGAGCATTACATTCAACTTACAAAAATTTCACTATATAAATAGAATAAAAAGTATTATTTATTAAAACAATCTGTCTTTATAAAAATCCAATAATCATGTAGCGGAATAGTTTTTAACATCTTATAACAATCTTTGGCTCTTAGAGGCCACAACATCAGTATCTTAAATAGTTCTCATAAAAATAGTTCAACAACAATAATTCATCAACGTATACATATATACATAACTTTAACATATAAATTCATCATCAACAACTTAATTAACATCAAATTCACATACCCAAACATTGCATCAAAACATAAGCACAGATTTCACCAATTAAATCTACAATAATTACTTTATACAAATAGGCACTTATGGGTAGAAGTAGAAAAAGAGATTATACAAAAGATTATGAATGAAATCTAACCTTAATTTCTACAACGTCAAATCTAACAACAACTACAAGGTTAAACCCTTTTTCAGAATTATACAACCCATTATTAGAGAAAGCTAGTCCCTCCCTTGCCTTAGATTAGATGCTCGGTCTCTACAAGATTGTTTCTCTTCTCTTCTCTTCGTTTCTCCTCTTTCTCTAGGTTTCTCCTCTTTCTCCCAAAAGCAGTTTGAACGTAATCCTAATTTTCTAATTCCAACTCTCCATTTTTATATAAATCCTTAACCTACTTATTTTCTCTTATTTCCAAATCTGCCCCCAAAGTCTCAATATTCTATTTTAATATATATATATATTTCTACACTAAATAACACATATATTTCTACACCAAATAAAACATATATTTTTACACCAAATAACACATATATTTCTACACCAAATAACATATATATTTTTACACCAAATAACATATATATTATAATATAATATGCTACTAAAACACCAACATATAACACAAAAACAACACACATCACCATTAATCAAATAAATTATTCAAAAAGACTCTAAACTCAATCAAATAATTAAATAAATAAAATAGGGCGTTACATAAAACATGTATTCAGATTATATAGTCCAAATTGTGTCGGCACAAAGAACATTTACATAAATAAAAATATGTGTTTTTATACCTGAAGCGGTGTAAGGTAGTCAGTCAGCTTCCTCATCTTATGAATGAATACAACACTAAGCTCTTTGTACAAGTGTGCAAAGACAATTGTCCCTAGACAAAAGTCGTAAACCATATTGAGGTCACAAAAGTCTCTAAATAACTCAAATCAACATAGGTAGCACGCTGGTCAGTGAAAAATGTGATTCCCACCAAGTACAATAAGGTGTATCTGAACAACGTATTGTCGATTCAACTCCATCTCCACACATCACCTTTCTGGTCACCTAGTTGTGCTTCCTCTAAACTACTTGCAAAATCACTTGCCAGGTAGCTGGATTGTGCATGAGCTCCGTTTGTGGCATGCATTTCCTCGTTAGCCTCCATCAGATCAACACCTATCAGTTCAACCATCATCTTGACCCTGCCTCCTAAGTCAGTTTCTCCTCGTGGTCTAGGAGACGACACTCAAATGGTCAGATGCAACATACAAAACATGTCGTCTAGTATTCTAGTGTCACTGCCATCTCCTCAATTAGAAGCGGAAAGTTGGATGTCCCCTCATGCCACCTCTAACAAAGGCTGACGACATATAATCCCCTTTGCATCCGGATTTTCCAACTTTGTGAATTTTTAATGTTGTTGATACACTTTAATGTTAGACGGAACCATAAAAAAGACAAAAAAAAAAAAATTAAAATAAATTAATAAAACATATTAGAAAAAATGATATCCAATGGTACACATAATTAAATGGGATGTGCTTGTACATATATATTATAAGGAATGGGTTTGTCCGAAATGGTGTAAACAATTTATTGGTTTTGGAATATTGTATACTCTTCCCCTGAATCAATTTAATATAAAAGCAAAGTAGGCATCAATTCCGTTGTCGTCCAGCGGTTAGGATATCTGGCTTTCACCCAGGAGACCCGGGTTCGATTCCCGGCAACGGAATACTTTTTGTTTTTTAATAGTTTTACGCATAAAGCCGTTGAATTCAAGTATCCCACGGTTTCTATTTACAAGTTTTTTTTTTTGTTGAAAGATTTCTATTTACTAGTTCTCTCTATAGACTGCTTCCTTTTGATCACAACAAGGCAATATTTGTCTATTTATTTTTTTAATTCATATACTAATACAAAGTTTTTTTCTTCTTCTCTTTTTTTGGCGGTGACCGGGGTTTTAACCCGAGACCTTGCATATATTATGCATTGTCTTTACCAACTGAGTTAAACTCACAGAGACAAAGATTCATTTTTTTTTCTCTCTAATTTATATGTGCCAATATTTTATTCATACTAGCAAAAAACAGGCACGTATTTCCGCTCTTTTTATTGTGGTAATTTGAAAATTATGAACGATATTTTTTTATGAAATTTTAATTTTGATTAAAAGTAAAAATATAAATGTTTGTTGCTTTTTTTAATGACATAACAACAATTTTTATTATAGAAAAAGTTGTTTAAGGGTATAATTGGGATGATGAAAAAGTAAGTATAAATATACTCATCTAGTTTGTTATATTTTTTAAATGATAAAAGAAAAAAAAACAGATATACATGTGTTCATATTGTTTGTTACATTTGTTATAATATTTAAATTTATCCTTATCTATTTGTTACTTGTATTTAAAATTAAGGGTATTTTTGGAAATAAAATTTCAACCCAAAAATGTGCTGAAAATGGTAGTTTTCTTTGTATATAAGATAGATTTAATATAGAAAACGTTCTTTTTTTTATTATTTTTTTTTTGTATTTTATAAACGTGTCTACATTTTTATTTATATATCAATTAAAGGTCTATTTTCTTTTTTTTGTGAAAGACCTGTACAACTTAAAAGGAGACGAAGGTTTGAGCGCCTTGCTAGGTCGAATGATCTAATCCCTCAAATTCTATCATCTTTTTTTTTTTACGAAGAAAAAGATGATTTAGACAGAGTTTAAGCTGAAGAATGCTCGTTTATTATGCTATTAATTATATATATATATATATATATATATATATATATATATATATATATATATATATATATATATATATATATATATATATATATACTTGTCATATTGCACATTGTCGATACCTTTTGTTTTGAATTCAAGAACTCTTGGCCTCTTGCATGATGAATTTATGTCGACAATATGTACTCTCACACTTGTTATTGAACAATGTATGTATGTCAAGTTAATTTCTAGATGAATGACATAAGGTGTTATAAAATTGTTATTAAGAAAATATTGATGACTATAATGATTATCTATTTGCAAAAATGCTTTAGGGCTGCCAACTTCATCATTCTTGACCCTTATTTCTTTGCGCAAAAAATCAAAATCAGTTGTTGCTTGTAACAGATTCAAGCTTGAATTATGTTCTTCTCTCAACAAGTTTTTGCTTCCACCCCACCAGAATGACCGAAATACCCCTGTGTCCCAAGACTCGTGCTTGGAGAGTTGTGAACCGTCATAATATTCCTAAAAGCTTAAAAGCCCTCCAGAAGGGCTCTCAAACCCTCCAGAAGGCCTCAACACCCTTTATAAAGCCCTAAACAATGGGCTTTAGGGCCCAAGGCGCGTCCTCCCCATAACACCACCTTAGGCTGCTTCTAGAAACCTCTAGAAGCCGCCTAAATAACCCTATTACTAGTTGACTAAGTAATCATAAATCAGACCTATAGAAGGTTATAAATACAACCCATGAGAGCATTCTCAAGAAATCCAATAATCAGTCTAAACCCTAGTATACGATTCTTAACCCTAGAATCCCTTATTGTACTTTTTGCAAGTACAAATATTAACATATCCAATTGAACTTTTAATACCTTGTTATCATCAAAACTTAAGAGGCATTGTTTAAAAGTTATTTTGTTCCAACAAGCCTTCCCTAATTAAAAGGCTCTTAAATATGAATCATTCAAAAAATTAAGTGAGTTAGAGATTTAAAATTATAGACTTAAGGGTTAAATAAGTTTTTTGTCCCTATAAAAATAAAAACATTTAAGTTTAGTCCCTACTTAATTTTAATAGCTTTTTTGATCCATACAAAAAATATTTACGTGTAATTTTGTCCATTCTAAAACAAAGTTTGTTTAATTATCCTTACTCTTAAACTTTTGAACAATTTTTCTGAGACAAGTTTAGAACATTAAAAAGGTCCATTTACTAAAATTTAGATTTTTTTTTCAAAATGAAATGAATTAAATACGATTTTTTTTTAAATGAGAAAAGTTCAAGATAAAACCAACAAAAAATTGGACATAGAAATCAAATTTAAGATAATTTTTTGCGGAAGAACTTTTAGTAATGTTTTTAACTACAAAAATTCAAAAACTTAAAAGTTTAAGTATAATTAAACAAATTTGAATTTAGTAAAGACTAAAACTAAGTGCATACATTTTTATAAAGACTAAAAAACTATTTTTTCTTTTTGAAGGAAATAATTCATTGCATTTCATTAGCTAAAATTTGCCAAATACATGTAGGTACACATAAGTAATATGGTGGCTAGGATTAGACAGGGTTGCCTGAGCTAACTCGTGAGCTACCCTATTTGCTTGCCTCCTATTGAACTCGACATGAGAGTTCTGGAATCTATTCTCAAGTAGATGTTTACAAGCATTTATAATACAACCAAATTCGCTGCTATCATCTAAGCTAGAGTGGTTACAATCAACAACCTTTTTACAGTCAAGTACAAAATCAACATTATCAAATTGTTGATTAGAAATCCAATCCAAAGTTGTATGTAAACCAGCAGCCTCCCCCACCTCTACATCACAAAGAGGGGAAAACCATTATGTTCTTGCAAGGACAAAAAGCACCATCATCATCCCTAAGACACATACCAGACCAACCCTATTGAGAGAAGTGGAAAAGGATGCATCAATGTTGCAAACAAGTGAATATAAAAGCATGAATGTGATAGTCTTGTCTGATAAATTCGCATCTCGCCATACTTGAACAACTTTAGGACATTCAATGAGAACATGGATGCTATCCTCATAATTGTTGTTACAGTGAACACAATCAGTCGGACAAGAAACACCTCTACTATTAAGACGAGCACGTGTCGGAAAGCAACCACGACACATACGCCAAAGAAATTTTTTAATTTTGGGAGGCACTTTTAATTTCCAAATAAGATTCCACCGACCTTGAACATGCATATGAGAGTTATCAGCAATTTTAGACAGAAATTCTATACACACTTTTAACAGAATAATTACCACTTTTTCCCCCTTTCCAAATCATTTTATCTTCCGTAATAAGTGGTTGAAGCGGCGTGTCAAGGATAATACGTGAAGTGTACGCATCAAACATATTACAAATGAGGGGTGCTTTCCACACCTTCAAATCTTGGTCAATAAACTCACTTAATTACATCTGCATCAAAGGCTCAAAAAATGGATTAGAAGTGGATAAAGAAAGACCATTCTTAAGCCAAGGAGCGCCTAAAAATGGTATATTAACACCAGAGCCTATTCTCTGCTGCGCACCCTGTTTCACCACAATTTTGGCACTAAAAATGATTCTCGAAACATTGCTTGGATTATGTCCAGTATTAGACCCAATAAAATCAGAGTTAGGAAAATATATATCCTTGAATAACCGAGAAACGAGACTAGAAGAATCAGTTTGAAATCTCCAACCCTATTTACCTAACATAGCCACATTAAAGGATGTAAAATCCTTAAAACCCATGCCTCCAAAATTCTTATGAACTGATAACCTTTCCCACGACATCCAATGTAATCCTTTACGCAAATTACCACCATTACCCCACCAAAAAACATTTATCATTTTTTCAATTGCATCAATTAGCTTATTTGCCAATAAAAATACACTCATAATGTAAGATGGGATAGACTGTAATACCAATTTGATCATAACCTCTCTACCTGCTTTGAAAAGACACTTATTGCTCCAACTGTTTATTTTATGCCAAATACGGTCTTTGATGAAACCGAAAGTTGCCTCTTTACTTCTGCCCACCATGGATGGAAGACCAAGATACTTGCCTGTTCCCATCACTGCTCTGACACCTAATATGTTTGTAATAGTTTCCTTCAATGGCATTGGGACAACACTGTAACACCCCGTTTTCCCAACAAAAAAATTTCTCAAATAATAATCAGATTATTCACAACTTAAACGGAATGCTACATTTCTCAAAAATCACAAATGGAATAAATAATAATTTATCCTTCAAAATATCTCAATAAATTCTTAAATCTCTTCGCAGCGGAATTTAATTCAAAAATCTTAAACAACTTTGGCACGAAGGCCTCAACATAAAATCTCATCAAAATACTCATCATCATGTTCATAAAATCTCATAAATAAATACGTAAATAATAGAAAACATTAACAAGGTTCCCCATCCCGTTACGTATCAGAGCACCCTAGGACAGAGTGAGAGGTAGCCACTCACAACAGCAAAATCAACAGCTAATCTTGATCACTTGCAAGTTACCCATACGAAGAGCAACATTTTCAAGCAGAAGGGGTGAAATTTCACAAACATTAAAGTTAAGCATATAATTCATCAATTACAGCTAACAACTTAAAACATCATCAAATCAACATATTCTTCAACAAGTATAATCATAACAACTCATCATAATTCGTCATATTCATCAACCAATGTAATCTTAAACATTTCATCACAATTCATGTATAGAAAACATCTCAGCACCTTCACAACTCAACAACTCGACACGACTATGCAACTTCATCTTCTTAAACATCTTAACATCTTATATGCATGTGGTACCATCTGGGGCATGAGCCCCCTTCTTTAAGAGCATAAATACACTCACAGGGCATAAGCCCTCAACATAAAGAGCAAAAGCTCACAGGGCATGAGCCCTCAATGTATTGGAGTAAATACCCCCAGGGCATAAGCCCTCAGCAATGAGTATGCAAATGGACTCACAACTTACAACTTAAAACATCTTAGACACTTCATACGACTTAACTTCTTAGACAACTTCATCATAAATCTCATGTGCAATCAATTAAAAAAAAGGAATTGCATATCAAATCACAAGTATTGGAAAGACAATTCAAATACCAGCAAATCACATATTCATATTAAAACTCAATTCATAATCAAACAACTCAAAACAACACATGAATCCAACTTAAACAATCTTGAAAGGCATATCTCGCGAGGCGAGGGATCTGCTCGCTGTGGCGAGCAACTCAGCGTCGCTTGCGAGGCGAGAAGGTTTGCTCGCTGTGGCGAGCATCTTAGCGTCGCTCGCGAGGCGGGAAGGTTTGCTCGCTACGGCGAGCGATGAACAGCAGCACAGGCATAAAACCTAAAATCACCAAAACTCACCTAATCTCATGGTTCTAACCTTAAAACTAATATCAATTAACATCCTATGGATTATCTAAGGTCTGTACATCATTTTTACATCAAATTAACAGCTTTACATCATTAAACCATCAAAATCATCATTAACCCTACTTCTCAAAACTTTCAAAACTAATCCCTAACATGTTAATTGTAATCTCAGCAATCATACACTTAATTTTAATGAAAGTTAGTCTCACCCTTACCTTAGTTAAGCAAAATCGCAGCTCTCCCTTGGTTTCTCTTCTCTTCTCTGGTTTTCTCCCTTTCCAAAAACGTTACATAAAAACTCTACTGACCTAATTTCCTTATTTATACTCCCATCAAATCTTATCTTATTTACTCTTTCTCCCCCAAAACTCTCTAAAATCTCAAAACAACCCCTTATCTCTATATTTATTTTATTTTCATATCTTATTATATTAAATAATAAAATAAGTCACAACATCTCATAAAATCGTATAAATCGCATAAATTATACTCCTTCACATCTCATAAATCATATAAATATATTCTATGCTCCACAAATATATTAAATAATTAAATAATTCAAACGGGCGTTACAAACACTGTTAAAGAAAGCATCAGATTTTGGAAGGCTAATAGCCTGTCCGGAAGCTAACTCGTAAGTGTGCAGTATATTCTTCATAACCTGCGCTTCTTTCTCATCTTCCTTGAAAAATAAAAAACAGTCATATGCAAACAACAGGTGAGATATAGTAGGTGGATGAGAACAAATAGATGTCATGGAGATCTCCACAACGTTCAACTTTACGGATAAGAGCAGATAAACCCTCTGCACACAAAATAAATAAATAAGGCGACAACAGATCTCCTTGTCTGAGTCCCCTACCTGGTATGATCGGACCCACCATCTCATTATTAACAATGACATAATAATCAACAAATTCAACACACATCATAATCCAACAGACCCACTGCCTATCAAGACCCATCTGAATCATCACTTCCTTGAGGTAAAGCCAGCCAATTCTATCATAGGCCTTGTTGATGTCTAGTTTAAGTGCAACATTTTTATCCCTTACTTTCTTGCTTACTTTCATATGATGTACCACTTCAAAAGCAATCATGGCATTATCAAGAATAGAACGTTCTAGAACAAATACTGACTGATTTTCATAGATACATTTATGCAGAATTTTTTTAAGCCTGTTTGCAAGAACTTTTGCCACCAACTTATATAAAACATTGCATAAAGCAATCCACCTCCAATCCTTCATGGATTTTTGTTCATTACCTTTGGGGATCAAAGCAATATTTGTGGAGTTAAGGGATGGTGGAAATTCATTATCATTGAGCCACGTACAACACTCCTGAAAAATATCAGCATTACAAACAGACCAAATGTTGAAAAAAAACAAGAATTAAAACCATCCAGGCCAGGACACTTTGTTAGAACAAAATGTGTTTAACATTACCCTTAAAGGTTCTGGATGAACAAAAGAGAGCAAAGAAATAATAAAAAAGGAAGCTTAAAAGCATCTGAAGAGAACTGCTCATGAAGTCAAAGTGCTCTTGAAGACAAAGCGCTCCTGAAGTGATGACGTCATCAGAAGCAAGTTCATCAGAAGTTGAAAATCACCAGAAGCTAAAATTCATCAGGAGATGCAAACTTAAAGATTCAAACGTTGTTCAATGGATTCAATGTCGTCTAAGTATTGCAAAAGAGTGGAAAAGAAGAACAACGACTAATTCAAAAGGATTCAAATGCATTGGATGCTTGTTCTTTTGTTAAGAGTTGACAAAGTACAATTGTACGAAGTGTTCAACCACTACCTCCACTACACAGAGTTTGTCTATGCTACAAGACAAGGATAACAGCTCTGCCTGCAACAATGTTCCTTCATACATGGAATGCATTTGAAATTGATCCTTCATAGGACAATAACCATATCAGGCAATGAATCATTGGTGATTGATTAAAGCTCCAAACGACTCGTTTTGGATGTGTTGGCAACTCAACGTTCATTTCACACCTCTATATAAAGGAGTGAATGTAACACCCCGTTTTCCAAACATAAAATAAATATAAAGAATACCAGAGTTTTACATCATAAACGGAGCATCACATTCAACTTACGAAATTCCACAATATAAATAGAATAAAAGTACTATTTATTAAAATAATCTGTCTTTATAAAAATCCAATAATCATGCAGCGGAATAGTTTTTAACATCTTATAACAACTTTTGGCTCCTAAAGGTTACAACATCAATATCTTAAATAGTTCTCATGAAAATAGTTCAACATCATTAAAAAGGAAATACGTAACAAGGAAACATGCAATAAAACAATCCACATCCCGTTACGTATCAGAGCATCCTAGACGACACGGCGGAGATTACTCACAACTGCACTATTCTTCGTTACCTGCAAGTTACTCATACGAAGAGCAACATTTCCAAGCAGAAGGGGTGAGATTTCACATTCATTAATAGCAGGTAACAATTCATAAAAGGTAATCAACAATACATACAACCAGCATTAATTTAACATCACATAAATCATCATTTAATAAAATTAAAACAACAACAAAAACATCATCATCAACAACAACAACAACAACATCAACAACAACAGCAACATCATCAGCAACAATAACAACAACTTCTCAATAATCATCATTTATATTATGCAATGATGACTCTACAATGCAACGACAACAACAACTCATCTTAACAACACATCGACTCGACAATGCAATATGTATGTGGTACCATCAGGGCATAAGCCCCCATCGCTAAAGGTCAAATAGGACCTGTCAGACATTAAGCCCCCATCGCTAAGGTCAAAAAGGACCTGTCAGGCATTAAGCCCCCATCGCTAAGGTCATAAAAGGACCTGTCAGGCATTAAGCCCCCATCGCTGACTATGCTATGCAACAACACGACTCAATGCAACGACACGACTCAAATGCAACGACACCATCTTAAAACAGCAACATCAACTTCATAATTCAATAATAAATCACGAACAACACCATATAGCATCATATTTATCAATCAAATATACTCACATAAAACCAAGTTAGATTCATTAAATTATAGATTAAATCCTCATAAACACCTTAATTAAACTCCTAGTACACAAGCTTGAAGTTTAGAGACAATCCATAAGTTTTGGGTTAATTTTCATAAAGTTTCACTAACACCTCCCTAAAGTATTTTCATCATAACTCAAAAATTATGAATCATTTTCAAGTCAAACCAAAGCCACTGGAAAGCTAACTCACTAATCTACAACTTCCATGTTTACCCTAGAAGCCAGTTTAAAACAGAAACGGGTGAAAATGACACAAGAATGCGAAACAGAGGACGGTTTTCCAAAAACACACTTGGAGTGTTTTTATCATAACTCAATATTCACAAAACATTTTCAAGTCACTCTAAAGCCATTAGAAAGCTAACTCAATTATCTACAACTTATATGTTTATACCAAAATCCAGTTCGAAACAGAAATGGGTGAAAAAGACGCAAGAACGCGAAACAGGCGATGCTGTAACTGTGCAGCTCGCGAGGCGAGTAGGTTTACTCGCTGTGGCGAGTTGCGACAGACAACTCCACGGGATCAGACCAGTTTTCACCCCAAAAACCCTAATTTCATCAACCCAAATCCCCAAATTGATAGAAAACTCTACCTATGATTATTCTACAACATCACTTCTACGTCAATTCATGAAATTCAAAAACTTTCTACCATCTTTATTGATTTTAACCTAATTTCCCAAATTCTTAAAAACTACAACAACGATTAATTTCTATGAATTACAACTTGATATTAATGAAGGTTAGTCCCACCCTTACCTTAGATTGGTTTCTGAAATCAACAACAGCGTTCTTCTTTCTTAGGGTTCTCTATGAGTTCTCCTCTTTCTCCTCTTTTCTCCAAAAATTGAACGTGTTATGTTTTTTAAACTCTTACTGACTCTTAACCTAATTGATAATTACTCTTCTCACCAAAAACTACTCTCTTCCCTATTATCTTATTATTTCTAATAATATTATACTTCTCCCCCACTTAACAATAATCATAATAATACACCAAATAACAAATATATCTCCACACAAAATAACAAATATATTTCTATACTAGATAACATATATTTCCACACAAAATAACATATATATTTCTATACTAGATAACATATATATTTCCACACAAAATAACATATATATTTCTACACAAAATAAAAAATATATTTTTACACCAAATAACACATATTAGCATATTTCATCAAAATATATATTATAAATCAAATAATAATACACTAAAAATACAATAAATTAATAAAATATTAAATATTAAAAGTAGGGCGTTACTGTGAAGACTTGAAGAACAATAAGGACTCAACAACTATTTGAAAACGCCAAAACTCTGTCAAAATTGTTCAGCATCCAAAAGTTCACTTAGAATTTGTTTTCAAAGCTTATATCTTAGAAATTATAGAGTCTTAAAGAGTATGTATCTGATTTGTATTGTGAGCACCTCTGATTGTATATCAAGTGTTCAGTGTCAAACATTTTTCTTGGTAATTCTGTTTGATTAGAAGTCTCTTGCTTGTGTGCTTGAGCATAAAAATGTCTTGATTGTGTTCTTGAGCATATGAAGTCTCTTGCAGTTGTGCTTGAGCATTTGAAGTCTCTTGCTAAGTTTAGCAGTGAGCATTTGTAATCAGATATTACATTTTAGTGAACTCTCCTTGGAAGTGCAAGGGGGACAAGACTACTTCCGGTT
The DNA here is from genome assembly GCA_958299785.1 of Medicago lupulina. Classification (NCBI taxonomy): domain Eukaryota; kingdom Viridiplantae; phylum Streptophyta; class Magnoliopsida; order Fabales; family Fabaceae; genus Medicago; species Medicago lupulina. Next base: position 52,477,239 of record OY283144.1, on the reverse strand, counting down.
TGTGGAAGGAACCTGTATAATTGCTTTGTGTCTTTCTTCCTTCTCTCTCTCTGTTTTTATCTGCTGCAACCTAGTTATGAACATCACTTCAGAAGTTGTTCTTGAACTGCTTCTGATCAGTGTCCTTCTACTTAGAAGAAAACGAAGAAAATCTTAACACAATTTAACCTCCCTTCTTGTGTTTTTCGCACCTTCACACTTATCTGGATGCATGGAAAACATAGCGTCCTTAAACTCGTGGGCCTGAAAAGGGGCGGTTAATAACACATTATCATCATCAGAAACAACTTTATCAATAATGTCTACAACTAACACACGAATGATGTTGTTTGCCAAAAATAAAGTATCAAAGTACCCTTTTGCAACATGGCGCATACCTTGTTCATCTGAAACTCGGACACCCATATCATTTTCTAAAAAATTAATACGGTTTACCTTTTTTCTAGATGTGGCCGAAGCATGAAAAAATTTAGTATTAAGATCACCATCACGGTACCAATGAGTCTTTGCACGCTGCCGCCAATACTTATCCTCTTGGATCATCAAATGTGTCATACGCTTTCGCAAATCCGTTAAAATGTTTGGATCAGCCGCTGCCCCTTGATTACGACAACGAAGCAATTCACGTCGACATTCTTCAAGTTCTTGTTTGATACCATTTCGGTTAGCTTTACTCCAAGAGCTAAGATCATTTGCGCAAGCTATAAGCTTGTCAGTAACCTGCATACCTGCACTAGAAGACCATCTATCAGAAACAATATCATAAATTCTATGTTCCACACACCAAACATTTTCAAACTTAAACGACTTCCTAGAAACCCAAATACATTGAGACTCCTCATTTTTTAAGAGAAGTGGATAGTGATCTGAAGCCGGTGCTACTAAATTCTCAACCAAGACATTAAGGAACATGCGAAACCAATCTGCATTTGCAAGAGCTCTATCTAGCTTGACCTCAACTGTAACGCCCTATTTCTAATTAAGCAATAAATCATGCAATTTAAATAAATACATAAGAAATAGTCGTCACTTCTACAATTAATCACCAACATAGTCATGCATGAAAATAAATCTCCAACATAAAGTCACAGCGGAATCAAATACATCTCAACATACATGTCATGTCCTCAACATCAGATAAATCCAACAACATAACTAATCTCCACAAGATACAACTCAAGATACAATAAAATCCCAAAAGATAAACATCATGCACTAAATCCTATATCAGAGCCTAATCTAGACACATGCGATAATCGAGGAAGCTCTCGCTCCTCAAAGCAATACTCACCAAGCAAAAATTTCTAAACCTGCATGTCGTCTACCCATCCATACAGAGAGGTAGGCGGTCCACCAAGACCACTGGGGGTTAGAATTACATTAATCATAATCAAAGACAAAACAGGATTAGCATGCATCTTAACAATATCTTGCATAAATAATCATGAACATAATATTCTCAACAATTATTACACAAGCACGAAGTTTCAATCACAACAATCATCAAGCACACCAAGCTCATGAACAAACATGACTCTTCCTAGAAACATATAATGTGACCAGACCGACTCGACTATGTGTGGTACCAAATTTCTTTCATCTCCGAGGCCGTCGCCCCTGACGCTTATAAACACGCCATATCACCCCGAATAAGGAATACCGCAGCATCCAACAACAATAGAGATGAAAGACAACAACAACAACATGTGTGAACTAGGACTCGACAACAACAATACATACTTCATGTAATTTCACAAGTCCACACCAATTATATTCCAATACATGCGTACGCCAACAATTCACCACCAAATCACATGTAAAAGGTTTCACCAACAACATATATGTACGCAACATATATAATCATCATCAACATATATGCATACAACATATATAATCACCATCAACATATATGCACTTAACATATATAATCACCAATCAACATATATGCGCTTGTCATATATAATCACCAATCAACATATATCCACTTAACATATATAATCATCAATCAACATATATTCACATTCAATCTCATTCACGAAAGAATTACAAGATAGAAAGGTTCAATGAATATATCTTCAACTAATTTCGTATAATATGATTCACTACTTTAACAATTTAGACCAATGAACCAAAACGAAGTCAAACGAAATCAAAATGATTCAATTACCTCTACTAAGGAAGTATACTAACCACATATGAGTGAAGGTATACTCACATAAGTATTCCATCGGCCAAATACTATGAATTTTCAACATTCGCAAAGTTCGTCTCAAAATGTTACTTTTCAAAACATAGTTCATTTTCAAAGTAAGGCATTCAAGTTCTCAAGGAAATAGCTCAAGAACATTTATTTAATCATCTAGAGAGCATGTGTAAGTAATCCCACATCATTGTCTTTAAGAAAATCAGTTTTCGGAAAAATTGTGTTCTTGGACGATTTTCCAAATGTTATGAACGATTTATGAAACTAAGTCCAAATCCACATCAATGATGTTTTCATAGGATTAGATACATAAGTAATGATTAAACAAGTCAAGGAAAACATATAGAAAGTTAGGATTGGTCCTCAAGTACACGAAACGAAAATTCAAGTGTGGCTGAACAGGGCATGATTCGCTTAAGCGACCAAGTCTTAGTGGCTTCTGGGCGTGTTCGCTTGGGGTTCGCTTGCGCTTCGCTCAAGCGAACTCTTGACAGAAGCAACTTTGTTGTTCGCTTACGCTTCGCTTATGGTTCGCTCAAGCAAACTGCGTCCAAAATGAACTGGGCACGTTCGCTTGAGGTTTGCTTAGGCGTCGCTTAAGCGAACTCTCAACAGTTCAGAAAAAAACTTCGAATTTCAAAACCCTTTTTCCCCAACACTCCAATTTTGATCCTCCCACACTCAAAACTCGTCCCAAATGAAGTTTATAGGTCATGTACATAAACACATACACCAAAATGCTCAAAACTCATGAATCAAACATCATTTTTGTTCCACTACAAAATTTCACCAAACTTTCAAAATTATTCAACAACAACAACAACTTTCATCATCAATTCACCAATGGCATATTCAACATACCAATTCATCAACAACATGTTTTTCAAACATCAACAACAACAATTATTCATGAATTCATTCCAAGTTCATCAAACCACAACTTCATCATTCACCATTTTTCACAAAAATACAACATATTCATACATATGATTTTTGACACATGAATTCAATATCAACAACACTTAATCATTCAATTCACATGTACAAACATATTATCAACAATTAGACATGAATTCATTCATCAAATTTCACATAAGCACTTATTTTTAAAATCACTTAATTGGATAATTGTAACACCCCGTTTTCCCAACATAAATAGTTATAAAGAATATCAGAGTTTTTCATCAAAAACGGAGCATTACATTCAACTTACAAAAATTCCACTATATAAATAGAATAAAAAGTACTATTTATTAAAACAATCTGTCTTTATAAAAATCCAATAATCATGCAGCGGAATAGTTTTTAACATCTTATAACAATCTTTGGCTCTTAGAGGCCACAACAACAGTATCTTAAATAGTTCTCATGAAAATAGTTCAACATCATTAAAAAGGAAATACGTAACAAGGAAAACATGCAATAGACAATCCCCATCCCGTTACGTATCAGAGCATCCTAGACGACACGACGTAGATTACTCACAACTGCACTATTCTTCGTTACCTGCAAGTTACTCATACGAAGAGCAACATTTTCAAGCAGAAGGGGTGAGATTTCACATTCAATAATAATAAGCATATAATTCTTTAAAAGAATAATCAACAACCATATATCCAGCATATAATAAACATCACCTAACATCATTTAATAAAGGTAAAACATCAACAACAACATCATCAGCAACAACAACAACATCATAATCAACAACAACAACAACTCCTCAAATGATCATAAATTATATTATGCAGTGACGACTCTACAATGCAACGACAACAACAACTCATCTTAATATCACATCGACTCGACAATGCAATATGCATGTGGTACCATCAGGGCATAAGCCCCCATCGCTAAAGGTCAAATAGGACTTGTCAGACATTAAGCCCCCATCACTAAAGGTCATAAAAGGACATGTCAGACATTAAGTCCTCATCGCTGACTATGCTATGCAACAACACGACTTAATGCAACGACACGACTCAAATGCAACAATCTTCAAATATCACATCTTTATATAACACATATTTAAATCACACAATTTTAAAATAACACATCTTTCTCATAATAAATATTTCATAATAACCAACAACAATAATTCATCAACGTATACATATATACATAACTTTAGCATATAAATTCATCATCAACAACTTAATTAACATCAAATTCACATACCCAAACATAGCATCAAAACATAAGCACGGATTTCACCAATTAAATCCACAATAATCACTTTATACAAATAGGCACATATGGGTAGAAGTAGAAAAAGAGATTATACAAAAGATTATGAATGGAATCTAACCTTAATTTCTACAACGTCAAACCTAACAACAACTACAAGGTTAAACCCTTTTTCAGAATTATACAACCCATTATTAGAGAAAGCTAGTCTCACCCTTACCTTAGGATTAATTGACAGCAAGGTTCTACAGACTTCTCCTTCTCTGACTCTTCTCTTCTCTTCGTTTCTCCTCTTTCTCTAGGTTTCTCCTCTTTCTCCAAAACAGTTTTGCACCTAATATATTTTTTAACTCTAGCTCTCCTTTTTATATAAACTTTAACCTATTTATTTTCTCTTAATTCCAATTCTGCCCCAAAACCTCATTATTCTAAATAATTATATTTCTCCACTAAATATATTCTCCCACTAAATATATTCTAATAAATAATAAAATAAAGTCACTCAATAAAATATCAACATAATTAAATAAATCATATAATTCGACTCTATCTCAAGAAAAATAATTAAATAAACAAATATAGGCTACTAATATATATATCAACACATAACAAAATATCTCTACACCACATAAAAAATATATTTCTATAACAAATATATCTCTACACCACATAAAAAATATATTTCTACACCAAAGAACATATATATTTCTACACCAAATAACATATATATGTCTACACCAAATAACATAATATTTCTACACCAAATAACACATATATTTTTACACCAAATAACATATATATTTCTATACCAAATAACACATATATTTTTACACCAAATAACATATATATTATAATATAATATTCTACTAAAACACCAACACATGAAACAAAATAACACACATCACCATAAATCAAATAAATTATTCAAAAAGACTCTAAACTCAATCAAATAATTAAATAAATAAAATAGGGCGTTACAATAATCACTTAAAGAAAAGGGGTAAAAAAAGAGATTATGATTAAAGTCTATCCCCCTTACCTCTAGTCTTCTAAGCTCAAATCCTAAGCTTCAATTTAGCTCCCAAGTTCTTCCCCTCTACAAGCTTTTTCCCTCTCCTAGCCTCTTGCCTCTTGTGAAATGAATAAGTTTCTAAAACCCTAGTTCTATCTCTAAGTTAGAATATATCCATACTCATTGGGCCTAATCCATGAAATAATAATTGGACTTAATTCTAATTACGCCACCTATTAGTTTTCTATCTTACTAACAATTAAATATTTCGCAACAACCAACACTAATACTAATTACGACAACTAACTTAACAAATTGCTAACCATCGGTTCTTACCAAAAACGCTACGGTTAATTCTCGACCAAAATTACTATTTTACCCTTATTCACGAAAAGACCAAAATACCCTCCTAAACACTAAACTAAAGAAAAATACATCAAAGGGCAAATAATCACATATAAGCAGACATAAATGCACATAAATTAATTAAAAACAAAATAACAAAAATCGGGCTGTTACATCAACAGCTCTGGGTGTGCCTAAACTCTTAAACCAAGTATATGGACAACCTTTCATATACACTTCAGTTAACCCCGCATCATACACCACATTCCTAAACCCATTAATAAGCTATCTAGGACGTGTAGAGCCTCCCCTTTTTTCACGGGCATCAGGAATATCATTAAAGTCACCTAAAATACACCAAAGAAGAAAGATGTTATTCGCAAAATTTCTCAAGAAATCCCATAAAACACACCTTCTTCTACCCTCGGGAAAACCATACTAACCAATAAATTGTCATTTTCTTTTATTTATTTCATTAACCTCTACACATTGATGTGATTAACAGAATAATTAACTATTGTACAAAGAAAATGTTAAACCACCGGTTCAACCATTGCTACTAACAGAAAAAACAGTTATCAAATTCAAGCAAATATCGAAAAGCATCTGTTTTATCAAGCAATTTTTTTATTAAAATTAAATAAACACTAAACTTAAAAAATCTTAATTTTATAGAAATATTTTTACAACCACTAAACTCTGCATCATAGAACATATCTTCAGAGCTACGAATTAAAGAGTTAAAAAAAAAAGCGGGTTAATTAATAAAAAAAACAAAAAACTTGAGTTTAGTTTCAGTTTCTTCTTCGCGTCAAAAAAAAAGAAAAAAAAAAGTTTTCAGTTTTTTCTTTTCTCCGAACGAGATACAAAATCCCAATGGCGAGAGACAGTTGCCTCGCTCGTGTCACTGCCGGTGCTGCCGTGGGCGGCGCTGTAGGCGGCGCCGTCGGTCAGTTATCCACTTCTTATGACTTTATTTATTATACCTTATGTACTCTTAACTGCGTTTTGCAATATCAATTTTTTTTTTTCATGTTTCTTATTGTCCCGTATATTTTAGTTGGTGATAACTACTAAATCATGATGCTAATAGGGTTAAATTGAAACTTTAATCACTTTGCATAAGGATTTTATTACTGTAAATGCTTTAAGCTAGTTTCTTTTCCTCTTGGTTCTCAATTCCTGTGTGATTTCTTATTTATTTTTTAATATTTAAGACTTTGGAGATTCTGAAGTAATTCATTGATTTAAATGTGTTTTTTTTCCTGAGGTTTTGATTAGATGTAACTTCTATGGAAGTCTTTTGATTACATTTTGGTTTTTTAATTTTATTTAATTTACTGGAATTTAAATGTTTCACTGCACCATTTTACCCTAAAATTTATTGGCTTCTTTCAGGCGCTGTGTATGGAACATACGAGGCTATTAGGTATAAGGTATGTCATATGTTCTTTTTCTATGAAGCACAGACACTCCTAGGATTAGGCGTGTCCTGGTGTCAAACATGTGTCGTGTCTGACACTGACATGAGACCGACACATACAATTACACTTAATTATGTGATTTTCTTAAATTATTAGTGGTGTCGGTGTCTGTGTTGTCTCTAGTGTCCGTGTCCGTATTCGTGTTTTATAGATCTTTTTTTAACTTCAATAATGAGATTGTTTGGAGCACCATTTTCATTTTCCTTATGGGATGTTAGGTCCACCCTCAATATATTTTATGGCTTTTGTAGAATGTTGTAAAATTTCGAAGTATCTTAACACTGGGTGCTTTGAAATAAAGCTATTAGTATGTTTTGTTGTTAGATTTGGTTACATGGAACATATGGCAAATAAACAAATGATATAGTTTTCTCTACAAGTTGCAAGTTAGGTGGTTTATTTAGATGGTACGAGATTCTAGTTGCAGTGCCACTTGCTAGACCTTGAAACCGAATATGGGTTACTTAATTCATGAACCAAACACAGATTTGTCCACTAGTCAGATGTTTGAAATTTGAATTTATGGTTGTTGTCAAATAGCGGCACTATAGCTTAGCAGAGTTTGAACAAACCGAATATGGTGTATTGTGATATGTTCTTTAATACATAGTTTTGTCAAAAAGCGGGGCTATAGCCTAGAGGAATACGGGCAAATTGCTATTGTTCTACAATACGCTATTTAGTACAAAGTATTGTCATATAGCGGCTACTGCGGCGCTATAACATTGCAGCATAACGGGATTTGAACAGACCGCAATTTTCTTGATCCACAACTGATAACACTGGCACTTTAGTGTAACATAATTTGAACAAACTACTATTTTCTATGATCCCGCAATTGACAACATTGGTTGGATTTCATTCTGTTGCTGGTGTCACAGTTTACTGGCCTTTTCTTTTGCTGCATCTGCCTAACATTAAAGCAGATTCTTTAACATGTTAAGTTTAATGCATTAGAAGCAAACAAGTAATGTGTTATGATGGAAATATTTTAGTCTGTCTAAAGCAACTAATTGTGTTATTTCTCTATTCTTTGGCAGTCTTTCGTTTTTTATGTATGTCTAACCATAGGTTTAACAATTCAAAACTTGCCCATCTCTTAATTTTGTAAAGCAATCAATGTCCTGACTGAATGTGCTGCTATAAACATGCATAAAAATAACAATCTGTGGATTTGTGACTGAGAACTCACTCTTGATTGCCTCAGTTATCATTTTCCAGACACAGACATGACATGACACATTGACACACCCGTAAAAATTTGAGAAAATAGAAAAATTGAATCGAACACGTGTGTCAGTGTTGGTCAATGACACATGTTGGACACCCGACATGCCTTAAATCCAAAGTGTTTGTGTTATATTACTTCAGAAGATATTGATTCCACCTCAGCTGATGTTGTAAAAAAATGCACCATAGATTTTTTATATTGATATTGAGTCACGTAACTTTTGATGTTAAAATGGTAAATTCTCTCAGTTTATATGTAGCAGCATTCCAATCAATTCAATGCGATGCAGGTACCTGGATTTTTGAAAATTAGGCATATTGGACAAACAACCCTTGGAAGTGCTGCTATTTTTGGTCTTTTCTTGGGTGCTGGAAGCTTGATACATTGTGGGAAATCATACTGAACCCATAAAGATTTTATCTACCTACCTGCAGAGGTTTTCTTGCTGCCCTTGTAAAGTATGAGTATAGCAGGAATTTTGTATTTATTATTGTGTTCTGGGTCTTGGAAAAGTTTAATGACTGTGGTGCTGCTATTTTTGTTTGAAATTTCTCAATTATTTCTCCCTCAACAGTACTGTTGAAATATCTTTGCAAGGGTTTTTCTTTTACTCTTGATTCCTCACCTTTCATGCCAAGGCAATGAATTGCTTAAAAATAACGCACGAGTGTGTGTGTGTCTGTACGCGTGTTTGTCTTATGCATGCATGAACACGTTATACTTGACAATGTTGTGTGTATGTTTATTACTGTCTTTTAGCAATGCCCTTCTTCCTCTAACAATACTCTCCCAATTCAGAAAGCCAGGCCAAATTATCTTTACTGTGATATAAGAAAATTGTGTAATTAACCCGTTCTACTTTGCATATTGTGGAGAAAGAGAAGAACAATTGAATTCATTCAATTAACTTTTTCTTTTTTAGAAAATCTCTGTTCATGAAGCTCAAAATAACCGTTCTTACATGTCCCAATACTTGGTAGGTATTAGTTTCATCTCTAAATATAGAATTATGTTTGACTGAATCACAAGAGTTAAGAAAGTTAAGTGATATGATGAGATATGAAGCAAAATTAGTTGCACTTCTGTAGCAGAAAGAATGACTATGGAACCACAGCATTAATAGAACAAGAGATTAACATAAAACAGCAGATAAATGAATGATAAAATCAAACGAGAGAGAGAGAGAGAGAGAGAGAGAGAGAGAGAGACCACATCATTAAATACCTATTGGTTCCGAAACAGCACTTAGATTTGTTGAGGTTGATTTTCCCGAAGGATTCTGAAAACCAACCTTAGGTACAGACATGGAGGGACTATATATCATCAAACATGATGATCACAAACCATCGTAAAAATGGGTCGAAAATTTTATTCATCCAAGATTGGAAGGAACCAGAGCATTGCCAAATAGAGTGCTATGCTCTATGATACCTTGCAACAACAATTCATCAACCAAACTATCAACCACGTCTGAATAATGGAATACCAAAAATTATGCAAGTTGAAAGGTTGAGTACCTTCTTATAGAGGAATCCGGTGGTCAAAGCCAAGCCTCTCAGGAGGTAGGAAATGTAGAGCAATGAAGAGATCATGGAAATTATACAGGCGTTTTTCAGTTTCTTGTGGCTGCAAATCAGAACATAGGTTATGCGGCTATTGCATGAAAGCATTTCGAGGCAGTAATTGGGTAGTTCCGAAACCAATTGTATGGAATTTGATTCAGGGCGAAAACTTTGAGAATTCAAGCTACAAATGCAGGGTAACCCAATGCTAATGGAAGGAGAATTCACATTAGAGGAAAAAATTGAATACGAGTGATTAATTTTCATTTCTTTCATCCAGTGCTAAATACCAGTTTGTTACACAGAGAGAGCCTAAAATACACTCCACTACTCTGCCACATCAGCAGAATCTAGAAGCAACCTAAAAAAAACTTTCAGTTAAAGTAAAATTAGATAGATTCTAGGCTTAAATATGCATTTCATCCCTGTAATTAGGGGTCGTTTGAAATTTCATCCCTGAGCTTACTAATCCTCCCATTTTGCCCCTGCAATTATTAATCATTTGAAAAATGGTCCTAATTACATCTGATTAGTAATTTCATGGACGAAAATTCAAATGACCTATATTTGCAGGGACGAAAGATTTATTTAAGCCAACCACCTTGCCCAATCATCACTTGCCACATGGGCACCACGTCGCTAATGACAGTCCACCTCAGCAAAAAAACTTAATTAGGACCAAAAGTCAAATGATTAATATTTGCAAGGGCAAAATGGGAGGATTGGTAAGCTCAGGGATGAAATTTCAAACGACCTCTAATTACAGGGATGAAATGCATATTTAAGCCTAGATTCTAACACCAAAGGTAAAATATGCTGTATTAAGTCTTTGGTTGTATATTGTAATGGTTCATATACAAACTAACAAGGCCATGTTAGATTGGACCCCTAATGAAAACATGTAATGTACATCAACTTGACATTTATCATTCGCTTAGCTAGAAGCACAAAGCTCTTTATCAGAAAGAAAGAAAAAAATTAAATCCAAACTAAAATTATTAGTATAGTTCTGCTTCAGTTTAACAAAGTATGCTGGACTAAAATTAAGAATTGGTAATATAGTATTGATATAATTATGTGAATAAACAAAAACTATATTTGTCACTTCTCCTATTGTTACATTAACTTTAGCAGTATCTAACGAAGTAGCACATTTGACTATATTATCACCAATAATCCCTGCATGAACATTGCCCTTCCTTAAAGCAATGAAATCTGTGAGTATCTCTAACAGTGATTTCCCTACCATAAATAGCTGATATAAGTTTGATAGCATTGTGGCAATCACCACAAATTCTTAGGTTTTTAACAACAAGTATTGGCGCCCCTTCTTCAGTGGAGATCAGAGCAAAAGCAATTGCTAACTTCTCACTGTGATGCCATAACCTTCTTTCTTTCTCTTCTATTGCGATTACATCTTCATCTTTCACCAATGCCAATCTTATATCTGCTACATACCCTGCTTGCTTCAGTTTCATTAACAATTCACTCATGTACGCATGAATCTCTTTTATCCTTGGATGTGAAGTGTCTTCAGCTACAAAGACATGCACCTTCTTATCTATCTCGATCCAACTACAACCCGGTTTCTTCTTCACTCCTCGTTCGCGCATCAGCCTTTTGACTGTTGCAGCCTCTTCCCATCTGCTGGCACTTGCATACACGTTTGAAAGCATTACATATGGAGCTGCATTATACGGTTCCAGCTGGAGAAACTTATTGGCTGCTTTTACTGCAAGCTCCACATTTCCATGCTTTCTACATGCACCGAGCAATGCAGCCCATTCGATAGAACCAGGATCAAATGGCATTGTTTCAATAATCCTCTCAGCTTTGTTGAGTTTCCCTGCCCTACCTAAAAGATCTATCATGCATGAATAATGTTCTGCTTCTGGTTCAATCCCAAACTTTTCTTTCATCATATTGAAATACTTCTCACCCTCATCGACTTTTCCTGTGTGTGCACATGCGGAAAGAACAGATATGAAGGTTATGTTATTTGGTACAATTTTCTCTTGCAGCATCAGTTCAAAGAGCTGGAGCGATTCAATCTCAGCACCATGCTGTGCATAGCCTGCAATCATTGAATTCAGCGATACCGTGTTTTGTTCAGGCATTGTATCAAATATCCTTCTCGCATCATGAAGATTCCCACATTTGGAGTACATTGCCACAAAAGCATTGTTAACAGAAACACGGTTACATGGGATATCAGATTTGATTGCCAATGCGTGAACCTGTTTCCCCACAGAGGGAGATGACAAATTGGAGCATGCGCTAATCACACACACAAAACTACAATCATCCGGACAAAAACCAACACGCTGCATCTCCCGAAAACTAGAAAGAGCATCCTCAGACAAATCCTCATGTTGGGAAAATCCGGAAATCATGGTGTTCCAAAGAACCAAATCCGGTCTAGGGATTTCCTCAAACACCTTCATACACTCCAACATTCCATGAGGAGCACACTTGGAGTACAAGTCAATCAACCCACTCCCAACATGAGAGTTCCTATGAAATCCACTCTTGATCATCTTCCCATGAAACTGCATTCCCCCAGCCAAATCCTTAAGACAAGTGAACGCAGTCAAAACACTAGCCATCGTAAACATGTCAACCTCCAATCCCATCCTCTCCATCTCCCCAAACAACTTCAGAGCCTCCACCCCCTCCCGATGTTGTCCACATGCCACAATCATCGCATTCCACGAAACCATGTCCCTACAACCCTCCCCCATTTCTCTAAAAACCCTCCACGCCTCGTTCAACCTTCCCAACCTACCGTAACAAGCAAGAACCGCATTACACACCGATGCATAACAATCATATCCACACAACAATGCAAAACAATGCAATTGCCTAACAAGCCCAACATCCTCAACACAGGCACTAATCACGCCAGACAACGTAAACCCATCCAGCCCAAACCCAACCTCTCTAACTTCCTTAAACACACTCACCGCCTGCCCACACTCTCCCCTACGAGCGTGGACCGCGATCAGGGTATTATAAGAAACAATATCCGGTTCCGGAATTTCATCAAACAGCTGGCGGGCAAGGTTCGGTAAGTTATGTTTCGCACAAGCATGTATAATGGTGTTATAGGAAAACACATTAGGATATCCGGTGAAGCGAAAAGCAGTTAAAGCATTGGAAATTGTGCCAAATTTTGAGTAAAGAAGTGTGAAATGGTTGGAGAGGTAAGTTGAGTGTGGAATGAAGGATTTGATGTAGAAAGCGTGGAGGGTCTTTCCAGTTAGAAAATCTTTTTGGGTTATGCATTGTTTTAGAAGGGTACGAAAGGTTTGAAGATGAAGTGTGCATTGGAATTGGTTCATCTAATCAAGAACAGAGTTGAAACAATAACCGGTGCTGCCATGAAATCGTGTGTGTCCCGTTTAGTTTGGTAACTCTTTTCCATTCAATTCTTTTTTGTTTTAAATACATTTGTTGTAACAATTGTTGTATTTCTACAGTTAAATATGTTTTTGGTTCTTATAAATATACCGAATGTTTTGTTTAAATCCTCTCCTTCTATTTTTAGAATGTGTTTGGATGGAAAATTTTAGAGAATTTAAAATTTTAGGCAATTTAAATGATTCAATTAAATTTCTTTCATTTCTCAATACTTTTGTTTGGATAGAGTAAAATTTCAATGTCATCAATTTTCAGGAACTTTTATAAATTTTTATTTTTTTGGCCAAATTTGAAAATTGAAAATAGGGGTCAATTTGTAAATTTTAAAAAAATTGAGGGGTCAAATTATAATTTTTGAAAAATTTGAGGGGTCAATTTATAATTTTTTTGGAAATTTATTAGGGTTAATTTGAAAATTTTGGAAATTTTGAAAGATTATAACAATGAAGAATTTTGAAATTCTTACCTTTTAGGTGTTATTTGAAATTCTTTAAATTTAACTTGAACAAAATACTTCATAAATTCTCATCATTTTGAAAATTCTTCAATTATTATCCAAAGGCTTAAATATGTCTTTCGTCCCTGCAAATATAGGTCATTTGAATTTTCGTCTCTGAAGTTACTAATCCTTCCATTTTGTCATTGCAAATATTAATCATTTGAAAAATGGTCCCAATTACATGTCATTACTAATTTCAGGGACGAAAATTCAAATGACTTATATTTGCAGAAACGAAAATTCAAATGGTCTATATTTGCATGGACGAAAGACCTATTTAAGCCAATCACCTCGCTCAATCATCACTTACCACATGGGCACCACGTCGCTAATGACAGCCCACCTCAGCAAAAAAAACCTAATTATGACCAAAAGTCAAATGATTAAATTTTGCAGTGGCAAATTGGAAGGATTAGTAACTTAAGGGACGAAAATTCAAATAACCTATATTTGCAGGGACGAAAGACATATTTAAGCCTTATCCAAACAATGGAATTCACCTCAAAGTATTTGAATTCTCTCATAACATTACATTCCCTCAAAACATCCCTCCATCCTACAAAAGTTTTAATCACTACTTTTAGTCCCTATTTTTAAATAAATTTTTGTATTTTTTTAATGAAGTTGTGCATAAATGTGTAGAATATTGTAAAATTCTCTCACAAAACATTATAATTTTTTAACAAAACATAAATTAAATATGAATTTTTAACCACCAAAAATATAAAAATTCATATTTAATTCATGTTTTGTTAAACAAAATTATAATTTTTCTATGGAGAGATTCTTATACTATTATGAAATGGATGTCCGCAGTGGGTTTCTACATGGAGATTTGCATGAGGGAGTCTTTATGAAAATGCCTCCTGTTTTTCAGCATCACAACCAAACACAATCTGCAAGCTTCGCAAATCACACTACGTGCTAATGTAAGCTCCACGTTGTTGGTTTGCTAAGCTCTATGCTACCCTTAAATCATATGGTTTCCAATAGTAATACCTCGACTACTCTTTGTTCACGTTGCAGAAATATGGGACACAAATTGTGGTCTTAGTGTACGTTGATGACTTGATTATTGCAGGAAATACTCCTTTTGCAATCAAGAGATATAAGCTTTATCTTGGCACCTGCTTTCATATGAAAGACCTTGGTATCTTGAAGTATTTTCTAGGTATTGAAGTTGCCTGAAATTCTACAGGGATCTTTCTTTGTCAACGCAAATATGCTCTTGGCATTATATCTGAAGTTGTACATCTAAGGTGTTAAACCCACTGCAACTCTGTTGGAGCAAACCATCTCTTGTCACTTGCTATGGCGCAATTGCTCTTCAATCATGAGCAATATCAACATTTGGTTGTGCAGTTGATTTATTTATCTTTCAATCGACCTAAGATGTCATATAGTGTCCACATTTTATCTCAATACATACAAAAACCTAGAACAGAACATTGGGAAGTTGCACTTTGAGTAGTTCGCTTCTTAAAAGGTAATCTGGGACAATGAATATTGTTGGGTAGTGTATGTGAGATACAGCTCCACCGTTGGTGCGACTGAGATTGGGCCAGTTGTCCCTTGAAGCGATGCTATGTCAGTGGTTGGCTAGTGTTGCTTGGTAAATCTCCTATTTCTTGGAATACAAAGAAGCAACATATTGGCTCTTGTAGGTCTATTGAAAACTACTACATGTAAGTTGAAATGGTTAAAGGGGATCATCTCCAAGCTAGGATTTGCTCATGATAAACCCGTGCCTATCCACTGTGATAGTCAAGAAACCTTACACATTGCCAAAAATCATGTGTTCCATGAACTTACCAAGCACATTGAAGCAGACTGTTATTTTGTTCATAACGAAGTTCTAAAAAAATACATGTCCCACTTATGTCTCTACTACATCTCAACTTGCATATATATTTACAAAGGCTTTGGGGAAAATGCAGTTTGAATCCTTCCTTGACAAGTTAGGCATTAGAAATGTTCATGCTCCAACTTGAGGGAGGGTATTACTTTATGCGGTAACTCTTTATGAGGCAAATCAAAATTGAATGGGAATTGATATATATATCCCTTAACAGTGTACGTTTAAATAGCTCATGAGTTGTATTGTAATTAGTCAACCTGTATATTGTAGGTTTAGCATTCATGAGGCACAAACCTAAGAGAAATTGGAGGTGCCTATTTGTGTATATAATCTCCATAACTTTGAGAAATAAAATACAGCATTTAACCATTATTTACAACTAAAGAGTACTCTTAGGTATTGATTAAGAGGATAAAAAAATAAATATTGTAATGAGAAATGGTGAAAAATGATGAATTTAATTTTTTTTTTAAAGTTAAAATATTGTTGAATCCAATACAAATCTACTACTTTTGGTTTCCTTAGCAAGTGTTAGCATAACCCATTTGTTTTGCTGAGGTTGCTTTGGGTTTTGGAGCTATGAGCTAAGAGTTTTGATGGGAGGAGGATAAGTTGAGAGAAAACAAATCTCATAAACAAAAAATTTAAGATAAACTGATAAACATAAAACATAAAGTGAGCGAGTTTGATTAAATAGCTTAGAAGGGTGCTTTTAAATATATGGATTACATATTTTACAACTGTTATAGATTATGAAATTCTTAACCAACCACAAATTAAAAGGTACGTAAACATTTGTTAATCAACCAAATATAACTGTGACGAAAATTTTGCACGTCACTCTTCCGAGGGTTTGGAACCTCCAAAAATTAAACACATCTAAAAATTATTTAAAATCTCACAAACTAAATATATAATTTTTACTTTTTTATTTTTTAAAGATGTGTCGTGACACACCCTATCCCATGAGGGGTTCAACCAGTTATGAGTCAACAAAAAAAACTGACAAGAAGTTGCTTCAAATTTAAAAAGTAAAATAAAACAAAACATGGGTGTTGTTAAACTGAAAAAATACTTCACGAGTTTAGTGTCTCCTTAAGGAGATTTATCGAAATCAAACAATAGATTACCAAACTAGTGATGTTGCAACAGAGATTCATATGTTTCCTGCTTCTTCCTTCTTTTTCTCAGCTTACACGTCCTGAAATATTTCAAAGCACAAAAACAAATGTTAGCACCCATCTACTTTGTTAAAAACATATTTTATTTTCATTCTCTAAAACATGTGCTAATTTTAAATTATTAGTAAAATAAGGTGACATTTTTAAATGAATAATTTTGATGGAGAGAAGATGAAATATTAGTTAGAGATGATGTATTTTTTGAAAATAATGAAAAATATATTTTTGTATTTTCATTATTTCCAAAAAAAATACACAAAGTTGTTGACTTCAAGAGTTCAATGTCTTCTATTTTTTTATTTAAGGTGTATTAGTGGGAAATTTGAGGATCAAACTTCATGCCTTGCATATATAATGTAGTGGGCTTACCAATTAGTTATGATCATGTGAACTCGATATCTTTTTATTAGTGAGGAATTCTACCATGGTTACAAACATAAATGAATGGTATTTGGACACACACACATTAAAGAAAAATTCTTTCTAATAATAAAAAAAAAAGGATGGTAAAATGATTTAGTATTTGAGAAAAAGTTTTTTTATGTATGTGATCAAATACTATTCATTTATGTTTGAGACCATAAAAGAATGTCTCCTTATTAACATATAAAATAAACACAAACTTTGAGAAATGAAAATATAAAATATTTGCCCAAAGTAAACAGGATCTTGTGTTTTCGAAAAATATAACAAACTCCATATTGTATTAAGTAAAATCATTTTCTTAAAACAATTAATATCAAAATGAAAATGTACATGGAAATTCGTTTTTTGAATAATAGTAAGATTATATAGTAGTGAAGTTTTGGTAAAACAAAATTATAACATTAAATTAATTAGTAATTGACTCAAAAAATAAAAATTAACTAGTAGTAAAATATCTATGCTAGTCACTTTTTTGGGCAAACATATTGTACTCACTTATATTTGTATTTATTTGCTTTGCAAACCAGTAAAAAAAATTAAAAATAAAACATAAAACATTTTTCCTTCAAAAAAAAAAACATAAAACATTTTGTATAGAAATGAGAATTTTAATCTAATTTGAAAATAAGATTACTCAAAATAAGATTTCCCGATATCTTAGAAAGTACAAAACAATTTCAAATACAGGGAAAAATCCCTAAAAAAAAAAGTGCACAAAGAAAGAATTTAATAAAGGAAAAAACTTATATAATATTTTTTAAAGAAATCAAACTAACCCATTAAAAAATAAAACTTATGTTATTAAAAATTCATTAGTAACTAACACTACGAGAAACATTGTAGTTTGTCAAGGGCGGATTCCATGGGAAAAGAGCAAAAACCCATGTGAAAAGGATTTGTCAGGGATTTTGCTAGGGGTGGATTCCTGAGAAAACACTTGTCGCAAACGAAAAAAAACGAGGGGTTGGGCCCTATCAAATGTCGTCGTTTTTTTCCTGTCAGAAGCCAAGTTTTAACCCCTGTCATTCTACCTGATGCATCTGCTTTTTTTGTACACTGTTTTTTGACGCATTGTTGTACTGATGCAAGGTTAAATCTGCAAGTTGACAAAAGCGAGGGGTTAAACCCCTATGAAACGGGACATTAATTTTTTAAGAAAAAAAAGGTTTTATTTCTAAAATCGATTTTTTAATAAATAATTAGTTGTTTCAAAATTAATTTTAATTAATACAATTTATTTAAAATAATAAAAAAATTGTTTTTTCAAAAAAAATATATAATTAATAGGCATATAATTAAAGTAACATCACACATACAATATTAAGTCTAATAGGCATTTGTTCAAAAAAAAAAGTCTAATAGACATGAAATTAAAATTGTACTTGAGTAATATTACAAACAATGCATCATGAAAGAAGCAAATAAAAATTGTGTCGGGCAGCATAAAAACTTCCCAAAATTTTACAAACCATTAATCAAAAGATAATAATTAAAACACACAATAACCACCATTATCATCACTCCTCCTCGTCTTCACCGAACACATCATATGAGTCATCATTATCGTTGAAGACATGTGCTCTCACATTTTGGGCATTACCATGTTGCTCATTTGTAGGCCAGCCTTGCCCTTTCTAAATTGTGCCAACTGCTCATCAAAGTAATTTTGTTGTTTTTTTAGCAATCGTTGCACAAGTGTTTGTTGGCTGGCCATTTGAAGCTCAAATTGCTCTAGAGTCAATTTCTGTATCATTTCCTGCATTTCAGGAGTGAGCTCGGGCTGCCTTGAAGATCCCTCTCCATCATTCAAGGTGAGGCGAAGAGTTGCAGCAATGCCCTTGCAGTACTTGGCTTCTAAGTTGATGGTGCTAGCCTCATCAAATGAACAACCACGGGAGAGCGCATCTGCTAGCTGCCTACCATATTCTTTCTGCAATAAATAATAACAAAATAGTTAAAGACAAATAAAAATTAACGAAAAACTATACAATAATGAAAATTAACCAAAACTTAAAATTGCATGTCATTATTAGGGTGAATTAAAGCTCTCAATATTAGGGGCCTAAATACTATGAAAATTGCTCTTTTCACTTTAAAAATTTGCTTTCTAACACCTTAAAAATACCAAAATGGCCTCAATAGGAGTTAATTGCCGCTTGCTTCCACCGGCAGTTAATTGTCGCTCTCTAATTGAACAATGACAATTAATTGTCGTTGTGTTCTATTTATTCCAGAATAGCAACAACAACCTCCACTTTTACGCAAACTCAAAACAACACGCTCAATTCCCTCCAAACTCCCACAAATCAACTACATTCATCCAATTTCTTTCTGAAAAGTCAAGCAATTTATCAAGAATATTACAAGTAAGTATTCCTAATCCCTTATTTTCACATTGTTTTTTTTTGTATGTTATTTCTGTCAAAATTTGGTGGAAATATTAGTGTATAGGGTTGGATACATTAGTGAAATTTTGGATAGTTTGTGATCTTATATATACATGTTATTATTATAAATGTTTAGATTAGGTTTAAGTTCAATGTGGTAGTTTAAAAGTTGAAATAATACAATGAATCAATGTTGGGTTAAAATGCCCCCACAGGCAAAGAGACCATGCGGTAAGGACACCATGAGGCCTCTAGAGCACGCTGGGAGAGGTAGGCAGCAAACCCTATTACTAAAAGGGGACACAGTTGTGGGAATGGTATGGAGTGTACTATTGGAACAAAATTGTCTTTGTACAACTCTTGTAGAGTTTTGATGATAACAAAGTATTGAAAAACAATTGGATATGTTAATATATGTTCAAGTATGCAGGACCAAATATTAAAATTTAATAAGGTCAGAAAATGCATAAGAGAAATCAGAAGCGCAAGAGAAGCTAGAAGACTTGGTAGAAGATCTGAAGAAAGGTCAAACATAAGTCAACACTTTGAATCAGAAAAAGGAAGTCACTTAGAAGTTGATTATCTTCATCAGACTCTGAAGACCATCAGACTGTGAAGAACATAAGACTTTGAGGGTTCCAGAAGCCACGTCATGTTTTTCTTCTTCTGTAGTTGTCTCTATCAAACTTTGATAGTACAGTTTCTCTTCTTTTAACCACATACATACAAAGAAATTCAAGGACAAAGAAAATGAACGGATAATGCCAGTTGTAGCAAAGGAATTTAAAATGTCTAATCAATGGCATTATCCATATCAGGAAATATCCCAATGTCCTTGATTTGAAGCTTCTCAACGAATGTTAATGCGCTCACACCTCTACAACGTCTCTCAAATTATTGTCTATATAAGGAGTTGGAGACTTGAAAAATGACAACAAGACTCTGCTATTTTAACTACGCCCTTACTCTGTCAAATTCAAAAGTGCATAGAACACTTAAGAATTCCTTACTAATTTCACATCTTAGAAATTCTAAGTTCATAGAGTCTGTTTTGTTTGTAATTGTTTACACCTCTAATTGTATATCAAGTGTAAGAACAAATATTTTATTTGTATACTTCTAGAAGTCTATTTCAGTCGTGATTGAGCATTATAAGTCTCTTGATTTTGTGCTTGAGCACTGGAAGTCTATTGCTTGTGTCCTTGAGCATTTGTAATAAGTTTTGATTATAGTGCAAAATCCCTTGGAAGTGCAAGGGGACTAAACTACTCCTCGATTGTATGAGAATCCAATATAGTTTCTTGTGTCTGCCCCCCCCCCCTCCTCTCTCTCTCTCTCTCTCTCTCTCTCTCTCTCTCTCTCTCTCTATCTTTATGTTTTATTTTATCTGCTGCTATCATACTCTGACTAGTGCTAAAACACTTAGAAAAAATTGAATAGTTCAACACAATTAATCCCCCTCTTCTATTTTTCTCACATTTAGTTGATATCAGAGCACAATCTATGCTCATCCACTTAACTGTGCCGCAGTTAAAGATCTAGAGAGAAAAACATGTATGTTGATAAGAAAGGACTGGTTCAGGCAGAAACAACAATGTTGTTGTTAACTATGATAACAACACTTCCACTACTGAAAAGCACAATTTTTTTGTGAGACCTTTATCCTTCATGGGAGATGCTACTAAGTTTTCATGATGGAAGATCAAGATGTACAATTATATCATAGGTGTTGATGATGAACTGTGGGATATCATTTAAAATTGATGTCAACTTTGATGTTGATACAGAAGGATATATGGTAGACAAGAAGAGTCTGACTGGTGATCAAAGGAAAATATACAAGAAACATCACAGAGTACGAGGGATTCTTGTATATGTTTTGCCTTATTCAAAATATACCAAGATATTGGATTAGTCTACTACTAAAACCATTTTTTGAGTCACTATGCTCTACCTATGAGGGAAACCAACATGTAAAAAAGGATAAGGATAACTAGTTGGTACATCAATATGAGCTTTGTAGAATGAAGGAAAATGAAGATATTGAAACCATGTATTCAAGGTTTCAGACTCTTGTATCAGACCCTCAAGTTCTAAGCAAAAGATATATTGTTCTCGATCATTTTAAGAAGATTCTTAGGAGTCTTCGTGCCAGATTTAGACCAAAGGTTACAACCATTCAGGAAGCAAAGGATTTAAACAAGATGAGCTTGGAGAATCCGATAAGCTCTTTCAAGAGTCCTAAGATTGAGCATGTTGAAGATGAACTTGATAAGAAGTCCAAGTCCATTGTTTTAACTTCTAAAGGAAAATCAGTTAAAGCTCTCTATGCTACTAAGTCAGAAGAAGAAACTCATTATGGAGTTTTTAACAATGATTCAAGTGATGAAGATATGACTTATTTCACCGAGAGATTTCATTACCTTACCAAGAAGAAGTTTCCAGGTAGAAGTAGTGGGTCAAAAGGAACAGGTTTTAAAAGCAAAAAAGTAGATCAGAAGGTATGCTTTAACTCCAAGAAAGTTGGTCACTTCATTAATGTCTGTCCAGAGTTACAGAAGGAAAAGTCAAAGTAGGAGATCTCCAAGAAAGAAAGTTACAAGAGAAAGCTCAAGAAGAGTCTTAGTCAGAATCTGAAAAGGATGATAAAGAATCTAATATGGCTCTAATTGCTACAACAGCTTCTGATGCAGAATCTGGTTCAGACTCTAATGATGATTATGAGGTTTATCTAAACTAGCTCATGAAGAATTTGTTGAAATTGTCAAAGAACTTGTAGGGTGATGTCTAGAAAAAATCAAAAAGCTTTAAAAACATTACAGAAACAGTTTTATTTGTTGAGAAAAGAATACAAACTCATCGAACATCAAAACAACAGTCTGTCAATTTACAATGATAATCTTAAAATAAGAAATGAAATTTTGGAGAAAAATGAACTTTCAAACATCAAGAAAATTGACAGACCTTTGACTAAATATGATAATGCTCTTAATTTTTTTATCATTGATGGTAATGATAGAAGAAAGTTGGCTTATATGATTTATGGAGTAAGCATAAACAAGGAAGAAGGAATTGGTTTCGCAACTAAATCTCCTTTCAAAAAGGTGCAAACTCCTATGAAAACAAAGAAATCTTCTTGTTTTGAGTGTATAAAGAAGGGTATGTATTCCTACTTTGTTCTAGATGATGAAAAAGATAAGGTTCTGAACAAGTCAGAAACTGAGAACTCATAGTCTAAGGTTCTGATTAAATCAAAACCAAAGGTTCTTGAGCTGAAGATTCATAAGAGTTCAAAATCCAAACCCGAGAAGAATTCAAGACCAAACATTTTTATATCAAAAGTCTTGGATAATTCTAAGCCACATAGCTTAAGGCTCAAGGTTATAAAGATTGAAAACTCCTTTAGCACTATTCCTAAAGGACCCCTTAAGATATGGGTACATAAGTGTGATATTGTGTATGGGTCAGGTATGCTTCATAGAAAAGTAAAAGCACCAGTCATGGTACCTAGACAATGGTTGCTCAGGACACATGACAGGAGAAAAGCATATGTTCCAAACCCTAACCATGAAAGAGGGAGGCATTGTGCATTTTGGAGGAAACCATAAAGGCAAGAGTGTTGGTGCAAAGACTATTGATAATCCTTCTATCTTAACAAATAATGTCTGGTTTGTTGATTGAATAAGACATAGCCTACTTAGCATAAGTAAATTTTGTGATAATGGTTATAAAGTAGTGTTTGATAAGAACACATGTACAATCATCAATAGCTCTGACAAGTCCATAGTGTTCATAGGTCAGAGGAAAGACAATATAAGATTAATTTTTCTAAACTATTTGATCATAAGGTTGTTTGTCTTCTGCCAGTGAGTGATGAAAATTGGTTATAGCATAAACTGTTAGGACATGCTAACTAGAGATTAATCTCTAAGCTTCACAAGTTAAAACTTGTCAAAGGACTACTAGAGTTACACTATCACTCAGATGCTCTATACGAAGCATGATAGAAAGGAAAAATTGTTAAAACTGGTTTTAAACCCCAAGAACATTGTTTCTACCTCCAGATGTTTAGAACTACTTCACATTGATTTATTTGGATCAGTTGGTATTGCATCAATCAATGGGAATAAGTATGGATTAGTCTTAGTTGATGACTATAGCAAGTGGACATGGGTAAAATTCCTTCAAACCAAAGAACATTGACTATAGCAGTATGAATTAGTCTTAGAAGTGATCATGAAGGAGAATTTGAAAATGAGCCATTTGAAAACTTTTGTGAAAAACATGGAATCTTGCATGAATTCACTTCCTCTAGAACTCCACAACAAAATGGGATTATAGATAGAAAGAATATATCTTTACAAGAAATGGTCAGAACTATGCTCCATGAAACTAAAATTGCTAAGTACTTATGGGCAGAAGCTATGAACACAATATGTTATGTATAGAACATGATATATATCATACCTATTCTGAACAAAACATCATATGAATTATATAAAGGAAAAAAAAACCAAGCATTGCTTACTTTCACCAGTTTGGATGTACTTTTTATATTTTAAACAACAAGGTTTATCTAAAGAAATTTTATGATAAAGCCTATAGGTATAACTTTTTAGGATACTCTGAAAGATCAAAGGCATGCATAGTGTATAACTCTGAAACTAACACAGTTGAGGAATCAGCACACGTCAAATTTGATGATAAAGAGTCTGACAATAAAATGTTAGAACTAGTTGAAACCTTTGCAGATATACAGGTCTCTGAAGATGCATTAGAACCTATACAAGCATCTGGATCAGGTTCTAAAGTCGCATAACCTGATAGTCTACCTGAAGTACTAGAAGATGATGTACCCCCTGAGGAACATCCATATGATGAAGATTCTGAAGAAGGCCATGATGGTTTAAAAGAATTTACACAATCCAAAAGGACAATCAAATACAAGTTTACACGTCTAGAAGAGCTAATCATTAGGAACAAAGATAGTCCTTTGAAGACAAGATCAACTTTCAAAAATGAATTTATGCTGGGACTGATCTCTCTGATTGAGCCTACTTTTGTTGATGAAGAACTATCAGATGATGGGTTGATTGTAGAAATGCAAGAAGAGTTGAACAAATTTTAAAAAAATGAAGTCTGAGATCTGGTTATCAAGCCACCTCAGAATAACATTATTGGAACACAATGGGTGTTCAAAAACAAGCTTAATAAGCAAGGTGAAGTGGTAAGAAACAATTCTAGACTTGTAGCACAAGGATACAATTAGTAGAAATGTATTGATTATACTGAAACCTTTGTACATGCTGCTAGATTAGAAGCAATTAGATTACTCATATTACATGTTATACATTATGGTATCACTCTATATCAAATGGATATTAAGAGTGCGTTCTGAATGATGTCATTTTTTGAAGAAGTTTATGTTAGACAACCTCATGGGTTTGAAGATTTAAAACACCCAAAATATGATTTCAAACTTAAGAAATCACTATATGATCTGAAACAAGCTCCCAAAGCTTGGTATGAAAGACAAAGTAATTTCTTGTTATAAAAGGACTTTAAAGAAGTACAAGTTGATACTATTTTCTTCAGGACGACGATGAAGAAAAACATCTTAACTGTTCAGATATATGTTGATGATATCGTTTTTTGTTCTACTAATGCTACTCTTTGCAAAGAATTTTCCGATACAATGCAGGCTGAATTTGAAATGAGTATGATGAGAGAATTGAAAATCTTTTTGGGTATCCAAATCAATCAATCCAAAGATGAAGTTTATGTTCATTAATCCAAGTATACAAAGGAGCTTCTAAAGAAGGTCATGCTAGAGGATTGTAAAATAATGACAACACCAATGCATCCAAACTACAACTTAAAGAAAGAAGAAACTAGTAGCAAAGTAGATTAGAAGTTGTGCATTCATATGGTATGAAGGGGATTGTTGGAACAAAATTGGTTTTTTATAATTCTTTTAGAGTTTTGATGATAACAAAGTATTAAAAAACAATTGGATATGCTAATATATGTTCTTGTATGCATGACAAAAGATTAAAATATAACAAGTTCTTAACATGTGTAAGAGAAATCAGAAGCATATGAGAAGCTAGAACACTTGGTAAAAGACCTGAAGAAAGTTCAAACAGAAGTCAACATTTTGGATTAGAAGAAAAGAAGTAACTCAGAAGCTGAAGATCTTCATCAGACTTTAAAGGATACCAGACTCTGAAGACCATCAGACTCTAAAGAACAGAAGACTCTGAGGGTCCCAAAAACCACGTCAGATTTGTTTTCTTTTGTAGCTATCTCTATCAAACTCTAATAGTACAATTTGTCCTCTTTTAACCACATGTAGAAATAGACAAAGAAATTCAAGGACAAATAGAATGAACATATATATCCAGTTGCAACAAAGGAATTTCAAATGTCTAATCAACGTCATTATCCATATCAGGCAATATTCCAACGTCCTCAATTTACAGCTTCTCAACGATCGTTAACGCACTCGCACATATACAACATCTCTCAAATCCTTGCCAATATAAGGAGCTGAAGACTTAAAGAATGACAACACGGCTCTACTATTTTAATTGTGCCCTTACTATGTCAAATTCAAAAGCACATGGAACATTTATGAATTCTTACTAAGTTCATGTCGTAAAAATTCTAAGTTCATAGAGTCTATTCTTTTTGTAATTGTTTACACCTCTGATTGTATATCAAGTGTAAGAACAAATATTTTATTTTTAAACTCTTAGAAGTCTCTTTCAATTGTGTTTGAGCATTGGAAGTTTCTTGCTTGTGTGATTGAGCATTGGAAGTCTCTTGGTTGTGTCCTTGAGCATTTGTAATCAGTTGTGATTATAGTGGAAAATCCTTTGATGTGCAAGGGGACTTGACTACTCCTGGAATTTAGGATGAACCAATATAATTGCTTGTGTCTGATTTCTCTCTCTCTCTCTCTCTCTCTCTCTCTCTCTCTCTATATATATATATATATATATCTTTGTTTTTGATTTTAGCCACTACTATTAGACTCTGAGTCAGACTCTGAACTCATCAGACTTTGCCCAATGCTAAAACACTTGAAATTTTTTGAAAAAACCAACACAATTCAACCCTTATTCTTGTGTTTTTCTCACCTTCAAGGACCTCAAAAATGAGTGTGTCCCAGGTTGTGGACACTTCTATGGACCAATACTATGTCACTGAGGATCAATACTACAATGCCACTAAGGAGCACTACTTAGATGAGGAACATGAGTAAATATGGCGCACAAGCACCTGATGCTTTTCCTAGGGCCTTTATGATCCTTCAATATTGTCCTCATTCGGTAATCAAGTCGCCTGCAATATTTGGGGTGGCGTTGATGTATGTATATTTATACTACTTTATCATTCTAATGTTTATTCTTGTTAATATTTTTTAATAGTTGTATTTTATTTTGTTTTTGTATTTCAGAGTCAAAAACATGTGGTAAAGGCCATCAAATATAGGAGGAATATTGCTACACTTACATTCCCGCCAAACCATTTCGACTGGTTTTGGACTCTAGATTAATGGATCCGGTTTTCTAAGATCGGTTCATATTTGAGTTGTCTACCATATTTAGTGTCATGCTTATCGTATTGTCAAATAGATGGCATAAGAAGACCAACAACTTTTATCTGCTTGTTGGGAGATTATGACACTCTGTCATTACTAGTTTAGTAGGCCTTTTTCATACATTTTTAAGGGTTATTCATTGTGATTCATGGAGCTGAAAGCCACAAAAGACAAAAATTTGAAGTTTGAGGAAGTCAGAATTCGGCCACCGATATTCACAGTTCGGCCACCGAATTTGCTGCTGATTTTTACACTCTTGCTTCGGCATTTTTCGGCCACCGAACCAGCTCAATTCGGCCACCGAACTGGGTCAATCCGGCCACCGATGGTAATGGCTCGGCCACCGAATTCGCCTGGGCTATAAAAAGAAAAGTGCATTTTCTGAAAGGGGGTTGACGAATTTGGAGACCAGAGGCATATTTTGGAGCAAAAGCTTTGCAGATTTGGTGGCCAGCTATCATAACTCATAGTCTATCATCCAATTCATGTATGAATCTTTTTGTCTATGTTAGTTATCTCTTACTTTAACTATGAGTAACTAATCTCTTTGTGATTGAGACTGAGATGAATCTGATGTAACCCTATGGGAATGATAGTTTGTTGAACTCCTTTGAATATCAATGAAAGTCTAGTTTATAATTCATATTATCTTGTGCTTAATGCTTTTTGTATGTTTATTCATTGACTATTAACCCTAGCTTTGTGAATGTGCAAATTGTTCTTAGAGATTGAATGTCCATTAGCCTGGCTTTTGACTCTGATCTAGGTAGTAAGTGTAACCTAAGTAATCAAGCTAGAGATAGATCATTATTAGGTTATGACATAGGGATTAACGTTCTATTAAAACCTCAAACGGTTCCTAATTCACTTAAGAGATTAATGGGTTGTTACTTGCTGGGAGAATTCTAGGTCAAGAGATTGGCTAGAATTATTGAGTCTATCCGTCATTGTGCTAGATACTCATTGATTGAATTAGGAGTGCAAATTACCATAGGGGTGCATGAGAGGATTCGAAGGTCTTGATCATTTTTCTTTCTCAATTTCACAAACCAACTCTCAATTGTTTTCTTCGTTTATGTTATCAAACAATCCAATTGCCAAGGGCAACCATAAATTTTACACATCCTGTTTAATAATGAAATTGCTAAGTAGAAGTTAAGTACAGTCCTCGTGGATACGAATTTTTATTACTTCAATCGAATTTGGTACACTTGCCAAATATCAATCAGGAGATGACCGTCACGTTGGATGATGTGGTGTGTCTTCTACACATCTCCATCTTATGGAATATGATGAGGCACGATGAGCATACCTTTCATAAGTGTGGTGTGGAGCTGATCATGGGGTTGCTCGGTGTTGCTAAAGGTCGTGCGATTGAAGAGTGTGAGAGACAGTGGGGTGGATTTTTAAGTATTCCATTTCTTAAGCAATTATATGATGGGCACCTCAATGTGGCAACTCACTTAAATAATGAAGTTATGAAGGAGGAGGAGGAGGAGGATAGATAACATGAGGCTATGGTGTGTGAGGGCTTTCTTGCTCTTTCTAGTTGGATGTACCATACTCTGGGACAAGAGAAACAAGCACATTAACCTCATATGGCATGATGCAATGTGGGATCTGACCAGTATACATGAGTGGTCGTGGGGTGGGATGCCACTCTTTAATTTGTAACATTATCTAGATAAGGCTAAAGATTCCATGGTGACCTCCATTGGCGGATATTTGACCTTACTTGAGGTAGTATTTTATTTAATTTTTATGTTTAATGTATATCCTATTATAATATGTTACTATAAATGGGTTTGTTTGCATTTTTAGGCATGTGCTCTATAGGTGTTCAAATATTTATTTACATGGAATCCTAATCAACGATATACGTCAGACTTGCAATGTGATGAACATCATATTCAGCTGACTCCCTACGTAGCATCCTTGATCATTTAGAGGTGAAGGACTTTATATTCATCCCTTATGGTGATCATCAACAAGTGAAGCCCCCAGGAGGATATATTATGATATTCTAGTTGGATTATGGCTGGCAAAGGAAAGAAATACTGACACTTGTCGCAGCTATCTGTGGAAGTATGCACAAGGGTACGTGGCATGGTTCTTTAGCGTTTCTCATATGTTGTTTTATATATATATTCAAAATTTTGGAAATAAGACCAAGAAGTGGGCCACAACAATAACACAACACATAATACAATTCAGGCCAGACACAAATTCACATAAGAGAGAACCATGAAACATGAACATAATAGAGGTTGAATAGAAGAGATTATTTAATTTAGGGCTTTTTTTCGTCTAGTATGAATAATGTTGGGAAGTTTCCCTTTAGGCACCTAGCAATTTCTCACAAGCACCTAAAAAAAAATACCTCTAACGATTGTTAACTACTGTTCATAGCTGAATAGTAGTTACAAACCGCTCATCACTTTTTAAATTGGTTAAACCGATTTAATAAAAATGCGAACAATTTGCAATCAGTAGCAAACTATCAGTGAGAGTATTTTCAGTAGTTCCAAGTGCAAGTGAGCAATTGCTAGGTGCCTAAAGAGCAACTTCCATAATGATGAACTTTCAAAAGAAGTGTGCGTGTGCGCGCGTGTGAAATCATACTTCCTTTTTCCCAATAACATAGTTTAGAGCATAGTTTTTCAATAAAACCGTTTTTTTCAACCAAAACACAATAATAATAATAATAATAATAATAATAATAATAATAATAATAATAATAATAATAATAACAATAATAATAATCTTTGCTAGATTTTTCATTATTGAAAAAGATACAAGATTTTTCTTTGCTAAATTTTTCATTATTCTCGTGATATCTTTAAACAAATTTGTTTTGAAGAATTTTATATTGTTGGTTTTATTGAAAAAGATAATTACTTTTATTATATTTGTTTCTTTTGTATTATTGGTATAAGATAAACATATTTTGTACTATTTCGAAGTTAAAATCATCTAAACATAAGATTTTAATCAAAATCAAAATTTCATAAAAAAAAAATTGCTTATAATTTATTACACATTAACACGACCAGTAATAATGATAAAAAAAAAAAACATAATCCTACTAAATAAGCATTACTTTGATTTGCTCAAAAAAAAAAGCATTACTTTGATTACTTGATGTTTTATATATTCAGAAGGATCTCACCTTGACTTCTTTTTCAGCATTCTTCTCTTTTTTTCTTTTCCGTTTTGCTTTGCTTATGTGTTGCGGAAGTAGTCCATATTTCTCATATCTCCCTACTTCTTGTATAGATCGTAGAGTAAAGCCTTTCTTTTTATGAGAATAGAACTGCAACAAATCACATCACATCACATAAAATAAAATTCACTTTCTTTCTTTTTATGAGAATAGAACTGCAACAAATCACATCACATCACATAAAATAAAATTCACTTTCTATTTCATTTATTGGCTAACAGAAATTCCTTAACAATTGATAAAAATTTGTATTATCACTACATAGGAACGATCTCAACATAGTGGTACAACGGCAGCATCAGGGCACAATGAGATATGTAGAGATTATTCTAATTTGTCTTTATATATCATAGATTTAGAAGTAAAAAGGAGTTCATAACGAGATAGTTATAAGGTTTTAGAGAGAAAATAAGACATGTATTGCACAATAATTGAAAACATTATCATATTTGATTCTAAAAAAAAATCATGCCCCAACAACAAAATTATGCATCTACACGACTGCATCTGCGACCATATTTGCAATTGAAAACCATGGTATAGGCTTTACAAGAACCCAAAACACTTTTACCAAATAAGTTGAAAGATTGTTTTATGTGTTGTTCAACCTCTAAAATAAGTTGATAGAGAGTTATGATCCAATACAAAAAATGTCGATTGGATGATATCTTCCATTATATTTTGTTCAATCGAGAATTACGGTCTAATAAATCAGATGAGTTTTTGAACAAATTGAGTGGCCCGTAGAGAAACCATTCAAAAGTTGACAATGTTGAATCGCTAAGTTCTCATATTATATTTTTCATAGATATTTTTTTTTGAAAGAATATTCTTCATAGAGATAAAATTTCACTATTTTCTTGGATCCTCTTACATACACAACCTTTCTAGAATTTACCCCTCCAAGAAACAGATACGGCATGAAGGAAACTCACTTACCTTCCAATTCTATTTGTTTCCCATTCAATGAAATTGTCATGCCCTGCACCCTTCCTCTAGACAATATTTGTCAAGGACTCAACACATATTTTTAAGATTTTTTTAGGAAAAATTATAGATTATAGTGGAAAATAAGATTTAAATAAAATATATTACAGATTTTTTTTTACATAACAAAATAAATTAAAGTTAATTTCGTCTTCACAAAATTTGTTTTTTTTAAGTTTTTTGTTGTCTTTGAAAATAATTGTGATAAACTGAAAATTAAAGATACATTTCATCTAATTAAATTGTTACAAGAGAGAAAATTTGAAAGATATTGTTTGACCAATATCGCTTAAAAATCAAATTGTGGCAGTATAACTTAAACTATATATGTTGTTTACCTATAACTCAATAAGACGAGTTAAAATTGGAATAAAAAATTATAATACATTTCATTCCGTCTACTTTTCAAACAATGGAGTGGAAAGTTAACTCTTTTTCATCATTAAATATCCAAACGATGGAATGGGATCTCTGTTCCATTCCGCTTCGTTCCACTCTGTTTCACTTTGTTAGATTTAAGTTATCTAAACAGAGCCTAAGTTAAATGATTTTTGACTGGGTTTTACTTATCTTCTGGAATTACCATAGTCTCTTTCCCTTTAAAAATAAAGGGTTAACATCAATTTTTTTTATCAATACTCCTTTTAAATAAAATATATGAATCAACTAGTGCTACAACACCCAAATACAAAATAAAAGAGTTACAAAAAGGAGAACAACAATCTAAGCTTTCAAAGCTAAAAGAAAATCTGAATTTAAGAAAACCTAATTTGTCAGAAGACTCTTTTCATAACTATAATAATTAACTTGCTATAAGTTACAAAAATATTTTTTTTTGACAATACCAAAAAAAATAAAAATTCTTAAGCATGTTGTTTGGGGAAATATATACCTATAATTAGTCATTTTACATTGTCTTAACTAACTATCACACAGAAAATCAAGAAACGTGTTCATTTTGAATTTGGGTACATACCTTGTCAATCCTTATTCCGTCACTCCGCGGTATCTCTACTACCTCCCAATTTTCATTCCATTCAGCAAGAAATTTTTTGAAGCATCTTGTCTTTGGTGAAATAGACATGGTTTTCATCTAAACACGTATATGGTAATTATTAAGGTATTAATAAAATAAAACTAAGTTGGAAAGATTGTACAACAAAAGAAATCTACTTAACTAGTAATATGCAAAAAGTGCTTTAACCTATTAACATAAGAATGTAAGTTAACAACACAAATATGAAAACAACATCTATCAAAGAAGAAAGAGATGTGAGTGTAATAGAATACACCGTTAAAGTAATATTCTACCAACATAAAAACAATTCAAACTATTGCTTAGATGAGCGTAGTCTAGACTTGTCCAAAAAAATAAAATGAACGTAGTCTAGTGTACTAGTGTCTTAAAAAACAATGATGATCATGGTTCTTAGTTCAAAATCAACAAGCTTCTAAATTCCAAACTTAATTTATAATTATTTGTTATATAATTTAGTTATGAGCTTTTATTGTTAATTTTTTTTCACTCATGGAAACTTGCAATAAATCACCAAATGAAAATAACGAAAAATTTATAAATTAAAATTATTGACTAAACATTGATGAATAAAGTGGTGATAAAAAAAATGTGAGCAATAAAGACTGAGGGGAAAAGGAAATGGTGGCTTGATGTAGTATTGTGGTGGTGGTACAATAGTGGTAGTAGTGGCAGAGGTATGTAGATTAGATAAGAGAGATGAAATGAAGATTTTATAAGAGGGTAATTTTGAGAGAGGAATAAGAGAGAAGTGAAAGCAGGGAATAAGATGAAGGGAGGTCGCAATCAAAAACCAGGTTAAACGCAATTGATAAATAAATAATTTTCTCTTTTGGTGGAGTACCACGTTTCTCTAATTAGCGCTAATGCATCGTAAGACTGCATCACAAAATAAGTATTACCTATTTATTTAATCTCTCATCAATTTGCTCTTTATGTCTGTGACCCGGTAAGTTCTGGTAACCTTGCCAATAATATTAAACCACGCATTTAATATTACTAACAGTGAGTGATATCTAGCAACATATTGTTGCTGCTCAAGTGACAAGAATGTCATGTGATCTGAAAAAACCTTCCAATAATAGTGATATGAGTATACTTACCATTTTCCCCTCATGTTTATATTGAACACAAAGCATAGACCTTTCAGTTCAATATTAGGGCCTTAACAAATTCTCTTGTTATATATTAGGGGCAAATTTCATCTAAGTTACTCATGTTCCTCAACATGATTTTTGTGTTTTAACTTCCAAGAAATAAAAAATTAAAAGGATTAACTAATCAAGGATGAATAGTGTGGTCACAAAAAATGTTGCCAATAGAGATCTAGGATAAAAGGCAAGGCCGATATGACAAATGTGTGGCAATGGTGCGATATTGGCAATGTTAACATGGGTATGGAAGATTGGATATGGGAGAGAACAGGGAGAATTCACGAGAGGGTAATTTTGGAACAGAAAGAAGAGATAAGTAAACAATAAGAAATGAGGAATCCTCAAAAAATAAAAAATGATGAAATTTGCCATGTTGTTGAATTTATTGACATGTTTTCATGATGCCCTCCAGTAAGC
Organism: Medicago lupulina; assembly: GCA_958299785.1. Taxonomy (NCBI): domain Eukaryota; kingdom Viridiplantae; phylum Streptophyta; class Magnoliopsida; order Fabales; family Fabaceae; genus Medicago; species Medicago lupulina. The sequence continues at coordinate 52,443,021 of OY283144.1, read as the reverse complement.
CCTTGAAAAAAATGGGTCGACAAATATTTGGATTTCAAACCCCCACACAAGGTTTTCAAGGGTTATACCCCTGAAAATTTAATTTCAAATAACATTTTCTTTCTTTATCTTTTATTCTCATGTTGATTTTTTATGTTCTAATATTAACATTATCGTCATTTTTCACATATAAATCGAAAAATGCATAAAACAAATCCCAAAATAAAAAACTCACAAAATGCCCAGAACTTCATACAAAAGATCAGAAATCCAAATTTCGTTAATTTTTTCCTGGACCTAAATGAAAAAAAATACCCGTTAATGTTCAACTAGTACAAAAACCACACTGAAACCCTTTTTCCAAAAAACCACATCGGTACATTAGTAGATCGGCTTATTACAATACTAATCATATAAAGATAATAACATTTCAACACTTTTCTAAAATCATAAATTTTTAAAACGGTGAAAATCAAAATTTTCTTTTAGATCTATTATCACATGGACCTGATCTAACACATTAATAAAGGTAATGGGTACAAAAAATAAAAAATCACAACGCCCCCTTCGTTAATGGAGTTAGGGCACAAAAGATAAAGATAGGGGAGGGAAATTCTACCTCTGTGAAGCTAAATACTCCTGGGTGTTGACAGTTGATCCAATTGCAAGCTTGGCCGAAAGATTTAGTGAGAAAACGGGAAGAAAAATGATGTTGGAGAGAGATAGAGGGAGGCTAAGAGTGAGGTAAGTGAGGAGAGAGAGAATTTTCGTAAAATGAGTAAAACGTAGTAAATTTGATGTATATATATACAAGGAAATAATAATAATAATAATAATAATAATAATAATAATAATAATAATAATAATAATAATAATAATAATAATAATAATAGTTTTCACTAATTCATGACAATTTATTATTCGAGTTGTGTTTTTTGAACAACTATTTATACGACAACTTATGGGACAACCATATATTTACAAAGAACTGTAAGTATTGACACAAAAATCAAAGCAATAGAGAGATAAAGTAAAAACATAATGTGAATATGAGAGTGTTTTGGACCGGTTAGAAGACCAACCGCACGTTGACACGTGGCATAACTTACACCGCCTTAAAGGCTTCGCACATAAGGAACACATCAGCTTAAGTGCAGCACACCACACAGAAGCACGCCCCCGCGCAAGGATCACCCTACATGTTTCATTTAACCATCCCTAATCACACGTTGTGAAACCCAGAAGCGGTTAACACCAACGCTCGCCTATATAAGGGTGAACTTGTTTCACCCTCAAGGTATGATTCACTTTTCATAACACTTTCTACACACTCTTTCTCAGTTCCATTATTGACTTCAGCGTTGGAGTGATAACGTGCCTGGAGGCACTTTTCGTTCCACTGCAAGGATTCATCTCCTCTGTACTGGAAACCTTCAAACGTTCTCACTAGACATATCATTTCGTGTTATAAGGAGAGGATCGTTCGCTAACCACCACGGTCTAACGATCCTCCTCCGTATCCGTTTTCAATTACGCGCTCCTCCACTGTAACCATTTTCTGTTACACGTTCCTCCACTGCAACGGTTGACAGTTATCGCTCTTTTTTTGAAGAAATGGCCACAACTCGTAGGAGAGCCCCCACAAGTCTCTCCTCTACCGTGCAAGAATCACATCCTGTGATTCAAATCCTCCAAGACCGAGTGGTCTTGATTTTCGAACGAGTGAATCCTGAAGGAGACGACGTGATCCTCGATGCTAGGATTGATACTCATACCACTACCGCGAGGAAAACGATGATTCTCTTTTCATCTCCTCCGTGTATGAAGAGTTTACCTCATCCTCTTCCGTCTTCTTAGATTTCTCCACGGCACAAGACGAAGGAGATCCTGACGAACCTGATAAACCTCCTCCAGCAGAAAAAGGACAAACTCGAACGTGTAGAGCAAAGCTAAAGACTCTGATAAGGATCCATACAAAGAACGGGAGCGTTCAACGTAACGAACGCGAGGAAACGCCGGTTACGGTGAACGATGTAACGCCCTACTTCTATTAAAGCGATAAATCACGCGAATATAATAAATATTCAAGAAATAGACGTCACGTCTTCAAATAATTCACAATAGACATGCATAAAAATTCCAACAATAAAACATCACAACGGAAATATAGCATACACCTCAAATAGCCATGCCATCATCTCATAAATACATCCAAATAAAGATAATATATAAATCCCGACACATGGGCAAAGTCTCAACAACGTAAAAGACAAATCCTAGATCAGAGCCTATCTAAGACTCTATCAACTGAAAGAAAACGGAGGAAGCTCCCGCTATCCTCAAGCAACTTACCAAGCAAGCAAATCAACTAATCCTGCATGCCGTCTACCCATTCATACAAATAGGTAGGCAGTCCACCACAGACCACTGGGGGTTAGCTTCACATCAATCATAATCAAAAGGTATAAACAGGAGTAATCAATCATCAAGATATTTCATGGGTTCATAAACACTAACATATGTGCAACTTCAAATATTCACCAAATTGTCACCAATAATTTTCAACAAGTATATGGTTCATCGATCACAAATAATCACCAAGCACATAACAACGACAAACACGTAATTCACACCAAGCACATAAGCAATTATGACTCATCCTAACATGCAATGTGCCTAGACCGACTCTAGACACGTGTTATACTAAGTCACCTCTAAGGTCGTCACCCCTGATGACAACTGAACATCATAATCATAACGAATAATCACCCCGAATAATTGAATACATAGTATTCATCACCAACATGGATATGAAATCCGACATCGACAGTGTGTGGACCTATGACTCAACAACAACAATGCATATTTTCATACAACTTCAACAATCCACACCAACATATTTCAATACATGCTTACACCAACAATTCAACACCAATAGTGTCGCGTCATTTTTCGGAGATCAAGGTTATTTGATTAGCTTTTGACTCACTAAATTATTTCACGACTTTTGATAAAAATTTATTTAAAGGTGGGGTTCGGGGGTTGGTTATATTTAGGGAAGGTATTAGCACCTTAAATATTCGTGGTACTCTACGAGAACCTTTCGACTTTATTTTACTTTTTGTGCTATAAATTGCTTATTTTTGTTTAAAAGAAGGAATTTGAGAATAGTGATTAAAAGGAAAGAAAGAAGCCTATTATCTACATTTTTTTTATTGATTCGGAAGGATTAGGTCCTTTGCCTACGTACCCGTGAGGGATCAGAACCTCGTAGTTTGGGGTAAAAATTGACGTTTGATTGGTTGTGTGTTTTTTTTTAATTTTGAAAAAGGGTTTTAAAAAGAAAAGCCAAAATGGCAAAACAAATTTTTTTGTGTTTTTTATGTTAAAAGAAAATGACTTAAAGTGTGATTAAAGTTGATTGCAATTTTGATTTATGAAAGGAAAAAAAATAAAAAAGACGATCACTTGATTTAGGATCAAGGTTTATTGTAAAAATGTTTTTTTTTTATTTTTGTGATTTACATGTTTTTGTTATTTTTGAATAATGATTAAACTAAAATTAAAACTAACGAAGCGAGAAAATAAAGCGTAGGTATTCTGTGGTGACGTTGGATCACCACGAAAAAACCTTTACCCTAAGCTAGAAATAAAATAAAAGGCATACACACACGCACACACACATGCATGGTTTACATCAAGCCTAATATACATTCTAAAGTCTGCGGGAATAAATAAATAAATTACATTAAGCCTAAAATATACGTTCTAAAGTCTATGCAATAAAATAAATGACATAAAATAAACATGTACAAATAAATGAATGATAGATATGCAACCTAAACTAATAAGCATAGAAACATTAAAGTGTAAAAGAAATAATAGCTTTCTGTTTGGTTTGCTGTCTGTGAGAAAAAATCCTTCTGTTTGGTTTGCTGTCTGAGAAAAAATCCTTCTGTTGGTTTGCTGTTTGAGAAAAAAAATCTTTTTGTTTGGTTTGCTGTCTGAGAAAAAATCATTTCGTTTGGTTTGCTGTTTTTTGCGAAAAACCTTCTGTTTGGTTTACTGTTTGTGCGAAAATTGGTGTTTGGCTGGCTGTTTGTGCGAAAATTGGTGTTTGGCTGACTGTTTGTGCGAAAATTGGTACTTGTGATGTTGATGCAGGTTATGAATGAAAGTGAGCCTCTGAGAATTGGTTTCTGCGAATTTAGGCTGTAAGATGTGTTGATGGTTGATGAATGATGGCGTCATGGTGTTGGTTATTTTGTGATGGATTTGTGTGTGTAACTGTTGCAGGGCTCGAGTTGAACTTGTTTGTGTGCGGTGAAATTGTGTTTCTTTGCAGGTTTTGGTATTGAATTTTCGGCCATCTAAATTGTGTTGTTGGGTTCTTTTTTATAGCACTGGGATTAGGGTTAAGGTTTGTTAAAGAGAAGCAAAAAATTTGTGGCTTGCGGAGGAGGAAAGCGGGTGTTTTGTTATAGAATTTTGGATTGGGACAACTTTGGACTTATCTAATAATATAAATAAAAATGAATATATACAAAAAGATAAATATGCATATTTATGGATTTGGACTGTTTTTGGACTTATCGTTGGACAAGAATAATAATAATAAAAAAAATAAAAGAAAATAGGATAAAGACTAAAAATAAAAAGGAAATAAAGATTTTAACAAAACAAAAATTAAGATTAATTAAAAACTTAAATAAAAGATGGAAATTAGAATTAAAAATAAAAATAAAATTAAAGAGAGTAGAGGGTCCGAATTGGAACAAAAATGAGGTATTTTAAAATACCTCTCTGTCGAAATTTCGTTTGAAAAGTCAGAGATTATTCATGACTAAATGACGCGTGTCAGTGGTGTCTTAGGTCAAAAATTGGGGTATGACAGATGCCCCTATTTAAGTTTCTTCGTCCGGAGACTTTGAAGATGAAATCTTTGATTCGACTGGTCGAAGAGACTTAAATACAAAGTACACCATTTTTGACCTAAGATGCTATGAATGCTTGTGATGCAATTATGAATGCAAGACGACAAAGACATTTTGACTGAGATGAGAAACCACAATGGGATACCTGAATTCGTTGAGAACGGGATCTGACTCCGCTAGGGGATATTGTAGTTTCCTTGGGGAAAATGGTGGTTGGCCATTGTATTGGTTTGGAATGATAGTTTAATGGAGACACCTCTTGACCAGACATATTGAGGATGACACTTGAGAGAATGACAGGTAAACACGAGTTGTCCGTTGTTTGGGACTGACCACTCGAAAAATGATAACAAGGTAAACTCAAGCTGTCCATTGTTTAGGACTAACCACTTGAGACATGATGAAAGGTAAACTCAAGTTGTCCATTGTTTAAGACTAACCACTTGAAACAAAGACAAAAGGTAAACTCAAGCTGTCCATTGTTTAGGACTTACCGCTTGAAACAAGACGAAAGATAAACTCAAGTTGTCTATTGTTTAGGACTAACCACTTGAAACAAGACGAAAGATAAACTCAAGTTGTCCATTGTTTAGGACTAACCACTTGAAACAAGACGAAAGATAAACTCAAGTTGTCCATTGTTTAGGACTAACCACTTGAAACATGATAAAAGGTAAACTTAAGTTGTCCATTGTTTAGGACTAACCACTTGAAACAAGATATAAGGTAAACTCAAGTTGTCCATTATTTAGGACTAACCACTTGAAACAAAATGAAAGGTAAACTCAAGTTGTCCATTGTTTAGGACTAACCACTTGAAACAAGACGAAAGATAAACTCAAGTTGTCCATTGTTTAGGACTAACCACTTGAAACAAAGACAAAAGGTAAACTCAAGCTGTCAATTGTTTAGGACTAACCACTTGACAAAAGGTAAATTCAAGTTGTCCATTGTTTAGGACTAACCACATGACAGGTGACTCGATGGAACGAGACAGGACATGTAAGATTGGAGGCGGACTGACAGCGCAGTACAAACACTCGGCAAACTTCCTTGGAGTTGATGTTATTGTGAACAAATCGGGCCATTGGCGGTATAAAACCTGGCACACGGTGGCAACTGATGCCTCTTGGGGAGACAGCTCATTGTCGATCGAAAGTCTAGGAGAAGTCATCATTTGTAAATGGGCGCGGAGTGTTCTTCCCTCGGCATGCTTTAACAGTCATGTTTTTGTTTTGTTTTTTTTTTTGAAAATCCCTGATTTTTGCCTGGACCGCCCTTTCGGGTTTTCAGTCCATCGGGAATGTATTCCTTTTTTTGTTCTCCTAATTTTTTCCTGGACTGCCCTTTCGAGTTTTCAGCCCATCGGGACGCTCTCTATTGCCTAAGCCGTCTTTTCAGGTTTTCAGCTTAGCGAGCTTTGTTGTTTTTTTGTATATTTTTTGTATTTTGGATTATGATTGCATTTGCTCAAAGCAGAGGTTTTCTCCATAGCGCTTAGCCATGTTTCTCTTACGGAATGTAACCGTTCTCGAGGCGGATGCTGGTGTACATTTCGTCTACTTATGAGTTCAAAGAGAGTGTGTTTGTTGTTCACACTTTTCAAAAGGTGTAAAAAAGTTTTGTATTTTGGAAAATTTTCGCTTCAAGTATTGCCATCAAAAAAAGAAGAAATTTTGCAAAAATAGAATAAATGAGAGTTCCAAATAAATGGGCACAGGCTCAAATTTGATGAATTAAGTGGTGACCCGCCAATGGCCCGGCTCCACAGATTTTGAAAAATTTGGAAAATGGTAAGTATATGGGAAGGGTACATTGAACACAGTAACCGCTATTCTCCCTAACAACTTTGAATTGCTCCAGATCCGGGTCTTTGATTCGCATATGCTTCAAATCGGAGGTCTTTTGATGACTGGATGCCCCAAGTTGACTGTGCCTGACCGAATACAGTTACTTTGTCTTTTGATCCTTAACTTTTGCATAGATTGCCCTTGCGGGTTTTTCAATCTATCAAGATAATTATTTTTTGTTCATGTCTCTAATTTTTGCCTAGACCGCCCTTTTGGGTTTTCAGTCCACCAAAACGCTCATTTTTGCCTAAGTCGCTTTTTCAGGTTTGCGACTTATCGAGCTTTTTGATTTTTTTTGATTTGATTGATTTTTGTATATTTTGACAAAGTCTTTCTTGACTACACCGACGTGCGGGTTTGTCGACATTTGTAGTCACAGGAGTCACTACACATGGGTCTTCATAGTTAGGCATCCACATGCCCCTGGAGTCTGGTTGGAAAGATAGTACTTTTTATGCACAAAGTCTCTTTCTTGAATTTCACGGGGGCGAACCTTCTTGTTGGAAGTTTGTTCCAACTTCTTTTGATATAGTTGTACAAGGTCGTCATGCATTTAAGTTCAATCAAGTTTGGAGTTCAGCAGAACTCCTATCGACAGTGACTTCGACGACCTCCATGTTGTATGTTGAGTGTAACAGCTCGTTTTTCGCGTTTATTTATATTTAATTATTTTATTGCGTGTATTATTTTAATTGAGTGCATTTTCATGTGTTTGTGCATTTGAGGGGTGATTAGTAATTTTGGCGAGATTAACATTTTTATTATTGGATTAGAACCGTTTATTTTTATATTTGTCGGTGTACGATAATTAATTAGAGCCGACGTTTTAATTAATTACCGTTAGTATATTAGGTGGTGGTTTTTTATGAGTTTAGTGTGAACCCATATTAATTGTGAATTAGGCCCATTAAGGGAGAGGGAGTATATAAGCTAGTCTTAAGAGATTAGGTTAAGGTTTTGCTCATTTCACACAACACACACAAGAGGAGAATTGGAGTAGAGAGCAAGAGAAGGGTTGGAGGCTAGAGCTAGAAGAGGGGAATTCATCTCTAGGAGCTAAATTGAAGCTTTGGCTATAGAATCTTTGTGCTAGAGGTAAGAGGGATAGATTTCATTCATAATCTCATAATTTTGCATTTTTACCCATTTTTGTGAAATTGTTGAATTGAATCTCGTTGCTGTCAAATTCGTGCATAATTGTTGTTGTTACGATTGGTAACATGATCACATGATAATTGTATGGCTATATATGAATTAACATGTTGAAATTCACATTTGTTGGTGTTTTGTGTTCTTGAGCAAATTTGATGCAAAATGAAGTTGTGAGGTTGAATTATGCATAAATTTGTGTTCATTAGTTGTTGTTGATGATTGTTGAACTGTTGGAATCAAATTGGTGAAACTGGAATCGTTGTTTATGGATTCGTGGAGAAATTTGTGGTTGTGTTGGTGTTTTGAGAAAATCTTATGATTTTGGTGAAATGAGTTGGATTGTTGTTTCTAATGCTTGATTCATGTTTGTTTAAGTGTATTGAAGCTATTTTGAACCATAGACAATTTTTGGAACACGTTTTGGGACTTGGGGTAATCAAAAATCAGGATTTTTGGGTGAAAATGGGATGAACATGAAGATTTGAATTTCTGTCCAGAAGTTCTGTTCAGAAGCTACTGATCAGAAGCACTATTCAGAAGCTCCGGATCAGAAGCACTGTTCAGAAGCTACTGATCAAAAGCTATGTTCAGAAGCTCCTGATCAGAAGCGAGCCTGTTCAAAAGCGTACAGCTCGTGAACAGCATCCCCTGTTCTGTGTTCTTGTGTCTTTTTCTCACATTTCTGTTTTGAATTGGCTTTTGGTGTAAACATGAAAGTTGTAGATAATTGAATTATCTTTCCAGTGGCTTTGGATTGACGTGAAAATGTTTTGTGGATTTTAAGTTATGATTAAAATACTCAAGGTGGGTCTTGAGGAAACTTTAAGAAAACTTAGCATAACTTATTCCAAATTAGTCCAAAACCTATGGTTGGTTTCCAAACTTCAAAACTTAAGTATTAGAGGTTTAATTGAGATGTTTTATGAGTATTTAACTTATGTCTTGTTGAATCAAAATTGATTTCCTTCTGAAAAATGTTTTGGTTTTGCAAATGACTAAGTGTGTCGAATTTCATGATCTTTATAAATTACTCATCTGTGGCCGATGAAATGCTTATGTACACATATGTGAATTATGAGAATACATGGCATAGGCAATTGAGCTTGTTATTTGATTTTGGTTCTTAACTTCAAATATTTTTCAAAGTTGTGAAATATGAGACGAACTTGTATATTTTTACCTTGAAGTTTATTTGATGGTGAACCTTTTTAGATATGGATTCCTATGGTTAATTGTATACTTGTGAATGAAGTTGGATAATGATAATGTGATATATCATGATCTAGTATGTTATCTTCTTTACTTGAATTATATGAAGTGTTGCTTGTTCATGGTGAACTATGTGAATAAGGTGATAATGTTGATTGTATACATGTTCAATGATGATGAATATATGTATGTTGATTGCATGTGCAATTGTTGGTGTGTACATACTTGATTGAATGATATTAATGGTGATTGCATGATTGTATATGCATGCTTTTGGTGAACATTGCATAAGAGGGTATGCATGTTTGGTGAATTATTGTGTGAACATATGCATTGAGTCGAGTCATATGTTCATGCATTCATTGTTAAGGTGACGGATATATGTCAATTATGTAAGGAGTGAGGCGAGCCTTACAGACATATATCCATTGTGTAAGGAATGAGGCGAGCCTTACACATGATGTGTTTATAGCATCGGAGGTGACGACCTGGAGACTTGGTACCACATGCATCTAGAGGAGTCTATAGTCATGCATGAGTCTTGATAAATGGATATGCATTGAATTTGTGCATGATGATTGTGTTTGGTGATTGATATTTGACTTGGTTGAATTGTGTTATGTGTTTGATACACTTAGATTATGTGAATATTGAATTGATGTTGTGAATGATATTGGATGATATAACTCTGAGAAATACTATGTGTAGTATGTTGTTTATCATTTGATCATATATTATCATTTACAATGTTCATGTTTATCTTTTATGGATTATGATGATGTAATGCTAACCCTCAGTGGTTTACCACCTACCTTTCCGTATGGACGGGTAGATGGAGTGCAGGATGCTTAGTTGTGCGTGATGTTGCCGAGGAGCAGGATTCCTCTTTTCTTGCGAGTGTCTAGATTAGGGCTCTGATCTAGGATAGCGCTGACATGTTGGATTTTATTTGGATCATGTTATTTATTTGAGATTTTGGAGTTAGATATTGTTGATTACTCTCTTGATGAGATGGAAACATGTATATGTTACCTTGATATTTGGTGACATTATTTATATGACTTGTATGTTCCGCTGCTATGTTTGAAACTGGATAACTATGCATGTATGTTTCGAATTTGTTTTTTGGCGAAGTAGCATCTATTTCTAGAATATGTCTGATGTATTCGCGCGTTTTACTGCTTATTAGAAATAGGGTGTTACACTGAGGGAAGGATTTTGAGTGTATATTATTAGCTAAGTTAAAAAAAGCCCTTAAATGACATTATTATTGTATTCAATACCCTCACAAACCATATGCTTGTTAGTAGTATATTGTCATACCCTATTTTTTGACCTAATTTTACTCGTCTTTTAAAGCCGAGAATTTTCGTCGTTTCAAACGAAATTTCGACACAGAAATATTTTAAAATACCTCATTTTTTGGTTCCGAAGAGACATTTTTAAGTTTTTATTCTTATTATTATTATTATTATTATTTTGTTTTTTTCATTTTTTAAGTGTTTTTATTTTATTTTAATTAAGTTTTCTTTTTATTTTACTAAGCATTTTCGTTTTTATTATTTAATCAATTATTTATTCTTTTTTATTTTAGTCGAAGTATCTTTTAGTCCTCTTGTCTTGCTGTCAATTGCATAGGATCCTTTTCGGGGTCATTTTTGTCATTTCTTTCAGGTCTTCACAACCCTAATTCTGCACTATATATACTGTTCCAATCATTGAGTGAAGGGGGCACAAATTTCTATACAAACACCAACAAATTCAGCAGCCACATGAATAAAAATCAAAACCCCAATTTCTTGAGAAAATCTCAAGAATACCAACATCAAAATCTAGCAATCATCATCAACAACACAGATCAAATTTCCAGAATCACATCTTTCCAACATCACAACAATAACAATCACAAGAAACTTCGAAAATCAAACCCATCAATTCCACAACCACCAACACCATATACAAATTCGGCTAATAACACAAAACCACATACGAACACCACCTCCACCACTCAAACACAACAACCAAACCAGCCTTCAAGATACAAACTGGAACTTAGCCCAAACGAACCGGCCAAACCACTGTAAATCCGAACTCAACCACACAACAACCTTTCTTTTTCGTAACAACAACAAACCGAAACAGAAATCGAAATAGAAGGTAGGGAGGTTTTCTTTTTCCGTTTTTATACTTAGATCTGGTGCATTTCGTAAACCCTTTTGTAAAATTAACTTGAAAATCGGATAGAGGAGAGAAAGAGGAATTGAAAGGTGTAAAATTTTTTTAAAAAAAGAAGCTATTTTTCTTTCGGCACGGCGCCGACCGTCTTGTGGCCGGCAACCACCGTGTCGGAACTCTCAAGCTCGCCGGAGAAGATGAAGTGTGGGGGGCGGCGCATTTTCTATAGAGAGAAGGAGGAGGAAGTGAAGTTAGAGAGAGGAAAGGTTTACTGAAATGAGTGTTTTTGAGGTTAAAAGCATTTTTATACTACTTTGTAATCCTGTGCACCCTCTACCCACCATTTACTATGCGACCTCATTTCCCAGCCAGTCATATATGGATCTGACGATCCAGAATCATTCCCCCATCCAATCATGTGCGCGCGTGTCTACTGTCATGCCATGCACCTCTGTCATCCTTGACCCCTGGATCTGGAACATACGATCCAGATTCCTTTTCCTTGGCCCAACATGATTTTGCTAAGCCCATTTACGTTTTCTGCATTCTCAACAAATCTACTCATACACCCCCGTGTTCACAAACTGCATCTCCCTGCATTTTTTATTTTCTTTATCTTGCATTTTTATTTCTTTGGTTTTATTTATTTGTTTTCAGTTGACATTTTATTTAGCATATTTACTTTATTTTAGATTAAAAATCATCTCATGCATTTTTTATTTCTTTATTTTCTTTACTTAGCATATTTTATTTATCTCATACATTTGTCATTTTTATTAATATTATTGCCTTGTCATTTTATATATTTATACCTTATGTTTTAGAATGTACTTAGGAACAATGTAAATATAAATGAGAATATTGCATTGCATTAATACTTACATCATTTCATGCATTTTATATTTATTATGCTTTAGAATGTATTTAGGAACCAATGTAAAAGATAAATGAGATTCTTGCATAGCATGCATATTTATTGATTATGCTTTATGTCAAAAAACGAAAAATCAAAAAAATAGTAGTATAGTTAACTCATAGGAAAAGGGGATTTTCATATTGGATCCAACGTCCTTATGAAATCTCTCACGCTTAGTTTATTTTATCATGCTTAGTTTATGCCGTCACACTTAGTTTTTTAGGCTTTTATCACAATAACCAAAATCAAAAAACATTCAAATAGTTAAAATAAAAAACATTCAAATATGCAAAAATCAGAAAAATATTTTTCTTAACAAACCTTGGATTTCAAATCAAGTGATCCTTATTTCTTTTTTTTACAAATCAATCTTCAATCAATCTTGATCATTTAGACTTTCTTTTCTTTAATTAACATTAAATAACTTCACATTTTATTCTTTTATGCCATTTCGGCCTCTTATCCTCTCAAAAACATTTTCAAACTTTAAAATCAATCAAACTAACCAATCAAAATTTTTACCCCGAACTACGAGATTTTGATCCCTCGACTACGTAGGAAAAAGACTTTGTCTTTTCAAATCAATAAAAATAACAAAAAATCATTTTCTTTCTTTCTTCATCCACACTTAGACTTTTATTCACACTTAGGAATTTATTTACAAACAAGTAACATTTTAGCACAAGATAATTAAAAACAAGAGGTTCCTATAGAGTACTATAGACGTTTAGGGTGCTAATACCTTCCCTTAACGTAAGCGACCCCCGGACCTTTGATCTCTTAATTTTAGGGTTTTTTTTCGAACTTTTTCCCTTTTCCTTGGAAACAAAAAAGATCGGTGGTGAGCCTAAAAATTGCGATTCAACGCTAACCAATAGCTTGATATCCAAAAGGCTTAAAACTAAAAAAAATTAAAAAATAGGCTTAATGTATCATTTGGTCCCTTAACTTATTCTGGTTTTCAATTTGGTCCCCTAACTATAAAGTGTCTCAATTTGGTCCCATAAATCTTATGTCGTTTAACATTTTGGTCCTCTCTGTTAATTTTTAACATCAAAGGTCTAAGGTGGACCATATTTCAAGGTGGTCCACCATATACCTTATTAAAATTTTAAATTTTAACCTTTTGATTTTTTTTCTTTAAAAGAGGATTGTTGGATATGTAAGGTCTATTGTATTTTATTGTAAACCACCAACACTATATTTTTCTCACTTTTCTTCATCTTCTTCTCCCATATTCTTCTTCATCTTCATTAACATAATCTTTCCTAAAAAAATTCTTAAAAACATTCTCAACATTACCACCAGACACAGAATTATTATCATCTTTGTTTCATTAATCCTTCAAACTTAGAATCAGTGACAACAACAGAAGCAACAACAATACTAAATCAAATTCAACCCTTTTTGCTTTCTTTCATTATCATCATCATCATGAATTAAAAAAAAAAGAGAAAAGAAGAAGGAAAGAGGAACAGATCGTGATAGAAAGAGAGAGAATTCAAATTCAAAAGAATGAATTGCAAGAAGAAGGTATGTGTGTCGAGGAAGAACAAGGGAAAGAAAGAGAATGAAGTGTGTTGCTGTCCTTCAAAACAAATATATAGAAAATTCCATTCTTTCTCACCTGCGTTTTTGCTGCTACCACCCTCTTTTTCTCTTTCTTTTTCAATCTTATGAAGATCCCGTCAAACACAACCTTCCAATCTCTCTTTCGCACCCCCCCAAACACAACCTTCCAATCTCACCACTTCCACTTCCAATTTCTAAAAAATTTGTTGGGATTGTATGTGGTGATGATGATTATTTTTTCTTTGAGGAAGATGATTTTGCAAGGCCATGGGAAGGACAAAACGACAATTTGGAGAGGTAGAAATTTTGCCACTTTTCATCTCCTGTAAATGTTGTTGTTTCGATAATCATTATTTAGGAAAAAGTAGTTGATATTGTTAAGGTTGTTTTAGTTTTTTTGTGATGATGATTTTGTTGTTGAATTTCTGAATTTGTTGTTGTTGATTTGCGGTTTGGAGAAAAGGGAGAGAAGGAGAAGAAGAGAAGGAAGAAATAAATAATCATATATGAGTGGTTCACTGTAGTATACTATGGACCTTAAATCAAACGGTTATAATCATATTAAAAAGGCTATATATCTTTTTGGTCCCTTAACTATTTAATTAGTATCGGTTTGGTCCCATAACTAAAATTTGATTTATTTTGGTCCTTTAACTTCTCTCCATTATATATTTTGGTCCTATCCGTTAGTTTTAATTCAAAAACGTTAGGTTTTCTTCATTTTCTTCTGGAATTTTTCTGGGATTTTTGTTGTTGAATGTTGATGGAGATGATATGAAGATGAAAAAGAGGAGAAGAAGATGAAGAAAACCTAACGTTTTTGAATTAAAACTAACGAAAATGACCAAAATGTGTAACAGATAGAAGTTAAGGGACCAAAATAAATCAAATTTTAGTTAGGGGACCAAACCGATACTACCTAAATAGTTAAGGGACCAAAAATGCAATTTAGCCTATTAAAAATATTAGACATAAAAAAACTAACGGAGAGAACCAAAACGGTAAACGACAGAAGATTTAAGGGACCAAATTGAGACACTTTATAGTTAGGGGACCAAAATGAAATCCAAAAATAAGTTAAGGGACCAAATGATGTATTAAGCCTAAAAAATAACACGTGGCACCTCACTTAGGTGACATGGATGCCACGTTAACGTAGACCGAGTCAAAATTGGCCTAAGGGGCCAAAACTGCAAAATGGGAGATACTTAAGGAGCTGGTTTGTATTTTATTTTGTTAGGGGCCAAAATCACATCTTCTTGATACTTAGGGGGCCAAAACTGCTATTTTACTAAAAAATAATAATTAGTTTTTATGAGATGTTTTTGGACAAAAATAAACGATATTCATTCATTCAAATTGATAGAGTACATCGATACAATTAAAATACACAAAAAACAAAAAGGATGAATATGTGAACAAACTCACAACATCCATGTTAATAACATAAAACGGCAAAGTACTGAAACCTACACATGTGACTATATTTAAGTCTCTGGAAAATTCATGTCTACGGATTTGTAACTTTGAAGACTCCAAAGTCATTGAGTTGATATGCACTGGATCGAAGCTGATCTAACAATCTGAATCGAACAAATACCTGAACGAAACAAGAAAGACAGACAACGTCGCACAAAGACGACGAACAAAACAATGTCGCACTAAAACGACGAAATCACGAAAGAAAAAACAAAATATATATGAAGAAACTAAATCACCCCTCTTTGGTGGATGAAGGAGAAGAAACTAGGATTTTGACGACAACTCAAAGGAGAGGGGATATATGGATGGCAATGGGTACCCAATGGGTAGGGTACTATAATACCATACCCACGTTTCTAAAAAATGCCCGTACCCGAGTCCGTACCCTCGTAGGTAACAACTTTAGTGCCCTTTCCATACGCTATGGCCACCTAAGTGCCCATACCCGTACCTATTACCCGCACTTTAATGATAAAAAGACAATAAAAAATATCACAATTAAAATAAAACTATGATCATTTTTTTTAAAGCAGCTCATTAAATAATAGAAATTGTAGTATTTAGCCAAATAAAAAAAATCCAAAATATTCTTCAAAAATTAAAGGCTTAATAGCAGTTTTTGTCCCATAAGAAAAAACTACAAAACCGTCCTCTAAGTTTTGCAATTGTATCAGTTTGGCCCCCAAAGACAAAAATAAATAAATAAAATAACATGTGACACATCACTTAGGGTGTTACGTCGGCGTAGACCGAGTCAAAATTGGCCTTGGGGGCCAAAACTGCAACATGCGCAAAACTTAGGGGGCAGTTTTGTAGTTTTTTTTTCTTAAGGGGACAAAATCGCTACTTTGGAAAAATTATGGGCTAAAACTGTTATTAAGCCAAAATTAAAATAAAAACATGCAAAATACATATAAAAAAATGCATGCTAAAATAAACATCAAATTGATTTAGATCATAAATTTGTAGCTCGTGAGTTTATGAAGGTAAGGATGAAAATTATGAACGATATTTTTTTTTTTATGAAATTTTGATTTTGATTAAAAATAAAAATACAAATGTTTGTTGCATTTTAATGACACGAACAATAATCTTTATTATAGAAATAATTGTTTAAAAGTATAATTGGAATAATGAAAAAGTAAGTATAAATATATTCATTTAGTTTGTTATACTTTTTAAATAATAAAGGAAAAAAACAAATAAAACATATATCAAAATTAAGGGTATCTTTGAAAAGAAAATTTCAACCAAAAAGTGTGATGAAAGAGATAGTTTCCTTTAAATATAGTATAGATGTATATGCGTGTTACGAGACTGAGTGATATAGTGTCCTTGTCCGGATTCATACCATCTAAATTTGTGGGTAATTATTCGGACCCAAGCCAATATCTATATAGATGAAGTTAAAATGTTGATAAAAATGATAAAAAAGAGAGAAGGTGAGATATTTATCACAAATATAAAAGAAAAAAAAAAGTTTTTAAATATATGTACCCTCGTTTTGGAACCCTTTTCTCTATTCAGAAATCTTAAATCTCGCAAAACACAAATTCGAACCCCACCGATTTTCTCTTCATCACTCTCCGCCGCCGCACACAGTCGTGCTCAGCCTTTTCAACCGCCGTACGTAACAGTAACCAAACCCTAGAGATGGGTAGAGGCGAAGGAAGTGAATCGTCCGAGGAAGAAGGACAGTTCGTCAGAAATCGTGAAGAGAAGCGAGACCGCCGTGGAGCTGACGTGGAGGATCTCCGCCGGAAACATCGTGCTGGTGAAGATTTAGATGAAGAAGTTGATCGAAAAAGGAATAGGGATAGGGATAGGGATAACCGTCGAAGGTATAAGGGTTCTTCAGATGAAGAACGTGATGTGAAGAGAATTAGGGATAGGGAAAGAAGGCATAGGGCTGATAGGGTTAGGGATAGTGATAATGATAAGGAGAGAGATCGGCGTCGTCGGTATAAGGATGATTCTGATGATGAATATGATAAGAAGAGGAATTTGGATAGGGAAAGGAGGCATAGAGTTGATAGGGATGATGATATTGATAATGAGAAGGATAGGAAGAGAGAAAGGGATCGACGCGATGACGATGATAGGAGGAATGGGGAGAGAAGGGATAGAGTTGAAAAGAATGGTGGTGATAATGAGAGGGAAGAAAGTAAGAAGAAAGAGGAAGGAAGTGGGAGAGCGAGGACGGTGATACCGGCAAGTGTGATAAATGGCGATGCATCTAAATTAGGGAAAAGTGGAGGGGTTTACATTCCGCCGTTTAAGTTAGCGAGGATGATGAAGGAAGTTGACGATAAGAGTAGTCCGGAGTATCAGAGGTTGACTTGGGATGCTTTAAGGAAGAGTATTAATGGTTTGGTGAACAAGGTGAATGCTACTAATATTACTAATATAATTCCGGAGTTGTTTGCGGAGAATTTGATTCGTGGGAGAGGGTTGTTTTGTAGATCGTGTATGAAGTCACAGATGGCGTCACCTGGGTTTACGGATGTATTTGCTGCGATGGTTGCTGTTGTTAACACAAAGTTTCCTCAAGTTGGTGATCTTTTACTTAGGAGGATCATTTTGCAGCTGAAAAGAGCGTATAAGCGTAATGACAAGGTTTGTAACTAAGCACCCTTGCGTGTTTTCAAATTTTACTTTTATTCAGTTTTTAATTTGGTTCTAATTGTTTTTTCTTTTGTTGTCATTTGTAGCCTCAATTACTTGCTGCTGTTAAGTTTGTAGCACATCTGGTGAATCAGCAAGTGGCTCACGAGATTATCGCGCTAGAGCTGCTCACGGTTTTACTCGAGAAGCCTTCCGATGACAGTGTTGAAGTGGCTGTTGGTTTTGTAACAGAATGTGGCTCAATGCTGCAGGATCTCTCACCTAGAGGACTTCATGGTGAGTTTTCCCTTTAACTATATAGTTATATTGTGCTCAGCTTTTTGTAGATATCATATGATTAGCATGACCCTTTCTCTTGTCTGTATTTTATGTATTTATTACACTTATGAATCATACTATTCTTTTGCTTCATAGTATTCATGAAAACATGGTAAAGATAGGTAAATGATTTTTGGTTGTGATCCTTACCTCCTCCTCTGCTAGTGAGGGGGAGAGTGGAATCAAGAGTTACTTTTAAGACCTCAGCTCAGGTGCATGAAATTGTGTTCTAGTTTGAAGGATGACTAAGGCTTGATGATGTGTGGTTTTCTATAGAAAATAGGATGTATTTAATTGATCAGTTCTTCTGCTCTGAGTGTTAATTTATAATAATAGGAGCCTGAATCCTTTCTTAACTGGTTCTACTTCTGGGTCCGAGTCGTGCTACTCTTATTTAAAATATCCAACTATTATCATTTGTTATATAAAACTACATTTGAACTCTGTACCTTAATTTTTTTTAGTAATTTGGTGATCGGAAGTAAGTTTTTCCCATTTTTGCAGTTGTCATGATATGCTTAGGACTGGGCAGCGTTGCTTCGTTGATGTGTTAATTTATATAATCTCTTCTGCTGGTCTGCCTTTGTACATATTTATACGTGCAGAAGTATTCTAGTGCAGGCCATCCGTGTATTTGTGCAAACGGTGCTTAAGATTGATTTGAGTCTTTCGTACATTTTTTTAAGTTAGATTTATAATTTTGCAGGTATCTTTGAGCGTTTTCGTGGAATTCTGCATGAAGGAGAAATTGACAAACGTGTTCAATTTCTAATTGAAGGATTATTTGCCATAAGAAAGGCAAAGTTTCAGGTACACTATTTTATTGTTTGCGACAGAAACAGCACATTAACAGTGACACAGAATCAGTGTTAAAAAGTGCAACTATAAAGCAGCGGAATTTGGACAAGTCGCTGATATGCTATTTAATATACAAAATGTTGTCAAATAGCGGTGTGTTATATTCTATTATCCGCTATCTGTGATTTGACAACATTGCACACAATGTCAACTCTTTTGTATAGTATTTTAAAGGCATAGTTTGAAATTGAAATATTTGCTGATGATTATGTTGCACTTACAGGGTTATCCAGCTGTTCGGCCTGAACTTGACCTTGTGGAGCAGGAAGATCAGTTAACCCATGAAGTCTCCTTGGATGAGGAAATAGATCCTGAGACTTCCCTTGGTACATTTTCTATTTTCAAGTTTGTATTTTTTATATATAATAATCATATTAACATGTGGTCATATTTCGTTGTGATATGTTTATCTTTTTATTTTGTTTTTCTCAGACATATTCAAACCCGACCCCAATTATCTGGAGAACGAAAAGCGTTATGAAGAGTTGAAGAAAACCTTGTTGGGTGAGGAAGAGGAATCAGAGGGAGAGGAAGGCTCGGATGCTGAATCGGACGAAGATGATGAATCCGATGAAGAGAACGAGGAAACTATGCAGATAAAAGATGAAACAGAGACTAATCTTGTCAATCTGCGGAGGACTATCTATCTAACAATAATGTCCAGTGTAGATTTTGAGGAAGCAGGTCATAAGCTTCTAAAAATCCATCTTGAGCCAGGTCAAGAGGTAAGCATTGAATTGAATATACGCTAGAATTTTATTTTTATGTTGCTAAAATTGTCTACTTGCCAAAACAGAATTTTATTAAAATTGTGTGTCATTGATGCAGATGGAATTATGCACTATGCTTCTCGAATGTTGCAGCCAGGAGAGAACTTATCTCCGATATTACGGTCTTCTTGGGCAGCGTTTCTGCATGATTAACAAAGTGCATCAAGAAAATTTTGAGAAGTGCTTCGTGCAGCAATATTCATTGATCCACAGGCTTGAAACAAATAAATTGAGAAACGTGGCTAAATTTTTTGCTCATTTGCTTGGGACTTTTGCCCTGCCTTGGCACGTCTTATCTTATATTCGCCTGACTGAGGACGACACAACTTCTTCTTCGCGTATATTTATTAAGATTCTCTTCCAGGTACTTGAATTGAACTCAAATATTAATCTTTTTTGCTTCTGTACTTGCATTATTACTTCTTCATAATTTCCAAGTTTTAAAAGCGTATATTCTAGACTGCTTAAAATGTGATAAAAGGAATTAAGAATCTGAAAACAAAATTTAGGTGCACTCATCCAAACTGTTGTTTTTATTTGTTTTTTTGTATGCTAGGCATTTTTTTTTTAACCCGAGAGAAATTTTATTCTGATTTATGACAAAGGAATCCTCACAAACAAAAGAATGAAACAGAAAACAAGTACGAAGTGCATAGGCATTTTCCCCCACTACTTAAGGTTGGCTACATAAATCAAAGATGCCATAATATCCTATGATGGATCGTGGCTCTATTTGAGTTCCAATTCTTAACAACAGTAATAGCTTGGCCTATACTTTTACTTAGTTCACTTATGCTTTTAACTACTGGGCTATATATTTTATCTGTTCAGCCTTCCTGGGTTTTTATGGCTTTTATCACTCATGCCCAAAACAACTGGGGCAAGAGTCTTCCATCTTTCCACAGCATCGCAACTTTCTTATTTAACACTTCAATTCCTAAGTGTATCATGTCTTGTGTGCCCATTCATCCATTGTAATATTCTCCTCTTTACAACATTGAGCTGACATTCTTATTGGATCTATACCTCCTAGCATTCAGTCCCAGAGGACATTGTAGACCGTATAGTTGTATGCTAATGGACTTTATTATCACAGACTAGCCAATGGAACCTATGCACATCATGGGACACCATCAAAACATGAAAAATATTTTCTGAACAAGTAACATGTGGAACTGCAAGGCTAAAATAGTACATATACAAGTTGTTTTATTATGGTAGAATAGAATAGAATTTATTACATCCGAAGCCTTCCTCCATTTCGTCCATTTGATATGAACCCAGTGTTTTATATCTCCCACAATGTTGTTTATGGCAGATGGTGCCAGGTCAAAAATCCGCTCCAAGTGTACCTTTCGTCCACCATTTCACTGTTCCAGCTTCAGTTGGCAATGCCATTGATGCCATTGGAATGAGTCG
Organism: Medicago lupulina; assembly: GCA_958299785.1. Taxonomy (NCBI): domain Eukaryota; kingdom Viridiplantae; phylum Streptophyta; class Magnoliopsida; order Fabales; family Fabaceae; genus Medicago; species Medicago lupulina. The sequence continues at coordinate 52,421,762 of OY283144.1, read as the reverse complement.
AGATCCTCCATTACTATAGTTTTACAGTATAGATGTGTAATTAATATCATCGATTTTTGAAATGTATGCATTTATATCTTTTATTCACTCCAAAATTACATGAACACCTCCACATTCTTTGAGAAATGTAGAGGATCCTTATCTACTTCCACAACTGCTCTTTGAAAACAATAACAATGCTTCGGACACACCTAACTTCAATCAAAATGCTGAATAATGCAAGAAAACCCCATAGAAGGATAAAATGGTAACTTGGTGTTATAAAATATCACCATAATAGTGTCTATGGAAGGATTAAATCCTATATGGGTCTATTATTGGCAACCTCTCCATCTCACGGTTTATTTCAAGACCCAAAATTTCTGACATCCTATTCACATGGCCGCAAATCCAACTATCGCATCAACACTCTCCTTCAAAAACACCCCAGACCAAATTTTATGCGTATATATGATTCACTTGTTATTATCATGCTATTTAAGATGAGTAAAATTATAGAATTAGCAATCTAGATGACAATATGTTATGATTGAGCTTAATTTTTTGAGAAACAAACTTAATCTTGTGTGCTGTTGTTAGGATATAGATTTTTTTTTGTTTTGCATACCAATGCTGCTATTTAGGCTGTTTACTGTATGAAATGTTGCCACTGCGGCTGCTACCCTGCAGGCACAAGTCCAAAATAGAGTTTTGCCCGTCCTTTTTTAAAATTTCTCACCCATCTCTCAAGGAAGTATTTTGATTTTCTGTCAGTTTTGCATCTTAAACAATTTTATTCAGGAACTAGTTATCCCTTGGAAGAAAACCCACTCCTCATTTGTTCCCAACTTGCACCCCATGATTTTTTAGCTAAGCTCCCTTGTTTGCCTGCTGTTTTGCACCTAGCATGCTGATTCAAGTAGGACCATGAGTTAATTTTTCAGTAGACCAATGTTTTTCTGGCCGTGTCTAACTCAGTTCCATCCAACTCTAACTAGTGCCTCAGTCTCACCTCTTTTTCACCAGTAAAACTCACTTGTGAATGTCTTTTAAGATTTAGTATGTGTTTATTAAATTTAAGAATTATTTGGTTTGTTTCCTCTCTCATTGATCTTGCCACAATGCAATCTGCCACACTGCCGTAGCAGTTTGGAGATTCGTTTTTATACACGAAGATGATGTTTTTTGCATGTTGCATGAAGATATTGGTGGAGCAGTTTGGAAATTCGTTTTTATACACCCAAAATATTTCCATTTTATGTCTTATATTTTAATCTACTTGTTCTCTTATATCATGTGTGGGATGTACTAGTAATTTATTCACGCCTCTCATTGTATGGAAGATACTTATTTGTTATTTCATTTTTCAATGCTGCAGGAATTGTCAGAGCATCTAGGCATCCGGTTGCTAAATGAGAGGTTAAATGATCCAACCATGCAGGATTCTTTTGAATCCATTTTTCCCAAGGACAACCCTAAAAACACACGATTTTGCATCAATTTTTTCACATCCATTGGTCTTGGTGGTCTTACTGAGAATCTGCGTGAGTATTTGAAAAATATGCCAAGGATGATCATGCAACAACAGAAGCAAGTTTCAGATTCTGACTCGGATGAAGAATCTGCAAGCTCCGATTCATCAGATTCAGGAACCAGTTCTGAGTCAGAGTCAAGTTCTGATGAAAGTGACAGAGAAAAAAGAAAACGTAGAAGAAAATAAACAGTATGTGCTAGTTAAGATGCTCCATGACGAGTTTGTAACCTGTGTTTTTTAAATATTTGAATTGAATTAGATATTTGTTTACTACCTAAGCTTTCTTTGCTGAGTGACATTAGCTACTCATGCACACATTTGGTACATACGTACAATTGAATTTTGTTTTTGGATTGTATTTCTTCACTTTTTATGTTATGGTATTGTCAATTGTGTTGCCTGGATGATGCACGTGTCCTGTGGTTTGTTACAATATACTTATTTCCTGTCCTTAATATAAGATGATTTTAAAAATAAAAAAAATTGGTCCCAATTATAAGAGGAAGGTACATTTATTTATTTATTTATTAAATGTCATGTTTACCCCTACGTGTATTAGCGATGATTTTTTTAAAGACCGTTACAGTTTACCTAACTAACCTTTCCCTTTAGGGTATGCTTGGTTGGATGGAAGGTTTAGGAGGGGAAGAGAGGATTAACTTGAAGAAGGTGAGCAATTGATTCCTCCGTTTACTAAATGTTGATGTGGTAATGGGTGGAGGAGGAGGAGGGGGTGGAACCGGTTGTGGTCGTGTGTGTGGAGGAATTTATGGTGCTGGTGCTCATGATGATATTAGTGTTAGTGATTTGAGGGTAAAAGAAGATGAGAGATACGGCGGTGATTGAAGGTATAGTGAAAAGGGGGATGTGACGTTGATAGGGGTAGAGGAAGAGAGGAGGACCTACGGTGATGAAGAGGGAGAAGGGGCTCTTTTGATGTTTAGGGTTTTTGTATCTGACCAAATTGCTTCCCGATACCATGTAAATAACTGCACATGATTCTGTTAATCATTTACAATCAATACTAATAATTTACCATTAATAAGAATAGTCAACTCTATTGACATTTTTTGTGTGTGAAGGAAACTCTATTGACATAGAAATACGATATAGAGTCCGTTTAAATCACTTATTTTAAAAAAATAATAACTTTTAAGAGTATTGCATCCGTTTGTTATAGATTTTTAAAAAAATCAGAATCTAAAAATAATCTAAAAATTGTTTCAAATGAGAAGCTACAACTTCTCAAAAAATATATTTTTTTTAGAGGAGAGAGAAAATATGGTTTAAAAAATTAAACTAATTTTGTAACAAAAAATCTCTTTTATATAGTTGTATCGAAACAAACTAGATTATTTATTTTTAAAAAAAGTGATTTTTATTACGATAAACAAATGCAAAATAGATTATGATTTTTCATAAAATCTCTAAAACATAATCTCTAAATTATTTTATGTCAAAATCACTTTTATTTTAATCCGTAACAAACGAGCTCATAGTTGTATGTGAAAAGATATTTTATACTCTTTCAATGAAAATAAAATAAAATACGACATTTTACAAAAAGAGGTCTATGAGAAATTTTTCTCAAACTTATACAACCTCACATGCAACTGCAATTTTCTTAGATGTGGACAAAGATTTCAACAAGAGGACACAATGATTCATCCCCCACTATTGACTTTACAACACTATTGTCATTTTCAAGACCCAATAATAAGATTGCGTGTAGTTTGTGGATGTGCCCTGACCTTTTATCTCGTGATGAGAAGGACAAGTTTTGAGGTCACATAAACCCTCAAGCTGATTTCATATCCTTCTTTCCAATTTGTTTGAAACAAACAAAAGTTATATAAAAATTGAGACAAAAAGCCATCAGGCTGATTTTCTTTTAAATTTAGATTAAACAAAAAGATGCTTTATATATTATAAATTAAGACAGATGCTTTATTTGGACGGTAAAGAACTAATATAAGAATAAATCAGTCTAACGGATATGAGAATGTTGGGTTAAATGTATCGTAAGATTAAAAGAAATATTGGAGAGTTGAGGTAACACTTATAGTAAAAAGATGTTGAAAAATAGAGTTAGGTGGTTTGAGTGAGTCAAGAGAATACATATAAATTTTATAATAAAGAGTGTAAATCAGATAGAAGATAGTCAAATATCTAGATTCAAAGAAAAACTTAGAAAAACCAAAATAAACTATTAGAAAATACTTAAAGATTAATGAGTTAAATCAAAATATGATTTATAATAGAACATTATAACATGGGTATCCATCTAACCGATGTCACTTAGCGAGATAAAATCCCGTTGTTGATTGTTGTTGTATGCTTTATATATAATTAAATAAATTGAAAATACTTCACAAAAACACAAGAGTAGCACTACCATCAAAATGAGCACTAAACCTGCAAGATAAAAATGAAACTCCAAGACTCGAGACATTGGGGTCAGCATCAAAACTTGTATGCAGAGTCATGGACCCAATATCCACGTTCACACATAGTATTATACTATAGGAGTATTAAAATAGTCACATATATAGCCTTTATTATATATTCCTTCTTCATTAAATAACCTTCATAATCATATCCCAAAGCAGAATAAAAAGCATCAGAACCAACAACTACTTAGTCAGATCTTATTACCATGATATCTCAGACTCATTCATGTGCTGTGATTGCAACAATAATATTTTTTGTTACAGCACAAATTACTGTAGAAGTAAATTCCTTTTCAGAAGTTGATAAGATAAGTAGTTTACCTCAGCAGCCAAAAGTAGGATTTCAACAATATGCTGGTTACATTACAGTTGATGAAGTGCAAAAAAGAGCTTTGTTTTACTACTTTGTTGAAGCAGAAGTTGAACCAGCTTCTAAACCAGTAGTGCTTTGGTTAAATGGAGGTATGTAGCTATGAAGAAATCACTGAGATACATATACCGAACATGACACTGATACATAGACACAAGAAATAATTTTAGAAAATTAAAGTGATTAAGTATATATAATCTTTAACCGCATGTGTTGGTGTCGTGATAGAAACCGACATTTATAAGACACCAGATACACTTTTAATCTATATTGTAGGTGCTAATTATTATGCATAGGGTTAAACTTTTTATGTTCTAGGAATTTGAATGAAGTATTAAGATGTTTTGTGTTTTGAAGGGCCTGGTTGTTCTTCTGTTGGAGCTGGAGCTTTTGTGGAGCATGGTCCATTCAAACCAACTAAAAATGGTCTTATTAAAAATGATTACAGTTGGAACAAAGGTAATCGAACAACTACGCAATTTTGTTGTATTTTTGGTTGAATTTTGATAACCCTTTTGTGCTTAGTTACTCTAAATTGCTTTCTGTTTCCTACTTGTTGTAGAGGCAAACATGCTATACTTGGAATCGCCTGCTGGTGTTGGTTTCTCCTACTCTACTAATGAATCATTCTACGACTCTGTGAACGATGATTTGACAGGTTTTTTTAACTTCTTTTTGTGCAAAATAGTATGTGAATGGTATCACAAGATGGTTTACTAATTGTTAAGAAGTTGAGTTGAATTATTAACTTCTTTTTCGTTTCATTTTTTGTGAATGCAAAATTGATTACAAAGGGGTAAGATAGATTTTGCATATTTAGATGTTTTCGAGTAGAAATTGATGATTACAAATGATTTTTAGGCTTCAATTTATTGTTCAACACAATTTGTTATAATCCAGGCCATCAGCAGCCATTTCGACTAACTCACGTTCATGCATTTCAGTAAAACATCTTGCCTTTAACAATCTGAATCTATTCAAACAATCTTCAAAACGCAACATAGATTGCTTTATTTAAAACACAATTTTAATAAAATCAACTTAATTCATATACTCACAAAAACATACTCTTACTTTAGCTTTGTATTCATATTAAGATGTCATCTTTATCGAGATTTGATCCTAGCTCTATGTTATACAGCAAGGGATAATCTTATTTTTCTACAACATTGGTTCACTAAATTCTCAGAATACAAAAACAATGAGTTCTTTATCACAGGGGAGAGCTATGCAGGTAAAGAACATTTGTGCTAAATGAATAGTATTTTATTTTCATTTTGGAGCTTGTGCTGATTAATTCATGCTTGTGTCAGGTCACTATGTACCCCAACTTGCACAACTCATTGTTCAAACCAAAAGCAAATTCAATCTCAAGGGAATTGCAGTGAGTGCACATATATGAGAGATTTTTTATTGAGTAAACAAGCATTTTGGTGCTTAAATGTGTGAAGCGCGGTCAATATAGTCTATAAATAAATAAATCAAAATGCAAGAATACGCCTGCAATGCATGTGTATTTTGTTTGTCTTTGTAGTCCTCGAATGTGTCTTTGATTAGTTAGTAATGTGTGTTCTACTAGTCAGTTTGATCCACGGAATTACTAATTGTAGACACTAGCAAGAATATTTTTTGTAATTTCGATTCTTTTAAAGACTAAAATGACATTGCCTCTCACATTTGATAATTATAGAATAAGAAACATTTTGGTCAATTGAATAACCCCTACTTGCTACTTTGTTTATATTTGCAGATAGGGAATCCTCTTCTGGAATTCAACACAGATTTCAACTCTAGAGCTGAGTATCTCTGGTCTCATGGACTGATATCAGATTCAACCTACGATTCCTTCACAAAAATATGCAACTTTTCACAAATTAGAAGACAATATGCAAGCGGCGCACTTACTACCGTTTGTGCAAAAGTAAATAGGCTAGTGTCAATGGAGGTTAGTAGATAGATATAATTTTTATAAAACAAATAAGTTGGGAAGGGGAAATTATTATTAATTAAAATCATATAGTTCGTTTTAAGGGGATTTAAACTCCGTCTATTGAAGCCAGTAAACTAAACTCTTATCTCTGAGTTGACACCTTACGAACAGGTTAGTAGATATATTGATTCATATGATGTTACTCTTGATGTCTGTTTATCAACAGTAGAACAACAAGCATATGTGCTTACTCAACTGGTAAACACACTTCTCCACTCACTTTCAATCTAGGTTCTCTTTCTATTTTATGTTCATTTTCATATGCTTACCTTCATGTCTGGTTTAGCAAGAGGGAGAGAAGATAGATGTTTGTGTGGAAGATGAAACATTCACATACTTGAATAGGAAAGAAGTGCAAAACGCTCTTCATGCTAATCTTGTAGGGATCACCACATGGACCACTTGTAGTGGGTAAGTTTTATAGTATGAAAGATGGCTTTGCATTAAAATTTAGAACTTATTATGATTCTTAAAATCACTTGGATTATTTTATGGAAATGAATGGGATAAAGTTCAATTGCATTGATGAGTTGGTCACTAAAATTACAAAATGTTCCTTAAAATTGAAAATTTTAAATCATACTAATTTTTTAAGGAAAGTTAAATTAGCCCCTGAAATTGTCTTAGGTAACTAACATGGTCAATGATTTTCAATTTTGTTACTTTCATTGACCAAATTATTCTTCGATTTCAAAGACTAAAATAATGATTTTTTTTTTCCCCGATAAACCAATAGATAGGTTAGGCATCAAGAAAAATTAGAAACATCCCAACTAGATTAACACCTAACTAAAACTCACATCCTCTACCGCCTACTCAATATATATTATTGAGAAAGAGAATATATATAATGACACATACACACACAAGAGGGGGACTAGGCCAAAACCCTCAAAAAGCCAAAGAAACAGTGAAAAAAGAATAACTATCTAAAGAAAATTGTAAATAGGCAAACCATTCGCATCCCGATATAAATCTTGAAACAAAAATTTCGGAAAAGAACTAAACCATGAAACCCCAGGGATGCTACGACCATGAGTGGCTAATTTACCCCATCGCAGAAAAATTAGATTGGTTGCAAACAAATTCACTTTATGAATAAATCAATGAGGGAAACTTGGGAGATATTCTAGTAATTAATCTTCATTGGGGAGAGGAAGGAGGAGGACCCTTAGAGCGGATTTGATAGGATGCCTTTCGAATTTTCTTTGTCTGACTATTAGATAAATACGGTGTAAATGGCATGTCTACATTTGCACCTTGAATCAACAAGTGTTGGACAAGATATAATTCCTTATGTAAGTTCGGATCAACATCTCCAGGATTAGCAATAATGTCCCTAACATCCCGTGTAGTGTCTACAATCAAAGTCATAATCGGTTGATGATTCAAAGAATTTCTCACAACTTCACGAGTAACATTATTTCGGTTAATGATTCCTTCAAAATTAAATAGAATAGTAATATATTCCTTTATTTATATTGTTAAATTTATTCAGAAGCAAGCGAATATGGTAGTTCATCTCTATATTGATCCTCTATGTATTCCCTCTTTGTTGATTATTAATTTTTTTTTCAAGGACTCTTGTTAATAATTGAAATGAGTTAAGTTTGGTTTTGTAAAAAAATCCTAAAAATGGCTCATTTTATCCAAGGTTTGTATTGGGTGCTGTTGTACTAATAGTAATACCATTTCCTTTATGTTACAGGGTTCTCAAATATGACATGCAAAATTTAGAGATTCCAACCATAAATATTCTGGGAACACTTGTTAAGTCAGGTGTACGAGTTCTTGCATACAGGTTAGTAAGTGTTACTTCTTGACAATACAATCTCACCATTGGTTACTTCGTCATATACTTTTGAGCAAGCAAAGCTATTTTTCTCTGCAGTGGAGACCAAGATTCAGTATTACCGTTGCTTGCTACACGGTCTTTAGTAAATGGATTAGCCAAAGACATCGGTTTGAACACAACAGAGTCCTATAGAACTTGGTTTAATGGAAGACAGGTATGTATTTTTAATGTATAAAATCTTTATGGACTTGTTTGGTGGTCCATAATGTTGATAGAATATGTTATAATAGATAAATAATATGTCTCAATGTCACAATCCTATGTTTTTTGACATTAACGATATCGACGTGTCTGTGTCTTTATCTTCTGTCTATCATATTGTCACTTTAAGTTTCACTTACTATATTCACCTGCTTTTTTTAGCAAAAATGATAAAGGTAACAAATTTTATGTGATTATTTTGAAAAAAAATCAAGTTATTGGATTGAGTATGGAAAAGAAATGGTCTAAATGAATGGTAAAATTGAAATTAAAAATGCAAACATCCCTTTTATCTAGAGAAAAACTTGATATATTCTTTTTATATACGTGTAGAGAGAGTTATGGATATTTAAATATTTAGTTTTTTTATTGGATAAAAGATTTTTTTTTTTTTTGATAAAGCAAATAATAGAATAAAGACTTTAATATGTATTTCGTCCTTGCAATTAGGGGTCGTTTAAAAATTGATTCATGTAATCGCTAATCCTTGCAAATTAGCTTGCAATGTTTAATTATTTAAAATTTCGTCCCTTGACCCAGTTAATCACTGCCACGTCATTGATTAGCTGACGTGGCAGTTCTGATTTGCTTATTTAATATGAATGGACCAAAATACCCCTGCTTTCCCTTTCTTATTCCCTGTCCAGAACATCTCGATGAACCCAGCAACACCATGGCTTTCCCTTCCTTCTTCCCTCTCCTTCATTCATCAATCTCAAATTCTCAATGAACCCAACAACATCAACAACACCATCGAACAACTGAACCGCAAACACACCCTCCGATTTAGATCCATCCAAATCCGAATCTGAAACGGATCTGTGGCATAAGAATGAAACAAATCGTAAATGGGGAAGAGATGAATGAAGCAGATCTGAAAGTGAAAGAGAAATTTCTGGCGATGAAGAATAGAGAAAGACAAGTGATTAAGAAGAAGAAGAATATTTCTCTTCTCAAGAGCGACTGGGTTTGTACGAATAAGAAGATGAACACGGGAAGAAGATGAACAATCAGCTGGATCTTGTGAATGAATTATTTTTGTTCAACAATTTTTTCATGGATTTGGTAACTGATTTTTGTTCAACTAAGGTTTTCATGGATTTGGTGATGAAGATGAATTTTTTTTTCTTTTTTCAGCAACTGTATAAAGTATGGATTTGAATGTTTCAACAACTACATAGTGTATAATGTTTTAAAACAACAAGATTTTTTTTTTTTTTCATTCACGCCTCCTGAGATTTCACATAAGATTTGAAAGTGTGAATTTGTATATTATTATACATGGGCTCTTGTTTACCAAGATGATTGTTTTTTGCTATTGGTTTTCATATGGTTAAAGCACGCTCCATTTTTCCTTTAATGGGGAAGAATGGGAATCTGATAAGGAGAATTGAATCAGAGAAGGAGGGTTGAAGGGCATTTTGGTCATTTTGCGTGCGTATGAATCAATTAGCAGTGCCACCTCATTAGATTACTGACGTGGCAGTGATTAACTGGGTCAAAGGACGAAATTTTAAATGATTAAATATTGCAAGGCTAATTTGCAAGGATTAGCGATTACATGAAACAATTTTTAAACGACCCCTAATTGCAAGGACGAAATACATATTAAAACCTAGAATAAGACACTAGGAGAGGGCCTAGACCACCAAGTTACTACGGATCACATCATAGTTATTCTTTGAAATGGTGTATTATCTCTAAGAAGGGCGGATAACACAAAAGTAGGGGGAGTGTCCCACCATTGAGAGGTGAAAGGGACCAGACTTTGACCATATTTTGCCAGAGCATTAGCCACTTGATTCCCCTCTCTGTGTATGTGAGTGCAATGAAAATCAAGGGATCTAGCTAGAAACATACAGTTATTCCACCTATTCCTAATTTTCCAGGGAACTATATCAAAATCCTTAACAGCCTTAGACACCAAACACGAGTCTGTTTCTATCCAGAAGTTATTCCAATGTCTCAAAACAGCCTTTTCAATCGCAAACATGACAACACAAAATTCAGCAGTAGTGCAAGAGGCGTTACCGATATTATGGACAAAGCCACCAAGAACATGTGTGGATGATTAACTTTAGGTCGAGCTCAGGAACAAAAACTTGTGTTCAAGCCTACTCTTTTTGTCTCATCTTTTGCATGCACTAAACCATTCTACCGATGGTGGCGAGACTATTATAGGCCCCAATCCAATCAAGTAGATCCTGACACTTTGCTTCCTCAACTGATACTTGCTTTTCATGTGCAGAGAAAATCGAAGAAGAACAAAGGTACGCATATTCGAGAAATTCAAGCTTTCCAAAAATTCTTTCAAACTACATATGACCCTTTGCACATAAAAAGGAAAGTTCAATATGCTGCTCAAACCTTACGAGATAAAATCTATGATAAAATCCCAACAATGACATATCCACCTTTCACCCCTAGTAAATATCTTTTTGTATTACATTTCAAAATGAAACTTCCAGCTTTGCCAACCAGCAAGTTAGCCCTGGCTTTTAGGCTGCCATACCCAAAATGGCTACTCTGTGATTCACTATTAGGCATGAGGCAAAAACTAATAACTAGAGAAAAGGACAAGGTGACTTGGACCAAATACTATTTAAGTAACTTTAAAGGCTTCCTTCATTTAGATATGCCCTATATCGAAATCATTTCTCCAATAGGCATAAGTATGAAATTTTTCGATTGGTAGGATCAACACATAAGCATTTAGAGAAATGTACTACTTATCTGTTTACCCATTTGTTTGCAGCTCTTCCTCTACAGTCAGGGGATGAAGTACCTGAGGAGGATGAAAACACCCAAAGACCCTCGAAGTCTAAATCAGAGAGATCGTCCAAAAGAAAGAAACTACCGGCAACAGCAGAACCGTCAACATTAATCTTGATAGTGTTACCTGTGGGTGGGAGCCAACGCACCTCTGAAGTAACTACCGGCCTAGCCACACGCATAGGCAAATCGAACAGCTGAGCTATTTTAAAGTCTGTAACAGAGGAATTACTTGCACCCGAAGAACAAATGTAACTGGATTTTACTTCTACCATAACGCGGTTAATAAGGCTATGGATGGGTTGGACTTCATCTTTAAAGCACCTATTATTTCTCTCAATCCATATGCACCAAACAATATGCATAACCGCAAAAATTAACACTTCCCGAGTCATTTTACTCCACCTGCCAGTACACCAAGAGACTAAATTTGACCAAGTGTCAACCTGGATCGGTTATTGGATAAAAGATGATAAGATTGTAAATAAAATAGTTAAACTAAATTAACCACATGGGTTGGTTAGGTGGCGTTGGTTTAAGACCTTGGAGTGTACTCTTCGTTAAGGTCTGATTCGATTCGATTCTTTTTGGTGTCAAGTTGAGTGAGTTAGTTTAGCTGATATCAATTTGAGTTGGCTAGTTTAACTTCTTAAAAAATAAATAATAGTTTAACTAAGTGAAATTGGAAGGTAAGTTGCTACACTAAAACTTAATATTCCTTTAAAACCAACTTATTTTGATATTTGATTTTTCAGGTAGGTGGATGGACACAAGTATATGGTAACATGTTATCATTTGCAACCATAAGAGGAGCATCTCATGAGGCTCCATTTTCACAACCAGGGAGATCGTTGGTGCTGCTAAAGGCATTTTTGGAAGGGAAATCACTTCCAACTATTATTTGATACATGAATTCAATGTAGGTACTGCAATAAGTAGAATCTTCACATTAATTTTTAACGGAAACACTCGAATCCACATCAAATTATGTGATTTTCTATTTTTCCAACATTGTTAAAAATAGTTGAAGTATGATTTTTCTATGTAATTGATTTCATTTAGTGAAAAAGCATTTTCTTGTATGTTATTATATTGAATATATTCTTGAAAAATGAATATATTATTGGCTAATTTTGTTGGGACAAAATGTGTTTAACATTACCTCTTGAGAGTTTTGATGATAACAAGGTATTAAAAATTGTCAATTGGATATGCTAATATTTGTTTAAGTGTACAAGACCATAGACAAAAATTTGAGATCATCATTAGGTTCTGGAAGAACAAAAGAGAGCAAAGAAATCAACAAAAAGGAAGCTTAAATCGTCTGAAGAGAACTGCTCCTGAAGTCAAAAGTGCTCTTGAAGACAAAGTGCTCCTGAAGTGATGACGTCATTAGAAGCAAGTTCATCAGAAGCGTCTCATCAGAAGCTGAAGATCACCAGAAGTTTTAGTTCATCAGAAGATGCAAGACTTAAAGCTTCAAAGGCTGTTCAATGGATTTAATCTCGTCTAAGCATTGCAGAAGACCAGAAGAGTGAAGCAACGACTAATTCAAATGAACTTGAAGGCATTGGATACTTGTTCTTTGAAGAGCGTTGACAAAGTACAAATTGTATGAAGTGTACAACCACTACCTCCACTACTCAGTTTTTGTCTCTGCTATAAGACAAGAATAACAGCTCTACTTGCAACGATGTTCCTACAGACTTGGAATGGATTTGAAATTGATCCTTCATAGGACAACAACCATATCAGGCAAAAGATCATTGGTGATTGATCAAAGCTTCAAACGACTCTTATCTTGATGCGCTGACAATTCACAACGTCTCTTTCACACCTCTATATAAAGGAGTGAAGACTTGAAGAATTGTAAGAGACTCACAACAATTTAAAAAGAGCCAAACCTCTGCTGAAATTGTTCTGTATCAAAAGTTCACTTAGAATTTCTTATCAAAGTTCATATCTTATAAATTCTAGAATCTTAAGAGTCTGTATCTGATTTGTATTGTGGAAACCACTGATTATATATCAAGTGTTCAACGTCAAACATTTTTCTTTGTAATTCTGTTTGATTAGAAGTCTCTTGCAGTTGTGCTTGAGCATATAAGTCTCTTTATTGTGTTCAGGAGCATAGGAAGTCTCTTGCAGTTGTGCTTGAGCATTTGAAGTCTTTTGCTAAGTTTAGCAGTGAGCATTTGTAATCAGATATTACATTATAGTGAACTCTCCTTGGAAGTGCAAGGGGGACAGGACTACTTCCGATTTGTGGAAGGAACCTGTATAATTGCTTTGTGTCTCTCTTCTTCTTCTTCTTCTTCTTCTTCTTCTTCTTCTTCTTCTTCTTCTTCTTCTTCTTCTTCTTCTTCTTCTTCTTCTTCTTCTTCTTCTTCTTCTTCTTCTTCTTCTCTCTCTCTCTCTCTCTCTCTGTTTTTATCCGCTGCATTTAGTATCTGAACATCACTTCAGAAGCTGTACTCTAACTGCTTCTGACCAATGATTTCAAAAGGAGAAAAAGAAGAAAAAGAAAACACAATTCAACCCCCGTTCTTGTGTTTTTCTCACCTTCAAATTTCCTGCAAGATGCCCAAATATGATAAATCAATCAAAACACGTGGTATTTAGTTTTCTTAACAATTTTATTTAAAAGAATTATGACATTTTTTCAAATTCAAAATAAATAAATAAAAGTCTTGACTAAATAAATAAAAATTAAGATTTTAAAATATTATATTTGACATAAATTTTGAAATATCTTGAGAAGTAATTTAAATAAGGCTTAATTAAATGTTTGGTCCCATAACTTAATTGTTGTTTTCATTTTGGTCCCATAAGTCTAAAATTTTCTCGTTTAGTCCCTCATGTACATCTCTGTCGTTACTACTGGTCCATTCTGTCAAATGTTTTGTTCTCCCGTTAGTGAGTGCACACGTGGACAATCTCATGTGGCACGTATATAAGGGTTGTTAATTTCAGAACTAGAATTAGGGTTTTTTCCCTTCTCTCCTCCTTCCTCCTTCTCTCCTTCGTCCTCTCTCTTCCTCCTTATCTCGCCCTTCTTCAAATCAAAATTCATTTGAAATCAAACACCCAAATCGAAATCAAACACAAACCTAAACACAAATTCTAATCTGAATCACATCCTTTTATCAGTTTTCGAAATCGAATTAAAAAACTATCAAATTGGAATTCGAATTTTTTACTCTCTCATGATGTCAAAACCTAACACAAATTCGTGGCATATGGGTCATTCTACTGGGCCTGTTGCTTCGAATCTAAGGAGATGAACAATTACAGAGTGTAGGTGTGGAGAGGAAAGTGTTATTCACACTGTTATGGATAGTGCAAACCCAATTGTGGAAGAAAATTTTGGGGATGTAGAAATTACAAGAATCAATTTGACAAAGGCCACAGTTTTTTTAAGCTAATTGATGAAGATTATAAAGAAGACAGTGATAAGAATGAGTTGGAAAAGAAGCTTGCAAAGGTTGAGGAAAAAAACAAGAAGCTTTCAACTCATTCTTCAACTTCTTGTTTTTTTCCTCCACCTTTCCAAGCTTCTTTTCCAACTCATTCTTATCATTGTCTTCATTATAATCTTCATCAAATAGCTTAAAAAAACTGTGGCCTTTGATATTACCACAACCACTCCGTGTTTACACAGGTTTTTGGTAAACAATCGCTGGTTTAAAATTAGTTACTTGCAAGATCAACCAGTAAATCTTAGGGACATATTGTGTTTGTTATTTCCAGAAGTTTGATATTGTTCTTGAAGATTTTGATAAAAGAAAGTAAAAGAAAGCAATCGAATTCAACCCAGTTGAATTCTATCAAAATTGGTGTAAGTAAAAGGAAATAAATTGCTCAAAAAGAAAGTAATAACTGCAATAAGTTATACAAATTGAAATAACTACCTAAATTCGAATTCAAAATAATAACTGCAATAAACTAACTTTATCCATTCGATTTGAATTCCAAATGTTTCTAGGAAATATCCGTTGCTTTGACCTTATCCAAGAAAACTGTCTTTCGAGAATTTCCATTCGTCGAACCGAGACACGAGTCTTCAAGTATCCCCAGCAGGTTCAACTTCGATAGAAATAAGAGAACAATCCCTTCGATCACAAGGTTAACTTATTTGACTGCATTTAATGATAGCCTAAAAATATTGGCTAACAAATTGCCCCCCAGAAATGTCATTTTTGAGTCATCTTTCGATAGGGAGAAGAAGATGTTTCTGACCCTTAGCTTCAATCAAAATAAAATTCCTGACGTCATGGTTTAGAGAAGCAGTTCAAAGAAACCTTTATGGTGTCCCTACTATGGCTAGTGGGCCACGTTCTCAATCATTGGGAACTACCAACTTTTATTTAAAAAGAATAAACTGTCTACCACAAGATGTTGACACCTGTCCAGATCAAAGGTTATAAAACAAAGATATTTACCTTTACCTTTCCAGTTTCTACCTTCAGAAAATTTTCACTTTTCACTATTCCTTCTTCTTCTTCACAACTACTTTCCTCCACAAACCCTTGTAGATTTCAAAAAAAAAAAATTAGAAAAAAAACTTATCATTTCTTTCGCCATTTATACTGAAAAACTTCAATCATGACGCATGCAGAAGGATCAACTTCCAAAACTTCAACTCATGATGAACCCGTCAATTTTTCTAAAGAGGTTCCAAGCGGTCATCTTTAGTTTATCGTAAAACCAGACGTGAAGGAAGCTGAAGACAAAATCTGGAAAACCCAGGTAATTATCTCTTGCCCTAATTCACCACATGCATTCCTAGGACCCCTCCATAGGTAATTAGTGTTGTTTTCCCTAGTTTTGAAGAATGATCTCCTCTGATTTTCACCAAAGGTCCTTATGACCTAAGTTTCTTGAAATCCAAATTTAGGACATAACCCAGAATTGAGAACAATGAGAAGTATTTGTGTTGGTTAGACAAGATGGAGAAGCAAAAGGGTCAATTTTGGAAAGAGATGGGAGTTTTCGACCTTATTCAGCTGTCGAGACAAGGGCCAAAATATCATAGTGAAATGATAATTGCTGCATTACATTTTTTTGAACCCTTCGACCTGTAGCCTCCATTTAAAATGTGGCATGCTCACGCCCACTCTATTAGATGTTGCTGGTCTTACTGGTCTAAAACCTGTTGGCCAGATTTTTGATCCAGACAGCCATGTCTTAGAGCTTTCTTTTGATTTTACTAGACCTGCGTATGGCAATTTCGTACTAGATCGCCATGTTACTTCAAGTACTAAAGTGTATGACATAGAGCACATTGCCTTCCTTACCTATTGGTTGTCCATGTATATTTTTTGTTCAAGATCCCTACAAATTCCTAAAAAATTTACAACTCTTGCCATACAATTGCATGAAGGGAGAGACATTTGTTTAGGCAAACTTATCTTAAGATCCTTATATGAGAATCTGAATCAGGCAGTGATGAGTATAAAAGAATTCCAATTTGGTGGCAGTCTGATCATACCTGGCCCCATTTGGTTGTTTCAATTGTGGCTCTTGGTTTTTCGACAAGAGATTCCAACCAATCAGCAAAAGGTAGCGGAAATCGATTCTACCATTGCCAAATACAAGGCATAAATTCTAAATTTGGAGACTCAGAAAAACAACCTTCTAGCCAAAGAAAATCTCATGAAGCAGGAAGCTCAAGTTGCTATACAAAAAGCCAAAGAATTGAAGTTGTCTCAACAAGAGATAGTTGTGCTTACTGAGAATGGCAAAGTCCTTGATGAAAGACTTAGTGATTTTAAGAATCAACTTGACAAGCTTACCTCTGAATTTGTAATTTGAAAAAATTCTTCGTGAGTTCTAAACTGTAAGTATGTTGTTCCTTATATTTTGTAACTTATAATGGTACAAGAACCATCTTTGATAATATTCTGGATTTCCTTTACACAATTTTACTTATCAATTCATTTTAAAATTACAAAATTGATACTTGGAACAAGTTTCAAGAAAAAGCAATGATGAGAAACTAAAAAGTCTCTTTTTGTTTAAACCATACAAGTTAACCGGCCTAGGAAACCGTAAAACTTCCAAAATAATAATAACCACACAAATTAAATAAATTTTTACCACTTTCCTCTTTTTCCAAAGCACATCTGCTGACATTGATTTTTGTCACGTGTGTACGTCTTGGTATGGTAAGAAACGGTATAAATGCAACCTCTCTCAACTTCCTTATCTACTATAAATACTTCATCTTCTCTTGCAAGCTATTACCATCTCCATTTTCTCTCTTTTGTTCAAAGTTAAAAAAGAAAACTTCACCAACAAAAACCCCTTTTTTCTTTAGCGATGGATCTTTTGAGCGATGATTTGGTAATCAACATTGATGCAAGAGTTGCTGCTCATAGCATGTATGATCTCTTCAACTTCCAACGAACCAACAAAAGACATGCAGCGCTTTGTAGAGATCCTAATGTCTCCAAGTATGTTTTCACCGATTGCGTTCAACTACTTACTGATCTTGACCTAACTCATGAAAAACTTGCTTTCATGAACCGTCTGTGGGATCATGGCAACCCCATGTTCTGCATTCTTCGGTGTTCTCAACATATGTTGCATGCCACTCCAAAATTTGACACAATAAGGCGTTTGTTGTCAAATGCTGAGGCTGCCCCCTCAAATAGCGCTAAGTATTTCCACCTCCTGATAAGGGCTACTGCTCCGCCTCCTATAAACGAGGGTGAACTCTTGAAAGATCTATGGGTTCTTTTGGTGACTAGGCGCATTTCTCGCTATCGAGTGGATATTTTGGGGGGCGCCACTTCTTTCAGATTTCGCTGCACTTGGTATAAGATGTTGGAACAAAAATGTGTTTAACAATAAACCCTAAAGAGTTTTGATGATAACAAGGTATTAAAAATTGACAATTGGTATTGCTAACATTTGTTCAAGTGTACAAGACCATAAACAAAGTGCTATATCTTAACAAGGTTCTAGAAGAACAAATAAAGAGCAAAGGAAGTATTTATTTGAAGCTTAAAGCGCTCCTGAAGAAAAGCGCTCCTGAAGACTAGCGCTCCTGAAGAGTATGACATCATCAGAAGCTGATTCTTCAGAAGCATCAGTATTTCACCAGAAGCGAAATGATTCAAGATTTTATGAATTAAGTGTTGTATTTTGGAGCGAAAGTCTTGTAGAAGTGGTAGAAGATCACATGGAGGTCACACGTTCTCATTTGAAAGCATCTGGTTGCTAAATTACAAAGAGCGTTGACAAATGTACTATGTAGGAACTGTACAACCACCTTCTCCACTACTCTGTTCTCTGTCTCAACTACCAGACAAGAACAACAGCTCTCTTGTACAACCAAGCCTGCATCCTTGTTCCCTCTCAATCGGAATGGATTTGAAATTGATCCTTTATAGGACAATAACTTAATCAGGCAAAGAATCATTGGTGAAAGATCAAGCTTCAACAATGACTCTTTTTGGATGTGTTGGCACTTACAACGTTCATTTCACACCTCTATATAAAGAAGTGAAGACTTGAAGAGCAAAAGGACTCTACAATATATTTAAAAAGCGCCAAAACTCTGTCAAATTGTTTAAGCATCCAAAGTTCACTTAGAATTTCAGTTTTCAAGTTCATATCTTTGAAATTCTTAAGTCTTTAGAGTCTGTATCTGATTTGTATTGTGAACACCACTGATTGTATATCAGGTGTTTAACCTCAAACATTTTCTGTGTAATTTTGTTTGATAGAAGTCTCTTGCTTGTGTGCTTGAGCATTAGAAGTCTCTTGATTGTGTTCTTGAGCATTTGAAGTCTCTTGCTTGTGTGCTTGAGCATTTGTAAATATTACTTTATTGAACTCTCCTTGGAAGTGCAAGGGGGACAAGACTACTTCCGGTTTGTGGAAGGAACCTGTATAAATTGCTTGTGTCCTGCTTCATCTCTTTTCTCTCTGTTTATCATTCCGTTGCATACGCTCCTGAACATCATCTTCAGAAGCTGTCTTATCTGCTTCTGATCATACGTGTTCTGAGTTTTAAAAGAGAAAACGATAATTTGAAAAACACAATTCAACCCCCCCTTCGTGTGTTTTTCTCCCCTTCAATTGGTATCTAGAGCAAGGTTCTGTTGTCAACACCTAAAAGTGTAACAGTTCAAGATCTGAGAAAAACATGTCTGCTGAATCATCTGTTTCTGGTTCTGCTGGCTCTGGTGGTAATCATCATGCTGTATCCTATGATTATAGTGAAAAGAAAACTGACTCAAGGAAGGTTCCAAAGTTTAATGGAGATCCTGAAGAGTTTTCTTGGTGGAAAACCAACTTCTATAGTTATATCATGGGCTTAGAAGAAGAACTATGGGACATTCTGGAAGATGGAGTTGGTGACTTAGTCCTTGATGAAGAAGGAGATGCTGTTGATAGAAAGATTCATACTCCTGCTCAGAACAAGATGTACAAGAAACATCACAAGATCAGAGGCTCTCTGGTTTCTGCTATACCACGAGCAGAGTACATGAAGATGAGTGATAAATCAACTGCTAAAGCTATGTTTGCATCTTTATGTGCTAACTATGAAGGAAGCAAGAAAGTCAGAGAAGCCAAAGCACTGATGCTTGTTCATCAGTATGAGTTGTTCAAGATGAAGGATGATGAAAGTATTGAGGAGATGTACTCAAGATTTCAAACCCTAGTCTCTGGACTCCAAATACTGAAGAAAAGCTATGTTGCTTCTGATCACGTGAGCAAGATTCTCAGAAGCCTGCCTGCCAGATGGAGACCAAAGGTGACTGCCATTGAGGAAGCTAAAGATTTAAACACTTTAAGTGTTGAAGATCTTGTTAGTTCTCTCAAAGTTCATGAGTTAAGTCTTAATGAACATGAGTCTACTAAAAGGAGTAAATCAATAGCTCTTCCATCCAAAGGCAAGTCATCAAAAGCTTTCAAAGTGGCTGAGTCTGAAGAAGAAGATTCACCAACTGGAGATTCTGATGAAGAGGTAACTGAGATGATGGCTATGCTTTCAAATAGACTTCAGTATCTAGCCAAAAAGAACAAGAGGTTTGTGTCCAGAAGAGGTAGTTTCAGAAGCTCAAAGAAGGAAGATCAGAAGGGATGCTTCAATTGTAAGAAGCCTGGTCATTTCATTGCTGATTGCCCTGATCTTCAGAAGGAAAAAGCAAAGGAAAAGTCAAAGAAACCAACATTCAAGTTAAGCAAGTTCAAGAAACAGTTAAAGCAGAGTTTGATGGCCACATGGGATAATTTGGATAGTGAATCTGAGTCTGACAAAGAAGAATCTGATGAAGGTGCAAAGGTAGCTGTTGGGTTAGTAGCTACAGCAACTTCAGAAGCTAAAACTGAATCAGCTTCAGAAGATGAAAACGAGGTATATTCCAAGATCCCTAGAGAAGAACTGATAGAGTCACTTAAAGAACTCCTCACTCATTTTGAATTGAGAACCAATGAGTTGAAAGCTTTGAAAGAAAAATATGTTGCTTTGATGAAGCAACAAGAATCAACTATGTTGGATCTAAAAGCTTCTGAAGAAGGACTCAGAGGTTTTGACTTCATATGCAAGACATATGAAGACAAACTTAAGTTCTTGTGTCAGAAGCTGCAAGAAAATTGTGATGGAAAGTCCTTAAGTTACCATGAGATTGCTCTTGAAGATTTCATTATTTCTGGTATTGACAGAAGCAGGATTGCTTCTATGATTTATAGCTTTTACAAAAACAATGGCAAAGGGATTGGATTTTCAGAAGCTAAGTCTAATGAAACCAACCTCAAAGCATATTGTGAATGCATAAAGGAAGGATTGAAAACCTTCTTTGTTCCTGAAGGTGCCAAAATGGAAACTGCTGCTCAGTCAGAACCTGAAGCTTCCAGTTCTAAGGCTAAGATTACATCAAAGTCAAAGAACTTCAAGCCTAAGGGTATGATAAATTCTGAATCTAAGACCACAAAGATTAAGATTCTGAAGAGATTAGAACCTGTTCCTCAGAGTCTGATAAAATCAGAATCTGATGTCCTAAAGTCTAAGGTTCAGAAGGGCAAAGCAGTTGTTGCTCCTGAAGTATCAAAACCTAAAGTTGAAAAACCTAAGGTAATGATTAATCAGAAGCTACCCAAAAAGCATCTAAAGGATCAGGAATTGGTGAGTAAATCTTCCAGCTCTAACCCCAAAGGACCCATAAAGCAATGGGTACCTAAATCTGAAATTGTCAATACTGCAGGTTTGTCTTAAAGCAAGAACAAAACATAAGTCATGGTACCTGGACAGCGGTTGCTCAAGGCACATGACAGGAGAGAAGTCAATGTTCCTATCCCTCACAATGAAAGAAGGAGGAAATGTAAAGTTTGGAGGCAACCAGTCTGGGAAGATTATTGGTACGGGGACTATTGATAATTCCTCTACCTCTATTAATAATGTGTGGTTGGTAGATGGGCTTGAACATAACCTATTGAGCATCAGTCAATTCTGTGACAATGGTTATGATGTATTATTTGAAAAAGCCAACTGCACGATAATCAACAAGAATGATAAGTCCATAGTGTTCAAGGGAAAGAGAGTGGAAAATGTCTACAAAATCAATTTCTCTGAACTGGCTGATCAGAAGGTAATTTGCCTTCTGTCAATGAATGATAAGAAATGGATGTGGCATAGAAGGCTGGGACATGCTAACTGGAGATTAATCTTTAAGCTTAGCAAGTTACAGCTTGTCAAAGGCCTTCCTGACATTGATTATCATTCAGATGCACTCTGTGGTGCATGTCAGAAAGGAAAAATTGTTAAATCATCTTTCAAAGCAAAAGACAGTGTTTCCATCTCAAGACCCTTAGAACTGCTTCACATTGACCTATTTGGACCAGTTAGCACTGCATCCTTATATGGAAGTAAGTATGGATTAGTCATTGTTGATGATTACAGCAGATGGACTTGGGTGAAATTCCTGAAAAGCAAAGATCATGCATACGATGTATTCAGTAACTTATGTACCCTTATTCAATCTGAAAAGGAAGCCAAAATTTTGAAAATTAGAAGTGATCATGGTGGTGAATTTGAAAATGAGCCATTTGAAGCTTTTTGTGAAAAACATGGAATCTTCCATGAATTCTCTTCTCCTAAAACTCCACAACAGAATGGGGTTGTAGAAAGAAAGAATAGAACTTTGCAAGAAATGGCCAGAACCATGATCCACGAAAACAATTTGGCAAAACATTTTTGGGCAGAAGCTGTGAATACAGCGTGTTATGTCCAAAATAGGATCTACATCAGACCTATCTTGGAGAAAACAGCATATGAACTGTTTAAAGGAAGAAAACCCAATATCTCTTACTTTCATCAGTTTGGATGTACATGTTACATTCTAAACAACAAGCTCTACCTAAAGAAATTTGATGCCAAGGCCCAAAGAGGAATCTTTTTAGGTTACTCTGAAAGGTCAAAGACATACAAAGTGTATAATTCAGAGACACTCTGTGTTGAAGAATCTATGTACGTTAAATTTGATGACAAAGAGCTTGAAGATAAAACTTCAAAGCAAGATGAAGGTTCTGCAGAGATACAGGTTCCTGAAGACATTCCAGAACCTGATCAGTCAGTTGAATATGAAGATAGTCCAGAAGCTGCACCCACATCAGAAGCTCCTGATGAAGTTGCTCCATAAAAGAAGCTCGGAGTGGTTTAGTTGAAGGCATTAACTCGATTCTGTCATTGCTGATAAAGGAAGGAGGGAGGAAGAGGAAGGAAGGTGTGTTCTTTCTTTCTTATAAGTTACCCTAACAGAATTGAGGTGTCGCGCTAATAAACGTTAAATGAAGCGCTGCATGGGAGGCAACCCATGGAAACCGTCAAGCTAATGACTCAAAAGAAGTGCTGAATAGGAGGCAACCTATTGATCGTTGGGACTAAGACGTTAAACAAGCGCTGAATGGGAGACAACCCATTATTTTATTTTTTATGCATTTTTCTTTTTGCTAAGCTGAGATTATCTGACTAACCAACTTCTTTTCTTTTTCTGTTGCTTTTCTTTCAAGTATTATCTAATAAAAAATTACTTCTTTTGCATTTACAATTACAACCTTTCCTTTTATGCTTAAATTTATTTTAGTCTTAGGTATTCATTCAAAGCATTTTAGGCGGAGGCTAGTTACCCTTACATTTAAGAGCACAATACTTTCTGGGGCCTGCTATTGAAGATACTTGTAGGATCACCAACTCTTTTTTGAATAGCATAATCGGTGAGATTCAGAGCCAAATATTTCCATATCCATTATAGGTTGTTAGATACTTAAATACTTCCAATATGTATATTATGAGTGTTCCATATGAATGTTATTTTTACTTGAATTTACGGTCGTTCTTTACGGACGGTCGATTAGGTTATATTACACACGAGGAAATTTTTCTTTGGTATCTTAAGCCTTTCAAGCCACCCTTTTATATTCTTATTATCCTTTGTGAAACTGTAACACCCCGTTTTCCCAGCATAAAAATTTCTTACAAAAATATGAGTTTTTAACATAAACGGAATGTCACACTTCTTTTCAAAAATCGTAAATGGAATAAATAACTATTTATCCTTCATAAATCAATAACATAATATTTAATACTTCGCAACAGAATTTATTTAACATCTAAAATAGTCTTTGGCACGAAGGCCTCATTAAAATATCTCATAAAAATCCAATAAACAACTTAATCTTGTAAATTCATAAACAATACGTAAGGAATAGAAAAACATGCAACAAAATTCCCTATCCCGTCACGTATCAGAGCACCTAGACACGTGAGGAGTCCACTCACATCAACAGCTAGTCCTGGAAATCTGCACTTGCCCACAAGGCGGCAATTCCAACAGAAGGGGTGAGATTTCACAAAACAATAATATTAAGCATATAATTCAACAATTATATTTAAGA
Organism: Medicago lupulina; assembly: GCA_958299785.1. NCBI lineage: Eukaryota > Viridiplantae > Streptophyta > Magnoliopsida > Fabales > Fabaceae > Medicago > Medicago lupulina. The sequence goes on along the minus strand of OY283144.1, from coordinate 52,397,705 downwards.
GCTTAAACATCATCAATTTATAATAATAATTCTTCGTATAGTACTTCATTAAATCATCAATCAACTTCTAGTCATCATTAATATCATATTCATCACATCATATACATTCATCATATAACAACATAATCATCACATCATAAACATCATCGTATAACAACATAATCATCATATCATAAACATCATCGTATAACAACATAATCATCATATCATAAACATCATCGTATAACAACATAATCATCACATCATAATAATAATACTTCATAAACAACTCATTAAAAAACGACAATGCAACTTCAACGACTTCAACTTAACTATGCAACTTAACAACTTGACTCGACAATGCGACTATGCAACTTAATCTTCTAAATCATGCATGTGGTACCAAACTTCATCATAGTATTAATATACTTTAATTCGTGCGGAGGACAAAGCTCCTAATAATCGTGCGGAGGACAAAGCTCCTAATAATTGTGAGGACTAAGCTCAATGAATGCTAATGCATGGACTCTATCAACAAAACACCTTAAAACAACGACCTCTTAAGTAAGTCCAATAATTTGGAACATCATCAACATCAACTTAGACCGACTCATGCAGCTTAGTTAAATAACAACAACAACATAGACAGTATACAAAACGGCATGACATAATAATATCAAATGCAAGTCATCAATATCTCAAATATTCATAAATAATTCAAGTAATGCGTATACAATTATATCACAATATGAACAACATCAAATCATCATAAATCAGTTTCACAGATCATCATTAATATCATATATAATATTCATAACTAATTCATCAATCATAAACATCATACTCATGGACATATAAATTCATATAACACTTCATCAATCATGAACAATATCGTATTCACAAACATATACATACATATACTAATTCATCAATCATATTCAATTATTCACTGTGACCTACATGCAGTAATTTGACCATAACTTAAGTTCTATAAATCGTTTTGACGTCAGACCAACGACATTAAAAAGCTAACATTCATACCTACAACTTTCGTGTTTACACCTAAGACCAATTTTGTACTGATCAATACCAGTTTTCATTTTAAAATTCGGGACAGAATTAAGAATAATCAGGAAAAACAACTTATATTATTCAAACTTCATAATTGACAACCAAGTAACATAATCCATCAATTATCACTCTTAACTCTAATTCTCCAATTCTCAAAAACTAAACCTCCAACATGTTAAATACAATTTTCAGAATCATAGACTCAAGATTATTGAATGTTAGTCCCACCCTTACCTTGGATTGATCGACGAAGGACATTAAACAGAAGAGGGATTATGGTCTTGAGAACACTCTTAATTTCGAAGGGACAGAAAGGAGTAGAAAAAGAAGAAAGACTCGTCAACACAAGTCAAAAGAGGGAGAAGAGAAGAAAAGCACAGGAAGCATCAACTGTGAATTTCGGTGTGTAGAATGCATTGTGTGAGTTCTCTATTTATAGAGATAGTTTACAACTAATAAGTGAGAAACTTTGGGAACAAGTAATGCACCTATTAGATCTAGTACTTAAATATCTCAATTGAGTACCAAAATATATTTCAAAGCATGCACTAAAATATATTAGATTGCCTACCAAAATATTTCTATAACAAATAACAATTATATCTCTATAACAAATATATTTCTATAACATATATATATATATATATATATATATATATATATATATATTTTCTATAACAAATAACATGTATTTCTATAACAAATAACATATATTTTCTACAACAAATAACATGTATTTCTATAACAAATAACATATATTTTCTACAACAATAACATATATTTCTACAACAAATAACATATATTTTCTACAACAAATAACATGTATTTCTACATATATTTCCACTTATTCCACTAAACTCTTCTAATTTCCAAATCAGCCCCCACAACTTAATCTTATTTCTATTTTCAAGACTTATTATATTAAATAATAAAATAACACTACTTAATAAAATAACGACACACCACATAATCATTTAAATCATATAAATACTAAAATAAGCTACTTAATAAATCACATAATCATATAAATATATTCTAAACCTTTTAAAACAATCAAATAAATCAAATAATTCAAAGAGGGCGTTACAGAAACCACTTTGAGCCTCTAGATGAAATTGTTTCTTTCTTTATTAGAAATGAATCATGTCACAGTCCTACACTTACATGAACCCTGTTTGATTTCACTTGGAGTTAGATAGGTATTATTATGACTGCACATGTTTTGAAACTAAGTTTGGGGTTGCTATTTGGAATGAACAACATTTTAAGTTTGGGGTGGGGTAACAGTAGAACACATTTGTCAGAAAAAGAAAAATTGAAAAAAATGTAGATGACCATGGATCTACACAAAAAAAAAAGAGAAAAATTCAAGAGCCAAAAAAATTGCCACTTAAAAAAAAGAGTATGGTTCTGTCAAAAAGTCAAATAAGTTCTACTGTTTTACCTATTTTGATTGAATCTAGGAAGGAAGGATGACAGTGCATTAATGTTTTATTAGGAATCCCTAGGTTAGTGAACTAACTCCAAGTTCTTTTGTTAGCCTACTTTCCAAAAATATATCCACCCTTAACCTAAGAAGTTATAACCATCAAAGTCCTCTATTCCATGAACTCGTCTTGGAGTTTGGTATCTCTATACCAGAGTATTTACCTATTGCCTCTGTTCCAAGAACACATGCAATGATTTCTTCAAAAATATGCACAGGAATTCCCATCACACTTGACCTTATTTTTGTTTGCTTGAAGGGTTCCAAACCCATTTCTTCTCTAGTTTTCCCAGCAAGTGAGGGATCAATCAGAATCTTCTCCCTTTCTTCATCTTTAGATGCTTCTTTATCATAGACTTATGCTCTTACCCAGAAATACCTAATGAGCGTTTTGTACGTAGGGCCATTCAGCATGTTGAAGTAGGTCATCAGCCCTTGAGTTTCATAGTATCTCTTAATGTCACAACCATGATACGCGAGAGAAGCAAAATCAACTGGATTCTCTGTTTGAATCTTCTGTTGCCATTCTTTTATACTCATGGTTACACCCTTTAACTCATAAGCAACGCGATCTTGTCGACCTTCAGCTTGTTGAGCAGTATCTTGAACATTAGATTCAGGAGCAGAACTTGAGGATGCCATGATGATTGATGAAGATGATGATTTTAGGGTTCTAAGTTTTTGAGAGAGAGAGAGAGAGAGAGAGAGAGAGAGAGCTTTTACTTAGCTATTACGAAATGAAATGTGTATGTAGTGAAGTGAGAGGTGTGTGATGTGACTAAGTGTTTTCAGTAAAACGTTTGAATACACAGGGGATAAACAAACAAAGCATTAATGACAATTGGGGGCGTGAGGTAGTACTTTCAAAGCATAGACATCATCATTGCCCTTTGAGTTACACACCAATACACTTAAGTCACGTTGACAAACTTCAGATACGTTGTCTAAGTTAGTGGGACAGGTGTCACCAGAAGTAACTCTTGAAATTCCACTAACTCCCACTATTCAGAAGCACAAGGATTCCACTTCTGAAGTTTGAAATTCTGATGACATCATCAGGAGGACATTTTCCTCAGAACCTCAATTAAGAGCTTCTGATGGACCATGACTTCTGAACTGACTTCAGAACCTAAACTCAGGAGCAAGCAATTTTAATCAGACACATAATTCATGTTCAAATTTTTCTTTTTAAAATCAAATATTTCAACCGTTAAAGGTTTAGTAAATATATCAGCCCATTGATTTTCAGTATCAATGAATTGTATATCTAAAATTCCTTTTTGAACATAGTCTCTGATAAAATGATGTTTGATTTCAATATGCTTCGCTCTTGAGTGTAGAATTGGATTCTTTGACAAACAAATAGCAGCAGTATTATCACAATAGATGGGAATACTGTTAGCGTAAATCTGAAAGTCTTCCAACTGATGTTTCATCCAGAGTAGTTGTGTGCAGCAACTTGCAGCTGAAATGTATTCTGCTTCTGTTGTAGACATAACAATGGTTGCTTGTCTTTTTCTAGCCCAGGATATCAGATTATCAACCAGAAATTGACAATTGCCACTGGTTGACTTTCTTTCAATCCTATCACCAGCATAGTCAGCATCACATAATCCAATTACCTTGTAATCTAAGGATTTCCTATAGAGGAGTCCAAGATAGTTGTTCCTTTCAGATACCTGAAGATTCTTTTAACTGTAGTTAAATGAGATTTTCTAGGATCTGACTGAAACCTTGCACACAAGCATACACTGAACATAATATCTGGCCTAGATGCAGTGAGGTATAATAGAGAACCAATCATACCTCTGTACAGCTTCTGGTCTACCTTTGATCCTTCATCTTCTTTGCTTAAGGTGCATGTAGGATTCATTGGAGTGTTCATTACTTTACAATCTTCAAGCTTGAACTTCTTCAGAAGCTCCTTTGTATACTTAGTTTGATGAACATATACTCCATCTTTGCATTGATTGATTTGAATGCCCAGGAAGAACTTCAGCTCTCCCATCATGCTCATTTCAAATTCATCCTGCATTAACTTAGAAAACTCCTTGCAAAGAGATGCATTAGTGGAACCAAATATTATATCATCAACGTATATTTGCACAACAAGAATGTCTTTCTCAAGGGTCCTTCTGAAGAGTGTTGTGTCAACTTGACCTCGTTTAAAATCATTTTTAATCAAGAAATTACTTAGTCTATCATACCAAGCTCTGGGAGCTTGTTTCAAGCCATATAGTGATTTCTTTAGTTTGTAAACATGGTCAGGATGCTTCAGATCCTCAAAACCAGGAGGTTGTTTGACATACATTTTTTTTTCTATGACACCATTGAGAAATGCACTCTTGACATCCAATTGATATAATATTATTCCATGATTAATCGCATAAGATAAAAGTAACCTGATTGCTTCCAATTTCGCAACTAGAGCAAATGTTTCAGTGTAATCAATGCCTTCTTGTTGACTGTATCCTTGCGCAATGTAACGCCCACCTTAGAATTATTTTTAATTATTTAATTATTTGATTCATTTAAAGAGTCTAGATATATTTATATATATTTTATGAGATGTGGAGAATTAAGATTTATGTGATTTTATATGATGTGGTGACTTATTTTATTGTTTAATAAAATAAGATTTGAAAATAAAATAAGTATTAAGATGTGGGGTCATTGTGAGATTTTAAAGAGATTTGTTGAGAAAATAGAATATTTAGAGTTGTGGGGCTGAAATAGAATTACGAGAGTTGGTTTAGGTTATAAAAATAGAAAACCTAGAGTCAGAATAGTTTTCACGTAAAAACAGTTTTGGGAGAAAAAGGAGAAAAGTGAGAAGACAAAAGGAAAGCTTGAGGTCTGTGATTTTCTGCAAAACTAAGGTAAGGGTGATCCTAGCATACAATTTTATTAAGCCTGTAATTCATATGATTATATCTAACAAGTGTAGGGATAGTTTTTGAGGATTTGAGAACTAGGTTAAAGTGATGAATTGATGATTAAATGATGAGAATCGTAATTGATGTAGAAACTGTTTACAGATCATAGATTAACCTTAGTACAAACGTTTCAGACGAATTTGGGGTTAAACATGGTGAATTTTGGGATTTTTGGTGGAAAGATCAAAATTAGGGTGTTTGGGAAAAAGGGTTGTATATTTCGAAGTCTCTGTTTTTCTGAACCAGTTCTATTTTGCATCTGAATTGTTTTGTTTCTGAACTATTTTTGCTTCTGAACTATTTTTGCTTCTGAACTGTTTTGTTTCTGAACTATTTTTGCTTCTGAACTGTTTTGTTTCTGAACTGTTTTGCTTCTGAACTGTTGAGCTTCTGAACTATTTGAGCTTCTGAACTAGTTTGCTTCTGAAGTGAGTTTCGCTCCTGAACTATTTTTGCTTCTGAACTGTTTTGTTCCTGAACTGTTTTGCTTCTGAACTGTTTTGCTTCTGAACTGAGTTGTACTTCTGAACTGAATTGTGCTTCAGAACAGAATTGTTGCTTCTGAGCAGCACCCTGTTCAGCTACACTTGACTTTTCTTTGAGAACTAGAATGCTTTTCTTTGAAAATGATCTATATTGGAAAAGTGACATTTTGAGACAAACTTAGTTGAAAATATTCATTGAATTATTTTGTTTGGAAATTCTTGCATGAATAGTTGATATGATTTCATGAATTGTTGGTGATTATGTATGTTACATTTGATGTATGTTACAAACTTGTCTTTGAATTATACACTCTGTATGCCTTTGACCTTTCAGAGTAACCTAAGAAGATTCCTCTTTGGGCCTTGGCATCAAATTTCTTTAGGTAGAGCTTGTTGTTCAGAATGTAACAAGTACATCCAAATTGATGAAAGTAAGAGATATTGGGTTTTCTTCCTTTAAAGAGTTCATATGTTGTTTTCTCAAAGATAGGTCTGATGTAGATCCCATTCTGGACATAACACGCTGTATTCACTGCTTCTGCCCAAAAATGTTTTGCTAAATTGTTTTCATGAATCATGGTTCTGGCCATTTCTTGTAAATTTTTATTCTTTCTCTCTACAACCCCATTTTGTTGTGGAGTTCTAGGAGAAGAGAATTCATTGAGAATTCTATGTTTTTCGCAAAAAGTTTCAAATGGCTCATTTTCAAACTCACCACCATGATCACTTCTGATTTTCAAAATCTTTGTTTCTTTTTCAGATTGTATTTGAGTGTAGAAGCTACTAAATACATCATATGCATGATCCTTACTTCTCAGGAATTTAACCCAAGTCCATCTACTATAATCATCAACAATAACTAATCCATATTTACTTCCATATAAAGATGCAGTGCTTACTGGTCCAAATAAATCAATATGGAGTAATTCTAAAGGTCTGGAGGTAGAAACAATGTATTTAGCTTTAAAAGAGGATTTCACAATTTTTCCTTTCTGGCATGCACCACAAAGTGCATCTGAATGATAATCAATGTCAGGAAGACCTTTGACAAGTTGTAACTTACTAAACTTAGAGATTAACCTCCAGTTAGCATGTCCCAACCTTCTGTGCCATATCCATTTCTTATCATTCATTGACAGAAGGCAAATTACCTTCTGATCAACCAGTTCAGAGAAATTGATTTTGTAGACATTTTCTATTCTCTTCCCTTTGAATACTATGGACTTGTCATTTTTGTTGATTACAGTGCAATTGGTCTTTTCAAACATCACGTCATAACGATTGTCACAAAATTGACTGATACCCAATAGGTTATGTTCAAGTCCATCTACCAACCACACATTATTGATAGAGATAGAATAATTACCAATAGTCCCCGTACCAATAATCTTCCCAGACTGGTTGCCTCCAAACTTTACATTTCCTCCTTCTTTCATTGTGAGGGAGAGGAACATTGACTTCTCTCCAGTCATGTGCCTTGAGCAACCGTTGTCCAGGTACCATGATTTTTGCCTTGGCTTTGCTTTTAGGCATATCTGCAGCAATGACAGTTTCAGGTTTAGGTACCCATTGTTTTATTGGTCCTTTGGGGTTAGTCCTAGAAGTTTTACTCACCATTCCATGTTCCTTGAGGTGCGCTTTGGGTAGCTTCTGAGTAATCATTACCTTAGGTTTTTCAACTTTTGGTTTTGATACTTCAGAAGCAGCAACTGTTTTTCCCTTCTGAACCTTAGACTTTAGGACGTCAGATTCTGACTTCATCAGACTCTGAGGAACAGGTTCTGGTCGTTTCAGAATCTTAATCTTTGAGGTCTTAGATTCAGAATTTACCACAACCTTAGGCTTGAAGTTTTTTGGCTTTGAAGTAATCTTAGCCTTAGAACTGGAAGCTTCAGGTTCTGATTGAGCAACAGTTTCCGTTTTGACACCTTCAGGAACAAAGAAGGTTTTCAATCCTTCCTTAATGCATTCACAATATGCTTTAAGATTGGTTTCATTAGACTTAGCTTCTGAAAACTCAATCCCTTTGCCATTGTTCTTGTAAATGCTATAAATCATAGAAGCAATTCTGCTTCTATCAATACCAGAAATAATGAAATCTTCAAGAGCAATCTCATGGTTACTTAAAGACTTTCCATCACATTTTTCTTGTAGCTTCTGGCATAAGAACTTGAACTTGTCTTCATAAGTTTTACATATGAAATCAAAACCTCTAAGTCCTTCTTCAGAAGCTTTCAGATCCAATAAAGTTGATTCTTGTTGCTTCATCAAAACAACATATTTTTCTTTCAAAACTTTCAACTCATTGGTTCTCAGTTCAAAATGAGTAAGGAGTTCTTTAAGTGACTCTATCAGTTCTTCTTTAGGGATTTTGGAATATACCTCATTTTCATCTTCTAAATCTGATTCAACTTCAGCTTATGAAGTTGTTGTAGCTACTAACCAACAGCTATCTTTGCACCTTCATCAGATTCATCTTTGTCAGACTCGGATTCATTATCCAAATCATCCCATATGGCCATCAAACTCTGCTTGATTTGTTTCTTGAACTTGCTTGACTTGACTGTTGGCTTCTTTGACTTATCCTTTGATTTTTCCTTCTGAAGATCAGGGAGTCAGCAATGAAATGACCAGGCTTCTTGCAGTTGAAGCATCCCTTCTAATCTTCCTTCTTTGAGCTTCTGAAGCTACCCCTTCTGGACAGAAACTTCTTGGTCTTCTTGGCTAGATACTGAAGTCTCTTTGAGAGCATAGCCATCATCTCAGTAACCTCTTCATCAGAATCTCCATTGGGTGAATCTTCTTCTTCACACTCAACCACTTTAAGAGCTTTCGATGACTTGCCTTTGGATGGAAGAGCTATTGATTTACTCTTCTTAGTAGACTCATGTTCATTAAGACTTAACTCATGAACTTTGAGAGAACTAACAAGATCTTCAACACTTAAAGTGTTTAAATCTTTAGCTTCCTCAATGGCAGTCACCTTTGTTCTCCATCTGGCAGGCAGACTTCTGAGTATCTTGCTTACATGATCAGAAGCAACATAGCTTTTCTTCAGTATTTGAAGTCCGGAGACTAGGGTTTGAAATCTTGAGTGCATATCCTCAATACTTTCATCGTCCTTCATCTTGAATAACTCATACTGATGAACAAGCACCAGTGCTTTGGCTTCTCTAACTTTCTTGCTTCCTTCATAGTTAGCACATAAAGATGCAAACATAACCTTTGCAGTATTTTTATCACTCATCTTCATGTACTCTGAACGTGGTATCACAGAAACAAGAGAGCCTCTGATCTTGTGATGTTTCTTGTACATCTTCTTCTGAGCAGGAGTATGAATCTTTCTATCAACAACAGCTCCTTCTTCATCAAGGACTAAGTCACCAACTCCATCTTCCATAATATCCCATAGTTCTTCATCTAAGCCCATGATATAACTATAGAAGTTGGTTTTCCACCAAGAAAACTCTTCAGGAACTCCATTTGTAACACCCCGTTTTCCCAGAATAAAAATTTCTTTAAAAAGGATAGCATGCATCAGAGTAAACACGCAAACAAGGCATCACATATCTTAAAACATCTCGTGGTAATGAATAAATAAACATTAAACCTTCATAAAATAGTCATAACATATTACTCAATATTGCAGCGGAAATATCATAAGAAAAACATCTCAAAAATCATCTTTGGCACGCAGGCCTTATCAACGTCTTAAGCAAAATAGTCAGATGTAATCATAAACATGCAAAAGAGCATAATACGCAAGGAACAGAGAAAAAATAAAAGAGATCCCCTATCCCGTTACGTATCAGAGCACCTAGACTCGACTGCAGAATCCTCACACGTCTGCACCTAATCTTGGTTACCTGCACTTGCCCACGAGGCGGCAATTCCAGCAGAAGGGGTGAGATTCACAAATAATTATATTAAACATGTAATTAAATAATCACAATCAACAATCAACACAATTTCACATATCTCAGATAAACATCTAGCATTCAAGCATCAACATAAACTATACATCATTTAGCATCATCATAATCATCATCATATACACATCAATAAACATAATAATAAACATAGTAGACGACTCGACTCGACATCATCACTTGACTATGCAACCCTACGTCATATATGCATGTGGTACCAATCCAGGGCATGAACCCTCGTCGCTATGAGCATAAATATACTCCAAGGCATAAGCCTTCGTCGCTGGTGAGCAAAGCTCCAGGGCATAAGCCCTCGTCGCTGGTGAGTAAAAACTTCAGGGCATAAGCCCACATCATGGAATGAGTATGCATGAGACTCAATACTTTTTAACTTAAACAAGTTAACATCATACGTCGCATGTTCATCTTAAACATCAAGGACCGACACATGCAGCAACTATACAAAAGTAAACGACAACATGGCAGTAATCACATCATTCAAATAACATCCATAGAGCAAACATCTCAAGTAAGTCAAACATTTATAACTGAAACAATTCATATATCACACATAAGTGGCATGAAAACCATCAAAATCATCTCAGTCATCATGTATTCATCGTTACAGTTTATAATAAACATTATCAAAGGTCCCAGAAGCTACCCCAAAGGTCATCTCTCAAGGTTCTATGCGAAACAGTTCGCAAACAGAACAGGGTTCTGGGTTCTGACACAACTCGCTATGGCGAGTGGGAATGCTCGCCTCGCGAGTAACTTAGGCCTTGCTCGCTATGACGGGTGGAAATGCTCGCCTCGCGAGCTCTAGGGTACTGCTCGCTATGGCGAGCTGGGTTGCTCGCCTCGCGAGTAAACTAGGTCTACTCGCCGCGGCGAGTGCATAGCTCGCCTCAGGCGAGCGACGAACAGTCTGCTACGGCTTCTGCGAAAATTCACCCAAAAAGTCCCAAATTCATCATCTTAAACGTCTAAACTCTCAGAATCATCATTGTTAAGGATAATCTATGTTCTGTACTCATTCTAAACATCTGTTCTACAGCTTAATGACCTATTTTCATGATTTTCCTCAATTTTAACCTAATTCCAATTCTCTCAAAATCCAATCCTATGTTGTTAATCCTGATTAGATGCATTACAGATCAATATAATTAAGTGCTAGGCTCACCCTTACCTGGTAATAAGCAGAAATCGCAGCCCTCAAAGGTCTCTTTTCACTTCACGTCCGTTTTCCTCTTTTTCCAAAACTCTGACAACGCGTATACTGACTTCTAACCTAATTTTCCCTTTTTATACTCCCAACAAATCTTATCTTATTTACTTTTCTCCCACATAATTCTCTAAAATCCAAAACTAACCCACAACTAAATATTTTATTTTATTTTCAAATCTTATTTTATTAAACAATAAAATAAGTCGCCACGTCACATAAAAACATCCTAAATCTTCACTTAACATCACATAATATATATAAAAATATATAGCAATTTCTCAAATAAATCAAATAACTAAATAATCAAAAATGGGCGTTACAACTCTCCCCAACTTAAAAAGATTTTCGTCCTCGAAAATTACCTCAAGCAAACAACTCAGGGTACGACTCTAGCATCTTACTCTCTAACTCCCACGTCAAGCTTTCGCCGGTCGCTCCCGACCAAACGACTCTAACGAGAGGTATCTCCTTGCCCCTCAGCGTCTTCGTCTTTCTATCATCAATCCTCACTGGTAAGGTCTCAACCGTAAGGTTGTCCCTAACTTGCACATCATCACTCTGGATCACATGAGACGAATCCGGAACATACTTCCTCAGTTGCGACACATGGAACACGTCGTGCAAATTCGATAAATGTGGTGGCAATCCAACACGATAGGCCACCGCCCCAATCCTCTCTGATATCTGATATGGACCAATAAATTTCGGGGTTAACTTCTTTGACTTCAACGCACGTCCAACACCGGTCGTAGGAGTCACTCTCAGGAACACATGATCTCCCTCTTGGAACTCAAGGTCCTTCCTACGCTTGTCATGGTAACTCTTTTGTCGACTCTGCGACGCTTTCATCTTCTCTTGGATCATTCTTACTTTCTCAGTAGTCTGCTGAACAATTTCCGGTCCTAACATCACATTCTCGCCTGACTCAAACCAACACAACGGAGTTCTGCATCTCCGCCCATACAAAGCCTCAAAGGGTGCCATCCCAATACTCGAATGATAACTGTTGTTGTACGTGGACTCTATCAATGGAAGATGACTATCCCAAGTTCCTCCTTGCTCAAGTACACACACCCTCAATAAATCCTCCAACGACTGAATCGTCCTCTCCGACTGACCATCTGTTTGCGGATGATAAGCCGAACTCAACCTCAACTGAGAACCTAAAGCCTCTTGCAAACTCTTCCAAAATCTAGAAGTAAATCTCGGGTCTCTATCTGATACGATGCTCGAAGGAACACCATGCAACTTCACAATCTCCTTGACATAAATCTCTGCCAACTGGGCAACAGGAAAAGTAATATTAATCGGTAGAAAATGAGCCGACTTCGTCAATCTATCAACAATCACCCAAATAGCGTCATTCCCTTTAGGAGTATTCGGCAAGCTCGTCACAAAATCCATGGATATACTATCCCATTTCCACTCTGGCACATCTAAAGGTACCATCATACCAGCAGGTTTCTGATGCTCAACCTTCGATTTCTGACAAACCAAACAAGAATAAACAAACTGTGCCACGTCACGTTTCAAACCAGACCACCAAAACATCTTCTTTAAATCATGATACATCTTCGTAGCTCCCGGATGAATACTCAAGCTACTTCTATGACTCTCTTCGAGGATCATCTTCTTCATTTCCTCATTATCAGGTATGCAAATTCTACCTCGAAATCTCAACACTCCTTGATCATCAACTCTAAAGTCACTATCTTCCGTCTGATTACTAGCAACCAACAAGTCCACAAACTTGACATCTTCTTTCTGTGCCTCTTTGATACTCTTCAAGAAATCGCTATCAATCTTCAGCATTCCCAGCTTTACACTCTGAGGTGTTCTCTCACAGATTAAGCTCAAATCTCTAAACTGTTCAAGCAATTCAAACTCCTTCACCATCATGGCAGACATATGCAAGGTCTTCCTACTCAAGGCATCTGCAACCACATTAGCTTTGCCCGGATGATAATTCAAACCAAAGTCATAATCTTTAACAATTCAAGCCACCTTCGCTGCCTCATATTCAATTCCTTCTGGTCAAACAAGTACTTCAAACTCTTGTGATCACTAAACACCTCAAACCTCGAACCATACAAGTAATGTCTCCATATTTTCAATACAAAGACCACAGCTGCCAACTCTAAGTCATGCGTCAGATAATTCTTCTCATGAATCCTCAATTGCCTTGAAGCATAAGCTACCACTTTACCATCTTGCATAAGTACACCACCTAAACCCAACTTGGACGCATCACAATATACCACAAAAGGTTCATCAGACTTCGGCAAAATCAAGACTGGAGCCGTCGTCAAACGTTTCTTCAACTCATTAAAACTGTTCTCACAATGAATATCCCACACAAAAGATTTACCTTTACACGTCAACTGCGTTAACGGAAGAGCCAACTTAGAGAATCCTTCTATAAATCTTCGATAATAACCAGCTAGACCCAAGAAGCTTCTAATCTCAGTAACCGACTTCGGAGTCTCCCATTGCGATACCGCTTCAACTTTAGACAGATCAACCGCAATGCCCTCGCCAGAAATGACATGACCAAGAAAACTTACTTCTTTCAACCAGAACTCACACTTAGACAACTTAGCAAAAAGCTTCTTCTCTTTCAACACTTGCAAGACGATCTTCAAATGCTCCGCATGTTCTTCTTCAGTCTTAGAGTAAACCAGAATATCATCGATGAATACCACAACAAAACGATCCAAATAAGCATGGAAGATTCTATTCATATACTCCATAAATACGCCAGGTGCGTTAGTAACACCGAAAGGCATCACCGTATACTCATAATGTCCATATCGCGTTCTAAACGCTGTCTTCTGCATATCCTCATCTTTCACTTTAATCTGATGGTAACCCGATCTCAAATCTATCTTGCTAAATACACAAGCACCCACCAACTGATCCATCAAGTCGTCAATTCTCGGAAGTGGATACCTATTCTTTATCGTTACTTTATTCAACTGACGATAGTCGATGCACAACCTCATACTTCCATATTTCTTCTTGACTAACAACACTGGAGCTCCCCACGGTGAAACACTTGGTCTCACGAACTTCTTATCAAGCAAATCCTCTAACTGTTTCTTTAGCTCCGCCAATTCAGAAGCTGACATACGATAAGGCGTCATAGACACCGGCTTCGTTCCAGGAACAAGATCAATCGAAAATTCAACTTCTCTTTCTGGAGGTACATCAGGAATCTCATCTGGGAAAACTTCAGGAAAGTCGCATACCACTTGTAGCTTATCAATCACTGCCTGATTCTCAATAGATAAAGACGCCATCAAAGAAAACATCATAATTCCATCACGTTCCAGCTGCTTCAACTGTTTAGTAGATAGGAACTCTGCGCCACTCTCTTCCTCGGGAGAAGAAAAATGCACCAGTATTAATGATAGCAACTAAAGGTATATTATCAAAATAACAAGTACCTCTGATCAAGCGATCCTCGCTCTCCGTCTGCGTACCAGTCAAAGCAAAAACTCTCCCAGCAGTCTGAGTCTTCTTAGGTTGTGTGCACTGGGACCCAATGTGACCTTCCTCATTACAATTAAAGCATACGATATCACCACGTTTGCAATCAACAGTAGTATGACCCTTCTTGCCACAACGAAAACACCTCTTCACCTCTCCAGGACAAGCATTACTCTTATGGCCTTTCACGCCACAAGTATAGCAAACTATCTCAGCAGGAGCATCTTTCTTCACAAGTCTCCTCTCTTCATTAACTCGCTGTTTGCCCTTATCTGCGGGGGCACTGTAGGGCTTAGGACGACTTTGCTGCCCCTTTCCTTTCCTCTCATTAACCACCTTGTAATGAGCCTTCGTGTCCTCCTCGTAAATCCTGCAGCTGCTCACTAACTCAGAAAAGTTTCTAATCTTCTGATACCCTATAGCCCTCTTGATATCAGCACGCAATCCGTTCTCAAACTTAATACACTTAGAAAATTCGGCGGTCTCAGCAGAGTAGTGTGGATAAAACTTGGCCAGCTCCACAAATTTTGCAGCATATTCAGTCATAGACATGCTCCCTTGCTTTAGCTCTAAAAATTCTATCTCTTTCTTGCCCCACACATCCTCAGGAAAATATCTATTGAGGAACTCTCTCCTAAACATTGCCCAGGTCACCTCAGCACCGTCCTGCTCCAGGGTAGGTAGAAGACTAATCCACCAATCATCCGCCTCCTCAGGCAGCATGTGCGTACCGAAACGCACCTTCTGCACCTCCGTGCACTGCATCACCCTGAACACCCTCTCTATCTCTTTGAGCCACGTCTGGGCTCCATCCGGATCATATCTCCCCTTGAAGGTAGGAGGATGGTTTCTCAAGAAGGTCTCCAGCATACGGACCTCCGCACTAGCACCGGCATTCGGGTTTGGCTGCTGTCCCACAGCTTGAGCAACAGCTTCCAAGGCAGCAGCAATTGCAGCGTCATTCCTTCCCGCCATCCTAATCCTTAACAAAACAGACATAAGTTAGAATAATACAATAATACTATTCTAACTCTAAGACAACGTCACTCGACTCTCTACTTGGCCGGACGGACCGACCTGCTCTGATACCAATTGTAACACCCCGTTTTCCCAGAATAAAAATTTCTTTAAAAAGGATAGCATGCATCAGAGTAAACACGCAAACAGGGCATCACATATCTTAAAACGTCTCGTGGTAATGAATAAATAAACATTAAACCTTCATAAAATAGTCATAACATATTACTCAATATTGCAGCGGAAATATCATAAGAAAAACATCTCAAAAATCATCTTTGGCACGCAGGCCTTATCAACGTCTTAAGCAAAATAGTCAGAGTAATCATAAACATGCAAAAGAGCATAATACGCAAGGAACAGAGAAAAAATAAAAGAGATCCCCTATCCCGTTACGTATCAGAGCAC
Organism: Medicago lupulina; assembly: GCA_958299785.1. NCBI lineage: Eukaryota > Viridiplantae > Streptophyta > Magnoliopsida > Fabales > Fabaceae > Medicago > Medicago lupulina. The sequence goes on along the minus strand of OY283144.1, from coordinate 52,381,677 downwards.
CTAGACTCGACTGCAGAATCCTCACACGTCTGCACCTAATCTTGGTTACCTGCACTTGCCCACGAGGCGGCAATTCCAGCAGAAGGGGTGAGATTCACAAATAATTATATTAAACATGTAATTAAATAATCACAATCAACAATCAACACAATTTCACATATCTCAGATAAACATCTAGCATTCAAGCATCAACATAAACTATACATCATTTAGCATCATCATAATCATCATCATATACACCTCAATAAACATCATAATAAACATAGTAGACGACTCGACTCGACATCATCACTTGACTATGCAACCCTACGTCTTATATGCATGTGGTACCAATCCAGGGCATGAGCCCTCGTCGCTATGAGCATAAATATACTCCAAGGCATAAGCCTTCATCGCTGGTGAGCAAAGCTCCAGGGCATAAGCCCTCGTCGCTGGTGAGTAAAAACTCCAGGGCATAAGCCCTCATCATGGAATGAGTATGCATGAGACTCAATACTTTTTAAATTAAACAAGTTAACATCATACATCGCATGTTCATCTTAAACATCAAGGACCGACACATGCAGCAACTATACAAAAGTAAACGACAACATGGCAGTAATCACATCATTCAAATAACATCCATAGAGCAAACATCTCAAGTAAGTCAAACATTTATAACTGAAACAATTCATATATCACACATAAGTGGCATGAAAACCATCAAAATCATCTCAGTCATCATGTATTCATCGTTACAGTTTATAATAAACATTATCAAAGGTCCCAGAAGCTACCCCAAAGGTCATCTCTCAAGGTTCTATGCGAAACAGTTCGCAAACAGAACAGGGTTCTGGGTTCTGACACAACTCGCTATGGCGAGTGGGAATGCTCGCCTCGCGAGTAACTTAGGCCTTGCTCGCTATGACGGGTGGAAATGCTCGCCTCGCGAGCTCTAGGGTACTGCTCGCTATGGCGAGCTGGGTTGCTCGCCTCGCGAGTAAACTAGGTCTACTCGCCGCGGCGAGTGCATAGCTCGCCTCAGGCGAGCGACGAACAGTCTGCTACGGCTTCTGCGAAAATTCACCCAAAAAGTCCCAAATTCATCATCTTAAACGTCTAAACTCTCAGAATCATCATTGTTAAGGATAATCTATGTTCTGTACTCATTCTAAACATCTGTTCTACAGCTTAATGACCTATTTTCATGATTTTCCTCAATTTTAACCTAATTCCAATTCTCTCAAAATCCAATCCTATGTTGTTAATCCTGATTAGATGCATTACAGATCAATATAATTAAGTGCTAGGCTCACCCTTACCTGGTAATAAGCAGAAATCGCAGCCCTCAAAGGTCTCTTTTCACTTCACGTCCGTTTTCCTCTTTTTCCAAAACTCTGACAACGCGTATACTGACTTCTAACCTAATTTTCCCTTTTTATACTCCCAACAAATCTTATCTTATTTACTTTTCTCCCACATAATTCTCTAAAATCCAAAACTAACCCACAACTAAATATTTTATTTTATTTTCAAATCTTATTTTATTAAACAATAAAATAAGTCGCCACGTCACATAAAAACATCCTAAATCTTCACTTAACATCACATAATATATATAAAAATATATAGCAATTTCTCAAATAAATCAAATAACTAAATAATCAAAAATGAGCGTTACACCATTAAACTTTGGAACTTTCCCTAAGTCAGTTTTCTTTTCATTGTAATCATATGGCACAACATTATGATTACTTCCAAAACCAGCAGAACCAGAAACAAATGATTCAGCAGACATGTTTTTCTCAGATCTTGGACTGTTACACTGTTAGGTGTTTATCAACAGAACCAAGGCTCCGATACCAATTGAAGGGGAGAAAAACACAAGAAGGGGGGGTTGAATTGTGTTAGTCTTTTTCAAGTTTTCTCAAAAGCACTAGAACACTGTGATCAGAAGTAATTTGGATAGCTTTTGAAGAAGGTGATCAGGAGCGTGTGCAGCGGAATGAAAACAGAGAGAAAAGAGAAGAAGAAAGACACAAGCAATTTATACAGGTTCCTTCCACAAATCGGAAGTAGTCCTGTCCCCCTTGCACTTCCAAGGAGGGTTCACTATAAGTAATATCTGATTACAAATGCTCAAGCACATAAGCAAGAGACTTCAAATGCTCAAGAACACAATCAAGAGACTTCTAATGCTCAAGCACACAAGCAAGAGACTTCTATCAAACAAAATTACAAAGAAAATGTTTGAGATTGAACACTTGATATACAATCAGTGGTGTTCACAATACAAATCAGATACAGACTCTTAAGACTTTAGAATTTTAAAGATATGAACTTGAAAACTGAAATTCTAAGTGAACTTTTGGATGCTAAACAATTTGACAGAGTTTTGGCGCTTTCAAAATGTTGTACAGTCTTGTTGTTCTTCAAGTATTCACTCATTTATATAGAGATGTAAAATGAACGTTGTAAGTGCAAGCACATCCAATAAAGAGTCGTTGTTGAAGCTTGATCTTTCATCAATGATTCTTTGCCTGATTAAGTTATTGTCCTATGAAGGATCAATTTCGAATCCATTCCAGTTGTGAAGGAACATTGTTGCAGGCGTGGTTGTATTTCAAAGCTGTTTTCCTTGTCTTGTAGTAGAGACACAAAACAGAGTAGTGGAGAAGGTGGTTGTACAGTTCGTACACAGTACTTTGTCAACGCTTTTGTATCTTTGCAACCAAATGACTTCAAATCCTTTTGAAACGACCGTTGCAGTATTCCACTAGTCTTTTTCCAGTATTAAATAAGTTTCTACTCAAGAAACAACTCTTGAATCTTCAAATTCTCTAAGTTCAGATGAACTTCAGCTTCTGGTGAAAATGTAGCTTCTGATGAGGCAGCTTCTGATGATGTCATCACTTCAGGAGCACTCTGTCTTCAGGAGCGCTTGTCTTCACGAGTGCTTGTCTTCAGGAGCACTTCTCTTCAGATGCTTTAAGCTTCCTTTTTCTTGGTTTCTTTGCTCTCTTTTGTTCATTCAGAACCTTTGTAAAATATAAAATTTTGTTTATGGTCCTGTACACTTGAACAAATATTAGCAATACCAATTGTCAATTTTTTAATACCTTGTTATCATCAAAACTCTTTAAGGTTTATTGTTAAACACATTTTGTTCCAACAAACATAAGTGGAAAAGGTGGAAGTTAGTTTATGTGACATCTATCCCACTAATGTCTTTAGTTACTCTGAGAAGCCTCTGACATAGTTTAGTTGTGTTGGTTTATAACTTAGAGGGCAATAGTGTAAATTCTAAGCTTTGTATGCACTTTCTCGCGCCCCCAATGTCATTAATGTTTGTGTTTGTTTGTGCCCTTCTGAATTGGAATCGTTTTTTACTAAAATCACTTAGACAAAAACACACACTAGTCACATCACTTCCAACACTTTCTATTTTCAAGCCTTCTCTCTAAAAATTCTTTACTTTCAAAATCAAAAACCTTAGAACCCTAAATCTTCACCAATCATCAATGGTTAGTTCAAGTTCAAAGCAAGGTGTTCCCATGCAAATAGATTCTGGTGAATCTTATGTGATCAGACCAAAGACGATGAAAATCAGTGAAGATGAATTGGTTGTGCAAGTGGAAAGCCCAGTGGATTTCACATCGCTGTTACATCATGGTGTTGATGTTTCTAGCTATCTACTGTGTCAAGTCCTGGATTACTACTTCAGAATGTTGAATGGACCAACATATGAAGAGCTGGTAAAGTATTTTTGGGTTAGAGCTGAAGTTTACAACAAGGAAGCTGCCAAGCTTGAAGAAACATAGAAGATTCTAATTGATCCTAGTCTGGAAGGTAAAACCAGAGAGGAAATGGGTTTGAAGGAGTTTACAAGGACATCAATTCGTTTTATAGTTCTAGGGATTCCAATTGTGTTGGAGATTTTATTAAGGATAATATTTTATTTAATAGAATTTTAATAAAATATATTTTAATATTTTATGATAGTTTATGGCATAAGTTAAATTTCAGATTTTGACTTGTGAACATGAATATTATTTAGTATTAAGATCTTTTTGCTATCTCAGTTAGAAAGAATGAATTTTTACAAATTAAAATGCTTTGATACCAAATGGTTTCTTCATCAAGTTTATTTTTAGAAAATCAATTTAAATTTTGTTTTATGTCTTTCCTAGTATCAATGGTTCCAAGTACTTTTGGTAATATATTAATGGTAGTATAAGGAACATAACGTTTGTTGAATGTAATTTGCCACATTAATAGAGAGTTGATTTTTTATACAAGAAAAGAATGAATTGAATTGTATTTAAGTGATAGTGGGAGACCTCTATAGAAAGAGAATAACTTGGTACAAGTTTTTTTGGTTACAAAGCTAAGATTAAAAAAACAGAAAGAAAAAAAAAGCGAAAAGAACATAGGAAAATAAGTTCTCAGGAAAGCAGTTCCCATAGCATCATCCCGAAGCAAGCTTATGAGATCATGAGGAGGGGACTGGTGTTCTAAGAAACCAACATTTGACGAAGCTCTGAGCTTTGCCAAGAAATCAGCGCAATGATTTCCTTCTCTAAAAGTGTGAAAGATAGTGAAATTACGGGAAGCTAATAAATCCTTGATGTCTTGAATTAACACCGCATAGACATGGAATTTTGAAACAACTCTTGTAATGAGATTAATTGAAGGTTGAGAGTCTGAGAAACAGACTAAATCCTTTATTCCCATGTCTACTGCTAAATGAAATCCCTTGTGAATGGATGTGAGTTCAGCAAGAAGAATGCACATGGAAGCCTGGATGAAACCGAAAAAACCCTTCAGAAACAGCCCTGCATTGTTGCGGATTAAACCTCCATAGCCGGCTCGAATTGGAGTGCCTAGGCAGCTTCCATCGACGTTGAGGATATGGTAGTTGTAGTTGCTGCTGTTCCATCTAATCCAGCGGTCCGAATTTATAGCATCAGTGGCAGACTGGAAACTTTTGTGGATTGTTTCGGCTGAATTATGAATGATGGTGCTCAAACGCATGAAGGACCAAGAATCACTATTGAAACACATATGATTGCGATGCACCCAAATCCACCAGAGACAAGCAAGGAAGATGGTAGAACGGGGCCCTTTGGCGGTGCCTTTTATCCACTCGTGAGTACAGTTGGTGGAGAAGAAGTCTGTGTCCGAGAATCTAAAGTGCTGCCAGATTGGTTTCGAAAATTTGCAGTCCCGAATACAATGCATGAAGGATTCATCCTCTTCACTGTATCTACCACAAATTGCAGACACGATGATGTTTCTATGATGCATCAAAGAAAGAGTTTGTACCGTGTCATGGATTGCCAGCCAAATAAGGAATTTATATTTCTCCGGTACCTGTAATTTCCAAATCCAAGACCACAAATGACTCGGAGTAATAATGTTTGTTGTTTCTGTGGAGGATAGAAGCCAAGAATAACCACTTTTTGTTGAGTAGACATCGTTCTTGTTATGACTCCAAATAAAGGTATCATCAACGGTTGGATTGAAATTTGCGTGAAAGTTATTCACGGTATCAGCTGCAGCTTGGGGGAGGGTAGTGTAAAGTGATTGAGTGTGTTGTCCATTGAAGGTTATCACATCTCGGACCGTTGGTACAAGTTTATAAAAGCAATCTCACGAATAGAAAAAAAAATCCTAATTTTTTTTTTGGCATTCCGAGCAATATTAGTAATTTTAGGGTGTTGTTTTGGTGAGTTCTCTTTGTGCAGAAAGTACTCATATTTTAAGTTTTGAAAGGTTGTTTTATCCTAGGGACAACGAGGCAAGATTGAATTGTTGCACTTTTGAAGCAGAGTCGTGATCGTCTTAAAGAAAGCGACCTAGTCCGCGACTTAGCCTAATAATTTTTCTAACAAATTATTTTGTGTTTATGTTCTAATTTTTTCAGCAACATCAACAACTTCAAGTGTACGAAAATTGTTCCGACAAATTGTCATCTCAGAAAAAGTTATTGCTAGAGTTGCAAGGTGCTCTAATGAAGGAATGTTTCAATGCAACCTGAACAACAAGACAAGTTCCTGGATTAAAACTACAAAGGAAGTTCTTCACAAGAACAGTGCTACTCTTAAGTACAAAGATATGTCAAAAGAACACAAGGTTCTTCAGGAGCTTTTGCAAGAATGCTTTCTACCAAAGGGTGGTGGTACAGACACTCTTTCTCTAGATCACAAAGTATTTCTTTACTTCTTGGTGATGTTTGAAAAAGTGAATATGCCAAGGTACATATTCAATCACATGGTCTGGGCACTCAAAGGAAGCCAGCAGGTCAAGAGAAGATACATTCCCTATGGAAGGTTGCTTTCTGAAATCTTCTATCATGGAAAGCTGCTCAATGTTCTGAGAAGTACTGGTGTTGTGTCTGATGATCACTTACGCACAGTGACAGGAAAGGTTTTCAATGGAAGGACTTTAAGATACATGCAACTTTGTGAAAAGTATGACAAATTGGAGACTAGCATGCATGAATCAAAGGTTGTATCTGACCTTACGATTGATTTCCCTCTAATCACCAAGCAAGACAATCCAGAGGTTCTTGTATCATATGTGACTCTACATTTTGAAATGACTGGATAAATCATCAACTATAGCTCTATTCCTGAAACACAAGGTGGTGTTCCTCTGAAAGTTGCAAGCAAAATGAGGAAATCAAAGAAGGCTGCTTCAAAATCTATTGAAGTATCTGAACCAAAGCCTAAGAAGCAGAAGGAAGCCAGAAGAGCTCCTCAGATGAATGTGATTGAACATGCTCTTCCAACAATTCAAGAAGAGATAGTTGAATTGAAGCCTGTTGAGGTTCTGGGATCTAGAACAAGAGGTGTAACTTCAGAAGTTGTTCCTACTCAATCAAGACCTAGGATTCAAAGGAAGAAAAGGACAGTCAGAAAGATGAAGGTTTCTCAGTATGTAGTAGATGAAGATGCTGAAGTTGAAATGGTTGTTGTTGGATCTTTAGAATCATTGACTACAGAGCAAAAAGCTTCTATGGTGGAAAAAGTTGTCAAATTGCTAGTCAAATAGATAATCCAGCTGCAAGCCTGGTGAAAGAAACTGCAAAGGAGGATGCTTCTAAGGTGGTTGTTCTTACAAAAGAAATCAAGGGATTAGCTTATGAAGAAACTGGTGTGCTGGTGAAGTCCACTATGGTAGTTAAGAGGGAAAAAGCTGGTTCAGAAACTGCTATTTTAGAAGCTACTACTTCAGAAGCTGCTGAAATGAGAGGTAACAATTCTATTCACGCTACTTCTGACAATGCAATAGATCTAACCTCAACCTCAACTAATTCAGATGATATTCCTCTGACTAGAGTTTTCAAAAATCTACAAAAGAACTTGACCCCATCTCTCTTGGAAAACACCAAATTCAGTTGGAAAATTAGAACCCAACTTCTATCAGAGTTTGGATCTTCTCCATTTATCATTATCAACCAAAATTAATATTGAATTTTTTCATTAAAAAAAATAAAATAAATATGGATATATTACACAGAATAAAGCTGACTCTGCTAGAGGAAACTAAAACAACCAACCCAACCTGTTTTATTTCATTTCATAATATTCGAACACAAAATATGATGCAACAACAAACCATTCATAATTTTTCTCAAAAAAAAAAAAAAAACAAACCATTCATAATTATTTTATACATTATTCTCAACCAAACACAATTATTATTTCACAATATTATCCCATAATTACTCAGTGTTTGATTAAGGGTGCTCGAATAGGAATTTCTTCGGTGAAGGCTGGTTGAAGATGTACACATTGACACTCGTGTGCAACACATGCAATATACATGTGACATTCTGGTATTTTTTCTCTGTGACAATCACTATCTTTGTTACAGTATTCTCTTTTGGCTTGTGATTCCATACACATATCTACATACACAAATAATACATGAACATAATTAGAACAATAGACGAAAGAATTTACGTAAATTGATTATTGTAAAATATAATATAGAGCAGTCCATAAAAAAAAATTCAATGATATATTGATTTTAGACCTGATGCAATGATAAAAAAAGCCAACAAGAACGCCATCGTAAAAGAAGATATCTTTGCGGTTTCCATCTTTTTCATACAACATCCCCTTTACAAGTATATGCTTATATAGAGAATGATCCTGCCTTCCTTTTTGACAAGTAGGTATACCCTCCTGTCACTAATATAAACAAAAATTTAATTTTTAAATCCATTTAATTAATGATATATGCGATCTTTATTATATGCAACATACATCATTTATTGAATGTATCTAAAAATTAGATTTTTTCTTATATTAGTGTCGGAAGATGTATATGATTTGTTAAAATTTACATAGAACCTACCAAATTTATATAGGACCCACGTGATTTAGTGGAACCCATATAAATTTTAACCAATATCAAAGAGAATGAGTATTATGTTGAAAAGTGTGTGTTACAATATGTCATTTAAAATTTTAAATAAAAAATGAAACAAAAAAATGGTGAGCCACCTAGATCTTTCAAATATCTACTTAGTATAAAATAAATAAAATTAACTGGATTCTTTTTGAAAAGAAATTGACTTACTTTTAAATAGTATATTTATGTCTTATATATTTATGGTATATACTACGAAAAATATTATATATTATAATTTTTAAATAAAAAATAATCAATGGACAATAAGATTAAGTGTCATCTCATATTAAAAGGTCATGTCAGCATCGTCATATGACTTTGAATTTGGAACGTCATTTGTTTCATCAACAATTACTCCCTCCGTCTCTTAATATAACCTCCCTTTTGTTTTTTTTTTTGTCCCTAAATATAACCCCCTTTTCAAATTACAACACACATTAATTATTTTTTTCCATAGATACCCTTATTTAATACTACTACTAATTCTAAAAGTACAATAAATTGACTTTTCACTTTATCTATTTAATGAGGTTAATTTTGTAAAATTGTACTATAAAACAGACACATTAACTACACCAACAACATTTCTTAAGAAATGTGAAAAAAGCAATAGGGGGTTATATTAAGGGAAGAAGGGAGTACAATGCTATGGAACTTGGCTCTGTCTACGGTGCATGACTTGATTAGATCTCTCACGGTGGGAGAGTGGTTTCCATCCCTTGATTAACAACATTACGGGATATTACAATAGTTTGTCCGCATCATAATATTTTTATTCTTCTCTCACATGTAGTACATTTTTAGGTTAAATTGTATTTTTGGTCCCTTAACTATTTAGGTAGTATCGCTTTGGTTCCTTAATTAAAATTTGATTTATTTTGGTCCCTTAACTTTTCTCCGTTACACATATTGGTCCTTTCTGTTTGTTTTAATTTAAAAACGTTAGGTTTTCTTCATTTTTTTCTGAAGTTTTTCTGGAATTCTTGTTGTTGAAGGTTGATGGAGATGATATGAAGATAAAAAAGAGGAGAATAAGATGAAGATAACCTAACGTTTTTGAATTAAAACTAACGGAAAGGACCAAAATGTGTAACAGAGAGAAGTTAAGGGACCAAAATAAATTGAATTTTAATTAAGGGACCAAAGCGATACTACCTAAATAGTTAAGGGACCAAAAATGCAATTTAACCTACATTTTAATTTGATTTTTTTCTATCTTATTGTGGATCTTCTAATAGAGACCCCTCTCTTTTTTTTTTTAGAGAATAGAGACCCCTCTTGTAACGTCGAAATATTTTTATACATGTCATTTTATTAATTTATATGATTTATCATTTATTTATTTTTCTATAACAATTATTACAATTATATTAATTCTTTTTTTAAATTCTTTTGGCACCTGAAAATCATCGTGATATTATGCATGAAAACTATAATTAATAGCCTTATTCATCTTAATTTACATCCATTCAATATTATTATTATTATTATTATTATTATTATTATTATTATTATTATTATTATTATTATTATTATTATTATTATTATTATTATTATGGACATCCGTGCCAAGCACGGACTAGAATTTCGTCATACTTAAAACATTGTAAGAAGATGTAGTATCATTCTCGTTTGTGTAACTTTCCCATAAAGTTCAACAATGGGGATCATAACCCGGTTTGATCTTGGATGCATAAAGTATGCATGGCAATGGGGTGTGTCATACCCCAAATTTTGACCAAGGTCCCTCCGTTTAACTGTATTTTATATTTTATTTCAAAGATATTTTATTCGTCGCTTTTTTTTTTCTTTCATTCACTTTTCTCTCGTTTTTTAACGTTATGATAGTCGTCGTGGTTTTTTTACTCATTTATTTTTAACGCTCGTCACGTTAGCGCTTTATTTCTCAAAGTTTTGTTCGCATTTTAAAACTCGTCTTTCGCATTTACTTTTCATTGTCAATTTTTAGTTGCACTAGAGGTCTCGTTCGCATTTTCAAAATGTTTGTTTTCCCGCGTTTCGAACGAAATTTCGGTAGAGAGGTATTTTAAAATACCTCATTTTTGATTCCGAAGGGACATTATTTTTAAAATCTTTTAATTTTTTTAGTTATTTTATTTTTAGAGTTTATTTTTTGTTTTTTTTCTTTGAATTTTCGTTGTTGTTGTTGTTATTATTATTATTATTATTATTATTATTATTATTATTTATTAGTATTTTGTTGTTTGTTATTTATTTTTAGTTTTATTTTAGTCAAGAGTTTTTGTTCTTATCACTTAGTCCACATGTCACTGTCCAATTGGCCTTTGTCCAACTTTTCCTCCAAGTTTCTGCAGGGGTAATTTGGTCATTCTCACGTATCAGAGAACATCTCTAATGTACGGCAGTATAAGTAGCAAGCATTTATTGCACAGTGATAGCTCTGACAACACCAATCATTGAGGCGGCCCACAAACCCTAAAAACTTCTCTCTCTCATCCAAATCCGGATCTAACACCAAGAACTCAACCAAAAATCATGAACAAACTCAAGAACACATAAGTATTTTCCAGTAATCAACTAAACCAGGTTCAAATGCTCAAACCCGAATTTGAATCTATTCAGCATCAATATCATCATTTTCGACCTCTCTGATTCGAATCTACCAACATCTCAATCAAGATCCAACCGGCCAAAAAACGAAGACAAATAGAGACGAGAACAGAGACATCTAAATCGGAACAGTAAAGAGAAAGAACGGACGAAGCTGAGCCCAAGCCATTCACAAAAGGACGAGATCCGAAACGAAGAAGAAAGTAGGTTTGTTTTCCGACCTTTCTTCTTTAGATCTAGCAGGATTTGAAACTATTTTTGTGAATCCGAGTTTATTTTCGTGTTTATCATAAAAAAGGATATTGGAAAAGTGTTTTTTTTTTTTTTTAAAAAAAAGGAGGAGTTCGGATTATCCGGCGCAGTGGCGCCGCCTGTTGGGCCGGCAACCGCCGCGTCGGAGAAGATGAATGTTCATCTTCTCCACCCCACTTTTCCAAATCCGGATTTAGAGAGAAGAGAGAGTGTTGTTTGAGTTAGAGCGAGAAGAGAGAGTGTTGTTTGAGTTAGAGAGAGAAGGAGAGGATGCAAATGGGAAAGTGGACCGGTCCCCTGTATTTATATACGTTCTTGAACCGGACCGGTTCACTTACTCTGTTTCGGTTCATCTGCTCCCTCTTTGAGCCGTTAGATCTCAGATCTAACGGCTGCGATGCTTTGGTTGATCTTTTTGTTTTGTTGTGTGTTCTTCCTTCATGTTACCACGCGCCTTCATTGGTTTAGCCATCAGATCTACGATCTGACGGACTGTGTTTTACTGATTGATCAGAGGGCTCAGACTAAACCTGAATGTGAGCCTTGGTCTTGCTGGGCTTCCAGGCTCATTTCCTTGTTTCTTTTTTCTCTCTACCTTTTTTACTAAATGCGCTACTGTTTTATCTTTTTACACCTATTTTTTTACTCAAATTTATTTTCTCATATGTTCTCAATTCTATTTTCTTCATTTTTATTTTTGTTCATGTTTTTTTTTAGTTGCATTCCTCATGTTTGCATTTTATTACTTTTGTCATATCCTGCATATATTTTTTCTTGTTCTTTATTTTAATTATTTCTTAGTGTGTAAGTAGGATTCTTGATGTAATTTAATTTTCCGCATTTTATTTTTCTTGTCATTTACAGTTTACTTGAGACATTAGAATGTATCTAGGTCCTATCTAAATATCCCATAATGAGAATATGCACCGACACTACACTTTATTTACCGCATTATACCATAACCGCGACCGAGGCGAAAAATGAATTAGTGACAAACTAGGGCTAAAAACTTGACATATAATTGCCTTAAAATTGAACAACTAGTAATTTTAGGTTTGAGTTTTTACTTTGGGATCCAATATCCTGTTTTTTTTTTCTTTTTTTTTTTACGCTTTCATTTACGTTTTACGCTTAGTTTTTACCGTTAGTAAAAAATCATTTTCCTAAAAAATCAAATAAACAAAAACACCAAAATATTTTTCTTAAGAAACCTTGGATTTTAACCCAAGAGAATTTTTCCTTTATTTGCTTAATTAAATCTTTAAACAACTTTAATTTACACCTAAATTTATCTTTTTGCAAATAAAATCAAACAACCTCACATTTTTAATCTTCTATGCCTTTCGGCCTCTTAATCCTCTCAAAATATTTTCTAAAACTTTAAAAATGAACCTAACTCACCAAGTAAATTTTCAAGATGAACTACATGATTTTGATCCCATTTCTTGGGTATGTAGGCAAAAGATTTATATCTTTTCAAATCAATAAAAATAACAAAAACATACTTCTTCTCCCTCCATTCTTTCACTTAGACTTTAGGCAATATTTTACAAACCGCACCATCTGAACATCATTGCACTGCATTACCCGGAAGATCCTCTCGACCTCCTTCAGCCAAGTCTGCGCTCCATCGGGGTCGTACTTTCCCTTGAAGGTTGGTGGATGATTCCTCAAGAATGTTTCCAGCATCCGCACACCTTCACCACCACCAGCACCTTGTTGTTGTTGCCCCACAACCTGAGCCATTGCTTGCAAAGCAGCAGCAAGAGCAGCATCATTCCTTCCAGCCATCTAGATATTCTACACGACGACAACAAATTAGAACAACAAAGACAGTTTAAGGCTGTCACACAACACTACTAGGCTCGACACGACTCTACTAATTGGCCGGACGGACCGACCTGCTCTGATACCAATTGTAACACCCCGTTTCCCAAAACAACGTAATAATAATAATAATAATAATAATAATAATAATAATAATAATAATAATAATAATAATAATAATAATAATAATAATAATAATAACAATAATAATCAGAGTTATACATTAACGGAGTATTACATCTACTTTTTCAAAATCATTTAAATAGAATGTGAAACTATTCAAATACCAACAAATCATCTTTATAAAATCTGCAGCGGAATTATTCTTTTAAAACAAATCATCAACATTCAGTTACAACGAAATTCATTGGCACAAGGCCTCAACATAACAATATTATTCAACAATTAAATCTTCTACAACGTATTCTTCAAAGAAATGATACATAAAGGAATGCAAGAAAGACAACGATTCCCCATCCCTGTTACGTATCAGAGCCCTAGACTCAAGAGCCAACATAACACTAGTCTTCATTACCTGCACTTGCCCACAAGGCGGCAATTCCAACAGAAGGGGTGAGTTCACAAATCAAAAGTAATATATATAGATATATAAATCATCAAATCGAATTGAAAATATCAACATTCAACACCATTCATCAACAACAACATTATCAATAATCATCTCAACATTAGCATCTCATTTCATCTTTGATTTACAACAACAACAACGACTCATGTGGCGACATCTCACCAACAACAACTATGCAAAGACCTCAACTACTAATGCAACATGCATGTGGTACCAAACTACGCGCGTTGAATGCTAAACATTCCAGGGCAATAAGCCCCCAACATTTGGATGGTTAAAGCATCCCAGGGCAATAAGCCCCCAACAGGTGAACGATAAAACGTTCCAGGGCAATAAGCCCCCAACAGGTGAATGATAAACATTCCAGGGCAATAAGCCCCCAACATATGCATATGAGTATGAATGACTCTATGGTGTATATCTGCATACAACCCAACAACATCTAATGGTGTATATCAGCATACAACCAGACAACAACAACTTAGGATACCCTCCCCAACTCGACAATACCACTCAACATCATCAAAGGCAACTCACTTAGCAAGGCATATTTATTTTCATGCAAGCATACATAACTTCATCTTAATCATCCTCATAATATGGTTTAACCATCTAAACAATTTTAAATAAATCCAACAAACGATTTAGGAAGCTTAGGTTTGGGTTTGGAACCCTTTGAAAAATCACACAAAATGGTCGCACAGGACCCAGCTCGCTTAAGCGAGCAGCTTCTCGCTTGAGCGAGTCAAATCACGTAAGTTTGGTTTTTCCTCGCTTGAGGTTCGCTTGCGGTTCGCTTAAGCGAACGACCAATTTTCAAGATTCTGGGCAAAATGTGGCGTCTCTCGCTTAAGCGACGGGAACTTCACTTAAGCGACGCAAATGACGAAAGTTGGGATTTCGCTCGCTTAGCGTTCGCTTGGCTCACGCTTGAGCGAACGGTCAGTTCTCAGTTCTGGGTAACTACTAAGGTAGCTCGCTTAAGCGAAGGAAAACTTGCTTAAGGGAAGCATCATCTGGAATTCAGAAAAAAACCTACGATTCTCAAACCTCTTTCTCACCCAAAAACCCCTTTTTGATCCCCCAATCGCCCAAAATGAATCATTATAAGGTTTATGGGTTCAATATACAACAAAGCATCAGAAACAAATCATAACAACATCATCAACAACATAATTCAACAACAATGAGCAATTTATCATGTTCTTTAACCTAAATCAAAATCACCATTTTCAACACAATTCATGAAATCATACATACATATATATTAACAATTGAAATGCTAGCCCACCCTTACCTTAATTCAGCAAATTCTACAGCAAAATGGATGAACTTCCCTCTTCCTAGCTCTTCCCTCTTGGTTCTTGGTTCTTCTCTCAAAAGCTTATGTTTTGTTCTTACTGATACGTACAAGTTTCCTTTGTCTGACTAATTCTATTTCCTTACCAACCAAAACATACATCTATTTCTCTTAACTCCTCACTTAATCTCCTAATTAAAGTGTAACCCCCTCCTTAATACTACTAATTCTAAATAATTATTATATAAATCCCTTTTAACCAATTAAATAATATTCCTCCTCCTATTTTATTAAATCACACAAATAATCATATAATAAAATATAATTCAAATAATAACATCACATAAATCACATAAATTATATAAACTACATAAAACATATTAAAATCAACCAAAAATAGTAAAATAACAACTAGGGCGTTACAGGTTTGGGTATCCCAGCCTCACCTTCATCTCTGCAGTGAATCATTTTTTTAATACAAAAAGAAGTTTTTTCGAGCCTTGCGGACAATGTTATATTGCATTATTCAACAATATGCTAACATTAACATTTCTATCATCGAGTAATTGGGTTGCTCCTTTAAATTTCAATGGCAAATATTATAACATGAAAAATCTCAATAGGTAATAAAGTAATTTTCTACATTTGAAATGGGTTTGAGTATGTGTTTGGAGTAGGTACATATATCCATGTTACCCATCTTGTACCCATGTTGAGAAATCAAATATAACGTAAACACATACCCAAACTCAGTCAAAGCGGAGAACCACGTCAAATCAGGGTGGATTCGGGCGGGTAGCAGTGGGTACGGATTTTTTTGTCATGCCTAGTAGAAAGTCTCATAAGGGAGAGATGTTAATGTGTCAAGTGTAAGTTAAAGTTTCACATTGAATGCAAAGAGTGGATGTTGAGAAATATATAAGTGATATGACCCGTATACCTAGTGTCTTAAGGTTTATGGTGAAGATGTGGTGTCAAACTACTTGTGTGGATTCTCCTAGTTTGATGTGATAATCACATTCAATGTAGGATCCCACGAAATGATTTATTTTTTATTTTTTTAGTTTTTGGATGTAATTTGTTTAATTTTTATCTTTAAATTTTGTTTTTGGATGTCATTCTCTTTCCTATAAATTTATTCTTTCAACCTCTATTATTTTAAATTCATTCATTTTTTTTATTGTTGGTGGCAAGTGATAATGGAAATTTGCATGTGTTACGCTAATTTGACAAAATACATGTTTATTACGCATTTAAAATTATGTACCGTTTTTTTAATTGAATCTATTTTTTGGTAAAATAATTACACAAAAATTTCAAACTCTTTCAATAAACTCTTAAAATTACCAACAACTCACCCTATTTCCTATACTCTCACAAACAAATGCACAAAAGTTTTTTTTCCCTTATCTTCTTTCATGTTCAAATTTCCTTTTCATATATGTTGTTTTTCTTCGAATATCCTTTCTTTCTTCTCTATAAAGGAATGGACAAAAATCTCCCTCCATGAAACATTACCATCCAACCTTTTAGAACATGTTGTGCCTCCATTTGATCTTATTCGACTATATCACATAGTTACAGAAACGAATAGTTACACAATTGATTAACTAATATTAATGTATCAAGTGTGAATTAAAGTTCCTAAAAAAAAAAGGTGTGAATTAAAGTTATATATTGGATGAAATAGTAGAATTTGAACAACACATAAGTGAGATGACCCATATAACTAATGTCTTGAGATTTAGGGTGAATATGTGATATCAAACTCGATGTAGGATACCCAGAAAGTTCCAAAATTATGATGAACTATTTTGCAAGTTTTTAGAAGTCATTTTTTTTTTAATTTTTTTTTCATCTTAAATTTTAATTATTGGATGTCGTTCGCTTTCATGCTATTTTTTATATTTAACCTCCATTATTTCAAGTTCATTGGTGGAATCTGACAATAAATCAATATAGTTGTGTTTTGTTGAGTTGAAAAAATATTTGCTTGTTTGAAATATTAAAATGATGTGACATTTTTTAAATTGGGTTTAATTTTTGATAAAATAATTATCTCAAAATCTTCAAATCCGTCGGAAAAAAAACCCTGCAAAATTATCATCAACTCATTTCATTTCCTATACTTTCACGGTTAAAGCACACATTCCTTTTTTTTTTCCTTATCATTTCTCTCGTGTTAAAATTCATTTTTTATCGTCTTTCTTATTCTAATTTAATTTCTTTAATTTCATGAAAGAAAGAAACATAAACCTACCACCTTAAAACTACCACCAACCACTTTTTTTTTTATCATATTGTGACTCAACTTGACTTTATTTGGCAATGTCCTCGTATTAAGAGAAATGTGTTATATGTCATATATGAGGTAAAGTTCTACAATGGATGAAATAGTAGATGATGAGAAAAATATAAGAGAAATGACTCACATATCTAATGTCGAAAGGTTTTGGGATGAAAGAAATGAACATAAATCTCCTCCTTATCTTCTTTATGTTTCTAGTTTATTTTTTCTCTTATCATGAAAGAAATGAATATAAATCTCCTTCCATTAAATCACCACCAAACCACATTTTTTTAACATGATATGCCTTCTTTGATCTTATTTGACTATGTTACTAGATCATAGATGTAAAGAGTCGAACACTTGTCCTTATGAGCTTAACTCAGTTCGTAGGGACAATCCATAATATAGGTTCGGGGTTCAAACCCCGGCCACCATGTCATATTTGAGTTCAAGTTTCACATTGAATCCAAGAGTATATGGTGAGAAACATATAAGTATGATGTCATTCTCACTTGAGTAATTTCTTTTAGCCTAA
This sequence comes from Medicago lupulina, assembly GCA_958299785.1. Classification (NCBI taxonomy): domain Eukaryota; kingdom Viridiplantae; phylum Streptophyta; class Magnoliopsida; order Fabales; family Fabaceae; genus Medicago; species Medicago lupulina. The sequence continues at coordinate 52,363,889 of OY283144.1, read as the reverse complement.
TGTGCTTATGCAACTCAGTTTAGACCTTTTGGAAGTTCATACATTACGATGTTCTGTTTTTTTTTTATTTTATACTTTTGGATGTCATTTTTCTAATTATTTTATCGTAAACTTTAGTTTTTATATGTCATTCACTTTGATACTATTTTTTAATCAACCTTCATTATTTTAAATTCTTTTACTTTTGATCTTTGGTGGGATCTGATTCTGACAAAATATAGATGATTATTTCAAGTTAACAAACTATATGGCTATTAGACATTATAAGTGAATATGTGATATCAATCTCATTTGAGTGAATACTCTTAGTCTAACGCGATGATCCAACCTAATGTACTCTCTGCCCCCTCTCTCAAAATCTTAATGTTATGATGAACTATTTTGCTATGGGTGCCATTTTTTTAATTTTGTAATCTTATAATGTAGTTTTTGGATGTCATTCTTTTTCATGCTATTCTTTTTATTAAACATCTTTGATTTCAAATTCCTACACATTTGGTCTTTGGTTGAATGTGACAGTGGACAAAATGCATATATAAAGATAAAGTGTTATAAAATAAACTATATGACAAGATCAAAGATGAAGAAGAAGTTGTTGATGATGAAAGCCTTTGTATTATTCTCTTTCACTTGTGTGTTCTTTACATTGAAATATAAGTCCTATTTATAGGACACAAATGTGGTAAGTTACAAGTACATGAAGATGAAGAGCCATAAGACTAAGTGCCACCAATAATGAATATAGGCATTCATTCATAGGAGTTAAGGAACATAGAGAGTCTTAGGGAATATGGACATCCACATCATAATAATATTCTTCATAACACTCCCCCTTCAATGTCCATGAAGGATATGCCTCATTAAAACCTTACTAGAGGAAAACCCGATGGGAATATTTCTAGTGAAGGAAAAAGAGTACAACATCCTTTTGTGTCATAATCTGCCTTGTTAAAAACCTTACCAGGAAAACCCAGTGGAATAAAACCATGGTTAAGGGAAAAAGAGTGCAGAGCACATTATTGTCTCCCCCTCATAAAGACAACGAAGAAATTTCAATAATCTTTTATACTAAATCTTTACTTGGCGGTGACTCTGTAGAAAGATATGATCTATCCCCATACTCTTCTCCAAATTAACGGCTCATAAGATATCTTCATAGAGTTGTTGAAAGAGTCTCTTTATAAAATTAGAATATCACAAGTTTCTTGTATGTGTGAAATCATAATCCTTAACAAAGAGCATTCTCCACTTGCTAACATTTTTAAATGATCGGATAATACTGTTGTTTCTTTAAGATACAAATTGTATGCTTGACTTTGCTGTAATATCTGTATTTGCTAACATCGACAAAAATAAAATACCATGATATATATATATATATATATATATATATATATATATATATATATATATATAAAATAAGGAAAATACATTAGTGTCCTTACCTGACCAATTCAAATTGTTCATAATTTTCTTCAGGGCATGATCTTTACTCAAATCAAGTGACATCATAATTATTCTAGTTTAAATAACAATTTTTAGAATCTCTTCTGGATTTTTAATAATATTTTATACCATTATCATAAAATTGATTATAACAAATTCATTTCCAAATCCTTAGAATGGACAAATAATGTCATCTTTTCAATAATTTTGATAGTGTCTATTACGCAAATGAAATCCTTCAGGGAGTTTCATATATCACTATCAAGTGAGTCATACAAATATATTGTAGCACATCTTTCATATAATTTGAGCTTTTCATGTGCTACTGAATTTAATCAAGTATGAAAAAGTTCTTGAATTCACTTCAGGTGAATATGTGCCTAAAGAATATATGTCTCTTAAAAATAAATGGTAGACATTTACCAATTCACTTAAGGTGAACATATCAAACTCTCTCTCTCTCTCTCTCTCTCTCTCTCTCTCTCTCTCTCTATATATATATATATATATATGTAATTACCATTCTAATTCCCTTTTTGCCCGAAAAATCATACATATCTAATTAATTTCATATCTTCGAGTGTGCGGACTACAAGTCCAAAAATCCAGCTTTGCAAAGCTAGTTTGATTTCACTGGAATTGTCTCTTTCTATCTACATATTTTTTCTTTTTCTATAATATTTAGTAGACTTTAACTCATGATCCTCATTATTACTTATCACATATAGCGCTATATGTTGGATATTGTATGTTGGCTTCAATTTTGCCTAAAACAAATATTCACTTCAGATGTGGAACACGATGTTCCAACATCCAGGCATGGCTTTGTGTGTTATGTACCTTGCCTTATTTTACGCACGCGTTTGTTTATTAAAGGAATCCACGCCTTCATTAGTGTTAGTCAACCTGCGTGTCTTTATTAGAAGATCAGAACATATGTGCCTACTTTTTAGGAGTTTCCTTATCCGGTCCTATTGATTGAGTAATGGATCATCGGTTTTATCTGAAGCCCGAAAAATGATATGACCTGTATTGCTTCAGTATTTAGACAAGGTTGCAAGACCTAGTTCATCATTCAAACCATCATTTTTGAAGAATAGATCTTTAGGGTTTTGAGTCTTTGTTAATTGTGAGCCTTTCGTGTATCACTTTGATGCATGTTTAGGACTGTGTGATGAGTTGTACTTTGTGTACTACTCTGAAGCTGTGAAGCAAGGTTGTAGATTGTGTTTGAAGGTAACTTCGCATATTTGATTGTGTTTGTAATGTGAGAATCACAAAGTCTGTGATCAATTGTAAGGGAGTGAGAGGAGATCTCAAATCTAGGAGTTCCTACGTTATAGTCAGTACGGGTAGGTCCTAGGTTCATAGTGCAAACGTGGTTTGCTGAGAGCTATTGAACAAGGACTACACTAGTGGATTTCCTTCCTGGCTTGGTAGCCTCCAGAGTAGGTGTGTTGTCACCGAATTGGGTTAACAAACACTCTGTGCATTTTTACTTTCCTGTTTGTTTCCGTTCATTTGTTTTATTTGTTAGCTTAATGTTCTAACCTCTGATTCAATATCGTAATTCATCTAATTGGTGTTGGAACATCTCATAGAACATCCTAAGTCTAACGTGCCAGAATTACAATTGGTATCAGAGCAGGCACCCTGCTTGTTATTGGGTAAGATCCAGAGGAAATTTGTTCTTGCATTATGAAAAAAGAATGAGGGTTTGTTAACATACCACTTCTATTGGACGGAACCAACTATGATTACTGGAAGTCACGAATGAATGCCTATCTTAAGTTTATTGACAGCAAGACTTGGAAAGCTGTGTTGAAAGGATGGGAACATCCTGTTGTTCTTGTCAAAGATGGACACAAAACTGAGGTCTTGAAGCCTGAGGAAGAATGGTCTGCTCCTGAAGATGAACAAGCACTTGCAAACTCTAGAGCATTGAATGCCATTTTCAATGGTGTTGACAAGAATATGTTCAGAATGATCAAACAATATAATGTTGCTAAGGATGCCTGGGAGACTCTCAAAATTGCTCATGAAGGAACATTCAAGATAAAAAGTTCAAAGATTCAACTGCTGACTACTGAATTTGAAAACCTAAAGATGAAGGAAGATGAGACCATACGGGATTACTATATGAATGTCCTTGATATTGCAAACTCATTTGACTCACTTGGTGAAAAACTGTCAAATGAAAAACTGATCAGGAAGATTATTAGATATTTACCTAAAAGATTTGACATGAAAGATACAGCCATAGAAGAAGCGCAAGATACTGCCAGTATGAAGGTAGAAGAACTTATTGAGTCTTTACAAAACTTTGAAATCATGATCAACAGTAGGAAAGAAAAGTATATAACTCCTAGTCCAGACATGCAAGAAACTCAAGAAATCCCAAACAATAATGATAACTTGGCTGGATCAGTGGTGCTTCTTGGAAGACTGTTCAACAAAATCTTGAAACGAGAAAACTGAAAATCTAAATCGGATGTTCAGAACCTAGGACTCAACATCAAGGAGAAAAAAAATGATGAAAGGATTTTCAGCACAGATGACAAGGGAAGTCAACTAAGGAAGTTCAGTGTTATGAATGTGAAGGGTATGGTCATACAAGAACAGAGTGTGCTACTTTTTAAAAGAAACAAAAGAAAAACTTGACTGATGCCTGGCCTAATGAAGACATTTCTGACAAGGATAGTGAATATGAACCTACAAAAAGGGTAGCTGCTTTTACTGTAGAGTTTTCTCTGATACTGATTCTTGTGATGAATAAATCATTAACAACGACGTAAGGTTATCACAAGCGTCATTCATATTAAAAACAGCTTATTGTACTACCCAAGGTTCATCTCTCAAAGTCTCGTGCGAAATAGATCGCATCAACATAGGAAACGTGACATTGGCGGGAGATTACAGGTCTCTCTCGCCATGGTGGGAGGATTTCTCGCCTGGCGGGACGTTACGGGTCCGTCGCTTTGGCGAGCTATGCCTCGCCTGGCGGAGCGATACGGGTCTGTCGCTATGGCAAGCTATGTCTCGCCTGGCGGAACGATGTCAGAACAGATTACGGGATTACGAACTTTTTCACCCAAAATCCTATTTTTTTCATCATGTTAAGCCCCAAATTCGACTGAAACAACAGCATTATACATATTCTAGGCTCTGTAATCAATTCCTACATCAATTTCACAGTTTTACATCATCAATTCACTAATTCTTCATCTTTAACCTAATTCCCAATTCCTCAAAAACCACCTCTTACTCTTGTTAATTATGATTAAACGAATTACAGATTAATATAATTGAATTGCTAGGCTCACCCTTACCTTATAACAGATGAAATCGCTACTCTCCAGGTTTCTCCTTCTCTCCGTCTCTTTCTCCCTTATTCTTCAGAAACGTACGTATTGTGTTTTTCTCTTAACCTAATTGCCTTATTTATACTCCCAACAAATTTTATCTTATTTACTCTATCTCCCACATAACTCTCTAAAATCCCAAAATTACATCACATCTCTATATTTATTTTATTTTCAAATCTTATTTTATTAAACAATAAAATAAGTCACCACGTCGCATAAAATCACCAAAAATCACATAAAAGTCACTTAAATCTTATTCTCCACATCTCCTAAAATATATAAAAATATATCTAGACTCTTCAATTAAATTAAATAATTAAATAATTAGAATAATCTAAAGTGGGCGTTACAACTCTCCCCAACTTATAAGATTTTCGTCCTCGAAAATTACCTCAAGCAAACAATTATGGGTAAGATTCCAGCATCTTACTCTCAAGCTCCCACGTCAAGCTTTCACCAGTCACTCCGTCCCAAACGACTTTCACTAGAGGTATTTCTTTGCCTCTCAACCGCTTCACTTCACGATCTTCAATCCTCACTGGCAAGGTCTCGACCGTAAGGTTATCTCTGACTTGCACATCATCCCTCTGGATCACATGGGATGGATCCGGAACATACTTCCGAAGTTGCGACACATGAAACACATCGTGCAAGTTTGAAAGATGCGGTGGTAAACCCACTCGGTATGCCACCGTTCCAACTCTTTCCGATATCTGATACAGACCAATAAACTTCGTAGTCAACTTCTTTGACTTCAAAGCACGACCAACACCGGTCATAGGAGTAACTCTTAGAAACACGTGATCTCCCTCTTGAAACTCAAGGTCTTTCCTTCGCTTATCATGCTAACTCTTTTGTCGACTCTGCGACGCTTTCATCTTCTCTTGGATCATTTTTACCTTCTCGGTAGTCTGTTGAACAATCTCTGGTCCTAAAACCATATTCTCGCCTGACTCAAACCAACACAACGGAGTTCTGCATCTCCGCCCATACAAAGCCTCAAAGGGTGCCATCCCAATACTCGAATGATAACTGTTGTTGTACGTGAACTCTATCAACGGAAGATGACTATCCCAAGTCCCTCCTTGCTCAAGTACACAGACTCTCAACAAATCTTCCAGCGACTGAATCGTTCTTTCCGACTGACCATCTGTCTGCGGATGATAAGCCGAACTTAACCTCAACTGAGAACCTAAAGCCTCTTGCAAACTCTTCCAAAATCTAGAAGTAAATCTCGGATCTCTATCTGATACGATTCTCGAAGGAACACCATGCAGCTTCACTATGTCTCGAATATAAATCTCTGCCAACTGAGCTACAGGAAAGGTAATATTAATCCGGATAAAATGAGCCGACTTCGTCAATCTATCAACAATCACCCAAATTGCGTCATTCCCTCGAGGAGTATTCGGCAAGCTCCTCAAAAAGTCCATGGATATACTATCCCATTTCCACTCTGGCACATCTAAAGGTGTCATCAATCCAGCAGGTTTCTGATGCTCAACCTTCGACTTCTGACAAATCAAACAAGAATAAACAAACTGTGCCACGTCACGTTTCAATCCAGACCACCAAAACAACTTCTTCAAATCATGGTACATCTTGGTAGCTCCCGGATGAATACTCAAACTACTTCTGTGACTCTCTTCAAGAATCATCTTCTTCATTTCATCATTGTCAGGAATGCAAATTCTACCTCGGAATCTTAACACTCCTTGATCATCGACTTTAAAGTCACTATCTTCAGTCTGATTACTAGCAACCAATAGGTCCACTAACTTAACATCCTCTTTCTGCGCCTCTTTAATACTCTTCAAGAAGTCACTATCAATCTTCAGCATCCCCAGCTTTACACTCTGAGGTGTCCTTTCACAGACCAAACTCAAATCTCTAAACTGTTCAAGCAACTTAAACTCTTTCACCATCATAGCAGACATATGTAAAGTCTTCCTACTTAAGGCATCTGCAACCACATTAGCTTTGCCCGGATGATAATTCAAACCAAAGTCATAATCTTTCAACAATTCAAGCCACCTTCGCTGCCTCATATTCAATTCCTTATGGTCAAATAAATACTTCAAGCTCTTGTGATCACTGAACACTTCAAATCTGGAACCGTACAAATAATGCCTCCAAATCTTAAGCACGAAAACAACTGCTGCTAATTCAAGATCATGAGTAGGGTAATTTCGTTCATGAATTCTCAACTGTCTAGAAGCGTAAGCAACCACTTTACCATCTTGCATAAGCACACCACCTAAACCCAACTTGGACGCATCACAATACACCACAAAAGGTTCATCGGACTTCGGCAAAATTAAAACTGGAGCTGTCGTCAAACGCTTCTTCAACTCATTAAAACTATTCTCACAATGGACATCCCACACAAAAGATTTACCTTTACATGTCAACTGCGTTAACGGAAGAGCCAACTTAGAAAATCCTTCTATAAATCTTCGATAATAACCTGCTAATCCCAAAAAGCTTCTAATTTCTGTAACCGACTTAGGAGTCTCCTATTGTGATACCGCTTCAACCTTGGATGGATCAACCGCAATACCATCACCAGAAATAACATGCCCGAGAAAACTCACCTCTTTCAACCAGAATTCACACTTAGATAACTTAGCAAAGAGCTTCTTCTCTTTCAATACTTGCAAAACAGTCTTCAAATGCTCAGCATGTTCGTCCTCAGTCTTAGAGTATACCAAAATATCATCAATGAATACCACAACAAAACGATCCAAATAAGCATGGAAGATCCTATTCATATACTCCATAAATACACCAGGTGCATTGGTAACACCGAAAGGCATCATTGTATACTCATAATGCCCATAACGCGTCCTAAACGCCGTCTTCTGCATATCTTCATCTTTCACTTTAATCTGGTGATAACCTGATCTCAAATCTATCTTGCTAAACACGCGGGCACCCACCAACTGATCCATCAAATCATCAATTCTTGGAAGTGGATACCTATTCTTTATCGTCACTTTATTCAACTGTCGATAATCAATGCACAACCTCATACTTCCGTCTTTCTTCTTTACTAGCAACACTGGCGCTCCCCAAGGTGAAACACTTGGTCTAACAAACTTCTTATCAAGCAAATCCTCTAACTGTTTCTTTAGCTCAGCCAACTCAAAAGCTGACATACGATAAGGTGTCATAGACACAGGCTTCATTCCAGGAACAAGATCAATCGCAAATTCAACTTCTCTTTCCGGAGGCACATCAGGAATTTCATCAGGAAATACTTTCGGAAAATCACATACCACTTGTAGCTTATCAATCACCGCCTGATTCTCAATAGATAAAGACGCCATCAAGGAAAACATCATAACTCCATCGCGTTCTAACTGCTTCAACTGTTTAGTAGATAAGAATTCTGCTCCACTCTCTTCTTCGGGAGAAGAAAAATGCACCGTCTTGCTAAAACAATTAATAAGGACATGATTGTATTCTAACCAATTCATCCCCAAAATTACATCCATTCCGATCAACGGTAGACACACTAAATCAATCTCAAAATCACGACCAAACATAGACACAGGACATCTCAAACACACCAGGGAAGTAGTCACTGAACCCTTAGCTGGAGTTTCGACAACCATCTCCTCATTCATATCAGACACAGCAAGATTCAACTTAGCAGCACAATCAAGAGCAATAAAACAATGCGTAGCACCAGTATCAATAATAGCAACTAAAGCTATATTATCAAAATAACAAGTAACTCTGATCAAACGATCCTCGTTCTCCGTCTGAGTACCAGTCAACGCAAAAACTCTTCCAGTAGACTGAGCCTTCTTAGGCTGCTTGCATTGGGAACCAATGTGACCTTCCTCATTACAATTAAAGCATACAATATCATCATGTTTGCAGTCAGCAGTAGTATGACCTTTCTTGCCGCAACGGAAACACCGTTTTACCTCTCCAGGACAAGCATTACTCTTATGGCCTTTCACACCACAAGTATAGCAGACAATCTCAGCAGGAGCATCTTTCTTAATAGGTCTCCTCTCATCATTAACTCTTTGTTTACCCTTATCAGCAGGGGCACTGTAAGGCTTAGGACGACTCTGTTGACCTTTACCTTTTCTCTCATTAACAATCTTGTAATGAGCCTTGGTATCCTCCTCATAGATTCTGCAACTACTCACCAGCTCGGAAAAATTTCTGATCTTCTGGTAACCAATTGCTCTCTTGATATCAGCACGTAATCCATTCTCAAACTTGATACACTTCGAAAATTCAACAGTCTCAGGAGTATAGTGCGGATAAAATTTAGCCAACTCCACAAACTTTGCAGCGTATTCAGTCACCGACATGTTCCCTTGCTTAAGCTCCAGGAACTCAATCTCTTTCTTTCCACGAACATCTTCTAGAAAGTATCTATCAAGGAATTCCCTCTTGAATACAGCCCACGTAACCTCAGCACCGTCTTGTTCCAGAATAGGTAGAAGACTAATCCACCAATCATCAGCCTCCTCAGCTAGCATGTGCGTACCAAAACGCACCTTCTGCACTTCTGTGCACTGCATCACCCGGAACACTCTTTCTATCTCCTTGAGCCATGTCTGAGCTCCATCAGGATCATATCTCCCTTTGAAGGTAGGAGGATGATTTCTCAAGAAGGTCTCCAGCATACGGACCTCAGCGTTCGCACCAGCATTCGCATTCGGCTGCTGTCCTACAGCTTGGGCAACAGCTTCCAAAGCAGCAGCAATTGCAGCATCGTTTCTTCCAGCCATCTTAGTCCTCTACACAACAGACAATAATCAGCATGATACATAATAATATATCAACTGACACGCGACACGACACGACTCATCTACTTGGCCGGACGGACCGACCTGCTCTGATACCAATTGTAACACCCCGTTTTCCCAACGTAAAAATTTCTCAAAATAAATAATCAGAGTAAACACATAACGGAGCGTCACATTCTTAAATCATCTTAAGTAATGGATAAATAATAATTTATTCCTTCAGAAAAATAGTCATTTAAAATATTCAAACATTGCAGCGGAAATCATTAAAATCATCACAAAAGTTTATGGCACGCAGGCCTCATCGACGTCTCAGAAAATTCTCAACATAATCATAATCATGAAAATCATAATAAAATAATACGCAAGGAACAGAGAAAATATAAGTAAGGGTTCCCTATCTCGTTACGTATCAGAGCACCTAGACACAACCGAGGAATGCCTCACACGACTGCACCTAATCTTGGTTACCTGCACTTGCCCACAAGGCGGCAATTCCAACAGAAGGGGTGAGATTCACAATAATTATATTAAACATGTAATTCAACAATCATAGTTAACAACAAAAACATAAGCTCAACACGTCACAAACAATAACATTTAGCACCTACAACATCATCATGTAAGACATGTCACTTAGCATCATAACATCATCACAAAAACATCATCATAGACATCTTAAATGACTCGACTCGACAACTTCGCTTGACTATGCAACCCTAACATCTTAAATGCATGTGGTACCAAATCCAGGGCATAAGCCCTCGTCGCTTTGAGTATAAATATACTCCCAGGGCATAAGCCCTCGTCGCTAGTGAGCAGAAGCTCCAGGGCATAAGCCCTCGTCGCTGGTGAGTAAAAACTCCAGGGCATTAGCCCTCATCTCTGAATGAGTATGCATGAGACTCAACACATTTAAACTTAAACAAGTTAACATCTTAGATGTCGCAAACATCACAAAACTTCATGGACTGACACATGCAACATTATTCATATGTAAACAGCAACATGGCAGCAAGCAAGTCACAAAATATAACAATATCATTACAAACATCATCTCAACATCACATACCTTCCATACATATCTATTTCATATGATTCATAAATCATTAACAACGACGTAAGGTTATCACAAGCGTCATTCATATTAAAAACAGCTTACTGTACTACCCAAGGTTCATCTCTCAAAGTCTCGTGTGAAACAGATCGCATCAACATAGGAAACGTGACATTCTATCACAACACAGGTCGCTGTGGCGAGCTCAATTGCTCGCCTGGCGAGAGATTACAGGTCTCTCTCGCCATGGCGGGAGGATTTCTCGCCTGGCGGGACGTTACGGGTCCGTCGCTATGGCGAGCTATGCCTCGCCTGGCGGAGCGATGCGGGTCTGTCGCTGTGGCGAGCTATGTCTCGCCTGGCGGAACGATGTCAGAACAGACTACGGGATTACGAACTTTTTCACCCAAAATCCTATTTTTTCATCATGTTAAGCCCCAAATTCGACTGAAACAACAACATTATACATATTCTAGGCTCTGTAATCAATTCCTACATCAATTTCACAGTTTTACATCATCAATTCACTAATTCTTCATCTTTAACCTAATTCCCAATTCCTCAAAAACCACCTCTTACTCTTGTTAATTATGATTAAACGAATTACAGATTAATATAATTGAATTGCTAGGCTCACCCTTACCTTATAACAGATGAAATCGCTACTCTCCAGGTTTCTCCTTCTCTCCGTCTCTTTCTCCCTTATTCTTCAGAAACGTACGTACTGTGTTTTTCTCTTAACCTAATTGCCTTATTTATACTCCCAACAAATTTTATCTTATTTACTCTATCTCCCACATAACTCTCTAAAATCCCAAAATTACCTCACATCTCTATATTTATTTTATTTTCAAATCTTATTTTATTAAACAATAAAATAAGTCACCACGTCGCATAAAATCACCAAAAATCACATAAAAGTCACTTAAATCTTATTCTCCAAATCTCCTAAAATATATAAAAATATATCTAGACTCTTCAATTAAATTAAATAATTAAATAATTAGAATAATCTAAAGTGGGCGTTACAGATGTCACAATTGGGAAATCTAATATTGCAAATGAGTCCTAACCACGCTTGAAGCGTGGTAGGCTAGTCGATTCCAAAGATAAAAATCCTCGAATGAGAAAAGGAGCTAAAAAGAAAGATGGCCCAAGTGAGGATGTAGAAACTCTGAAAGAGTCTCCAGACATAATTGAAATTTCAGTTCCAGAAGAGACTGACCAGGTGCCTGAAATTTATGAAAATAAAGAGATCTCAATAAATTATGTCAGTAACGGAATGCAATGGAACCAACAAAAAGTCAACGTTGATGATGCTTTTGCATATCATATAGCGCTAAATGTGATAAATGATGGCGAAGATCATGAACCAAGGTCTATCAAAGATTGTAGACAAACTGAGAATTGGTCAAAATGGAAAGATGCAATTGAAGCTGAAATAAACTCGCTTAACAAGCGAAAAGTTTTTGGACCTGTAGTCCGAACACCTGAAGGTGTGAAACCCGTTGGATATAGATGGGTTTTTGTGAGAAAACGAAATGACAATGGTGAAATTGTGAGCTACAAAGCTCGACTTGTTGCCCAAGGATTTTCACAAAGACCTGGAATTGATTTTGATGACACATATTCACCTCTAGTGGATGCATGTACTTTTCGGTACTTAATTAGCCTTGTAGCACATGAAGGGCTCAAATTGCACATGATGGATATTGTTACAGCTTACTTATATGGATCACTTGATAGTGACATTTACATGAAACTCCCAGAAGGATTTAATTTGCCTAAGACACATTGTCTTAGATCTCGAGAAGACTATTCCATCAAATTGAATAAGTCTTTATATGGGCTAAAACAATCAGGGTACATGTGGTATAATCGCCTCAGTGAATATTTGATTAAAGAGGGATATACAAATGACTCCATATGTCCATGTATTTTTATAAAAAGGTTTGAAAAGGAATTTTCTATAATTGTTGTGTATGTTGATGATATAAATATTATTGGAACTTCTGAAGCGCTTCCAAAAGCTATAAATTGCTTAAAGAAAGAGTTTGAGGTGAAGGACTTGGGATGGACAAAGTTTTGTTTGGGATTACAAATTGAGCATTTGAATAATGAAATATTTGTGCATCAAAAAGCTTATGTTGCAAAAGTATTAAAGCGTTTCTATATGGACAAATCACATCCATTGTCTACTCCAATGGTTGTTCGATCACTAGATGTGGAGAAAGATCCTTTCAGACCTCGAGAAGAAGGTGAAGAAATACTTGGTCGTACCATATCTCAGTGCAATTGGAGCACTAATGTACCTTGCTAATTATACACGTCCTTGTTGGAACAAAGGGTGTTTCACAAGTATACCACTTAAGTTTTGATGATAACAAGGTATTAAAAATTATCAATTGGATTTGCTAAACATTTATTCAAGTGTGCAGGACCATCAATCAAAGATTTATTTACAAGAGGTTCTGTTTGAATAAATTAAAGAGCAAAGGAAATCTTAAACTGAAGCTTGAAGAATATCTGACTGAAAGAGCTCCTGGAAATTCAGAGTCAGAATGCGTCTGAAGAAAGAGCTTCTGAAGATGAAGTCATCAGAAGCAAGTTCATCAGAGGCAGACTCATCAGAAGCAAATGGTATCCAGTAGCAAAGATTCTTCAGACACCAAGAAGCATTGACAAAGTACAGTGTACGAAAAGTACAACCACTATGCCTACGTTTGTCCCTGCAACCACCAACTCTGCACAGTGTCTTCTATACACGACAAGAATAACAGTAACTGTAGCAGAAACTTTTCCTTATTTGAGGGAATGGATTTGAATTTGATTTCATTGTACAAGCCTCAAATCAAGCAAAGGATCAAGGGTGTCAAATCAGCTTCGGTAAAGAAAAGTTGATGAGCTGGCTGTTCTCCAACGTCTCTCAAAACCTCTATAAATAGAGCTGAAGACTTGAAGAATGGTTGTACAAGTATCAGAACGATATACACGCGAATTGAATTCTTATCTCATATTCTAAGTCGCAAAATCTGCTCATCAACAACTTAGATAATTCTTACAAAAGCTCACATTTTAGAATTTCTAAGTATCTAAGAAAACAGAGTCTGTTCTGTTTCATTTTGTGTTGTGAATACCTCTGATAGTATATCAAGTATTCAAAACTCTTTTCAATTCTTTGTAATTGTTTTAAAGTCTCTTGCTTGTGGGCTTGAGCATCTGAAGTCTCATTCTTGTGTGATTGAGCAAAGGAAGTCTCTTACTTGTGTGTTTGAGCAACTTGTAATTTGATATTACATTTTAGTGAAACTCTCCTTGGAAGTGCAAGGGGGACAGGACTACTTCCGGTTTGTGGAAGGAACCTGTATAAAATTGTTTGTGTCTTCTTTCTTTCTTGCATCTGATCTTTATTCCGCTGCTGAGACTCTGAACTCTGATCAGAGTCTGAACTCCATCAGACTCTGTATCCTGAGAACAATGTTATTTTTTTTGTAAGAAAGAAACGTTTTTAAAAACACAATTCAACCCCCCCCTTCTTGTGTTTTTCCCACCTTCAGTTGGTATCAGAGCTTCGGCTCTGTAGTTAGCACTTAACCGTGTTACAGTAAACGATCGGTGAAAAACATGTCTGGGGATGAAGCTTCTGCATCTGCATCTGGTTCTGGTTTTGGTTTTGGAGCTGCTGTGCAGTATGACTACAGCAATATCAACAAAAGTGAAAGATCTTCAAATCACAACAAACCTCCTATGTTTAATGGTGATCCTGAAATGTTTTCTTGGTGGAAAACCAAGATGTATAGTCACATCATGGGAATGGATGAAGAGTTGTGGGATGTTCTTGAAGATGGTGTTGGTGATCTGAGGCTAGATGAAGAAGGAGCTGCTCTTGATAGGAAAGCTCACACTCCTGAGCAGAAAAAGCTTTATAAGAAACATCATACGATCAGAGGCATTCTTGTGGCTGCCTTGCCTCATAAAGAGTACTTAAAAATGAGTGACAAATCAACAGCAAAGGCTATGTTCACCTCATTGTGCTCACTTTATGAGGGTAACAAGAAAGTCAGAGAAGCCAAGGCTACTATGCTTGTTCATCAGTATGAGTTGTTCAGAATGAAGGAGGATGAAAACATTGAGACCATGTACTCAAGGTTTCAGACTCTTGTTTCTGGACTTCAGATTCTGAAGAAAAGCTACGTAACGTCTGATCATGTGAACAAGATTCTGAGAAGTTTACCTGCAAAGTGGAGACCAAAAGTGACAGCCATTGAGGAAGCTAAAGATTTAAACACCTTGAGTGTTGAGGATCTCATAAGCTCCTTGAAATGTCATGAAATAGGTCTTAATGAGCAAGAACCTGTCAAGAAGTCCAAATCCATCGCACTAAAGTCCAGAGGCAAGTCAAGTAAGGCTCTGAAGGCTTTGGAGTCTGAAGAAGAATCTACATCTGAAGATTCTGATGAAGACTCTGAAATTGTACAAGAAATGGCTATGCTCACAAACAGATTACAATACCTTGCTAAGAAGAACAAGAAGTTTATGAACAAAGGTAGTAATCACAAAAGTTCAAGAAAGGAAGATCAGAAAGGTTGCTTCAACTGTAAAAAGGTTGGACACTTCATTGCTGAATGTCCAGACTTGCAGAAAGAGAAATCCAAAGAAAAATCTAAGAAAGCGTTCTTCAAATCTAACAAATTCAAGAAGCAATTCAAGAAGAGCTTGATGGCAACTTGGGAGGATCTGGATAATGAGTCTGAGTCTGACAAAGATGATGCTGAAGATGAAGCTAAAATAGCTCTGGCTTTGGTAGCTACTGCTGATAACAAAGAAGAATCATCTGATGCTGAGTCAAGTACAGATTCTGAAACTGAAACTGAGGTATACTCTAAACTCACTAGATCTGAACTAATTGATTCTCTCAAAGAACTTCTTTGTCATTATGAAAACCAATCCACTGAGTTGAGGAGAGTTAAGCAACGATACATTAAGCTGCTAAAACTCCATGAATCAACTAAGACGGAAATGGAAGCTTTAAAACAAGAAAATTATGATTTGAAAACAATGAATAAGAAGAGTGATAATAAAATCATGACTGAGCAGGATGCTGCTCTTCAGGAGTTTATTAACACAGGAATTGATAGAACCAAAGTTGCATCCATGATTTATAGCATAAATCAGAACAACAAAAAGGGAATTGGTTTCACAGGAGGAAACTCTAGTGAAGTAATTCTGAAACCTTGTTCTGATAACATCAAAGAAGGTCTGAAAACTCATTTTGTGTCTGAATCTGAAAAGGCTTCTCATTCAAAATCTAAGTCTTCAAATTCAGAGGAATTGACTAAGTCAAAACCTAAGAGTTATAAGACAAAGGTCACGAATGACTCTAAATCAAAAGCTCCAGCGTTACAGATTCTGAAAAGATCAGAACCCATCAAACAGGTTCTGAAGAAAACAGAGTCTGAAACTCAAAAGCCTAGATTTCAGAGAAAAGAAGCTATTTTTACTAAGTCACATTCTAAGACTAAAGGTTCTGAACCCAAAGTCTGGAAGAAGACTGACAAAGAAAAATTCAGACAGAGTACACAAAAGAGATTCAGAACTTCTAGGACTAACCCAAAAGGACCCATGAAAGTATGGGTACCTAAGACACAAATTGTTGATGCTGCAGATATGTCTAAAAGGAAATACAAAGCAGAAGTCCTGGTATCTGGACAGTGGCTGCTCGCGACATATGACGGGAGAAAAGTCTATGTTCCTAACCCTGACCATGAAAGAGGGAGGAACTGTGGGATTTGGAGGAAACCAAACTGGCAAAATCATTGGTACTGGAACAATTGGTAATTCCTCAGTCTCAATTAATAATGTGTGGTTTGTAGATGGACTAAGGCATAACCTACTTAGCATAAGTCAATTTTGTGATAATGGTTATGACGTCTTGTTTAATAAGAACAACTGCACAGTAATCAACACTGATGACCAATCTGTAGTGTTTAAGGGAAAAAGAAAGAACAATGTCTATAAGATAAATTTTTCAGAACTGACTGATCAGAAGGTATTCTGCCTCCTGTCAGTGAGTGATAAGAAATGGCTGTGGCACAGAAGGTTGGGACATGCTAATTGGAGATTAATCTCCAAGCTTAGCAAGTTACAACTTGTCAAAGGGCTACCAGACATTGACTATCACTCAGATGCACTTTGTGGTGCATGTCAGAAGGGAAAAATTGTTAAAACTTCTTTCAAATCTAAAGACATTGTTTCTACCTCCAGACCCTTAGAACTACTCCATATTGATTTATTTGGACCAGTCAGTACTGCATCCATATATGGAAGTAAATATGGGTTGGTGATTGTTGATGATTACAGTAGATGGAGTTGGGTTAAGTTTCTCAAATCCAAAGACGATTCATATGATGTGTTCACAAAATTCTGTATTCAAGTTCAATCTGAAAAAGAACTTAAAATTCTAAAAGTCAGAAGTGATCATGGGGGAGAATTTGAAAATGAGCCATTTGAAATATTTTGTGAAAAATTTGGAATTGTCCATGAATTCTCTTCTCCTAGAACTCCACAACAAAATGGAGTTGTAGAGAGAAAGAATAGGACTCTTCAAGAAATGGCAAGAACCATGATTCATGAAAACAATCTGGCAAAACACTTTTGGGCAGAAGCAGTGAACACAGCATGTTATGTTCAGAACCGGATCTACATCAGACCCATCCTGAACAAAACAGCATATGAACTCTTTAAAGGTAGGAAACCCAACATTTCTTATTTCCATCAGTTTGGATGTACTTGTTACATTTTGAACAATAAAGTCTATCTGAAGAAATTTGATGCAAAAGCTCAAAAGGGAATCTTTCTAGGTTACTCTGAGAGATCTAAGGCATACAGACTGTATAACTTGGAAACACTCTGTGTTGAAGAGTCTATACATGTCAAGTTTGATGACAAAGAGCCTGGAAGTCAAATTCCAGAGCAAAGTGAAAATAATGCAGGTTCAGAAGAGTCTGATGAGTGTTCAGAACCTGATCAAACTCCAGAGGCACATGAAACTTCAGAGGCTGTGACTGCTCCTGATGTCCCTATTGCTGAAGCTTCTGAAGAAAATCAAGATGATTCACAGCAAGTTATCCAATCCAAAAATTCATTCAAATACAAGTCTTCTCATCCTGAGGATCAGATCATTGGTAGCAAAGAAAGCCCCAGAAGAACTAGATCACATTTCAGACCTGAAGAGTCTGCCCTGGGTCTGCTATCCATGATGGAACCTACTACAGTTGATGAAGCACTAGCTGATAATGGATGGATCTTAGCAATGCAAGATGAGCTCAATCAATTTAAAAGGAATGACGTATGGGATCTTGTATCTAAGCCTGAACACAAGAACATTATTGGAACTAAATGGGTGTTTAGGAACAAGCTAGATGAACAGGGAGAAGTAATTAGAAACAAAGCCAGACTTGTTGCTCAAGGATACAGCCAACAAGAAGGCATTGATTACACTGAAACTTTTGCTCCAGTTGCGAGATTGGAAGCAATCAGGTTACTTCTTTCCTACGCAGTAAATCACAACATAACCTTGTATCAAATGGACGTTAAAAGCGCATTTCTCAATGGAGTCATATCTGAAGAAGTGTTTGTAAAACAACCACCTGGTTTTGAGGATTTAAAACATCCTGACTATGTTTATAAGCTAAAGAAATCTCTCTATGGTCTGAAACAAGCTCCCAGAGCTTGGTATGACAGACTGAGTAATTTCTTGCTTAAAAATGATTTTAAAAGAGGTCAGGTTGATACAACACTCTTCAAGAAGACACTTGAGAAAGACATTCTGATTGTACAAATTTATGTTGATGATATTATTTTTGGTTCAACTAATAGATCTCTTTGCAAGGAATTTTCTAAGATGATGCAGGAAGAATTTGAAATGAGCATGATGGGAGAACTGAAGTTCTTTCTAGGAATTCAGATCAATCAGTGCAAAGAAGGAGTGTATGTTCATCAGTCCAAGTATACCAGAGAGTTTCTGAAAAAATTTAAACTTGAAGACTGCAAGGAAATGAACACTCCAATGCATCCTACCTGCACTCTGAACAAAGAAGATCAAGGAACCAAAGTTGATCAAAAGCTGTATCGAGGTATGATTGGTTCTCTGTTGTATCTCACTGCATCTAGACCTGATATTTTGTTCAGTGTCTGTCTGTGTGCAAGATTTCAATCAGATCCTAGAGAATCACATTTAACTGCGGTTAAAAGAATCTTTAGATATCTGAAAGGAACAACTAATCTTGGACTTCTTTACAAGAAATCTTCAGATTATAAGCTAGTTGGATTCTGTGATGCTGACTATGCTGGTGACAGGATTGAAAGAAAATCAACCAGTGGAAACTGTCAGTTTCTTGGTGAGAATCTGATATCCTGGGCCAGTAAGAGACAAGCAACTATTGCTTTGTCAACAGCAGAAGCAGAATACATCTCAGCTGCTAGTTGTTGCACACAACTGCTTTGGATGAAACATCAGTTAGAAGACTACCAAATAACTGAAATCTGTATCCCAATTTATTGTGACAATACTGCTGCTATTTGTCTATCTAAAAATCCTATTCTTCATTCAAGAGCCAAACACATTGAAATCAAACATCACTTTATCAGAGACTATGTTCAAAAGGGGATATTAGATATTCAATTTATTGATACTGATCATCAGTGGGCTGATATCTTTACAAAACCTTTAACCGTTGAAAGATTTGATTTTATAAAGAAAAATTTGAACATGCATTTTGTCTCTGAGTAATGTTTGACTCTGAATGAAAAATCAGACTCTGAAAATTATCAGACGTTGAATAAGTTTCAGACTCTCCTAGGAGAATCTGAAAAGACTCAGCCTCTGAGAAAATTATCAGACCCTGAAAAGGAATCTTTTTGTGACTCTGAAAGTACTGGGAAGTGGAAAGGTTAAAGTTACTTTGTATAGGCTTCTGACACGTCTATCTGCATTGGGAAACAACGCTTTTTAAGGGCAATGATGGTTTTTCTTTCTCAATATTTTTCGCGCCCCTCAAGTCATTAATACGCATGTTTGGCTATTACTTCTGAATGTGAAGAGTTGTTTTTCAAATCACTATATATACCAAACACACACTACTCACTCACTTTCCTACACTTTTAAGTCTTAAGCAGTTACGTTTTAAAGAATCAACTTTCTCTCTTCTCTCAAACTTAGAAACCCAAAACCCCCAAACTTCATCTTCTCCAAATGGCTTCGTCTACAAGCGGTTCAAGTTCTAAATCAAACATCTCCATTAAACCTGTAACCGTTCCTCTTCAAATGGGTTCGTTGGTCGTTCAAATTGAATCACCAGTGGATTTCGCTTCTTTAAAGAGAAACAAGGTTGATATGGAAGCGTTTATCTCTGCTCAGAACATGGCTGGGTACTTTCAGATGTTAAATGGTCCAACTTATGTAAATCTGGTAAAGGAATTCTGGGTTAGGGCTGAAGTTTTTGATGTTGATTCAGCCAAGGCAGAAGAAAAGGAAGCTGTGTTAAGAAACCCCTCTTTGAGAGGCAAAACAAGAAAAGAAATGGGTCTTGAACCTTTTCACGGCCTTGAAATTAAATCTGCTGTGATGGGTATCCCTGTATCTATCACTGAAGAAGTGATTGCTCAGGCATGCAGGATGCCTATGGAAGGAAGGTTTCAGTGGAACGTCAGCAGCAAAGACGCCATGCTGGGCAGTTTTACAAGACTGCTGCTGAAAGGAAACCCTGCAACCAGGTTGGTTGAAATGGATATAGAGCACAGGGTGCTTCTGAAGATTATGAATGAGTGCTTCTTCCAGAAGGGAGGAGGTGCTGATCAACCTAACTCTGATCATAAACTGGTGCTGTATTTCTTGGCTGGATTTCAACCAATAAATCTTCCAAAATATATCATGCATCATTTATGCTGGGCTGTCAAGGAAGCCTATAAAGGAAAAAGGAAACAAATCCCTTGTGGAAGACTTCTCTCTGAAATCTTCTACCAAGGAGGTGTTCTGAGAACTCTGGAGACGTTCAATCTGGCGTCAGACAGAGTGCTGGGTGTCGCTACTGGAAGGATGATAAATGGCACATCCCTCTACAACATGAAGGCCATTACATCAATCCTGACTGACTCAAAGGATTTGAAGGAGTCTGAAGCCCCTCTTCCTCTCATCAGAAATTTTCCTTCTGTTCTTAAAGAGAACAATCCTGAAGCATTATCTGCTTATTTAGCAGCTTTTGCTAAGGAGTCTGGAGAAGCCCAGAGGAAATCTGAAGTTGCTGTGGCCAGAAAGCAGAAGGCTGCTAATACTCAAGCAACTACCTTTGGAACTGTGACTACTCCAAAGAGGAAAAGAGGAAAGGCTGATTCAAACATTGAGGAAAGATTTCAACAAGCCCAGGAAGAAAAAGAAGCTGGCTTTGTTGAGACTGTAAGACCACTCAAAAGGCTAGCAACTGGGGAGATTGTGATGCCTATGTTTGAACCCACTCCTGAACAACAGAAGAGGACTGAAGAGCACTATCAGAACCTTAAAAATGAGAAGAAAAGGTTAAAAGCCCAATACCGGATTGATAGAGACAAGACTCTGGAAGCTATGGGCATTGATCATGATGAAGATCAACATCTCATTGAGAAGGTTATTGAGGCTCAGAGTTTGGCCAAGAAGCTGGAAGAGAGTGCTGTGAAGGGAGCTCAGCAGGTTCTGCAAGAAACTTCTGAAGCTGTTACCTCAGCTGCTGTCCCTCAAGAGAATGCTTCAGTAGCTGCTGGTCCTCCATCAGTAATACGAACCAGTGTTTCTCTCCCGGACAAATCAGTCACTGGGATTACATCAGAAGCTGCTGCTTCAGAGGCTGCTGCCTCAGACGTTTCCAAGATATCTAAGGTAACTCAGAATTCAATTCCTCCACCCTCTACCTTCACTTCATCTTCTACAGACTCTGACTTAGACAATGCACCTCTAAGTCAGAAATTCAAAATATCCATACCTGTACCCAAGGCCAAAAGAACCCTCAAAACCAAAACTACCACTACAAAATCTAAACCTTCTTCTAAACCCACTCCCTACAAAGAAGTGTCAGACGATGTTTATAAGACAATAGGTAAGTTAGAAGAAAAGAGGATAGGCATCTGTAATAAACTACCTACCAATCATCCCTTCCAACCACCTGTTATCCAACCTTTAAATATGCTTGCTCCTGATACTTCTATTCCACCCTCTTCAACCACAAACCCAGTCAGTCCACAAGTTGTTGATTTAACAGCTGCTGCTGAAGAACAAGTGGTAACTGACAATCCATCAACAAACAAACAACAACCACCCCATTCACCACAAAACACAACCTCAGAACAGGATGACCTCTCCAATCTTGAAAAACATTATTCAGGAGAACTTCCTGAATACCAACAACAACAACCAACAACTGTAAACCAACCTCCAAATGAAACCATTCCAGAATCTGAAATAGAAACTGTGGCTACAGAGTCTGTCCCAGTGACAGAATCTGAACCCACTATGTCTGCTTCACATTCTGAACCACCACCAAACCACATGTCTTCACCCTCTAACTCTGACCAATCTTCACCCTCCTCTCCAATCCAAATGTCTGACCAACCCCCCATCAACATTTTGGATTCTGAATACCTGGATGAACGTCTGGTGGCTCTGAATGATGAAATGCAGAGTTTGGTGCTTCTTCGGAACACTCCATTTCTACCATTCATATATCAAGAAAGCTGGTGTAATCTTACGAATAGGGCATTGAACTTCTTTGATGGTGTTGCCCAGAAGTGTTGTGATATTCAAGCTCGCGCCATGGAACGACGCTTGCGAGAATCCCACTCCTCTTCTCAACTCCAGACCAAGCCCCTGTTTTTGGCTAATGCTCCGTTCTATGCTGAATCTGAATATGTAACAAGAGACACCAAGGTCTTCAAGATGCTGAAGCAAAAGGTGCTGAAGCAACAAGAAGAAGCTAAGGCTAGGGAAGATCACCTTCTTCAGAGACAGCTGGCTCTGGAAGAAACTGTTAGGAAGCAGTCTGAAGACATCAAGCGTCTGATGGCTCTTGTCCAACAGCAACAGCAACAGCATCAACCCCAACCAAACCCTTAGCTGCACACCTTCTCTTGTTTTCTTGTTATATGTTTAAATTGTCTGCTTTCAGTATTTTGATACTCTGTACCTTTCTGACCATCTTTTATATAAAAGTTTCTATTTCTTCACTTTTGTTTTATACATTTTTTTTTACTGTTTGTTTTATCTTTTTAATAGATGACAAAAGGGGGAGTAATAGAAAAGTATTTAACAGAAGCTGAGCCCAAGAATGAAATAAATTTATCTTAACAAATTTTATTTGAGAACCCAATTTTAACTCATCTACATTCTATGATATTGGTATTAAGCGTAAAAATGAACTTAATTAACCTGGATAGGACTTAGGGGGAGCTTACAAACCTCACCTTAAAGAATATCAGACTCAGGGGGAGACTGAGCTTACAAAACTCAGAATCCTTAAGAGTCAACTTGTTAATTAAGTTAACAACAATTGATCTTTTTAAATACTTATGTTTGTCATCATCAAAAAGGGGGAGATTGTTGGAACAAAGGGTGTTTCACAAGTATACCACTTAAGTTTTGATGATAACAAGGTATTAAAAATTATCAATTGGATTTGCTAAACATTTATTCAAGTGTGCAGGACCATCAATCAAAGATTTATTTACAAGAGGTTCTGTTTGAATAAATTAAAGAGCAAAGGAAATCTTAAACTGAAGCTTGAAGAATATCTGACTGAAAGAGCTCCTGGAAATTCAGAGTCAGAATGCGTCTGAAGAAAGAGCTTCTGAAGATGAAGTCATCAGAAGCAAGTTCATCAGAGGCAGACTCATCAGAAGCAAATGGTATCCAGTAGCAAAGATTCTTCAGACACCAAGAAGCATTGACAAAGTACAGTGTACGAAAAGTACAACCACTATGCCTACGTTTGTCCCTGCAACCACCAACTCTGCACAGTGTCTTCTATACACGACAAGAATAACAGTAACTGTAGCAGAAACTTTTCCTTATTTGAGGGAATGGATTTGAATTTGATTTCATTGTACAAGCCTCAAATCAAGCAAAGGATCAAGGGTGTCAAATCAGCTTCGGTAAAGAAAAGTTGATGAGCTGGCTGTTCTCCAACGTCTCTCAAAACCTCTATAAATAGAGCTGAAGACTTGAAGAATGGTTGTACAAGTATCAGAACGATATACACGCGAATTGAATTCTTATCTCATATTCTAAGTCGCAAAATCTGCTCATCAACAACTTAGATAATTCTTACAAAAGCTCACATTTTAGAATTTCTAAGTATCTAAGAAAACAGAGTCTGTTCTGTTTCATTTTGTGTTGTGAATACCTCTGATAGTATATCAAGTATTCAAAACTCTTTTCAATTCTTTGTAATTGTTTTAAAGTCTCTTGCTTGTGGGCTTGAGCATCTGAAGTCTCATTCTTGTGTGATTGAGCAAAGGAAGTCTCTTACTTGTGTGTTTGAGCAACTTGTAATTTGATATTACATTTTAGTGAAACTCTCCTTGGAAGTGCAAGGGGGACAGGACTACTTCCGGTTTGTGGAAGGAACCTGTATAAAATTGTTTGTGTCTTCTTTCTTTCTTGCATCTGATCTTTATTCCGCTGCTGAGACTCTGAACTCTGATCAGAGTCTGAACTCCATCAGACTCTGTATCCTGAGAACAGTGTTATTTTTTTTGTAAGAAAGAAACGTTTTTAAAAACACAATTCAACCCCCCCCCCCCTTCTTGTGTTTTTCCCACCTTCAGTCCTGATATTTCATTTTCTGTCAATCTATTAGCAAGGTATAGTTGTTCACCTACACGAAGACATTGGAACGGAGTCAAGCATATATTTCGTTTACCTTAGTACAATGGATATGGGTTTGTTTTATTCAAACGTACCAAAATTTGAATTAACAAGTTATGCAGATGCAGGTTATTTGTCAGATCCTTATAATGGAAGATCACAAATAGGTTACTTGTTTACCTGTGGAGGTACAACAATTTCATGGAGATCCGTGAAACAAACCATAACGACAACATCATCAAATCATGCTGAACTCTTAGCACTACATGAGGCGACTCGAGAATGTGTTTGGTTAAAATCTCTAATTCAACACATACAAAAGTTGTGGTTTATCTATTGGGAGAACATATGCAACAATTATTTATGAAGATAATATTGCATGCATTGCTCAGTTGAAAGGTTACATTAAAGGAGATCGAACAAAACATATTTCGCCTAAATTCTTTTTCACGCATGATCTTCATAAGAACGGTGATATAAACATTCAACAAATTCGGTCTTGTGATAACCTTGCAGATCTTTTCACAAAGTCACTACCAAGCAGAATTTTTGAACAACTTGTTGGAACAAAATGTGTTTAACAATAAACCTTAAAGAGTTTTGATGATAACAAGATATTCAAAATTGACAATTGGTATTGGTAACATTTGTTCAAGTGTACAGGACCATAGACCAAGTGTTATATCTTACAAAGGTTCTGGAAGAACAAATAAGAGCAAAGGAAACAAATATAATGAAGCTTAAAGCGCTCCAGAAGTCAGGCGCTCCTGAAGACTTGCGCTCCTGAAGAGTATGACGTCATCAGAAGCTGAAGGTCCTTAGAAGCTGGCTCTTCAGAAGTTTCACCAGAAGTAAAATGATTCAAGATTTTATGGATTAAGTGTTATATTTTGGAACGAAAGTCATATAGAATTGGCAGAAGACTAGTGGAATAATGCAACGTTCATTTCAAAAGGATTTGAAGTCATTTGGCTGCAAGATACAAGAAGCGTTGACATTGTACTCTGTACGAACTGTACAACCACCTTCTCCACTACTCTGTTTTGTGTCTGTGCTACAAGACAAGATAACAACTCTGAAATACAACCACGCCTGTAACAATGTTTCTACACAACTGGAATGGATTTGAAATTGATCCTTCATAGGACAATAACTTAATCAGGCAAAGAATCATTGGTGAAAGATCAAGCTTCAACAACGACTCTCTTTGGATGTGTTGGCACTTACAACGTTCATTTCACACCTCTATATAAAGGAGTGAATACTTGAAGAACAACAAGACTCTACAACAATTTAAAAGCGCCAAAACTCTGTCAAATTGTTCAGCATCCAAAAGTTCACTTAGAATTTCAGTTTTCAAGTTCATATCTTTGAAATTCAAGTCTTAAGAGTCTGTATCTGATTTGTATTGTGAACACCACTGATTGTATATCAAGTGTTCAACCTCAAACATTTTCTTTGTAATTTTGTTTGATAGAAGTCTCTTGCTTGTGTGCTTGAGCATTAGAAGTCTCTTGATTGCGTTCTTGAGCATTTGAAGTCTCTTGCTTGTGTGCTTGAGCATTTGTAATCAGATATTACATTTAGTGAACTCTCCTTGGAAGTGCAAGGGGGACATGACTACTTCCGGTTTGTGGAAGGAACCTGTATATATTGCTTGTGTTTTGCTTCTTCTCTTTTCTCTCTGTTTATTACTCCGCTGCATACGCTCCTGAACATCTTCTTCAGAAGCTGTCTCTTTTGCTTCTGATCATAAGTGTTCTTGCGTTTTTGAGAAAACGAAGAAAAGTCTAACACAATTCAACCTCCCTTCTTGAGTTTTTTCTCCCCTTCACAACTGATACAAAAAATTGGTCTTCGTATACTTAGAGAATAATACAAAGTGCTTTCATCTTCTTCCTCCTCTTCTTCCTTTGTTCTTGTGTTATTTAGTTTATTTCTCAACATGGACAAAATTCTTCAAACCCCTTTAAATCCCTGCAATTTTGTATGGATTTCAAGATTTTGTGTGATTTTACTAGGATTTTATCCTATTTTGGGATTCTACTATGGATTTGAGTTGTTAAATGTGAATAAAGTCGCAAAATCTTGGATTTTAGGATTTAAGTCGGGATTTTGACTACAATGATCGACTTTTTTTTTACATGAGACAAATTCAGAGGTTGGAACTTCTCCATTTATCACTATCAACCAAAACAAATATTTTATGACGAGTCCTTTGTCGTGTTTAGGCATTGGCTAATTCACTTTCTGTATCTATTTTCTGACTGCTTATAAATTTTTAGTGGTCTTCTTGATACGCCTTATGCTGAGGAGACTGTTGCAGCAGGGTTAATATAATTCATTTTTGCTTGTTAAAAAAAACCATAACGGATATGGAATATTTTCATATAAAAAAAAAATTAATATGGATATATTACACTAAATAAAGCTGACTCTGGTAGAGGAAACTAAAATAGCCAACCCAACCTGTTTTATTTCATTTCATAATATTCGAACACAAAATATGTTGCAACAACAAACCATTTATAATTATTTCATACAATATTTTCAACCAAACACAATTATTTCGGTGAATAGGATAGGAATTTACTCAGTGTTTGATTGAGGGTGCTCGAATAGGAATTTTTTTGGTGAAGGCTGATTGAAGATGAACACATTGACACTCGTGTGCAACACATGCAATATACAGGTTACAGTCTGGGTTTTTCTCTTTGTGACAATCACTATCTTTGTTACAGTATTCTCTTCCGGCCTGTGATTCCATACACATATCTACATACACAAACAATACATAAAAATAATTAGAAGAATACACGAAATAATTTACTGGTAAATTGGTTGACATAAAAATCAATAAAACAATCCATAAAAAATTCCTCAAACCCTCGTTATATTGATTTTAGACCTGATACGATGATAAAAAGAACCAACAAGCATGCCATCGATATTTTTGCCGTTGCCATCTTTTTCATACAATGTACTCTTTACAAGTAAGTTATATTGACGATGATCATGCCTTTTCTTTTGGCAAGGATGTATACATATATATGAAATACTTTTCAAACTTTTAAGTAGAAAATTAAATAAAAAAATGGTGAGTCACCTTTATCATACAATATTTTTGACTTATATTTATGACATACTATTCTTAAACATTTTTTTTAGTCGGAATGCTTAAAATCTTTCAAATATTTACTATATAAAATAAAATTGACTTGACTATTTTTTTGACAAGAAATTGAATTCACTTTTACAAAAAGTAAAATAGTTTTGAACTATTTTATGTTAAATGCACCTTGTTGTATATGTTTTCTTTTATAAAAATGCTTATATCATTTCATTAATAATAATTTGTTTGATACAACGAGACACATAAGAATAAATAATGGATTAGCTGATAATGTGGAAACACCCACCAGGTTTTGAGCTACCTCATTTGCTTTCCGCGGAATGATCTTGACCTTAGAGTTTGTGAAGTGAGTGGTAAATGTAACACTCTAAACCCCGAAAGCAATAATCATGCAATAAATTCAATAATACAAAAGATTTAGATGCTACGTCTCAATTTTTTCTCAATTTCTCCAAAACATGTATAACTTGATATCCATAAAAATTTGCAATGGAAGACAATCGACATACATAATATTTCATCACAAAGTAATAATCCTCAAAATCAAGAGTAATATTTGGTCTATGATCAACATACGGTTTTCCTCTTTTCTTTGATTTAGGAACAAAACCTCAATGCCTTTAGTAGCATCTTTGTCGAACTCAGAACTTCATCTGGGGCATAGCATACCTCATAATTCTTCAATCTACAACGGTTGAGGAAATCAATCAGTTCCTCTTCAGCCATAGGATAAGCCACTTTCATCTTCTCAACAAATCGAGACTCTGAAATGACTTCATCAACACTTTTGGGACCTTCAGTAGCTTCCACCACCTGACATTCAACAACATCAACCTTTGCTTCGACAGACAACTTCTCGACAACATAAATGATGGCCTCCACCACATTGCAATCTGCAACTTCAGTGTACATTGCATAGACAACTTTCAGAGGATCAACATCCATTTGCATTTGAGACTTTGATTTGTCTCCAAATTTCAGTCTGCCTTCATTCAGAGCTTTTTGAACCAAATCCCTAAAAAGTACCCAATGTGAGGTTTTATGTCCCAAAAAATTATGATATTTACAAAAACCTCTCTTTTTACATTGCTCTAGTGGTGAGAATTTCAAACCCACATGCACTACAACTTGACCATCAGCAACTAAGAGATACAAAATCTCATCACATTTGGTTACATCGAACATATAGGTGTTAGGAACATATCTCTCATTTTTTGCTTCGACATGATTCTTCCCATCAGATGGCCTCAACAATTTTCATATGTAAGGATACCCATGTTTTAATTCAGCAACATTAATCTCACATTCTTCGACATCCTCAAAGGCTATGTCGAATTTCTGGTCACTATCATTGGTTTCTACATAAGCAACCTTTTCTCTTTTCTATTTGTGAGTTCTAGCTTTTTCAGCCCTTAGTCTTTCGACCTGTCGAACTCTATTGGCCAACTGAGCCATATCTCTCAAATGTTGAATATCTAACTTCTTCCTAATGGAATACTCTAGGCCAGCAGCAGCCATTTCGACTAACTCGTGTTCAGGAACTTAATGAAACATATAGCCTTTAACAATCTGAATCTATTTAGATAATCATCAATTGATTCAATTGTTTTTCTCCCAGCCTTTGCCAATTCGTTTAGACTTATCTTAGATTGACCCATGTTGAATTGTTCTTGAAATAATCTTTCTGATTGGGTCCAATGTTGAATGGAATGTGGTGCAAGTGTGGTAAAGCAAGTAAATTCATTTTTTGTTAAAGAATTTGGAAAAAACTTCAATCTTAAATTCTTATTATTTGCTATGTCTCCAGCCTCAGTCAAATAAAGCGTTATGTGTTCGATAGTAGATTCACTGGTATCACCAGCAAACTTTGTGAACTTAAGGATTTTCCAACCCCTAGGAAGTTCAGTTTGTAAAACATACTTAGATAAAGGAGAAACAAAGTTTGGCCTATGTAACCCTATGTTTAAGCCATTCTGAGCCATGATGGTTTCGAACAAATTGGCTATGTTATTATGTGCCTCAATGTTTTGTTGTTGGACGTTCCTAAAAACTTCATATGCATTATGATTCCTATTTACCAAAATTGAAGGTGAGAAAAACACAAGAGGGGGGGGGGGGGGGGGGGGGGGTTGAATTGTGGTTTTTTTTTCTTCTCCTAATATTGAAGTCATTGTTCAGAACCTGATAGAGTTCAACTTCTGAAGTGAAGTTTATAATCTAAATGCAACGGATAAAAACAGAGAGAGAGAGAGAGAGAGAGAGAGAGAGAGAGAGAGAGAGAGAGAGAGAAGAAAGCCACAAAGCAATTATACAGGTTCCTTCCACAAACCGGAAGTAGTTTTGTCCCCCTTGCACTTCCAAGGAGAGTTCACTAAAATCAAATATCTGATTAAAACTGCTCACTGCTAAAACTAGCAAGAGACTTCAAACTACTCAACTGCACGAGATTTCCATGCTCAAGAACTAAATCAAGAGACTTTCTATGCTCAAGCACAACTGCAAGAGACTTCTATTCAAACAGAATTACAATGAAAAATGTTTGAGGTTGAACACGTGATATACAATCAACGGTGTTCATAATACAAATCAGATACAGACTCTTTAAGACTCTAGAATTTCTAAGATATGAAAGTTGATAAGAAATTCTAAGTGAACTTTGATGTGTGGAACAATTTCTGCAGAGTTTCAGCACTTGTAAAATTGTTGTTGAGTCTTATTGAAACTTCAGGTATTCACTCTTTTATATAGAGGTGTGAAATAGATGTTATAGCTTGCCAGCACATCAAATAAGAGTCGTTCGAAGCTTAATCAAATCACTAATGATATGTTGCTTGATTTGGTTATTGTCGTATGAAGGAGCAATTTCAAATCCATTCCAAGTATAATGACATTTCCAACGTAATCACAATTGTTGTTCTTGTATTATTGTAGACACAAAACAGAGTAGTGGAGATAGTGGTTGTACAATTGTACTATTGTCCTTTTCCAACGTTCTTAAATGGATAAGCACTCAATGCCTTCTAGATCCTCTGATTTAGCCGATGCTTCATGCTTCTATTCTTCTGCAATGATAGGTTTGATCAAAAACAACATTTGACATAAACTTGAAGCTTTCAGTCTTCTAGCTTCTGATGATCTTCAGAATATTTGATGACGTCAGCTTCTGGTGAACAACTTCTGATGAGGATGCTTCTGATGACGTCGGCCACACTTTGAAAATTGCGGCTAGAACCAATAAATCCGTAGCCTAAAGCTTAGGCCACGATTTAGCCACAATTTATGAAGTGTGGTATATGCGTCTGTGGCCTATTCTCTATGACAACGGTCTTTTACATTAGCCCACGAAATTTGGTAACCCATGGATTTAGAAACGACAAAGAGGGCACGGTTCTCTAGCTAAGTTAAAACCATGGTTTTTTGGATTTAGTTTACGTTGCGGTTTAATAACCGTAGCCTAAAGTTTAGACCACAAGTTCAGGACTCAATTTATTGCACGGTTTCCTGTATTTTGTTTAGGCTATATTTTGTAATTCTTTGTATGTATAAGACATCACATTTAGATCCTTGATGGTGTTGCTTAAAAAAATAATCATTTAAATAAAGGAACATAAATTAACATAATAATATCTTAAAATATATCTTTAATATAGAAAGCACAAAGTCATCTTATCAAAATCATATAACTTCCACAAAAAATCAAGCAACCAAGTCTAAAAAACTACTAAGTTTTGCATTCTATGAAATAAAATACAATTAAGTCTCGCATTTTTAAAACATAAAATAAGTATTAGGTGCATTCCATTAGCTTCATTTCTCTTGGTGATAATCATTGAGGCCAAACTGTAACAAAAAATATTATGTTAGTAAAAATAAAACAAAAAAAATAAAGACGTAATAAAAGCACAAATGTTTTCAACACTTACAAATGCATGTATTATAAGGCTAGTCAATTCATGTAGTCAAACAAAGTATCATCAAAATCATAATCATCATTGTCTTCTTCAGATTCCTTCATAACAAGTGAAGGCAAAATCTAAAAATGATTCTACACCTCTTATACTCTCCATTAAGTCTGTGAAGATTAGTCCACTCTTTGTCCATCACTTTAAATATCACACCTTTCCTTCCATAAAGAATCGGGAAAACAATCAATATAAGGAATCACTTATGAACTTGCAGCAAATATTCAAAATTTGAAGTATAACTTCCACAATATTCAATATGACTATAAGTTCAAAACAAGAACAATGAACTTATAAAATATTCAATATGACTATATGTTGACCATTCAAACAATCTCACCAAATCATATCTTTCACCTCCATATATCCTCATTTTTTTTTTCCATTTCATATGCATTCTAAATAATTCAAAGCATATACTTTGATTACTAAAAAATCCAATAGAGCTGAATGTAATTAAAACCTTTATCATCGTATTCTCTTATTAGTACACTCCATACAACAAAATCAAGAAACCGTACAAGTTTACCCATACCAACGTATAAGCCAATTACAAACGGCCACTTGGAAAGTAATTAAAAGAATATCAATATTCAAATCACATCAACAGTCATCTTTAGACTTTTTTTTTTTTTAGTTTCTAGGACAAAAAGAAAATCATTCCTAATCAGTGATAACAAGTTGAGGTTGCAAATGAATAAAAGCAATTAAATAAATAAACTAATTTCGATGCAATCAAAACATGATATTATAAGACTATGAACTTCAGTACTGATATATTGAAAATAGTAGAGAAATTCTACTAGCTTAGCTAACTTTGATCACAAACCTATCAACCTAAGATTTTAACAATAGCCATGTGTAGAAAAATTTGCTACAAGCCAATTACCCAGACCACAAAACAACAAAACAAACACACCTTATACTTGCGTCTTGGTGAAGACATTGGACTACTCTTCCTCTTCATCAAACCACCGAAACATCCAGAAGAACTACGGTTAATCATTACTGCCACCACTGGTTTCTTGAAATTATTGGAGGCAACAACGTTTTTTTACTTCACTTTGGTACCAATCACACTGTCCTATTTCGATTAACTCCCCATAGAAGTTACTAAAATACCTGAAATATTTAACATCAATTGATGGTTAACTAGGAAAACACGTAAAGAGATGGATGCCACTATATGTATACATTGAGGTTACATTACATAGCTCTTTGTATTTACAACTTATAGCTAGTTAGATGAAATTCAAGATTAGCCAAAAGGAAAGAAAATAAAATACACTTATAATTAAACATAGATTTAAATGGCTTTTACCCTTGTCACATGAGCGTCTTTTGGTATACCCTTATGTAAAAAGTTTCTTTGGAGATTTTCCTGTAAAATGAAAATTCTTTGATTTTAAACCTTCCATACATATGACTGTACACTTAAGCATATGTGGCGTACTGAGTCAGCTTTTTTTAATTATGTGGCATGATGATTGTATAATTTTTTTTATTTATAATTTTTTTATTACATTTCAGTTATGTCATTTTTTTATTTTTTATTTACAATTAAAAAAAACTTAAAAAAACAAAAAAATTCTTCAACTTCCCTCTCTCTCTTCTCCCATCCATCTATTCTTCTTTCTCACTTCTCTTCTCTTCTGTTGTCACCCCCGTTTCTTCTCTTCTCTTCGTCCCTTCTAATCTCAATAATCAACACACAAACAACAACAACACATTCAGATCCAATCAACAATAACATAGCAACCAATACTTTTGGATCCAATCAACAACAGCAACCCACAAAGAACCCAATTTTGAATCGAATCAAACAAGCAAAACTTTCAGACCCATTTTCTTGGGTATGAACAGTACTCGAGAGAAGGGAATATAAGGGTATGAGCAATACTCGAATCAAACAAACTTCAACCCTTTTTTTTATGCATTTTTTCGGACCCATTTTCTTATGTTGTTGATGTTGATATTTTGTTGTATTTGGTTTGAGAAGAAGATGTTGTGTTGTGTTGTGTTTGTTCCTGGAAATAGAGAAGAAGAGAAGATAATTTGGGTGTTTGTGATTTGGAGAAGAAGATTAATGTTTGTAAGAAGAATAGGAGAAAAAGAGGATTTGGGGAAGTAGATGAATTTTGATAAGAAGAATGGTAGAAAAGGAGTGAGTAAGAGAAGATGAAGAGAAGAAGAATGAGGGCGTAAGAGAAGGGAACGGTGGAGAGAGAAGAGAGAAAAGAAGATGAAAAGAAAAATTATTAGGAGAAGACGAATGAGGGATTAAATTATTTAAATTAATTTTTTTATTAAAAGAAATTTAAATGTAACAAACAAAATTGAAAAATAATTTTGTTAAATTTTTTTTGAGATTTTTTAATTAAGCATCAGGGTATTTTAGGTATTTCAACCCAAATTTTGGTTCAGTTAACCATTTTCTTATCTATGAACTGAACCGAACCGAAGCAAAACCAATACTTTGAACCGAAATGTATTTTTTTTATCCTTTTGCGAACTTAATTGTGTTTTTTTTTATCCTTTTTTATATCCAAAATACAAAATATTTTTTTATTTACTTTTTTTTAAGAATATAATTTTTTTTTATTAATATTATTATTACACAAACACGGTAAAATAATAGGTTTAATGAAAAATATATTAAGAAATAAATAAGAAATAAAAATTACAGTATGAAAATTATTATCAATTATTTTTTGAAAGATATGAAGTAATAATAATATAGATTAAATTAATGTAATATATAATAAGATTATTAGGTGCAATCCATTGATAAATTTCAAAAAATGCAATAGAAGTATATCTTTTGTACACTTGACATCAACATAAGAGCACATAATTCACAAGAGCTTAATCCTTATGTAACAATAAAATCAACTTTAGTTTGAAATATAAAGATGCACAATCATTCCTTAGTTGCTCTCAATACATCATATTTGCATAAGTTAATAGGGTCAACATCCTTCCAAATAAAACTATTACAAGAAATAAATTAATAACAAACATCTTCTCTCAACAAATAGCTAAATGTTTATAATAGCAGACATCTTCTCTCAACAAGTAGCTAACAACTTCAACTTTGAAGTCCAAATTGATCCTTGTCTTTATGAATTCATATGGTATTGGCCCTACAAAACAAAAAGACATAAATTGAAGTGAATTAGTATTTTAAACATCAAATATATTATGAGATTAACTGTACTGCTGCAGCTAGAAGTAGAGGGATCAAACAAAATTTATGGGATTAAACATCAAATATATTTCATTCTCATAGTAGTAAGAGACTCTTATATCATTAGTACCACAAATGTGGAGCATATTGACCAGACAACTCATCAATACCTCAACATCAACCAGCATCTATTGTTGCTCACTCCAAACCTTGCTACAGATCAACACTCAAACCTGTCCCCAACACAGTGGCAGCACTACCACTACACCAAACAGCTGAAATTCAGCCACCCTGCTATATGACAGATGCGCAAAAAGACCTGCCCGCCCCCATACCTTCAACTAGCACAACATACAATCCCTCGAATTCCAAGTCCATTCATTTGTTTAGTATTAATTCTCTCATTCCTCGCCTTCCATAAAACCCAAATGGTCGTATGCTATAAGGACACTATTATGCAGATATCGAATCATAACATCGTTTGCCTTAGCATTATCCACCGTTACCGTTAATATCTTACCATACAACCCCCAATCCCTCAAATAAGTGTCAACATATTTGCCCAACATGTCTCCCGTGTGACCCGTGATTTGGCAAAAGTTGATGATTTTCTTGTGCAGCTTCAATTCACAATCAACAAAATGAACGGTCAAACTCATGTCACTTAAGTTTTGATTTGATGTCCATGTATCAGTTGTCAAACAAACTTTACCACAATTCTTCAAGACTTTTTTCAATTTCCCCAACTCCTCATTGTAGAGCGCCCGATGTCACGCCTCAATGTATATCGTGAAGGGATGTCGAATCGAGGCTGCAAGATAATCAACAACTTTCTAAATTCTTCATTTTCCACAAAGCGGAATGGGAGCTCGACACACAAAGTTCTCACTAATTGCGCTCGGCAGGCCTCTTGATCAAATTTTGAATAGCTTGGAGAAGAAACAACTTGACCCTTTTTAACGATTTTTCTCCTTTTCCTTGATTGGGTCCCTTGGGTGTCACCATCGTTATACATAGGGCATCTTCCTAGATGATTCCACATACCACTTGTCCCACTAATCACAATGAGTTGAGGGCAATAATTGCATTTAGCCTTTTTCTTTCCATTTTCCACTATGCCGGGTATCTCTGTGAAATGTTCCCACACACTAGACCGCTTGTTACTAGTGTTACCAGTAGATTGAACATCATGTTCAACATTAGATTCAAGTTCATCTGATAGTTCATTCGACGCATTGAGGTTTGTATCTTGTGGCACTATGAAGTCTAAGATATTATCTGACATCTGTGTAACAAGAAAATTGACAACAAATCAGAATGTGACAGAAATAATGAAGAATCGCAACAACAGTGCAGTAGTAGCAGTAACAAAATGCAGAAAATACACTGCAACAGAATGTGACAGAAATAATGAAGAAACGCATAAACAGGTGCAGCAATGCAATAAAAAATTTATGCACACATGACAAAGAACTCAGTAATATCCTTTACTTTTTAAACACCAGCTTAATATAGCAAGATAATAGTGAGAGTAAGACTACAAGAACTCATCACTTTGCACAATGATACTAAGACAAGATTGACAAAGAAATCCATATAAGTTATCTTAGTAATGTAAACAAGCTAAGAAGCCAAGCCGTCACACAAAATATGCACACAATGTATTATTATAAACTGACATATTATGGTGGTGAAGTTATATGATTGTTTGGACGGGCAAAGCATGCTCCTGTGTCTATTGAACAATTTGTTTTATATTTTGAATAGGTATTAAGCAATAAGAATCTTATAGACACATTCTAATGTGATTAATTAAGTGTTAAACTATGATTATCGAGGGTATTTTGTGCCATGGTGTAAACTATAATACTTGTATTAAAATTATTTCAATGACACAAACTTCAATTGCAATTCCTAGATAGATGTATTTACAAAATCTGTCTTCTAAGAAAATCATGATAACTTAGGGAACAAAAGATGCAAGTGATATTCTCTTAAAAAAATTTGCTAAAAGTATTTCTACAATCAGTGATTCAATCATTAATAGTCATTGAAACATACTGATTGATGATACCATTCTTCTTGGTCAAGTTCATTTTAAAATTTCATAAACTACAAAGTGCACTGTCATTTGAAAAATTTGTAAGATTTTTAACTTGTTCCTTGTGCATGACTATATTTAACTTCACAGGACAACAATAATAACAAAGTTACAAAAGATTCATCATCCTACCAAAAAACTCCACAGTAAAGAACACAAATGAATAGAAGTTATAGAAATGAGCTAAATAAAGCTTCTAAAAGTCCAAATATTTCACACGTCACTTTGCAACAATCACTAACAAGTTAACACTCATCATATAATCACACAAACATGCCAAAAACAAAAACATGCCCACAAACCAAAATCAATCATACCAAGAAACAAAAATCAAACAAAATCATACCCAAAAACCAAAATCAATCATACCCAAAAACAAAACTCAAAACAAATCATACCCATAAACTAATTTGTACCTTAGGTGAAGATCGCAGAAAAAAATGGTCTCTGAAGTAGAAGTGGGAAAATCGCAGAAGAGAAAAATGCTCACTGGTCGATGGTCGCTGAAGTGGTAAAATCGCAGAAGAGTGAATTGAGTGAGGTGAAGAAAGCTTCGATATCACCATCACTGGTCCCTGAAGAGGAGAAATTAGGGTTTAGAAATTGAAATTGAAATTAGGGTTTAGAAAAGGGTTCAGTTCACGTTTTGTGTCATTGTGTGAAAGAGGAATGCTAGCAACACTCTCTTTTGGACACTCTCTAACACTCACTTTTTTATTGGATAAAATTAATGTATGTCCTACCACTTTATGTGGGTTTCATTTCCAAAGTGTATGACCCACATTGATTTAACCAATGAGAGAGTGAGTATTAGAGAGAGTGTCTGAAAGAGAGTGTTGCTAGCACTCCTCTTGTGTGAAAAGAAGTTTTGTGTGATAACTGATTAATTGAGTTGTAAATTGTAATGGTTCGTTTCGGTTAATACCAGTTAATTGAATCTAATAAAAGTTCGGTTCGGTTAGTAAACCATCTTCAAATAACGGTTCACTTCAGTTAACCAATGCAATGGTTCGGTAATTTTAATATGGTTCGGTTCGGTTAACCGGTTCAGATTGGTTTTTGGTTAACTTTGCCCACCCCTACCTGCGAGTGGAGGAGTAGGGAGAGCTTGTGCAAACTTGGCTGGATCTTCGCAAGAGATTTGAGGGTTTGATTGGGTTTGTGAGCGAGAAAGGGTTCGATAGAAGCTTTTGTACAAACGGTGATTCACACGCAAACGTCTTTGACTCTAGATGAATTAATGTTTGAGAGAATCCGGATGACGGTGGAGATAGGTATATAAAAGGGTTCAGTTTGAGAGAGGAAAGGTTCAAATAGAGAGAAATGCTTCTTTTTGTGGTTACAAGAGAGAAATATTTCAGTGTTTTATTTCTTAAATGTTTCATTTATTTTTAATGACTAATTTAATTAAAAAAGCTGCAGTGGCTATTAAATGCTTCTTTTTGTGGTTACGAAAGAGAAAAGCTTCAATGGCTATTAAATGAGAATAGGGCACGGTTGTTTGCGTGGCTAAAATATCCACAAATTTTAACCATGGCTACAGTGTGGCCTATAAAGTAATAGACCACGCTTTTATTTTCTAGAAGCTATAAAGTGTACTGAATATGTAATTTTTAAGCCACACTTTCAAAACCATGGCTTAATCTGACTTTAAGCCACCCTTTTTTGTCCGTGGTGAAGTTAAGTGTGGCATAAACTTAAAAATGTTGTAGTGACCTCTAGTCTTCAGAACCTCTTTTCTTCAGATGCTTTCTTGCAACATAAGCTTCCTTTTTGTAACATCCATTGCTCTTCAGTTGTTCTTCAGAACCTATGCTTAAATTAAAGACACTAAAATTTAATTATATGATCCTGCACACTTGAACAAATATTAGCATATCAAATTGACATTTTTAAATACCTTGTTATCATCAAAATTCAAAGGGTAATATTAAACACATTTTGTTCCAACAATCTCCCCCTTTTTGATGATGACAAACACTAGTATTTAAAATATTCAATTGTTGTTGGTCTAATTAACAAGTTGACTTTTAGGGTCTGAGGTTTGTAAGCTCCCCCTGAGTCTAATAGCCTCTAAGGTGAGGTTTGTAAGCTCCCCCTAAGTTTTATACAAGTTAATTAAATTCATTTAAAAATGCTATAACACTCAGAAAAATCTCACATAATATCAAAGGACTAAGACATGAGAAGAAGGTTCTCTTAATTTAATTTGTTTTTAGAATTAAATTAATGGGGCTCAGAGCCTTATAAATACTATATCTACTCCCCCTTTGTCATCAACAAAAAGATAAAAAAAACAAAAAAAAAAACAAAAAGAAGAAGTGAGAAAAACATAGAGAGAAAATTCTGGTTAGATTCAGTAGCAAAAAGAGTTCAGAAGCAATATAAGTTTGGAAGCAATATAAATTCAGAAGCAGATATGTTCAGAATTACAAACAGATAAATCATAAAGAAAGAAACATGCTAAAAGAATGTGTGCAATCTCATGGTTGACTTGTTTCTTCATCAGTTCAAGCATTTCTAGCATCATGTTGTTTGACTTCTTTGCTTGCTTGTCCATAGATTCTTTCAATTCTTTGACAAGAGCTTCTTCCATAGCTTTTGCTTCTTCTTGCTGAGCAATTAGCTTCCTCTAAAGTTCAACATTTAATAACCAATGCTCAAAAAGTTCTTTCTTCAGCTCCTTAATAGTCTTCTCTTGTTTAGAATCTTTCTTCAGTTTCTCAAGAATAGGAGCATCAGATTGAATCAGAAGTTTATTTACCCACTTGACATCAAGATCTTCAGAATGCACACTTGAAGAGATAATGCTTGAAGCATCCATGTAGATAGGTGTCTGAGAGATATAACTTGTTGAATTCCTGATTTCTGTTGATGTTTACTTCTTCCATACTATTAACCACTTCCTTGAACCAGTCCTGGAGAGTTTTCAGAGCTTGACTATGTGCTTTAAGGGAAGATTTCTGAAGTTCATTCATCACATAATCAATTCTTTCCCTCAGTGAAGTCCATTGATCAACATAGCTTTCCTTATGAACAAGGTTGCTTCTAGTCATCACCAACTTGTTCAGATCCTTAAAGATATTTTCACACACCTCTTGCAATATAGTAGAATTAAGTAGAATGGTAGGTGGTTGTGAGATATTTGTAGTTAAGGTCTGGGGACAAATTTGGTTAGATGAACAAGGTAAGTCTGTGATTGTGTGTTCAGCAACAAAAATTTGGCTTGATGTAAGTGGAGGATCATGAATATACTCTAGGACACAGGTAGAAGATGAGCTAAGTGGCTGATTCAAGAATCCAGGCCTAAACCATTGATTGGTTTGCTCATTTTCATCATCAGAATCTGATGTGATCATAAAATAAGGTCTTGTAGAGTTTTCATGTTCTGGTTTAGTGTTAAGTGTAGCTTCTGAAGGCAAGACTACACTTAAGGGTTGAACTACAAGCGTTGATTCTTCTGATAAAGAAGGATCCTTATCAGAAGCAGTTAAGTGGGTTAATGAGTTCTTGAAGGCTAGATTTCTCAAAGCAATGCCAAAAGATATGTTAGAATGAGTTGCATTAAGATGATATGGTTGGAAATCAGGGTGAATGATCAGGTCAGAACATGTATTTGAGGCCATTTGTGAGTTAGGTTTATGTTGTTGGGGGTCTTCCAAAACAACTTCATCAGAAGCCATTTCAGAGGCTTTTTCTAGGTTTGGCTCAAATCCTAGTAATTCACCTTTATATTGATTAGCCAGTTCTTCAAGCAAGGAAGGATCACTTGATTGGGTAGTTGGTTGAGGTTGAGATGATGATGTTGTTACTTCAGGATTATCAAAAGATGTCTGATCAGTTTCACTAAGGTCAATTACTTGTAATGGCCTAGCAAACTTAGGTATGAACTAGTGATCAGCAGACAAATTCTTACATAATCCAAGCCTTTGATCAACTAAGGCACCAACTATTTCTTCTATAGGTAAAGGTTCAGAAGATTCAACATCATCAGTAGGCCTTTTCTTGTGTTTGGTGGATGGTGAAGGGGTTAAAGACTTATGTAAGGTTTTAGAGACTCTACTCAAAGGAATATCATCTAAGGTTTCAGAAGAGGTTGAGGTTGAGGTTGATTCTACTTCTACTATATTTTCAGAGATATTGTGAGAATCAGAATTACCTCAAGTAGCTTATGAAGTTCCAGCTCCTGAATAAGCAATGTCCTCTATCTGAAAGCCTTGATCGGCCACCACCAGCTCTTTAATATCTCCTGCTAGCTCAAGTACCTTCTGAGCATTAGATTCATTCAACAACACTTTAGCAGACACCTCAATCTCCTTAGCAATCTCAAGTGCTTGCTGTAGAGCAACAACATCAGCAGCCTTCTTCATTCTTACTTCCCTTGTTACCAGATCAGTAGTAGCTTCAACTTCAACCTTCTTCTTTAGTAACATAAGTTGAAACTTTCATCTTCTTGACAATATGTTTCCTCTTTTTCTTGTGAATTGTTGGTTGAGGAGGAAGAGACAGTGATGATCCAAAAGAAGCTCCTCCTCTGATTCTCTTGTTTAGAACCTTCACAGGCTCTAAATCCTTAACTTCTTCTTGTATGGTTGGCATAACAGACCCAACCTCTTGAAGATTAGCCTTTTCCTTCTTAACCTTCTTAGGCTTTGGTTCAGAAGCTTCTTATTCTTCAGTAGCTTCTGATGCAGCTTTCTTCTTGGATTTTCTTTTCTTGGTAGCAATTGGTAGTGAACCACCATACATTGTGTCTGGGATATCACTATATTTGATGACATCTCCAGTAGTCTTCCAGTGCTCAAACATGTATGTAGTTTGTACATCAATAGAATCCTGTTTGCAGAATCAAGGAAGATCATCCATCAGATTGGATAGGATGCTTGACTCCTTCAGATCAGTATCCTTCTTGACTAGTTCTTTAACCAGATACATATTCTTCAAAGTACTGCCATTGATGTATTTGCCGACAACAGTGCCCAATTGATTATCATCAATAACTTTTATGAGTTTGAGAGATTAGCATGTGATGGAAGATGTACCTTGGTAAGTTTACTTTCTCACCAGTAATCAGGAAATGTAAGAACACCTTGTGTTCCAATGACAGCTGATCTACACCTCCTCCCTTGGGTAGAAAACATTCTTGCAGAAGCTTCTGAAACACCTTTTGCTCTTTCTCCATGTCAGAATATTTTCCTTTTTCATTACCTTTGAATAAGGTCTTGATTACAGTAGGTTTCCAAGAGCTTGTCTTATTCAGATCCCATTGAAAAGCTCCTTCAGCTTCTCTTCTGCATGCTCTTGCTATTACCTCTTCAG
This sequence comes from Medicago lupulina, assembly GCA_958299785.1. Lineage (NCBI taxonomy): Eukaryota > Viridiplantae > Streptophyta > Magnoliopsida > Fabales > Fabaceae > Medicago > Medicago lupulina. The sequence goes on along the minus strand of OY283144.1, from coordinate 52,321,656 downwards.
TAATGGTGATTAGAATCCCCATTATGTTTGAATGAAATTTGTTGATATCTAATTTATCTTTCCAGTGGTCTTGAGTTGATATGAAAATCTTTTGTGGATGATTTAATATGATTATATGATGTTGTTGTTGTTGCATTTTAAGTTGTGTCATTGCATAAGCATTGTCAAGCGAAGGAGGTTGTAGCCTGTCAAGTCGAATTATGACTTTAGCGAAGGGAGCTGTAGCTCTGTTGGTACCACATGCATAATATGTTGCATTTGTTGAGTAGTTGCATTGCTGAGTCGTTGTCGTTGCATTATTGAATGAAGTTAAATGATGTTTGTTGTTGGAATTATGTGAAGTATTCTTAAAGCTGATTTGTTGTTGTTTTGTTTTGATTAATTCTTTACATGAATTGTTGCTTATTGTTATTGAATGTGAAATCACACCACTTCTGTTTGAATGTTGCCTCTACGTGGGTAACGTGCAGATATCCAGGAGTAACCATTGATGTGAGTTAATTCCTCGCGTTGTAGCACTCCAATTTCCCGACATAAAAATTTCATTAAATAAATGCACATATCAGAGTTCATCACAAAGGAGTGTCACATTCTCAAAATAAATTCTTTAAAACAAGACAAATAATAATTTATCCTTCATAAAATATTCAATTGTAGCAGCGGAAATCATATCTCAAAATCCCTTCAAAAAGGTCTTGGCTCTAGGCCTCATAAACGTCTGAAAAATTCATCGACAATTAATTAAGTCATAAAATAGTTTCAACACGATACATAAAGGAATAGACTCATAAAAGACCACATCTCGTTACGTATCAGAGCCTCCCTACGACATCACACAAGGACTCCTCACATCGGCGCACCTAAGCTTGGTTACCTGCACTTGCCCACAAGGCGGTAATTCCAACAGAAGGGGTGAGATTCACAACAGAAGTATTAACATATAATTCAAACATTTATGATTAACAACATAAACTCATCACATAAATCACATCATTGAAAACACAAGGATAACGTCATCATCATGAACATCTCAAATAACACATCAACATCGTCTCAAAACAACGTCTCATAATATGTCAACAATTTGACTCGACAAAATGCAACCCTAACGTCTTGACATCATGCATGTGGTACCATATATAAGCATTAATATGCTTCACCGTCGCTTTGAGCAAATGCTCCACCGTCGCTTTGAGCAAAAGCTCCACCGTCGCTTTGAGCAAAAGCTCCACCGTCTCAAATTATGCAAATGCATGGACTCGACTCTTTACATCTTAAACAAGTTAGCACAACTTCTCAAACATCGTTAACAACTCAAGGCTGACACATGCAATTATGATAAATACATGGCAGAAGTTCAACATATTAAACACATATTCAACAGCACATAAACATCATCATAACGTCGCTTAACATCATGCTTATAAATCATTTAAACATGAACAATACATCGCATTAGCATCAACATAAGAGAAACATCATTAATCATCCTTATAGACTCTATCTCAGGTCATAAAACATCTCTAATACTACCCAAAGGTGTACTCTCAAAGTCCCATGCGAAACAGATCGCAAAACGAAGCAACAGTTCAGGAACGCACTCACTCGCCACGACGAGTGATCTGCTCGCTGAAGGCGAGCTCCCTCAAAGGCTACTCGCCAAAGGCGAGTTGGGGGCGAGTCACAGGCGAGCAAACTGGGTGCTCTCGGCCTTTTTGACATTTTTCGCCTAAAATCTTCGTTTTAAGGTTCCCTAAATCTAATTTGGTCCTAACAACTTCACAGGTCTTTCTTATAAATGATAAGGCACTTAAAACCATCTAAAGTTTGGAAAAAACTCAAGTTTCCAAGGTTATGCTCACCACGGCGAGCTATGTTGCTCGCCTCGCGAGCGATATAGGTTTACTCGCCACGGCGAGTAGATCACTCGCCGCAGGCGAGCGATGTCAGAACCACTACGGGTTTGCTCCAATTCTCACCAACTCGTCTCAATTCTCTTATGTTAAGCCCCTAATTCATCAACAATGTTATTCTAGTGATTAACCTAGGTTCTGTAACACGTTTCTACACAAATTACATCAATCTCACATCAATTCATCAAAATCCATCAAAAACCTAATTCAAGATCCATATCCACTATCTTTGTACAACCCCATTTTGTTGTGGAGTTCTAGGAGAAGAGAATTCATGGATAATTCCATGTTTTTCACAAAAAGTTTCAAATGGCTCATTTTCAAACTCTCCACTATGATCACTTTTGACTTTTAAAATTTTCATATCTTTTTCAGAATGTATTTGATTGCAGAAGTTACTGAATACATCATATGCATTATCCTTACTTCTCAGGAATTTAACCCAAGTTCATCTGCTATAATCATCAACAATGACTAATCCATATTTACTTCCATACAAGGATGTAGTGTTAACTGGTCCAAACAAATCAATGTGAAGTAATTCTAAGGGTCTGGAGGTTATGACAATGTCTTTAGTTTTAAAAGATGTTTTAACAATCTTCCCTTTTTGACATGCACCACAAAGTGCATCTGAATGATAGTCAATCTTAGGTAAGCCTCTGACCAGTTGTAACTTACGAAGCTTATAGATTAATCTCCAGTTAGCATGCCCCAACCTTATGTACCATACCCATTTCTTATCATTCACTGATAGAAGGCAAACTACCTTCTTTTCAACCAATTCAAAGAAGTTAGTTTTATAGACATTATCTATCCTCTTTCCCTTGAATGTTATGGAGTTGTCATTCCTGTTAACTATTGTGCAGTTGGTCTTATCAAATATCACATCATAACCATTATCACAAAACTGACTTATACTAAGCAGGTTATGTTTAAGACCATCTACCAACCACACATTATTAATAGAGAAAGAACAATTATCAATAATTCATGTACCAATGGTTCTGCTAGCTTGGTTGCCTCCAAATTTCAAACTTCCTCTATCTTTCATTGTGAGGGTGAGGAACATAGACTTCTCTCTTGTCATATGTCTCGAGCAACCGCTGTCTAGGTAACATGATCTTCGTTTTTCCTTTGCTCTTAGGCATATCTGCAACACTGACAATTTTAGATTTAGGTACCCATATCTTTATGGGTCCTTTGGGGTTAGTAATAGAAGTTTTACTCTCCTTCTTTTGTACCTTGTGTTGGATGTTTGATGGCTTCTGAACACTCAACACCTCAGGTTTCACACCTTTTGGTTTTGGTTTCCATGAAGCAACAACTGTTTTCTTCTTCTGAAACTTAGACTTTAAGATACCATACTCTGAGTTCATTAGACTCTGAGGTGCAGTTCTGATCTTTTCAAAATCTTAATCTTTGGAGTCTTAGAATCAGAGTTGGTCATTTCCTTAAACTTAATGTTCTTTGACGTTGAAATATTCTTAGTCTTAGAACTAGAAGCTTCAACCCTTCCTTAATGCATTCACAACATGCTTTAAGACTGATTTTATTAGGTTTCCCTTCTGAATATCCAATCCCTTTACCATTGTTCTTGTAAATGTTGTAAATCACAGAAGCTACTTTGCTTCTGTCAATGCCAAACATAATAAAATCTTCAAGAGCAATTTCATGTTTGCTTAAAGGTTTTCCATCACACTTTTCTTGTAGCTTCTGACAAAGATACTTAAGTTTTTCTTCATAATTTTTACAAATGAAGTCAAAACCTCTAAGTCCTTCTTCAGAAGCATTTAGATCCAAAAGAGTTTATTCTTGTTGATTCATTAAATCAACATATTTTTCTTTTAAATCTTTCAACTCATTGGTTCTAATTTCAAAGTGTGTAAGAAGCTCTTTAAGTGACTCAATAAGTTCTTCTCTTGGAATTTTAGAATATACCTCATTTTCATCTTCTGAGTCTGATTCAGGTTCAGCTTCTGAAGTCACTGTAGCCACTAATCCCACTGCTACTTTTGCATCTTCATCAGCATCATTCTTATCAGATCCATATCCACTATCTAAATCTTCCCAGGTTGCCATTAAACTCTGCTTGATCTGCTTCTTGAATTTGTTTGATTTGAAAGTTGGTTTCTTAGACTTCTCCTTTTATTTTTCCTTCTGAATATCAGGGCAATCAGCAATAAAATGTCAAAGCTTCTGGCAGTTGAAGTAACCCTTCTGATCTTCTTTCTTGGAGCCTTTATAATCACCACTTCTGCTCAAGAACTTCTTGTTTTTCTTAGCCATATATTGCAGTCTAGTAGAAAACATAGCCATCTTTTCAGCAGGGTCATCATCAGAATCTCTATCAGGGGATTCATCTTCCGACTAAATGACTGTAAGAGCTTTTGAATACTTTCCTTTAGATGGGAGATCAATAGATTTAGTCTTCTTAGCAGAATCATGTTCATCAAGACTAATCTCATGAACCTTGAGAGAGCTTATTAGATCTTCAACACTTAGAATGCTTAAACCTTTGGCTTCCTTAATAGTAGTAACCTTAGGTCTCCATCTAGCAGGTAAGCTTCTCAGAATCTTGCTCACATGATCAGAAGCTACATAACTTTTCTTAAGTATTTGAAGTCCAGAGACTAGAGTCTGAAACCTTGAGTACATAACCTCAATAGTTTCATCATCTTTCATCTTGAACAACTCATACTGATGAACAAGAATTGTAGCCTTTGCTTCTCTAACTTTCTTGCTTCCTTCATAGTTTGCACATAGTGAAGCAAACATTGCCTTAGTAGTAGATTTGTCACTCATCTTCAGATACTCTGTGTGAGGCAATCCAGCAACAAGAATGCCTCTGATCTTGTGATGCTTCTTGTAAAGCTTCTTCTGAGCAGGAGTGTGTTTCTTCCTATCAACAACAACTCCTTCTTCATCAAGTGCCAAATCACCATCACCATCTTCAAGAATATCCCAAAGCTCTTCATCCAAACCCATAAAACCTTGGAGCTTTGTTAGAATTAGATTTCTTCTCTTCAGAGGTACCATAATCATAACCAACATCATTATAATTACCACTAGAGTCAGAAAACAGAAGATTCACCAGTAGACATGTTTTTCTCAGATCTTGAACTATTACACTGTTAAGTGTTCACAACAGAACCAAGGCTCTAGATCCCAATTGAAGATGAGAAAAACACAAGAGGGGGAGGGGGGGGGGTTGAATTGTGGTTTCTATTTCTTCCCCTAATACTAAAGTCACTGTTCAGAACCTGATAGAGTTTAGCTTCTGAAGTGAAGTTCAGAATCTAAATGCAGCAGATAAAAGAGAGAGAGAGAGAGAGAGAGAGAGAGAGAGAGAGAGAGAGAGAGAGAGAGATTGAGAGAGAGAGAGAGAGAAGAAAGACACAAAGCAATTATACAGGTTCCTTCCACAAACCAGAAGTAGTTCTGTCTCCCTTGCACTTCCAAGGAGAGTTCACTAAAATCAAATATCTGATTACAACTGCTCACTGCTTAAACTAGCAAGAGACTTCAACCTACTCAATCACAATTGCAAGAGATTTCCTATGCTCAAGAGCTAAATCAAGAGACTTCCTATGCTCAAGCACAACTACAAGAGACTTATATTCAAACAGATTTACAAGGAAAAATGTTTGAGGTTGAACACTTGATATACATCAGTGGTGTTCACAATACAAATCAGATACAGACTCTTTAAGACTCTAGAATTTCTAAGATATGAAAGTTGATAAGATATTCTAAGTGAACTTTGATGTGTGGAACAATTTCTACAGAGTTTCAACACTTGTAAAATTGTTGTTGAGTCTCATTGAAACTTCAGGTATTCATTCCTTTATATAGAGGTGTGAAATAGACGTTATAGTTTGCCAACACATCAAATAAGAGTCGTTAGAAGCTTGATCAAATCACCAATGATATGTTGCTTGATTTGGTTATTGTCCTATGAAGGAGAAATTTCAAATCCATTCCAAGTATAGAGACATTTCTAGCGTAGTCACAACTGTTGTTCTTGTACTATTGTAAACACAAAACAAAGTAGTGGAGATAGTGGTTGTACAACTGTACTATTGTCCTTTTCCAACGTTCTCCAATGGATAAGCACCCAATGCCTCCTGATCCTTTGATTTAGTCGTTGCTTCATGCTTATATTCTTCGGCAATGATAGGCGCGATCAAAAACAACATTTGACATAAACTTGAAGCTTCCAGTCTTCTAGCTTTTGATGATCTTCAAAATCTCTGATGACGTCAGCTTCTGGTGAACAACTTCTGATGAGGATGCTTCTGATAAAGTCAGCTTATGATCTTCAGAACCTCTAGTCTTCATAACCTCTTTTCTTTAGATGCTTTCTTGCAACATAAGCTTCCTTTTTGTAACATCCATTGCTCTTCATTTGTTCTTCAGAACCTATGCTTTAATTAAAGACACTAAAAAATTTGTTTATGATCCTGCACACTTGAACAAATATTAGCATATCCAATTGACATTTTTAAATACCTTGTTATCATCAAAACTCAAAGGGTAATGTGTTGTTCCAACAAAAAATACTTCAAGTTGTGCTTGAATTACTGGTTCAACAGGTTGTGGTTGAGGCACAAGTTGTTGTCTCTGAACCACAAGTTCAACAACTTGTAAATGTTAAGGATTTTGGATTCGTGGGATATTTTGGATTTAAGGAATTAATCCGTTGATGAACAGTTTGTGGAGGAGAAAATAAATATGCTATTCTCCCCATTTGAGTGTCTAAGGCTTGGTAAATTTGGTTTGTGCTTTAAATCAAGGGATTAACCATATCATGATTGCTCTCATCCATTTGCTGCCTTAGGGAAATCATTGATTCTAGTTAAGGCTGGAGGAGCGTTTCTACCAAATATGCTAGACCTTGAAGGGCTTTGTGCGTTATATGGTGTGAATAGATTTGCATGATCGTCAAACGTAGATGCATGATTACGCAAACTTTCCATCATAAAAGTTGGCACACCATAGGGTTGTTCCCTAGAAAGGTTCTGCATGGTTATGAACCTATCATCAAGTATAACTTGAGGAGAGATATGAATACTACAAGACACATACATACCAACAGTGAATAGAGGAACAAAGGTACCCATTTCTGGTTGTGTCTGTAACGCCCATTTTTGATTATTTAATTATTTGATTTATTTGAGGAATTGCTATATATTTTTATATATATTATGAGATGTTAAGTGAAGATTTAAGATGTTTTTATGTGACGTGGCGACTTATTTTATTGTTTAATAAAATAAGATTTGAAAATAAAATAAAATATTTAGTTGTGGGTTAGTTTTGGATTTTAGAGAGTTATGTGGGAGAAAGAGTAAATAAGATAAGATTTGTTGGGAGTATATAAAGGGAAAATTAGGTCAAGAGAGTCAGTACGCGTTGTCAGAGTTTTGGAAAAGAGAGAAAACGGTCGCGTGAAGGGAGAAGAGAAAGAGGGCTGCGATTTCTGCTTTTGATCAGGTAAGGGTGAGCCTAGCATTTGGTTATATTATTCTGTAATTCATCTAATCAAGATTAAACAATCATAGGGCTGTTTTGAGAGAATTGAATTTAGGTTAAGAGTGAAGAAAAACCATGAATTAAGCTATGAAACTGTAGAACAGAAGTGTAGGATGAGTGCAGAACATAGATTAACCATAATGATGATGTTTCTGAGAGTTTAGATGACTTAGATGGTGAATTTGGGACTTTTTGGGTGAAATTTCGTAGAAGCCGTAGCAGACTGTTCGTCGCTCGCCTGAGGCGAGCTATGCAACTCGCCGCGGCGAGTAGACCTAGTTTACTCGCGAGGCGAGAATCCCAGCTCGCCATAGCGAGCAGTACCCTAGAGCTCGCGAGGCGAGCATTCCAACTCGCCATAGCGAGCAAGGCCTAAGTTACTCGCGAGGCGAGCTTTCCCACTCGCCATAGCGAGTTCTGTCAGAACCCAGAACCGTGTACTGTTTGCGAACTGTTTCGCATGAAACCTTGAGAGATGACCTTTGGGTAGCTTCTGGGACTTTTGATGATGTTTATTATAATCTGTAATGATGTTACATGATGATTGAGACTGTTTTTGATGATTTTATGAAGCTTATGTGTGATATATGAATTGAATAAGTGATGAATGCTTGAATTACATGCGATGTTTGCCATATTAATGTTATACCTTATGAAGTACTTGCTGCCATGTTGCTGTCTATGTATGTATAGTTTCTGCATGTGTCAGTCCTTGATGATTAAGATGTTTTGCGACGTTTAAGATGTTAACTTGTTTAAGTTAAAAGTGTTGAGTCTCATGCATACTCATTCTAAGATGGGGGCTTATGCCCTGGAGTTTTTACTCACCAGCGACGAGGGCTTATGCCCTGGAGCTTTGCTCACCAGCGACGAAGGCTTATGCCTTGGAGTATATTTATGCTCATAGCGACGAGGGCTCATGCCCTGGATTGGTACCACATGCATATAAGACGTAGGGTTGCATAGTCAAGTGTTGATGTCGAGTCGAGTCGTCTAAGATGTTTACTGAGATGTTATGATGTTGATTATGATGATGCTAAATGATGTGCTGTTTATGTTGATGTTCTAAATGCTAGATGCTTATCTGTGCTAAGTTGAATTATGTTGGTTGTTGAATTGTGATTATTTAATTACATGTTTAATATAATTATTTGTGAATCTCACCCCTTCTGCTGGAATTGCCGCCTCGTGGGCAAGTGCAGGTAACCAAGATTAGGTGCAGGCGTGTGAGGATTTCTGCAGTTGAGTCTAGGTGCTCTGATACGTAACGGGATGGGGAAACCTTGCTTATATCTTCTCTGTTCCTTGCGTATTATGTTTTGTTATGATTATGTTATTCTGAAGATTTTATTAAGACGTTGTTGAGGCCTGTGTGCCAAAGACTTTTGAGATGTTTATTTTTATATGATTATTCCGCTGCGATATTTTATGAAGATTTAATGTTTATTTAATCATTAACATGAGATGTTTTAAGATATGTGATGCCCTGTTTACGTGTTTACTCTGATGCATGCTATTCTTTCTAAAGAAATTTTTATGTTGGGAAACGGGGTGTTACAATTGGTATCAGAGCAGGTCGGTCCGTCCGGCCAAGTAGAGAGTCGAGTGACGTTGTCTTAGAGTTAGAATAGTATTATTGTATTATTCTAACTTATGTTTGTTTTGTTAAGGATTAAGATGGCTGGAAGAAATGACGCTGCGATTGCTGCTGCCTTGGAAGCTGTTGCTCAAGCTGTGGGACAGCAACCGAATGCTAATGCTGGTGCTGGTGCGGAGGTCCGTATGCTGGAGACCTTCTTGAGAAACCATCCTCCTACCTTCAAGGGGAGATATGATCCGGATGGAGCCCAGACTTGGCTCAAAGAGATTGAGAGAGTATTCAGAGTTATGCAGTGCACGGAGGTGCAGAAGGTGCGTTTCGGTACGCACATGCTGGCTGAGGAGGTGGACGATTGGTGGATTAGTCTTCTACCTACCCTGGAGCAGGACGGTGCTGAGGTGACATGGGCAGTGTTTAAGAGAGAGTTCCTCAACAGATATTTTCCTGAGGATGTTCGAGGCAAGAAAGAGATTGAGTTCCTGGAGCTAAAGCAAGGGAACATGTCTGTGACTGAGTATGCTGCAAAATTTGTGGAGCTGGCCAAGTTTTATCCACACTACTCTGCTGAGACCGCCGAATTTTCTAAGTGTATTAAGCTTGAGAACGGATTGAGAGCTGATATCAAGAGGGCTATAGGGTATCAGAAGATTAGAAACTTTTCTGAGTTAGTGAGCAGCTGCAGGATTTATGAGGAGGACACGAAGGCTCATTACAAGGTGGTTAATGAGAGGAAAGGTAAGGGGCAGCAAAGTCGTCCTAAGCCCTACAGTGCCCCTGCAGATAAGGGCAAACAAAGAGTTAATGATGAGAGGAGACCTGTTAAGAAAGATGCTCCTGCTGAGGTTGTCTGCTATACTTGTGGCGTGAAGGGCCATAAGAGTAATGCTTGTCCTGGAGAGGTGAAGAGGTGTTTTCGTTGTGGCAAGAAGGGTCATACTACTGCTGATTGCAAACGTGGTGATATTGTATGCTTTAATTGCAATGAAGAAGGTCACATTGGGTCCCAGTGCACACAACCTAAGAAGACTCAGACTACTGGGAGAGTTTTTGCTTTGTCGGGTACGCAGACGGAGAGCGAGGATCGCTTGATCAGAGGTACTTGTTATTTTGATAATATACCTTTAGTTGCTATTATTGATACTGGTGCCACACATTGTTTTGTTGCTCTTGATTGTGCTGCTAAGTTGAATCTTGTTGTATCTGATATGAATGGGGAGATGGTTGTCGAAACTCCAGCTAAGGGTTCGGTGACTACTTCCCTTGTGTGTTTAAGATGTCCTATGTCTATGTTTGGTCGTGATTTTGAGATTGATTTAGTGTGTCTGCCGTTGGTTGGGATGGATGTAATCTTGGGGATGAATTGGTTAGAGTACAACCATGTTCTGATTAATTGTTTTAGCAAGACGGTGCATTTTTCTTCTCCCGAGGAAGAGAGTGGCGCAGAATTCTTATCTACTAAACAGTTGAAGCAGTTGGAACGCGATGGAATTATGATGTTTTCGTTGATGGCGTCTTTATCTATTGAGAATCAGGCAGTGATTGATAAGCTACAAGTAGTATGTGATTTTCCTGAAGTTTTCCCAGATGAGATTCCTGATGTGCCTCCAGAAAGAGAAGTTGAATTTTCGATTGATCTTGTTCCTGGAACGAAGCCTGTGTCTATGACGCCTTATCGTATGTCAGCTTCTGAATTGGCGGAGCTGAAGAAACAGTTAGAGGATTTGCTTGATAAGAAGTTCGTGAGACCAAGTGTTTCACCGTGGGGAGCTCCAGTGTTGTTAGTCAAGAAGAAAGATGGAAGTATGAGGTTGTGCATCGATTATCGTCAGTTGAATAAAGTAACGATAAAGAATAGGTATCCACTTCCGAGAATTGACGACTTGATGGATCAGTTGGTGGGTGCTTGTGTATTCAGCAAGATAGATTTGAGATCGGGTTACCATCAGATTAAAGTGAAGGATGACGATATGCAGAAGACGGCGTTCAGAACGCGCTATGGACATTATGAGTATACGGTGATGCCTTTCGGTGTCACTAACGCACCTAGCGTATTTATGGAGTATATGAATAGAATCTTCCATGCTTATTTGGATCGTTTTGTTGTGGTATTCATTGAGGATATTCTGGTTTATTCTAAGACTGAAGAAGAGCATGCTGAGCATTTGAAGATCGTCTTGCAAGTGTTGAAAGAGAAGAAGCTTTTTGCTAAGTTGTCTAAGTGTGAGTTCTGGTTGAAAGAAGTAAGTTTTCTTGGTCATGTTATTTCTGGCGATGGCATTGCGGTTGATCCGTCTAAAGTTGAAGCGGTATCGCAATGGGAGACTCCCAAGTCGGTTACTGAGATTAGAAGCTTTTTGGGTCTAGCTGGTTATTATCGAAGATTTATAGAAGGATTTTCTAAGTTGGCTCTTCCGTTAACGCAGTTGACGTGTAAAGGTAAATCTTTTGTGTAGGATGTTCATTGTGAGAACAGTTTTAATGAGTTGAAGAAACGTTTGACGACGGCCCCAGTCTTGATTTTGCCGAAGTCTGATGAACCTTTTGTGGTATATTGTGACGTGTCCAAGTTGGGTTTAGGTGGTGTTCTTATGCAAGATGGTAAAGTGGTAGCTTATGCTTCAAGGCAATTGAGGATTCATGAGAAGAATTATCCGACGCATGACTTAGAATTGGCAGCTGTTGTCTTTGTATTGAAAATATGGAGACATTACTTGTATGGTTCGAGGTTTTAGGTGTTTAGTGACCACAAGAGTTTGAAGTACTTGTTTGACCAGAAGGAATTGAATATGAGACAACGAAGGTGGCTCGAATTGTTAAAAGATTATGACTTTGGTTTGAATTATCATCCGGGCAAAGCTAATGTGGTGGCAGATGCCTTGAGTAGGAAGACTTTGCATATGTCTGCCATGATGGTGAAGGAATTCGAGTTGCTTGAACAGTTCAGAGATTTGAGTTTAGTTTGTGAAAGAACGCCCCAGAGTGTAAAGCTGGGAATGTTGAAGATTGATAATGAGTTCTTGAAAAGCATCAAAGAGGCGCAGAAAGAAGATGTTAAGTTTGTGGACTTGTTGGTTGCTAGTAATCAGACGGATGATAGTGACTTTAGAGTGGATGATCAAGGAGTGTTAAGATTCCGAGGTCGAATTTGCATTCCTGATAATGAGGAAATGAAGAAGATGATCCTTGAAGAGAGTCATAGAAGTAGCTTGAGTATTCATCCGGGAGCCACGAAGATGTATCATGATTTAAAGAAGTTGTTTTGGTGGTCTGGTTTGAAACGTGACGTGGCACAGTTTGTTTATTCTTGTTTGGTTTGTCAGAAATCGAAGGTTGAGCATCAGAAACCTGCTGGTATGATGGTACCTTTAGATGTGCCAGAGTAGAAATGGGACAGTATATCCATGGATTTTGTGACGAGCTTGCCGAATACTCCTAAAGGGAATGATGCTATTTGGGTGGTTGTTGATAGATTGACGAAGTCGGCTCATTTTCTACCGATTAATATTACTTTTCCTGTTGCTCAGTTGGCGGAGATCTATGTCAAGGAGATTGTGAAGTTGCATGGTGTTCCTTCGAGCATCGTATCAGATAGAGACCCGAGGTTTACTTCTAGATTTTGGAAGAGTTTGCAAGAGGCTTTAGGTTCTCAGTTGAGGTTGAGTTCGGCTTATCATCCGCAGACAGATGGTCAGTCGGAAAGGACGATTCAGTCGTTGGAAGATTTGTTGAGAGTGTATGTACTTGAGCAAGGAGGGACTTGGGATAGTCATCTTCCGTTGATAGAGTTCACGTACAACAACAGTTATCATTCGAGTATTGGGATGGCACCCTTTGAGGCTTTGTATGGACGGAGATGCAGAACTCCGTTGTGTTGGTTTGAGTCAGGCGAGAATGTGATGTTAGGACCGGAAATTGTTCAGCAGACTACTGAGAAAGTAAAAATGATCCAAGAGAAGATGAAAGCGTCGCAGAGTCGACAAAAGAGTTATCATGACAAGCGCAGGAAGGACCTTGAGTTCCAAGAGGGAGATCATGTGTTCCTGAGAGTGACTCCTATGACCGGTGTTGGCCGTGCGTTGAAGTCAAAGAAGTTAACCCCGAAGTTTATTGGTCCATACCAGATATCAGAGAGGATTGGGGCGGTGGCCTATCGTATTGGATTGCCACCACATTTATCGAATTTGCACGACGTGTTCCATGTGTCGCAACTGAGGAAGTATGTTCCGGATCCGTCTCATGTGATCCAGAGTGACGATGTGCAAGTTAGGGACAACCTTACGGTTGAGACCTTACCAGTGAGGATTGATGACAGAAAGACGAAGACGCTGAGGGGCAAGGAGATACCTCTCGTTAGAGTCGTTTGGTCGGGAGCGACCGGTGAAAGCTTGACGTGGGAGTTGGAGAGTAAGATGCTAGAGTCGTACCCTGAGTTGTTTGCTGGAGGTAATTTTCGAGGATGAAAATCTTTTAAGTTGGGGAGAGTTGTAACGCCCATTTTTGATTATTTAATTATTTGATTTATTTGAGGAATTGCTATATATTTTTATATATATTATGAGATGTTAAGTGAAGATTTAAGATGTTTTTATGTGACGTGGCGACTTATTTTATTGTTTAATAAAATAAGATTTGAAAATAAAATAAAATATTTAGTTGTGGGTTAGTTTTGGATTTTAGAGAGTTATGTGGGAGAAAGAGTAAATAAGATAAGATTTGTTGGGAGTATATAAAGGGAAAATTAGGTCAAGAGAGTCAGTACGCGTTGTCAGAGTTTTGGAAAAGAGAGAAAACGGTCGCGTGAAGGGAGAAGAGAAAGAGGGCTGCGATTTCTGCTTTTGATCAGGTAAGGGTGAGCCTAGCATTTGGTTATATTATTCTGTAATTCATCTAATCAAGATTAAACAATCATAGGGCTGTTTTGAGAGAATTGAATTTAGGTTAAGAGTGAAGAAAAACCATGAATTAAGCTATGAAACTGTAGAACAGAAGTGTAGGATGAGTGCAGAACATAGATTAACCATAATGATGATGTTTCTGAGAGTTTAGATGACTTAGATGGTGAATTTGGGACTTTTTGGGTGAAATTTCGTAGAAGCCGTAGCAGACTGTTCGTCGCTCGCCTGAGGCGAGCTATGCAACTCGCCGCGGCGAGTAGACCTAGTTTACTCGCGAGGCGAGAATCCCAGCTCGCCATAGCGAGCAGTACCCTAGAGCTCGCGAGGCGAGCATTCCAACTCGCCATAGCGAGCAAGGCCTAAGTTACTCGCGAGGCGAGCTTTCCCACTCGCCATAGCGAGTTCTGTCAGAACCCAGAACCGTGTACTGTTTGCGAACTGTTTCGCATGAAACCTTGAGAGATGACCTTTGGGTAGCTTCTGGGACTTTTGATGATGTTTATTATAATCTGTAATGATGTTACATGATGATTGAGACTGTTTTTGATGATTTTATGAAGCTTATGTGTGATATATGAATTGAATAAGTGATGAATGCTTGAATTACATGCGATGTTTGCCATATTAATGTTATACCTTATGAAGTACTTGCTGCCATGTTGCTGTCTATGTATGTATAGTTTCTGCATGTGTCAGTCCTTGATGATTAAGATGTTTTGCGACGTTTAAGATGTTAACTTGTTTAAGTTAAAAGTGTTGAGTCTCATGCATACTCATTCTAAGATGGGGGCTTATGCCCTGGAGTTTTTACTCACCAGCGACGAGGGCTTATGCCCTGGAGCTTTGCTCACCAGCGACGAAGGCTTATGCCTTGGAGTATATTTATGCTCATAGCGACGAGGGCTCATGCCCTGGATTGGTACCACATGCATATAAGACGTAGGGTTGCATAGTCAAGTGTTGATGTCGAGTCGAGTCGTCTAAGATGTTTACTGAGATGTTATGATGTTGATTATGATGATGCTAAATGATGTGCTGTTTATGTTGATGTTCTAAATGCTAGATGCTTATCTGTGCTAAGTTGAATTATGTTGGTTGTTGAATTGTGATTATTTAATTACATGTTTAATATAATTATTTGTGAATCTCACCCCTTCTGCTGGAATTTCCGCCTCGTGGGCAAGTGCAGGTAACCAAGATTAGGTGCAGGCGTGTGAGGATTTCTGCAGTTGAGTCTAGGTGCTCTGATACGTAACGGGATGGGGAAACCTTGCTTATATCTTCTCTGTTCCTTGCGTATTATGTTTTGTTATGATTATGTTATTCTGAAGATTTTATTAAGACGTTGTTGAGGCCTGTGTGCCAAAGACTTTTGAGATGTTTATTTTTATATGATTATTCCGCTGCGATATTTTATGAAGATTTAATGTTTATTTAATCATTAACATGAGATGTTTTAAGATATGTGATGCCCTGTTTACATGTTTACTCTGATGCATGCTATTCTTTCTAAAGAAATTTTTATGTTGGGAAACGGGGTGTTACAGTGTCACTGCATAAACAGTTTTCGAAACGGTTGTAGGAGTGGTTACTCTCATCTCCGTTGAAACTGGCATAGCCATGGTTACCCTCATGGAAGTTGACATACTGGCACCTACTGTCAGAGAAGATGCATGTGTAGAAGACTATGATGATGTAGTAGTACCACTATTGGTGGGTTTAGCCAATACTTTCAAAGTTTTACCACTTCTTAAATGCATGCACATAGAAGTGTATTTCCATAAAAAAGTTCACCAAAACAGTTACCAATTTCTAAAAACGGTTTTCACAAGAATATTTAGAAAATAATTTTAAAAGTTATGGAAGTTACTTCCAAAATTTTTGCACAAACAGTGCCAATTTGTTTACCGGTGTTTATGGTAAATAAGAAGACTAAGTTTTGATTATTACAAGCATGATCAAACCAGAAATCCTAGGACATGTTGTGCAATATTTTTCCAGAAAGTGTGCGAATGTTCATCATATTCATAGGTTACTTTATGAACAAGACGAAATCGTGTTTGAAGACAAGTGTCTTTTGACAGAAGAAAGTAAAGAAAATGGAAGTAAAGAGACCTAAAAGTTTAAAACACAGAAACTTAAAGAAAATGTAAATTGCATTGCATTAATGTAAAGGTGGTTCGACAAATCAGATTGCATACATTATGTATGACTCTTTTCTCTAGACGCTGGTACTTCAAGTGCTAGAATTCTATAAGTGATTTGCGACCTATTTTTCATATGAAAAACTATTATTTATACATAGTAAAAATAACTGGAAAAAGCTAACTGTCACGATATGCACTCCTTCCGTGGAACACTGCTTGTCCCCCACGTCAGGAAAAATGTTGCTTTTGAATTTGAACTAACTCTCTTTCGACAACAACTGCTTGGCTTTGACCAGTCTTCGCTTTGCATCACCTCTTGTCGAACTTCAGAGCTCCCATTTTCTTCGAAATGTTAAATCCTAGATTGTGTCGAACTCTTCATGAAGAAGATGTCCCTTTCAGTTCTTGAAATGACAAAAGTCAACTCTTGTTGACTACATTAAATGGACCTGTCGAAAGTACACGCTAACACTTGCATAATATAAATCTCATCCTTGCTTTTTTGATTCAAGACATACATGATTTGATCGAGCAAAGCAATATCACTATTTGCCACTCTCTCCGTGAAGGGAACAAGGGTACAAATTTTATTGTCAATCTTGAAGCTTTATCGAATGTGGATCTCCTCATACATTCTTCTCCTCCGCATGAAATTATTAGTCTCCACATTATTTACGCATCACGAAACTTTTTCTTTAGGGAATGGTTTTTTTTTTTTTTTTTTCTGTCTCCATTTTTTTTTTCTTTTGTTTTGATTAGTTTTGTAACATAAACAAAACAAGTCTTTTTTTGTCATATGAATTTATAAGCTTTAAGATCAAATTCTAGCTTTACCATTTTTTTTTATCTCTTTTTTATATTATAATTCTTCAGTTTTACGATTTATAATAAGGGTTATACTTAGATGATATTGAGTGTTTATGACTTTGTTTTTATCTCTTTCTTAATAAATCATTCTCTTTCATCAATATACACTAAAGTTACCAAAATTCAATGACACCCAAAGTATTTCCTAATAACTTTGATAGCCGAAAAGAAAATACTAATATTATTAAAAATAAAATAACTCATAAATATTTACATTATTGAACATGCAAAAGCGTTTTCATCACTGAAGTTTTGATTGGGGTAAAGATATTGTGTAGAGTATTGAGGAGGATAACTAAACATAATTACATGTCCACTATCTTTATCATTATTGTTTTTCCCTTGATCTTTTTTTACTTGATCTCTTTTACCATCATCTTTTATAATCTCTGCATGCTTCCCAAATTTCTTTTTGACATACTCAACAAGCTTTGGAGATTCTACTGTTCCTTTAACAATCACATGTGATTTTTCCTTGTCCAATTCAACAGATTCGACACCTATCACCCAATAAAATGAATTAATCAAATAAATGTTAGCTATACTGTAAAAAAAAAAAACTAAATTAAATGTTATCTATATTTTTTTTTTTAAGGAAATTGTTAGCTATAAATAAAAGGTCTTATCTTAAATTCCTCTACTTATTATCTTGATTTATTTCAAAGAAATGGTGGAGATTGACTGAATTAATATGATCCAGAATAATCTTGTAAGTGTTTTATTAACATAATGGTACCTTCCATTTTCTCAATTTTTCTCTTTACATCACTTGCACAGCCTTCACAATGAATATACATCTTGAGCACGGCAGTTTTCACTTTAGCCTGCTTAAAAATTAAAATGATAAATAAACAAACAAAAAATACAGTAATATTAAAAAGTTTAACAAGATTTTAGAGCAATAATAAAAAATAAAAAAAGGAAAAAATTGAAACCTGTTCCTTTTTTTCTGGCTCTTTTTTCTGTTTGTTGTCAGGCTTTGGTTTTGGTGAAATTAGCTCAACATTTTTGCTGAATTTCTTTTGAAGTCTTTCCAAAACTTTTGATGGGTCTTTTATAACGTCTCCTTTGAGAAAGATCCTATGATTTTCTCTGTCAATCTTTATATGACTTATTCCTAGTCATTGTACACAACATCTTATAATTTAATTATTAATTATATAATAAAACCATAATATGTAATTATGCATGATAAAGGTGTAAAGGAAACAAATTATTATATTAATTACCTTCAAAACCTTTGAGGCACTTAGAAATTTGATCAGAACAGCCATCACAATGTATATTTGCTTTCAACACAACACCCTTGTCTGGTTCCTTTTTTCCCTTATTTTCACTGTTTTCTTCATTATTATTGTTTTGATGATTGTTTTGCTCCTTATTCTGTCCAAACACAAAATACAAAATTGACAATGTAAAATATGTAATAATTTTCTTAATAGAACTAGAAAAATCAAATCTGGTGAAGTATATTAAGATGAAGATAAAATGTAAATAATGAATTTATCTCTGGTCACCAAACAATAGAAAATAAAATGAAGAGAGACTTCAAAGAATGAGTTTGGCATGTTGATTTTTCTTACTTTCTTCCCCATAGATGTAATGATAGCTATTCTTTCAACCTGAAGTTATGTATTATATACTAATCATGTCAAGCTACATAAGGTATGGACAATTGTTGTTTTATGACTTACATAGTAAACTATCAACAATCTTAGTGGTAGTAATACTCACAATTATGTATGTACATTAATCCTTAAATGTCAATGAGAACAAGCCTATGATAAGTTTTGATATGTTATCGAATATACATTGGTTAGAATTGGTAAATTTTAAAGGATAATTAAGATAATAAAAACCTGAAATAAATTTTGTAGATTTCCTAATATTTTATAAAACTGAATTATTGAATAAAGAGAAAGTGAAACAGAAATCTTTTTTAACAAGGAAAATAAATAAATAATAATAATATCAATTCGAAGCTAATTTTTTTAAGAAAAAATTCAAGCTATTTCAATTACTTACTTTTTTGAATGGCAAAAAAGATAATATCTTACTAACGAAAGCACTTGAAAATAGGTTTGTACAACAACTATCAAACTCTAGGTAAGCACGACCTAGAGAAAAACAACACCCCCGAAAACAAACAAAAAACAAAAACTCCCTTATAGCCGAAAAGCCAACACGCTAGAAACAACCAAAGAAAAATGAACGAAAATCTTCAAAACACTAAAAAGTTAAAAAGAAGCCAAAAACACCTCATACAACCGTGGAACTTCATAAGCGGCATGGGCACCACCTAAACCCCCCAAAGACAAAGATCAAATTCATCTCTGCAAAACAACCAAAGCACTCTCTTCGCAACAACAAATAATTGGCTCTGCCTCCCACTCATAAAACGAGTAGCAATGTTCAGGGAATTTTCCAAAGAATCATGTTCATGAATAGAAAATAATCATATCCACCAAATGCTCAACCTCAAAAGCCTTTCCAAAAAAGACAAAATCATTATGAGTTTTTCAAAGGGACCACACATTCGCATGAACCACCAACAGAAAGCTAGTATACTCATCCTCCCAACACCTAAAGAAACAAACACCTAAAACACCCAAACTAAACTCTTAGGTAAAACCCACTCCCTACCCAACTATTTACAAAGTCCATACCAGACCCTAAACATGATCCCACAAGTTACAAACAAACGATCAACTGACTCCTCACACCCCCCACAAAGCCCACACAAAGTTTTACTTGGACCATTTATATTGTTACATTGCACTTGAAGAGGTTATGTGAAGGTGAGAAAAACACAAGAAGAGAGAGTTGAATTGTATTAGCTTCTTCTTCTTTTAAAGACTAAGTCTGATGATCAGAGTTTGATAGAGTTTAGAATGTGATGCAATGTTTAGAGTCTATGCATCAGATAAGTAAAAAGAGAGAGAGAAAAGAGAAAGATACAAAACAATTATACAGGTTCCTTCTACAATCCAGAACTAGCCCTGTCCCCCTTGCACTTACAAGGAGAGTTCACTAAAATCAATATTTGATTACAATTTCTCAAGCACAAAAGCAATAGACTTCAAACTACTCAAGCACAAAAGCAAGAGGTTTCATATGCTCAAGCACACACGCAAGAGTCTTCCTATGCTCAAGCACAAAAGCAAGAGACTTCTAATCAAACAGAATTACACAGAAAATTGTTTGAGGTTTGAACACTTGATATACAATCAGGGGTGTTCGCAAATACAAATCAGATAAGACTTTTAAGACTACAGAATTTCTAAGATATGAAAGTTGTTAAGAAATTCTAAGTGAACTTTGATGTGCAACAATTTCAGCAAAGTTTTGGCACTTGTAAATTGTTGGTGAGTCTCTTACAATCTTCAAGTCTTCACTCCTTTATATAGAGGTGTAAAAGAGACGTTGAGGATTGCCAGCACATCAAAAGAGTTGTTGTTGAAGCTTGATAATCATCAATGATTTGTTGCTTGATTTGGTTATTGTCCTAGGAGAGAACAATTTTAAATTCATTCCTTGAATAGAGAATAACCAACGTAGGTGCAGTTGTTATCTTGTACTATTGCAAACATAAGGAGTAGAGTAGTAGAGTAGTGGTTGTACAATTGCACTATGTATTTTTCATGCGCTCTTCAGTGGATAAGCATACAATGCCTTGTAATTCCCCTGAAATAGACGTTGCTCCAGGCTTCTATTCCTTCTACAATGACATGAATTCAAAATAGAAACTTTTAACTAAATACAACTTCTTATGGTCTTCAGACTCTGTGATGACGTCATCTTTTGATGGTCTTTAGACTCTTGTTGTCTTTAATCTTGCAACACAAGCTTCCTTTGAAATATTTATTGCTCTCATTTTTTCTTTTAGAACCAATACTTGAATTTAAATTTTTTATCTAAGGTCTTGTACACTTGAAACAAATATTAGCATATCCAATTGACATTTTAATACCTTGTTATCATCAAAACTTAAAGGTGCTAATGTTAAACACATTTTGTTCCAACAATATCCCCCTTTTTGATGATGACAAACATTGGTATTAAAGGTCAATTGTTGTTAATTTAATTAACAAGTTGATTTTAGGGTCTGAGGTTTGTAAGCTCCCCCTAAGTCTGATAGTTCTTAGGGTGAGCTTTGTAAGCTCCCCCTGAGTTCTATCCAAGTTAATTAAATTCATTTCAAACTTAAAAACGTCACTAAGAAATAATCTCACATGAAATCAAAGACTAAGAGATGAGAAATAAGGTTCTCCTATATTAATTTTAAAAATAAAATTAACTTATTGGGTTCAGAGCCTAAATGTACTATATCTACTCCCCCTTTTGTCATCAACAAAAGTATTAAATAAATTTTTTTAGAAAAACATGTGAAATTAAAGCATGACTGAATAATCATCACAATATCATAAACATAATAACCATAAGTATCAGAGCATAGTTAAAGAGTTTGCAAACATCAGATGCAAAACACTTAAGTATATAAAAAACAAGACAAAATAATGTGTGCATTCTAAGGTTGTTTATGTTTTTGTTGTTGTTTCATCATGGCCATCATGTCTGACATCATAGTTTTGTGCTCTTCTGATCTTTTCTCTTGAGTTTCCTTCATTTCAGCCAACTGTCTTCCCAGAGATTCTGATATCATCTTTTGTTCAAATAGCTCTTGCTGAAGCTTCTCAAACCTTTTATCTTCTTCAGGATCTTTTACTTTCTTAGCTTCAGGAGCAGGTTATTCAGTCTTGATAAGCATCTTGGTTAACAAAGCAGGATTCAGATCTTCTTTCACACACTTAGAGATAATAACAGAGATATCCAAGTAGAAAGAAGAGTCCGAGATGAACATCTTATTCCTTCTGACTTCCACTGCTTCCATACTTCTGATGACTTCCTTAAGCCACTTGTTTAGAGACTAATTCTGACCTTCAATAGACAACCTCTGCAAGTCACAGAAGACTCTGTCTACTACTTCGCTGAGAGCAATTCACTTGTCTTCATAATTCACAGTGTGAACTGGATCATTTCTAGCTTTGACAAGTTTGTTCAAATCCTCAAATATGTTCTCACAAACCTCTATCAATACAATAGAATCAAGTAAAAGGGTAGGAGGTGGTGGAACATTGATGGTTTGAGGTGCAGGAATTGTAGGTAAGTCTTGGTTTGGTTGAGTTATGGAAGATGAAGGTGTGTCAAGATTAGGTTCAGTAAAGTAAACAAAAGCTGAAAAAGAACCTAAATCTTCATCAATATGAAAGACATGCTCATCTTCCTCATTAGAATCTGATATATCAATGTTAGATATATCAAGAATTGGTTTGGGAGCAGGTTAAATCACATGTTCAAGTACAGGCTCAAGAACAAAGGATTTATTGTTCAAGGTATCTAGGGTTGTTTGTAATGAACTCTTAGGTTTTGCAGCACTGATAGGTTGAATAACATGAGCTTGGTCTTCTGATACTGAAGTACTAGTATCAGATACTGATTGGTCAGTGGAGGATGTTTCAAGAATAGATTGGAGAGGAGAGTCTGGTTTGAAATCAAGATGAATAACCATTGCAGTGCAGGTTTCAAAGGCCATTTGTAGGGTTTCTGGTTGTTGTTGATTTTCTGAAATAGCAATGTCAGGAGCTGTTTTAGAGGCTATTTCCAAGCTAGGTACAAAATCAGGTATTCTCCATCTAAATGTTGAGATCAAGTCTCAATGACTGGAGAATCACTAGTTAATGATTGGGTTGGATTAGATGATGTGTCAGACGCCTTAGCAATTTTAGAAATATAATCATTTCTAGTTTTAGCAAGTGCTTTAATTTTGGCATCTATACTCAGATAAGGTTGAGTTACTACCAGATCCTCATCTGGATGTTCAGTGTTTAGAGGCTTCACATAAAGTGGATCAGACTCTAAAGACTTATACACATCATCTGGATTAAAGGTTTTGGTCTTGGTTAAGGTTTTGGTAGAGGTTGATTTGTGTAAACTATACTCAAAGATATATCATCTAGATAGGCTAGGTTTTGTGTAAGTGAAGGTAGCTCAAGTTCTATTGTATCTGAAAGAGTATTGTTAGAAACATTACCTCTTGTAAGACCAGCTTTTGAAGTAGCAACTTCTGAGCTTTCTTGTTCCCTCTTCACTTGTATAGTTGACTGATGAATCAATAATTAGTGCTTTTAAGTGTTTATTTTAATATGTTTTATTTAGATTTTACGTGTTTTTATTTACTTTCTAGAACTATTTTACTTCAATTGCTTATTATTAAATTTCAGGAACAAATATGGTGAAAGATTGAGTCTTGGAGCAAAAGAAAGGGTTTTGGAGCATGATTAAAGGATAAAAGGATCTAGAGCATGATTTGGAGCTGATTAAAGACAAAAATATGAAGATCTTGTGCAAAGCTAAGGCAAAAGAAAAGGTTTGATGGTTTCACCCCTTTTGCTGCTTTTGCTTTACAAGACTGGCACGACCATGCCAAGCTAAGGCACGACCGTGCCAATGTTTCAGGCTGTTATTTGTTATGTTTTTGACCTAAAAGCCCATGGATTTCCTTGTGGAACATTCTAGAGATTGATTTCTTAGGGCTTAAGTCAGTTTTAGGTTATAAATAGAGCAGCCATCAAACCTTATTTCTCATCTTTTGTTCTTGGAAATTCTAAGCGACAATTATTTCTTTGAATAAAAGTGCTTCTTTATTTTCTTGTTATTTACTTTTATGTTCTTCTTCTTCTTCTTCTTCTTCTCTATGTCTACAATGAACATGAGTGAGTAGACTTCTTTGTCTTGGGATTGTTGGATAATTCTAATGACCTAATCCTATTAAAACCAAGCTTAGAACCCTAATTTTATGTAACCTTATTTTCTAATCTAATCTCACCGTTTTTAAAACTTAGTAACGAGTATTAAACGAAGGACCGAAAGGTGAAGTTTAATAGTTGCTACTTCATCATCTCAAACACTAACCGAAGGATTAAAAGATGAAGATTGATATTGGACATGTGAGATTAGATAAGGTTTATGAAACATGAGAATAGTTTAGGAAACCTTGAGACCTTAAAGTTTCGTTCTTAAAGGGTTTCAATAGCAATCAATCATAAGAATAGGCGTGATTGCTATTGAAATACATTCATTGAGACTAAAAGGAGATATGAAAAGCCAAAAAGAAGCTTGTCTTTAGAAAATGGGTCTAACATAAAATTTTATATAGGTTTGGATTGTGAAGGATTTGCCATTATGATGAACCAATAATCCCAAGCGTTTTTATTATTATTATTTTCCAATTAAACAAAAATCCCAACTTTTGAACCTTTGAACTTTCATCTAATCATTATTTTAAAAGTGAATCAAATACACAACTCCCTGTCGGAATGATACTCTTTATTACTACTTTAATAAACCGTGCACTTGCGGATTGACAACATCACTGACTTCAGCATCTCACCAACCTCTACAGAAGTAGACCTTTGAATAACTACTGTGAACTTCAAAGCCTTCTAAGCATATTCAACAACTTTCTTCTTCACAATGGGAGCTGTTGAAATTCCAAGTTTCTTGAGTATTCAGGTCTTGCAGACTCTCAGCTGCAACAGACTCTGAGTCTGTCCGAGGTTCTGAAGACTTCTCAGGAGCCTTCTCTGCAGCTTTATTGTTCTTCACCATCCTTGTGACTAAAGCAGTCGCTTCTTCAATTTATGCATCTTCTTCCTCTGTACTTTGACTATATGATCTTCCTTACATGCTTCTTGCCCTTCTTCAGAACCTTTATCTTTGGTTCAGACACAACCTTTGAAGATCCTCCTCTAGTTCTTTTGTCTAGAACCTCAACAGGTCCTAAATCAGCCATTTCTTCTTGAATTGCTGAAAGCGATGATTCAGACACAACAAGCTTAGGAGCTTTCTTGGCTTTCTTCTGCTTCTTAAGCTTAAACTCTTTCTTCCTTGATTTCCTCTTGCTTGTAACTTTCAGAGGAGTACAACTCATAGTAAGTGGAATTGCACTATAGTTGATGATGTCAACAATTTTTTCAAAATGAGACAGCATATAGGCAGCATGAACCTCTGGATTGTCCTCTTTGGATATAGGGGGAAAATCATCATAAGATCTGATACTACATCAGACTCTTTCATATCAGTTTCTAGTACAGTAGCTTCACTTACAATCTGCATGTACCTTAAGATTCTTCCATTTATGATCTTCCCAGTGCTTGTTCCAAGATCCTCATCAGACACTACTCTATTGGTCTTCAGAATGTTGAGTAGTTTATATCGAAAGAATATTTATGATAAAAGTCTACCACACGGCACTTGTCTT
The DNA here is from genome assembly GCA_958299785.1 of Medicago lupulina. Classification (NCBI taxonomy): domain Eukaryota; kingdom Viridiplantae; phylum Streptophyta; class Magnoliopsida; order Fabales; family Fabaceae; genus Medicago; species Medicago lupulina. The sequence goes on along the minus strand of OY283144.1, from coordinate 52,296,382 downwards.
CTCATCTTTGTACCTTGACTTTTCTTGAGTGCCCAGATCATATGGTTGAACAAGTATCTTGCAAGATTGACCTTTTCAAAAGTGATCAAGAAATAGAGAAATACATTGTGGTCCATTGACATTGTGTCAGTGCCACCTCCTCTTTGAAGAAAGCAGTCCAACACCAGCTTCTGAAGGACTCTGTGTTCTTTCTGCATATTACAAAATTTGTTGGAAGGTCTTCCTGTGTGAAATACCTCTTTCACTGTCTTTACCCATGAGCTTGCCTTACCCAGATTCCATTGGAATTTCCCTTCAATGGAGCATTTTGCAGCTCTAGCAATAACTTCTTCTGTAATAGTGACTGGAATTGCCATTAAAACATACCTAATTTCAATCCTCTTGAATTCTTCTAAACCCATATCAGCCCCTATATTTCCTTTCAGACTTGGGTCACCAGCTATATTCTCAAACTCCTCTGAAGGTGAGAAAAAACACAAGAACGGGGGTTGAATTGTGTTGGCTTTTTCTTCTTTTTCTCCTACTGAAGTCACTGGTCAGAAGCAGTTAGATAACAGCTTCTGAACTGATGTTCGGATTCTAAATGTGGCGGATAAAAACAGAGAGAGAGAGAGAGAGAGAGAGAGAGAGAGAAAGAAAGAAAGAGAGAAAGAGAGAGAGAGAGAGAGATAGAGAGAGAGAGAGAAGAAGAAGAAGAAGAAGAAGAAGAAGAAGAAAGACACAAAGCAATTATACAGGTTCCTTCCACAAACCGGAAGTAGTCCTGTCCCCCTTGCACTTCCAAGGAGAGTTCACTAAACAATGTAATATCTGATTACAAATGCTCACTGCTAAAACTAGCAAGAGACTTCAAATTACTCAAGCACAACTACAAGAGATTGCCTATACTCCTGAACACAATCAAAAGACTTCTATGCTCAAGCACAACTGCAAGAAACTTCTAATCAAACAGAATTACAAAGAAAAATGTTTGAAGTTGAACACTTGATATACAATCAGTGGTGCTCACAATACAAATCAGATACAGACTCTTAAGACTCTAGAATTTCTAAGATATGAACTTTGATAAGAAATTCTAAGTGAACTTTTGATGCAGAAGAATTTTGACAGAGTTTTGGCGATTTCAAATTGTTGTTGAGTATCTTACAATTTTCAAAGTCTTCACTCCTTTATATAGAGGTGTGAGAGAGACGTTGTGAATTGCCAGCACATCAAAAAAGAGTCGTTTGAAGCTTTGATCAATCACCAATGATCTTTTGCCTGATATGGTTATTGTCCTATGAATGATCAATTTCAAATGCATTCCAAGTCTGGAGGAACATTGTTGCAAGCGTAGCTGTTATTCTTGTCTTGTAGCAGAGACACAAACTGAGTAATGGAGGTAGTGTTTGTACACTTCGTACAATTGTACTTTGTCAACGCTCTTCAAAGAACAAACATCCAATGCCTTCAAATTCATTTGAATTAGTCGTTGCTTTACACTTCTGGTCTTCTGCAATGCTAGGCGTGATTAAATCCTTTGAATAGCCTTTGAAGCTTTAAGTCTCTCATCTTCTGGTGATCTTGCTTCTGATGAGGTGCTTCTGATGACACGTCATCACTTCAGGAGCACTTTTCTTCAGATGCGTAAAGCTTCATTTACTTGTTGATTCCATTTCTCTCATTTGTTCATCCAGTACCTAAGCTTTAAGTAGACACAAAATTTTGTCTATGATCTTGTACACTTGAACAAATATTAGCATCTCAAATTGACAATTTTTAATACCTTGTTATCATCAAAACTCTAAAGAGGTAGTGTTAAACTCATTTTGTTCCAACAATCTCCCCCTTTTTGATGATGACAAACATTAGTATTTAAAATGTTCAATTGTTGTTAATCTAGTTAACAAGTTGACTATTAGGGTATGAGGTTTGTAAGCTCCCCCTGAGTCCAATAGTACTATAAGGTGAGGTTTGTAAGCTCCCCTTGAGTTCTATTCTTGTTAATTTAAATTCATCACTAAAAACATAATAACTCTCAGAATAATCTCATATTACGAAGACTAAGAGATGAGAAGAAGGTCCTATTAATTTAAATTGCTTGAAGTTAAATTAATGGGGCTTAGAGCCTTTAAATACTATACATCTATTCCCCCTTTTGTAATTAACAGAAAGAATATATAAAAAAAAGACAAAAAAAAAAGAGATGAGAAAAACGGTGAGAAATTCCATAAGAAAACACAGAGTTCAGAAGTAGTTTATATTCAAAAGCACATGAAATGTTCAAAAGCATGAATTAAAAGTAGTGTTTTAGAATCAAGAAAACATAAGTTCAGAAGTAAACAAAACCAAAGATACAAATAACAGAAATAAAACAAGCTTAAGGTGTGCAACTAAGGTTGGGCTTGTTTCTGGATTAATTCCATCATCTGTTTCATCATCCTGTTTGTTTCTTCTGCTTGTTCTTTTATTTCCCTTTTGAATTCATCATTGCTTCTGATGAGATTATGTTCTCTAACTCCGGCTTCTTCCAGTTTAGCTTCTGTGGCATTCTTGTATTCCAAAAGTAGCAGTTTCTGCTCTAGAAGCTCTTTCTTGAGCTGTTTGTTCTCCATTTCCAATAGAGTATTCCTTTGCATTAGTTCTAGTTCAGTAGAAGCTTCCTTGAAATTAATCTTGTTTAACCAAGTTAAATCCAGCTCTCTTGGGTGTATGCTTGTGGGAATGAAATCAGAAGCATTCCTTGCTCTTAAGCATAGAACTTTCACTTCATGCAAATTACTGACAACTCCCTTCAGCCAGTCTTGAAGCTTGGTATGAGCATTGTCTTGAGCATCAAGGCAGGATCTCTGAAGTTCTTTCAAGACATATTCTACTCTGTCTTTCAATCTTATCCACAGCTTCTCATAGCTATCCTCATGAAGCAGATTGTTCCTTGCTTGAACCAAGTTGTTCAGCTCCGGAAAGATATTCTCACACACATCTGCTAGAATAGTAGAATCTAGAAACATGGTGGGTGGAGAAGGGACATTAGTTTTGGCAGGAGCACACGACTTAATGGCTAGGTTAGAGGATGAGGGTTGGTCATTTATTGAGGTTTCAGGTTGAGCAAAAGTGTTGGTTGTTGGGGATTGATTATATATGACTTGTTCAAGGACACTTAGTTCAGGAACAGGTTGTTTAGGGACAACTAGTTCAGGAACATTTTGTTCATGAACAGGTTCAGAGATAAGAACAGAATCTATGTTTGTTGATTAGGCCATTTCTTGGTTATGTTCATGTTGTTGGGGGATTTCATTCATAACTTCATTAGAAGCTATGTTAGAAGCTTTTTCTTGGTTGGACTCATACTCAAGTAGTTCACCTGAATAATGGTTTACTAGGTTCTGTATGATTGATGGTTCAGAGGTTTGTATAGTTGTTTGAGTTGTTTGAGTTAGACAGTTAGGATGATATGATGATACATTGATGTTTGCAGAATCTGGCCCTGTGTAATCAGCTGCACCCTCTGCATCAACAGGAATATATTGAATAGGTTCAATCATAGGTGGTTGTAATGGGTGATCAGCGGGTAGATTTTTGCAAGCATCAATTCGTCTTTGTTACATATCAATTAACCTCTCTTCAACAGAGGGATACATTGGCACAAAAGTATCATAATCTGGCTTTCTAGAAGTTTTGGTTGATGGTGATGGGGATAAAGTTTTATTTAAGTGGTGTAGACTTTGTTTAAAGGTATATCATCCATATCAGATGATGTGGATGAGGATGATGAGGTTGAGTTTGACCTAGTGTCAGGGGAAGTACTAGATTCTATGTTTACTATCTCAGCAGTAGTGTGGAAGGAATCAGAATTACCTTCAGGAGCTTCTGAAGCAACTGGAGCTTCTGAGCAGCCAGCTTCCTTCTGAGTCACTTCAGTAGCTTCCATTATCATAGCATCAGCCTCAACTTCCACCATATCACCAACCATTGCCATCTGTTGTAGGTTCTCTGTGAGTTCCAATCCAAGTTGAGCAGCTTCAATTGTGGATTCCCTTGTCAGAACCTCTGCAGGTATCTTGATCTCCTTAGGCAGCTGCAGTGCTTTCTCCACAGCAGCATCAGTCTCCTTCCTTCTCCTAACTTCCCTTGTTATAAGTTTTGTTGCTTCTTCATCTTATTCTGAAGTAAGCTTTAACTTTCTGACAATTGGTTTTCTTTTCCTTCTTGGAATGGAAAGTTGAGCAGACTGAGGTGGTGAAGGTTCAACTTCCTTACCACTTCTGGTTCATTTACAGAGGACTTCAGTAAGAGCCAAGTCCTTGACCTCTTCTTGGATTGTTGGGAGAGAAGGATCACTTTTAGCAGAAGCCTTCTCTTTCTTAACTTTCTTGGCCTTTTGTGGAGGTTGTTCAGGAGCTTCTTCCGGATACTCAGCTTCTTTGAGGGGTCTCTTCTTAGACTTCCTGCTCTTTGCTACTGGTAGAGCACCACCATACATATGATTTGGTATATCCTCCAGTTGGATGTTCTCTCCAGTGCTTTGCAGATGATTATGGATGAAGTACAATTGCATATCAAGAGGGTCTTGTTTGCAGATTGGAGGAAAACCTTCCATAAGATTTGATATGGCTCTGGATTCCTTCAAATCTGTTTCCAATTTCTTGTACGCATCCTTCTTGATTAGAGTCGTGTCGTGTTTCTCAGAGTACTTCCATTGATTATCTTCCTTGTGACTATACCCAGCTGCTGATCTATGAAGCCTCTTGTTTCACTCAGAACCTTCAGAAATCCTCCTTGATGAAGAATCTCTGAGATGATTCTTCCATATTGTCATACCCTCATTTTGGACCTAAAAATACTCGTTCAAATTTCCTTTCTGTTTCTGATTATTTCAAATTCACTATGTCTATTTTACAATTTTCTACTGTGCTTCAAACGCATATTGTACTGTTTCTGTCCCTAATTTTCTTGCATCTAAAACCATCCAAAGGGTTTTTTTTTTCCTTTGAAGGTCATTAAAAAAGCTTCTAAAACCGTTGCATATTTTCCTGCATTTTTGTTCCAAATTCTGCATAAAATCATACAAAAGGGTATTTGGTCATTTCCTACAAAAGAACCCATTTTAGTCCCTACAATTTGTCCCTGAGTCTTTTCAACTTGTCTGCATGAATCATTAATCAAATTTTGTCAAAAATCATCTTAGTTTTGCATCTGAGTCAGTCTGAGTTAGTCTGAGTCGTTTTAGTCCTTAGGGGCATTTTGGTCTTTTCACATCAATTAATTTTTGACAGAGAGGTATTTTAAACTACCTCATTTTGGTAATTTGTTCGTTTTAGTCCATTTGATCGTTTTTTAACTGTTTCACTTTACGGTTTTTTTCAAACTACATTTTTTTCCAATTTTATTGTGTTTTTGCAAGTAGGTCCTTTTTCTTTGTTTAATTGCAAAACAGTCCAATTTTCAATTTCAAAATAGTCCATTTCTTTTAATTTTCAAAATAGTCCCAGTTTCTTTCAAATTGCAGTTTAGTCCTTATCTTTTTTTAAATTGCATTTTAGTCCTTGAGTTTTTTTTACAGCATTAGTCCAGATGCCACACAAGCAAATACAAGTCCAGGTGTCACATTTCCATTGGTCCAGAGGCCACATGGCAGCCTATATAAGGCCGGTTACTGTACCAGTCAGAGAGGTCCACAGAATCAGCGCCACATCACAAACAACTCACAAATTTCTCTCTCCATTTAGTTGGATCAAAATCGTAACAAACTCAGAAAGGTTGAAGAACAAGTTCACAAACCCTAACCGTTTCAGAAGCAAGATTGAACCAAAATCAATGGAGTTTTAGTGCAGCTCTCAGAGATTCGACTGAATCTTCATCATCAAGCTGTGATTCCTGCAATTCAAGCGCCAAATCCATCGCCAGAAGCAACGAATCCGGCGCGATCACAGAAACCCTAAGATCGAGAAGAAGAAGAGGGAAAGAATTTCAAAGATTCTGAACCGGTTAAGAAGAAGAAAGACAGAATCACGGTTTATTTCCGGATTTCCAGCAAGAATCAGCAAAAACAGAATCAAATCAAAAGGTTTCTGAAGATTCAAATCCAAGTCTCCGAATAAAACCAGGTGAAAATCAAAAAACTTACCTCTTCATACTCATGAATAACAACGAATCCAAATCAACGTAGATCCGTAGGAGTTCAAACGAGTCTGGTTCAAAAACTTTTCGAAACCCTAAAAATTTTCCGAAATCGTAAAAGATTCCAAGGTTTACAACGAGTAACAACCGTTGTAAACCAACGAATCCATAAACAAATTCATTTAGAAAAGATTCGAACCAAAAAAAAATGGAACCAAAACAGTTTGAAATCCGGGAACAAGATTCAAGATCCACGTTGATTCAGTTGATGCATGTGGTTTCTAGGAGCAGATTCATGTTTAGAACAATAAGACGAAGGGATTAAGCCATGATTCATGTGTTTCTGGGTTGGTTTGAGCAATTTAGGGTTAGGGTTTCATCAATGGCCGCCGGAGTGAGAAGGGAGAAGAGAGAAGAGAAAAGAGAAGAGAGAGAACGTTGTGGAAAAAAATGAAAGAAACCGGGTTGGAGCCTTTTATATAAGGCGCTGGACCGGGTGGGTTCTGACCCGATCCAGCGCCCCACACTGTGGACCCTTAGATCTAGATCCTAATGGATCCGGATCAATCCAACTCCCCAGAGGCGTTCTGGAGATCCGGATCCATCCACCTGTGTGGGTTTGGGCCGGGTACCCTAGGCTTTTTGCTTTCTTTTCAGTTTCTTGACTTTCTTGCTATGTGCACCCCTGTTCTTGCTATTTGGACCACCCGTGCGTTTTAATTTCTTCACAAAAATCCAAAAAAATTACTATGTGTTCTTGATATGTTTTTGACTGTTTTGTGATATTTTTACATGTTCAGGACTGATGAAAATAATATGTGTTAATTTCTCTTTTGATTCGTATATTTTGTGTGTTTTCGTGTGAATTTTCTTGTATGATTTTTGATCCGAAATTTGTCATGTGATGTTGATGTTTGACACTTAATTTTATGATGAATTTACCTCTGATTTTGTGCTAATTCATTCAATTGTGTTAGTTGATTTTTGTTTACAATTTTTGCGATATGTTTAATTGTGTTAGTTGATTTTTGTTTACAATCTTTTGCAATACATTCAATTGTGTTAGTTGATTTTTTTTCTTCCTTTGTTTAAAATTTTGGCACTATTTTCAATCTTTATTAAGTTTGATCTTTGTTTACAATTTTGCAATATTTTCAATCTTGTTAGTTTAATTGATTAGCTTTTGTCTTGCAAGTTTATATGCTAGTTTCTAATTTTGCAAAAATTACCTTTTAGTTTCATGACTTTGTAAGTGATGTTAGTTTGTATGCATTTTTCTTTCCATCCTTCCATACCTTATCATTACCTTTCTTTGCTTAAAATTTTACTACCATTTCATATTACTTCACTAACCATTTTATGTTTCATGCATATTGAAAAGCCCCAATTCCATCTCCATTCCTTTAAGTTTAGGTTCCATTCAATTTCTCAATGTTTAGGTAGTTTCTTTATTTTAATTTCTTGCAAGACCATAGAATGTAAACTAGGACCAATGTAAAGGACAATGAACACTATAATGATGTACACCGACACAAGCACTGACACGCACACACGTTGTATGATCTAACGCTAGGTGTATGTTTAGGAAGCGCGAAACTTAGAAAAATCATTTCCCAAAAAGTGTTAACAATTCTATCACTTGAAAACCTTTTTCAATAAACCTTGGAGTCAAAACTCCATTGTATTTTCCTTCTTTTTCTTAATCAAACCCAAATGAAAATAATCCATACTTAGACTTCTCTTGTAAATAATTGACCAACCTCACCGCTTTATTTTCTCAAGCCTTTACGGCCTCTTTCTCTTCTTCAAAACCTTTTTTCAAAAAAAACTAAAATGAATCAAAACTCACAAAGCTTTTCGAGAGAGAACTACATGGAGTTTGATCCCTTAAAAGGGTATGTAGGCAAGAGGTCAAAACCTCTCCAAGTCCAATAAAAATAAAATCCAAACATTTCTTCTCCCCATTCTTAAAAACTACTCTCTTCAATAAATAGCATTAAAAATAAAGCGTAAAAGATAAATCCGGAAAAACGGCTCCTATAGAGTACTATAGTCGTTGCGGGTGCCTAACACCTTCCCGTAGCGAAAATTGCCCCGAACTTAGAATTTCTAAGGGTTTTCTCAATTTTACCCTTCCCCAAAAAAAATAGAGACATCAATGATCGAAAGGTTCAAGCCTAATTAATGACTTGACACCCGAAAATCGCAATGACACATATGGAATCCATGATCTCTTGATTGACGTAATGAAGGAACACCCTGTGCTCTAATGAGGGTTTATCAGAACCTCCTCCTTTGGGTAGAAGATTTTCATTCTATATTTTCAGAAGCATCTTCTTTTCCATTGAAAGGTCACTATAAGCACCTTTCTTCTTGTTGTTGTACATGGTTTAGTTGACAATTTCATTACATGGACTCTTCTTATTGTTATCCAGTCCATCCTTAAAACTTCCTTCAGAAGCTCTTCCAATCACATAAGCAATAATCTCTTGAGAGATGAAGACCGGTACATCCATGATACTTGACCTGATCTCAATATCAATGAATGGTTCCAGACTCATTTCTTCTCTTGTTTTGCCAGCCAAAGAAGGGTCAATAAGCACTTTTTCTTCGATTTCCAGTTTAGCAGCATGTTTGTCATAAACAAAATCTCTTACACAGAAGTGCCTAATGAGATTCACATAGGTTGGACCATTCACATTGTCAAAGTAATGTAAGAGGTCCTGAGACTCGTAGTATTCTTTAATGTTTCAGCCATGATACGCAGAGAAGTGAAATCCACCGGGCTTTCAACCTGAACAGTTAACTCCCATTCTTCCAAAGACATGGTTCTCCCTTTGATTTCATAGGCTGGTGTTCTTTGAGTAGACGTTCCTTGAGCAGTATCTTGAATAGATGATTCTGGAACTAAGCTTGAGGACGCCATTGATGATAATGAATTTTTAGGGTTCTAAGTTTTGATAGATGAGAAAGAGCTTTTTCTTCGCAGAGAATCGGTGTAAGAATAGAAAGTCTAGGTTGTGAAGTGAGTAGTGTGTGTTTTGTCTAAGTGATTTAAGTAAAAGGAAACGATTGCAATTCAGAGGGGACAAACAAACACAACATTAATGACAGTTGGGGGCGTGAGAAAGTACATTCAAAGCATAAAATCATCATTGCCCTTTTAAGTTATACACCAATACATTTAAGCCACGTCAGATAACTTCAGATGCACTGTCAAGTTAGTGGGACATGTGTTACTAAAAATTAACTCCAACGTTTCCACTAGCTCTGCTATTCAGGAGCACAAAATCCAGCTTCTAAAGTTAAGATATTGATGTCATCATCAGAAGCACAATTTCCTCAGAACCTCAGTTAAGAGCTTCTGATGGACCATAGCTTCTGAACTAACTTCAGAACCTAACTTCTAGTTCAGGAGCAAGCAGATTTAATCAGACACAAAGTGCATATTCAAATTTTTCTTTATAATTTCAAATCTATCCAAAGTTAAAGGTTTAGTGAATATATCAGCCCACTGATGTTCAGTATCAATGAATTGTATATCCAAGATTCCTTTTTGAACATAGTCTCTAATAATGTTTGATTTCAATATGCTTGGCTCTTGAATGTAGAATTGGATTCTTTGACAAACAAATAGCAGCAATATTATCACAGAAAATGGGAATACTGTTAGCATTAATCTGATAACATTGGCACGGCCGTGCCACCTCCCAGAATCACCTTTTGCTGCTTTTGCTTAGATTTTATGCTACTCTATTTTAGTTTTACCAAAAAGCCCGCAGTTTCTTGTGGAACATTCTAGTGATGTAATTGTTTAAATTTTAAGTCGAATGTAAACTATAAATAGAGTAGGTAGCCATCACAAATATTCTTTATTTGTTCTTGGAATTCAATAAGTGACAATTGTCTTTCTTAATAAAAGTTCTTTCTTTTACTTTTTTGTTAAAAGACCACAGCTGGAATTCTTTTACTTTTTTAATAGAGTAGGTAGCCATCACAAATATTCTTTTACTTTTTTAATAAAAGTTCTTGGAATTCTTTATTTGTTCTTTAAACTCTTGTGATCACTAAACACCTCAAACCTTGAACCATACAAGTAATGTCTCCATATTTTCAATACAAAGACCACATCTGCCAACTCTAAGTCATGCGTCAGATAATTCTTCTCATGAATCCTCAATTGTCTTGAAGCATACGCTACTACCTTACCATCTTGCATAAGAACACCCCCTAAACCCAACTTGGACGCATCACAATATACCACAAAAGGTTCATCGGGCTTCGGCAAAATCAAAACTGGAGCCGTCGTCAAACGTTTCTTCAACTCATTAAAACTGTTCTCACAATGAACATCCCACACAAAAGATTTACCTTTACACGTCAACTGCGTTAATGGAAGAGCCAACTTAGAAAACCCCTCTATAAACCTTCGGTAATAACCTGCTAAACCCAAAAAGCTTCTAATCTCTGTAACCGACTTAGGAGTCTCCCATTGCGATACCGCTTCAACTTTAGACGGGTCAACCGCAATGCCATTGCCAGAAATAACATGACCAAGAAAACTTACTTCTTTCAACCAGAACTCACACTTAGACAACTTAGCAAAAAGCTTCTTCTCTTTCAACACTTGTAAGACGATCTTCAAATGCTCAGCATGCTCTTCTTCAGTCTTAGAGTAAACCAGAATATCATCGATGAACACCACAACAAAGCGATCCAAATAAGCATGGAAGATCCTATTCATATACTCCATAAATATGCCAGGTGCGTTAGTAGCACCGAAAGGCATCACCGTATACTCATAATGTCCATATCGCGTTCTAAACGCTGTCTTCTGCATATCCTCATCTTTCACTTTAATCTGATGGTAACCCGGTCTCAAATCTATCTTGCTGAATACACAAGCACCCACCAACTGATCCATCAAGTCGTCAATCCTCGGAAGTGGATACCTATTCTTTATCGTTACTTTATTCAACTGACGATAGTCGATGCACAACCTCATACTTCCATCTTTCTTCTTGACTAACAACACTGGAGCTCCCCACGGTGAAACACTTGGTCTCACGAACTTCTTATCAAGCAAATCCTCTAACTGTTTCTTCAGCTCAGCCAACTCAGAAGCTGACATACGATAAGGCGTCATAGACACAGGCTTCGTTCCAGGAACAAGATCGATCGTAAATTCAACTTCTCTTTCCGGAGGCACATCAAGAATCTCATCTGGGAAAACTTCAGGAAAATCACATACTACTTGTAACTTATCAATCACCGCCTGATTCTCAATAGACAAGGACGCCATCAAAGAAAACATCATAATTCCATCGCGTTCCAGCTGCTTCAACTGTTTAGTAGATAGAAACTCTGCGCCACTCTCTTCTTCGGGAGAAGAAAAATGCACCGTCTTGCTGAAACAATTAATAAGGACATGGTTGTACTCTAACCAATTCATCCCCAAGATCACATCCATCCCAACCAACGGTAGACATACTAAATCAATCTCAAAATCACGACCAAACATAGACACATGACATCTTAAACACACAAGGGAAGTAGTCACCGAACCCTTAGCTGGAGTTTCGACAACCATCTCCCCATTCATATCAGATACAACAAGATTCAACGTAGCAGCACAATCAAGAGCAACAAAACAATGTGTGGCACCAGTATCAATAATAGCAACTAATGGTATATTATCAAAATAACAAGTACCTCTGATCAAGCGATCCTCGCTCTCCGTCTGCGTACCAGTCAAAGCAAAAACTCTCCCAGTAGTCTGAGCCTTCTTAGGCTTCTTGCATTGTGAACCAATGTGACCCTCTTCACCGCAGTTAAAACACACAACATCACCATGCTTGCAATCAGCAGTAGTATGACCCTTCTTGCCACAACGAAAACACCTCTTCACCTCTCCAGGACAAGCATTACTCTTATGGCCTTTCACGCCACAAGTATAGCAAACTATCTCAGCAGGAGCATCTTTCTTCACAGGTCTCCTCTCATCATTAACTCGCTGTTTGCCCTTATCTGCAGGAGCACTGTAGGGCTTAGGACGACTTTGCTGCCCTTTTCCTTTTCTCTCATTAACCACCTTGTAATGAGCCTTAGTGTCTTCCTCGTAGATCCTGCAACTACTCACCAGCTCGGAAAAGATTCTAATCTTATGATACCCAATAGCCCTCTTGATATCAGCACGCAATCCATTTTCAAACTTAATGCATTTAGAAAATTCAGCAGTCTCAGGGGTATAATGTGGATAAAATTTTGCCAGCTCCACAAACTTTGCCGCATACTCTGTCACGGACATGTTTCCTTGCTTAAGCTCTAGGAACTCAATCTCTTTCTTGCCCCTAACATCCTCTGGAAAATATCTGTTGAGGAACTCTCTTCTGAAAATAGTCCAAGTAACTTCAGCACCACCTTGCTCCAGAACAGGTAGAAGACTAATCCACCAGTCATCAGCTTCCTCAGCCAGCATGTGCGTACCAAAACGCACCTTCTGCACCTCCGTGCACTGCATCACTCGGAACACCCTCTCAATCTCCTTGAGCCAAGTCTGGGCTCCATCTGGGTCATATCTCCCCTTGAAGGTAGGAGGATGGTTTCTCAAGAAGGTCTCCAGCATGCGGACCTCAGCACTAGCACCAGCATTCGCATTCGGTTGTTGCCCCACCGCTTGAGCAACAGCTTCCAAGGCAGCAGCAATCGCAGCGTCGTTTCTTCCAGCCATCTTAATCCTCTACAAAGCAAACATAAGTTAGAATAATACAATAATAGTATTCTAACTCTAAGACAACGTCACTCGACTCTCTACTTGGCCGGACGGACCGACCTGCTCTGATACCAATTGTAACACCCCGTTTTCCCAACATAAAAATTTCTTTAAAAAGATAGTCATGCATCAGAGTAAGCACATAAACAGGGCATCACATTTCTAAAAACATCTCATATTAATGAATAAATAAACATTAAATCTTCATAAAATATTAATCATTATCGCAGCGGAAAGATCATAAGGAATAGCATCTCAAAAGTCTTTGGCACGCAGGCCTCATCAACGTCTTATTAATCAAAAATCTTCAAAATAAACATAAGCATGTAAAATAACTTAATACGCAAGGAACAGAGAAAAATAAAGAAGGATCCCCTATCCCGTTACGTATCAGAGCACCTAGACTCGACTGCAGAAATCCTCACACGTCTGCACCTAATCTTGGTTACCTGCACTTGCCCACAAGGCGGCAATTCCAGCAGAAGGGGTGAGATTCACAAATAATTATATTAAACATGTAATTAAATAATCACAATTCAACAACCAAACATAATTCAACATATCACAGATAAACATCTAGCATTTAGAACATCAACATAAACAACACATCATTAAGCATCGTCATATTCAACATCATAAACATCTTAGTAAGCATCTTAGACGACTCGACTCGACATTATCACTTGACTATGCAACCCTACGTCTTATATGCATGTGGTACCAATCCAGGGCATGAGCCCTCGTCGCTATGAGCATAAATATACTCCAAGGCATAAGCCTTCGTCGCTGGTGAGCAAAGCTCCAGGGCATAAGCCCTCGTCGCTGGTGAGTAAAAACTCCAGGGCATAAGCCCCCATCATAGAATGAGTATGCATGAGACTCAATGCAATTTTAACTTAAACAAGTTAACATCATCAACGTCTTAATAACCATCTTAATCATCATGGACTGACACATGCAACAACTATACATAAGTAAATAGCAACATGGCAGCAAGTACATCATACAAACAGCATCCATAATGCAAGCATCGCAAGTAAATCAAACATTCATAACTTAGTTAATTCATATATCACGCATAAGCTTCATAAAATCATCATAAACAATCTCAATCATCACGTAACATCATTACAGATTATATTAACCATCATTAGAAGTCTCTAAAGCTACTCCAAGGTTGTCTCTCAAGGTCATATGCGACTACAGGTCGCAAACAGAACAGGTTCTAGGTTCTGACATAACTCGCTATGGCGAGTGGGATAGCTCGCCTCGCGAGTAACTAAGGTCCTGCTCGCTATGGCGAGTTGGAGTGCTCGCCTCGCGAGCTCTAGGGGACTGCTCGCTATGGCGAGCTGGGTTGCTCGCCTCGCGAGCGATCTAGGTCTACTCGCCGCGGCGAGTTGCATAGCTCGCCTAGGCGAGCGATGAACAGACTGCTACGGGTTCTGCGAAAATCTCATCAAAAGTTCCCAAATTCATCATCTTAAACGTCTAAACTCTCAGAAACATCAATGTTATGATTAATCTACGTTCTGTACTCATCCTACACATCTGTTCTACAGCTTTATGGCCTAATTCATGATTTTTCTCAATTTTAACCTAATTCCAATTCTCACAAAACTCAATCCTATGTTGTTAATCGAGATTAGATGAACTACAGATCAATATAATTAAGTGTTAGGCTCACCCTTACCTGGTAATTGCAGAAATCGCAGCCCTCAAAGGTCACTTCTCTTCACTTGGCCGTTTTCTCCCTTTTTCCAAAACTCTGGCAACGCGTACTGACTCTCTTGACCTAATTTCCCTTTATATACTCCCAACAAATATTATCTTATTTACTCTTTCTCCCACAAAACTCTCTAAAATCCAAAACTAACCCACAACTAAATATTTTATTTTATTTTCAAATCTTATTTTATTAAACAATAAAATAAGTCACCACGTCGCATAAAATCATATTAAATCTTCATTCAACATCGCATAATATATTAATAAATATATATCAACTTCTCAAATAAATCCAATAATTAAATAATCAAAAATGGGCGTTACAACTCTCCCCAACTTAAAAGATTTTCGTCCTCGAAAATTACCTCAAGCAAACAATTCTGGATATGACCCCAGCATCTTACTCTCTAACTCCCACGTCAAGCTTTCGCCGGTCGCTCCCGACCAAACGACTCTAACGAGAGGTATCTCCTTGCCCCTCAGCGTCTTCGTCTTTCTGTCATCAATCCTCACTGGTAAGGTCTCAACCGTAAGGTTGTCCCTAACTTGCACATCATCACTCTGGATCACATGAGACGGATCCGGAACATACTTCCTCAGTTGCGACACATGGAACACGTCGTGCAAATTCGATAATTGTGGTGGCAATCCAATACGATAGGCCACCGCCCCAATCCTCTCTGATATCTGATATGGACCAATAAACTTCGGGGTTAACTTCTTTGACTTCAATGCACGACCAACACCGGTCATAGGAGTCACTCTCAGGAACACATGATCTCCCTCTTGGAACTCAAGGTCCTTTCTACGCTTGTCATGATAACTCTTTTGTCGACTCTGCGACGCTTTCATCTTCTCTTGGATCATTCTTACTTTCTCAGTAGTCTGCTGAACAATCTCCGGTCCTAACATCACATTTTCGCCTGACTCAAACCAACACAACGGAGTTCTGCATCTCCGACCATACAAAGCCTCAAAAGGTGCCATTCCGATACTCGAATGGTAACTGTTGTTGTACGTGAACTCTATCAATGGAAGATGACTATCCCAAGTTCCTCCTTGCTCAAGCACACACACCCTCAATAAATCCTCCAACGACTGAATCGTCCTCTCCGACTGACCATCTGTTTGCGGATGATAAGCCGAACTCAACCTCAACTGAGAACCTAAAGCCTCTTGCAAACTCTTCCAAAATCTAGAAGTAAATCTCGGGTCTCTATCTGATACGATGCTCGAAGGAACACCATGCAACTTCACAATCTCCTTGACATAAATCTCTGCCAACTGAGCAACAGGAAAAGTAATATTAATCGGTAGAAAATGAGCCGACTTCGTCAATCTATCAACAATCACCCAAATAGCGTCATTCCCTTTAGGAGTATTCGGCAAGCTCGTCACGAAATCCATGGATATACTATCCCATTTCCACTCTGGCACATCTAAAGGTACCATCATACCAGCAGGTTTCTGATGTTCAACCTTCGATTTCTGACAAACCAAACAAGAATACACAAACTGTGCCACGTCTCGCTTCAAACCAGACCACCAAAACAGCTTCTTTAAATCATGATACATCTTCGTAGCTCCCGGATGAATACTCAAGCTACTTCTATGACTCTCTGCAAGAATCATTTTCTTCATTTCCTCATTATCAGGAATGCAAATCCTACCTCGAAATCTCAACACTCCTTGATCATCAACTCTGAAGTCGCTATCTTCCGTCTGATTACTAGCAACCAACAAGTCCACAAACTTGACATCTTCTTTATGCGCCTCTTTGATACTTTTCAAGAAATCACTATCAATCTTCAGCATTCCCAGCTTTACACTCTGAGGTGTTCTCTCACAGATTAAACTCAAATCTCTAAACTGTTCAAGCAATTCAAACTCCTTCACCATCATGGCAGACATATGCAAAGTCTTCCTACTCAAGGCATCTGCAACCACATTAGCTTTGCCCGGATGATAATTCAAGCCAAAGTCATAATCTTTTAACAATTCAAGCCACCTTCGCTGCCTCATATTCAATTCCTTCTGGTCAAATAAGTACTTTAAACTCTTGCGATCACTAAACACCTCAAACCTTGAACCATACAAGTAATGTCTCCATATTTTCAATACAAAGACCACAGCTGCCAACTCTAAGTCATGCGTCAGATAATTCTTCTCATGAATCCTCAATTGTCTTGAAGCATACGCTACTACCTTACCATCTTGCATAAGAACACCCCCTAAACCCAACTTGGACGCATCACAATATACCACAAAAGGTTCATCGGGCTTCGGCAAAATCAAAACTGGAGCCGTCGTCAAACGTTTCTTCAACTCATTAAAACTGTTCTCACAATGAACATCCCACACAAAAGATTTACCTTTACACGTCAACTGCGTTAATGGAAGAGCCAACTTAGAAAACCCCTCTATAAACCTTCGGTAATAACCTGCTAAACCCAAAAAGCTTCTAATCTCTGTAACCGACTTAGGAGTCTCCCATTGCGATACCGCTTCAACTTTAGACGGGTCAACCGCAATGCCATTGCCAGAAATAACATGACCAAGAAAACTTACTTCTTTCAACCAGAACTCACACTTAGACAACTTAGCAAAAAGCTTCTTCTCTTTCAACACTTGTAAGACGATCTTCAAATGCTCAGCATGCTCTTCTTCAGTCTTAGAGTAAACCAGAATATCATCGATGAACACCACAACAAAGCGATCCAAATAAGCATGGAAGATCCTATTCATATACTCCATAAATATGCCAGGTGCGTTAGTAGCACCGAAAGGCATCACCGTATACTCATAATGTCCATATCGCGTTCTAAACGTTGTCTTCTGCATATCCTCATCTTTCACTTTAATCTGATGGTAACCCGGTCTCAAATCTATCTTGCTGAATACACAAGCACCCACCAACTGATCCATCAAGTCGTCAATCCTCGGAAGTGGATACCTATTCTTTATCGTTACTTTATTCAACTGACGATAGTCGATGCACAACCTCATACTTCCATCTTTCTTCTTGACTAACAACACTGGAGCTCCCCACGGTGAAACACTTGGTCTCACGAACTTCTTATCAAGCAAATCCTCTAACTGTTTCTTCAGCTCAGCCAACTCAGAAGCTGACATACGATAAGGCGTCATAGACACAGGCTTCGTTCCAGGAACAAGATCGATCGTAAATTCAACTTCTCATTCCGGAGGCACATCAGGAATCTCATCTGGGAAAACTTCAGGAAAATCACATACTACTTGTAACTTATCAATCACCGCCTGATTCTCAATAGACAAGGACGCCATCAAAGAAAACATCATAATTCCATCGCGTTCCAGCTGCTTCAACTGTTTAGTAGATAGAAACTCTGCGCCACTCTCTTCTTCGGGAGAAGAAAAATGCACCGTCTTGCTGAAACAATTAATAAGGACATGGTTGTACTCTAACCAATTCATCCCCAAGATCACATCCATCCCAACCAACGGTAGACATACTAAATCAATCTCAAAATCACGACCAAACATAGACACAGGACATCTTAAACACACAAGGGAAGTAGTCACCGAACCCTTAGCTGGAGTTTCGACAACCATCTCCCCATTCATATCAGATACAACAAGATTCAACGTAGCAGCACAATCAAGAGCAACAAAACAATGTGTGGCACCAGTATCAATAATAGCAACTAATGGTATATTATCAAAATAACAAGTACCTCTGATCAAGCGATCCTCGCTCTCCGTCTGCGTACCAGTCAAAGCAAAAACTCTCCCAGTAGTCTGAGCCTTCTTAGGCTTCTTGCATTGTGAACCAATGTGACCCTCTTCACCGCAGTTAAAACACACAACATCACCATGCTTGCAATCAGCAGTAGTATGACCCTTCTTGCCACAACGAAAACACCTCTTCACCTCTCCAGGACAAGCATTACTCTTATGGCCTTTCACGCCACAAGTATAGCAAACTATCTCAGCAGGAGCATCTTTCTTCACAGGTCTCCTCTCATCATTAACTCGCTGTTTGCCCTTATCTGCAGGAGCATTGTAGGGCTTAGGACGACTTTGCTGCCCTTTTCCTTTTCTCTCATTAACCACCTTGTAATGAGCCTTAGTGTCTTCCTCGTAGATCCTGCAACTACTCACCAGCTCGGAAAAGATTCTAATCTTATGATACCCAATAGCCCTCTTGATATCAGCACGCAATCTGTAACACCCCGTTTTCCCCAACATCAAAATTTCTTAAACAATTATCAGAGTATGCAAACACAACAACGGAGTGTTACATAAAACATAATCCATAACAGTTAAATAATAATTTAACCAATTTACTTCAAAACTTTGCAGCGGAAAATATTACTAAAAATTCATAAACGTTTGGCACGCAGGCCCCATAAAAATATCTCAAGGAGTTAGTTCCATTATTTGCAAAATAACATAAATAGTCACGTAAAAGAATGAAGCATGCATAAAGACAACCCCATCCCGTTACGTATCAGAGCGACCTAGACGACACAGTGAGGCAAGGCCACTCACGAGCAACTGCACACTAAGCACGATCACCTGCACTTGCCCACAAGGCGGCAATTCCAGCAGAAGGGGTGAGATTTCATAACAAAGTAATATTAATCAACACAATTTAGAATAACAATTAACATCAATAGCATTCTTGCATAAATTAATAACAATTAGCACATAACCACATAATCAACTTCAACATCATCTTTAGGCAAGTAGCATAGATAGATAACACTTATCACGTAATCATATATTCAAATCTTCATCAATAACATGACATCATAAATATGACCATGCGACAATGCTCTTAGACTCCTTATATGCATGTGGTACCAAACTTCATCATAAGTATTAATATACTTTTAAACGTGCGGAGGACAAAGCTCCTAAATAACGTGCGGAGGACAAAGCTCCTATCATGGTGAGGACTAAGCTCAATGTATGCTATGCATGGACTCAATTCAAAACAACACTTATCCTTAATCATCTTATCAACATGCATCCAAGAATTTGGAGCTAAACAACAACTTATCATTGCATATATAACATATACATTTATCATAACGGTGCAGTTTAATAACATCAGCAGTATAATTCAAATAACAACAGCAGAATGACATCACTATATCAATTACAATTCAAAGCAACATAAACTTTATCATATTTGCATAAGGTATAATACTTTAATTCTTACTCAATATCATGAATATATCTTATTCAACTATACGGATTACTCTCAACATTACCATTAGGTCTCACTAACCCTTAGGGATCCCCTCTCAAAGTCTTGTGCGAAACAGATCGCAATAGCATAGGGAATGTGACATTCTGTCATAGCACATGTCGCCGTGGCGGGCTCAGATGCTGGCCTGGCAAGAGATTACAGGTCTCTGTCGCCCTGGCGGAGGAAATCCTGCCTGGCGGGGAAATTACAGGTCTCTGTCGCCCTGGCGGAGGAAATCCTGCCTGGCGGGGAAATTACAGGTCTCTGTCGCCCTGGCGGAGGAAATCCTGCCTGGCGGGGAAATTACAGGTCTGTCGCCATGGCGAGCAAAATCTCGCCTGGCGGAAGATGAACAGTTTGTCGCCGTGGCGGGATATGTCCTGCCCGGCGGAACGGTGTCAGAACAGGTTACGAGTTTACGAACTTTTTCACCCCAAATCCTATTTTTCACCATATTAGACCCCAAATTCGACTGAAATAACAACATTAATCCTATTCTAGGTTCTGTAATCCATTCCTACATCAAATAAACAAATTCTACCGTTCAATTCATCAATTCTAGGGATTTGACCTAGTTTTCTCATTCTTCCAACTCAATCCTAATTCTTGTTAATTGATCATCAGAACTATGCTAATTAACATTATCAAGTCATTAGTCTCACCCTTACCTGGTTTAGAAGACAAAATCGCAGCACTCCTTCCTTCTTTTCTCTCTCACGCGTGCGGCTCTTTCTTTTCCCAAAAGGTCTGAAACGTTACTGACTTCCTAACCCTAGTTGCCTTATTTATACTGCCAACAAATCTTATCTTATTTACTCTTTCTCCCACATAACTCTCTAAAATCCAAAACTAACCCATAACTAAATATTTTATTTTCTTTTCAAATCTTATTTTATTTAACAATAAAATAAGTCCCTTAATCTTATCCTTAAAATTAAATCTTACCACAAAATCATCCAAAATATATTAAAACACATCAAAACATATCAAAACACATATATATTATATAAATATAATATAATCACCTAAACTCGATTCAAATAAATACTAAAACGAACGTGGGCGTTACAACTCCCCCCCACTTAAAAGATTTTCGTCCTCGAAAATTACCTCAAGCAAATAACTCTGGATAAGACTCCAGCATCTTACTCTCAAGCTCCCAAGTCAAGCTTTCACCAGTCGCTCCCGACCAAACGACTCTAACGAGAGGTATATCCTTGCCCCTCAACGTCTTCATTTTCCGATCATCAATCCTTACCGGTAAAGTCTCCACCGTAAGGTTGTCTCTAACTTGTACATCATCGCTCTGGATCACATGAGATGGATCCGGAACATACTTCCGAAGCTGCGACACATGGAAAACATTATGCAAATTTGAAAGATGCGGTGGTAACCCAACTCGGTACGCCACCGTTCCAACCTTCTCTAAAATCTGATACGGGCCAATAAATCTCGGAGTCAACTTCCTTGACTTCAACGCACGTCCAACACCAGTCATAGGCGTGACCCTTAAAAACACGTGGTCACCTTCCTGAAACTCAAGATCTTTCCTTCGCTTATCATGGTAACTCTTCTGTCGACTCTGCGACGCTTTCATTTTCTCTTGAATCATCTTAACTTTCTCAGTAGTTTGCTGAACAATCTCTGGTCCTAAGACCACTCTTTCACCTGACTCAAACCAACACAACGGAGTTCTGCACCTCCGACCGTACAAAGCCTCAAAAGGTGCCATTCCAATACTAGAATGATAACTATTATTGTATGTGAACTCGATTAAGGGAAGATGACTATCCCAAGTTCCTCCTTGCTCAAGAACACAAACTCTCAACAAATCCTCCAGCGACTGAATTGTCCTTTCCGACTGACCATCTGTCTGCGGATGATATGCCGAACTCAATCTCAACTTAGAACCCAAAGCCTCTTGCAAACTTTTCCAAAATCTAGAAGTAAATCTTGGATCTCTATCGGATACAATGCTCGAAGGAACACCATGCAACCTCACAATCTCCTTGATATAAATCTCTGCCAACTGGGCAACAGGAAAACTAATATTAATCGGTAGAAAATGAGCCGACTTCGTCAATCTATCGACAATAACCCAAATTGCGTCGTTCCCTCTAGGAGTATTCGGCAAACTCGTCACAAAATCCATGGATATACTATCCCATTTCCACTCTGGCACATCTAAAGATACCATCATGCCAGCCGGTTTCTGATGCTCAATCTTTGACTTCTGACACACTAAACAAGCATACACAAACTGTGCTACATCACGCTTCAATCCAGACCACCAAAACAACTTCTTCAAATCATGATACATCTTCGTAGCTCCCGGGTGAATACTCAAGCTACTTCTGTGACTCTCTTCAAGAATCATCTTCTTAATCTCTTCATTGTCAGGAATGCAAATCCTACCTCGGAATCTTAACACTCCTTGATCATCGACTTGAAAATCACTATCTTCAGTCTGATTACTAGCAACTAATAAGTCTACAAACTTGACATCTTCTTTCTGCGCCTCTCTTATACTCATCAAGAAGTCACTATCAATCTTCAGCATCCCTAGCTTCACGCTCTGAGGCGTCCTTTCACAAACCAAACTCAAATCTCTAAATTGCTCAAGTAATTCGAACTCCTTAACCATCATAGCAGACATATGCAAGGTCTTCCTACTCAAAGCATCAGCTACCACATTCGCTTTACCCGGATGATAATTCAACCCAAAGTCGAAGTCCTTCAAAAGTTCTAACCATCTCCTCTGCCTCATATTCAATTCCTTCTGGTCAAATAAGTACTTCAAACTCTTGTGATCACTGAACACTTCAAATCTCGCACCATATAAGTAGTGTCTCCACATCTTCAATACAAAAACCACAGCCGCTAATTCTAAATCATGCGTTGGGTAATTCTTCTCATGAATCCTCAACTGTCTTGAAGCGTAAGCTACCACCTTACCTTCCTGCATAAGCACACCTCCTAAACCCAACTTGGACGCATCACAATACACTACAAATGGCGCATCAGACTTCGGCAAAATCAAAACTGGAGCCGTCGTCAAACGCTTCTTCAACTCGTTGAAACTGTTCTCACAATGAACATCCCAAACAAAAGCTCTACCTTTACAAGTCAACTGGGTCAACGGAAGAGCCAACTTGGAGAATCCTTCAATAAACCTTCTATAATAACCAGCTAAACCCAAAAAGCTCCTGATCTCGGTAACTGACTTCGGAGTCTCCCATTGCGATACGGCTTCAATCTTAGACGGATCTACTGCAATACCATCACCGGAGATAACATGACCAAGGAAACTCACTTCTTTCAACCAGAACTCACACTTAGACAATTTGGCATAAAGTTTCTTCTCTTTCAACACTTGCAAAACAATCTTCAGATGTTCAGCATGCTCTTTCTCAGTCTTGGAGTAAATCAGGATATCATCAATAAATACAACTACGAACTGATCCAGAAATGCATGGAAGATGCGATTCATATACTCCATAAATACTCCCGGTGCATTAGTAACTCCAAAAGGCATAACCTTGTACTCATAATGGCCATAACGCGTTCTGAAAGCTGTCTTCTGCATATCTTCATCCCTTACTTTAATCTGATGATAACCCGACCTCAAGTCAATCTTGCTGAAAACACGTGCACCCACTAACTGATCCATCAAATCATCAATCCTCGGAAGTGGATACCTATTCTTGATAGTTACCTTATTCAACTGCCGATAATCGATACATAGCCTCATACTACCATCCTTCTTCTTTACTAGTAACACTGGCGCTCCCCAAGGTGAAACACTTGGTCTAACAAATTTCTTCTCAAGTAAATCTTCCAACTGTTTCTTCAACTCAGCTAATTCGGAAGCAGACATACGATAAGGTGCCATCGACACCGGCTTAGTTCCAGGAACAAGATCAATAGAAAACTCGACTTCCCGCTCTGGAGGCACATCAGGAATTTCATCTGGGAAAACTTCAGGAAAGTCGCATACCACTTGCAATTTATCGATCACCGCTTGATTCTCTAAGGATAAAGAAGCCATCAACGAAAACATCAACATACCATCACGTTCTAGTTGCTTCAGCTGTTTAGTAGATAAGAACTCGGCGCCACTTTCCTCTTCAGGAGACGAGAATTGCACCGTCTTGCGAAAACAATTGATAAGAACGTGGTTGTACTCTAACCAATTCATACCCAGAATCACGTCCATACCGCTCAAAGGTAGACAAACTAAATCCATCTCAAAATCGCGACCAAACATAGACAAAGGACAACTTAAGCATACGAGAGAAGTAGTCACTGAACCCTTAGCTGGAGTTTCGACAACCATCTCTCCATTCATATCAGACATAGCAAGACTCAAAGCAGAAACACAGTTTAAAGCAATAAAGCAATGTGTAGCACCAGTATCAATAATAGCAACTAAAGGAGTATTATTAATATAGCAAGTACCTCTGATCAAACGATCATCACTGTCTGTCTGTGTACCAGTCAGGGCAAAAACTCGACCCGTAGTAGGCGCCCTCTTCGGCTGCTTGCACTGGGAACCAATATGACCCTCTTCGTTACAGTTGAAGCATACAATATCATTACGCTTGCAATCAGCTACTAAATGACCCTTCTTGCCACACCGGACACACTTCTTGATCTCTTCTGGGCAAACATTGCTCTTGTGGCCCTTCACGCCACAGTTAAAACACACGATCTCAGCGGGAGTACCCTTCTTCGCGGCCTGCCTATCCACGACCATCCTCTGTTTCCCTTTATCAGCAGGGGCACTATAAGGTTTAGGGCGACTCTGCTGGCCCTTGGCTTTCCTCTCATTCACTACCTTGTAGTGAGCCTTCGTATCCTCTTCATATATCCGGCAGCTATTCACCAAATCCGGAAAAACTCTGATCTGCTGATATCCAATCGCCCTCTTAATGTCGGGCCTCAAACCGTTCTCGAACTTAATGCATTTAGAAAACTCCGCGGTCTCAGCAGCATAGTGCGGATAGAACTTCGCCAACTCCACGAACTTGGCAGCATACTCGGTCACGGACATATTTCCTTGCTTCAGCTCAAGGAACTCGATCTCCTTTTTCCCGCGAACATCCTCCGGAAAGTATCTCCTCAGGAACTCTCTCCTGAAAACAGCCCAAGTCACAACAGCCCCATCCTGCTCGAGGCTAGGTAACACACTGACCCACCAATCATCAGCTTCCTCTGACAGCTGATGTGTACCAAAGCGCACTTGTTGAACTTCAGTACACTGCATCACTCTGAAGATCCTCTCTATCTCCTTAAGCCACGTCTGGGCTCCGTCGGGGTCATACCTTCCCTTGAACGTTGGAGGATGATTCCTCATGAAAGTCTCCAACATTCTCGTCTCAGCATTCACCCCAGCATTTGCATTAGGTTGTCCCACAGCTTGGGCAACAGCTTGAAGTGCAGCAGCTAACGCAGTATCGTTTCTTCCAGCCATTCTGATATTCTACAACAAACAGTTACAGCAACATAAGATTTAGTAATACAAATATTACTAAGACTCAACAAGACTCTCTAATTGGCCGGACAGACCGACGTGCTCTGATACCAATTGTAACACCCCGTTTTCCCCAACATCAAAATTTCTTAAACAATTATCAGAGTATGCAAACACAACAACGGAGTGTTACATAAAACATAATCCATAACAGTTAAATAATAATTTAACCAATTTACTTCAAAACTTTGCAGCGGAAAATATTACTAAAAATTCATAAACGTTTGGCACGCAGGCCCCATAAAAATATCTCAAGGAGTTAGTTCCATTATTTGCAAAATAACATAAATAGTCACGTAAAAGAATGAAGCATGCATAAAGACAACCCCATCCCGTTACGTATCAGAGCGACCTAGACGACACAGTGAGGCAAGGCCACTCACGAGCAACTGCACACTAAGCACGATCACCTGCACTTGCCCACAAGGCGGCAATTCCAGCAGAAGGGGTGAGATTTCATAACAAAGTAATATTAATCAACACAATTTAGAATAACAATTAACATCAATAGCATTCTTGCATAAATTAATAACAATTAGCACATAACCACATAATCAACTTCAACATCATCTTTAGGCAAGTAGCATAGATAGATAACACTTATCACGTAATCATATATTCAAATCTTCATCAATAACATGACATCATAAATATGACCATGCGACAATGCTCTTAGACTCCTTATATGCATGTGGTACCAAACTTCATCATAAGTATTAATATACTTTTAAACGTGCGGAGGACAAAGCTCCTAAATAACGTGCGGAGGACAAAGCTCCTATCATGGTGAGGACTAAGCTCAATGTATGCTATGCATGGACTCAATTCAAAACAACACTTATCCTTAATCATCTTATCAACATGCATCCAAGAATTTGGAGCTAAACAACAACTTATCATTGCATATATAACATATACATTTATCATAACGGTGCAGTTTAATAACATCAGCAGTATAATTCAAATAACAACAGCAGAATGACATCACTATATCAATTACAATTCAAAGCAACATAAACTTTATCATATTTGCATAAGGTATAATACTTTAATTCTTACTCAATATCATGAATATATCTTATTCAACTATACGGATTACTCTCAACATTACCATTAGGTCTCACTAACCCTTAGGGATCCCCTCTCAAAGTCTTGTGCGAAACAAATCGCAATAGCATAGGGAATGTGACATTCTGTCACAGCACATGTCGCCGTGGCGGGCTCAGATGCTGGCCTGGCAAGAGATTACAGGTCTCTGTCGCCCTGGCGGAGGAAATCCTGCCTGGCGGGGAAATTACAGGTCTCTGTCGCCCTGGCGGAGGAAATCCTGCCTGGCGGGGAAATTACAGGTCTCTGTCGCCCTGGCGGAGGAAATCCTGCCTGGCGGGGAAATTACAGGTCTCTGTCGCCCTGGCGGAGGAAATCCTGCCTGGCGGAAGATGAACAGTTTGTCGCCGTGGCGGGATATGTCCTGCCCGGCGGAACGGTGTCAGAACAGGTTACGAGTTTACGAACTTTTTCACCCCAAATCCTATTTTTCACCATATTAGACCCCAAATTCGACTGAAATAACAACATTAATCCTATTCTAGGTTCTGTAATCCATTCCTACATCAAATAAACAAATTCTACCGTTCAATTCATCAATTCTAGGGATTTGACCTAGTTTTCTCATTCTTCCAACTCAATCCTAATTCTTGTTAATTGATCATCAGAACTATGCTAATTAACATTATCAAGTCATTAGTCTCACCCTTACCTGGTTTAGAAGACAAAATCGCAGCACTCCTTCCTTCTTTTCTCTCTCACGCGTGCGGCTCTTTCTTTTCCCAAAAGGTCTGAAACGTTACTGACTTCCTAACCCTAGTTGCCTTATTTATACTGCCAACAAATCTTATCTTATTTACTCTTTCTCCCACATAACTCTCTAAAATCCAAAACTAACCCATAACTAAATATTTTATTTTCTTTTCAAATCTTATTTTATTTAACAATAAAATAAGTCCCTTAATCTTATCCTTAAAATTAAATCTTACCACAAAATCATCCAAAATATATTAAAACACATCAAAACATATCAAAACACATATATATTATATAAATATAATATAATCACCTAAACTCGATTCAAATAAATACTAAAACGAACGTGGGCGTTACACAATCCATTTTCAAACTTAATGCATTTAGAAAATTCAGCAGTCTCAGGGGTATAATGTGGATAAAATTTTGCCAGCTCCACAAACTTTGCCGCATACTCTGTCACGGACATGTTTCCTTGCTTAAGCTCTAGGAACTCAATCTCTTTCTTGCCCCTAACATCCTCTGGAAAATATCTGTTAAGGAACTCTCTTCTGAAAATAGTCCAAGTAACTTCAGCACCACCTTGCTCCAGAACAGGTAGAAGACTAATCCACCAGTCATCAGCTTCCTCAACCAGCATGTGCGTACCAAAACGCACCTTCTGCACCTCCGTGCACTGCATCACTCGGAACACCCTCTCAATCTCCTTGAGCCAAGTCTGGGCTCCATCTGGGTCATATCTCCCCTTGAAGGTAGGAGGATGGTTTCTCAAGAAGGTCTCCAGCATGCGGACCTCAGCACTAGCACCAGCATTCGCATTCGGTTGTTGCCCCACCGCTTGAGCAACAGCTTCCAAGGCAGCAACAATCGCAGCGTCGTTTCTTCCAGCCATCTTAATCCTCTACAAAGCAAACATAAGTTAGAATAATACAATAATAGTATTCTAACTCTAAGACAACGTCACTCGACTCTCTACTTGGCCGGACGGACCGACCTGCTCTGATACCAATTGTAACACCCCGTTTTCCCAACATAAAAATTTCTTTAAAAAGATAGTCATGCATCAGAGTAAGCACATAAACAGGGCATCACATTTCTAAAAACATCTCATATTAATGAATAAATAAACATTAAATCTTCATAAAATATTAATCATTATCGCAGCGGAAAGATCATAAGGAATAGCATCTCAAAAGTCTTTGGCACGCAGGCCTCATCAACGTCTTATTAATCAAAAATCTTCAAAATAAACATAAGCATGTAAAATAACTTAATACGCAAGGAACAGAGAAAAATAAAGAAGGATCCCCTATCCCGTTACGTATCAGAGCACCTAGACTCGACTGCAGAAATCCTCACACGTCTGCACCTAATCTTGGTTACCTGCACTTGCCCACAAGGCGGCAATTCCAGCAGAAGGGGTGAGATTCACAAATAATTATATTAAACATGTAATTAAATAATCACAATTCAACAACCAAACATAATTCAACATATCACAGATAAACATCTAGCATTTAGAACATCAACATAAACAACACATCATTAAGCATCGTCATATTCAACATCATAAACATCTTAGTAAGCATCTTAGACGACTCGACTCGACATTATCACTTGACTATGCAACCCTACGTCTTATATGCATGTGGTACCAATCCAGGGCATGAGCCCTCGTCGCTATGAGCATAAATATACTCCAAGGCATAAGCCTTCGTCGCTGGTGAGCAAAGCTCCAGGGCATAAGCCCTCGTCGCTGGTGAGTAAAAACTCCAGGGCATAAGCCCCCATCATAGAATGAGTATGCATGAGACTCAATGCAATTTTAACTTAAACAAGTTAACATCATCAACGTCTTAATAACCATCTTAATCATCATGGACTGACACATGCAACAACTATACATAAGTAAATAGCAACATGGCAGCAAGTACATCATACAAACAGCATCCATAATGCAAGCATCGCAAGTAAATCAAACATTCATAACTTAGTTAATTCATATATCACGCATAAGCTTCATAAAATCATCATAAACAATCTCAATCATCACGTAACATCATTACAGATTATATTAACCATCATTAGAAGTCTCTAAAGCTACTCCAAGGTTGTCTCTCAAGGTCATATGCGACTACAGGTCGCAAACAGAACAGGTTCTAGGTTCTGACATAACTCGCTATGGCGAGTGGGATAGCTCGCCTCGCGAGTAACTAAGGTCCTGCTCGCTATGGCGAGTTGGAGTGCTCGCCTCGCGAGCTCTAGGGGACTGCTCGCTATGGCGAGCTGGGTTGCTCGCCTCGCGAGCGATCTAGGTCTACTCGCCGCGGCGAGTTGCATAGCTCGCCTAGGCGAGCGATGAACAGACTGCTACGGGTTCTGCGAAAATCTCATCAAAAGTTCCCAAATTCATCATCTTAAACGTCTAAACTCTCAGAAACATCAATGTTATGATTAATCTACGTTCTGTACTCATCCTACACATCTGTTCTACAGCTTTATGGCCTAATTCATGATTTTTCTCAATTTTAACCTAATTCCAATTCTCACAAAACTCAATCCTATGTTGTTAATCGAGATTAGATGAACTACAGATCAATATAATTAAGTGTTAGGCTCACCCTTACCTGGTAATTGCAGAAATCGCAGCCCTCAAAGGTCACTTCTCTTCACTTGGCCGTTTTCTCCCTTTTTCCAAAACTCTGGCAACGCGTACTGACTCTCTTGACCTAATTTCCCTTTATATACTCCCAACAAATATTATCTTATTTACTCTTTCTCCCACAAAACTCTCTAAAATCCAAAACTAACCCACAACTAAATATTTTATTTTATTTTCAAATCTTATTTTATTAAACAATAAAATAAGTCACCATGTCGCATAAAATCATATTAAATCTTCATTCAACATCGCATAATATATTAATAAATATATATATCAACTTCTCAAATAAATCCAATAATTAAATAATCAAAAATGGGCGTTACAGTTAGCATCACAGAATCCAACCAACTTATAATCTAAGGATTTCCTGTAATGGAGTCCAAGATTTGTTGTTCCTTTCAGATACCTGAAGATTCTCTTAACAGCTGTTAAATGAGATTCTCTAGGATCTAACTGGAATCTTGCACACAAGCATACACTGAATAAAATATATGGCCTAGATGCAGTAAGGTATAACAAAGAACCAATCATACCTCTATACAGCTTCTGATCTACCTTTGATCCAGTATCATCTTTGCTTAAGGTGCAGGTTGGATGCATTGGAGTGTTCATCACTTTACAATCTTCCAGCTTGAACTTCTTCAGAAGCTCCTTTGTGTATATGGTTTGATGAACATATCACAAAGAGATTAGTTACTCATAGCTAAAGTAAGAGATAACTAACATAAAAAGAAGGATTCATACATGAATTAGATGATAGACTATGAGTTATGATGGCTGGCCACCAAATCTGCAAAGCTTTTGCTCCAAAATATGCCTTAGGTCTCAAAATTCGTGAACCCTTTTTCCGAAAACGTGTTTTTCCTTTTATAAGCTAGTAAAAATCGGCCACCGAACTCGCGAAATCGGTGGACGAATCATCAAAACGTGTTGCCCAATATTCGAGTTCGGTGGCCGAACCAGAGCAGTTCGGTGGCCACAAAATTCGACTTCTTCCTCTTTCTCACCTTCAGCCGCAAAAGGTTCTAAGACTTTCTGAGAGACGACACCTACAGCTGTAACGCCCGCTTTGAACTATTTTATTTATTTAATTATTTGATTGAGTTTAGAGTCTTTTTAAATAATTTATTTGATTTATGGTGATGTGTGTTATTTTTGTGTTATATGTTGGTGTTTTAGTAGCATATTATATTATAATATAAATGTTATGTGGTGTAGAAATATATATGTTATTTTGTGTAAAAATATATAGTGTTATTTGTTATAGAAATATGTTTGTTATGTAGAGATATATTTGTTATAGAAATATATTCGTTATTTGGTTTGAAAATATATTTGTTATTTGTGTAGAAATATATATATATTATCTAGTGTAGAAATATATTTGTTATTTGTGTAGAAATATAATATATTTAATTAAATATGGGTTGTTACATAATTTTAGAGAATTTGAGGGAAGGAGTGAAATAAGATAAGATGAGTAAGAGAATATAAATAAGAGAATTAGGGTTAGAATTATTTAGTACATGATATAACTTTTGGAGAAACCTAGAGAAAAAGAGAGGAGGCGCGAAGGAGAGAAGAAAAACCTAAGAAGAACGCAGCTTGATTCAGGAGACCAAATTAAGGTAAGGGTGAGCCTAGCTTTCATTATATTAAACTGTAATTCAATTCAATTATGATTAACAAGAGATGGATGAATTTTTGAGAGAATTAAGAACTAGGTTAAGGTGAATGAATTAAAAGATGAAGTTGAAAGGTGAGAATTAAGGAAAACTAGTTTAGGTTTCGAATTGAGTTTCTAGTCTTAAAAAGAGTGGATAATCTAGTAGGTTAATGAATAATTAATGTTCTAATGATAGGATAATCATAGGGTGATGTTTAAGGTCATGTTTTGAGGGTATTGGATCGAAAACAGAGTAGAAAATGTTTCCCCAAGGCGAAACCGCAATTGAACTGCGATTTTGCTGTCGCTGTGCAAAACACGTTACTTGTTGTCTCAGTTTGACAAGTTTAAGTTCTGAACTGGGTTTAGGTGTCTTCATGAAAGTTGTAGATACAGATGTTAGATTTCACTAGCCTTTGGAGTGACTCAATTTAAGTTTTTAGAACTCTAGATATGATTAAAATACTACAAAGGGGTCAACAGACTCGTTCTCTTTTCGATTTTCTGTAACCGAAAAACTAAAATAAAAACTGGGACTTTTCTGTTCATAATTAGCTTTTGATGTCTTCACGAAAGTTGTAGATAATTGAGTTAGCTTTTAAATGGCTTCAGAGTGACTCAAAAATGTTTTGTGAATCTTGAGTTATGATAAAAACACTCCAAGTAGGTCTTGGAAAAAACAGCATTTTCTGTTTCACGTTCTTGTGTCTTTTTCATACATTTCTGTTTCGAAATGGGTCTTGGTGTAAACACGAAAGTTGTAGGTAATTGAGTTAGCTTTCTAATGGCTCTGGAGCGACTAGAAAATTATTTGTAGATTTTGAGTTATGATGAAAATAGTCCAAGTAGGTCTTGAGAAAACTTTAAGAAAACTTAGCATAACTAATCCCAAGTTAGTCCAAAGACTTAGAGTTGGTTTCCAAACTTCAAACTTAGGTATTAGGGATTTAGTTGAGGTGTTTTATGAGTATTTGGCTTATGTCTTATTTAATCATACTTGATTACTTTTGAAGAATGTTATTGCTTATGAATTATGAATGATGAGTGCATAATGTGCTATACTTATAAAGTTAATGTGATGATTTGATGTTGTTGATAATGATTGTGAATTGCTTGTGCTGTTTCTGTTGCTGTTATGAACTGCTAAGTTGTTTGTAATGTGATTTAATGATTAAATGCATTACTCGAAATATTATTGAATGATCAAGATGTTGTTGAAATGAATTGTTATTAAGCTTGATGTGATTTGATTATGCTGCAATTGTTATTTAACTAAGTTGCATGAGTATGAATAAGTTGATGATGAACTCCAAATTATTGGATGTATAAGTGATAAGTTGATTAAGGTGTCTTGTTGATAGAGTCCATGCATTAGCATTCATTGAGCTTTGTCCTCACCATGATAGGAGCTTTGTCCTCCGCACGATTATTAGGAGCTTTGTCCTCCGCACGATTATTAGGAGTTTTGTCCTCCGCACGATTAAAGTATATTAATACTTATGATGACGATTGGTACCACATGCATATAAGTGTCTAAGTTGCATTGTCGCATTTGTCGAGTCAAAGTCGTTGTTGATGAATTATCATCCATGAGTTGTTAAGTTGTTGATGAATTATCCTCTATGAGTTGTCGAGTTGTTTTCTACCCATGTGTTGTTAAAAAAGTACCTATGAAGATTATACGATGTTTATGATGTGAATTATATGACGTTGACTAAGATGTTGCTATATTGATTATGATATTGTTACGTTGCTATGTTGTTTAAGATATTGATTATGATATTGTTATGTTGTTATGATGTTGTATATGATACTAATTATAATGTTACAATGTTGTTTACGATGTTGATTATTATAGTGGGATGATGATTACATTGAGTTGTTTTAAATTTATTAGTGATGATGATTACATGATGATATCTATGAGTTGTTAAGTGTATTTGATGATGTTTAAGATGTTTTGTGATGATGTTCTTTGATGATGATTAAGATGTTTTGTGATGACGATTCTTTGATGATGTTTAAGATGTTTAGTGATGATATTCTTGATGTTGCTTAAGATGTTATGAGATAAATATTTGAGACGTGTTTATATGTTAATTGTTGTTAAACTTAATTGTTGAATTATCTGTTTATTATATTGTTTGTGAATCTCACCCCTTCTGTTGGAATTGCCGCCTTGTGGGCAAGTGCAGGTAACCAAGATTAGGTGCAGTCGTGTGAGGCATTCCTCACTGTGTCTTAGGTGCTCTGATATGTAACGGGATGGGAAATCTTATCAAATGCTTTTCTGTTCCTTCCATGTCAATTATAATTTTATAAAAAACTAATTTTAGATGAACTTTTGAAATCTTATGAAGAGGCCTGCGTGCCAAGACTTTTAAGATTCCGTTGCAATGTTTTGAGAAGTTTAATAACTATTTTTATGATGAATGAATTGTTATTCATTTCCTTTGAGATGTTTTAAGAAAGTGATACTCCGTTTATGTGAAAACTCTGATTTAATTTACGAAATTTTTACGTTGGGAAAACGGGGTGTTACAATTGGTATCAGAGCAGGTTGGTCCGTCCGGCCAAGTAGATGAGTCATTGTGTCGTGTGACGATTGAATATTGTCGTTTTGTTTTCTAATTAATGGTTATGTTTTATTATGTGATCATGTTTGACTCACTAACTTTAATGTGATTTTTGTGTAATGTTTGAAGTTACTATTTTGTTATATATTGTTTAAGAATATTTAAGCAATAATTAAATTCATTTTTCTATTGTGCTTTGAATTTCGAGGACGAAATTCTCTTAAGGGGGGTAGAGTTGTAACGCCCGCTTTGAACTATTTTATTTATTTAATTATTTGATTGAGTTTAGAGTCTTTTTAAATAATTTATTTGATTTATGGTGATGTGTGTTATTTTTGTGTTATATGTTGGTGTTTTAGTAGCATATTATATTATAATATAAATGTTATGTGGTGTAGAAATATATATGTTATTTTGTGTAAAAATATATAGTGTTATTTGTTATAGAAATATGTTTGTTATGTAGAGATATATTTGTTATAGAAATATGTTTGTTATGTAGAGATATATTTGTTATAGAAATATATTCGTTATTTGGTTTGAAAATATATTTGTTATTTGTGTAGAAATATATATATATTATCTAGTGTAGAAATATATTTGTTATTTGTGTAGAAATATAATATATTTAATTAAATATGGGTTGTTACATAATTTTAGAGAATTTGAGGGAAGGAGTGAAATAAGATAAGATGAGTAAGAGAATATAAATAAGAGAATTAGGGTTAGAATTATTTAGTACATGATATAACTTTTGGAGAAACCTAGAGAAAAAGAGAGGAGGCGCGAAGGAGAGAAGAAAAACCTAAGAAGAACGCAGCTTGATTCAGGAGACCAAATTAAGGTAAGGGTGAGCCTAGCTTTCATTATATTAAACTGTAATTCAATTCAATTATGATTAACAAGAGATGGATGAATTTTTGAGAGAATTAAGAACTAGGTTAAGGTGAATGAATTAAAAGATGAAGTTGAAAGGTGAGAATTAAGGAAAACTAGTTTAGGTTTCGAATTGAGTTTCTAGTCTTAAAAAGAGTGGATAATCTAGTAGGTTAATGAATAATTAATGTTCTAATGATAGGATAATCATAGGGTGATGTTTAAGGTCATGTTTTGAGGGTATTGGATCGAAAACAGAGTAGAAAATGTTTCCCCAAGGCGAAACCGCAACTGAACTGCGATTTTGCTGTCGCTGTGCAAAACACGTTACTTGTTGTCTCAGTTTGACAAGTTTAAGTTCTGAACTGGGTTTAGGTGTCTTCATGAAAGTTGTAGATACAGATGTTAGATTTCACTAGCCTTTGGAGTGACTCAATTTAAGTTTTTAGAACTCTAGATATGATTAAAATACTACAAAGGGGTCAACAGACTCGTTCTCTTTTCGATTTTCTGTAACCGAAAAACTAAAATAAAAACTGGGACTTTTCTGTTCATAATTAGCTTTTGATGTCTTCACGAAAGTTGTAGATAATTGAGTTAGCTTTTAAATGGCTTCAGAGTGACTCAAAAATGTTTTGTGAATCTTGAGTTATGATAAAAATACTCCAAGTAGGTCTTGGAAAAAACAGCATTTTCTGTTTCACGTTCTTGTGTCTTTTTCATACATTTCTGTTTCGAAATGGGTCTTGGTGTAAACACGAAAGTTGTAGGTAATTGAGTTAGCTTTCTAATGGCTCTGGAGCGACTAGAAAATTATTTGTAGATTTTGAGTTATGATGAAAATAGTCCAAGTAGGTCTTGAGAAAACTTTAAGAAAACTTAGCATAACTAATCCCAAGTTAGTCCAAAGACTTAGAGTTGGTTTCCAAACTTCAAACTTAGGTATTAGGGATTTAGTTGAGGTGTTTTATGAGTATTTGGCTTATGTCTTATTTAATCATACTTGATTACTTTTGAAGAATGTTATTGCTTATGAATTATGAATGATGAGTGCATAATGTGCTATACTTATAAAGTTAATGTGATGATTTGATGTTGTTGATAATGATTGTGAATTGCTTGTGCTGTTTCTGTTGCTGTTATGAACTGCTAAGTTGTTTGTAATGTGATTTAATGATTAAATGCATTACTCGAAATATTATTGAATGATCAAGATGTTGTTGAAATGAATTGTTATTAAGCTTGATGTGATTTGATTATGCTGCAATTGTTATTTAACTAAGTTGCATGAGTATGAATAAGTTGATGATGAACTCCAAATTATTGGATGTATAAGTGATAAGTTGATTAAGGTGTCTTGTTGATAGAGTCCATGCATTAGCATTCATTGAGCTTTGTCCTCACCATGATAGGAGCTTTGTCCTCCGCACGATTATTAGGAGCTTTGTCCTCCGCACGATTATTAGGAGTTTTGTCCTCCGCACGATTAAAGTATATTAATACTTATGATGACGATTGGTACCACATGCATATAAGTGTCTAAGTTGCATTGTCGCATTTGTCGAGTCAAAGTCGTTGTTGATGAATTATCATCCATGAGTTGTTAAGTTGTTGATGAATTATCCTCTATGAGTTGTCGAGTTGTTTTCTACCCATGTGTTGTTAAAAAAGTACCTATGAAGATTATACGATGTTTATGATGTGAATTATATGACGTTGACTAAGATGTTGCTATATTGATTATGATATTGTTATGTTGCTATGTTGTTTAAGATATTGATTATGATATTGTTATGTTGTTATGATGTTGTATATGATACTAATTATAATGTTATAATGTTGTTTACGATGTTGATTATTATAGTGGGATGATGATTACATTGAGTTGTTTTAAATTTATTAGTGATGATGATTACATGATGATATCTATGAGTTGTTAAGTGTATTTGATGATGTTTAAGATGTTTTGTGATGATGTTCTTTGATGATGATTAAGATGTTTTGTGATGACGATTCTTTGATGATGTTTAAGATGTTTAGTGATGATATTCTTGATGTTGCTTAAGATGTTATGAGATAAATATTTGAGACGTGTTTATATGTTAATTGTTGTTAAACTTAATTGTTGAATTATCTGTTTATTATATTGTTTGTGAATCTCACCCCTTCTGTTGGAATTGCCGCCTTGTGGGCAAGTGCAGGTAACCAAGATTAGGTGCAGTCGTGTGAGGCATTCCTCACTGTGTCTTAGGTGCTCTGATATGTAACGGGATGGGAAATCTTATCAAATGCTTTTCTGTTCCTTCCATGTCAATTATAATTTTATAAAAACTAATTTTAGATGAACTTTTGAAATCTTATGAAGAGGCCTGCGTGCCAAGACTTTTAAGATTCCGTTGCAATGTTTTGAGAAGTTTAATAACTATTTTTATGATGAATGAATTGTTATTCATTTCCTTTGAGATGTTTTAAGAAAGTGATACTCCGTTTATGTGAAAACTCTGATTTAATTTACGAAATTTTTACGTTGGGAAAACGGGGTGTTACAATTGGTATCAGAGCAGGTTGGTCCGTCCGGCCAAGTAGATGAGTCATTGTGTCGTGTGACGATTGAATATTGTCGTTTTGTTTTCTAATTAATGGTTATGTTTTATTATGTGATCATGTTTGACTCACTAACTTTAATGTGATTTTTGTGTAATGTTTGAAGTTACTATTTTGTTATATATTGTTTAAGAATATTTAAGCAATAATTAAATTCATTTTTCTATTGTGCTTTGAATTTCGAGGACGAAATTCTCTTAAGGGGGGTAGAGTTGTAACGCCCGCTTTGAACTATTTTATTTATTTAATTATTTGATTGAGTTTAGAGTCTTTTTAAATAATTTATTTGATTTATGGTGATGTGTGTTATTTTTGTGTTATATGTTGGTGTTTTAGTAGCATATTATATTATAATATAAATGTTATGTGGTGTAGAAATATATATGTTATTTTGTGTAAAAATATATAGTGTTATTTGTTATAGAAATATGTTTGTTATGTAGAGATATATTTGTTATAGAAATATGTTTGTTATGTAGAGATATATTTGTTATAGAAATATATTCGTTATTTGGTTTGAAAATATATTTGTTATTTGTGTAGAAATATATATATATTATCTAGTGTAGAAATATATTTGTTATTTGTGTAGAAATATAATATATTTAATTAAATATGGGTTGTTACATAATTTTAGAGAATTTGAGGGAAGGAGTGAAATAAGATAAGATGAGTAAGAGAATATAAATAAGAGAATTAGGGTTAGAATTATTTAGTACATGATATAACTTTTGGAGAAACCTAGAGAAAAAGAGAGGAGGCGCGAAGGAGAGAAGAAAAACCTAAGAAGAACGCAGCTTGATTCAGGAGACCAAATTAAGGTAAGGGTGAGCCTAGCTTTCATTATATTAAACTGTAATTCAATTCAATTATGATTAACAAGAGATGGATGAATTTTTGAGAGAATTAAGAACTAGGTTAAGGTGAATGAATTAAAAGATGAAGTTGAAAGGTGAGAATTAAGGAAAACTAGTTTAGGTTTCGAATTGAGTTTCTAGTCTTAAAAAGAGTGGATAATCTAGTAGGTTAATGAATAATTAATGTTCTAATGATAGGATAATCATAGGGTGATGTTTAAGGTCATGTTTTGAGGGTATTGGATCGAAAACAGAGTAGAAAATGTTTCCCCAAGGCGAAACCGCAACTGAACTGCGATTTTGCTGTCGTTGTGCAAAACACGTTACTTGTTGTCTCAGTTTGACAAGTTTAAGTTCTGAACTGGGTTTAGGTGTCTTCATGAAAGTTGTAGATACAGATGTTAGATTTCACTAGCCTTTGGAGTGACTCAATTTAAGTTTTTAGAACTCTAGATATGATTAAAATACTACAAAGGGGTCAACAGACTCGTTCTCTTTTCGATTTTCTGTAACCGAAAAACTAAAATAAAAACTGGGACTTTTCTGTTCATAATTAGCTTTTGATGTCTTCACGAAAGTTGTAGATAATTGAGTTAGCTTTTAAATGGATTCAGAGTGACTCAAAAATGTTTTGTGAATCTTGAGTTATGATAAAAACACTCCAAGTAGGTCTTGGAAAAAACAGCATTTTCTGTTTCACGTTCTTGTGTCTTTTTCATACATTTCTGTTTCGAAATGGGTCTTGGTGTAAACACGAAAGTTGTAGGTAATTGAGTTAGCTTTCTAATGGCTCTGGAGCGACTAGAAAATTATTTGTAGATTTTGAGTTATGATGAAAATAGTCCAAGTAGGTCTTGAGAAAACTTTAAGAAAACTTAGCATAACTAATCCCAAGTTAGTCCAAAGACTTAGAGTTGGTTTCCAAACTTCAAACTTAGGTATTAGGGATTTAGTTGAGGTGTTTTATGAGTATTTGGCTTATGTCTTATTTAATCATACTTGATTACTTTTGAAGAATGTTATTGCTTATGAATTATGAATGATGAGTGCATAATGTGCTATACTTATAAAGTTAATGTGATGATTTGATGTTGTTGATAATGATTGTGAATTGCTTGTGCTGTTTCTGTTGCTGTTATGAACTGCTAAGTTGTTTGTAATGTGATTTAATGATTAAATGCATTACTCGAAATATTATTGAATGATCAAGATGTTGTTGAAATGAATTGTTATTAAGCTTGATGTGATTTGATTATGCTGCAATTGTTATTTAACTAAGTTGCATGAGTATGAATAAGTTGATGATGAACTCCAAATTATTGGATGTATAAGTGATAAGTTGATTAAGGTGTCTTGTTGATAGAGTCCATGCATTAGCATTCATTGAGCTTTGTCCTCACCATGATAGGAGCTTTGTCCTCCGCACGATTATTAGGAGCTTTGTCCTCCGCACGATTATTAGGAGTTTTGTCCTCCGCACGATTAAAGTATATTAATACTTATGATGACGATTGGTACCACATGCATATAAGTGTCTAAGTTGCATTGTCGCATTTGTCGAGTCAAAGTCGTTGTTGATGAATTATCATCCATGAGTTGTTAAGTTGTTGATGAATTATCCTCTATGAGTTGTCGAGTTGTTTTCTACCCATGTGTTGTTAAAAAAGTACCTATGAAGATTATACGATGTTTATGATGTGAATTATATGACGTTGACTAAGATGTTGCTATATTGATTATGATATTGTTATGTTGCTATGTTGTTTAAGATATTGATTATGATATTGTTATGTTGTTATGATGTTGTATATGATACTAATTATAATGTTATAATGTTGTTTACGATGTTGATTATTATAGTGGGATGATGATTACATTGAGTTGTTTTAAATTTATTAGTGATGATGATTACATGATGATATCTATGAGTTGTTAAGTGTATTTGATGATGTTTAAGATGTTTTGTGATGATGTTCTTTGATGATGATTAAGATGTTTTGTGATGACGATTCTTTGATGATGTTTAAGATGTTTAGTGATGATATTCTTGATGTTGCTTAAGATGTTATGAGATAAATATTTGAGACGTGCTTATATGTTAATTGTTGTTAAACTTAATTGTTGAATTATCTGTTTATTATATTGTTTGTGAATCTCACCCCTTCTGTTGGAATTGCCGCCTTGTGGGCAAGTGCAGGTAACCAAGATTAGGTGCAGTCGTGTGAGGCATTCCTCACTGTGTCTTAGGTGCTCTGATATGTAACGGGATGGGAAATCTTATCAAATGCTTTTCTGTTCCTTCCATGTCAATTATAATTTTATAAAAACTAATTTTAGATGAACTTTTGAAATCTTATGAAGAGGCCTGTGTGCCAAGACTTTTAAGATTCCGTTGCAATGTTTTGAGAAGTTTAATAACTATTTTTATGATGAATGAATTGTTATTCATTTCCTTTGAGATGTTTTAAGAAAGTGATACTCCGTTTATGTGAAAACTCTGATTTAATTTACGAAATTTTTACGTTGGGAAAACGGGGTGTTACAACAGCCACTAAACCTTCTGGAGCGTTCTTATAGTCAACTTCTTCGGCTTTCTCACCTTCATCCACAGCCTTTTGAGAGACATCAACTACAGCCACAAAGCCTTCTGGAACGTTCTTATAGTCAACTTCTCCAGCTTTCTCACCATCGTTCGCAGAACCATCAGTTTCCTCTTTCTCACCTTGATCCGCAGAAACTTCGGAAACCTTCTGAGAGATGTCACCAACAGCCACCAAATCTTCTGGTACGTTCTTATAGTCAACTTCTCCCACTTTCTCACCTTCGGCCGCAGAATCTTCAGCTTCCTCTTTCTCACCTTCATCCGTAGAAACAACTTCTGAAACCTTCCTCTTGGAGTTCTCTACTTCCTCTTTCTCACCTTTTGCCCTAGAATCCTCTACAACCATCTTTGAAATTTCACTTTCATCCTTGAAATCTTCTTGCCCACTCTTAGAGTTCTCTACTTCCTTTTTCTCACCTTTAACTGTATAAGCTTCTACAATCTTCTTAGTGATTTCAGGTTCAGTCATGGAAGCTTGTTGAAGGTTCTTAGAGAATTCAGCATCAGCCGCAGAACCTTCCGCTTTTTTCTTCATCTTCTTATTCTGTGACTGATCTTGTAACTTGAAAAACTTGGTATGCGGAATCTTTGATGAACGAGGTACTCTATCTCCTGAATGAGTTATTCTTCCCGGCATAACCGACGTTGCAGTTTCCTCAGCTTTGCGTTTTCTGGATGTTGATGTCATTTCTCCAAAACTGAATAAAAAAATAATTGTTAAAGACACATACCAACAATAAACAAAGAATAAGAACACATAAAGGATGAATAAAAAGAAGAGGCATGAATGA
Organism: Medicago lupulina; assembly: GCA_958299785.1. Taxonomy (NCBI): domain Eukaryota; kingdom Viridiplantae; phylum Streptophyta; class Magnoliopsida; order Fabales; family Fabaceae; genus Medicago; species Medicago lupulina. The sequence continues at coordinate 52,254,574 of OY283144.1, read as the reverse complement.
TTGAAATAAATAAACAGGAACAAAATCAAGACATGAGCGAGCGAGTACCCTTACAAGATGAGCGATAGAGTACCTAGATCTCTTTCTTCTTCCTTTCAACTTCTCTCAATTTTCTTAATAGATTCTCTCTCTCTCTCTCTCTCTCTCTCTCTCTCTCTCTCTCTCAATACGAACAAGTTATTTATAGATACTGATTTTGTCATTCACTTGAAAATTAAGGAAGAAAATTGATTTGTTTCTTTTTTATTTTGATTCTCTCTTAATTTATATATTTTTTTTTGACAAATCTCTTAATTTAGATGTTAGGGTTTCGAACTTGCCTCTTACCACACCCGCATGCTCCTCAAGGTTAAAAAAATATCTAATCATTGTCAATATTCACTTAAGAAAATAAATCACTATCAAATACCAACATTAACCTCATTTTAATTTTTTCCACATTCTTTTTTAAATCAATGAGCATATGTCTATTTTTGTAAAAAAAAAAAGCATGTGTATTTTTTTTAATTTAGATTTTAGGGTTACCAACTTGTCTCTTCATCATTTTTATCTCGTATAAATTTAATAAGAACAATATATATCATATGTTTTGTCTGGAACGAAAACATATAATGAGGGACATGTGAATAAAATAGAAAGTTATGACGTATATAATCTATCCAGAGAATATATTAATGAAGTACTTGATGAAATCTAATCCAAACATGTATGTTTGTCTCTGAAATTTCTAAAATTTCAATGTTTTATGTTTGTCCAACAAAAATTTTACAAAACCCTTACTTAGAATCATAAATTTTTCTAATCTTATAAATATACCCGAGTTCATGTGAAAATTAAAAAGACAGTGCTTTGATTTCTACTAAGACTTATAGACTCTAAATTTTGTCAGCAGTTTTCTGCCTCCACAATTCAAGTGTCTTCTTCATTTTTTAAAATTCTTAAAAGTTTGTTCAACTATGATTAGCCCAAATGAGTTGAGTTTCCTCAACTTTGATTCACTTGAATTCAAGCGATCTATGTTGAGGAAGGAACTTTGTCCCTTAGTTGTGGGTTCCCTAACTTCCCTAATAGAGTGCTAGGTACAATTGTTTTTGGATTTTTTGTGTTACACAAAAAAATGCATTAAAATAAAGATAAAAGCATAAATGTGAAAGGATAAAAAACCGAAGGCAAAATGGTTTAATTGATTGGAGGTGTTCTTTACAACGTACGATATATGTATTTATAGCAAAAACTACCCAATTATCCAAACAATGTGGCAGTGATGAGCCTTTGCTCGGATCATTTCATGGCTTGTTCGTTATATCTCCCTTGCAAGTGGGATAGTGTTTCCCACGTTCGGCTTTAGTATTTTCTATTATGTATGATATATAGATAGGGTCGTTTAGTGCATTGTTTACCATCGACCGTGTGTCTTCTAACTTCTCAAAGTGTAACGGGTGGTAAGCACATGGAACATGTGTTAATCACATCAATCTTCAGCCCCACTATGATTTGACTAAGTTAGAGGCTCCAAAAAGTAACGGGTGCTAAGCACATGGAACATTTGTATGAATATATGATGATGAAGATGAAGAAGAGGATCATGAAGAAGATGAAGAAAAAGAGAAAAAAAGTTAGGTGTTGGTGGAACATCGTAAGATAAAATAGACATGCATAATCTAATGGTCCTCTCTTAAGAAAAAAGATCAAACAGTTTAAATTAAAATAATAAATAGAATCTATGGTGGTTCATTCTCACCAAAGACATTTGGGGTTAAAGTTAACTGTCAGGAATTTATTTGAATAACGAGACAAACATAAGGGACCAAAACGTTGATTTTACGAGATATAAGACCAAAATAAAAACTGAAAATTAATTAGGGGACCAATGGACCAAATAAGCCTACATTTTTTTCATTCCTGTCGATTACTCTTCCCAATAAACCCTCGTACATGCCTCAGAAGTTTATCCTCTGATACAACCTAGTAGCGGCTGTATCAGAATTTGCACTCGAAGGCTATGTTTGGATGAGAAGAGAAAGTATGAGGAAAGATAGTGAAAGGAAAGATGGTATGAGGAAAGAAAGGGAGTGGAAAGTGAAGGGATTGTTTTGGTTGTTTGGTTTAATAGAAAGTAGATTAGAAAGTGAAAGGAAAAAAAAAAATATTTTTTAATTGACATAAATACCCCTATATAGAAATAGTAAAGCATACATATATTATCATATAAAATATAAACACGTGTCCATATTTTTCAACGGAAAAAAAATGTATGCTTAGGTGTGAGTATAGTGCAATTGTAAGCCCAGTGCTACATAACAAAATAAAAAAACAGTTAATTAGAAAAGGAAAAATACACACTTAACTAATAGCAAAAAAAGAAAAACAATAAAAGTAAGGGTATTGTTGACTTTTCAATCAAAACATTGATGTGTCTCAACCTTTCCGTGCATATGTGAGTGGAAAGGATTTTGACGTGGGTCCCACCAGATTCTTTCTTTCCATCACCTTTTTAGAGGGTTTCCAAACAATGGAAAGTGTTTCTTTCCTTCACCTTTCTTTCCTCATCACTTTCTTTCCTTTGAAACAAACATACTCGAAAGCGAGTGTTTGCTCCAAAGAAAGGAAAAGAAAAAGAGAATATAAAGAGAAATAGAGGATTGTTATTATTCAGCATACCAATTGGTTTACAATCCTGGCTATTAAAAGGAAAAGCCTGCTATCAATCAGGAGAAATAAAAGGAAATAAACTAACAAATCAGTGCAGAAAAATAAGGAAACAAAATGATAGCATATCAGAATATTCTAGGCTTTCCCTCCACACACATAGTCTTGCATCCATATGGGCTTCTTGTGCTGCCTCTTTCCCAAGTTTTGTACTTCAGCTTCAGAATTAGGCTTTTTGGTAACAGTTGCTATTGGGCTTGTATCATCCTCATACATCCCATTTATCTCTGCCTATAAATCAATATGTGAATCCTTCCTTCTTTCGACGTTATAGTCAATATGCGAATCCTTCTAGGTTTGAAAATTATGTGTAGTGAGTTCTCAGTTCTCCTTTAGCAACGTTTTTTGGGTGAACGGAAAAAAATTACACCATCACTTTTATTGAGGTAAGTCGTTGTATTTCATAGATGTTTTTCTTCAGTTGTTTACTCTCATTTTCCCATTATCATTTTGTTCTCTTAACATTACATAAGAAATTTCTAATATGGCATCTGGAGAGTTTATGGGAGGAGGATCAAGTTAGAGCTTTGGAGAGACTTGCCCATACATTTTTTTTTCAAAATGATCAGGTTGATCTAAAGCGTCTCGCCTTTGGATTGAACAAAATGTAGCATCTTTAGGCTATTTCATCTTCCTTTGTAAAAATAATAATAATAATAAATCGGCAAGGTAGTCGGGCCTGTAGCTACGCTTTTTGTGGATATTAAGGAAATTCTCTTCTTTGGCATCCATGTTTAAGTTTAGACTTTCTTTCTTCATAATGAATGCGTGTACCACTAAGCTAGTGAATTATGCTTTCAACAAAAAAAAAATCATTTACTTAGTGACCAAGGTTATAACCAATTTTCAATTGTGTCGGCTGATATAATTGCACACTAGTACAAAAAACCCTTTTTAAGTCGGTTAAAAAGGGCTTTTTAAGTCAGGCGCGCGTGCGACCTAACAACTCCTGTAGTAAGAAGTTTTTGCCTTTTAAGACGGTTTTAGCAACCGACTTAAGGCCTCAATGTTTAAGTCGGTTAAAAATACTTCTTAACTCGGTCGCGCGTCCGACCTAATAGCAGCCGTAGTAAGAAGTTTAGGCTTGTTAAGTCGATTTAAAACCGTCTTAAGAAAATGACTTCTTAAGTCTGGTAAATGATCAACCGACCTAAGATGCATTTTTTTTAAAAAAATAAAAAAGCAGTTTCGCCCATATTATTCTGGGCAAACTACTAGTCCAAAAAATAAGAATATTTCATTGGCTCTAATATGAACCTTATACTTCTATAATGAAACAGTATAATTTTTTTTTTTTGGAGTACAACAATATATAATTTTGAATAAGCTTTTGTTCATGATTTTAATTACACATAGATCTAAATTAACACCCATAAACAAAACCCAAACAACTAACTACAAATATAACATAATTTTAAGTGTTCGTTCTACACAGACTACTAGTCTACAATGTATCAACTATAAAGTAGAAATAACACACTGAGAAGCATGATTATTTTTATATGAAGGATCAATCATTCAGAGCCCCATACATAACATAACTCTTCACAAAAAATCTGCAAGTTATAAATGAAGAGAATGTTGAAAACCGCTAACTGAAAGTTCCTCCCTTCATGACAAAATGTATTTGATCTCGAAAATTAAAATAATAGTTAGAAAGTCCAAACTCAGACAATTACTTACATGGACTTTAGGTGAACAAGGCTCTCCCAAGCTCAAGTGACCCATTTTCTTCAAGACAATTACACAAAGGTCTTTCAAAGTCTTCACAAAGTATTTATTTTATCATGATTCAACATTCTAGCACTCACCTTATGGCAGCCTTCTAAAAAAGGCTCCTTACTAAGACATTTTCAATATCTGCACAACAAGTACACAATTGACTTTCAGCACAACCCCCTATTTAAAAAAAAATAAAAAAATAAACTGAAATTTTAATAGAAATAGACAAAGCATAAGATATGCATAAACAATACGCCCGATCAGTCACTAGATATTGTCAAGAGGCAGCAACATAAAACAAAACCAACAATAGAAAATACTAAAATGCTCCAAAATTAAAAACCATCAATTACCAAAGAGCAATGCAAAAATCCAAACAAGCTCACACCCAACCTGTAGCCCTCAATCAAAATTTGACTACAATGGGAACTACCTGCACAATTTGACTATAATGACAATTGTCAACAGGAGACTCAAACTATTATTAGTATTAATAAATATCAAGTAAAAGCATTTTTTAATTTTTAATATAATATATACAAAGTTTTCATGATTTTGATCTTGGTTAGAGCAAGGATCACATATGAAGAAAGACGCAGTAGATGTGGTGATTTCTCTTGTTATTTCCTCATGTTTTAGCTTTAACCTTTTTGAATGTAACCATCCTCCTTACTACCATCCTCGTAATTATAGAGTATCCATTAACCTGAGCATCATAACATAAGCTGATAGAAAAAACAGTATAAAAAAATAGAAAAACTAGTAGTAAGGCCTCAGCAAATAAACCAGAATAAGCCATACTAGATCAAAGCAAAACCACAAAATAGTTTCATTACAGTTTGTGTCTTTATGCTTAATATGCTAGGTTAAGGCATGTCAAATCATGAATCAAATTACATAATGTACATGAAATTAAACCAATCTAAAATAAACGCAAAAATTTAACAATGATGCATCATGAGTTCAGAAAATTGCAAGACAACATTAAAATCATTTACCATGAATCTACGTGATTATTCAAGACATTATCATAGTCATCTACTTGAACCACTGCAGGATAAGAAACAAAGCATTCTAAAGATTTCAAATACATTAAAATTATTTCACACAAACCGCATAACTATGAAGCACAAACACATACACGAACATCGGACACGACACGAACACCGACATGTCGAAATGGATGATATTTTGAGAAGATGACATAATTCAGTGTAATCATAGGTGTCGTGTTGGTGTCGATGTCAGACACTGACGTATGTCCGATTCCTAGACATGCCTAATCCAAAGAGTGCCCATGCTTCTTAGCCGCATAAGAATTGAAATTATAAAAACTTATTTTCATAATGTGACCCCAAATTCACTTGGCCCCAATACTCTTTAGTCATAGCATATTTGACTATATTATTTTATACTTCAATTAGTTTGACGTGAATTATAAGACTTGGAGAGATGAGTGAGTTAATTGAAGTTAACACACTTACCTGAGTCACCTATCAACTAGAGAATGAATAAAGAGAAAAAGAATAAAGTATTATATAATGACTAACCTCTAAGACTTGTGGGTAGCTTAAGGTCTCATATAGATCCTGAAAAGTTGTCACTGTTTATAGAAAAATAACAACAAATAAAGTGTTGTAAGATGCAAAATAGTTGTTCTATATATAGGAATTAAGAAACCAGCACATATCAATTAGAAACACTAGAATGAAGTAAATTTAATTAATATTAACTCTACCATTTTTTTTCTTCAAATCAGCCACATAATATTTAGCAAAAAAATTATACAATGAAGACAATTTAACATTTACCACATGTCACTGGTATCTTAGTCAAACAGGACCATCATAAGACTAGAAAGAATAAAGGAAAAGGAAGGATATTAATTTCATTTATGTACACAACCAAGGCACTATTTTGACAAACCTGGCAATGTAATATACAATTCTTGACTTTTTCCATGCCACTCCAATTATACTCCAATTATACAACATGACAATATATGACAGCTGAAAAATAATATACATAATAATACTCCCTCCGGTTCTATTTAGAAGAAATAATTGACTTTTTAGATACATTGAATAATTTATGTATTTGTTTTACGTTCCTTGACTAGATACATAAATTATTCAATGTATCTAAAAAGTCAACTTTTTCTTGTAAATAGAAACGGAGGGAGTATTAAAATTAGTCAAAATAATTTAATATATCTGACTTATCTATTAAGAAGCTGCATATGACATTTTCTCATATGACAAGCTACATTCAAAGGAAGGAAAAGAAAGTGTCACATGATGAGAGGTGAAAACAAAGTACAAAATAGTTTAAGTTACCTATCTTGACTCTACAAGTGCATAGTTGCACGACTTGGTTCAAGTCATCAACCAAAGCTAACTTGCTACTATTGAATGTTCTTCAAGAAGTTTTCCCATTATCTTTAAAAGAGGCTCATTCTACATTTGCTCCTTTATTATATAATGCTCATAACCCTGTAAACAAAGCATAGAAAAAACTGCACACAAACCAAATACACACACAACCTGCTACAAGCACACAAACTACGCAATACAAGCAAACCAAATACACTCACAAGCTGCTACATAAAGGAAACCATATTAATTATTCTATATATCATCACATTTTTTTTAGAGGAAACTATCTATAATTCATATACTAGCAAGGTTCATGCACTTTATGTTCAAGAGTGGAACGCTGCACCTTATAAACTTTTTTTGATTGTCTGACCCAAATTAGAAAAATAGCAAGGATTACGGTTGATATTCAGTTTCAACATATGATAACCACAAAGCCTTGAATATATAAGTAAATACGATGAGCACATACACATCTCTATTGCTAGTCAACACAATTCAACATGATCTTACTTGCAAAAATTACAATGTTTACAAAAAATAAAATAGAAAACAATTGTTACTTCTAATAGAATTGAAATTGACTGGGCAATCCGGTGCACTAAAGAAACTAGTTATTATAATATCTAATAATTATGCTATTTATAATATCTAATAATTATGCTATTTCTCGAATGAGGTCATATTATGTTACTTCTAAATAGGAAGGGATCCAAACCTATATACTTGAGCATTCTAATTTAATTAGTGAGTTAATTTCATGGAAAATTCTAGGCCGGGTCACTTTGATATCTAGGAATGATACAAAACAAAAGAACTAGGTAGCATTACTTGTGTATTATGTGTTGGCATATCAATACTTTGTTAACTACTCGTTCAATTCATGGTTATTGCCCGGTCAATTTCAAGAGCTAATACAAAATATTTTTCAAATCAAACACACACAATCATGGTTATTGCTTAGAAAATTTTCAATGTTCTTAATCCCAAATTTTCATAGAAATCAAATCCAATTTTTTATAGAAATCAAAACCAGCAAGCTCTAGAATTATCAATTTCATCAAAACAATTCAAAGGAAGTTTCAGTAAACCCTAATTTACAAATCATTGAACAAATTGTGAAAGAATAAAAATACCTTTGTGGGGAGAATGATTGACGGAGGTTCTGGCAGCGGTGGCTTTCTTCCGGCGTGCGTGACGGAGGTTCCAGAGAGACTGAGTGAGTGAGTGAGAGTCACGAGGGAGGTTCAGCGAGTGAGTGACACAAGTTCGGCGTGCGTGACAGAGTGAGTGAGCTTGTGTGGGATTGTGCGTGACGGTGGTTCGATTGAACGAGAGAGAAAGTACTGAGAAAGGGGGAAGCTTTGTGTAGTTCGATTGAAATTGAGAAAGTGAGAAGCGCTTGTGTCCTGACTACTTATATATATATTTTTTTTTTGTTACATTCAAATTGGTTTTTATTTTAAACATACATTGAAATTGTTACATTGATTTTTTTTTTTGACAAAAAAATTGTTACATTGATATATAACTATTAATAAATATAATTTATTTAATTTAAAATTTAATAATTAATTACTAAATAAAAGAGGGAAATTGATTCAAAAAGGTGGGAAATTTTTTATTTTGTTTGGAAAAACAAAAGAGAGAAAAATTCTTAGGTTGGGTGGTCAACAAACCGACTTAAGTAAATGACTTCTTAAGTCAGTTGGTCAACCTAGCGACTTAAGGAATTTATTAAAAATATTTTCTTTTATTATTCTATGAACCTTAAGTCGGGTAACCTTATAACTGACTTAAGAAAGTTTGAAAGAATTGCGAAAATGCCACCGCGTCACTTCTTAAGACGGGTGGCAGAACGAACTGACTTAAGCGCGAATCTAAAAAGTATTTTTTGTACTAGTGGCAGTTGCATGATTTTATCATCGTAATAAAATATGGATCCTATAGGGACTCGTGAACGTCAAGGTAACCTTTTTCTCTGTTAATATGAAAAAGATATTCTCGCTTAATATGAAGAAAAAAAAAAGAGAAATGTTATTGTTTTATTAATAAAAGATGGAAGATGGTTGAAAGATGATTTCATATTAGTTTTGAAAATATGCAATGGTAAAGGAGCCTATAAATCATTGAAGTACATTATTACAATGAACAAACCCAATAATAATATTCCATTCTTTTTGCCTCATAAATGCATGACTAAGGATGGGGTATTATATGTTGTATTGCTTACTCCATCTCTAGTAATAAACAAATGTCTTACTTACACAATTATTTTTACAGCACAAATATTTTAAAGATATTCTTATGCTTTAAATATTTTGTCTAGCTTTATATTTTCAATAACCTTCCTTCACTTTCGCTTATCGGAAGTTTGCCTAAAATTTTGATGAGTGCTTAATGCTATATTAGATGAATACATTTCCTAAACAAAAGAAAGAAATAGAATCATGGACAGTTTGTCATAAGACTACTTTCAATGATTCCAAGACCTAATGATTGATATTTGGCAAGTGTACCAAATTCGATCGAAGTAATAAAAATTCGTATCCACGAGGACTGTATTTAACTTCTACTTAGCAATTTCATTATTAAAAAGGATGTGTAAAAATTATGGTTGCCCTTGGCAGTTGAATTGTTTTGTAACATAAACAGAGAAAACAATTAAAAGTTGGTTTTTGAAATTGAGAGAGAAATATGATCAAGACTTTCGAATCATCTAATGCACCCCTATGGTAATTTGCACTCCTAATCTAATCAATGATTATCTAGCATAACGAAAGATTAACACAATAATTCTACCCAATCTCTTGACCTAGAATTCTCCCCGCAAGTAACACCCCTTAATCTCTTAAGTGAATTCGAAACCGTTGGAGGTTTTAATAGAACGTTAATCCCTATGTCATAACCTAATAATGATCTATCTCTATCTTGATTACTTAGGTTAAACTTATTACCTAGATCAGAGTCAAAAGCCAGGGTTAGTGGTCATTGAATCTCTAAGAACAATTTGCATATTCATAAAGCTAGGGTTAATAGTCAATGATAAACATACAAAAAGCATTAAACACAAGATAATATGAATTAAAAACTAGACTTTCATTGATATTCAAAGGAGTTCAACAAATTAATATTCCCATAGGGTTACATCAGATTCATCTCAGTCTCAATCACAAAGAGATTAGTTACTCATAGCTAAAGTAAGAGATAACTAACATAAAAAGAAGGATTCATACATGAATTGGATGATAGACTATGAGTTATGATGGCTGGCCACCAAATCTACAAAGCTTTTGCTCCAAAATATGCCTTAGGTCTCAAAATTCGTGAACCCTTTTCCGAAAACGTGTTTTTCCTTTTATAAGCCAGTAAAAATCGGCCACCGAACTCGCGAAATCGGTGGCCGAATCATCAAAACGTGTTGCCCAATATTCGAGTTTGGTGGCCGAACCAGAGCAGTTCGGTGGCCGGAAAATCACGTAGCCAATGCTGAAAATTGGCAGCAAATTCGGTGGCCGAATCTGTCAATTTGGTGGCCGAATTCCAATCTTCAAACTTCAATTTTCTGCTCTTTTGTGGCTTCCAGCTTCATGAACCTCAATGAATAACCCTTAAAAATACATGAAAAATGCCTACTAAACTAGTAATGACAGAGTGTCATCACCTAACATGACTACTCACTCTTCATAGTGAAGAGCATAAACAAAACAAAAACAAAAAACATAAGAAAAATTATATTGAAAGCAAACACAAGATTAGAAGTGTTCATGGTAGTAAGTGTTGGAACATTGGTGTGATGTTGGAAGAAAATTTGAAAGATTAAACACCAAGTAATTATACTTTGATCTAATATTGTGTAAATTAAAAAATAGAGTGAGGAGGTCCCATATAAAATAGAACACACATTAGTAATGTTTAAATTGCGGTATTTAATTTTAAATACTTGATAATGATAAAAATAATAGTAATTATTATTTTTATTCTTGAATATCACTTCCCATAAATTTAGCTTATGATGGTCGTGATAAGAATAAGAATTATTTCAATTGAATTTCTTATATTTCCTTCATTCAAATCCAATGAGTTTGTTTCCTCCTCTTTTGTGAATTTGTTTCTTTTTTATCTTATCCACAAGTGCTGTTAAACTGATTAATGGATGATAAGTTTGAAGGTAAGAAAAACACAAGAAGGGGGGGGTTGAATTGTGTTTTCAAAAACTTTTCTTCCTTACGAAATAAAACTGTTCTCAGGATCAGAGTCTGATAGAGTTTAGAGTCTGATGTGAGTTCAGAGTCTTAATGCAGCGGATAGAGAGTAAGAGTACAGAAAAGAAAGAAGAACACAAGCAATTTATACAGGTTGCTTCCACAAACCGGAAGTAGTCCTGTCCCCCTTGCACTTCCAAGGAGAGTTTCACTAAAATGTAATATCAAATTACAAGTTGCTCAAACACACAGTAAGAGACTTCTCAATGCTCAAAGACAACTCTAAGAGACTTCCTTTGCTCAATCACACCTGAAAGAGACTTTTATGCTCAAGGACAACTCCAAGAGACTTCCTTTGCTCAATCACACAAGAAAGAGACTTTTCTAAACAATTACAGAGAATTGAAAAGAGTTTTGAATACTTGATATACAATCAGAGGTATTCACAAAACAATGCAAACAGAACAGACTCTGTTTTTCTAGACACTTAGGAATTCTAAGATATGAACTTTTGTAAGAATTCTCTAAGTTGTTGATGTGTATTTTGCGACGCTTTGTTCAGAGAAAATGTGTTGGTCTTTTCTTTCAGCTCTCGTATGTATATATGTATGTTTCTTCAAGTCTTCATCCCTATTTATAGAGGATTTGAGAGACGTTGGAAACTAGCCGGTACATCAACTTGTCTTTACTGAAGTTTTGATTCTTCACCATTGATCTTTTGCCCAATTTGATAATTGTCCTATGAAGACACAATTTCAAATCCATTCCAATATAGAAGGAACACTGTATGCAAACATTATTGTTATTCTTGTCTTGTAGAGGAGACAAAAACACAGAGATGGTGGTTGCAGAGGCTTGCTCAGAGTTAGTGGTTGTACACTTCGTACACTGTACTTTGTCAACGCTTTTAAGCTTTTGGTGAAGTAGCTTCTGATGAACTGGCTTCTGATGACGTGGATTCAGGAGCTCTTTTTCTTCAGACGCACTACTTCTTATGACGTCATCTTCAGGAGCACTTTCATTCAGACGCGCTAAGCTTCAAAAATAAATTCCTTTGCTCTTTGATTCGTTCAACCAGAACCTTTATGAATAAGACTTATAATTATGGTCCTGCACACTTGAACAAATGTTTAGCATATCCAATTGACAATTTTAATACCTTGTTATCATCATAACTTAAACGGTGATTATGTGAAACACCCTTTGTTCCAACAAAGTTCACTTTTGATTTTACCCATTAGAGTAACTGTTGTCGCAATTTTTTCTAAAACAGTTACAAAATCTCTACATAAATAGAAGACTCCATTCAGTTCAAAAAACACACCAAAGAGTTTCTATTGAGTTGTCGAGAACTCTTTCTCTCTTCTCCCTCCAGCTTGTGTTGACGAGCTATTCTTCTCCTCATCTCATTTTTTTGTCCCTTCGGGAATAAGAGTTTTCTTAAGACCTTAGTGTAACGCCCTCTTTAATTATTTAATTATTTTATTAGATGATATGGTATATGTTTATATATTATGTGATTTGTGACGATTATGTGACGTATTTGTGACGTATATGTGACGTGTGACGTGTTATTATTTTATTGTTTAATAAAATAATATAAGTGATGTTTATATGAATATTTATTTGGTAAATAAATAGATTTGGTGGAAAAAGATAGAATTTTAAGAGGTGGGGTTATATTTATAATTAAGAAGAGTTGTGTGGGTTAAGAGGGAATTAATTAAGTTGTGAGGGAGTATATAAGAGAAGTAGGTTAAGAAAGGAAATATTTTTGAGAACGCGTTCAGGCATTTTGGAAAAAGGAAGAAGAACGGTCAAGAGAGAAGAGAAAGCTAGGTTCCAATTCTGCAATTTTTCCAGGTAAGGGTGAGCCTAACTTCAGTAGTATTAATCTTGAATCATCTGTCTTGATTAGCTTAGGGTTTGAGGGAGAATTGAGAGAAGTTTTGAGAATTAGGGTTATGATGATTTTGATGAATTGGATGTGAGAATGTGTTGCATTGCTGTAGAAATGTGTTACAGAACCTAGATTATCCCCTAGGACAACATTGTTGATGAATTAGAGGCTTAACATGAGAGTTTTGGGATGAATTGGTGTGAATTGGACTGAAACCGTAGTGATTCTGAGATCGCTCGCCTGTGGCGAGTGATCACTCGCCGTGGCGAGTAACCCTTGGTTGCTCGCGAGGCGAGCAGTATAGCTCGCCGTGGCGAGCTTGTCCCTTAAATTTAAGATTTTTGCCAAACTTTAGATGGTTTTGAGTGCCCCTATATTTATAGAGATGACCTGTGAAGTTGGTTTGGTCAAATTTAATTTAGAGAGCTTAAAAATGGGGATTTTGTTGAAAAATGTCAAAAAGGCCGAAGCACCCAGTATTTCTCGCCTCCAGCTCGCCCCCAACTCGCCTTTGGCGAGTGAGCTGATGTGAGTGCTCGCCTGTGGCGAGCAGATGTACTCGCCGTGGCGAGTTGGTTGGTTCAGGACTGTTTGTTGTTTTTGCGATCTGTTTCGCATGGGACTTTGAGAGGAACCCTTGGGGTAGTATTAGTGAGGTTTTATACCCTTAAGTGTATGCTGTAAAGATGATTGCTGATGAATTACTTGCGCTGTTGATAAATGACGTATGGTTGAAAATGAGTGATGTTTAAATATGATGATTATGTGATTGTGATGATGATACGTGTTGTGTTGTATGTGATTAATGAGATGATGTTCTGCCATGTAATTATTATTAACTGCATGTGTCAGTCTGGAAAATGTAATGATGGTTGAGACGGTGTATTAAGTTGTTAAACGACGAGTCCATGCATTTGCATATATATATGAGACGGTGGAGCTTTATGCTCAAAGCGACGGTGGAGCATTTGCTCAAAGCGACGGTGAAGCATATTAATGCTATGATCATATGGTACCACATGCATGATGTTGAGACGTTAGGTGTTGCATTTAGTCGAGTCAATTGTGACATATATGAGATGATGTTTTGAGATGTTGATGCTTGATATGATGTGGTTATGATGTTGTTATGATGATGCTTATGATGATGCTATGATGTGCTATAATGTATATGTGATGAATTGGATATATGATTTGTTAATCGTGACTTATGATTTATATATTAATATTATTGTTGTGAATCTCACCCCTTCTGCTGGAATTGCCGCCTTGTGGGCAAGTGCAGGTACTCAGTCTTAGATGCGTTGATGCGAGGATGTGTGAAGTTAGGGTTGCTCTGATATGTAACGGGATGGGGTCTTTTGTGGAGTCTATTCCTTTATGTATCATGTTTGAATAAATGTTGACTTTTGGGATGTTGAACTAATAATGTTTTTGAGACGTTTGATGGCTTTTAAGCCGAGACATTTATGAGATGAGACTTTTTGAATTCCGCTGCTTAATTGAATATTTTGTGTAATTGATAAATTATTATCGAAGGTGTTTTTAAGATGAAATGTGACACTCCTTTTGAGAAGTACTCTGATTTTATATGATTTATTTAACGAAATTTTTAAGACGGGAAATTGGGGTGTTACAATTGGTATCAGAGCAGGTCGGTCCGTCCGGCCAAGTAGAGAGTCGAGTGACGTTGTCTTAGAGTTAGAATAGTATTATTGTATTATTCTGACTTATGTTTGTTTCCAGAGAACTAGATGGCTGGTAGAAACGATGCTGCTCTTGCTGCTGCTTTGGAAGCAATGGCTAGCTGTCATACCCTCATTTTGGACCTAAAAATACTCACTCAAATTTCTCTGCTATTTTCTAATACTTTCAAATCCACCGTGTTTCCTACTGTGCTTCAACTGCATACATTACTGCTTCAGTCTTTTAATTTCTGCATAAAATCATACAAAAGGGTATTTTGGTCATTTCCTACAAAGGAACCCATTTTCAGTCCCTACAATTTGTCTCTGAGTCTTTTCAATTTGTTTGCATGAATCATTAATCAAAATTTGCACAAAATCATCTAGTTTTGCATCTGAGTCAGTCTGAGTCGTTTTTGCCCCAGGGGCATTTTAGTCTTTTCACATTATTTGAATTTTGGGCAGAGAGGTATTTTAAAATACCTCATTTTTGGTAGTTTGTTCGTTTTAGTCCATTTTGTCGTTTTTAAAATGTTTCACTTTACATTGCAGTCAGATTACATTTTTAACCAATTTTACTTTTTTTTTGCATTTTAGTCCTAATATTTTCAAAATTGCAATTCAGTCCAAATTTTACATTTTATTGCAGAAGTGTCCAATTCCAATTTTCAAAACAGTCCAGTTTCAGTTTTATTATTTTCAAAACAGTCCAAATGTTTAATTGCATTTCAGTCCCAAATTTTACAAATTTGCACTTTAGTCCTTTTTTTTCAGATTCAGTCCAAGGCCACGCAAGCAGTTCCAGGTCCACGTGGCACATTCCAATTGGTCCAAGTGCACATGTGGCAGCCTATAAAAGGCCACCACTGTACAAGTCAGGATCAGAATCACGCGCCACATCACAAACAGATTCCATTTTCTCTCTCTTGGCAGTTAGGATCAAAATCATAACAAACTCAGAAAAGCTCAAGAACAAACACACGAACCCTAAGTTCCAGAACCGAAATTCAAGCAAATTCCATGGAGTTTTGTGGATTCTCAGAGATTCAAGGCTGAATCATCATCATTGAATCCCTTTTTCTGCAATTCAAGCATCGGATTCGTCGCTGGAAGCAACAAATCCCGAATACGATCACAGAATTGGAATTGAGAAGAAGAGAGAAAGAATTCCAAGGGTTCCGAACCGGTTCAGAGAAGAAAAGAAGAAGGAAAACGAAGAATTCACGGATTCCGAACCATTCAAGAAGGAGAAGAAGCAATTACCGGTTTATTTCCGGATTTCAAAGAGAATCAATACAAAACAGAATCAATCCAAGGATTTCTGAAGAATCAAATCAAAATTCCGGATAAAGCCAGGTAAAATCGCAAAACTTACCCCTTTGTTTCGTTCAAAAGCCCACAACGAACTCTGAAACAACGTAGAACTGTGCGAATCCGTGAAGTTTTGGTTCGGAACCATAAACCCTAACTTTTTCTGGAAAAATTTTCAAGATTCCAAGGTTTACAACGTTGATTCATCGTTGTAAACCAACGAATCAACAGATAAAAACACATAGAAAAAAGATTCGAACCAAGAAAGCGAACCAAAACCGTACGGATTCCGCGAGAAAAAGTCAAGATCTGCGTTGATTCAGTGAATGCATGTGAATTCCAGCCATGGATTCATGACTAGAGCAACTAGATGGAACTTTTGAGCCATAGATTACATGTTTCTGGGTTGGATTTTGAAAGCTAGGGTTTAGGGTTCATAGTAGCGCCGGCGTGAGAAGAGAGAAGAGGGGAGAGAAGAGAGAGAAAGAATGAAAGAAATGAGGGGAACCGGTTCGTGATCCTTTTATGTAAGCCCTAAACCGGGTCGGTTCAAACCCGACCCATTCTCTTTTGTTTGTGGCCGTTTGATCTAGGTTTAGTGGATCCGGATCAATCCAACGCCCCAGAGGCGTTCTGGAGATCCGGATCCATCTGTGTGTTGGGTTTGGGCCTTTTACCCACGGGTTTGGTCTTTCTTTCAGTCTTCTTGAATTTTCTTGCTTTTTGCACTGCAATACTTGCTAATTGGACCTGCTGCATGCCAAACTTCATTAAAAGATTCCAAGATTTTTACTGTATGGTTTTTACTATTTTCTTGATGGGTTGTGATATTTTACACGTGAAAATTGGATAAAAAATATGCGTTTGCTCTTTTTGTGCTAATTTGTGTCCGTTTCGTTGTTTTCTCGGCGTTTCGCATGCGATGTTCGTGCCAATTTTGTGTCGTGTGTCTCTGGTACTTAATGCGCGTTTTGTGTGATATTTTTCAACTTTGTTAAGCTGGATTCTTGATACTAGTTATGCGATATTTTACTATTTTGTTACGTTTGATTCTTGATTACTATTTTGTGGTACTTCCATTTGCTTGTTAAATTTGATTTTTGATCACTATTTTGCGATATTCCCATTGTTTGCTAAATTTGCTTCTTGAATACAATTTTGTGATAATTCCATTTTTTGTTAAATTTGATTCTTGATACTAATTTTGTGATATTTTGCAACTATGTTAAATTTGATTTTGATATTAATTTTGTGATATTTTGCAATCTTGTTAAATTTGATTCTTGATACTAATTGTGTGATACTTTGCAATCTTGTTTAGTTAGAGTTTTGATGCCAATTTTGTGATACTTTGCAATTTTTGTTTAGTGTGATTTTATGCCAATTTTTGTGATTAGTTACCATTTTGTTTAGGATTAATGTTTCATTATCATTTCCATCTTGTTTTACTAACCACTTTACTCTATGTTTCATGCATACCAAGCATCTCATCTCATTCCCATTTCTTCCTTAATTCCTTCATGCAATTCCGCTAATTCATGTAGTCTTTTAGGTTTAGTTTACTTTCTTTTAATTTCACGCAAGACTATAGAATGTAAACTAGGACCCGATGTAACGGACTATGGACTATAATGATGTACACCGACACATGCACCGACACACGCACACACGTTGTATGTTTATCGTTTAGGTGTATGTTTAGGATGCGCGATGCTTAGAGAAAATTAACCCTTTTTGAAAAACAAATAACTTCCATCACTTCAAATATTTTCCAAATAAACCTTGGAGTCAAAACTCCAAAGGATCTTCCCTTTATTTTCTTAATCAAATCAAAATGCAATTAATTTCCAACTTTAACCGTTCTTTGTAAATAAATTGGACTAACCTCACTTGTTTTCAATTCTAACGCCTACACGGCCTCTTATCTCTTTCTTCAAAACCATTTTCAAAACTAAAATTGAACTAACCCACAAAAATATTTTGGAAGAGAACTACATGGAATTTTGATCCCTTAAAAGGGTATGTAGGCAAGAGACTCAAAATCTCTCCAAGTCCAATAAAATAAAATCCCATCTTCTCCCTCTCATTCTTAAAACTAATCTCTTTTACAAGTAGCGATAAAAGCAACGCATAAACGTAAAGCATAGTAAAACGGTTCCTATAGGATACTATAGTCATTATGGGTGCCTAACACCTTCCCGTAATGAAATCAGCCCCGAACTTAGGATTCCTAAAGGTTTCTTCTCGATTTTACCTTCCCCAAAAAAAATAGAGACATCAATGATCGAAAGGTTCAAATCCAATTAATGATTTGACACCCGAAAATCGCGATGACAGACATGGCGACTTCACTGGGGAATTTAGGGCTATACCTAGTTTTTCATGCTTTATATTTATGCTTTGCTTTATTGCTACGTGTAAAAAATTTTTATGTACGTGTGGGGTGAGAATATCAAAAGCCCTATACCCGGGCTGAGTGAACTTAAGATTAGGGGAGATATAATCGACAATCCATTCCGAGGGTTGCCTCGTGCATTGGATTACGCGATCAATCTCACATAGCTGAGGCATTTTGGTGGTGATATTGTCGGCGTGTGTTGTCATGCTTAGACACTTTACTTCCAATTGACCGATGAAGGCTATGAACCGTAGTTACCAAACCCATCCTTGGCCTTTCTTAGGACGTAGTGCGGTGGCTATACCGAGCGTTGTCTCGAAATTTAGTCGTCACGCGATACTACACCCAAACTAAACCTTCTTACGGATAATCATGGACAAGCGTCGCTTTGTACTACCATGATATACGCAAGAGAGGTTGTGGTTTGGGAACTTTGTAGAACCTTGGTTACTACTGTCAAAGCCTTAGTTTCACCGGACACCGTGTCCACTTGTCACCTTAGCCCACCGTGCTTTCTTTGTTAAAACCATGCATACATGCATTCATGCATAAATTTTCTACATGCATTTATCAAAGGGTATAGACAAACTAAAATTCTTTGCAAATATGATCAGGCATGAAGAGGACTAAGTCTTACAAGTTCGAAGAAGTTGATTTGGCTAGCCTAAGGGAGTTGGCACTCAAGGTTAAGAATCCGACTGGGTTTCGTCTCCGATACGGCGGTTTGCTTGGTATTCTCCGGACTAATGTAGAAGAGAAGCTGGTGTACACTTTGGTGCAATTCTATGACCCAGTTTTCCGTTGCTTCACTTTCCCGGATTTTCAGTTGGTTCCTACACTCGAGGCTTATTCTAGTTTATTGGGTCTACCTATAGCTGAGAGAGTACCATTCACGGGCCCAGGGTCTTCTCTTACTCCTCTGGTTATTGCAAAGGATCTTTATCTCAAGACTTCCGAGGTGTCTAAGAATCTTATCACCAAGTCTCACATCCAGGGTTTCACTTCGAAGTACTTACTTGAGCAGGCTAATCTCGAATCTACTTGTCAGGACACTCTTGAGGCTATTCTTGCACTACTCATCTACGGGCTTGTCCTCTTTCCGAATCTTGACAACTTTGTGGACATGAATGCCATTGAGATCCTCCATTCCAGAAATCCGGTTCCTACTTTGTTAGCTGACACATACCATGCGATCCATGATCGGACTCTCAAGGGTCGTGGATTCATTCTTTGCTGCATACCTCTTCTTTATAGGTGGTTTATTTCTCACCTCCCGAGTTCTTTCCATACCAACACGGGGAATTGGTCTTATTCGCAGCGGATTATGGCTCTTACTCCCGATGAGGTGGTTTGGATCACTCCAGCAGCTCGCGTCAAGGAGATTATCACTGGTTGTGGGGATTTCCTCAACGTACCTCTTCTCGGTACCCGGGGAGGAATCAACTACAATCCCGAGTTAGCCATGAGGCAGTTTGGTTTTCCTATGAGAGCGAAGCCCATCAACCTTGCTACATCTCAGGAGTTCTTTTACTATTCCAATGCTCCCAACGGGCAAAGGAAGGCTTTCACAGATGCTTGGTCTAAGGTTCGTAAGAAAGATGTGAAGCATTTGGGTGTGAGATCCGGCATAGCTCATGAGGCCTATACTCAGTGGGTGATAGACCGAGCCGAAGAGATTGGCATGCCTTACCCCGCTATGAGGCATGTATCTGCATCTACCCCATCTAGGCCATTACCGTTGCTCCCTGCGACTCAGGAGATGTATCAGGAGCATCTAGCTATGGAGAGTGAGGAGAAGCGAGCATGGAAAGCCCGTTACAGTGAGGCTGAGAACTTGATCATGACTTTGGATGGCAGAGACGAGCAGAAGGATCATGAGAACCGGATGCTGAAGAAGGAACTAGCCAAAGTTAGGAAAGAGCTTGAGGAAAAGGATGATTTACTGAGGAGAGACTCCAGGAGAGTCAGAGGTCGTCGAGATTTCTTCGCCAGTTATTGTGGTTCGGCTTCAGACTCGAATTCCGAATACTACCCGGTCACTCCTTAGTTCTGGACGATGGGATTGCTATTGGTTATGTTGTTTGTTCAGCTTATGTTTCAGAAGCCTACTCCTTTGGCTCAATGTATCAAGACAACTTGCTTTGAATAATTTGCAAAGAATTCTAATTTGTCTAAAAAACCCTTTGATGATAAAAAGAGTCGTTTTTTGCATCCGCATTTGCACATATCATGCATCATATGCATCATTCAAAAAAAAACACAACAAAACTTCCAAGTGCTCATTGTCTCCTGGTTCTTCTGCCGCAGTTTGAAAAATGGCTCGTGCTCAGTGGGTCTAAGCCCGTGCTTGTTGCACCAGGAGGCATTGCAAAGAACTGGAACGTTATCAATCTCCCTGTGTCTGTGCATGATTCTAAGTAATATGTCTTGCTGTTTAGGCTTTATTTTCAAAATAACAATCCTTCCGTCTTGCCCGAGGCGGAAGTGACTCTTTTGTAAAGGGCATGTTTGTTCCGACATCACCATTATCAATAAAAAACGTCGTTTCTTTCACGACTCTTTTTCTTTCTTTAAATGCTTTTCCCTTGGAAATAATGGTAATGCCAGAAAAAACCAAAACATCTGTGTTTTCTTATTAATTTCAAAGATCTGCATGAAAACTATTTTCTAAAAATCATCCAATCATGTCACGCAGATCGAACCAAAGTAAACCCGTTGAACACAGTAATTCTATGTTTCTCCAAACTGTTGAATCCCCGGTATTCGAGACCAAAGATGAGGATAGTGATGACATACCAGATGAGATTGCCCGATTGCTTGAGCAAGAAGAGAAGGCCATTCGGCCTCATCAGGAAGAGATCGAGCTAATCAACTTGGGTACCGAGGATAACAAAAGAGAGATCAAAGTCGGTGCTGCACTGGAGGAAGGGGTCAAGAAAAGGATCTTTCAGCTTCTCCGGGAGTACTCGGACATTTTTGCGTGGTCGTATGAAGACATGCCAGGTTTGGATCCTCAGATTGTGGAGCATTGGATACCGACAAAGCCAGACTGCCCTCCTGTCAGGCAAAAGTTGAGACGGACTCGGCCGGACATGGCTCTGAAGATCAAAGCGGAAGTGCAGAAACAGATCGATGCGGGTTTTCTCATGACAGTTGAGTACCCCGAGTGGGTTGCTAACATCGTGCCAGTGCCGAAGAAAGATGGTAAGGTTCGGATGTGTGTTGACTACAGAGATTTGAACAGAGCAAGCTTGAAGGACAATTTCCCACTGCCTCACATCGATGTGCTCGTTGACAATACTGCCCAGTGCAAGGTGTTCTCCTTCATGGACGGTTTTTCTGGCTATAACCAAATCAAAATGTCACCCAAGGACAGGGAGAAGACGTCGTTCATCACTCCGTGGGGGACTTTCTGTTGTAAAGCAATGCCGTTCGGTCTAATAAATGCTGGTGCAACCTACCAAAGGGGGATGACCACTTTGTTCCATGACATGATTCACAAGGAGGTTGAAGTGTATGTAGATGACATGATTGTCAAGTCGAGCGATGAAGAACAACACGTCGAATACTTGGCTAAGATGTTTGAAAGGTTGAGAAAGTACAAGCTTCGGCTGAACCCAAACAAATGTACATTCGGTGTTAGATCAGGGAAGTTGCTAGGCTTCATTGTCAGCCAGAAGGGCATTGAAGTAGATCCTGATAAAGTCCGGGCTATCCGCGAAATGCCGGCCCCGCAAACCGAGAAGCAAGTCAGAGGATTCCTCGGGCGTTTGAACTACATTTCCAGATTTATATCCCACATGATTGCGACCTGCGGGCCGATTTTCAAATTACTCAGGAAGGATCAACCTGTGGTATGGAATGATGAATGCCAAGAAGCTTTCGACAACATTAAGAGTTACTTGCTAGAACCTCCTATCCTCGTTCCCCCGGTGGAAGGAAGGCCGTTGATCATGTATCTGTCAGTGCTGGACGAGTCCATGGGATGTGTGCTCGGTCAGCAGGATGAAACTGGAAAGAAAGAGCATGCAATCTATTATTTGAGCAAGAAATTCACCGATTGTGAGACTCGGTACACAATGCTCGAGAAGACCTGTTGTGCACTAGCCTGGGCTGCCAAACGCCTGCGTCATTACTTGATAAATCATACGACTTGGTTGATATCCCGGATGGATCCAATCAAGTACATCTTTGAGAAACCGGCTGTTACTGGAAAAATCGCGCGTTGGCAAATGTTACTGTCAGAGTACGATATTGTGTTTAAAGCTCAGAAAGCTATTAGAGGGAGTATCCTGGTTGACCATCTCGTTGGCCAGCCGCTTGATGATTACCAGCCTTTGAAGTTCGATTTCCCGGACGAAGAGGTCATGTTTTTAAAATCAAGAGACTGTGAAGAACCACTAATCGGTGAAGGTCCAGACCCCGATAGCAAGTGGGGATTGGTCTTTGATGGTGCTGTTAATGCCTACGGCCGAGGGATTGGCGCAGTAATTGTGGCTCCGCAGGGGCATCACATTCCTTTCACAGCCCGGATTGTGTTTGAATGCACCAACAATGTGGCCGAGTACGAAGCGTGCATTTTGGGAATTGAAGAAGCCATCGATATGAGAATCAAGCATTTGGACATCTATGGAGACTCCGCATTAGTCATCAACCAGATAAAGGGAGAATGGGAGACCCATCATGCTAATCTGATCCCTTACCGTGACTATGCGAGACGTCTGTTGACGTATTTCACAAAGGTCGAGTTGCACCATATTCCCCGAGAGGAGAACCAGATGGCCGATGCTCTTGCTACCTTATCTTCTATGCTTCAAGTGAACCATTGGAATCATGTGCCGATGATCAAAGTACAACGCTTAGATCGGCCCGCTCATGTGTTTACTGTCAGTGATGCAATTGTACAGACAGGTTCAGGCGGAGTCGACGTCAAACCCTGGTATTATGATATCAAGCAATTTTTGCAAAGCCGTGAGTACCCACCGGATGCTTCCAATAAAGACAAGAAGACGCTGCGCAGGTTGGCTAGCAAGTTCCTGCTGGATGGTGATGTCCTGTACAAAAGGAATTTCGATATGGTGTTGTTAAGATGTGTCGACGAAGGTGAAGCAGAACAGCTAATGCACGATGTGCACGACGGCACCTTTGGGACCCACGCATCGGGGCATGTTATGTCTAGAAAGCTGTTGAGAGCTGGTTACTACTGGATTACCATGGAGCGCGATTGCTATCAATACGCCAGAAAGTGCCACAAATGTCAAGTATATGCTGATAAGATCCACGTGCCTCCGCACGCTCTCAATGTTATGTCTTCTCCGTGGCCTTTCTCTATGTGGGGCATTGATGTGATCGGAAGAATCGAACCGAAAGCTTCAAACGGTCATCGTTTTATCCTGGTAGCAATCGATTATTTCACCAAATGGGTCGAAGCTGCATCTTATGCCAACGTGACTAAGCAAGTGGTAGTCAGATTCATCAAGAACAATATCATCTGTCGGTATGGTGTCCCTAGCAAGATCATCACTGACAACGGTACCAACCTGAACAATGACATGGTGCAAGCCTTATGCGAGAAATTCAAGATTGAACACCACAATTCTTCTCCTTACAGACCTCAGATGAATGGTGCAGTTGAGGCTGCTAATAAGAACATCAAGAAGATTGTGCAGAAGATGGTAACAACATACAAAGACTGGCATGAGATGTTGCCCTATGCTCTACATGGCTACCGCACTACAGTCCGTAGTTCAACCGGGGCAACGCCTTTTTCTCTTGTATACGGCATGGAAGCAGTCCTCCCATTGGAAGTAGAGATTCCGTCTCTCCGTGTGATTATGGAAGCAAAGTTGTCTGAGGCTGAATGGTGCCAGAGTCGGTACGACCAATTGAATTTGATTGAGGAAAGACGCCTGGATGCTTTAACTCATGGTCAGATGTATCAAACAAGGATGAAAGATGCTTTTGACAAGAAAGTCCGTCCCCGGGAATTCAAGGAGGGTGAGCTCGTGTTGAAAAGAAGAATGAGTCAGCAACCCGACCCAAGGGGCAAGTGGACGCCTAACTATGAGGGACCTTATGTTGTCAAGAAGGCTTTCTCTGGCGGTGCTCTGATTCTCACACATGGATGGTGTAGAACTTCCGAATCCTGTGAATGCCGATATAGTCAAGAAATACTTTGTCTAGATATGAAAAAGAACAGCGTGGTAGGTCGAAAACCCGAAAGGGCGGCCTAGGCAAAAATGCGCTTCCCGGTGGATCGAAAACCCGAAAGGGCGGTCCAGGCAAAATAAGGGACAAGAAACAAAAATGTAAAAGCTCGCTGAGATTACATGTAACTCAGGCAAAAATGAGCGTCTCGATGAGCCGAAAACCCGAAAGGGCGGTTCATGCAAAAATGAGATTGAAATAAAAGACAATTGACTATATTTGGCAAATTACTATTCCCCTTGGGATCTTTGCAGTTGATGTTTGGCTGTTCTCATCCGAGGTTCCGACACCTATGGATTCAGGAGTTTCAGATACCATAGCAGTTACTGTGTTCAATGTACCACCAACCAATAAAATTACCATTTTCCAAGATTTGTAAATCTGTGGGGTCGCGCTTTTGGCCGACTACCACCCTTATACATCAATTTGAGCCTATGCTTTTGTTTGGCACTCACTTTCTATTCTACTTTCAAAGCTTTATACAAAAGATTTCTTCTATGTTAATAATGATGTGTCTGGAATAAACATTATGAAAATTGAAATTTTTAAGTATTTTGAAAACAAGCCTGAACAGCTAGGTACATTCAAATGGACATGCATGAACAAATCTACATTGATATCGGTTCCAATTCAAGTTACTAGCAAGCCTTTCCCCCAGTGACGGCCTGTGGTCAATGGCAAGAATGAAAAACAGAATGGAAAGCATGGAAAAAATGAATACGCTCGCTAAGTTGAAAACCCGAAAGGGCGGCTTAGGCAAAAATGAGCACCCCGATGGATTGACAACCTTCAAAGGCAATTCAGGCAAAACAGGGGCACGTGAAAAAACTATTCCCCGGTGGGTCGAAAACCCGAAAGGGCGATCCAGGCAAAAATGGGATGATGAAAGAAAAATAAAAATGAAATGAAAAAACAAACATGCAAAAGCATTGACCACAGATGCGATGTCCAAAGCACTCACGTGACTGTTCCAGCAAGCGGCAATACCATTCAGACTATTTTTCTCTACAATTTTACAGCTTCCTGCCTTCAACGATGGTCTCGACGTATATTCAAACGACGGCATCCCCAGAAGAGGAACTTTTACAAATATATGTCCGAGCGCGAGCCATTACGTGCCCAATATTCCAATGTTCTGTCTGTCTCTGCGGGATTGTATCTACAAATTGCCAATCATCATGCATTTCAAAGCATTCATACATGCATAATCATGCATCCTATGTGTTCACGCATTTGATAAAATTGTTATGCTATTCATACGCATCTGCATTCTCAATTCCTATGTCAATCTCAATCAAAATCAATCTTGTCAACTTTCAAATTTCCTCTGTCAACAACAAGTGTCTACTGTCATGTCAATTTCAAAGTTCAACAGTCTTGTCAACATTCCTTTCAAATTCAAGCCCCTGCAGTCATGTCAATCAAATTCAATTCTTTTTCAAATTCAATTTGTCTCTGTTAACGGCCAAGTAGCTAGTTCGCACCCAAGAACAGCTTGTGCCTGTCAATTTGTTTCTGTTATCGGTCAAGCGGCCAGTTCGCATCCAAGAACAGCTTGTACCTACCCTCTTGATACCCGCCGAGCGACTAGTTCAGGTCCAAGAACAGCTCGTGCTTTCTATGTTGTTCCCGTCAGCCAAGTAACTAGTTCAAATACAAGAACGGCTTGTGCTTTCTATTTTGTCTCCTTTCAGCCAAGTAACCAGTTCGTGTCCAAGAACAGCTTGTGCTTTCTATATTTGCTTTCGGCCAAGTAACCAGCTCAAGTACAAGAGCAGCTTGCGCCCTTTGTTGTCAATATTCCCGGTCAAGTGGCTAGTTCGCATCCAAGAACAGCTTGTGCCTGTCAATTTGCTTTCGAGTCTCCCCAGTGAGTCTTGTTATCTGCTATTCTGTTAATGTCAATCAGTCCCGCAATGGATACGACATATTCTTTTTTGCTATTCTGTTAATGTCAATCAGTCGCGCAATGGATACGACATATTCTTTTTTTGCTATTCTGTTAATGTCTACCAATCCCGCAATGGATACGACATATCTGGTTAAATTCGATTCTCAGTCTGTCTTGCATTCATAACACAAATGTTGCATGGCATACATAACATTTGCAAATGTATTTTTACGCCCAAAATCAGTGCTAATGTCGATATTTAAGTATCTTCGTCGTGTCAAGCCAAAGACTCCGTCTCTTGACTCTACAGACAAAGAAACTTAAATAGGGGCAGCTGTCATACCCTCATTTTGGACCTAAAAATACTCACTCAAATTTCTCTGCTATTTTCTAATACTTTCAAATCCACCGTGTTTCCTACTGTGCTTCAACTGCATACATTACTGCTTCAGTCTTTTAATTTCTGCATAAAATCATACAAAAGGGTATTTTGGTCATTTCCTACAAAGGAACCCATTTTCAGTCCCTACAATTTGTCCCTGAGTCTTTTCAATTTGTTTGCATGAATCATTAATCAAAATTTGCACAAAATCATCTAGTTTTGCATCTGAGTCAGTCTGAGTCGTTTTTGCCCCAGGGGCATTTTAGTCTTTTCACATTATTTGAATTTTGGGCAGAGAGGTATTTTAAAATACCTCATTTTTGGTAGTTTGTTCGTTTTAGTCCATTTTGTCGTTTTTAAAATGTTTCACTTTACATTGCAGTCAGATTACATTTTTAACCAATTTTACTTTTTTTTTGCATTTTAGTCCTAATATTTTCAAAATTGCAATTCAGTCCAAATTTTACATTTTATTGCAGAAGTGTCCAATTCCAATTTTCAAAACAGTCCAGTTTCAGTTTTATTATTTTCAAAACAGTCCAAATGTTTAATTGCATTTCAGTCCCAAATTTTACAAATTTGCACTTTAGTCCTTTTTTTTCAGATTCAATCCAAGGCCACGCAAGCAGTTCCAGGTCCACGTGGCACATTCCAATTGGTCCAAGTGCACATGTGGCAGCCTATAAAAGGCCACCACTGTACAAGTCAGGATCAGAATCACGCGCCACATCACAAACAGATTCCATTTTCTCTCTCTTGGCAGTTAGGATCAAAATCATAACAAACTCAGAAAAGCTCAAGAACAAACACACGAACCCTAAGTTCCAGAACCGAAATTCAAGCAAATTCCATGGAGTTTTGTGGATTCTCAGAGATTCAAGGCTGAATCATCATCATTGAATCCCTTTTTCTGCAATTCAAGCATCGGATTCGTCGCTGGAAGCAACAAATCCCGAATACGATCACAGAATTGGAATTGAGAAGAAGAGGGAAAGAATTCCAAGGGTTCCGAACCGGTTCAGAGAAGAAAAGAAGAAGGAAAACGAAGAATTCACGGATTCCGAACCATTCAAGAAGGAGAAGAAGCAATTACCGGTTTATTTCCGGATTTCAAAGAGAATCAATACAAAACAGAATCAATCCAAGGATTTCTGAAGAATCAAATCAAAATTCCGGATAAAGCCAGGTAAAATCGCAAAACTTACCCCTTTGTTTCGTTCAAAAGCCCACAACGAACTCTGAAACAACGTAGAACTGTGCGAATCCGTGAAGTTTTGGTTCGGAACCATAAACCCTAACTTTTTCTGGAAAAATTTTCAAGATTCCAAGGTTTACAACGTTGATTCATCGTTGTAAACCAACGAATCAACAGATAAAAACACATAGAAAAAAGATTCGAACCAAGAAAGCGAACCAAAACCGTACGGATTCCGCGAGAAAAAGTCAAGATCTGCGTTGATTCAGTGAATGCATGTGAATTCCAGCCATGGATTCATGACTAGAGCAACTAGATGGAACTTTTGAGCCATAGATTACATGTTTCTGGGTTGGATTTTGAAAGCTAGGGTTTAGGGTTCATAGTAGCGCCGGCGTGAGAAGAGAGAAGAGGGGAGAGAAGAGAGAGAAAGAATGAAAGAAATGAGGGGAACCGGTTCGTGATCCTTTTATGTAAGCCCTAAACCGGGTCGGTTCAAACCCGACCCATTCTCTTTTGTTTGTGGCCGTTTGATCTAGGTTTAGTGGATCCGGATCAATCCAACGCCCCAGAGGCGTTCTGGAGATCCGGATCCATCTGTGTGTTGGGTTTGGGCCTTTTACCCACGGGTTTGGTCTTTCTTTCAGTCTTCTTGAATTTTCTTGCTTTTTGCACTGCAATACTTGCTAATTGGACCTGCTGCATGCCAAACTTCATTAAAAGATTCCAAGATTTTTACTGTATGGTTTTTACTATTTTCTTGATGGGTTGTGATATTTTACACGTGAAAATTGGATAAAAAATATGCGTTTGCTCTTTTTGTGCTAATTTGTGTCCGTTTCGTTGTTTTCTCGGCGTTTCGCATGCGATGTTCGTGCCAATTTTGTGTCGTGTGTCTCTGGTACTTAATGCGCGTTTTGTGTGATATTTTTCAACTTTGTTAAGCTGGATTCTTGATACCAGTTATGCGATATTTTACTATTTTGTTACGTTTGATTCTTGATTACTATTTTGTGGTACTTCCATTTGCTTGTTAAATTTGATTTTTGATCACTATTTTGCGATATTCCCATTGTTTGCTAAATTTGCTTCTTGAATACAATTTTGTGATAATTCCATTTTTTGTTAAATTTGATTCTTGATACTAATTTTGTGATATTTTGCAACTATGTTAAATTTGATTTTGATATTAATTTTGTGATATTTTGCAATCTTGTTAAATTTGATTCTTGATACTAATTGTGTGATACTTTGCAATCTTGTTTAGTTAGAGTTTTGATGCCAATTTTGTGATACTTTGCAATTTTTGTTTAGTGTGATTTTATGCCAATTTTTGTGATTAGTTACCATTTTGTTTAGGATTAATGTTTCATTATCATTTCCATCTTGTTTTACTAACCACTTTACTCTATGTTTCATGCATACCAAGCATCTCATCTCATTCCCATTTCTTCCTTAATTCCTTCATGCAATTCCGCTAATTCATGTAGTCTTTTAGGTTTAGTTTACTTTCTTTTAATTTCACGCAAGACTATAGAATGTAAACTAGGACCCGATGTAACGGACTATGGACTATAATGATGTACACCGACACATGCACCGACACACGCACACACGTTGTATGTTTATCGTTTAGGTGTATGTTTAGGATGCGCGATGCTTAGAGAAAATTAACCCTTTTTGAAAAACAAATAACTTCCATCACTTCAAATATTTTCCAAATAAACCTTGGAGTCAAAACTCCAAAGGATCTTCCCTTTATTTTCTTAATCAAATCAAAATGCAATTAATTTCCAACTTTAACCGTTCTTTGTAAATAAATTGGACTAACCTCACTTGTTTTCAATTCTAACGCCTACACGGCCTCTTATCTCTTTCTTCAAAACCATTTTCAAAACTAAAATTGAACTAACCCACAAAAATATTTTGGAAGAGAACTACATGGAATTTTGATCCCTTAAAAGGGTATGTAGGCAAGAGACTCAAAATCTCTCCAAGTCCAATAAAATAAAATCCCATCTTCTCCCTCTCATTCTTAAAACTAATCTCTTTTACAAGTAGCGATAAAAGCAACGCATAAACGTAAAGCATAGTAAAACGGTTCCTATAGGATACTATAGTCATTATGGGTGCCTAACACCTTCCCGTAATGAAATCAGCCCCGAACTTAGGATTCCTAAAGGTTTCTTCTCGATTTTACCTTCCCCAAAAAAAATAGAGACATCAATGATCGAAAGGTTCAAATCCAATTAATGATTTGACACCCGAAAATCGCGATGACACTAACGCTGTGGGTAATCAGAACAACGCTGGTGGTAATGACGGGACGAGAATGTTGGAGACGTTTCTGAGGAATCACCCGCCTACCTTCAAGGGGCGTTATGATCCTGATGGAGCTCAGACGTGGCTCAAGGAAGTTGAGAGAATCTTCAGGGTCATGCAGTGTGACGATGTTCAGAAGGTGCGGTTTGGTACGCACATGCTCGCGGAGGAGGCTGATGATTGGTGGGTTAGTCTCCTACCTATTTTGGAGCAAGATGGAGCCGTGGTGACGTGGGCTATTTTCACGAGGGAGTTCCTTAACAGATACTTCCCAGAAGATGTCCGTGGGAAGAAAGAGATAGAGTTCCTGGAGCTTAAGCAAGGGAACATGTCGGTGACCGAGTATGCGGCCAAGTTTGTGGAGTTGGCTAAGTTCTATCCGCATTATGCACCCGAGACGGCTGAGTTTTCAAAATGCATCAAGTTTGAGAACGGGTTGCGTGCTGATATCAAGAGGGCTATCGGTTATCAGAAGATTCGTGATTTTTCTGAGTTGGTGAGTAGCTGTCGGATATATGAGGAGGATACTAAAGCTCACTACAAGGTAGTGAATGATCGGAAAGCTAAGGGCCAGCAGAGTCGCCCTAAACCTTATGATGCCCCTAGAGATAAAGGGAAGCAAAGAGTGAATGATGAGAGGAGGCCCCAGAAGAAGGCTGCTCCTGCTGAGATTACTTGTTACACTTGTGGCGAGAAAGGCCATAAGAGCAATGCATGTACTGTTGAGGTGAAGAGGTGCTACCGTTGTGGTCAAAAAGGACATATTACTAGTGACTGCAAGTTTGATGATGTTGTGTGTTTCAACTGCAATGAGCAAGGACACATTGGTTCGTAGTGTAAGCAACCCAAGAAGACTAAGACTACTGGGAGAGTGTTTGCGTTGACCGACACTCAGACTGAGAATGATGATCGTTTGATCAGAGGTACTTGCTATATTAATAATACTCCTTTAGTTGCTATTATTGATACTGGTGCTACGCACAGTTTTGTTGCTTTTGATTGTGTTTCTGCTTTGGGTCTTGATGTTTCTGATATGAATGGAGAGATGGTTGTCGAGACTCCAGCTAAGGGTTCGGTGACTACTTCTCTCGTATGTTTGAATTGTCCTTTATCTATGTTTGGCCGTGACTTTGTGATGGATTTAGTGTGCCTACCTTTAAGTGGTATGGATGTGATTCTGGGTATGAACTGGCTAGAGTACAACCGAGTTCTTATCAACTGTTTTAGAAAGACGGTGCATTTTTCTTCTGTCGAAGAAGAGTGGGGCGTAGAGTTTCTATCTACTAAGCAGCTGAAGCAACTAGAACGTGATGGGATGTTGATGTTTTCGCTGATGGCTTCGTTATCTTTAGAGAACCAAGCTGTAATTGATGGGCTGCCTGTTGTGAAGGAATTTCATGAAGTTTTCCCTGATGAGATTCCAGATGTGCCTCCGGAAAGAGAAGTTGAGTTCTCTATTGACCTTGTTCCTGGAACAAAGCCGGTGTCGATGGCACCTTATCGTATGTCTGCTTCTGAGTTAGCAGAGTTGAAGAAGCAGTTGGAAGACTTGCTTGAGAAGAAGTTTGTGAGACCTAGTGTTTCACCATGGGGAGCTCCGGTGTTGTTGGTAAAGAAGAAGGATGGTAGCATGCGGTTGTGCATTGATTACCGTCAGTTGAACAAAGTGACGATCAAGAATAGGTATCCACTTCCGAGGATTGACGACTTGATGGACCAGTTAGTGGGTGCAAAGGTATTCAGCAAGATTGACTTGAGGTCAGGTTACCATCAGATTAAGGTGAAGGATGAGGATATGCAGAAGACGGCCTTTAGGACGCGGTATGGTCACTATGAATATAAGGTGATGCCTTTCGGTGTTACTAATGCGCCTGGTGTGTTTATGGAATATATGAACAGAATCTTTCATGAGTACTTGGATCAATTTGTTGTGGTCTTTATTGATGATATACTGATCTATTCTAAGAATGAAGCTGAGCATGCAGAGCATTTGAAGATTGTATTGCAAGTGTTGAAGGAAAAGAAGCTGTATGCTAAACTGTCTAAGTGTGAGTTCTGGCTAAACGAAGTAAGTTTTCTTGGCCATGTTATTTCTGGTGAAGGTATTGCGGTTGACCCGTCTAAAGTTGAAGCGGTATCGCAATGGGAGACGCCTAAGTCGGTTACGGAGATTAGAAGCTTTTTGGGACTAGCTGGTTATTACAGGAGGTTTATAGAAGGATTTTCTAAGTTGGCTCTTCCGTTAACGCAGTTGACGTGTAAGGGTAAGTCTTTTGTGTGGGATGTACATTGTGAGAATAGTTTCAATGAATTGAAGAAGCGCCTGACGACGGCTCCAGTTTTGATTTTGCCGAAGTCTGATGAACCTTTTGTGGTATATTGTGATGCGTCCAAGTTGGGTTTGGGAGGTGTGCTTATGCAAGAAGGTAAGGTGGTAGCATATGCTTCGAGACAATTGAGGATTCATGAGAAGAATTATCCGACGCATGACTTAGAGTTGGCAGCAGTGGTCTTCGTATTGAAAATATGGAGACAATACTTGTATGGTTCAAGGTTTGAAGTATTCAGTGATCATAAGAGTTTGAGATATTTATTTGATCAGAAAGAGTTGAATATGAGGCAGAGGAGGTGGCTTGAGTTACTTAAGGATTATGATTTTGGTTTGAATTACCATCCTGGTAAAGCAAATGTGGTTGCAGATGCCTTGAGTAGGAAGACTATGCATATGTCCGCGTTGATGGTGAAAGAATTTGAATTGTTGGAACAGTTTAGAGACTTGAGTTTGGTGTGTGAAAGAACACCTCAGAGCATAAAACTGGGAATGTTGAGGATTGATAATGATTTCCTGAAGCATATCAAAGAAGCACAAAAAGAAGATGTCAAGTTTGTAGACTTGTTGATTGCTGATAATGAGACTGTGGATGGTGACTTTAAGGTCGATGATCAAGGAGTGCTGAGATTCCGAGGTAGGATTTGCATTCCTGACAATGAAGAGATTAAGAAGATGATTCTTGAAGAGAGTCATAGAAGTAGCTTGAGTATTCACCCGGGAGCTACGAAGATGTATCATGACTTAAAGAGGCTGTTTTGGTGGTCTGGTTTGAAACGCGATGTGGCACAATTTGTGTATTCCTGTTTGATTTGTCAAAAGTCGAAGATTGAGCATCAGAAGCCGACTGGTATGATGGTATCTTTAGATGTGCCAGAATGGAAATGGGATAGTATATCCATGGATTTTGTGACGAGTTTGCCCAATACTCCTAAAGGGAATGATGCTATTTGGGTAATTGTTGATAGATTGACGAAGTCTGCTCACTTTCTACCAATCAACGTTACTTTTCCTGTGGCTCAGTTGGCGGAGATTTATGTTAAAGAGATAGTTAAGCTGCATGGTGTTCCTTCGAGCATCGTATCTGATAGAGATCCAAGATTTACTTCTAGATTTTGGAAGAGTTTGCAAGAGGCGTTAGGATCTCAGTTGAGGTTGAGTTCGGCTTATCATCCGCAAACAGATGGTCAGTCGGAGAGGACGATTCAGTCGTTGGAGGACTTGTTGAGGGTTTGTGTACTTGAACAGGGAGGAGCTTAGGATAGTCATCTTCCATTGATAGAGTTCACGTACAACAACAGTTACCATTCAAGTATTGGAATGGCACCGTTTGAGGCTTTGTATGGTCGGAGATGCAGGACTCCGTTGTGCTGGTTTGAGTCGGGTGAAAGAGTGGTCTTAGGACCAGAGATCGTTCAACAGACTACTGAGAAGGTGAGAATGATCCAAGAAAAGATGAAAGCGTCGCAGAGTCGACAAAAGAGTTATCATGATAAGCGTAGAAAGGACCTTGAATTCCAAGAGGGGGATCATGTGTTCCTGAGAGTGACTCATGTGTTCCTGAGAGTGAATCTCACCCCTTCTGCTGGAATTGCCGCCTTGTGGGCAAGTGCAGGTACCCAGTCTTAGATGCGTTGATGCGAGGATGTGTGAAGTTAGGGTTGCTCTGATATGTAACGGGATGGGGTCTTTTGTGGAGTCTATTCTTTTATGTATCATGTTTGAATAAATGTTGACTTTTGGGATGTTGAACTAATAATGTTTTTGAGACGTTTGATGGCTTTTAAGCCGAGACATTTATGAGATGAGACTTTTTGAATTCCGCTGCTTAATTGAATATTTTGTGTAATTGATAAATTATTATCGAAGGTGTTTTTAAGATGAAATGTGACACTCCTTTTGAGAAGTACTCTGATTTTATATGATTTATTTAACGAAATTTTTAAGACGGGAAATTGGGGTGTTACACTTAGTCCCTATTCGGTATAATGTCCCTTCAGAATTAAGAAAGATCTTAAAAACATAGTCTGTTCGATAATGTATGTCCCTTCGAAATAAAGAGTACTTTTAAGTTAGAATGGTTAGAGTGGTCGTAGTATCATATTGATAGTTTGGAGAACTTAAAGTTAGAATGGTGGTAACACAATATTTGAGTGGTCTCAACACCATAACAAAGTGGTAACAATACCATATTAAAGTAGAATCAATATAAAAGAGTGGTCTTAGTACCATATTTGAGGTTGAAATCTCGAACGGTTTTCTACAATGCAGTAGTTAACTGTACAATTGTAGATGAGCTTGTTTTATCCTGGATGTGGCGTGGTTGATAGTATGTCTTGCACAACTATGGGCAGTGCCACGAAACGTCTCAACCTAGTTAAAATTTCAGTATATATTCTTTTTCAAAAAGGAATTTGGAAATCCAAATACAACAGTTTGGAAATCCAAAAACAACAATTTTAAGACGTTTCGATCTACTATGGCCCCGTTTGGATTGAGCTTATTTTGAGCTTATGAAAAGGAGCTTATGCAAATAAATAATTTTTTATTTTAATTCATAAGTTCTCACTAACAAAAATTGTACCTTTATAAACTTTTTTTTCTTCATAAATTACATTAACAAGTTTATAAATAATACATAAAAGCATATTTATTTGCATAAGTTGTTTTGCATAAGCTCAAAAATAAGATAATCCAAAAGTTCATATAAATCAATGTTTAGAGAATTTGAATCTCTTAACTTAATAAATTATGATATGTGCGAACTTGATGGCACATAAACTAAAAATGATATGTTATCATATTTATTGATCACTGTGAATTTTGAAAAATAAAATTGATATGCTTGATATGTTCAATTTCTATAACAAAAATTGAAATTTATGTTGGATAGAGTACCCAAGTCTAAGAACAAAAATTCTAATTAAGAATGTTTTTGAAGAAAAGACAACTCAACTTGTCTTATTTTTCAATTTGGGATTGTCTGGACTATATTTGGATTCTGGATCCCAAGAGAGTTGAACTCATTAGTAGAGCCTATGAATGTGTATTCATTGGGTATGTTATAAATAGCAAAACATGTAGGTTTTATGACCTAAATGCTAAAGTGATCATAAAATAAAACGATGTTGATTTCTATGTACATATTTATCCCTTTAAATAAAGAAAAGTGGGGGCACTAGTGGGAGAACGACATTAGTGAGGGCAAAATAATTTTTCTTTTAAAAATTAAAAACTCGTGGGGGCACTATATTTGATCACATTCTAGTAATCATAAATAGTTACGAAAACATCATATGAGATGTTATTGAACCTCAAAGAGGTAAGAAGCAATAGTTGCTAAAAAATATAAATCTAATTATTTGGTTTGTATATTGGAAGAGGGTCCATTTGCCCTTCAAAAAGCGTTGTCTTAATTGGATGCTAATTTTATAAAAGAAGCAATAAACGATGAAATGGATTCTCTAGAGTCTAACGAAACATGACTCTTAGTTGACTTGCATCCTGGTTGCAAACAATTGGTTGTATTTGGATTTTGGAAAAGGAAACTAAAACTTGATGGTTTGTTGCTAAATACAAGGGTCACCTTGTAGAAAAAGGTTTTAGGAAAAGAGAAAAAATATAGATTTCTTCGACCCTCAATCAGTAGTCACTAGAATCATACTCATGAAGGTACTAATCCCTTTAGCCATTGTTCATAACTCGATAGTACTCCAAATGGATGTGAAAGCTGGTCTTTAAATGGTGAACTAGAAGAAGAAATCTATATGGAACAACCTGAAAGTTTTGTGATTCATGGACAAGAAAACAAGGTTTGTAAGTTACATAATTCTTTATATGGTCTAAAATAAACACCCGAGGAATGGCATGAAAAAATTGGCATTCCAATGCTATCGAATGAGTATAAAATGAATGAAACTAACAAATGTATTTACTACAAATATGGAAATAACATTTTAACAATCATGTTTATATGTAGATGACTTGCTCACATTTAGTTCAGAGATTCATGCTGTTAATTATGTGAAATTATTGTTTATCAAAAACATTGATAAGAAAGACCTAGACAAAGTTGAAGTAATTCTTGGTTTCAAGATTACTAGATCAGAAAAGAGAACTTTTTTTATGAATCTCACAAAGTTGAGAAGATCTTAAAGAAATGTAATTATTTGATTGTAAACTGTAAAGCATATATTATGATCCAAGTGTAAGAACACTTGAGATGGAATTAGACAAACAGAATATGCGAGCATCATTGGCAGACCTCAGGTATGCCATTGAATGTATTATACCCAACATTGCCTATGTCGTGAAACTCTTGTGTAAGTTTATTAGTAGACGGATGAGAAACATTGACATGCTATTGAAAGAGTCATGAGGTTCCTTAAGAAGACTATGACTTTAGGATTACATTATGAGGAGTAACCTATTGTACTTAAATGGTACAAGATATAAAATAGAACATACTTCAAATGAGTATTTAGTAACCAGTGACTACACATTGAGCATCACTGTAGGAGTTGTTTGTTGAAACAAATTATATTGACTCAGTCCACTATGGAATGTATCTGGAATGAGAACACTAGAGAAAACTAGTGAAAAATCAAGTTGATAAGATGCTTGCTAGTTGAGAACCCTTAGTGGGTGAAATCGTTGCCAGAAGTGTTAATTCATTGTGATAGTACTGCAACTATTACAATAATTGAGAATCCTTACTGCAATGGAAAGAGACGATAATTAAGGCACGAACACATAAAGAATTAGAGTTAGCTACTCTCAAAAGGAACGGTTAAAGTAGATTATGTATGTGACGATGAAGAATTAGTTGATCATTTGACGAAAGGAATAACTAAGAAATTTCTAAACACATCCAATGGGATGGGACTATTTCCTAAAGATCACAAGTGATGGTAACCCGACCTAAATGACTGGAGAACTCTTAATGAGATATATACTCTATGTTGAGTGGAGTACATATCAAACAGTACCTCATATGTAAAAGATGTAACTCACATCCATAATCCAACCTTCCCTGAACCTAACACTAATTCAAACTCTACCTTTGGCCCTTACCTACATGTTGTTGTCATGCACCCAGATTGTCCTTCTGATGAAGAGCCAACTGAACAAGCCTTCACTAATCTCAAAGCTGCTAAAGTTGTCGTTGAAAATCTTAGAAATCTTAAGAACGATAAGCTAGCAATGTTTGAGATCCTAAAAGCAAGTCTTGGTATTGATACAACCCATCATGCACCTTCAACCAAACCTGCAACTCAAACAACATATGTCCCTCAAACCAAACAATAACACAATCAGAAGTTTTCCTTCAAACTAAACATGTACCTCAACCTGAATCTGTGTCTGAAACTACATCTGTTAGTCAATCAGAAACTATACCTAAAACTGCACTTGTAATCATTCCTGAATAATAAATAGAACAACTTCTGGATGTTGAACCACTAAACATCTATGCACCAGAACCTGTCTTAGCCTTACATGCATATATTCCCTCCACCATCGCAGTAAGTACTATATTTCACACTTTCCTTACCTCCCTATCAGATGCAAGAGAGTTTGATGAAAATCAAACATCTATTGCATCTGAATCAACCCACACCACTTAGACTACTAATCTAGAAATTTAACCACTCATAACTATCCAAGAGCCTGACCAAACTCAATCACCTTCCCACTCCCCAGACATTAGAACTATCATATACAACAAGGTTCAGAAGCCATCTTTGGACTTTCAGAAAGTAATCAACTCTGACAGACTCTCATCAAAGAAGAAGACCTTGAAAAATCAAGAGGCTGAAGAAGCTTGTTCTATTAGTTCATCTAGATATTCTTCTATTGTCTTAGAATTATTAGTTAAAAGTAAAAGATCAAAAGAGTCTACTCTGACAGCAACTAAGGAAGAACTAGTTGCTCATAAGGAAAGGCAAGAGGCATTAATAGCTAAGATTGAAGAGGTAGCTCAGACTCAAGCTCTATTAAGTCAATCTCAAGATGTGCTCTTGGTGAATCAAGCCAGATTGGAAACTAGACATGAAAATATAAGCTTATATATAAAGACTATAATACAAGTTCTAACCAAGAAAACCTAGGACACCCTATTTGTTTATGTTTTTTCGAGTTAATTAATTTTATATATTTTTAACATTTTGATTTCAATATACCGTGTCTTTTTTTAGATGAATCTTATATTTTTGTTGATGACAAAAGGAAAAGTAGGACATAAGTATTTAAGTTTGAGTCTGAACGAATAATCTTAAAGTTTTGACCTCTGGAAGTATTAAAACACTAAGTCTGAATTTGATGAGATTCAGTATCTAAGAGCTTTTAATAGAACCAGATTCTAAATGAAAGACTCAATTATTATAATATGTCTTGATGTGCCTTTAATTGATTAAAGTTGAATTTAATAAACCTGGATAAGACTTAGGGGGAGCTTACAAACCTCAACTTAAGAACTATCATACCCAGTGGGAGCTTACAAACCTCAGACTCTGAAGCCAACTTGTTAATTAAATTAACAACAATTGTCTTAAATACTCGTGTTTGTCATCGTAAAAAAGAGAGAGATTGTTGGAACAAAATTGGTTTGCACAATTCATCTAGATTTTTTATGATAAGAAATTATTAAAGAACAAATGGATATGCTAATATATGTTCAAGTGGTGCAAGACCATAGATTAAATTTTAACAAAGTCTGAACATGTATAAGAGCATCAGAAAGCACAAAGCGAAGCTAAAAGACTATGGAAGAAGATCCGAAGAAAGGTCAACCAGAAGTCAACACCTTGGATTAGAAGAAACAAAGCTACTCAGAAGCTGAAGATCTACATCAGACTTCAAAGAGCATCAGACACTGAAGACCACCAAACTCTAAAGAACATAAGATCATGAGGGATGCAGAAGCCACATCAAATTTCTCCTTTTATGTAGCTTTCCCAATCAAGACTATGATAGTACAGTTTGTCTTCTTTTGACCACATGTAGAAACAAACAAAGAACTTCAAGAGAAAGAGAATAATGGTTAATTCCAGTTTTAGCAAAGGAATTTCAAATGTCTAATCAATGTATTTATATGTATCAGGAAATGGCTCAATGTCCTTGATTTGAAGCTTCTGAATAACTCGTAATACGCTGACACTCTTCTCCAACGTCTCTCAAATCCTTGCCTATATAAGGAGTTGAAGACTTGAAGATTAACAATAAGATTCTACTATTTTAATTGTGCCCTTACTCTATCAAATAAAAAAGTGCATAGAACACTTAAGAATTTCTTATCATAGTTTGTATTTTAGAAATTCTAAGTCTTATAGTTTGTTCTTAATTGTATTGTTTACACCTCTGATTGGTATATCAAGTGTAGACATAAATTTGTTTATTTGTAAACATTTAGAAGTCTCTTTCAGTTTTGAGTGAGCATTGGAAATCCCTTGCTTGTATGCTTGAGCATTTAGAAGTATGTTGGTTGTTTCATTGAACAATTGTAATCTTGTGTAATGATAGTGAAATCACTTGGAAGTGCACGGGTACTGGACTACTCCTAGATTGTAGGAGGAATTAGTATAAACTCCTTTGCTTCTCTCTCTCTCTCTCTCTCTCTCTCTCTATATATATATATATATATATATATATATATATATATATTTCTTTGTGCTTGATATATTCGCTGCTATCAGACTCTGAGTGAGACTCAGAACCCATCATACTCTAACCAGTGATAACACGTAAAATGCACTATTATTTTGACTCGACTAACACATTTTTTTAATTTGGATTTTATAGATTTTTGCAATGTTATCCTGGTAATGTGTGCCTATTTCAGGTATTTGTCGGTTAAAGTTCGTTG
This sequence comes from Medicago lupulina, assembly GCA_958299785.1. Lineage (NCBI taxonomy): Eukaryota > Viridiplantae > Streptophyta > Magnoliopsida > Fabales > Fabaceae > Medicago > Medicago lupulina. Next base: position 52,214,082 of record OY283144.1, on the reverse strand, counting down.
CGCGTCAAAATGATGAAATACGGTGAAAAAAGGGAAAAAAAGTGAAAAAAGGAAAAAAGGTTAAAAAGTTAGCAAATCATGTGGGAAATGTAGAGAAAAACATATGGGTGATAATTGTCTGTTATTTCATTATGAAGAAAAGATGGCTCCTTTTATAGGAGAAAATACAAAGTCAACTCCTTTATTTTAAGAGTAATATAATGACTCTTAAACAAGAAAATAAATAATACTAAAATAAGAAATATTTCAAAACCCCCCCTCAAGTTGGTGCATAGATGCAATCATGCCCAACTTACTGATCAAGTATTCAAATGTTGTTCTTCCAAATCTTTTGGTCAATATATCAGTCGTTTGTTGATTGGAAGGAACAAATGGCAAACAGAGATTACCATAGTCTATCTTTTCTTTGATGAAATGACGATCGATCTCGATGTGTTTTGTGCGATCATGTTGAACCGGATTATGAACTACGCTTATAGCTGCCTTGTTGTCACAGTACAATTTCAATGGGAGTTCTACCTCTATCTTCAGTTCTTTTAGGACTATGAGAATCAACATACCTTCACAAATTCCTTGGGCCATTGCCCTATACTCAGCTTCAGCACTGCTTCTTGCAACTACTCCATGTTTTTTGCTTCTCCAAGTCACTAGGTTCCCCCACACATATGTGCAATAACCTGAAGTTGATTTTTTGTCAATAACGGACCCTGCCCAATCTGCATCAGTGAATATTGCAACATCTTTTTCATTGGTGTTCTTGAAGAATAACCTTTTTCCATGAGTTGCTTTTAAGTATCTCAAGATTACGTGCACAGCTTCAAGGTGTTTTTCATATGGTGCATGCATGAATTGACTCACAACACTAACCGAGAAAGAAATATCAGGACGAGTATGAGCCAAATATATTAATTTTCCAATCAATCTCTGATATCTTCCAGTGTCAACTGGTGTGTCCCCTTTCTCCCAAAGTTTAGCACTTTGGTCCATCGGTGTGTCAGCAGGCTTACAATCACTCATACATGTCTCTTGTAGGAAATCAAGAACATATTTTCTCTAAGAAACAACAATTCCTTTGTTTGACCTTGCTACTTCCATGCCAAGGAAATAATTGAGGGGATCCAAATCTTTGATTTCAAAATTTGCTGCTAAGTTTCTTTTTAATCTCTCCATTTCTATCTCATCATTACCTGTAAGAATAATATCATCAACATAAACTATCAAAACATTTATAATTCCATTTTGACCTGACTTTGTGAATAAAGTATGATCTACTTGTCCTTGAGTATATTCCTATTTCTTCACAGACTGAGTAAACTTTTCAAATCAAGCGCTCGGGGATTGTTTCAACCCGTACAATGACTTCTTTAGTTTACACACATTTGACCCAAAAGTTTCTTCAAAACCTGGAGGCCAATCCATATATACTTCTTCTTCTAAATCACCATTGAGAAAGGCATTTTTGACATCTAGCTGATGGAGGGGCCAGTCTAAGTTAGCAGCAACGGATAAGAGTATTCTGATTGTGTTAAATTTTTCAACAGGAGCAAAGGTATTTGAGTAGTCTATGCCATAGGTCTGAGTAAATCCTTTTGCAACAAATCGAGCTTTGTACCTTCCGATCGATCCATCATAATTGTACTTTATTGTGAACACCCACTTACATCCCACAGTTCTTTTTCCAGCCGGCAGAGTTGTGGCGCTCCAAGTTTTATTCTTTTCAAGAGCTTTCATCTCCTCAAAAATAGCTTCCTACCACTTTGAAATTTCTAGAGCCTCATGTACATTCTTATGAATTTTGACACTATATAGATTAGAAGTAAATGCAACAAAAGAGGGAGACAAGTTTGAATATGAAACAAAGTTAGACAAGGGGTGTAACACCCCAACTTTCAATTTTTAATTAATTCAATAATATTTAATAGGTGATTTTTTTATTAATATTATTATTGATGTTGCTTGTGCTTGAGTATTGTTTTATTCTTGAGAAAATGGAATATTGATGATGATTGAGAAGCAGTATGAGAATTTAAATAAAATGAAGGGAGGAGTCAAAATAAAGTAACGTAGAGTCGGGGGTGTAGAATATAAGTTTTAAATAAGTGGGGGAGGGGAGGAGTAAAAGATTAGTGAGTAGAGGAGCAAAGAATCTTAACAAGTGACCGTCTCTAATATATATAGAAAGATTCGGAGTTAGAAGAGTCAGTACTGCTAAACGTTGAAAAAGAAAGAAAAGAGGAGCACGGGAGGAGAAACCCTAGCGGCAGCAAGGTCAAGCCACAAACCGGAATTTCAAGGGATTCGAGGTAAGGGGGAGAATCTATTCATCTTTAGGGTTTATATTTTATTGTGGGGATGTAAAGATGTCGGGGTATAAGTGTTGTTGCGACGATGATGAGATTCCTAAAGGAGTTATTGTGGTTGATATTAGACTTGTTGTTGAGAGATTAAAATTCGAGAGAAATAAAGTGATCCATAGAATTAAACAGTGAAAAGGGTGAATAATCATGTAGGTTAATGAAGAATTAGTGTTATAATGATAGGGTAATCATAGGGTGATGATTAGGGACGATTTTGGCGAGTTTATGGTCGAAAAACAGAGCCAAGGGGGATCCCATGGTGGAAAATTGCAGAAAAATCTGTGACTTCTGCATGCCTGATGCTGTCAAAATCATGAAGCGATTTCACGTCATGAGGCAATTTTGACAGCAAGTGTCAAACAACTTTCTGAACATAAAATCATGCCACGATTGCAGAATCATGACACGATGTTGTGAGATCATTTCCTTTGTACTTTGTTGTTTTTAACACCCCTTGGCCATCTAAAATTACTGTAAGTCCAATACAAACATCAAATTAAGTTATATAAGTACAATAATTAGGCGAGAGAAGTATAATTAAGTGTTGTTTAGAAATGATACATTTAAAGCAACGGTGAGTATAAAATAGTTCATGGTAGTTAACAATGATAAAGGTGGGTCTAAGATAATTGTGAGATAGACAAATATAAGATTAAAATAAAGGAAGAATATAGTACGGTCATTTAACATAATCAAAATGTAAAGAGGACTGAGGATGAGAGATACACATCTTAAGTTAAAATAAAAGTAGTGATATGTAGTTGAGGGGGGCGGGGTATGTCTAGGTGTTTAGGGCAGTTCCCTTAGAGTGAAGGTGAGTCAAGAGGGGGAATAACTAGAAAGATGTAGTAATGGGGAAGACAAATGACGAAAGTAGATTCTAAAATGTAGTATTGATTAACGAAGGAAGGGAAAATGTATATACGCCCATATAAGATGTTAATTAATGAATGAGAAGTTATTGTTGTATGGGGATGAATTATGACGAGATAATAATTGTTGAATGAAGGTGATGAATTATGTGATAAATGATATTTGTGAATGACGAGTAATGATGATGACTTATCTTATTTAGGATAACGAGTAAATGATGAAGTGGGCTATGTTGTGAGTATGAGTTAAAGCATTGGGTAAGGTCGGGGATGATAATAAAAATGAGAAAAGACATCAAGTTAATTAAGGTTAATAAGACGAGAATTTAATAGAGCAAATAGTGTGGGTACGTGGTCAGTCTAAAAACACATGATTTAGTAAAAGGGGTACCAAACGATGATAATATGGGATATGAAGTAGGTGCTTTCCCGAATAACTGAGGACGTTAATCATAAGCCCCTTAAACTAATAATGAGTTTAGGGATACCCTTAAGTGAAAGAGTAAAAGAGCCAAGGTAGATAAAGAACTTAAGCCGAATGTTAGACAGTAAAGTATAGGGCGTAAAAATGAATAAAGAATATAGAAGTCTAATTTAGATGATCATAAATGATGACAGGGTCGTTAAGACGAAATGTAAGGGATAATAGGATAAGAGGTAATAGTTATAATGGTTGACGATAATAATAATGACCGGTATTGAGAGAATGAAACCTCGAATTATAGTAAAGTCTCAGTGAGGAAAGTTGTTGAAGTCGAATTTAATGATAAGGTGAGATAATAAATTTAAATTAGAACGAAATTAAGATAAGGGGAATGGACGATGCATAGATGACTACGCACGTGAGAAGAAATTAATAAGATATAAGATCGGTTTATTGAGGAGAATAAGTATGAAAGAGTTAATGACAATGGTGAGGAAGAAACTGGTTATGTAGGGAGGAGAAGTTGTATGTAATGATAATGAATAGGAAAACATCTTGAGACTAGGAATGAGGAATATGATATGATATTGGGGATAAAGTTTATAGAGAGCCTAGAATAGAGGAGAGAATAGAGTATGCCCATAAAATGAATAGTAAAATAAAATAGAGGGATGTTGACGTAGAAATGAATCACGCGTAAGGGTTGGATTAATGAAGAGATAAGGTGGTGATATAAATGGTTGATAGAGATAAATGATAGGAATCCATAATTTGACGAAAAGTGATAACGATTGATATTATATATATGTAAATAAATAAATATGATGAGAAATGATAATGTTTATATTGTAGTGATGATGAGGATGACGACATCTATATCATTATGATGATGAGAGTGACGATTTTTATCTATGATGGTGATGAGAGTGATGTATATGATGATGATGAGAGTGATAATTTTTATCTATGCTGATGATGAGAGTGACGTATATAATGATGACGAGAGTGATATATACATAACGACGACGAGAGTGATATATGATGATGATGAGTATGATAAGGATTTGTGTGCTTTCATTAGAGTCGTGCATTTTAGTGGAAGTCTTGCATTAATATGTGAATTATTTGAATATGTGTATACTTGTGTTACTTGTCGAATGATGGAGTGCATGACTGATGGAGAAGTCCAGTAACATACCTCTGGCAAATTATGATGAGAAAAATCCAGTAACATAACTCTTGCAAAATGGCGAGTAGGAGTGGTACCATATTCATATACGTCGTTAGCAGAGTCCATATGCATGTATATGTTGATGTTTATGCTAAGTGTTTATGTGGGAAAATGATGTACCGCTGTGATAAGTGAATTGAAGAGATTATACATAACAACTTTTTTTTTTGAAAGAATATACATAATAACTGTTGAGAGTGAAGAGACGGTGTGGATTATATTCGTTTGATATTTAATTAATGTGCGTGCTTTTCCCTACTATTATCTTATGGAAGGATTTCTCACCTCTTATTTTGTTGTGTTGTTTTCTGTGTGGTGGTTGTACTTTGAGTACAGATACCCAGGTTGACGAGGAGTAGTTGTGGGACGTTTTAGCATGCGGAGATGAGGGGATGCCCTCCGTTTAGTTATGTTATTTAGTAGTTAAATAAGCATGTAGTCTCTATGAGCTCTGATATTGTAACACAAGGGTTGGGATTGACGATGTAATTTTTAATTACATATTGAGTTGAATCTTGGAAAATTTGTTATCATCTAATTATGAATATTGGAAGGCAAATATGAATTTATTAATGAGATCAGTGAATGATTTTCTTCTTTTACAATGGATTTAATTTAAAAGGAAACATCGTATTACTATTTTGTGATATAATGTCGAGTTTTGTAACATCCTTATTATTAAATATATTCTTATTATTTAGTATTTATTGTCGGGAAGTAGGGTGTTACAAGGGGTGCTTAGTACTTGGCCTGCCAGGCTTCCTAAAGGCTATGGGAAAATTAAGATCAATATATTGCTCCCTAAGTTCTATAGGGACATCAAGGTTGGTATATAGAGAATTAGGATCAAGGAGATATTTACTTGTCTGAGTCGGTTGAGTTTCACTCGGTTCAGATTCTTGGCTGAGCTAAGGAATAGGGTCTTCTACTACTTGAACATTGTTTCTTCTGGCATAAATTTTGCCTGTCCAAATTGGATTTCCTTCCTCAAACTTTTTTTTTGTTTCATTATAAGGATCTTTATCTGATGCATTTTGATTAATTTCAGAAAGAACATTTGTTTGATCTATGTTTTGATTTGTTGCCTCAGATTCTAATTGATCCTTACTCATGGAAGGAGTAGGTTCATCTAATTTTTCCAAGGCATTTTCTTTAGGTGCAGATGTACATGGAACAGAATTATGTGATGTATACACATCTTATGAGATAATTAAGTTTTCAAACAATTCAGGAGAATCTTCATTTGTTTTCAAAAAAAGTAACATCCATGGTTACAAATATTTTCTTTGTATTAGGATCAAAACATTTTTATCCTTTTTCAGAAGATGAATACCCAATAAAAACACATTTGATTGCACGAGGTTCAAGTTTACCAAGATGCTTGTGTTCGTGAACAAAAGTTGTGCATCTAAATATTTTAAGTGGTAAATCAGATAAAACTGAAGCAATTGGAAAATATTTCAAGGAACTTTGCAAGGGAGTTTGAAATTTCAAAACACGGGATACATACGATTTATTAAATGTGTAGCTGTCAAGACAGCTTCACCCCATAAATATTTAGGGACATTGGTAGAGAAGAGTAGTGCATGTGCAACTTCAAGATGGTGCCGGTGTGCCGGTTTTTCCTCTCTACAATCCCATTTTGTTGGGTTGAGTTAACACATGAACTTTAATGCACAATTTCATTTTCAATGAGAAATTTTCCAACAATTTTATTAAAAAATCCAGTACCATTGTCAGTTCTAAACACTTGTATTTGAGTGTTAAACTGTGTCTGCACCAATTTATAAAAGTTTTGAATTATTTGACCTACCTCAGATTTTTCTTTCAACAAGTATACCCAACAAAGTCTAGTATGATCATCTGTGAAAGTGATAAACCATTTTTTGTTGGATAAAGTACTTGTTCGATTAGGCCCCCAAACATCACAATGAACCATTTTTTGATCAGAAGTTGCTTGAAGTGCACGACCCTCACCCTTCTTTTTCCAATTAGGAGGCCTTCCATGAATTTTCTAGCAAGTCTCACGTGTGTGATAATAACGTTTGCAGTGATCACGCCAGAGTTTACCATCTTTCTTACCATATTTCTTGTTGTCTTTGTTGAAGTTGTTTGTGAGAAGGGTTGAACCATCAATTGCTAAGTTTGACTTTTCCATCATCACTCTTTCTCTAGCCTCCTCCCTTCTGATTTCTAAAAAAGTTTCTCGGATAGTTGGCAGCGAATTTTTTCCAAGAACTCTTCCTCTTACTTCATTGAATTCCTTGTTGAGACCGGCAAGAAAAATAAAGACACGATCGTTCTCCTGTGTCTTAGTAAACTGAACACTGTCTTCCGTACACCTCCAGTTATAATCATAGCACTGATCCAACTCTTGCTAAAGGGCCATCAATTCATTATAGTAGGTAGTTACATCCCTGTCATTCTGCTTTAAATTCCAAAACTTTGATTTTAGATCATAAATCTGAGAGAAACTTTTAATTTCAGAGTAAGACAGTTTTACAGCATCCCAAACATCTTTTGTTGTAGGCAGATACATGTATGTTTTTCTCATACCTACCTCCATAGTATTAATAAGCCAGGCAATAATAGAAGAGTTTTCAGATTTCCAAAACCTGTAATTAGGATGTGTTGTTGCAGGCACCAGTACATCACCTGTAAGAAAATCCAATTTCCCTTTGCCATCTAGACTAACTCGAACAGTTTGGGACCATTCAGCATAGTTTGAGCCATCCAGTTTCTTTTTTTTGAAGAAGCTAAACTAACCCCCTCAAATTGGCACCAGAGAGAATTGAACCTGAAACCTTGAAGAGGAGCCCATCCAGTTTCTTAACATTAACCTGAAGAGAATTTTGACCTCCACCTCTTGAGTTATTGTAACCACCATCAAAAGGGTAGCCATAACCAAATCCATCGTTAAGGTTGTTGTTGTCGTAACCAATTCCACCATTAAAATTGTTATTTGTCCTGAAATTGGGCATTTCTGGTATGGTAAATCCACTTCCTCTGCTGGAATTGTTGTTGACACCATCGCCACTGTCAGAATTAGGGTTGGCGCCACCGAAAACTGGAAGCCTTAGGGGTGTTTGGCCGCTAGAAACTGGAGGGCGTGGCGGTGTTTGGCTGCCAAAAATTGGAAGTTGTGGGATGTAGGGTCTACCATAGTTTGGATCGGTTGGATAAGAATGAGTCAGATAAAAATATATGGGTGATAATTGTATGTTATTTCATTATGAAGAAAAGAGGGCCCCTTTTATAGGAGAAAATACAAAGTCAACTCCTTTATTTTAGGAGTAATATAATGACTCTTAAACAAGAAAGTAAATAATACTAAAATAAGAAATATTTCAACAGGAAGTCAACGCATGGAGTCAAGTTGAATATTTCATCCCAGGTTTCAGAATCAGTTTTCCCACTTCCTCCATATTCTCCACTACCTGGGACATGATAAGAAGCACTTAAGAGCATATTTTTGCCTATAAATAATCCTGAAGAACTAAGTTGAAGGCACCAAGCTTTTTAGGGAGAAATTTAGTGATTTAGAAACTGATTATTTTTCACGCTTATTGTAATCTTAGTTTTCAGCTTTCAGTTTCGTTTTCATTCAAAGCTTGCTGATACACTTTTTACAGCATAATATAATTCCATGTTTTAGATTTCCATTTATTTTCATCTTAATTCACGCTGCCCCTTGTCAAAACATTTTGTGTTCAATTTTGCGGTTACTTATCTTCACTGTGTCATATCCATTCGATTCAAATTACCAACTGCTGCGCCTTTTTATTTCAATTTCAGTTTATAATCCAAGTTTTAGTTTTAGTTTCCCTTTTATTTTCACCGTTGTTGCTGTTGCTATCCATTCGATTATGTTTGTATGGTAAAATTCTCAAAGAAATTGCTTATTGGAGTTGTTATACATACTGGTGCGTGGTTGTTGTTGCTGCACCTCTTAGTTAAAATTTCATTAAGAATTTCAATTAAGAATTAATGTTGTTGTCATATATCATGTATGTATGTATGATTAATTTACGGGGAACATTGCTTATTGGAGTCTTAACATATATTTATGTGTAGCTATTCTGTTTGTTTCAGTTACATGTGTGTGCAGCTGTTCAATTTTGTTTCAATTACATGCGTATAACCTTCAATTGTAGCAGTGGAATTGTACTTAATAGATTTACAATCTATAACAAGTTCGTTTTCTCTTTTGTTATTTACTTGCTTTCTTTTTAACATGAATTCATCAAAAATAGATTTAGATTATTATTTTATTATGTATGAGTAGATTTCTATAGAGTCCGGAATGTAACGAACGTCGTACCAACGATGTTAAGTTGTATGATTAGTAATTGTAACAGGAATTATTTTTAAGTTGTATGATTAGTAATTGTAACATGAATTATTTTTAAGTCTGGAAATTCTAATTTTTAAGGATAAATATTTACAGCGAAAGCTAGAATAACGCGATACCGGTTTCATATCAAAAGAGTGAAACATGTATTTGTCCGTAGAATTTTTAGTAATTAATTTTAAAATTCAGCGACAACGTTTTTATGATTAATTTAGAAATTACAAATTTCCAAAAAGGTATTTTAAACTTGTAGTCGGGATGCACGAAAGCGGGCGTCTGTGAGTTTAAAATACAGTTACGGTTACGGACGTGAGAAAGCCGATGATACCTTTAAATTTGTTTTCTACTAAAAATAACTTTTCAAGCAAAAATTGATTATTTTTCGAATGGAGTTTTGAAGTTGTAAAGCGTATGCTCGAAAGCAGTCGAATAGATTACAAAGTCAAGATTCGGTGTTGTACATGCGAAAGCTGGCGACCCCATTAATTTAATCCTTTTTACTCGCGAGAAAGCCGATGATACCTTTAAATTTGTTTTCTACTAAAAATAACTTTTCAAGCAAAAATTGATTATTTTTCGAATGGAGTTTTGAAGTTGTAAAGCGTATGCTCGAAAGCAGTCGAATAGATTACAAAGTCAAGATTCGGTGTTGTACATGCGAAAGCTGGCGACCCCATTAATTTAATCCTTTTTACTCGCGAAAATATTGTCCTGTTACAATAATAAAATATAACTTAACAAAATATTCATGGTCGACGTGAATTATATTTCGGTCTCTTGTCTTTAAAAGTAATTAGAAACAATTAATTTTCCCAATTTCGCAACCAAACTAATTAGCATCGCCTTAGATAAACAACGTGACAATTGATAACGATACTTGACATTGGTCTATGTAGGATTAAACATCTTTTATACTAAAACCAATATTTTTGTGCACTTGCGGACCTATCAACCAGTGCATAAACACTTAGAAAAGTTTTCAAAAAAACCAACACAATTCAACCTCATTTTTGTGTTTTTCTCCCCTTCATAAAAGCCCTCCAATTCTATATAAATATTGTTTATATTTGTAAACTATGCCAGAAATCTATTACATTTATTTCCCACAACTTTTATAGGTTTTGGACGTGACTACACCAAATACAGAGCAAAGGGTGGTAAGCATACGTGTCGGAAACCAAGCCAGAGCAACATAAAGACATCTGGTGAAAACGTTGATTCACTAGGTGATGAGGACATAGGCCATCAAGACATAGGTGATACAATCCAAAGCTTAGGAGGTCCTATGACAAGGGCACGTGCAAGAAGAGTCAATGATGCTCTAAACCAATTCATGATCAAGTCACTAGAAGGTCTGGAAAGAGTGCAAGGAAATGAGCCGAAGTTTATACTTCTCATCCAAATACATGACCAAGACGTGACATATGGTCTTGCTTCCCCATTTTGATGTTTTTATTTGAATTATGATGTAATAAAAGTGTAAGGGACCAATCTGGGCCCAAAAACACTAAGTTTGAGTTTTCGTTGTGTTAAACCCATTTTAAAGCCTCCCAAGCTTTAAATGGCGTGTGTTTTTTTTTGTTTGGTGTGTTTCTTTTATGGAAAATAAAGGCTGAATCAAGAGAGTCAAAATATGATCAAGGAAGAGCAAAGAGTGGGCGTACAAGAGGATAGAGGGAGCTGCCAAATATTGGAATAAATGATTGCCACTACTATTGCTATTCAATGTGGTATTCAATTCTGAAACTCCTCTAATCAACAATCATCATCAATGGCAGCCCATGAGTTATTCTCCATTTTGTAACTGTTCTTGTAATTATTCAGCCTCCAAATTATAATGGCTAAAGTCTTTTTATTTTCTAGGAGTTACAATATGTTTAAATCAGAATCAAATTGCCATTCCTATATAAGGGGGGGGGGGGGGGGGGGGGGTGTAACTCACATGGGGAGAGGAATTTTGCTAAATTTTTACACTTTGTGTAATTTGAGAGTATTTGCTCTTAGGTTCTGGATTGGACCATTATCTGATCTTATCAAGGAACCACGTTTCTTGTGGCGATCATACACTAGGCAATCATATTCCTTGGATTGGGAATTTGAGTGTCCCCATCTTCTGTCTTGTCCAACATTCTTAGTTTTGTTATTTCTAAAGCTTCACTTTCTGTCCAACCTTCATTTTTACATGAAATCTATCAAACTTTCATTAAAATTCGTCATCCATAAAATCACAAGTTCATATTATCATTCAAACAACACAAAATTGAAAGAAAACAAAGAAATGACCAAGTGCCCAAACTGGTTGGTCATCACTAGGCGAGCTGAGCAAGGTGAAAGCGAGCCATAACAGAAAGTTCTAGAAGGAAAATCTTAAGGTGGTTCGCTAGGCTAGTTTGGTATGCTTAGCAAACTAAGGCAGTCTAAGAAGATATCTGAACATAGCTGGGTTTGCCCTCAAAATAATAAACCTCAAATCACTAGGCAAGCCTTGTTTTGCCCAACAAACTTAACATTGCAAAACATCTAAAAATAGAGGTGTAGGTTATTTTTGTGAGAATTAACCATTTTAAACCGAACCAAAATAGAGAGACGGAGGGAAGAGAACGATTCACTATTAGAGAGCTAGGAATCTTGGAATCAAGCTTGGCGATGAATCTCCAACATCTATCAACTCTCTTATGTTAGTTATGCATATCGAGGATAAATATACTCTCGTTTGTGTTAGAATTGAATGCAAATAGCTAGGAATTTATGTAGTACTCTTAATATGCTTGGTTGTATATTATTTATACATTCAATATAATATTTAGTTTAAATATGTTGTTAATGATTTGTCGACGATGTGTTGTTCCACAATTGATCTTTGATTTAGTTTGAGCTTGTCAGTTTGACTATCTATAGGACATGATTTAAATTATGTATAAGTGTTTTCATGCCAGAGACAATGGGTAGGTTTTATATTCATGTATAACTATCCGCGCGTATGTCATTGAAACAATCAACTATTTTGTCACCGACGCATAAAAAGTCAGTTGGTTCAATGAATCTCACATTGTTAACCAGAGATGGAGACATATTTTGAGGGATAGGTGGAGTTATATATAAGGCATAAAAAGTATATGATCAATTAAGAGAAGACATATGAGGAATAGTTATTGAAATTGAATCTTAACAACACTTTATCTGTTTTGTATCATTTTACTTTGATTAAACGTTAACAAAACACTTTTACAAAATTTGTTCAGAAACTATGTTGTTACAAGTAAAAATCAAATTTAAAGCGGTCTTTGTGTATTCGATATTTTATTTTTGATAAAAATCCAACATACTTATTGTTGCACAAGGATCGGAAAATCCTCTTTTATCAAATGGTGTCGTTGTTGGGGACTGCATCAAATTATATTGATCTTTGTTGTTAAACAAAGTTACTATTCTGTTATGTTCTGCTAAATTCTCCAGGCACGCCTAATATGCCTAGCAAACAGATAGAATCTGTATATATTTGTCTATGTTCTGTAAATTTCGCTAAGCAAGCCTAACTCGTGTAGCGAACCAAGCAGAACTTGTAAATATTTTTCTGTTTTCTTAGTTTTTTATTTTCGTGTACTAGTTTAATTTTCATAACGCACTTGGCTAATAATTTATTGATATAGTTGTTTGATTTCTATGTATGCGAGGGAAAACACCAAAAGGTCAGCTGCTTTATGATCCCGAGATCAAAATGACCGAAAGGAAAAACTTATGCCAAGCAAAGAAAAGAAGAAAATATATACAAGAATCAACAACAAACATGGCCAACAACAAAGAAACACTAATACAAGTGATGAATAACAAAAGTCTGAGGAGATTTGCCGGATCAACCAAGCTTGAAAATAATCAACGGCATATGAAGATCAAGGCAAGAGTTATTCAACTTCTGCATGCAAATTCATTCTCTGGAATGAACCGTAAAGATCATATCAACCACTTGATGAAATTCTATGAAATTGTCGAAAGTCCGGGAGTATCTGACAACGAAGAGGAAAACATATACTTAATGTTATTTCCTCATTCCCTTATTCAATGTGCCAAAGATTGGTATCTAGACCAACCTACCACAACCATGACAAATTGGAACACTCTGAAGCATAAATTCATAAAATGGTTATTTCCATATAGGAGAATTCAAGATGGCAAGACAACTATTGTTGTTTGCACTCAAGGTTCTAATGAGACGTTGTGCGAAGCATAGGAACAATTCAAGTCTATGATCCGTAAATGTCCAAGCCACAGATACAATTGATCCTTGAGGACAGTTGTCCACGTAAAAGTTCAAGGGCCAAAACATTAAACCTACACTATAAATACTAACTCAATGACATTGGTTCAGGTATGCTCACTTTTACCCTAAATACCTTATCACCCACAACATTTACTAACTTGACAGTTGAAATGTGTGCAGATACACTACCCCCACTTTCTCAGAGAAGAAGACTGCTACCGACGAAAGTATTCTATTCAAAAATCATTCAACACCATCACTCACAGATCTTAGGTTTGGCATGATCAATTCATTAGGATACCTTATTTAAAATGTTTGACCAAGGTCTTGAATTTTTAGAACAACAACAACCAAGCCTTATCCCACTAAGTGGGGTCGGCTACATGGATCAAATTACACCATAGTTTTATATTATAAACCAAATTTGAGTCCAACTCATTGACCTCTAAATCCTTCCTAATGGTTTCTCTAATAGTTTTCTTAGGTCTTCCTCTACCTCTTTTAACATGACTCTCCTCCATTTGATCTACTCTTCTTACAACGGCATCTACGAGTCTTCTCTCAACATGCCCAAACCATCTAAGCCTATTTTCTACCAACTTTTCTACTATAGGTGCTACCTCCACTCTCTCTCTAATGGTGTCATTCCTAATCCTATCATGTCTAGTCTTACCACTCATCCAGCGCAACATCCTCATCTCTGCTACACTCACTTGATTCTCGTGTTGACTCTTAACCGCCCAACACTCCGTACCATATAACAACGATGGTCTAACTGTTGTCCGATATAACTTTCCTTTCAACTTAAGTGGTACTTTCTTATCGCACAGAACACCAGAGGCTCTTCTCCATTTCAACCACCCAACTTGAATGGGATGGCTTACATCTGCTTCTATTTCTCCGTCATTTTGTACTATGGACCCAAGATATTTAAACCGTCTATTTCTCCGTCTTGAATTTTTAGAACAAGCCAGATTTATTCAACGAAAGTCATGTGAGATCCAACAACTTCTACTTTTTCATTATATTATATTAGATAACTTATAAAATATTACATTTTTTAAGTACAACATAATGTCTCAATTGAAATTCATTTAACTTCTGATGTGTTTTTCACTATTTTTGAATATTGAAAAATTTACTGTCTATACTTATTGCATATGAACAAACTCAAATTTGTAATCTATAAAATAGGAAATCAAGATGGTTTTGTGTTTATCTCTCTTATATATCTCTCACATTCTCTTTCAAAAAATATACTAAATCACTGTGACATTCATGCCACAAAATCACTTAGTCTAAATGTACACTTATGACAATAGTTTTTTTTTATAAGGATGTACACCATATGATCATTAATATACGGAAAAATTTACATTTTAAATTTATTGAATAAGTGATGTATAAGATCTATAATATATATAGATCATATATATCATTTAAGTTTTAATTGTATGATTTATTTGTTCACTTTCTATTTTTCAGTCACACCTCCTTAAATTGTGACAAATAGTGTATTGTGATTGACTGTTTTTTATTCTTGAAGAATTCTTAATGTTATGTTTTTAGAGATATAACATTGCTTTAGTAAATTTTTGATTATAATGATGACCAATGCAGTATTTAATAGTAGGTAGTAGTATTTATCCTTTTGGTGTAATTGAAGAACCATCGAGAAAAGGTGAAACATAACATCTTGCCCCATTGTTGCACACACCACACATGGTCCCCATTCCTATTTCCCCATACTCCAGATTCTCATCCCTCCGATTCAAAAACTAATCTTACGGTTTAAACTCATCCACGATCTTAGACATAAACCTTTGATTACTCATATTCCACATGGTTCACATTCCTCCACGGTCACTACTTTTAATCCCTCAGATCATGTTAGATCCAACGGTTAAAAATATACAGAGAATCTCAACATGGTAGCGGGAACAACAACATCAACTTGAAGAAACAACTTCAACAACAACAACTTTGAGAAGATTTGGAAGAAGATGGAAGGAGTAGAAACAGGGTCACATGAAAGGAATGAACTTGTTCGAGTTAGACATGATGTTTCTGAAACTGGGGTTGGTGTTTTAAACACTTTAGTTCATAGTATTTTCTTGTTTTTCTTTTCTGGGTCATGGAGTTTTTTTTTCTCTCGTTCTAAAGTTTGAATTTTTATGCTTGAAATGAAAATGGGTCATTGAAATTTTCATGTTTTAGTCATTTTATAGATCATTTATGCAAGTTGCCTCATTTAGCTATGATTTAGTTTGCTGTTGATATGTGTGATTGTTGATGCATGTGCTGATGCTTTCATATTGATTCTTTTTTTTTAGCTTATCTTTGTCTTGATATGGAGTTTAGAAGGATAATTTTGTTCTTAGCGTAGTTTAAATTTTGTAATTTGCAATTAATATGTGGATTTGAATCTATAGTTAGTTGAGTAAAAAATAATAATATGTAGGTAATAGATGAGAATTTAGAAGTTTGTCACTGGAAAGGAGTGTTTGTAGTTCTGTTTGGATCGGTTTTGAGGCAAAAAGTCATATGATCTGAAGCCTATAATAGCATGAAGTTTGGTAGAAGCCTTTGTGTCAGGCAATTGACACTAGGTAGAACTATGATTATAGTTTGTTGTGGTTTGAAATATTATTTATAACTACTCTCAGATCCAGATACATTTCATTGCTAATTTTGGTTGACATCTTGAAAAACGATATCTATTATCTAACTTGTGAGAAATTGATCTGGATAGGCTTAAATCGTGCTTGTATAGTAGTAATTTTCGATGACATGTATAATTTCTACATTATGCAGTCTAAACCCTTAAAGAATTTGAATGGTCAAATCTGTCAAATATGTGGTGACACTGTTGGATTAACAGCCAGCGGCGAAGTCTTTGTTGCTTGCCACGAGTGTTCCTTCCCAATTTGTTATCCTTGTTATGAATACGAATGGAAAAATGTGATCCAGTCATGTCCACAATGCAAGACTAGATTCAAAAGTCACAAAGGTTAGCTTGTGATCACATGGTATTTTAGTTTTCGTCTGTTCCTCTCATCAGAATTTGCCATGAACAAGATGAATGTGGATTTCAGATGATCCTCGAGTGAAAGGAGGTGATGATGAAGATGATGTCGGCGATTTAAGGAATGAGGTCAAGTATGGTCAAGGAAATAATGCTAAGGCAGGATGGCAATGGGATGAAGATGCTGACCTCTCTTCATCTTCAGGACATGATTCTCAATTACAAAATCCCCATCTCACAAATGGACAACTGGTAATTTATTAAAATCAATTTTCAGACATGCTCAGACTCGTCTTAACCTATTTCTTCACTTTTAATGTTGTGATTTGCTATCTATAACAACGTACATATTATTTAAAACATGTTCAGCTGTCTTCAGGGACGGAGCTAGGAAATTTTTTCGAGGGGGGCGGAAATATAAGACACGATAAATAAGATAAACAATAACAAACATCTATTATTAATAATTGTATAAATTTAGTTAAATGACAAATAAAAAACATATATCTTGCCAGAAAAAAAATATACACCAAAATGTAGCCATCAAGATCATGTTTTTCTTTCCTCTAAAAAAAGATCATGTTTTTCTTCGACCTTTTAGTAGATAAAACTCTTCCATGATTTATTCAGTAGTGAATGTGGCGGTGTGGAAATTTTGAGAAATTGGAACTTTAGAATCTAATTGTTCTTGAATGTATGATTTTGTTTTTTGGTTACATCTTGAATGTATGATTTAGTGTATCTTTATCAACCCCAAATTTCCCAAACGTTGCTGGCTTATACTTGAGAATAAGAATATACTTGGGAATAGGAATACAACTTAATAAATTGATTAAATTAGCAAACTTGAGAAGAAAATTGCACATGTTGATGGTATGCTATATTTATTATTATAAAAGGATTTTTGTGGCCAGTCAAAAAAGAGAATGTGAGTGGACCATTAATTAAAAAATATAAAAACAAGCATAAATGAACCAAATGGATAATGAAAGCATGGGTGGGGTGGCGAACTGTTTATATGGGTGGGGTGGCATGGCGAACTGCTTATATACACATGGCTACTATAGGGATACTAATATTACATGGGTGGCGGCTGCCCCATTTCTATAGTACTTAGCTCCGTCCCTGGCTGTCTTGAATTTTGAGCCAAGATGTAGAAGGGAACAGCAGTTAAAGATGTTAAGACGAACTTTTCTTTTGTTCTGAATTCGTGTTAATTAGTATTATATGTGAAATAATATTTGGTGCTTCATTTTGCAATAATATACTAATTGTATCTTGTTATGGTTAGATGTCTGGCGACATTCCATGTGCTACATCTGATACTCAATCTGTGCAAACCACATCAGGTCCTTTGGGTCAATCCGAAAATGTTCACTCTCGTGCCTATGTTGATCCAAAGCAACCAGGTACAGACTTAGCCTGAAATGATTGTAGTATAGCATATCACATTTCATGGTTAGAATGAATACTCATGTGAAAGTATCTTTTTATTACTTGCAAGAGAGTTTTGTACCTTTTCAATATGCATATGCCTAAGATTTTGTTTTTCCTTTCCAGTTCCTTTAAAATACTCACAATAGAGGTGAAGCCTTTACAGGAACCATGGTTTTGTTTTTCTGCATCTTTATATGAAAGTTCCTTTGTCATTGTCTAAATGAAGAGCCAGTTTTGGTAAACTTTTGAACAAACACTTGTAGGAAAAGAATAGTCGAAATGATGTTACAAATTATTAGTAGCTTCTTTCATGTGTTGAAATAAGCTTATGCACCTCGACTATTTCAGAAACTCACTCATCTAACTTCTCCATAAACACCAGTAATCCTCTTGACCGATAGAATTCCTTTAATTTATCCCTCTTGTTGTGTAGAACTCACCCATGTAATACTAACACTTCAGATTGAAAGCATGTCCGGTGTCTGACATTGACACACATGTTAAATTCAATTATTCCATTTTCTCATATTATTACCGGTGTCCGGTTAGGTGTCCGTGTCAATGCTAATATTTTATAAGTACTAACATCAGATGAATAAATAAAATGGTAATCTTGATTGGCCTAGATAATTTACTTGGGTTTGAACTCTTAGTGACTTTGTCATAATCCAGGTCTTGAGAGTGACGAGGAGATTAGAAGAGTGCCAGATATGGGAGGTGAATCTGCCGGAACATCAGCCTCTCGTAAAGGCACTGGTTCAACTGCTGGTCCTGAACGTGTTCAGGGGGCTGGAGAGGGTCAAAAGAAGAGAGGGAGAAGCCCAGCTGACAAAGAAAGCAAACGGCTAAAGAGGTCTGTATGTAAACTTTGATTGCATAATCCATGAACTCTAACTCCTTTTTCCTGTGATTGATTCATTGCATTTTTTGTAATTTGTTTGTTTCATTGGTGGCGTGTAAAAATGTTAATAGGCTACTGAGGAACAGAGTTTCAGCTCAGCAAGCAAGGGAGAGGAAAAAGGCATACTTGAGTGACTTGGAAACAAGAGTCAATGACTTAGAGAAGAAGAATTCAGAGCTTAAAGAAAAACTTTCAACTTTGCAGAATGAAAATCAAATGCTGAGACAAGTATGTCAATTTTGCATTACCAATTACATCAACATGCCTTTATCTCGTCATCATTGCATTATAAATGTTCTCTTAAGTATCCCCATCATGATGTTATTGTTCTTTAGATGGGCTGCATGAGCTGGTTTGCTTTTGATAAAATTGATGCACCAAAACTTTTACATCATGATTAGCTCTTATTTATTGTTGATTCAAGTTTTCTAAAATATTGCTTTAGAAAGGAATATAGAAAATAATCATGGTATCTTATCAATAGTTTATAACCATCAATATTAATTTTTTTACATAGAAATTTGTATACATGGTTAAGGAGATGAAGTAAACCAAAAGAATCCAAAATTTCTCATGTTTTCTTATTAAACCGCCAATGTTAGTATTATGTTGAGAGTGACGATCAAACCCTCAACCTCCTCATCGCTCTGATATTTTACTCTTCCAACCCTGCCACTAAACCATCATTATATCCCCCAAAATTTCTCATCTGTGAATTGCAAGATTTTTTTTTTTTTGTTTAAAGGACATATTCTAGTTCACTAATGGTATATGATTGGTGTTTCACAGATATTGAAGAACACAACAGCAAGCAGGAGAGGAAGCAACGGTGGTTCCAATAATGCTGAATGAAATTAATGATAATCAAAACTTAGAGAGTAAATTAAAAAGAAAGTGATTAAAAAAATATATGTTAAAAATTAGTTTTGATGATTCTTTCTAGGTGTGCACTTGGAATTTCATGAAGGATGAACGCAAGACATGTTTTGTCCTAAAACACTGTGTTTTGGTATGTGAAGCACTGACATGAAATCGGGATATGTGATTGACTAACTTGCAGACACTAGTAATGTGAAGCACTGACTTGCAGACTGTATCAGTGTTTTACACTAGACACATTCAATCTGAAGTGTTAGTGCTACAAATGTTCAAATGTAAACTTTCTCCATTCAAATTTAGGTAGTATGGAGGTGAGTTACTATTGGTTTTTGTAATAATTTCGTTATGGAAGTTACCATTTGTTGAGGATATAAAGAGTAACTAATGAACCATTTGTGAAGTTATATCATACTAATGAATTTGATTGATTGTCTTAACCTCTTGGTATACTATATATAGATAAACAGTGGTTCGTGAATAGTGAACCCGTGGGCGTGTCCCAGCCGTTTTCAATTGTATAGCGCTTCACTACCTTCTGTGATCTTCTCGTGATGTTGCTCTTTGCTCTGTTAAGCATTTCCCTTTTTCCGTTAGTCTACAAATATCATCTATAAATAACTTTGGCTGAGTTAGTTTCATCAAACACTAACTTAAATCCAATATCTTTTAAAACAATTCCTAATGTTATTCAAACATTTTATTCTAAATATATTTTGCTACTACCCAAGATAGTAGGTTAGGTGCCTGTTTAGATGGGCAGTTGCAAATCACGTTTTGCTTTAAATCACGACAATGCAGAAGCTTCAATTCTCAGCTTCTTAAAATCACAACAATTTTACATCGAATAGTGTGCAAATGTACAAGATAATCACATTACAAATCATACCTCAGTGAATTTGTTTGTAAAACAAGTGTAGTAAACCTATAGACATCCTAAAAAGACATCTATATTGATAATGTAAAAACCAGCGGAACTATGACAGACCAAGTCATACTAACAGTATCAACACTTGCAACAACATTATTGAAATTCTTAAAAACACAACAACATAAGATAGTGAACAATTGAACATGGCTTCTCCCTTCAAGATCTACATTTATTTCAACTTTGATGTTTTAATTCAACAATGACTTTATGGACTGCTGAGGTAAACAACAGTTTCACAGTCTTTCTAAATAAGAGACCGTTTATTCAAATCCTCAGAGATACAAACCAACATTATAAATCTGGATCAACAACGTAGAATTCGTTTTTCACATGTTTGTTTCACATTTTCCATCCTACTAAAATAATATAAACTCCATAATAATGTTGCATTAGTGCAGAAGGTGCATAATAATGAAAGAATACAATATACGTGAGTTGGTTCAAATTTCCTTAAACTTGTTGACAATGTTTGCATTAGTGCAGATTTTGCAGCCACGAAAAGAACTGCTGAAACCTTGAGTTAGGTACATTTCAAAACTCAACCATGAAAAGGGTTAGTTGAAAAGCCTTTTACATGGCTTAGTCTAAAAGAGTATCTATATCTTAAGAAGTTGACTATTTTGAATGAGTTTGACTGTGAAGTTTGCGTGTCTCCATTCAATGACAGTACATGTTTCATGGAAATGGAATGGTATGGGGCAGGTGGGAGAGCGCAGGAAGACATCATTATAGCAGTTGCTTTGCTTTTGTTATATGGGTTTTGCATGCTGTGTGTTTTCTGATAAATGTAATGGTTTGGAACCAATGTTTTCAACAAAAAAAAACATTTCTGTATTTTCAAAGCCGATTTTTTTTTACCCTAATCGCTTTTCACGCGTCTTTTTTTTTTCTTCAAAGTATCTTCTATTTAGATTATATAATTCAAAATAAATTGAGCGTATTTTCAAATTGTATAATCCGAAATAATGCTTTGTTTAGATTTTGTATATTATTTCGATAACATAATTAAAAAAATAAATAAATGTAAATAGATAGAAAAGTAAAGAGACAATGATACAAATTCTCATTTTATTAATATATAAATACTTTCATAATACATTTACAATCAAATTGAAGCTTGAAACTTTTTGATGTCGTCGAGAATGTTTTCCAAAGGTGGTATCTCGTGGTGATCCAATCATGAGAAGACAATGGTGAGATTCCTTGTTTTTCATTATCAAGAATGTCGTTTTCAAATTCCTTATCCTTGTTATCCTCTTCTTTTGGAGGAGTTTCTCGTTGGTCACCATCCTTGACAATATCCTTTGTGTCTATTCCTGCAACATCAAAAGAAATACATTTCCCAACCACTTAAGAAGGTGTCTCATCAAAAGCAACATGAACAAATTCCTCAACAACGAGGGTCCTCTTGTTATAAACTCTATATGATTTGCTAGTAGATGAGTATCCTAAGAAGATACCCTCACCCGCTTTAGCATCAAATTTACCAAGCTTGTCCTTACCACTGTTTAAGATAAAGCATTTAGAACCAAAAACTCTTAGATATGATAAGTTTGGATTTCTCCCTTTAAGTAGTTCATAGGGTGTCATATATAGAATTGGTCTAATGACAATTCTGTTTAAGACGTGACATGCGGTATTAATCGCATCCATCCAAAAATACTTTGGAAGACTCATTTCATTTCATTGTCCTAGCAAGCTTCTCTAAAACTCTATTTTTCCTTTCAACGACACCATTTTGTTGAGGAGTTCTAGGACATGAAAAATTATGTGAGATGCCAAATTCATCAAAAAGATCTTCAAAATGATGATTAACAAACTCACCACCATGGTCACTTCTAAGAGAAATAATTTTCAAAAAAAAATGGTTTTGGATAATCTTAGCAAATTTAGCAAAAGCATCAAAGTATCATCCTTGCTAAACAAGAATATAGTCCAAGTAAATCTAGAATAGTCATCAACAATGACAAAACCGTAATAATTGACACCTAAACATTTTGTTCTTGAAGGACCAAAAAGATCAAGATGGAGAAGCTCTAGAGGTTTTGAAGTATAAACAACATTTTTTGGTTTAAAGATACTATAGTTTGCTTCCCCTTTTGACAAACATCAGATAATTTTTCTTTTTCAAACTTCATTTTAGGTAAACCAATTACTAGATCCTTAGACAATACCTTATTTAGAAAATCAAAGTGGACATGACTAAGACGTCTATACCATAACCAAGAATCTTCATTTTTGGCCATGAGACATTTAGCGTCACTTAGTGATACATCATCTAAATCAAGAACATATACATTATCAACTCTTAAACCCCTAAACATAATTTTCTTGTCTTCCTTATGTTCAATGATGCAACTATGAGCGTCGAAAGTTATGGTGAACTCATTGTCGCAAAATTGACTAATGCTAAGGAGATTATGCATAAGCCCTTCAAAAGCATTACATCCTTGATTGTGGTTGTGGAGGGATTTCTCACAACACCCTTATATAGAATCTTACCTTGATTATTGTCACCGTAAGAGACAAACCCGCGTTATTTTCTTTTAAAGCCGATGAACATGGATGAGTCTCCCATTGTAACGCCCACGTTCGTTTTAGTATTTATTTAAATCGAGTTTAGGTGATTATATTATATTTATATAATATATAAGTGTTTTGATATATTTTGGATGATTTGGTGATAAGTTATAATGTTAAGGATAAGGTTAAGAGACTTATTTTGTTATTAAATAAAATAAGATTTGAAAAGAAAATAAAATATTTAGTTGTGGGTTAGTTTTGGATTTTAGAGAGTTATGTGGGAGAAAGAGTAAATAAGATAAGATTTGTTGGCAGTATAAATAAGAAAACTAGGGTTAGGAAGTCAGTAACGTATCAGACTTTGGAAACAGAAAGAAAGAAAACGCACGCGCACGTGAAGGAGAAGAGAAGAATGAGACCTGCGATTTGCTGCTTCAATCCAGGTAAGGGTGAGACTCATAATTCTGTAATGTTAATTAGCATAGTTTTGATGATCAATTAACAAGGAATAGGATTGAATTAAGAGAAGGAGGAAACTAGGTCAAAACACTAGAATTTGATGAATTAACGGTTGGAATAGGTTTAATTGATGTAGAAAGTGTTCCTAGACCTTAGATTATGTTTAGGATGAATTCTGGAATCAGTAAGAGGCTTAGAACCATGTGAATCGTAGGATTTTTGAGAAATTAGCAAGTCTGGCCGCAACGAGATTCATCGCTCGCCACGGCGAGCAGTGATCCTCGCCTCGCGAGTGATGAGCTTCATCGCTCGCCACGGCGAGTACTTATCCCCGCCTCGCGAGTTGCTTCTGGCAGCTCGCCATAGCGAGCACTTTCTTCGCCTCGCGAGTTGCTTCTGGCAGCTCGCCACGGCGAGCTAACTCACTCGCCTCGCGAACACTACCAGAATGCGGTGTTTGAGAGTTGTGCGACCTGTTCGTACGTTGGATTAGGAGAGGACCCCCCCCCCCCCCCCCCCCCCCCCCCCCCCCCCTTAGGGCTACTGAGACCTGTTAGTATTGTTGAGAATAATGTGTACAGAGCTGAGTAGTTTATGTGTGAATTTTGAGTAAGGATTAAAGTATTATACCTTGTGCAATTATGATAAAGTTTATGTTGCCTTGAATTGTAATTGATATAATGATATCATTCTGTTCTTGTGATTTGAATTATGCTGCTGATGTTATTAAACTGAAAACGTATGATATAAATATATATGCGATGATGAGTTGTTGTTTAGCTCCAATTTCTTGGATGCATGTTGATAAGATGATTAAGGATAAATGTTGTTTTGAACTGAGTCCATGCATAGCATACATTGAGCTTAGTCCTCACCATGATAGGAGCTTTGTCCTCCGCACGTTTATTAGGAGCTTTGTCCTCCGCACGTTTTAAAAGTATATTAATACTTATGATGAAGTTTGGTACCACATGCATATAAGGAGTCTAAGAGCATTGTCGCATGGTCATATTTATGATGTCATGTTGTTGATAAAGAATGAATATATAATTACGTGATAAGTGTTATCTATCTATGCTACTTGCTTAAAGATGATATGAAGTTGAATATGTGATTACGTGCTAATTGTTATGCAAGAATGCTACTGATGTGTTGATGTTAATTGTTACTCTAAATTATGTTGATTAATATTATTTTGTTATGAATTCTCACCCCTTCTGCTGGAATTGCCGCCTTGTGGGCAAGTGCAGGTGATCGTGCTTAGTGTACAGGTGGTTCGTGAGTGGCCTTACCTCACAGTGTTGTCTAGGTCGCTCTGATACGTAACGGGATGGGGTTGTCTTATGCATGCTTCATTCTTTACGTGTATTTGATGTTCCTTGCTAACATTTGAGATATTTTATGGGGCCTGCGTGCCAAACGTTTATGAATTTTTAGTAATAATTCCGCTGCAAAGTTTTGAAGTAAATTGGTTAAATAAATTATTATTTAATTGTTTTGGATTATGTTTTATGTAATATCCCGTTGTTGTGTTTGCATACTCTGATAATTGTTTAAGAAATTTTTATGTTGGGAAAACGGGGTGTTACAATTGGTATCAGAGCAAGTCGGTCTGTCCGGCCAATTAGGGAGTCTTGTTGAGTTTTAGTAATATTTGTATTACTAAATCTTATGTTGCTGCTACTGTTTGTTATAGAATATCAGGATGGCTGGAAGGAACGATGCTGCTCTTGCTGCTGCTTTGGAAGCAATGGCTAATGCTGTGGGACAGCAACCTAATGCAAATGCTGGCGTGAATGCTGAGACGAGGATGTTGGAGACTTTCATGAGGAATCATCCTCCAACGTTCAAGGGAAGGTATGACCCCGATGGAGCCCAGACGTGGCTTAAGGAGATAGAAAGGATTTTCAGAGTGATGCAGTGCACCGAAGCCCAGCAGGTGCGATTTGGTACACATCAGCTGTCTGAGGAAGCTGATGATTGGTGGGTCAGCGTGTTACCTAGCCTAGAGCAAGATGGAACTGTGGTGACTTGGGCCGTGTTCAGAAGAGAGTTTCTGAGGAGGTACTTTCCGGAAGACGTTCGCGGGAAGAAAGAGATCGAGTTCCTTGAGCTGAAGCAAGGAAATATGTCACTGACTGAGTATGCTGCCAAGTTTGTGGAGTTGGCGAAGTTCTATCCGCACTATGCTGCTGAGACCGCAGAGTTTTCTAAATGCATCAAGTTCGAGAACGGTTTGAGGCCCGACATTAAGAGGGCGATTGGGTATCAGCAGATCAGAGTTTTTCCGAATTTGGTGAATAGCTGCCGGATCTAGGAAGAGGATACGAAGGCTCACTACAAGGTAGTGAATGATAGGAAAGCCAAGGGCCAGCAGAGTCGCCCTAAACCTTATAGTGCCTCTGCTGATAAAGGGAAACAGAGGATGGTCGTTGATAGGCAGACTGCGAGGAAGGGTACCCCTGCTGAGATCGTGTGTTTCAACTGTGGTGTGAAAGGCCACAAGAGCAATGCTTGTCCAGAAGAGATCAAGAAGTGTGTCCGGTGTGGCAAGAAGGGTCATTTAGTAGCTGATTGCAAGCGTAATGATATCGTGTGCTTCAATTGCAACGAAGAGGGTCATATTGGTTCCCAGTGCAAGCAGCCAAAGAGGGCGCCTACTACGGGTCGAGTTTTTGCCCTGACTGATACTCAGACAGACAGTGATGATCGTTTGATTAGAGGTACTTGCTATATTAATAATACTCCTTTAGTTGCTATTATTGATACTGGTGCTACGCATTGCTTTATTGCTTTAGACTGTGTTTCTGCTTTGAGTCTTGCTATGTCTGATATGAATGGAGAGATGGTTGTCGAAACTCCAGCTAAGGGTTCGGTGACTACTTCTCTCGTATGCTTGAGTTGTCCTTTGTCTATGTTTGGTCGCGATTTTGAGATGGATTTAGTTTGTCTACCTTTAAGCGGTATGGATGTAATTCTGGGTATGAATTGGTTAGAGTACAACCACGTTCTTATCAATTGTTTTCGCAAGACGGTGCATTTCTCGTCCGCTGAAGAGGAAAGTGGTGCTGAGTTTTTATCTACTAAGCAGATGAAGCAACTAGAACGTGATGGCATGTTGATGTTTTCGTTGATGGCTTCTTTATCTTTAGAGAATCAAGCAGTGATCGATAAATTACAAGTGGTATGCGACTTTCCTGAAGTTTTCCCAGATGAAATTCCTGATGTGCCTCCAGAGAGGGAAGTCGAGTTTTCTATTGATCTTGTTCCTGGAACTAAGCCGGTGTCGATGGCACCTTATCGTATGTCTGCTTCCGAATTAGCTGAATTGAAGAAACAGTTGGAAGATTTACTTGAGAAGAAATTCGTTAGACCAAGTGTGTCACCTTGGGGAGCGCCAGTGTTACTAGTAAAGAAGAAAGATGGTAGTATGAGGCTATGTATTGATTATCGGCAGTTGAATAAGGTAACTATCAAGAATAGGTATCCACTTCCGAGGATTGATGATTTGATGGATCAGTTAGTGGGTGCACGTGTTTTCAGCAAGATTGACTTGAGGTCGGGTTATCATCAGATTAAAGTAAAGGATGAAGATATGCAGAAGACCGCTTTCAGAACGCGTTATGGCCATTATGAGTACAAGGTTATGCCTTTTGGAGTTACTAATGCACCGGGAGTATTTATGGAGTATATGAATCGCATCTTCCACGCATTTCTGGATCAGTTTGTAGTTGTGTTTATTGATGATATTTTGATTTACTCCAAGACTGAGGAAGAGCATGCTGAACATCTGAAGATTGTCTTGCAAGTATTGAAAGAAAAGAAGCTTTATGCCAAATTGTCTAAGTGTGAATTCTGGTTGAAAGAAGTGAGTTTCCTTGGTCATGTTATCTCTGGTGATGGTATTGCAGTAGATCCGTCTAAGATTGAAGCCGTATCGCAATGGGAGACTCCGAAGTCAGTTACTGAGATTAGGAGCTTTTTGGGTTTAGCTGGTTACTACAGAAGGTTTATTGAAGGATTCTCCAAGTTAGCTCTTCCGTTGACCCAGTTGACTTGTAAAGGTAGAGTTTTTGTTTGGGATGTGCATTGTGAGAACAGTTTCAACGAGTTGAAGAAGCGTTTGACGACTGCTCCAGTTTTGATTCTGCCGAAGCCAGATGAGCCATTTGTAGTGTATTGTGATGCGTCTAAGTTGGGTTTAGGAGGTGTGTTTATGCAAGAAGGTAAAGTGGTAGCTTATGCTTCAAGATAGTTGAGGATTCATGAGAAGAACTACCCGACGCATGATTTGGAATTAGCAGCTGTGGTTTTTGTATTGAAGATGTGGAGACACTACTTATATGGTGCGAGATTCGAAGTGTTCAATGATCACAAGAGCTTGAAGTATCTTTTCGATCAGAAGGAATTGAATATGAGGCAGAGGAGATGGCTAGAACTTTTGAAGGACTTCGACTTTGGGTTGAATTATCATCCGGGTAAAGCGAATATGGTAGCAGATGCCTTGAGTAGGAAGACTTTGCATATGTCTGCTATGATGGTTAAGGAGTTCGAATTACTTGAGCAATTTAGAGATTTGAGTTTGGTTTGTGAAAGGACGCCTCAGAGTGTGAAGCTAGGGATGCTGAAGATTGATAGTGACTTCTTGATGAATATAAGAGAAGCGCAGAAAGAAGATGTCAAGTTTGTGGACTTAATGGTTGCTGGTAATCAGACTGAAGATAGTGATTTCCAAGTCGATGATCAAGGAGTGTTGAGATTTCGAGGTAGGATTTGCATTCCTGACAATGAAGAGATTAAGAAGATGATTCTTGAAGAGAGTCATAGAAGTAGCTTGAGTATTCACCCGGGAGCTACGAAGATGTATCATGATTTGAAGAAGTTGTTTTGGTGGTCTGGATTGAAACGTGATGTGGCACAGTTTGTGTATGCTTGTTTAGTTTGCCAGAAGTCGAAAATTGAGCATCGGAAACCGGCTGGCATGATGGCGTCTTTAGATGTGCCGGAGTGGAAATGGGATAGTATATCCATGGATTTTGTGACTAGCTTGCCGAATACTCCAAGAGGGAATGACGCCATTTGGGTTATTGTTGATCGATTGACGAAGTCGGCTCATTTCCTACTGATTAATATTAGTTTTCCTGTTGCCCAGTTGGCAGAGATTTATATCAAGGAGATTGTGAGATTGCATGGTGTTCCTTCGAGCATAGTATCCGATAGAGATCCAAGATTTACTTCTAGATTTTGGAAAAGTTTGCAAGAGGCTTTGGGTTCTAAGTTGAGATTGAGTTCGGCGTATCATCCGCAGACAGATGGTCAGTCGGAGAGGACAATTCAGTCGCTAGAGGATTTGTTGAGAGTTTGTGTTCTCGAGCAAGGAGGAACTTGGGATAGTCATCTTCCGTTAATCGAGTTCACATACAATAATAGTTATCATTCTAGTATTGGAATGGCACCTTTTGAGGCTTTGTACGGTCGGAGGTGCAGAACTCCGTTGTGTTGGTTTGAGTCAGGTGAAAGAGTGGTTTTAGGGCCAGAGATTGTTCAGCAAACTACTGAGAAGGTTAAGATGATTCAAGAGAAAATGAAAGCGTCGCAGAGTCGACAAAAGAGTTACCATGATAAGCGAAGGAAAGATCTTGAGTTTCAGGAAGGAGACCACGTGTTTTTTAAGGGTCACACCTATGACTAGTGTTGGACGTGCCTTGAAGTCAAAGAAGTTGACTCCGAGATTTATTGGCCCGTATCAGATATCAGAGAGGGTTGGAACGGTGGCGTACAGAGTTGGGTTACCACCGCATCTTTCGAATTTACATGATGTTTTCCATGTGTCGCAACTTCGGAAGTATGTTCCGGATCCATCTCATGTGATCCAGAGGGATGATGTGCAAGTTAGAGACAACCTTACGGTGGAGACTTTACCGGTAAGGATTGATGATCGGAAAGTGAAGACGTTGAGAGACAAGGATATACCTCTCGTTAGAGTCGTTTGGTCGGGAGCGACTGGTGAAAGCTTGACTTGGGAGCTTGAGAGTAAGATGCTGGAGTCTTATCCAGAGTTATTTGCTTGAGGTAATTTTCGAGGACGAAAATCTTTTAAGTGGGGGAGAGTTGTAACGCCCACGTTCGTTTTAGTATTTATTTAAATCGAGTTTAGGTGATTATATTATATTTATATAATATATAAGTGTTTTGATATATTTTGGATGATTTGGTGATAAGTTATAATGTTAAGGATAAGGTTAAGAGACTTATTTTGTTATTAAATAAAATAAGATTTGAAAAGAAAATAAAATATTTAGTTGTGGGTTAGTTTTGGATTTTAGAGAGTTATGTGGGAGAAAGAGTAAATAAGATAAGATTTGTTGGCAGTATAAATAAGAAAACTAGGGTTAGGAAGTCAGTAACGTATCAGACTTTGGAAACAGAAAGAAAGAAAACGCACGCGCACGTGAAGGAGAAGAGAAGAGTGAGACCTGCGATTTGCTGCTTCAATCCAGGTAAGGGTGAGACTCATAATTCTGTAATGTTAATTAGGATAGTTTTGATGATCAATTAACAAGGAATAGGATTGAATTAAGAGAAGGAGGAAACTAGGTCAAAACCCTAGAATTTGATGAATTAACGGTTGGAATAGGTTTAATTGATGTAGAAAGTGTTCCTAGACCTTAGATTATGTTTAGGATGAATTCTGGAATCAGTAAGAGGCTTAGAACCATGTGAATCGTAGGATTTTTGAGAAATTAGCAAGTCTGGCCGCAACGAGATTCATCGCTCGCCACGGCGAGCAGTGATCCTCGCCTCGCGAGTGATGAGCTTCATCGCTCGCCACGGCGAGTACTTATCCCCGCCTCGCGAGTTGCTTCTGGCAGCTCGCCACGGCGAGCTAACTCACTCGCCTCGCGAACACTACCAGAATGCGGTGTTTGAGAGTTGTGCGACCTGTTCGTACGTTGGATTAGGAGAGGACCCCCCCCCCCCCCCCCCCCCCCTTAGGGCTACTGAGACCTGTTAGTATTGTTGAGAATAATGTGTACAGAGCTGAGTAGTTTATGTGTGAATTTTGAGTAAGGATTAAAGTATTATACCTTGTGCAATTATGATAAAGTTTATGTTGCCTTGAATTGTAATTGATATAATGATATCATTCTGTTCTTGTGATTTGAATTATGCTGCTGATGTTATTAAACTGAAAACGTATGATATAAATATATATGCGATGATGAGTTGTTGTTTAGCTCCAATTTCTTGGATGCATGTTGATAAGATGATTAAGGATAAATGTTGTTTTGAACTGAGTCCATGCATAGCATACATTGAGCTTAGTCCTCACCATGATAGGAGCTTTGTCCTCCGCACGTTTATTAGGAGCTTTGTCCTCCGCACGTTTTAAAAGTATATTAATACTTATGATGAAGTTTGGTACCACATGCATATAAGGAGTCTAAGAGCATTGTCGCATGGTCATATTTATGATGTCATGTTGTTGATAAAGAATGAATATATAATTACGTGATAAGTGTTATCTATCTATGCTACTTGCTTAAAGATGATATGAAGTTGAATATGTGATTACGTGCTAATTGTTATGCAAGAATGCTACTGATGTGTTGATGTTAATTGTTACTCTAAATTATGTTGATTAATATTATTTTGTTATGAATTCTCACCCCTTCTGCTGGAATTGCCGCCTTGTGGGCAAGTGCAGGTGATCGTGCTTAGTGTACAGGTGGTTCGTTAGTGGCCTTACCTCACAGTGTTGTCTAGGTCGCTCTGATACGTAACGGGATGGGGTTGTCTTATGCATGCTTCATTCTTTACGTGTATTTGATGTTCCTTGCTAACATTTGAGATATTTTATGGGGCCTGCGTGCCAAACGTTTATGAATTTTTAGTAATAATTCCGCTGCAAAGTTTTGAAGTAAATTGGTTAAATAAATTATTATTTAATTGTTTTGGATTATGTTTTATGTAATATCCCGTTGTTGTGTTTGCATACTCTGATAATTGTTTAAGAAATTTTTATGTTGGGAAAACGGGGTGTTACACCCATCATGTGCCTTGAACAACCATTATCTAGATACCATTTTCTTCTAGTGGTTGAAAAGCACTCCTACAACATTTAGGTCCCCAACATGCGTTGGGTCCTTGGGATTAGTGAAAACAATAGATTGTTTGGGTACCCATCTCATTAGCTCTCTTGGAATTACATTTTTTAAAGCATGGCAATGAGGTGTGGTGTGCCTAACTTCTCTACAATAGTGACACCTAACTTTGTGTCCATGAACTTCTCTATTTCGATGTTTGTTTTGAAACTTTCTTTTACAAGACTTTTTGTAATGAGAGTTAAAGTTATTTGATATTTTATCAAAGTCCATGGGAACACCTGAGGCTTGTTCTATCTTATTCTTGAGAGAGGTTATCTCTTCGTGTAACTTAGGACAAGCTTCACATGTACCATTATTCTTGGACTTAGAAGTATTTGGTGCACTAGTATTAAGTGACTCTTTAGTACGAATTTCAAATTGCTCATTCTTTAGAGATGCATGCTCCTTTTTGAAAAGTTCAAAATCTTTTTTAATTTTTAAAATTTCAGCTTCCAATTTGAGAATAATTCTCTTTTGGGAGCCAATCTTTTTAAAAGCATTCATAACATCTCCATGCATTTCAACGAGAACATTTTGTAATTCATTATAAGAGTGATTAAAGTCGAAGTCTGAGTCACTAACCTCAAGAGGCTTTTTCTTTTGTCCCATGAAGCAAATGTGAGCAACTTCATCGTTCTCAGAATCACTTTGTGTATAGAAAGTTTCTTCATCTTCCCATGCTATGTAAGCTCTTCTTCCTTTTGATTTCTCGAATTAGTTGGATTTGCCTTTTGTTTTGAATAGTTCAGGACATTCACTCTTCAAGTGACCGAATTTGTAACGTCCGTTTCGATTATTTAATTATTTAATTTATTTGTGGAGTTAAGAATATATTTATATGATTTTTGAGATGTGAAGAATTATGATTTATGTGATTTTAGAGATTTTATGAGATGTTGTGACTTATTTTATTATTTAATAGAATAAGATTTGAAAATAAAATAAATATTAAGTTAAGGGCCTGTTTTGAGATTTTAGAGAGTTTTGGGGGAGAAAGAGTAAATAAGATAAGATATGATGGGAAGATAAATAGGAGAAAACTAGGTCAGAAGAGTTTTTACGTAAAGCTTTTGGAAAAAGGGAGAAAACCATAGAAGAGAAGAGAACCTAGAGGGAGGCTGCGATTTTGCATTCTAAGGTAAGGGTGAGACTAACTCTCATTAATTTTAAGTCTATGATTACTGAAATTGCAATTAACATGTTTAGGATTAGTTTTGAGAGTTTTTGAGAATTAGGGTTATGAGTGAAATTGGAGATTTAATGATGTTTAACCGTTGAATTGATGTAAAAATGGTGTACAGACCTTAGATAATCTATAGGATGGTAATTGGGATGAGTTTTAAGGTTAGAACCATGAGATTGGGTGAATTTTTGAGAAAAACTGAATTCTGCCCGTGCTGCTGTTCATCGCTCGCCTACGCGAGCTATGATTCTCGCCTCGCGAGTGATGCCTTCATCGCTTGCCACAACGAGCAACTTTTAACTGCCTCGCGAGCGACGCTATGTTGCTCACCAAGCGAGCAGACTACTCGCCGTAGCGAGTTGCCCAGTGAGAAAAATCTGATTTTCATAAATTGATGTCTTAGATTAAGTTTTAGATGGCTTGAGTGTTTTAATACCTATAAGAATTATTAGATAAGTTTATGGATTGAAATTGGATGTAAGAAAGTTAAAAATGAGACTTCAGGGGTAAAATGGTCACAAAAGCCGTAGCTACCCAGTTTTGTTCGCCTTAGGCGAGTAACCTTTCTCGCCTCGCGAGTTAGCTTTTTGTGAGCTCGCCGCCGCGAGCAAATGACCTCGCCTCGCAAGTTAGCCCTTTTCAGACTGCCTAAGTTGATTTCTCATGCTGTTTTAAGTTGTTTATGATTTGAATTGAGTTTTGATATAAACATGTGATTTGCTGGTATGTGAATTATCTTTCCAGTACTTTTGATATGAAATGCAATTCTCTTTTGATTGATTGTACATGAGTTATATGATGAAGTTGTCTAAGAAGTCAAGTTGTAAGAAGTTGTTTAAGGAGTTTAAGTTGTAAGTTGTGAGTCCATTGCATACTCATTATGTTGAGGGCTTATGCCTTGGGATTATTTACTCTACTACGTTGAGGGCTCATGCCCTGTGAGCTTTTGCTCTTTATGTTGAGGGCTTATGCCCTGTGAGTGTATTTATGCTCTTATGTTGGGGGCTCATGCCCCAGATGGTACCACATGCATATAAGTTGTTAAGATGATTAAGAAGTTGAAGTTGCATAGTCGTGTCGAGTTGTCAAGTTATGAGTTGTTAAGTTGCTAAGATGCTATGATGTTTTCTATGAGTTTTCGAAGTTGTTAAGTTGTTTCTATCTTGAGTTGTTTATGAGGTACTTTTGTTGAATGGTTATGAATATATCTGCTAATGAATATGATGATTTGATGATGTTTTGTTGTTAACGGTAATTGATGAATTATATGCTTAACATTAATGTTTGTGAAATCTCACCCCTTCTGCTTGAAAATGTTGCTCTTCGTATGGGTAACTTGCAGGTGATCAAGATTAGTAGCTGTTGTTTGCTGTTGTGAGTGGCTATCTCTCACTGTGTCCTTAGGTGCTCTGATACGTAACGGGATGGGGAACTTTTGTTATTGTTTTCTATTCCTTGCGTATTATTTTTATGAATTTTCATGAATATGTTGTTGGAATAACTTATGAGATTTTGCGTTGAGGCCTTCGTGCCAAAGTTGTTTAAGATGTTGTTGAATTAAAATCCGCTGCGAAGTTTTGAATATTTATGTTGACTATTTTATGAAGGATAAATTGTTATTTATTCCATTTCAGATTTTTAAGAAATGTAGCATTCCGTTTAAGTTGTGAATACTCTGATTAATTGTTAAGAAATTTTTATGTTGGAAAAACGGGGTGTTACAGAATTTACCACATCCGAAGCTATTTGGACCTTTATCCTCCATTGTACCTTCCCCTTTGAGTTGAGTCTTTCTAGAGTTCATCATATTCTTGTTATTACACCTTAACCCATTCTTTTGAATGTAGCAATTAATCCATCTTACAAACAGCCTCATTTCTTCTTCGCTAGGTGAGTCATTTCCGGAGTCATTGTCCCCATGCTTTGACAAGTTAGCCTTGGACAAGGAGGCTTTTAAAACAACCAGTTTCTTTTCTTTCTTCTTAAGATCTTCCTCACTAGACTTCAATCGTAGAATATCGTGTTCATGCTCCTTGAGCTTGCCAAAGAGAGTAGTATTGCCAAGAGTGTTAAGGTTTCGTGATTCCTTGATGGTCGTCACCTTGGACTGCCAATCTTGTGTCATACACCTCAACACTTTGTTAGTAGAATCTTGGTTTGAGATGTCTTTTCCTAAGTTTTGCAATTTGTTAACAATATGGGTGAATCTCGTTTGCATGGAGGAGATGGATTCACCATCCTCCATGTGAAAGAGATCATATTGTTGAATGATATTATTAATCTTAGATTACTTGACGTCGTCAGCTCTCTCATGAAGAGTTTCAAACGCGTTCCATATAGCCCTAGCGGTTTTACAATGAGAGACAAAATGATACTCATTCACTCCAAGAGTAGAGATTAGTATGTTTCGCGCCTTCAAATCGTATTGAACCTTATTTTTGTCATCGTCACTCAAATCAACTTTTGGTTTGTCTTATGAAACACCGTCAACAACATTTTGCGGTTGATACCGCCCGTTGGTCATGACATCTCACACATCCATGTCCACTCATTGGATATGAACGCTCATACATTCTTTGCAATAGTCATAGTTTTGCCGTAAAAAATTGGTACTCTATTATACGCCCCATTAGGCTATTTACTTGCCATATCGACTATTCCGGTGATTAAACCGTTAGTGAAGAGACTAGACTCTTCATGCCACTTGTTGGTCTATATGGCAAGATAATACGCGGTAAAGGGGGGTTGAATAGTGTTTTAAAAGTTTATCGAGTTTTTAGCGAAAGTGAGTTTTGAAAACAAAGTTGACTTATTGAATTTATGCTTGAAACAATAACAATGACAAAAGAATTAAGCCAATGTAATGCACAATAAGACACTAAGAATTGAGAGATTCAAAGTAAAATCTTAATACAATTAATGATTAATAATTATCACACAATGTTCAAAACTAGACAAATCACAAACCAAACCTAAGAGCAATTAAAACAATTATACTAATGAACACAAGGTAAAATGTGTTTGATAAATTGACACTAGAATGAATCCAAATGTGTTCAATGTGAATTAAGAGAAAACCAAATTCAATGAATTAAGTCAAGTTTAATAAGTTGAAACAATATCACATTCAAATCTATTCTATCAATTTATCAAACAAGTATATACTCAATTAAATGAAATTAAAGAGGAAAAGGAAGAGAAACGACACCGAGATTTATAGTAGTTCCCTCTTTTGTCCTCGCTTCGTTTGATGGAAAACCTCTCCATCAAGGAGTTCCACTAAAGTTGAATGTTTGATGACAATGTGAATACTAGAATTCCTTCAAGCTACCCTAGCTCTTTAATTCATATGCAACCACTCCCTTAATCTTCAAATACCCTTTTAAATTGGTGCTTCTTAAAGTCTTTGAATCCTCAATCACCTGTGCAGTACTTGAAGCTTTTCACTCGAACTCTTCTTTGCTCCGTCCGGTGGTTGGATCCCCTTCAACTCAAGAACTTTAGAAAGAACCCCCAATACCCTTGGAGGTGGAATGAAATTACACAATTCACTTTAGATCCTTGAATCCCAATCAATATCCTTGAAAGCAATCAACTTATAATCCCTTTAGCACTCTAGCAATCTATGACTCAAAAGACCACAATGATTCTTAGAAAAACTATTTAATCTAAAGAACAAATGGACAATGGGAGACTCTAGAGAGAATAGATGCAAATGATTCAGTAGTTTGGGTGTTATAAGAATATGAGTATATATTGAAAAGGGTGGCAAATGCAATATTTTGGACAAAAACAACATAATGAATCGATTCACTTAATGTGTGTGTTTACCCTGGTTTTTGGTAAGAAAATTGTTGTTGACACATCTTGTTAGGCTGAGAAACACGAGTAAAATACCAAAATACCCCTCGGTAGTTAACTGTCGAGGAAATACGAAACCGGCTGCAGTTAACTACCGAGGAAATCCTCGGCACTTAACTACTGAGGAAAACCTCGGCAGTTAACTACCGAGGCGTGCTGAACATAAACAGAACAGAAACTCAGTTTTCTAGTTTCCTTCAATTGTTCAAAAAACTTCCAAAACCATCCAACTCCTTCAATTTCGATTTTTGAGCAAAATCAAGTGCATCATCTCTATTTAATCACAAGTAAGTATCTTTACTCATATTTAATAATAATGTTAGTTTGTGTAGGTTTTTTTTTTAAAAAAAAGTGGTAGTTTGCATGTGGTTAGGGTTGATGTTGGAATAGAAATTTTGATGATTGCATGTAGTTTATAATTGAATGCAGTTGCTTTAATTGATGTTTGAATGATGTTAGAGTATAATGTGGTTTTGAATGGTGTCAAATGAACACATTTTGAGTATGCTTGATACTTTGCACACAAAGTGTTTGATAAAATGCCTCAATGACAATTTTATTGATTATTTAGTTAGTTTATGTTATGAGAATTATATTGAATGATGTTTAGGTTATGATGGAAATGTTGCACACAAATTATATTGAAATGATGATTATATTGAATGGTTTTAGGTTTAGTTATGTTTATGTTTATTGAAATGTGAATGTTTATGTTGAAATGATGATTATAATGATTATATTGAATGTTTATGTTTATATTGAAATGTGAAGGTTATCTTGAAAAGTGAATGATTATATTGAAACATGAAGGTTTAGATTAGATTATATTGAAATGATGCAGACAAAGTGTTTGATTAGGTTATGGAAATGATGTAAATTTTTTAAACGTTTGTGTAGATATGTCTGAGCAAGACCCGATTGATCCATCTAAGATGATTGGTGGTAGACGTGTGATGACTCAAAGCCACCGAAAGGAGAGGCAAATGGGGCACATCCCAAAGAGGGGAAGAGGTCGGATGGTGGATGGTTCAAGGACTTCTCAGGCTTCTGAGGCTTCTCAGCCTACACAGCCTGAAGAGTTGCAGGTGGTTAACCCGACCCAGGAGGTGGAGTACCTGAATTATCAGGATCACCATGATGTCAATGATGGTGGGTACGACGAGCAGTATAT
Organism: Medicago lupulina; assembly: GCA_958299785.1. Classification (NCBI taxonomy): domain Eukaryota; kingdom Viridiplantae; phylum Streptophyta; class Magnoliopsida; order Fabales; family Fabaceae; genus Medicago; species Medicago lupulina. The sequence continues at coordinate 52,176,075 of OY283144.1, read as the reverse complement.
GCGAGAGCAGCAGCATATACCAGACGATGATGACATTGCAGCAGCGGCTGCCCTGGAGGTGTTACCTGTGGACCCTCCCTTTTCTGGAGGACCGGAAAACCTATCTTTGCTGCACTCTTATGCCAAGCATGTGGCATTGCCGCTTTGGTATAATTCAGATAACGTAAGTGTAATTTTTTTAAATGTTTAATTATTTTCTTTATATGTGTGTTTGTTTAATTATTATATAAACTTTTATATGTGTTTTTTTTAAAATTCTTTTCTTTATGTTTAATTCTTTTCTTTATATTTTCTTTCTTTCAACTTTTATTGTTTTCTTTATGTTTAATTATGATTTAAATTGTTTTTGTTATGTGTTTTTTTTTAAGTTTTACATGTGTTATGTCTTAAATTAAAAATATGTGCGGCAAATTAAATTTGTGATTTTTATTTTTCCATTTGTTAAGTTTTATTTTTATTAGTTATATGTTTACATTGTTTAAACTATGTTTATTTTTCTATTATTTCAGTGCCGTAAGATCCGTTGTGTAAATTCGATTAATCATGGCGCTAAGATTTTGAGTCTCGGACGTCCAAACAACAATCAGAGATGGTTTTGGGATCCGCTTAGGGAGAGCGGGTTACATGATTTGGTTTTCTTAGGATACGCCATTGTGCCTCATGCTTTGCTGATGACTCTATGCGAGAGGTGGCATCTTGAGACCAGCACTTTTCACATGCCCATGGGGGAGATGACCGTGACTTTGGAGGATGTCGCGTGTCTTATGCATGTTCAGATTGAAGGGCGGATGGTGGGCCACTGAAAGAAGATGTTGAGACATGATGTAACACCCCGTTTTCCCAACTTAAAAATTTCGTAAAACATTTATCAGAGTATGCAACATAACAACGGGATATCACATATAAACTTAATCCGAAACAGTTAAATAACAATTTAACCAACATACTTCAAAATATTGCAGCGGAAAAGAATACTTATAATTCATAAAATCTTTGGCACGCAGGCCCCATAATTATCTCAAAAGAGTTATTTGCATAAATTCAGAAATAACATATTATTCGCGTAAAGGAATGAAGCATGCATAATCAGACAACCCCATCCCGTTACATATCAGAGCGACCTAGACGACACAGTGAGGTAAGGCCACTCACGAACCACCTGAACACTAAGCACGATCACCTGCACTTGCCCACAAGGCGGCAATTCCAGCAGAAGGGGTGAGATTTCATAACAAAATAATATTAATCAACATAATTTAGAATAACAATTAACATCAAAACATCAATAGCATTCTTGCATAATTTGATAACAATTAGCACGTAAACACATAATCAACTTCACGTAATCATATATTCAATCTTTATCAACAACATGACATCATAAATATGACCATGCGACAATGCTCTTAGACTCCTTATATGCATGTGGTACCAAACTTCATCATAAGTATTAATATACTTTTAAAACGTGCGGAGGACAAAGCTCCTATTAAACGTGCGGAGGACAAAGCTCCTATCATGGTGAGGACTAAGCTCAATGTATGCTATGCATGGACTCAATTCAAAACAACATTATCCTTAATCATCTTATCAACATGCATCCAAGAAATTGGAGCTAAACAACAACTTATCATTGCATATATAATATATACACATATCATAACGGTTCAGTTAAATAACATCCGCAGTATAATATAGACATCAAGGCAGAATGATATCATCACAACAATTACTAATCAAGCAACATAGGCTTAACATTTTAGCATAAGGTTTAATACTTAAATTCTTGCTCACTCAACAATCCATACTTAGAACAGCTCTGCACAGGACTCTCAACATTGCATTGTCATCTCAACGCAGAGATAAATAGTTATATAAAACACTCACTGCACTGTCATCTCAAATGAGAAATAAATAGTGTTCTTATGTAAAGCACTCGCCATTTTGAACATAGAACACAAATTTTTGTAGGTATAACAAATGGTGAGGTCTATATATGCAGTGGAATGGCATACTGTGATTCATTAAACCCGTTTTCCAACATAAACAAACAGTTATGGCACCACCCCAAAATGTATTTTTCATTGTCTACTGCAATGGACAAGTTTTAAGAAATGAGTTTGGTGTTTATTTTGAGAGTAACGAAAAATTTGGCTTCAACATCAGTGTGAAAAGTACCTTTACACACTTGAAAAAAAGAATAGAAGAAAAGCTAAAATTAGGAGGTAACAAAGTAGTATCTCGAATTTTCTATCGAAACCCGGCATTTTTTGGAGGGGGTGGATTTCATTTCGAAGACACAAGTATTAGAGATAACGACGATGTTGCAAACATGTTTGAAGTTCATAGAAATTTTCAGGAAGCAAAGTCTATTGAGATAAACGTCACTGTTGAGGATGGTAATCAACACCAAAACAATTCAACACCAATTCAAAATCCTTACACACATGAATATCCTTACACACAAGAATATCCAACCCAACAATCAACACCAATTCAAAATCCTTACACACAAGAATATCCAACCCAACAATCAACACCAATTCAAAATCCTTACACACATCAAACCTGTCACATACCACAACCATCCGATGAATATGTACCTTCATCGTCACAACTACCACTCCATGAGGAAGAAATTGGCGATGAGAGTGAAGAAGATGAGGAATTACTTAATCTTTTAGAAGGTGAGGAAGACGACGAAGACGATGAAGAAGGCGAAGACGAGGATGTTTGGGCCAACATTTTGCACCCAACACAGTGGCAGCAGGAAGCCACTCAAATTAGAGAAGCATATTGTCCTCCACTCCACATGCGCGACCTTGATATGGATCTTGTTGACAGACACATGGACAAGGAAGGCGTAATTCCACTTCCAGTTGATGAAGGTATCAAAGAAGGAATGCAGTTTCACAACAAAGAAGATTGTGTGCTCGCTGTCCGATATTATCATGTAAAAAAATCACTAGATTACAAAGTAATGAAATCTGATCAATTGAGGTATGTCATTGGATGTACCAATTCAGCGTGTAGATTTAGATTGCGAGCATCCCTCAGTAAAAGGAGTGGGAAATGGAAGATTGTCACTATGATTGGTCCGCACAACTGCACATCATCGTCAATGTCACAGGATCACCGCAAGCTTGACTATAACGTCATTTGCGAGAGTATCAAGTCACTTGTGCATAAGGACGCGTCGATTAAGCCTAGCATGATTATTGCATATATTCGAGAAAGGTTTAATTACACAGTCACATACAGAAAGGCATGGATGGCAAAGAACAAGGCGGTTGAGTCTATTTACGGGAATTGGGAGAAATCTTTTGAAGAACTTCCACAATGGTTAATGGTCATGAAAAACTCAAATCCAGGAACCATCGTAGACTTAAAAACTCTACCGAACCCAGACGGGACCACAAAGTTCCACCGTCTCTTTTGGGCTTTCCATCCTTGCATCGAAGGTTTTAAATTTTGCAAACCAGTTATCCACGTCGATGGGACGTGGTTGTACGGAAAGTACAGAGGGACATTGTTGTTGGCAGTTGCACAGGATGGAAACAACAAGACAATTCCAATCGCCTTTGCGTTGGTCGAAGGTGAGACAAAGGAGGGATGGGGTTTTTTTTTGGAAATATAAGAAAGCACGTCACACTAGGACGGGACGTTTGCGTGATCTCTGATAGACATGAATCTATAAAAAGCGCATTTAATAACCCCGAAAATGGCTGGCACGGAAGTGGATCAACTCATGTGTTCTGCATTCGGCACATCCAACAGAATTTTCTCAGGGTGATCAAGGATCGAGAACTTAAGGATAAAGTTTCAAATATGGGTACAAACATTAAACATTTTTATTTTTGAGCATTTCATATGATATTAATTGCTTAATATATCTGATTATTTTCTTTCAAACGATGCAGGGTATGCCATGAACATACCCTTGTTCGAATACTACCGTAATGAAATTCGAGAGGCAAACAAACAAGCATTAACTTGGCTCGACAATATACCCAAAGAAAAATGGACTCAGGCACATGACGGGGGTCGACGGTGGGGTCATATGACAACTAATATTGTCGAGTCATGGAACAACATTTATAAGGGAATTCGCAACCTCCCTATCACAGCTCTTGTCCAATCAACCTACTATAGGTTGGCATGTCTATTTGCCAATAGAGCACAGAAGGCGTATGCAAGGCTAGGTTCTGGTGATCCATTCACGGATCATTGTATGAAGGAGATTCAAGAATCTGTGATTAAGTCCAACACTCACCAAGTTGATCAATTCGACAGACAGAGGTATACTTTCTCTGTCCGTGAAACAATCAACTATAGGGAGGGAAGACCGATGGGAACATTCAAGGTAGACCTACAGGCAGGGTGGTGTGACTGTGGAAAATTTCAGGCTTTACATTTGCCTTGTTCTCATGTTATAGCCGCATGTTCTAGTTTTCATCATGATTATCGAACCCTTATACCAGCTGTGTTTACAAATGAGAGTGTATACGCAATCTACAACACAAGGTTCGAAGTAGTCCACGACAAGAGTTATTGGCCCCCGCATGAAGGTCCAAAGCTTTGCCACGATCCAACCACGCGAAGATTAAAGAAAGGTCGTCCAAACAGTACTCGCATCTTAACTGAAATGGATGTTGTGGAAAAAGTACCGAGAAAATGTGGATTGTGTTCCAAAACCGGTCATATTCGCCGAAATTGTCCAACTGTTAATCATCAATAGTTAATTTCCTTCGTAATGTATTTTATTTCGAATTATCTTAATATAATTATTATTATTATTATCATTCCGCACGTGTATAGAAGTAGAATATTATTGAAATGTATGAAGTGTTGTTTTTGATATGGGTTTTTGATATGGGTAAGGGTGAGTAGATAAAACAAAAAAGTTGTTAAAAAAATAACTAAAAAATGGAAAAAAAAAAAAAAAATTCATAGCATGTTCGCCGTTTTAAACTAAGGAGCATATATAAATTTGGATAATGAAAAAATAAACAATGGTCGCCATTTGAAAATAAAAACAAGAAAAAACCTTAAAAAAATGATGCTCGCCATTTCATTTGAAGAGCTGGCAGAGAAAATTGTTATGCTCGCCAATTCAGTTGAAGAACAGGGGTAATTTCATCAATTATTTTCAACTAGGGGCAGACATATCATTTTTTTTGGTGACAAGGGCAGTAAAAAAAAATTTCTAAATAGAACACTCAGGGATCATCACCAAATCAATCACACGGAACAGATCACACTAACCCTCACCACTCCCAAACTGGTAGTGTTCGCGAGGCGAGGAAAAGCGCTCGCTATGGCGAGCTGCCAGAAGCAACTCGCGAGGCGGGGAAAAACACTCGCTATGGCGAGCTGCCAGAAGCAACTCGCGAGGCTGGGAAAAGTACTCGTCGTGGCGAGCGATGAGGCTCATCACTCGCGAGGCGAGGATCACTGCTCGTCGTGGCGAGCGATGAATCTCACCGCGGCCAGACTTGCTAATTTCTCAAAAATCCTACGATTCACATGGTTCTAAGCCTCTTACTGATTCCAGAATTCATCCTAAACATAATCTAAGGTCTAGGAACACTTTCTACATCAATTAAACCTATTCCAATCGTTAATTCATCAATTTCTAAGGTTTTTGACCTAGTTTCCTCCTTCTCTTAATTCAATCCTATTCCTGGTTAATTGATCATCAAAACTATGCTAATTAACATTATTTAATCATGAGTCTCACCCTTACCTGGATAGAAGCAAATCGCAGCACACCCTTCCTTCTTTCTCTTCACGCGTGCGTTTTCTTTCTTTTCCCAAAAGGTCTGAAAGCGTTACTGACTCTAACCTAATTTTCCTTATTTATACTCCCAACAAATCTTATCTTATTTACTCTTTCTCCCACAAAACTCTCTAAAATCCAAAACTAACCCACAACTAAATATTTTATTTTCTTTTTAAATCTTATTTTATTTAACAATAAAATAAGTCTCTTAACCTTATCAAATCCACATAAATCATATCTTATCTCATAAATCAACTCAAATTATCAAAGCATACCAAAATCACACATATATTATATAAATATAATATAATCACCTAAACTCAATTTAAATAAATAATAAAACGAAAGTGGGCGTTACACATGAGGGAGAGGCACTACTGGTGAAGCACTTGGGTGTGTCGAAGAAGGAGGCAGAGAAAATTTGCAATAAAGAGTATGGTGGGTACATTAGTTATCCAAAGCTGAAGGAATTATATACGACTAGCCTTGGTAGGGCTAACATTTTGGCGGATACAAAGGATCCAGAGGAGCTGGAGGAATTGGAGAGGGTTAGGACTTATTGTGTGAAGTGTTACCTTCTCTACTTGGTTGGATGCTTGTTGTTTGGGGATAGAAGCAACAAACGCATCGAGTTGGTCTATCTGACGACCATGGAGGACGGCTACGCGGGGATGCGTAATTATTCGTGGGGAGGGATGACACTTGCATACTTATACAGCGAGTTAGCTGAGGCCTGTTTTCCTAGAGACAGGCAAATTGGGGGAAGCGTGACACTGCTCACTGTAAGAAAATTTATATTTTATTTTTTTGTTATATTTTTCGTGCGTAATAATTTATAAATGTGATTTGTTTGGTTTGTGCAGGCATGGTTTTTGGCGCACTTTCCTAAGTTTTATGTTGTTGATCCAAACCCCGACTATGTTGAAAACTTACCGGTTGCGGCGAGGTGGAAGCTTCAAAAGGGTCACGTATCGGTTATTGCTTGATCATATTATGTTTGATGACGTATGTTGGAGGCCGTACGAAGAGCACATGGACTTCCAGGCTTTCGAGGAGGTATTCTGGTATTCTGGCTGGATTATGTGCGGTGATCGTAGGGTGTACCGTGACTTGCCCGAGAGGGTTTTGAGGCAGTACGGATACGTCTAGACTGTCCCTATACCTCCGACGGATGTTGTAGAGCTGTCACCGGCTGAGATTGTGCAGGCTTTTGTTGACTTCCGCACTCACACGCTTAAGGCGGCCAATTGGGGTGAGCATGCAGAAGAGCACACATGGCGTATGGAAGATGGCTATGTACGATGGTACACCGTTGTGTCTCACCCTCAGATTTTGCCACTTCTTCCAGGAGATATTCTGAGGCCTCCAAATGAGGAGCAGATCATTGTAGAGCAGTGGGAGCGGTACGAGTCGAGAAGCTCGCCTGATACCTATGACATGGTTAGCGGCGTTGTTGCCCATGTTGATGAGTTTTTGGGTCAGGAGGTGATGAGCATGACCCCTCAGCAGTTGTATGCGGCCTTGCATGATGTTAGGCAGCAGATCGCGTCGATCATTACCAGGAGGCGAGGACAGAGGCCAAGGAGGAGGCACTAACAACATCAGTAGGACCAGGACCAGCGGTAGGATTAGGACTTGTTTTTTACTTTTCGGATTTTGATGTCATTATGTTTGTATTTTGATGACATTATGTTGTTTGTATTTTGATGACATTTTGATGACATTGGTTCATTAGTTTGTTCGTTTAATCAGTGTTTGTTAAATTGTGCCAATTTTGTTTTGCCATTTGAACACATTATGCGCCAATTAAGTTGTGTTAATTGTGATGACATTATGTTTGTGTTTTTAACTTATTACAAGAGCAGAAGTTGAAGCTTCTGCCCCTGATATAGCATCAGGGCGCCTCAGTAATTAACTGCCGAGGAAATATGAAACCGGCGGTAGTTAACTGCCGAGGTTTTCCTCGGTAGTTAACTGCAGCCGGTTTCATATTTCCTCGGCAGTTAACTACCGAGAGGGTATTTTGGTATTTTACTCTTGTTTCTCAGCCTAACAAGATGTGTCAACAACAATTTTCTTTTGGTAAACAAACGCTGGTTTAAAATTAATTGCTTGCAAGATCAACCAGTAAATCTTTGGGACATACTGTGTTTGTTATTTTCCAGAAATTAATGAATGTTTTTGATGTTGTTATGTAAAAGATGAATATAGCTGTCGAATTCAACAAGTGTTGAATCTGTAGAAGTAAATTGCTTAGAAAGAACAAGTAAATTGTAAAGGAATTTAAGGGAATAAAGATAAATTGCATTGATTGACTGTAAATTGGTACACAAATTCATACATTCTGACTTGTTACTCGTTTATCTCTTGATGCGGATAGTTTGAGTGTAAGTTTTCTGTATGGTTAAATTGTGACTCGTTTTCCCTATGAGAAACTACTACTTATACTGGGAAACTACCTACATAGAAATATTCGAAAATAACTACTATTAGTGGTTAAAGACAAATCTTCGATTTGAAATCCAAATATCATCCTTTATAAGGAACCGTTATTTGGTTTTCGATTGAAACCAATTTTCCTTCAACTCTTTCTTGGCAATCGAACCACAATCGTTGAAACAACGAAACTCTTTAAGTCTATATTTCGACTAGACAAATATGTCGAACATATTAACTTTTCCTCACAGTTTAAGTCAAACTCTATTGGTTGTATTTAATACAGCTTGTCGAAAATACAGGCTAACAGTGTGATTCAACTCACGTAGAAAAAAGACAAGCAAGATGAGATATGGAGATTGATACAATTCAGACCAAAAATGAATCGAATCAAATTGTGCATGATGAAGGTTGATATGATCCAATAACATATGAATTGAGTCAACAAAGCCAACAAATGAATGAATCGATTCATGATGATATGATTCATCAATTCAGGAATCGATTCAAAATCCACAAGCAAACAAGGAAAATGGCATAAACATTTCATGATACAATTCACAATGGTGTGAATTGAATCAATTGGCAGAAAATAACTTAGAGCATGAAAAATGAAGTTTTCTACAAACAAACGACACACAAGACATCAAGGGACCATAGGACACACATAGGAAAGAACTGCTAGGTGCTTTAACAAGAGTCTAGGCTTATACTAACAATAAAACATCATCAAATAAAACTATCTAATGAACATCATTAAAACAAAAATCTATATTTATACACAAAAAACTTCACAAACCGCCTAAGGTTGAAGCTTCGGTTTATGTCAAACCAAATATTGATGAAGTTTCCGTTCATGTTGAAGCTTTTGTTCATGTTCAAGCTTCACATGTTAATTTCGGTGTGTCCCAACTTGGTGTCAATGAAGTTGACACAACTCATTTCTTTTCAAGTGAAGATATATGGAAGGATAGAGATGAGATGGGTAATTGGATGCATCGACAAGTAAAAATAGTGTCGGAGTTGATGAATTGGATACATTGACACTACTCATTTCTTTCCGATATAAAGAATCCAATGTTGGAGTTGATGAGTGAAAGGAGTGGCGATCACATAGTACCCAAAAAAATATAAAGCATGATGCAACGAGATCAACAAAATATGAGTGTATGTTCAAGTTGCGTGGATATGTTAGTAGAGAACAAAGGATTGAAAGTTAGCTATTCTTAATTGGAGTTCACAACCATGAGATGGTGCCAAATTTAGAAGGAAGTGTAGTGTAAAAGTATCTCTTAAGGGAGAAGAGTAAAATTTAAATATCTCTTAGGAAATGATGGTGTAATTAAACATCTCTTGGAGGAATGTATATTTTTAAATAAGAGATTGTAATGTACACATTAATAATTAAATACATATCCTTCTTTAAACTATTTGACATGTAATCGATAACCTTTTAACTAATTGACAAATGATAAATATTTTTCTCGTGTAAAATTTAATCTAGAGTAAATTTTAATTTTCTTTAGAATATATTCAAGAAACACATTATTAATGAAAATAAACATTTCTCTTTTAACTATTACATTCATGAAAGATCATCTTTTAACTAATTTACTAATGACAAACATATGTCATATGTTAATCTAAATAACTATTCTTTTCTTCAAATTATGATCAAGATGATATTTAAGAAACATATTATTAATGAAATACATGTTTTTCTTTAAAATAATTGATTTTTAAAAGACCATTGTTAATTAATAGACAAACAATTTTCATAAATATTGTTTATACAAAATAGATATAATTAATGCATGATAACTTCTGCAAACTTTTATGTAGAAAGACATTAAAAGACATACTACAATTAACCAATGAAAAATATGTATCCCATGTATGACTTTTATAGAAAATTATAGTTATTGTATTTTATTGTATTTTTCTTTCAAATTTTATCTAGAAAATATGAGTTTGGTTCACATTTAACTGGTGAATTTGTTAAAGACTATTTTTAAAATTAGATATAATTGGATATTTATTAAAATTAATAAAAACTATTTTTAAATATATAATTAGACATTTATTAAAAATAATTTAAAACTAGGTAGTTAGTTGTTCGTTGGTTAGTGATGCTAGAGTACCTATTATAACCAACAAACAAGTAACTACTTTAACCGATATTAATCTATTTCTAATTAATACCTAGTTATATCTAACACTTATAGACTAACCATTTTGACACATAATTTGAGAATGATTAAACAAATGGCATTTCTTGCATTTGCTTACAGCTTAATGCAAACATTGAAACTTGTTAAGCAGATTATCTAGAAAATATATTGGTCAACTAAATTGTCATGCTTTAAAATTGTAATAAAACATTTCATGAAAAGCAATTATACATCCATGACTAATTACACACACAAAATATTCACAAATCTCTTTGCATCATTAAGTTGTGTCTAGATCTATTCATTCAAATCTCTTTACAAATATGTAACCCTAATATTTGTTGCAAGAGAAGCGTTTAATATTTTACCTATAAGACTAATTCCTTGAAGAAGAATTTGGTCTCCAAATAAAGGTATTAGAAGCAACAATTTCTAATATACACGACAATGAAAGAAACAATGCATTATTAAAACTAAAAGTAGCAAATATGTTCGTCTTCAAAGGAGTTCAAAAGGGAATAAAATAATACATATTATTATGTATTTTACATATATCTTGAATGAGCAGAAAAAAGGAAGTAATTACAAGAATGACCATGTAACTCAAATCCTTGAAGGGATGAGAGGAATATTGTTCTGTAAGTATGCACTGGCAGCAGCAACTCCACTTCCCAATTTTACTGGGTAACCAACATCTTTGAGTATCATCTCCACACCAGCAAGAGCGCCCAATAGTTGCAACTGAAAAATATTTCAAGAATTAACAATTTCAATGGTGGAAGTCACCTTGACATTATTCTCATAATACCTATGAAGTACAGACACTGACACCAGACACGATATTGACACATTAACACTGGTAAGTATTTTAGAAAGAAAAAAAAAGTGATCGAGAATGTATTCACATGAGTCAATGTCGAGTTGGATACTTGACACGTCATTGATCTGAAGTGTCAGTACTACATAACATTGTACTTTTGAAGTAGGACAAAAAATACATCTAAACCTGGATGGCTAGAATTTTAAAGGATCATAATTACCAAGTATAACTTGAACATATTAGGAAGATCCTAAAAGGTAAGCCAAAACAATGTGTTTTGTCACGGTATTAGTCAATGACGAATATGCTAATAAGCTATGAAACCTGATACAACACTGACACGTAATTTGATAAAAAAGAAGTGATTGTTAACTATATGTATCTGTGGCGGACACCGGATACGGCTCCAATTTCAAGTATCAGGGCCACATAGGTATTAAGAGTTTGGGAAATTAATGTTACCTCGTTCAAGTTGCCAAGATGTCCAATTCTGAAAACCTTTCCAGCAACTTTGTTTAGTCCCAAACCTAAGCTCAAATTGTATCTTTTCCATGCCCTTCTAACAATTTCAGCACCGTCAATGTAAGGAGGAACAACAACAGCAGTCACTGTGTCACTGAACCACTCTTCCTTCTGTGTGCAATTCTTCAAACCCCATGCCTCCACAGCAAGTCTGTATTTACCATATTGACCACTTATCAGATTCATTGACTTAAGTTTCAACTATTATAAATAATTTTTAACTCAGTGTCTTCAATCGCGGTTTGTTCAAATTTTTCTACGTTATAGCCTCTACAACGCTTTGTACTAAATATTGTATTGTTGAACAATAGCGGTTTGTTCAAATTCTGTTATGCGATAGAAGCTATTTGACAGCACGACTTTTGCTCACTTGTCAAAAATTAGCATTTTCTTACTTGTTGAAGTCCAGACAATTTTATTTTTTTTGCTAGAAACTTTTTTAGGTGATTTGAGTCTAAAGATGACAATAATTTAAAACACGCAAATTATGTCTTACCTGGTTGCTGTACCTAAACGATTGTGCCTTGCAATAATATTGTCGAGTCCTTCCTCAAAAATCAGATCAAGAGCTGCTCTAAGCCCATAGAGAAGCTGAATGGAAGGAGTGTATGGCCAATAAGTTCCCATCTTGTAGAACTTCAGGTAGTCACTCCAGTCAAAGAAAACTCGAAGTGATTTGGCAGATTTTGAAGCTTCAATGGCTTTAGGGCTTGCAACCACAAATCCTATACCAGTAGGAAGGGAAAGGGCTTTCTGAGAACCAGTTATGGCCACATCTACTCCCCATTCGTCCATACGGAAATCGAGAGCACAAATGGATGACACTCCATCAACAAGGAGGAGGGCTGGATGTTGGTATGCATCTGAGTGTCCAAACTACAATGTGAGTGCCATTTCATAAAGACGATATAATTAAAGAAAAGACGTGAACGTTGAAAATTCAAAGTTGGTGGCTGCAAAATGATTTGATACATTGAAAAGACGATACAAAAATGCATTTTCATCAAAGAATAACAAAATTTACGCAAATTTACATAGAGTCTAATCATGACGATGCAAGTGAATAGCATGTCATTCTGTCCAAGTTTCAGATGCATACTTATGTCATATGAGTCAAGTTGAAATGCCAATGATTTATACAAAGGATATACTAAGTCATGAAATTCAAATATCATGTGAAAATATATCAAGAAATCAACATGCAAAGATAAATGATTTATCCGACAGAACCTTACCACCTAAGTAATATTTCTGAAACTAATAACAGAAACTAAAGAACAAAAGAAAACAGAACAAAAGCTCAACATCTGATCAGAGAATGTTCAACATCAAATTTTTATAAGATTGTCCATTGAACGATGAAAAATTGGATAGAGAATCAGATTTTGTGGCTATGTAAGTAAGAAGTTTTCGTGCTCACCGAGAAGTTGTCTAACTGTGGCCAAGTTATTGGTGACACCAGTTGCAGTCTCATTATGAACAATGCAAATAGCCTTTATAGTGTGTGCAGAATCAGAAGCAAGTTTTGATTCTAGAATGTCGAGATCAGCACCACGGCCCCATTCACTTTCCACAACATCGACATTGAATTTAAGGCGTTGCTGCTGATCAACCCAAAGCAAACTGAATTGGCCAATCACAAAAGATACAATACGATCTCCAGGCGACAATGTGTTTGTCAGAGCACTCTCCCAAGCACCGGTACCTGACCCAAATGCAAATACGTTATTACAAATAACATCATAAACATATCCTAATAAAGATAAAACGTAAATTATTTGCTCTTGCTGAACAATTCTTAGGCCATTATTTTGTAACCTCCAAAAACATGCAAAATAAAACAAGAAAGATACCAAAACACACACAATTTAATATATCCATTAACCAAAAGTGAATGAAATATATGGATTAAACAACTTAGCATAGACGATTAAGATAGTGTATTAAACATATAGATGTATCTAAGTCATGAATGTAAATAAGGTTAACTATTCTGTTCAAGTGAGCATCATCCTGATTACTAAGGCAATCCAGTGGTCTAATTGATTCTCTGTTTGGATAAACAGTTTAATTAAGTCATGAAATGACAGTGCTTATCATATAAGTGCTTATGTATAAACTATTTTTATAACAAAAGATAAAATCAAATCAAATTATTTTCATAAGCTATCTTGGATAGCTAATGAAAATAAACTGAAAACAGCTTATGGACTGGCATAAGCTATTTTCATATAAGCTCTCTTAAACTGTCTCAAAAGTGCTTATGTCAATAGACAAGATCGAATAATTCAATACAAATAGGAACCCCATCTCGATAAACAACTTAATTAAGAGCAGTTATAGCATAAGCGTTTATCATATAAGTGCTTATATATAAGTTATTTTTGCAACAAAAGATAAAATAAAGTTAAATTGTTTTCATATAAGTTATAAACTTTTTTCATAAGCTATCCTAGAGAGATTATGGAATTAAGCTGAAAACAACTTATGGATATGCCAAAAGTTGTTTTCATAAGCTCTCTCAAACAGTCTAACGAGTGCTTATGTTAGTAGATAAGTTCAAATAAGTCATTATACGCATCAAAACATTTAAAAATTTGGTTTGTCAAGGCGTACAACAATACCAGTAGTAGGGATAAGGAATGGAGTTCCAGTAGTAGTCTTGAAAATCTTCTTGACATCTTCAAGTAGAGTTTTTGTCAGAGCTGGAATTGCGGGAGAACGATAGTCCTCGTTGTTTCGGCTCATAGCACGAATGACCTGGTCGGGTATGTTAACCGGTCCTGGAACAAAGAGATGGTTTCTTCCTGGTCCATTAACATAATCCATCTTCCCTTGCTTGAAATTTCAACCTCTTTGAATTCAAGCAATTCTTTGCTTTTTTCCTACCAAAGAACCACCTAAATAAAATACATCACAAAGTAAGTATTAACAACTTTCTGAATTATTGGTAAAAACACTGAGTTTAATACTGAATAGTTGTTCTATTGAGCCTATGAAGCACGGACACTCCTCGGATTAGGCATGTCCCGGTCATGTCCGACACCGACACTTGTAATTACATTGAATTATGTGATTTTTTCAAATTATTAGCTGTGTCGGCGTGTCAGTGTCCGTGTCGTATCCAGTGTTCGTATCCGTGCTTCATAGTTATTCCATGGTAAAAATTTGTGACTGAAACACTCAACTATACATACAGAACATGATGAAATTGAAATTTTAAACTCACTTTGACACCAGTTGCTAAAAAAAACTACAAGTAGCTGAGGCATAACAAAGAAACATCATGTTGAAATGCTATTCAATTTTTTTTTAACAACTTTTGTTTGTCATGAAACAGTAAATATATTGGAATCTCAACAGTTGATTTATTCACCAAGAAGTTCAGACTAAATCCTATATGAGAGATACTAATACTAAAATTGGAACTGATGCTGAATTGGCTACTTTATAAAGCATGAAAAAAAGGTAGTAACAAAATCACTCATAATATTAAATCACTTGTATTAACTTGGTAAAAAGGCTTTTTTTACCAACATGTTATAAAAGTGGAAGTCATAAAAACTTGTTATGAAAACAAGATTAACACATGCAAAAGAAAGAAAAACAAAACTTTCCTGCATGCTACTTCCAAAGTTTTTTCTTTGTATAGAAAAGAAAATATTACAAAGCAAAAAATAAAATTGACAAAATGGAATAGAAAGGCAAAAAAAAATAGCATATATGATATAATATGAAGCATAAATTGAGAGAAAGTGAGTGTACCTCAGGTAGTTTGGTGAAGTATGGCAGAAGGAAGAGCTATACTGCCACTGCCAAATGCTCTTAGCATAACTTTATTATATAAAAAAGTTTAAATATTAAAAAAAAGAATCATAAATTTTAGGTGGGGCCAAGTCTGGTCCAAGTAGTAGATAAGAGGGAGAAAATGAGCATCCTGAGGCTGTGAATGGATGAAGTGGAACACCTCAGTGGCTTAGATTACAGTTGCTCTCAAACAATTTATCCATTCTCCTATTTTCTTGTCCCTACATTTATTTCTGATTCTATTTCAATATCATTAATCATAAAAAATTTAATATTATTGACAAAATTACATTAAGAGTCGCAAATTTTTGTGTGTCAATACAGCCGATATCTATTTTTCATAAGTTAGTCGATTGTGTTTTAAAATGTTTACTTACTATCCCCCTGAGCTTAGCTCAGCAGGCAGGGATATTGCATCGAACCCTGGACACCCCATTTTTTCATAATTAAATTGTGTGAGTTCTAGCCACTAGACTACTTGACCAAAAATAAATAAATAGTATTTAGAGTATTTTATCTTTTAGTGTCGCAGTTAGAATGAAGTCGACAATAAAAAGACACACGAATAGATAAATTTTAGAAATAAAAACTATATTGATTATTTTTGTATCATACTATATTAATTTTGATGGATTAGATATTGTAACAATTATTTTGATGTAATTAGATGTTACATTGATGAATATTTTTAAAAATAATAAGGGAACGGGAAAAGTTTATTAACTAAAATGACACTAGCAACCATTTTATAATCGTTTGAGGAGATTTAAACTTTACAGGTTGCAGTTAAGAAGATAAAATCTTTACTATTGAGCTAGCATTTCAGCATACTTATTTTGATGAACTAAAAATGTAGTAATCATGTAAAACTTTAGTAATATATGTTGATCAAAATTAAAGTTTGATAAAAAAACACGGTCCCTCCATAATTCTGCCAAACTAATCGTTCATCCAAATATACACATAAATATTTTCCGTAAAAAAAAAAACTTCATTTGTAGATAATAAATTCATTTCCAATAAATAAAACTACTATTAACAAATCTCTTAATTTACCATGAGTCATTTACTTCTTCTTTTTTGTTGCCAAACTTACTTTACTTACTTTATTTTTTTTTAAGGAACTTACTTTATTTTTTTTATTAACTCCATTAGCTAATGAGATTTAGTCAAGGAAATTCTTTAGCATGTCATAATAATACATTAATTTTCTTCGCCTAACAAAAATTAACTTTTTTAAGTTATTTTTCCATATCCTATGTTTTTAAAAAAAATGAAAAACAGTAACAAATAATATATATAAAAAAGGTGAATAATGGATGGATACTTTACTGCCATGATATAAATTTAGGGAACATTTTGAGGCTGAGAAAGCAATATGAGAGATAAAGAGATAATATAATGTCAACCACACCTCACTTTGTGGGATAGGAAGCTAAATTCCAATCTCATTTATTTGGGATCTTATTCAATGTTTGGCCATATGCCCCTACTTTGTTGTTTTGCTTGCGTGTGCTCTCTAGTTAGCTATAACAACGATGAGTGTTTCTAATGTGTTCATGTTTTGTTTCTTTCCTCCCAATCTCATACATATCGTTGGTTCAACTTGATAACATGTAGGTGATTGGCATCAATACACGTGTGTGTGATGAAAATTATTATTTACTAAAATATTCTTATAAAATACTGTCGAAAGAAATTTTTATACAAAGTGATTCTCGTAATTATAACTCATATCATAAAAACTGCATAAACATTTGATATTATGAAATACGAGTTTGAACTTGTAATTTCTCATTTTTCAACATTTGTTGTATGTGAGTTTTACCAATAAGTAATTTAAAAGAGAAGATATATTCATATTAAATGATGAAAAATGATTTAATATTGAATTGCTTAAGGTTTAAGTTTGTAGGGAGCATAATCAATTTTGCCAATTTTTGGTAGAAACCCACTGTAATTACTGTGGGTAGGGTTTTTTTTTTTTGGTAACAACTGTGAGTAGGGTTTTGATGTGTCTTTCGAACAACAAAAAAATTGCAATGACCAAAATCTATACTTTATTTTTGTAAATTAAGCAAGTGTAATACGGGGTTGCACCAAGTATTTTCCGTGTAATACTTGAAATTGAAACTGTCACAATTACATTAGTCATTACACACAAATTCACTGATTCAGCAGTAAACTAAAAAGTTTCAACCATAAAATTAAAAAGTTCTATTGATATATTACATCACACGCAAATTGTGTGTTTATTTTCTAACAATAAACTAACAATTGTGTGTTTAACACTTCATCAGAAGGAAGCAAAAAAAAAAGTGTTTAATATAACTCGTTGCATATTTCATCTATAAAGTATTATCGGGTACAAATGATATCTATAAGTCTTGATTTTGCCTAGACATGAACCAATGACTTGATCGAGTATCCCTTATCCATCCCTTATGCCTCATCTTCACTTGCTATTCAACTTCTATTTCTTCACGCCACAACCATCACAGTCGCACACTAACCCTTTCAACGAAGGTGCCATGCTTATTTTGTGATTGCTATACCCTTTAATTAACCCTCACATGTGAGAACTACTTAGCAATAACTTCCTACATCATACACCATATAATTGCTAATGAAATATAATTAAAATTATTAATTAATACATTTGATGGTCGAAATTGCTGCTCCATTAAACATCACTTTGGGGTGCTTCAGATGGCGCCTATGTATGGAAATGGATTATAACAAATTGATTTTAAGAACAAGTGGTTGGTTTCTTTATGCGTTTTTATGAAGTTTTCCTGCTACTACATAGCATAGATTGTATGTTCATTAACTCAGACTGTTATGGTATTTGATGGTCATTATGGCCTGTTCTGAGTGGAAGCCATGGTTAAATCAGCAAGTGAAAAACAGAAGATAGATGGAGGCCTACCTTAGTAAATAATGACCAATGGATAATTAATAAAAAATATTAAGAATAATAATATACTTCAGAGAAATTTACTTCAAAGAGCTACATAAAATTTCTACATGTTATATTTTAACTTGCTACAAATACATTTCTGTGCATATCAGCCAATATAATTTGCATGGTGCAATCAATTAAAATTGAATGGGGAAACTTGGAATGTACACTTTCTTAGGTATCTCTAGTAGGTAAATGTGTTTCTATTCAAGATTTTCACTTTGTATGTAACCCTTTGATAGGCTCATCTTCAAGGAAGTGTAAAAATCAAAAGGTAAAGGGGAAGAAAAATGGGCAAGACTGCATTCATCTTGCATTGTAAACGTCATATCATCAACGGCTTCAACTACTATGTCCAAGGGGATGCAGATCCATATGAAGAATATTTCTCAGATCAAAAAGGAAACCACAAAGGGATCTGCAATATCTTATTCCTATTGGTGGGGAAAAAATTCCAGAGTATTTACAATAGCTGAAGCTAAGTGCAGAGTGAAAGCCAGCAGCTAAGGCTGCAGGAATCGGCCGTTCTGATCCCATATAACTAACTACTCGACTCCTAAAGAGAATTCTTGTCTTGAAGGAGACCCAGCAGGTTGAGTCTTGAACGGTTTCTCACCAGAGAAGCGTTGAGATGGTCCTGCCCCAAGGATTCCCAATGAGTTAGGATCCAGCGGTCGAATTCCATTACTCGTGATTCTTTGAGGTGGTGGTTGACCCTGGAAACAACCATCGTTTTCGGCTCTTCTTCGTTTCCATGCCTCAGACATGCCTGTATCAATAGTTTGTTCGCGCATTGGGTGGGCTGTCACATTTTGAAATCTCGTTTGCTTCTCCATAAGGCGAGGGAATGAATTATTAGGGTTTCCATTTCTGCTAAATGGACCAGATACTGACCCATTGGGAAGAGAGGAGCCAACCCCTACCGCATTTTGCTCCAGTTTAAGTTTTGAATAAATTTGGTGAAGCCTCTCCCCTGAAAGATGGGAAAAGGTAGAAACATACTTCCACAATCTCGTAGTCATTCCTGTAAATAATAAGGAAAAATAAATAAATTCAATCATGCATTAAAGAATCATAAATGCAGACAATACCAGTCCTCAAAATGCATGTGAAACTGCTAGAGTTTAAGAAAATAAAGGGACCATTCTATCAACAAAAAAAAAAGTTAAAAAAAAAGGGACTCGGGCATGCATGAAACAGACTCTTCTCCAAAAAAATATGGTCACAAAACCAAGACGTTCAGAATGGGAATAAAGCACATACTATCTTGCTTATGGGGTTCGTCTTCCTGTTCTGAGACAATTTGATCTATCCTTCGCCCAAGAAGCTGCAAGTAGTTCCGGATTTTTGAAAGCACCTAAAGTAGAGGAGGAAAGAGAGTAAATAGTGTTTTCAACATTTGAAATTGGAAAGAAACATAAAAGAATGGATAGAATCCCACAGAATGGGAACCTTTTCCTTCGGAAGACTTGCACTGGTTGTCTGCAACCTGTGAAGACGTTTCAAAGTCTTCATTTCTTCAACCATCACATCTTGACACCATTCCATCCATTTTCCCTCCTTGAACTGCTCATATACTTCATCGTCATCATCAGACATTTCATCCTCCTCTTTTACAATGGGTTCAACTTTTAGAGGTTTCTGAAGTCTATCCTTTCTCATTTGGACATTAATTTTAGAAGAACCAATGTTTTTCTTTTTCTCCTGCCCACGCGACAAAGAGATGTCTACAAGATGTTCTCTCTCTTCTCTCTCTTTCTTGGAAGTCTTCCTTCCAACTTTGCTAGAGGTGTTTTTCGCACCAAGAACAGCAAGTTCCTACATGAATTACTTGATGAATTAGCTTGAGGTCCATGGATAATATGAAAAATGAACCAAGATAAGTTACAAGTAATATAAATTTAACTGCACAAAAGCAAATAATCATCATCCAAGTGTGAGCATGAAAGGTGAGAGAAGATAATTACTTAATCTTGATCATATAACCATACATGGATCATCAAGAACAGTTTTATTTAGATCTATACTTGATCATCCATGAACCATTTTATGGTTTAGATTAACGCCTCTCACACCCTCCAACTGATATGTTTCCATAATGTTTGACATGTAATATAAAAACTACTTGCCTTCACCTAACAGGTAAAGCTTTTAAGAGGTTTGGTTTATAATATATGGTATCATAACCTGTACGACCAATTGACCTAGAATTGAATCTTAGATACCCTTATTATACTCAAAAGAGGAATTTTGTAAACACAAAAATAGTTAAGCTTGTAACAAAATGATAAAATCTCATATCTCGTCATCTTCTATTCATGTATAATAAACATATTGCTGAAAAAAATTGGATAGTATAAGGATATGAGTCTAGTTAAAATTAGAGCATGAGGAGATTTTCTCTCAATAGAGGAAAAAAACACCCTCGATGTGTGGTTTTATCTTCTAAAAAGTGAAATTTACAAGAGAAAGTTATTGAATAACATCAAAATCATATAAATGTGGGGGGGATAAATCAAGTACCAAAATAAATCATAAAAATTAAATTTGAAGTGTAGAGGAAAAGGAAGCATGTAAATAAAAAGAGGGTGCAGGACTTGAAGACACTCATGATTGATCTGTAAGTAGCATATCCAGAGTAAAACAACAAAGAAGAATATAACTAACGCGATCACATACTTGTTCCAACAGGGCATTAGCCCGGTCTCTCAAATTTGGAGCTCGTGGCAAAAAAGTTTCATGATGCTGAAGTTCCACTGGTGCAATTTTTTTCGCAAGACCAAGCCTTTCATCCAACCTTATCACTTCCCAGTTACCATGTCCATGGTAATGTACTCCAAGAAGCAATCTTGCATCATCAACTATTAGCAAGTGAAACAGAATTAGAAAAGGCAGCAATGAACCCACATCTTTGAATGAATATACAAATGACGTAGAGGATGACACCTACTTTGATTCCATCCACAACCTTTTGACCAGTTTGAAGGTTTGAGATATGTTAAAACACGGAATTGTGCAATAGGATCTTCATACAGACTAATGCGCTTTGCTAGCAGTTGAAGCTCTTGAACACGGATAAGTAACTCATTTGCCTTCACTAGGACACCATAGAAATCCAGCAAAGGCCCCTGGATGCAACATTATATGTATTAAGCTTCATAGCAAATAATGATAATACAAATCTTAAATTATCAACTACACACAAGATTTATGTTATAGAAACCTTCAGATCCAGACTTCCAACTTCCACTGCTTCTCTACAACCATCAATCAAAGCATTGAAGAGTTCCACTTGTGCTTTGAGCGGAGCTGCTTCTACTGCACCACCAACTTCAGCAACAATCAAATTGATTTGGCTCTCATTCCCAAATTTCATAACCTGGTCATTCAGTTGGGAATTAGCATATGACAAAAGATAAACAGATTAGGAAAATAGGAAAAAATTAACCATACATCATACGCACATGCATATTGCAGGCAGAATTTTAGAAGTAAAACGTCATTAGCAAAACAAAAAATAAAATAAATAAAAAGAGGATGGTGTAGACAAAATGACAATATTACTAGTTCCCTAACAGTTTGGAAATAGCTGGTAGACTCAAGAGTTTCATTTCTATTCAGCTCAACTATGCCCTGCCCCTACAGCCATACAAACTTGCAAAGTTCAGGAAGGTTATAACGAAGAACCTAGTAAGCCCCCTTTTTTCGGCTGGTGTAGACAAAATGACATCAACTCAGTGGAAGTATCATAATGAACACAAAAATTACCAGGTCTCCAAACATTACTACCAGAAGTAATATATTTTTATATAGGGAGATAACAATGAATATTGCCAACAGTAATAGAATCTTACGGAACGAGAAAACCGGAGTGCATCTCGTTTAGACAAATTCCCATATGACCAGCTTCTCACTTGGGCAGATGCTCCATCAATCATTGATATCACATGAGCTGAATAATCTGCTTTCCGTCGTTTCGGAATCCGCTCAGTTGGTTCATTTTTGTTCTTTTTTCTTTTATTACTTCTTTCAGATTGATCAGCCTCTGCATAGCTTTTGATATTTCTTGCAGCACGTGGAGCAAGAGCATTCTAAAACACAGGAAATAAAATCAAATAATTATAAAGAATACATCATAAAAAAATATTAGGATCAAACCTCTGCTTGAGCGACAGAATCAGCCTTTATCCATCGGCTCCAGAAACTACCATCATCTTCATCATTACAAAAATTTGCAACCTGCATAGAAGAAAAATGAAACACAGAAACAGCTTAGCATATTTCCCACAACTGTCCAAATCTATCCTATCCCATTCTGAAAAATAAACTACCATAACAAGAAGAAAGATGAAAGAGATACAGCTTATATATATGTGTGTGTGTGTGTCTATATATATATATATATATATATATATATATATATATATATATATATATATATATATATATCAATAAATTTCATGATGATGCCCATTTACTTGCCTTAAAGGCACTTAATAACTCGTGTGCCTGTTCACCCCCATCTTCCTTTTCTTCAACCTTCTCTGCTCTTTCAAGAATCTCATCTATGTCCATACTTAAGAGTCGCTTCTTGCTCTCTTCATCATTCCTTTCTTCCTTAAAAAGCTCCTCTGCTCCAAATCTTAAGATTGCTGAGAGCTCATTCTGCCATGTGAGAAGCAAATATTTTTCATAAGGGAATTGTGTAAGAAACCAAACAATAACATAGACTATGTAAACTAAAATGATTCAACGCAATCATTAACTGCTAATGGAAGACAATATCAGCTAATAGATACATTTCTTTAATTTTTAAGAAGACCTCATAAAGTACAATGAAAGCTTGTTAACCAATGAACATCACAATGATTTTCAAGTATGTCCTTACTTTGTCAAAAAAGCTTCCTCCTTTTTTGGCTTCTTTCTTCTCCAGTTTACCCTCTGCATTTAGTTTTTGAATAACCAAGTGGTCGAGAACCTGCAGAACAAATTATATGAAGTTACTGACCACAGGACAAGTCAAAAACAATTTGAATGTATCTGGCACACAAATATATATTTTGAAAAATAGATACCAAAAATAAAGTATAAATGGAAGAACAGTACAGAATACGAAACACAGAGGCAAGTTAATCCAGACATATGGCATCCAATAGTATTAATCATACCATCTTCTTCTTAGCACGTTCTAAAATATCTTCCTCAACACTTTTGCTTGTCACAAATCTATATATGTTAACAACTTCCTGTTGCCCAATTCGATGAGCTCGACTCATTGCCTTAAAGACAAACAGCAAAAAAAGGTAAGTACCAAATATCTTGTTTTGAGTAATATAAAATAAAATAAACTGAATACCTGAAGATCATTTTGAGGATTCCAATCTGAGTCAAATATTATAACAGTGTCTGCTGTGGCAAGGTTGATACCCAAACCACCAGCTCGCGTTGAAAGAAGGAAGCAAAAATCATCACTACCTGGTGCATTGAAATGATCCATTGCCTGTTGTCGTAGCTCAGATTTTGTACTTCCATCAAGCCTCTGAAATTGAAATCCTCGAAGTGACATATACTGTGCCAGTATATCTAACATCCTAACCATCTGCATTACAACTCTTGTAACTTAGTATTATCATAACAAGTAGAATAAAATTCTTCCAGCACAAACGCAGAGAATAAGGTATAATACATACTAATGGTTGCAACTTAAATCTAACTAAGATACTAGAAACAACAATAGGAAATAATTATTTCTGAATTTCATTGCTACCTCTTCGTGAATCTTGTACACTAAATAATTCATAAAATGATTAATGATACTTGGCACTTCAGAGATTAGCAATCATCTTTTGTCACTACAGAACTGCTTGCCAGCAGTGGAATAAACTGTTTGTATTTTCTATGATCCAGCTACATTAAATGAATCTGTGTCCACTCATTCACGAGGTTAGAAGAAAATAAGCAAGTGAAATGTATGTCTTGTTTTGTAACTACGAATTCCTTGAAAAAAAGTATGATATGCAAGTGAAATATACAAATTTTGAATGTCTGCGGAACTTATGACCGCTGAAAGGCAAGGCCTTTTCTTCAACTATGAATTCCTTCACAATATTTATAATATGGTAGATTAGGCCATACCTTCCCAATTTTTTTGGCTTCAATTCCAGGACCATTTGAATAAATTTTTATAATTTAGCTTCAATTATTTTCAATAAAATTGCAGAGGCATTGTAGCATCATTTTACCTTTGCTTGTTTGGATGTACTGTACAATTTTAGTGGGCATTTTCTGTTAACATACCGTTCATCTCAATAAAATTCCTACTTAATTTTAGAGGAGCTTAAAACATCACATGCTCAAACCCAGTCTAACAGTATTTGATGCGACGCGTATGTCTATAAGAATTATTTGTTTGGAGATGTTAAAATACACACTAGAACGAAACTCGTTTGCAAACGAGCATACTCTCCCTTACATAACGTGGTAAAAGATCTTGAGGCA
This sequence comes from Medicago lupulina, assembly GCA_958299785.1. Lineage (NCBI taxonomy): Eukaryota > Viridiplantae > Streptophyta > Magnoliopsida > Fabales > Fabaceae > Medicago > Medicago lupulina. The sequence continues at coordinate 52,151,077 of OY283144.1, read as the reverse complement.
ATCTTGTGATACAAAAGCCTAGTGGATGCACAGACTAAATACTTATCCCCCGTCCATTTGTTGAGTTAAGATCGTTGTAATTGGGCCACCCACATTTTATCCACACTCAAGATGTCTCCTCCTAAGCAAGAGGGTATATTGAGTTCTCACATCACATCAACTAGAGAAATCATTTAGTACACCAGTTGATCTAATAGCTAAACTGGGCCAGTGTAAGAAAGATCACTCAACCAGCATAATATAAAATAAAACTAAACCATCCAGACAAAGTATGGTATAACATAGTTGACCAGTAGAAAAATAATTTATAACAAGCACATCTAGTACACAAATTTCCAAAACTTGCCTGAGAGAAAATCAGAACACGATGCTTTGTTTCATGCAATCTGACGAGTAGCTTATCGAGTATGACAAGCTTGCCACTGCTAAAGACAATTTTCTCAAGTTTACTGCTGTCACTACTTTCAGAGTCCCCACCATAACCGTGGTCAGCACTTTCAAACAAGAAAGGATGATTACAGCACTTCTTCAATTCTACTACAATATTTAGAAGAGAAACCTGAGACATAGCAGATGAAGAGTACATTTTTAATCAGTGTGATATTGAGAATCATAGAACGAGACAAGAGTGAAAAATAAAGAGAGTATAGAGATGGCTATTTATACTAGCAAAAAGACGGGCACGTGTCTGCTCTTTTTATGACGCTAACGCGTTTAAATTATGAACGGTATTTTAAATGAAATTTTGATTTTGATTAAAATTATAAGTATAAATATTTGTGGCTTTCAAGTTGTAACAAACCCAAAAAACCATGTTTATCTTTTTTAATAACAACAATAATATAGAAAAATTTGTTTAAGGATATAATTGAAATTATAAAAAATTCAACCCAAAATCTTTATCCCCTTCATATATAATATTGATAATATTGTTCCTATTGTAGTGCGATATTTCCTATTTTAATGGGATTTAATTTTTTTAATTAAAATTAAAATAATATTATTAAAGGATAAAATAGTTTAAATGAAGGGTAAAATAGGAAATGAAAAAGCCAACCCAAAATCATGTATTTTAAACCTAATTTCTTTATATATAGTATAGATAACGTTCAAAAACTTAAATGAGATTAACTACTTTTTTTAAAGGGTGTGGTAGTTTTTTTTCTTTATTTATATACGAGACCAGAGAGAGTACATGTCTGAAAAGAAATCAGGAACGAACTTAAACAGTCACGGATGTACTAATATTATTAAACATATCAAAATCACGTCAGATTAGCTAACAACCTACAATTGCTCCAAAAAAAAGCTAACAACATACAACATTTTATGACATCTCCTTTCCTTCAACTACACAGTACCACATTCAACTTCAAAGCTATATAATATTGTTTTGGCTTAATTGCAGTTTTAACCCCCTAACTTTCACAAAGTTGCGATTTTGGCCCCCTAAGAAAAAAAACTACAAAACGGCCCCCTAAGTTTTGCATCTGTAGCAGTTTTGGCCCCCCAAGACCAAAAAAAAATAACACGTGGCACCTCACTTAGGGTGTCACGTCAGCGTAGACCGAGTCAAAATTGGCATTGGGGGCCAAAACTGCCACAGATGCAAAACTTAGGGGGCCGTTTTGTAGTTTTTTTCTTAGGGGGCCAAAATCGCAACTTTGTAAAAGTTAGAGGGTTAAAACTGCAATTAAGCCTATTTTTTTTGTTCATATGAAAATGGTGTTTGTCAAAACACTTCATAGTTCATATCACTTCTATATTTTTATGAGGTAAGATAAATATAACAAGTATCGCCACTACCTCTAACTTCCAATCAGCCCTATGTTTAGTATTTGTCCTCGTGGGAAGAGATTACATACTAAAGCTTTCATTTTTGTCAATTCTTCTCTTTATTTTCATCACTTATATAAAAAGAAACCCAAACAATTAATTTTTCCATTTGTTCAAAATCAACTTCATTGTCATGAATACTATTACAAAAACATCATTGTCATGAATACTATTTAAAAAAAAAAAGCATCATTGTCATGAACTAACCATGCCAAAAACTTAAGTTGTCAGTGAAAGCATATTAATGGTGTGAACACCCTCGTGACATGCAAGAGCGCGTTGAACTTGAAGATTTGACAATGCATGCACTCATTTACTTTGTGCTGTAAATTCAAGTTTATATAAAACAAATGATGCAGGAAGGATCAAACTCTAAACTACTTAGTCATAGTCCGAGGCTAAGTTAGTAATGTCATGTACCAAATATCCCAAAAGTTAAGTTGTTAGGCAAATACAAGTGAATGATTTTATATCACATCTCTGACAATCATGAAGTGAGGACAACGGAATCCATAAACGTATTTGCGACAAATTACAGAAACAAGAGATAGACATGTTAACCTGATTCCCTCGAACTCCTTTGTTCAAATCACGAAAGTTGCGTTCCAAAATCCACTTATAATACCTAAATTAATGAAAACAGCAGCAGAAATGAAGTGATTTTTTTAGGAATATGTAAATTATTTATTTGGAGATTAAATTTGTACTTACTGCTTCTGCAGAGGAGACATATCCACCCTAAGAATACGCTCAATTTTGGGGGGTAATGATTTTTCCACATCTTTGATAACTCTTCGAAGCATGTGAGGCCTCAATTCCATGTGAAGATTAGAAAGCTAACAAATAACATGTGCACAACAATTTATACAGAAGATCAAGAGTGAGAAAAGCAAAGAATAGATAAAATAAAGTACAAAGGTTAATGGCAAATTATACCTCATTCTCATTAAAAGAACTTAGATTCTTATAGTTTTGAACAAATTCATCTTTGCTCTTGAACTTATCAGAATCAAGGAAGTGTAGCAAAGCCCTGAAAAGGTTGGAGGCAGCAAAGGTGTTAAACTATCTAGAAGAAATACAATGCAAATCAGATTAACCATAGGGTTTATATCCACGTAATACTTATTGATCATTAAACTAATTTTCCATGCGATGTCTCTAAAAAAGTTTCAAATCAAACAAACTATTTATATTTTGAACCACCGAACATCACATTTTTTTCTTATAATCGAGACCGGAGGGAGTATGTAAATAAACTGTTAGACTTCTTATGATGGCGGTTATGGGCAGTTGTGTTTTTATGTGTGAGTTATGTATAGCAGTTATGGGTTATGTGTGTTTCTGTTTAGAATAAATATAGATAGAAAAGGAGAAACTGATTATGGGATATTTCTGAATGGTTATGGGTGGGACTTGGACTTGGGAGAGACCAAGCTCTCTAATTCATGGAGGGAGAGACCAAGCTCTCTAATTCTTGGAGGGAGAGACCGAGACTCTCGAATTTCTTAGATAACAATTGTGTATAATATTTCTATCCATAGTTTATGTGTGAATTCTATATTATCTATAATGTGTGTAATTGTTTGTTGTAAGCGTTTCTGCCATCAATAAAAGACAGTTTCTACTATTAAAATGTATTTTGGTATCAGTTTCTAACATAAACTTAACGACAAAATTGGTTCACCTATCTTTCGAAACCCAAACCGGTGTAACCATAATCTTTCAGAGCCTAAAATTTGAGTTCCATTTTATGAATGATAATAACTTTGTTAACTTTGTCCTACAATGAATTGATGTTGTCAGCTTAGTGGTGGGAAAATAGGTACAGAATAGAGGCAAGAAATTCAGATTAATCAATTTTGGACTAAAATAATAAGAAATCCTGTTCATTAAGTCAACTTTGACACACTGACACCTAGTATAACAAAACAATCATTTTGGATTAATATATTATATATTTGTTGTCAACAGGATGAGGCTTATATGCATTTATTATGGGTATACAACAGATAGACATATTATACTAAGATATAAGTTTCAGAACCATAGTTTTTGTTGAGGTTGTTCGGAACTAACCCCGGTTCTGTCCAAACTCGGATGCTCTATGTTCAAGGTTATAAAAAATATTTCTATCAAATTGGCGTATCAGTACAGTATATTAGCATACAGATAATATGTGAAGTAATCTTCCCAAATGCAGGAAAAGTTCTAACTTGCAACACTCAGGTACAAACTGTGACTTGTTGAGTTTCAGAATGAAAAGGTGAATTTACAGCAAAGCAAATGGTAATTTTCCTAAAAGTAATTAGCAGTTATTTACTTGAGCAGAATATAATATAAAAAAAAACCTGACAATCCCTCAGAAAAAATGCAAAGGAGCTTTTGACAAGTCATGAATAAAGAAAATGTTTATAATACCATAGCTCTTCAACACTATTTTGCAGCGGAGTGCCAGTGATCAGCAACTTGTTCTTTGTGTTGAATTCCTAAGAGATTAGGGTAGAAACAAACTAAGAATAATAAACATTAACCTCAATATCATAATCAATAGCTCAACTGAAGTTAAGTGCAAAAGTTGCTCACTGAAAGTGCGGTATACAACTGTGCCTCACTGTTTTTAAGTCTATGAGCCTCATCTACCATCAGATAGTTCCATTTGATCTTCGAGAGAACAGCCTTATCCTTCAGAACTACTTCATATGTAGTCAATAGTGCATTGAATTTAATTGGCTTCCCAACCTTTTTCTCATTACAAAATTCATATTGCTGGCAAACCTGCCACAGAAGAAGAAAAATGAAAACAAAAATACCTTATTAAAGAATTGAAACAAATAAAAAGAAAGGTATCTATAGTTTCATCTGATGACTCCAAAAAGGGGGAGTTAGGGGAGAGGGAGATCAACCAACAGAACCACATCCAATTTCCAAAGTCTAAAACAATTAATTTGGCAGTCAACTAATCATCTCTAAGTTCTAATAAGATACTCTATAAATCACATCAATCTGATCCAACAGAGAAATTTCCAATGCAAAACTTTAATTTAACTTCTTTCTCCTCAGCAACAAATCACCAAGCATATAACAAAGAGGACGGTCCGACATAGGTCAAAACTTATGATCAAAACATTACTGTGAGGTCAAAGCTAAGCGTAAAAACAATATAGCATGTCATAATGAAATTCATAATCAAAAGCTACATCTTGCTTTCTGCAGCAAAATCAGTAACTCGATTCATGATGATTAAATTTAAGATTTGATGAAAATCAAGAAAGATGGATGCCATAACATCCAACATACATAGTTAAAAAGCAGCAGTTTCGGAACTATGATAGCTCAAGCAAAAATAACATGTCAAAGTTAATACCCAGAGATGTAGAAGTCCTCGTTTCACAGGATTCGATAAAAAGATAAATTCAAACAAAAATATGTAAGACATGGCATACAATATAAACATGCTAAATAAAATAAAAAATGATTCCTGAGTACAGTTAACTTCAATTATATATGAACCAAAAGCTCAAGGGAATGTCTCACTCACCTCTCTACTAGAACGAGTACCAACATAAACAATAACATTCAGATCAGGAAGCCACTTCCTGAATTCCTTGGCCCAGTTTGATAAGGTAGACAATGGGACAACTACAAGAAAAGGACCATGGATTTGCTGGGCATTCTGTAGCAGAATACAAAAATAAATTTATCTATTATATTGGAAATACATTGGCAACGTAGCTAAAGATACATATCATACCTGTAGAAAACCAAGCATAGATACTGATTGAACAGTTTTACCAAGACCCATTTCATCAGCTAAAACAACATTTGTATCATTTTTCCAACTGTCGCATTAAAATGAACAAAGATTCAGAACACCAATTAACAGAATGCATATTTCATATATACATCAATGTATACCTGTTAACAAGAAAATTCAGACCCTCAAGTTGATAGTCACGAAGCTTTCCACCCTTCAACCATTCAGGTTGTTCATCAAGTTTCCGCAAACTTCCTAATCATCACAAAATCATAGATCAAAAGCGCACTTCTGCATGTGTAAGTTTTAGATGATATATGATGTGCATGAAATTATGACACCATAAATTTCTTCATAATGTACTCAACAGAAAAAGAAACCCAAAAAAAAAAAAACAGCTTTAGAATACCGGGGGAACTAAAAAAACAGCACATTCAACCTTATATTATTCATAAACAAACCAACCTTTGCTCTTCCTACGCTGAAAATCTACCATCTTTCCTTGAACTGACATTGCAGCCTCACGAGCCTGTTCAAATATGACAGAACAAACAGCTTAGTGTCTATGAAGATTTTCCTGTATTAATTTGTACAATCACGGAGTGATAAACATAGATACTAGAAGGGAAAAAATACATGAGAATGTCCAAGCCATGACATAAATGTTTCATTATTAATTGTCATTTCAAACCGTCTACCAGTATGCACCACTAGAAAGGAAGCATGGAACTCAACATGACCAGCAGCTCAGTGTTGGATAATCTGACATAAATGTGGCAACATATTTTGAAGTCTATAACTTTTGGAAAGCTTGATGAATTAAGGCCAACAGATGAAAAAACAGAAATATACCATACAAACACAAGGTATGATTTAAAACTTCTATTTTAAGAAAAGATGAATCCAGCAATGTTTATTACTTATATCCCAATTTGTCATGATCGATTTATAATGTATCATACTCATCCATAATCATATATCCTTGTTACACCATTCGCTCTTAGTTATGATGCACATGCTAACTACAGACCAAATAGTGGATAATAACTTCCAAAATAAGATTATGGCGTCAGTTCATTAAACAACAATTTCACAAAACTGACAAAATATAATGTGAACAAAATAGAATATAATGAAAGGGCTACCTTATATTCATCAATAGTGTGTTGAGCAAAAGCAATATCAATGTCCTTCTCCCTATTTATATGAACAAAGAACATAAGCTTGTCAATTTACGTAATATCAATAAAACAGCACAAAAACATAAAAACTGTCGAAAGCTAGAAGCACATAAAACATAATGCATCACCAATTCATAAAGATTAAACAACCTTCCTTGCTAATATAAATGCACAGGCTGTGAAGAAAAATTAAAACAAATAAATATGTGATAACTAAATCTTTTGGGCAGCATACCAGGTCACTTCAGCATAAGATAGTCCTTGCCACTTGACCAAATATTCCGGAAACACATTGCCAGAATTGTCATTGCTAATCCTATCTGCAATTATTCTTTCCACCTGAGAAAGCAAGTAAAAACCAATTAAGAATACATTCAAATTAACCAGAAAAAAAAAAAACGTGAAATTAACAAAAAGCAACTACCTGACTGTTTTGCTTGATAATATCTATGTCCATCTCTTTACTCACATCGTTCACCTCAATCTGTATTCAGCCCAAGAAATGATTACAAGTTAAAAAAAAATAAATAATATTAATATATCATAATAAAATTATATAAGTTCAGTCCCCGTGAGCTTAGCTCAATTGGTAAGGACAATGCATTGTAATATGCAGGGGCCTGGGTTCGAACCCCGGACACCCCACGTATTCAACTGAGGTGAATTTCTAGCCACTAGGCTACTTGACCAAAAAAATATAAAAAATTATTTAAGTTTAAATTTTCACAGTGCAATTGTAAAGGAACAATACATAACTCTTTCAAGATGTAGCAACAGAGAGGTGATAAATAAGAGAAACTACAGGATACAATCAAAACCACAAAGAACATGATATCAACAATAAATAAGAGTAGATGCATAAAAGACACATTTATTTAAAACAAACAAGCCGCCACCTCATCTTTTTCAATTTCGTTTTTTAGGCCAATACCAAATGCACTATATATATTCGGCAAATACTTCGCAATTCACAACTTATCGACTCTTTTATTAGACATCTATGGCTTCATCCAAAACTAGGCAGTTTGCCTATAAAAGAAAAATTTGTGATAAACTACCTCATCCAAATAAATATCATTAGTCAATTAATGAACAAGAATATCAAGGAAAACATTTTTCAGTACAGTAGATAAAGCCATTTACCTCTTCTCTCGATATTCCCATCCTGTTTCGTATTTCCTCTGTTACTCTCTTGCTATAATTCAAAACTTTTTTAAAACCACTGAGCTGCAATTTCATACAGACAAAATTACAGAACAGAAAAAAGGAAAACAGAAAAAATATTAGTATATTATAGATTAAACCCATAAAAAAAACAGGACTATTTATGGGAGCGAGAAAGAGACTGTAAATAGTACATAAGTGCAATAATTACTAAAGCGTACAATCAATATAATGGAGAGGCGTACATTTTGCAGATCAACAAAAGACTTCCACTGACAGTGCAAATGTGACTGGCCTTTCCATTTTATCAAGAATTCCATATTGTTCCAATCAGGTTCAGAATCAAATAAGTGACTCATTAAAACAGGCTCCATGGATTGATTATTCCTTTGAGCCTCTGCAGCCATGCCCTTCGGCTGATGCCAAAGCACCTTTTCTATGGAGTCCCCATCGTCCACTTCAATTTCTTCCTAAACAATATTTAACTTGGCTAAGCAATATCTCAATAACAAAAATAAATAAAAAAGTATGCATGCAAATGGGCAGTATCACACTAACTTGACTAAGTAGCATCCCACACTTCATCCACCTTGCAATTTACGTGCATACAAACAAACAAGGATAAAAATTGTTCGAATGAAATCAAAATTATTTTGTACAGAACAATAAGCTCTGTGGATCAGAATGCTGATCCTTTGATACATGTATCAAATTGGTGTAAACTTTATAAAGCACAGGAAACTTAGACAAACAACTGGTGTATGTGCATCAACTCCATACTAAGACTTATAGAGTCTTTACAGAGAATTTGGAGTCCTTGCAGAGAGGGGGCGTGGAGAATTCTAAAGCATGAGAGCTACTACATCTGAAATTCCCCTTTTTAGTGTAAACCAATCAATCAATAAACCTCAAGAAAAAAATGAAACAATCACCAATGTAAGAAAGAAAGAAAAAAAACGTGACAAATTACATACAGACCTAAAACAGCCTTCATTATGCAAGTGACCATGTGCCCTCACTCAAGACAGAAAATTCAAATTAAAAAAACCCTTATTCAAGCCATTAAATACAATACTTGATCTCTGGCTCAAAGACAGCATTCACAGGATAGAAGGCATCACTATCTTGCCTAAATACGTTAAAATGCCAAATCATCTGTTTATCAATTAAAAAAATTCCTGTTGCTAGATGTAAACTACCTAGTTGCATATTATTTTCACGCCATGTATACCCAAACACCAAGCAATAATATAGTGGAAAAAGATTCAAAATAGTACGGACATCAACAATCATAAGTGTTTCTTTCTACTCTGGAACAGTTTTTGGTTGTTAGGTTTTAATGGTTTTGGCAAAATGTTTGACGCAATGTACAATTCATGCAATTCTTTGGTGCATTCGATTGAAATCACAATTTTTGGGACACAATTGTAACTTTGGCTTGTTTTATAGTACTCTGCTAATGGCTGCTTCAAGGGATTTGCCATTACAATTAAATAATTGTAGTATACTGATTAGACAACCTGCAAATATCTTCAGAATAAAATGATGTCTAGTGAAATAATCTAGAACAGCCTATTGATTACAAAATTTTACTACTAGTCTCCTACAAAGATTATGAGCATATCTTGCATATGTGAAATTCACAACGAACATCTAAGGAATGTTGGTAGATATATGATGCCCAAAACATTTGCATCAAATGCCGACAGTGGAAGAGAAAGAAACCATGCTTAGCTGTAGTACCTTTTGAGATTTCTTCTTCCCTTCATCAGCTCCTTCACTTTCATCACTTTCAACATATGATACTTTCCTAATAGTCCTACTAGACGAGCGGACCTCATTACTAGGCCTAGAAAAACTTGTGGGTGCTGATGATCGGCCAATATTCTTGCGTACACGCACACCTCTCATCTTCAAGCTTTTGAAATCTTCATCACTCTCACTGTCAGAATCCTCTGCTGTAGAGTTCTCATCTTCATCTTCAAAAGATGATTTAACTCTTCTTTGTCGACTGGAAGCAGTAAATGCTTTACAATCTCTGGTTGATCTTACACTTTGTCCAAATTTACCTCGTTGCCTTCCCTTAGCCTTTTTATCAAAGTATAAATCATCATTATCCAAAACATCTATGTCCTCATCACTATCATCAGCTTCATCCGAGTCTTCCCCTTCCCAATCTTTATACTGAAACCATAGTTCAACCATCTTATTCTAGTCAGAAACATACATAAAAAAAATAAAATAAATACTGTATGTTTACTTGAAAACTAACAGTACACCAACACATAATGTCTAAATAACATATAATACCCCCTCTCAAGCTAAAAGAAATTAAGACATCAGAACAATTACAGGACAAGAAACATCATTTATAAACATGATCTGATGACCCTCAAAGAATCAAAGAAGAAAAGCATGCTATCAACATGTTCTGATAAGCTTCAAAGAATCCAAATGTTACCTAGAACTTACAAACATGTCTTTCACTTTCAGTGAACAAGTCATGTTTCTCATTTTTCAGACCATGGCCAAATTATACTATTAATTATCGGTCCCAATGAATAACACTAATTATTTTTCAATCCAACATTGATTTTCTTTTTACAAAATATGTTTTCTCCTTTCGAATTCATCCTACTTTATCTAAGTAACTTTAACCCACTGTCCCTAAATCTCTAGCAGAGAATATATAACCAAATTATATTTTTCTCTATTAGTATTATCTAGTAATACAAACCATAAATAAATTAAAAACAAATGCATGCCAATAGTGTATTCCAAAGCTAAATGCTGGATCTGAAAACAATTAAATAAGCAACATCTCTAAGAATACATCGATTAGTAAAAAGATTAAATTAAGATTTCTAAATGAATATTATCCATCACTAGGTTCACGTGGAATATTGTATTTGTATTACCAATACAAACAAAAGATATTGACCAGTACTGTTTATATATGCACCAAACACGACAAACAACAGCAACTTGAAAAATCTGTATCCAATTTTTATATTTTACACCTTAGGACATGGACTATGTTCTGTCATCAAAATAGTGAATTCAAAATTGTCTCTTACTGACATTTATAAACCTGGCTTAATTGCAGATATGCAGTTTCCCCAGTGTGCAAATAACAGATAATACTCTCTCCATCCCTTATTATAAGACTCACTTACAAAATTGTTGTAGCAAAAAATTTGTCAACAATATTTGTTACTTCTTTATAATTATCCTTACAATTATTCATATCATAAGAAAGAGAAAACAAATTAATGTTTCCCAATTGTAAATTAAATAAAGGTATTTTTAGTTAAAAAAAATTATTAATACATGTGAAATTTTGAAAATAGTCTAAATTAAGGAGAAGGAAATTTCATAAGTGAGTGAGTCAAATATAAGGAATGGAGGGAGTAGCAGATGTATAAAATAAAACTAAAAATTGTATGGCCAACTAGCATAATAAATAAACCCCAAAACAAAGTCCAATTGAGCCATAATTAGTAGTAAATGTACACTATAGGAAGTTAACAGCACAACCAGACAAAAGGACATACTCTTAATTGCAGTGCCTAGTCTACTATTGTAGAGAAAATATAGCTAGTTAACCACACACCCCTAATAATGATGTGTGCGGCTTATATAGTCCAAATCCATCAAATTACATGAGCAAATGTGCAGCAAAAATGTTGATGTAACTATGCATAGATTATAGCTGAACTCAAATTATAGCTAAATGAGATAGTGAAAGGTGTAAGGAAATACGGCCAGCAAAACTCAAATTAAGCATTAAGGTTAATATTTTTAATGATGAAACCATCTCTCCCAAACAATACATCCTCCCAATACCAATGACTGTATCACAACAAAATGCCAAGTATGACTAAACATGCTTATCCAAAATCTTGGACAATAAAAAACAAAATGAACAAATCTTGCATCACTTTTCTCACCATGTAATCTAATCATAATCTGAATTATAAACTATAAAGTATGTATAAATAAGAAAACTCATAAAAGATCTTATTTCTAAGCTTAACAGCACTTTTGGCAAGTTCAAATTATGCACCACGAGGAACTGCAAATGATACACTGGGTATAGAGCAATCAGCAACGGATATAAATACAGTTACAACTGCAAATAATAATTTTCTCAAGGTTAGTAAAAATAGCATCCATATGGCAACATTTAAATAGTGTGCACTTACACACAACAAAAAACACAAATGATATAGAACTTATTATGATAATGGATAGCCACAAATAGACAACCTTGTTTGCACCACGACCGCTTGTTGCAGGCTCAAAGTCTGCATCATCAGGATCATCTTCTGCGAGGTATTTAAAATATAAATTAAAAACTGCACCATAGGAGTTCATCTTTAATAACAACAGAAGTCAGAAGAATAGGGGATAGATTTGCAAATTTAAAAAATACAATACAACATCATCATACAGCAACATTCTATATTTAAATGCAGTGCTCACATACCATCTGGTTCATCTTCTTCATCATCATCATCGTCATCTTCAGCATCATCTAAAATCCTAGATTTCCTATGCACACGCCTGTTGACATTAGTAGACGTCGGTTGAAGGCATGAGTTTGATCCCGTGGATGGACGAAAACCCCTAGAATGCACTGAGTCACTCTGCTCTTCCCCATCCTGCTCATAATAATCATCAGACAACATCTCTTCAGCAGGAACATCAGAATCTCCCCCTTGACCTTTTCCTGAATCCTTTTGTCCATCTTCATCTTCTGAGCCAAATTTTTCCCCTCTTCCTTCCGATGAATTATCTTCAGATTCATCTCCATTTCTATAGTCTGGTCCACTTTTTGAGTCATCCCCAGAATCAGAACCATTTTGAGGGCTCATAGGCTGACAGTCTTTCAAAAATGAAGAACCCCACCTTTCACTAGTAGATGGGTTCCTACTTGTCATCTCTACATTTGATTCTCTTGTACTGAGCCGGTCAACAGCAGCTGCCTCATTTTGCTTCCTACTTGCATCATCTGGTTCAGCGTCACTCTCGTATTGTGCCTCCATGTTCATATAAAATTCTTTTTCACTACGAGTTATATCAGCATTCTGTCCCACCCAGGCCTTTATCTTCCAAGACTCCACGTGAAACTGCATCATATGAAAAGTTCTTAAAGAATACTATCCTGTCATGTACTTCATTTAATATTCTCAGTATAAGATCTATTGAATACAGCCAAAAATTCAGTATATGTCACCTGCTCATTCAGCTATCTTCGTCTCCACAGCGTCTGATCAAGAGAGTGATTGATGATCAGCAAAACCTTGAACCAAGCCAAGCAATTAGCCACACAGTGATAATGCAATGCCAAAAATGAAGCAAGTTCAAATAAATCAGAAAATAGACAAAACCCCTATTACAAGCTTACTTCAAGTTCAAAATAAGGTGGAACAAAAAGCATGGTGACAAATACACTAGGTGTATGTATGGTTTGAAGTCGCATTCATTTCTAATCAAAATATTTGTATACCACCTTTAGGACAAACATATATTTGAACCCTATGGATTTTACAACTGCAAACCAAACATGCTAACTTACTCAGCCATTGCCAGAAAAAATTTGAGCCCCCGAATCAACTATTGTGGTATGATGGCATCAGTGAGTAAAAAAATTTGTAGCATGGACACTTCTGATAGAACCTGGTCTGGTTTCCCGACACGTGTCAGTGTCTACACCGGCACGACACTGACACATTGACTACATTCAAATTTGTCATTATTTCTAATTATTACTGATGTGAACATACCAGTGTCAACTGTCAGTGTCATGTTCAGTGATTGTGTCAGCCGTCAGTGTCATGTTCAGTATCTATGTCATCCGTAAGTGTCGTGTTCGATGTCGTTTGGTGTTTGTGTTGGCTGTTAGTGTCGTGTTCGGTGTCGGTGTCTGTGTCAGCTGTCGGTGTCGTGTTTGCAGCAATATATGCTGTCAAATTGAATCCCGTAACTAAAGGAGGGAAAATGCACTACTTCAAACGAGTGCCACAACGGTCATAACTGAATTCCACAAACACGAATTCAAATCCTACATTAACCAAAACACACAAAATCAACACGGCACATTCCAAAACAAGTTCAAAACGCAAAAACAATATCAAAACCAAATCAAAACAGTGAAAACAACTAATCAACAAGTAAAATCCGCAAGCAACGTAGCTCTTCGAACTAAAACCCCTACGAACTTCAAACCATAACATAAATCCACAATCGGAAACCTAACCACAACGCGAGACGAAGATTCAATCTCACCAAAACATCAACAACGAAGATGAAGATAAAAACACTAGAGATGAGAAGCTCACGTTTTCAACACACGGAGTGTTCGTTCAATTCGGAAAACTGTACGAGAAAGGGAAGAGAGAAGTTTAACGATCGTGCGGACGTTTTCCGGCGATGAATCGTTTGAAACGGAATCGCCGGCGAGCGAGAATAGTGGTGAAATGAAAAGGCGCGAATGTGTTTGGATTTCGTAAAGAGCGAGGGAGATTTTGAATGTTTGTGTGGCGGCGATGGTGACGGAGATTAGACGGTTACGGCGGTGATTGTGACGGAGGAATTTGGAGAAGGAGGAGGAAGGGATTTGGGTGAATCGACGATGATGGTTGTGTGTAAATGTGCTGTAGATGAAGACGGGAGAGAGAAATGAAAGTTTTTTCGTTTGCCTTACGAATATTCATGTGTTTAGAAAATATTTTAGTTAAATTAATTAAAAATTATAAAAAAATTATAAAAAATGTAGAAATTCATTTTTTTTATTTTTAAAGATGTTTTAGAAACTAATTAAAAAGGCAAATTCTATGGTATACCCAATATATTTGAGTGTATCGGTACACTCATTCTTTAAATTAATGACTAAATTAGTTGTTTTTTCGAAGATAAATTTTTTTTTATCACTTATAATTATAATAACTAAATCTTATTCATCAAAAGTGTCAACGAAATAAAATTAATTTTTTTTTGAATTTTTATCACTCATAATTGAGAACATTCATTATTATTTTTATGATAATATGTAAAAAAAATACAATAATTTTTATAAACAATGAAATGATGTTTTTTCTTATAAAATGATGTTCTATAAAATATAAATATTGACAAATAACTATTTATTACACAAAAAAGAATCATTTATTTATAAAATTATGAAGGAAGAGTACCGATACACCTCATTTTGTGAGTGTACCGTAGAAACTTCCAATTAAAAAAGCTTTATCTTGTGATTTAATTAGATGCTTGTGTAGATAAAGTGGTAAACTGAAACTCAGACGCACTACAACAAACTCGGATAAAAGCGTTTGAACTAACAATTTCAACATTATAAATGATATCCTTCCGTCCTATTTACAAGAAACAATTCGTTTTTTAGATACATTAAATAATTTATGTATTTGGTTTAGGTTCTTGACTAGATACATACATTATTCAATGTATCTAAAAAATCAACTTTCTCTTTTAAATATGACCGAAAGGAGTATGTTTTAAGGACGTAAAGTTTTTTTTTTATTGTTTGTGTATATATTTTAGTTTCAAAAAGTATAGTATTTAGTAGGATAATTATAATTATTTTAATTAACTTGTATATGTGTTTGTTTAAATAAATCTCTTTTTACCCAAAAGCGCTTAGATGAAATGAAACATGTTTCTTTTATCTTAATCAAGGTCATGGGTTCGAATCCAGTATTGAGCATGCAGCAACGTTAAAACTCTTAGAAAAAGTCTGTCGTCCATTTAGGTCCGTCTCACAATGCTCGAGAGATTAGTTTCCGCAGTTGTGCGTGGAGGATACCCAATTTACACCTAAAAATAAATCTCTTTTTATTTACGAGAGAGATGATATCTCTTTAATCATTTTGTCAAGGTGAGAATTATTTTGATTCAAAATAAAAAGGTGGCAATTATATTGGATTGATTGATGATTTATTCTAGCATGCACTCATGAATACAAAATCTTTTCGAAGAGATCTTTTAGTAACATTCTTAGATTCTGTTTTTATTTATGAAGTTTAATTTACTTTTGTGGAATGTGGAATTTAGAATCTATGAGTAAAGAGTCTATATCCGGTATTTAAGTTGATGTAACTTTTTTCTTTGAGATTTACTCTTTATTTTTACTGTTTAATTTAATATTTTATCTTTTAAAAAAATACTCCTATAAAAAAAAATTAAAAATTATTTAAATCTTTTTTATTCCTAAGCGACATAAAACAATTTACCCTTGAGAAATTATTACTTTTTACAAAAATTTCTAACAAGTTGATTGTACTGTGCGGATAAAGCTCTAGGATAAAAGGACACGGTCCTTTTCATGTGCTCGTTGTACACTTCTACCTTCCTAGAGCAAAAAATCTTGTTGATTCTTTAAATTTTTCTCTTTTAGGGATAAACTATGTTAGCCTGTTGATGTAAAAGATAGAGATATTAATATATAACATTTAAGACACTCTCTAACTAAGGTCTGACCAGCTGCCTAAAACCTCCATTTTCACTCAACTTCCATTTCTTCTCATTCCTCCATAGTTGAACTTGAATCAGATAGTAGAGACGCAACCTTCACGATAAAACCAAAAACACCCCGTGGCCTTAGAGCATCTCCAAATGATTACTTTTTAATAAATCTACTTTGAGTTTCATACACTATTATCAAGGGATCCTCATAATGCTACGTCAAATTTATGAAACTCATAAACAATATACCATTCGAATACAACAGGCAATTTATCAGGTTTTGGTCCGGACAAGACTAACCAGGTAGAGCTGTCAAAACAGGCGGCCCGGCCCTAAACGGACCGGGCCTAACGGGCTTTGGGCTTTATCGGGCCGGGCTAAAAAGCCCGGTTGAAAAACGGGCTTGAAATATACTACCCGAGCCCGGCCCTACACTGGCCGGCCCGTATTAAAAATTATATTTTTTATATATAAAATAAGTATTATAAAATACTCCTATAATTTTTTTTTATAAATAATATTTTTAACTAGAAACTGGACCCGTGCCCGCACGGGTTTATTGCTAAAGAAATGACATACGGATAATAAAATGTAATATATAATTGGTAACGGTGAAAAATAACAGATGATAATCTAGAGTAGACAAAATAAAACGCTCCATAAAATGTATAAAACCTGAAAAATATTATAAAAGAAAATTCAGTAATCCTATCAATAATTCGGTAAGAGAATTTGAAATTTTTAGTAAATTGGCATGTTGTTTCATCGCAGATTGCGAAATACTTCATCATATACGACATTAGAAGTCACATTGGTATCTTCGCCATCTTCATCCGTAATCAATATCTTTAGTCATTCTCTGGATGTAACTCTTGAAACAGCAACATACAACTGTCTGTGAAAAATTACAGGTGTTGGTAGATATACACCAACATGTTTAAGCGACTGTCCTTGACTTTTGTTAATTGTCATTGCAAATGATACAGACAAAGGGAATTGTCTTCGTTGAAACTTAAAGGGAATCCTGACATCTGAAGGCGATATAGATAACCTGGATACAAAAACCTGTTCACCAACATTACTTCCGGAAATGACCCTCCCCTCAATGACGTATCTTCCCATCCTAGTGATAACCAATCTGGTTCCATTGCATAATCCATATCGTGTATCTATATTTCTCAACAACATAACTGGCACACCAACCTTTAACCTTAATTTGTGATTAGGAAGTCCAGAAGCAGTGATGGTGTTGAGGAATTCAGATGTATGAACATTGTCAATATGATCATCGTTTAAGTTACGATGAATAGGTGAATCATAACTCAAATAAACCTTCTCCTCATCTGGAACCATGTCCAACATATAGTCGTTGATCTTCTCGACTATGGAATTTTTTGTTGTCAATATAGCTCTATTTTGAAAGTAACATATGTCACTCATGCTCTCCAAGATGTTAGGATACGTGCTTTAACCAATAGCAGCAAGAGGATCTCATGCGCTTTCTATGAGCAAATCTTACGGAATAACAATGGTCTTGTCCACTTCATTGTCTTCCCCTATTCGTCCATCGCCTATACTTAAAACTCATTCTGAAAATTGTCTTTTTTCCTCCATGTCTACTACTGACGCACCAGACAAAAGCCTCATGTTCTTAGTCAAGGTAAGAACCTCACAATAATTCCATAGTTTTGAAGAATTGATAATAGCATGAACGATTTCTGGTCTTGTGCTTTTAGGAATTACAGGTACAAAGGGATGTATTTGTTTCTCTTGTCCACCTCCTTCATAACGTCTCTGAAAGTCCGATCAAGTGCTTCAAAGTAAAATTTGTGCATCATCAGAGCCTCGTCCCATATTACTAATCTTGCTTGGACTACCAACTGAGCCAACGGGGTATTAGGTTTGACATTACACGTGGAGCATTCATCGATAATAAAGGGAAGGCCAAATCTCGAATGTGCGGTTCTACCTCCTGGTATTAATAATGCAGTTATACCACTCGAAGCAACTGTTAAAACTATTTCCCCTCTTGACTGTATCATTGCCGAGAATTCAGGTGTATGATAAAAAAGTTACCAGTTAAGTAGTGGTATGAGAGGAAAGTTGTAAGGTCACGTCGTTCCATTTGCAAACCTCTAAATATCAATAGATATGATTCTTGTGATGTGTGTGAAATTTACCACGGGTTAAGGTTTTTTTCAGAGAAACACGGTTTAGGGTTTGGTATATATAGCCAAGTTATGATGGAAATTAGGGTATTATATAAGTCTACAAAATATTGTCAAAAAAAAAAGATGCATTTTTTTAGTATCAAAGAAGTGTATAAAAAAAAAGGAAGAGGATAGGAACGATGCATTTTTTTAGTATTAAATAATTGTACAAAATACTTTGTCAAAAAAAAGTGTAGAACACAAAATAAGAAAATTAGTTAAAAAAACTAAGATTAATAAGAAGAAAAGAAAAAAAAATATATGTAGAAGTCTATCGATATGTTTAGCACTTTTTTTTTAAAATTTTTTTTTTTGCTATTTATGAATGGATTTGTTTAGGCTTTTTTTTTTTTTTTTGCTATTAATAAAAACATATTTGATGCATTTTGAGAGGCAAAATTTTAAGATAGATTTGTTGCAAACCTAAAAAGCATTATGGAGGGGAAAAATTAGGGGTTAAGGTTTTTTTTAGAGAAACAGTTTAGGGTTTGGTATATTTAGCCAAGTTATCATGGAAATTAGGGTATTATATAAGTCTACAAAATATTGTAAAAAAAAAAGATGCATTTTTTTAGTATCAAAGAAGTTACAAAAAAAAGGCAAGAGGATAGGAACAATGCATTTTTTTTAGTATTAAATAACTGTACAAAATATTTTGTCAAAAAAAAATGTATAACACAAAATAAGAAAATTAGTTGAAAAAAAAAACTAAGATTAATAAGAAGAAAAGAAAATATATATATATATATATATATATATATATATATATATATATATATATATATATATATATATATATATATATATATATATATATATAGGGGATGTATCAAATAAGAAGTGATTTTAAAATGAGAAGTAAGAAGGTTAAATAGCAGCCGTTAGATTAAAATACACACTTTAGATTAACAGTTGGTTTTAGTGGAAATTATGGGGTGGTTACATACAATTTAGGTTTTAGTGAAAATCATGGGGTGCTAGATCCACGAAAACTAAGAATATGAACAACCACCCCATGATTTTCACTAAAACCTAAATTGTATGTAACCATCCCATGATTTCCACTAAAACCAATTTTTAATCTAAACTATGTATTTTAATCTAACGGCTGCTATTTAACCTTCTTACTTCTCATTTTAAAATCACTTCTTATTTGATACATCCCATATATATATATATATATATATATATATAAGTCGATATGTTTAGCCTTTTCTTTATTTTTAATTTTTGCTATTTATGAATGGATTTGTTTAGGTTTTTTTTTTTTTGCTATTAATAAAAACATATTTGATGCATTTTGAGAGGCAAGATTTTAGGATAGATTTGTTGCAAACCTAAAAAACATTATGGAGGGAAAAAATTAGGGGTTAAGGTTTTTTTTAGAGAAACATGGTGTATGGTTTAATATATATAGCCAAGTTATGATGGAAATTAGGGTATTATATAAGTCTACAAAATATTGTCAAAAAAAAAGATGCATTTTTTTGGTATCAAAGAAGTGTATAAAAAAAAAGGAAGAGGATAAGAACGATGCATTTTTTTAGTATTAAATAATTGTACAAAGTATTTTGTCAAAAAAAGTGTAGAACACAAAATAAGAAAATTAGTTGAAAAAAAAACTAAAATTAATAAGAAGAAAAGAAAAAAAAAATATATGTAGAAGTCTATCGATATGGTTAGCCTTTTTTTTTATTTTTAATTTTTGCTATTTATGAATGGATTTGTTTAGGCTTTTTTTTTTTCTATTAATAAAAACATATTTGATGCATTTTGAGAGACAAAATTTTAGGATAGATTTGTTACAAACCTAAAAAGCATTATGGAGGGAAAAAATTAGGGTTAGACTTAACAAAATTAATAAATAAGGATATGTTTAAATAATGTCTAGCACAAAAATAAATTGTAAATATTTTCGTACACTAGTCGTAAACTAAAACGGCAAGGAAAACAATTTTAAATAAATTAAATATGTTATGGTTATAGATATTTATATATTCGATCTTTAAAATTATAAATAACGAAACTAGTAAATATAATTTTATATTACATTTATATGTGTTAATTCATTGAATTTTCACTTTTATTTTTTACTTTGATAATCAACTAAGTAAAGAATTATTTAAAAAATTATATATAATTTATAGGATTTTTTTTTGTTATGCGGGCTAACGGGCTACCCGCGGCCCGTTCGGGCACCAGGCTTTTTAGGGCCGGGCTAAAAAGCCCTTTTAAAATTCGGGCTCAATATTTAAGGCCCAAGCCCTAAAATTAATCGGGCTAAACGGGCTGGCCCGTACGGCCCGGCCCGTTTTGACAGCTCTATAACCATGCTCTAATACCAACTTGTAACGTCCTACTTCTATTAAAGCGATAAATAACGTGAATATAATAAATATTCAATAAATAAATGTCACATCTTCAATAAATTCTCAATTGACATGCATAAAAATTTTAACAATAAAACATCACAGCGGAAATATAGCATACACCTCAATTAGCCATGTCATCAATTCATAAATACAACTGTGAATAAAATATTCAAAAACTCGACATATGAGCATAATCTCCACAACATAAATAAATTCAGAAGTCATAAAGACTGACACCTAATCAGAGTCTAATCTAAGACTCTAACTGATAAACAGAGGTAGCTCTCGCTATCTTCAAGCAACTCACCAAGCAAGCAATCAAACTAATCTCGCACGCTGTCTACCCATTCATACAAACAGGTAAGCGGTCAACCGAACGACCACTGGGGTTAACTTCACATCAAACATAATCAATATATATAAACAGGAATAATCAATCATCATAATACTACATTGTTCATAATAAACACCAACATGTGTACATCTTCACATATTCACCAAAATGTCACCAACAAGTTCCAACAAGTGAATGATTCATCAATCGCAACTATTCACCAAGCACACAACAACACCAAGCACATAGTTCACACCACGTTCATAAACAATTATGACTCATTTCAACTTCATGCAATGCGCCTAGACATGACACCTATATGCATGTGGTATCAAATCACCTCCGAGGTCGTCATCCTATGATGCAACAAACACATCATAATCACCCCGAATTATCACCCTGAATAATTGAATACAACGTATTCTACAACAACATGTTATGATGCATGAACATATGACTCAATCGACAACAATGCATATGTTCACCCAACTTCAACAATCAACACCAACATTATTCATTACATGCTTACACCAACAATTCAACATCATTGCATGTATGAAAATTCACCAACAACATATATGCACATATACATATATAAACACCAACAACATCTCCATAATAATTCAACAACTTCATATAAACTCTTACAATTCAAGTAAAGGAGGAAATACATCATACTGTGATAAACACCATATTCAACACCCATCAATCATTCACACATCTACATATAATCATATCAAATTACTTATAAAAGATTTGCAAGGTAATCAGGCTTAAAGATTAAATTCAACCAAGTTCGTCACATTTTTCACAACATTAAAACAACTAAGACAATTGAACCAAAAACTAAGCAAACAACTCAATTGCCTCAACTATGTATACACATTAATCACATATGAGTGTAGGTGTGCATTGAAGGTGAGAAAAATACAAGAAGGGGGGTTGAATTGTGTTGGCTTTTTCTTCTTCTTCTTCTCCTACTAAAGTCATTGGTCAGAAGCAGTTAGAGTACAGCTTCTGAAGTGATGTTCAGATACTAAATGCAGCGGATAAAACAGAGAGAGAGAGAGAGAGAGAGAGAGAGAGAGAGAGAGAGAGAGAGAGAAGAAAGACACAAAGCAATTATACAGGTTCCTTCCACAAACCGGAAGTAGTCATGTCCCCCTTGCACTTCCAAGGAGAGTTCTGTAACACCCCAATTTCCCGACATAAAAATTTCATTAAATAAATGCACATATCAGAGTTCATCACAAAGGAGTGTCACATTCTCAAAATAAATCCTTTAAAACAAGACAAATAATAATTTATCCTTCGCAAAATATTCACTCACAGCAGCGGAAATCGTAAATCAAATCCTTCAAAAAGGTCTTGGCCCTAGGCCTCATAAAGTCTCATAAATTCATCAAAATACTTAAAGTCATTAAAATAGTTCAAACATGATACATAAAGGAATAGACTCATAATAAAGACCCCATCCCATTACGTATCAGAGCAATCCTACGTCATCACACAAGACTCCTCACATCGGCGCACCTAAGCTTGGTTACCTGCACTTGCCCACAAGGCGGCAATTCCAACAGAAGGGGTGAGATTCACAACAGAAATATTAACATATAAATCAACATTTATGATTAACATCATAAACTCATTACATACATCACATATTAAAATACAAGGATAACATCATCGTCATAACCATCTCAAATAGCACATTATCGTCTCAAAACATCGTCTCGTAATATGTCAACAATTTGACTCAACTAAATGCAACTCTAACATCTTGACATCATGCATGTGGTACCATATATAAGCATTAATATGCTTCACCGTCGCTTTGAGCAAATGTTCCACCGTCGCTTTGAGCAAAAGCTCCACCGTCTCATAATATGCAAATGCATGGACTTGACTCTTTACGTCTTAAACAAGTTAATTACAACTTCTCAAACATCATTAACAACTCAAGCTGACACATGCAATTATGATAAATACATGGCAGAAGTTCAACACGTTAAATACATAATCACAGCTCTTAACATCATTTAAACGTCACTTAACATCATGTTCATAATCATTCAAACATAAACAATACATCGCATTACCATCAACACAAGAGAACTTCATTAAATCTTCATTACAGAATGCATCTTAGGACATAAGACATCTCTAACATTACCCAAAGGTCTATCCTCAAAGTTCCAATGCGAAACAGATTGCAAAACGAACAACAGCCCAGAACTGTACTAACTCGCCACGGCGAGTGATTTGCTCGCCACGGCGAGCTCTCTCAAGAAACTACTCGCCAAAGGCGAGCTGGGGGCGAGCTACAGGCGAGCAAACTGGGTGCTCTCGGCCTTTTTGACATTTTTCGCCTAAAATCTTCGTTCTAAGGTTCCCTAAGTCCAATTCGATCCTAACAACTTCACAGGTCTTTCTTATAAATATGAAGGCACTTAAAACCATCTAAAGTTTGGCAAAATCTCAACTTTCAAAAGTTACTTGCCACGCCGAGTTAGTTGGCTCGCCTCGCGAGCAGAAGGGCGTTGCTCGCCACAGCGAGCTGGGCAGCTCGCCTCGTGAGCGATGCAAGGCTTACTCGCCACAGGCGAGCGATGATAGGTTCACTACGGGTTTGCTCTAATTCTCACCCACTCATCTCAATTCTCTCATGTTAAGCCTCTAATTCATCAGCAACGTTATTCTAGTGATTAATCTAGATTCTGTAACGCGTTTCTAAAGCAATTCACAACAATCTCACATCAAATTCATCAAAATTCATTAAAACCCTAATTCAAAAACTCTCTCAAACTCTTCCCAAACCTTAGTCAATCATCAACAGATGAATTATACGTTATTAGAACTGAAGTTAGGCTCACCTTTACCTGGGAATATTGCAGAATCGCAGCCTAGCCTCTTCTCCTCTCTCAAGCCGTTTTCTCCCTTTTCACCAAAAGTCTGTAACACGTATACTGACTTTTCTTGACCTAATTTCCTTATATACCGCTTCCCAACTTATCTTATTCTATCTCAACCCTCACAACTCTTCCTATTTATAAATATAACTCCATCTCTAAAAATAATATATTTCTATAACAAATCTCTATTTTTCATATAAATATATATAAACACCACATATCTTATTTTATTAAACAATAAAATAATCATCACGTCACAACATCATCTATACGTCACATAATCACCCGAAAATCATATAATATATAATAATATACTATATTCTCTAATAAAATAATTAAATAAATAAAGAGGGCCTTACAAGTTCACTATAATGTAATATCTGATTACAAATGCTCATTGCTAAAACTAGCAAGAGACTTCAAATGCTCAAGCACAACTGCAAGAGACTTCCTATGCTCCTGAACACAATCAAGAGACTTCTATGCTCAAGCACAACTGCAAGAGACTTTTAATCAAACAGAATTACAAAGAAAAATGTTTGACATTGAACACTTGATATACAATCAGTGGTGTTCACAATACAAATCAGATACAAAATCTTAAGACTCTAGAATTTCTAAGATATGAACTTTGATAAGAAAGTCTAAGTGAACTTTTGATGCAAAACAATTTCAGCAGAGGTTTGGCGCTTTTGAATTGTTGTGAGTCTCTTACAATTCTTGAAGTCTTCACTCCTTTATATAGAGGTGTGAAAGAGACGTTGTGAATTGCCAGCGCATCAAGATAAGAGTCGTTTGAAGCTTTGATCAATCATCAATGATCTTTTGCCTAATATGGTTGTTGTCTTATGAAGGATCAATTTCAAATCCATTCCGAGTCTGTAGGAACATCGTTTCAGGCAGAGCTGTTATTCTTGTCTTGTAGCAGAGACAAAAACTGAGTAGTGGAGGTAGTGGTTGTACACTTCGTACAATTGTACTTTGTCAACGCTCTTCAAAGAACAAGCATCCAATGCCTTCAAATTCATTTGAATTAGTCGTTGCTTCACTCTTCTGGTCTTCTGCAATGCTTAGACGAGATTAAATCCATTGCACAACCTTTTAAGCTTTAAGTCTTGCATCTTTTGATGAACTACAACTTCTGGTGATCTACAACTTTTGATGAGATGCTTCTGATGAACTAGCTTCTGATGACGTCATCACTTCAGGAACACTTTGTCTTCAGGAGCACTTTGACTTCAGGAGCAGTTCTCTTCAGACGCTTTAAGCTTCCTTTTTGTTGATTCCTTCGCTCTCTTTTGTTCTTCCAGAACCTAATGATGATCTCAAATTTTTGTCTATGGTTTTGTACACTTGAACAAATATTAGCATATCCAATTGACAATTTTTAATACCTTGTTATCATCAAAACTCTCAAGAGGTAGTGTTAAACACATTTTGTTCCAACAATCTCCCCCTTTTTTATGATGACAAACATTAGTATTTAAAATATTCAATTGTTGTTAATCTAATTAACAAGTTGACTATTAGGGTATGAGGTTTGTAAGCTCCCCCTGAGTCAATAGAACTATAAGGCGAGGTTTGTAAGCTCCTCCTGAGTTATATTCTCGTTAATTAAATTCATCATTAAAAACGTAATAACACTCAAAATAATCTCACATTAAAAGACTAAGAGATAAGAAGATGGTCCTATTAATTTAAATTGTTTGAAATTAAATTAATGGGGCTCAGAGCATTTAAATACTATATATCTACTCCTCCTTTTGTCATTAACAAAATGTATAAAAGAATAAAGACAAAAAGAAGAGATGAGAAAAACAAAGTGAGAAAATATATCAAGAGTGATCAGAGCACACAATATAATGAAGTTCAGAAGCAGTTTATATTCAGAAGCATAATTTGTTCAGAAGCACATAGGTCAAACAGTAATTCAGAAGCATAAACAAGTTCAGAAACAAAATATAAAGATATACAAATAATGGAAATAAAAACAAGCTAAAATGGTGTGCAACTAGGGTTGGGGTTGTTTTTGAAACATCTTCATCATCTGTTGCATTCTCATGTTCGTTTCTTTTGCTTGTTCCTTCATTTCTTGCTTGAATTCTTCATTGCTTCTGATCAGCTTCTCTTCCCTTATTCTTGCTTCTTCCAGCTTGGCTTTAGTAGCAGTCTTGTATTCCAATAGAAGTAGTTTCTTCTCCAGAAGCTCTTTCTTAAGCTGTTTGTTTTCCCTTTCCAGAACTGTGTTTCTTTGCAGTAATTCCAGATCTGTAGAGGGTGACTTGAAGTTAATCTTGTTCAACCAGTCCAGATTTAGT
Organism: Medicago lupulina; assembly: GCA_958299785.1. NCBI lineage: Eukaryota > Viridiplantae > Streptophyta > Magnoliopsida > Fabales > Fabaceae > Medicago > Medicago lupulina. The sequence goes on along the minus strand of OY283144.1, from coordinate 52,124,509 downwards.
TCCTTTGGATGAACATAGTTGGGAGTAACACTTCTTCCAATTAAGCACAAAGCAGTCTTCACAAGAATTCTGCTGACTGGTACTTATTGCATATCATTCATAATACCTCTTAACTAGTCCTAAAGCTTGTTTTGGGTAGTGTCTTGAGCATCAAATGAGGATCTTTGCAGTTTTGACAAGACAAAATCTACCCTTTCTCTCAATCTTCTCCACTGCTTAACATAGTTGTCTTCATGAATCAAGTTGTTTCTAGCTTGAATCAACTTGTTCAGCTCCTGGAATATATTCTCACATACATTTGTCAAAATAATAGAATCTAGAAACAATGTGGGTGGAGAAGGGATATTTTTTGGTCTAGCAGGACCACTGGTTTGAAGAGCAAGGTTGGATGATGAGGGTTGGTCATTTGTGGTTATTTTTGGTTCAAGAATGGTGTTGGTTGCAAAAGATTGGTCAATGATAATTTGTTCAGGAATAGATAGTTCAGAAGCAGGTTGTTCAGGAACAACTAGTTCAGGAACATTTTGTTCAGGAACAAGATCAGGGATAAGAACATAATTTGTGTTGGTTGATGAGGCCATTTCTTGGTCAGGTTCATGTTGTTGGGGGCTTTCTGTCAAAACTTCATCAGAAGCTATGTTAGAGGCTTTTTCTAAGTTGGTCTCATACTCAGGTAGTTCACCTGAATAGTGATCTACAAGGTTTTGTATTATTGATGTTTCAGATGTTTTTGTTGTTGGAGTTGTTTGTGTTAGAGAAGTAAGGTGAGGTGATGATACATTGATGTTTGCAAACTCTGTCCCTATGTGATCATCTGCACCCTCTGCATCAGCAGGAATAGATTGAATAGCCTCAATCACAGGTGGTTGTAGGGGATGATCAGCAGGTAGATGAATGCAAGCATCAATTCTTCTTTGTTGCAAACCAATTAACCTTTCTTCAAGAGAGGGACACTTTGGCACAAAGGTATCATAATCTGGCTTTTTATGAGTTTTGGTTGATGGTGATGAGGATAAAGATTTGTTGAGGGTGGAGTAGACTTTGCTAAGAGGTATATCATCTAGATCAGATGATGTGGATGAAGATGATGAGAGGGAGGCTGAACTGGACCTAGTTTCAGATGATGAGAGGATCAGACTTTGCTAAGAGGTATATCTTCCTGTTTGTTTTCCTGCTCTTGGCCACAGGCAGAGCACCACCATACATCTGATCAGGAATATCCTCCAGTTGGATATTCTCTCCTGTGCTTTGAAGATGATCATGGATGTAGAACAACTGCACATCAAGTGGATCTTGCTTGCAGATAGGAGGAAAGCCTTCCATGAGGTTGGACATGGCTCTGGACTCCTTCATATCTGTGTCCAGTTTCTTGATGTCTTATTTCTTGATCAAGGTCATGTTTCCCAATTTGCTTCCATTGATGATTTTCCCAGTAACTGTACCGAGTTGTTGATCAGTGAAGACTTTGGTATCATCTAGGGCCTTCAGAATCCCTCCTTGATGTAGTGTATCTGAGATAAGTCTCCCATAGGGAACCCAGACTCTATTGTTCAGCTGACTTTCTCTCAGAGTCTTGATCATGTGCTTGAATATGTATTTGGGCACGTTTGTTATCTCCTTCTTGATGAAGAAGTGCAAGAACACCTTGTGTTCCAATGAAGGTTGGTCAGAACCTCCTCCTTTGGGTAGAAGGTTTTCGTTCTGTATCTTCAGAAGCATCTTTTTTTCCATAAACATTCTGTTGTAGGCACCCTTCTTCTTGTTGTTAAACATGGTTTGATGAACAACTTCATTCCATGGACTCTTTTTGTTGTTCTCCAAACCATCTTCAAAGTTGCCTTCAGAAGCCCTTCTGATGACATATACAATTATATCTTGGGAGATGAAGACTGGAATTCCCATGATACTTGATCTGATTTTAGTGTCAACAAAGGGTTCCAGGCCCATTTCTTCTCTTGATTTCCCTTCCAAAGAGGGATCAATCAATATATTCTCTGTTTCTTCTAATTTTGCAGCTTTCTTGTCATAAACATGCGCTCTAACCTAGAAGTGTCTAACCAAGTTTTCATATGTTGGACCATTCAGCATATTGAAGTAATCCATGAGACCTTGAGCTTCATAGTAACTTCTGATGTCACAACCATGGTGTGCTAGAGAGATGAAATCAACCGGTCGGTCAACCTGAACGTTTAAATCCCACTCTTCTAGGGACATAGTTCTTCCCTTTATATCATATGCTGGAGTTTCTTGCTGCGTAGACGTTCCTTGTGTAGTGTCTTGAATAGATGATTTCGGAACTGAGCTTGAAGATGCCATTGATGATGATGAAATTTCTAGGGTTCTAGGTTTTTGATTGGGGAGAAATGCGTTTTACTTCGCAGAGAACAGATGAGAATAGAAAGTGTAAGCTGTGAAGTGAGTAGTGTGTGTTTTGTCTAAGTGTTTTGAGTAAAGACAAACGATTGCAATTTAGAGGGGACAAACAAACAGATCATTAATGACAGTTAGGGGCGCGAGAATAGTACGTTCAAAGCTTAGAATCATCATTGCCCTTTTAAGTTATACACCAATACAAATAAGCCATGTCAGATAACTTCAGATGCGCTGTCAAGTTAGTGGGACAGGTGTTGCCAGAAAGTAACTCCAACGTTTCCACTAGCTCTGCTATTCAGAAGCACAAAATCTAGCTTCTGTAGTTAAAATGCTGATGTCATCTTCACAAACACATTTTCCTCAGAACCTCAGTTAGGAGCTTCTGATGGACCATAGCTTCTGGACTAACTTCAGGACCTAACTTCTAGTTCAGGAGCAAGCAATTTTAATTAGACACAAAGTGCATGTTCAAATTTTTCTTTATAAAATCAAATCTTTCCACAGTTAAAAGTTTAATGAATATATCAGCCCACTGATGTTCAGCATCAATGAATTGTATAACCAGGATTCCTTTTTGAACATAATCTCTAATAAAATGGTGTTTGATTTCAATATGCTTGGCTCTTGAATGTAGGATTGGATTCTTTGACAAACAAATAACAGCAGTATTATCACAATAAATGGGAATACTGTTAGCATTAATCTGATAATCTTCCAACTGATGTTTCATCCAGAGTAGTTGTGTACAACAACTTGCAGCTGAGATGTATTCTGCTTCTGCTGTAGACATAGCAATAGTTGCTTGTATTTTGCTAGCCCAGGATATCTGATTCTCTCCTAGGAACTAGCAGGTGCCACTGGTGGATTTTCTTTCATTCCTGTCACCAGCATAGTCAGCATCACAGAATCCAACCAACTGATAATCAAGAGATTTCATATAAAGGAGTCAAAGATTAGTTGTTCCTTTCAGATACCTGAATATTCTCTTAACAACTGTTAAATGAGATTATCTAGGATCTGATTGGAATCTTGCACGCAAGCATACACTAAATAAAATATCTGGCCTAGATGCAGTGAGGTATAACAAAGAACCAATCATACCTCTATACAGCTTCTGATCTACTTTTGATCCAATATCTTTTTTGCTTAAGGTGTAGGTTGGATGCATTGGAGTGTTCATCACTTTACAATCTTCTAGTTTGAAATTCTTCAGAAGCTCCTTTGTGTACTTTGTTTGATGAACATATACTCCATCTTTACATTGATTGATTTGAATACCAAGGAAGAACTTCAATTCTCCCATCTTGCTCATTTCAAATTCATCCTGCATTAACTTAGAGAATTCCTTGCAAAGAGATGCATTAGTAGAACCAAATATTATATCATCAACATATATCTGCACAACAAGAATGTCTTTCTCAAGAATCCTTCTGAAGAGTGTTGTCTCAACTTGACCTCTTTTAAAATCATTTTTAATCAAAAAATTACTCAGTCTATTATACCAAGCTCTAGGAGCTTGTTTCAAGCCATATAGTGATTTCTTAAGTTTATAATCATTGTCAGGATGCTTAAGATCCAAAACCAGGAGGTTGTTTGACAAACACTTCTTCTTCTATGACTCCATTTAGAAATGCACTCTTGTCATCTATTTGATATAATATTAATGCATGATTAACTGCATAAGATAGAAGTAACCTGATTGCTTCCAATCTTGCAACTGGAGCAAATGTTTCAGTTTAATCAATGCCTTCTTGTTGACTGTAACCTTGTGCAACAAGTCTAGCTTTGTTTCTGGTTACTTCACCTTGTTCATTCAGCTTGTTTCTGAATACCCATTTTGTTCCAATAATTTTCTTCTGAGGTGGTTTGGGTACCAGATTCCACACATCATTTCTTTGAAACTGATTAAACTCTTCTTGCATAGCTAATATCCATCCATCATCTGATAGTGCTTCATCAACTATAGCAGGTTCAATCACTGATAACAATCCTATCATAGACTGTTCTTGTCTGAAATATGATCTTGTTCTTCTAGGATTGTTTTTGTTTCCAATGATTTGATCCTCAGGATGTGAAAACTTGTACTTGAATGAATTCTTGGATTGATTTGCTTGCTGAGAGCCATCTTGAGCTACATCAGAAGCTACTTCATCTTGAGCTTCTAAAGTTGGTTCAGCTTCTGGACTGTCTTCAGATTCTTTAATCTGATCAGGTTTTAAAGTATCTTCAGTAGCCTGTATATCTGCAAAACTTTCATCTTGCTTTGGAGTTTCACTTCCAGGCTCTTTGTCATCAAATTTAACGTGCATAGATTCTTCAACACAAAGTGTCTATGAATTGTACACTTTGTATGCCTTTGACCTTTTAGAGTAACCTAAGAAGATTCCTCTTTGGGCCTTGGCATCAAATTTCTTTAGGTAGAGCTTGTTATTTAAAATGTAACATGTACATCCAAATTGATGAAAGTAAGATATATTGGGTCTTCTTTCCTTAAAGAGTTCATATGCAGTTTTCTCCAAGATAGGGGTGATATAGATCCTATTTTGAACATAACATGCTGTATTCACTGCTTCTGCCCATAAATGTTTAGCCAAATTGTTTTCATGAATCATTGTTCTTGCCATTTCTTGTAAGGTTATATTCTTTCTCTCTACAACCCCATTTTGTTGTGGAGTTCTAGGAGCAGAGAATTCATGGATAATTCCATGTTTTTCACAAAAAGTTTCAAATGGCTCATTTTCAAACTCTCCACCATGATCACTTTTGATTTTCAAAATTTTCATTTCTTTTTCAGATTGTATTTGAGTGCAGAAGTTACTGAATACATCATATGCATTGTCTTTCTTTCTCAGGAATTTTACCCAAGTCCAATGTTGAAGTTATTTTGAAAATTGTGGAAGTTTCTTTTGTTTATCACTCTTGCTTGTTAAAAGAAAATGCTCAAAGTTCAAAATTCAAAGTGCTTGAAAGATAGCCAAAGATTGAGCATGTCTCGGATGTTGATAATAATATAGAATTGTGTGACAAAGCGCAAAGCCAAGGTACAAGTTTCCAGTTTTCTAGGTGTTTACTTAAACATGAAACGAGTACTTTGCACAAATTTCATTTCATTTAGTTTTCCGCAATAATGTAGTTGTTTGTGAACCACTTAGTACTAGCCAAAAAGTGAGGAAACCTCATTGTTTCTACTATATGCAAGGAGACCGGCATTCATTGTTTAACTCGGTCGCATTATGTTAAATCCAGTGGTTGTTTTGAATTGTGTAAAGGCATGGAAATGATCAAGGCACATTTTTGTTTAATGAGAGAAACACATACTTGACCACAAATAGCCTACCTTGTGAGCAGAGCGAGTATTTGCTAACCCACTTAAGCCAAATGAATCAGGGTCCTCATTTATGAACTGTCAATTCATAAGCACAATGCTTGATGAATTTGCCTTAAAGTTTTTCAAAATCCAGTTCATTTTTGTTGCATTATCGGACCTTGATATGTTTTTAATTGTTGAACCCTAAACCTTTATTGTTATTTGTCCCTTTTTGCCATAGAGTAAGGGATCATTCAAATAGGGTATGTTTCTATTCAAGTTGGGGAGAAAAGGTAGATGTAAATCATTTGTCAAGTAAATTGGTGTAATCAGAAGTTTTTGATCAAGACAACATCGTGTGTAAATGCAAAAAGAAAAAGAAAAGAAATGTGTACATGATAAAAATAAAAAGAAGAAAAAGAAAAAGAAAGAAACATTCAAAAATAGAATAAGTTGTCGAGATTAAGGTGTATCATATTTAAAGCACCAAGGGTTGTTTAGGGAATTCTTGTAAATTTGTCTTTTGTATGTAAATAGAAGGAATGTTCCCTTATGCTTGGCCATTTGAATTCAATTGACCCACAAATGTTCTTTCTTTTGTAGCCAAGCCAAGTTACAACCATCAAAGACCTTTTGATCCATGTTTTTATGCCTTTTGAAATGATATTTGGATAGACACATAACTTGATCAGAATGTTAATTTGATTGCCGGATGTGTGTTCTCATAACCCTCACTCATTGATTTTATTTTGTTTATCCACTTACAAAGAAGTGTGTTAGGTGTGGTTCGGAAATAAGTATGTTATTGACTTGAACTGTTTGACATGTACTTTGTGCTTAGGACTCATTTCATGTTTGAAGTAGATTCTCAGATTATTTGGAAACTTAAGACTTGCCTGCGTATTCATTTTGAATCATTCATCTGAAGAAGTTTTCTTTTAAACCTTTTGAACTTGTGTCTTGTCCTAAATTTGTTTGGTTCTTTTGTTTGAGGACAAACAAAGATTTAAGTTGGGGAGAGTTTGATAAGTGCCAGAAAGTTGTGTTGTAAAGGAATAATTTAGGCACATTTGTTTCTTGTTTTACAAGTTATCAAGGGAAAAGTCGAGAGATAAGTGTTAAATTCCCTATTACACTTTAGTTTTCCTACTTTACCCAATTGTGTAGGTATTGATCTCAAGACATGAATCAAAGAAGAAAAACAAAGAAAAAGTTCAAAAGGGTAACTCGCCACGGCAAGTAAAAGGTGCCAAAGGCGAGCAATTCCAGAGAGCACCAAAAGTTACTCGCCCTCAACTCGCCAAAGGCGAGCAACTCGCAAAGGCGAATAGAAGGCGAGCTCCAAAGGCAAGCAATTCCAGAGAGCATCAAAGGTTACTCGCCCTCAACTCGCCAAAGGCGAACCAAAGGCGAGCAACTCGCAATGGCGAGTGATTGTTGTGTCACAAACCCAATGGTGAAGTAACCACAACTCGCCATGGCGAGTAGAGTTGCTCGCGAGGCGAGCTAAAGCAGAACAGAAAAGTCTATATAAGCCAATTGATCCATTCATTAAAGGGATCTTAGTTTTCTCATATTTTCACTTTCTGTAATAGTCTTAGAGAGAGAAATAGGGCTTATTCTTCATAGAGTGAGAGTGATAGAAGGTGGATTCTTCATACTTTGTTGAGAGATCACAAGTTTGTAATGAATCTTTCTCTTTCAATTCATTCTTGCAAGGCTGCCATGACAATGAGTAGCTAAATCTCCTTTGTTGGGATTAGAGGTGTAACGCCCACGTTCGTTTTAGTATTTATTTAAATCGAGTTTAGGCGATTATATTATATTTATATAATATATAAGTGTTTTGATGTGTTTTGATATGCTTGGGATGATTTTGTGGTAAGATATAATGCTAAGGATAAGGTTAAGAGACTTATTTTATTGTTAAATAAAATGAGATTTGAAAAGAAAATAAAATATTTAGTTGTGAGTTAGTTTTGGATTTTAGAGAGTTATGTGGGAGAAAGAGTAAATAAGATAAGATTTGTTGGCAGTATAAATAAGGAAAACTAGGGTTAGGAAGTCAGTAACGCTTTCAGAATTTGGAAACAGAAAGAAAGAAAACGCACGCGCGTGAGGGAGAAGAGAAAGAGAGACCTGCGATTTTCTGCTTCTAACCAGGTAAGGGTGAGACTCATAATTTTGTAATGTTAATTAGCATAAGCCTGATGAATAATTAACAGTAATAGGATTGAATTGAGAGAATGAGAAAACTAGGTCAAAACCCTAGAAATTGATGATCTAACGGTTAGTTTAGGTTTGCTTCGTGTAGAAAGTGTTCCTAGACCTTAGAATATGTTTAGGATGAATTCTGGAATCAGTAGAAGGCCTAGAACCATGAGAATCGTGAGAATTTTGAGAAGATAGCAGTTCTGGCCGCAGCGAGATTCATCGCTCGCCACGGCGAGCAGTGATCCTCGCCTCGCGAGTGATGAGCTTCATCGCTCGCGATGGCGAGTACTTATCCCCGCCTCGCGAGTTGCTTCTGGCAGCTCGCCACGGCGAGCTAACTCACTCGCCTCGCGAACACTACCAGATTGGGAGTTGTGAGGGTTAGTGTGATCTGTTCCGTGTGATTGATTTGGAGATGATCCCTGAGTGTTATTTAGGCCTAGTGGTAATGTTGAGAGTCTTGTGCAGAGCTGTTCTAGGTATGGATTGTTTAGTGAGCAAGAAATTAAGTATTAAACCTTATGCTAAAATGTTAAAGCCTATGTTGCTTGATTAGTAATTGTTGTGATGATATCATTCTGCTTTGATGTCTATATTATACTGCTGATGTTATTAAACTGAACCGTTATGATATGTGTATATCTTATATATGCAATGATAAGTTGTTGTTTAGCTCCAATTTCTTGGATGCATGTTGATAAGATGATTAAGGATAAATGTTGTTTTGAATTGAGTCCATGCATGGCATACATTGAGCTTAGTCCTCACCATGATAGGAGCTTTGTCCTCCGCACGTTTATTAGGAGCTTTGTCCTCCGCACGTTTTAAAAGTATATTAATACTTATGATGAAGTTTGGTACCACATGCATATAAGGAGTCTAAGAGCATTGTCGCATGGTCATATTTATGATGTCATGTTGTTGATAAAGATTGAATATATGATTACGTGATAAGTGTTATCTATCTATGCTACTTGCTTAAAGATGATATGAAGTTGATTATGTGTTTACGTGCTAATTGTTATTAAATTATGCAAGAATGCTATTGATGTTTTGATGTTAATTGTTATTCTAAATTATGTTGATTAATATTATTTTGTTATGAAATCTCACCCCTTCTGCTGGAATTGCCGCCTTGTGGGCAAGTGCAGGTGATCGTGCTTAGTGTGCAGTTGCTTCGTGAGTGGCCTTGCCTCACTGTGTCGTCTAGGTCGCTCTGATACGTAACGGGATGGGGTCATCTTATATGCATGCTTCATTCTTTTACGTGATTATTTTATGTTATGTTGCGATAATGAAACTAACTTTGAGATAATTTTTATGGGGCCTGCGTGCCAAAGATTTTATGAATTATACGTATTCTTTTCCGCTGCAATATTTTGAAGTATGTTGGTTAAATTGTTATTTAACTGTTTCAGATTAAGTTTTTATGTGATATCCCGTTGTTGTGTTGCATACTCTGATAAATGTTTTTAAGAAATTTTTATGTTGGGAAAACGGGGTGTTACAAGAGGTACTTGATCTTAGCCTAATATGTAATCTTTTGATCTATAAATACATGATTCTAGCATTTGATTTGATGTTGATGTTATTCTTGCATTTTAATGCTTATGTTTGATTTAGTTGTGATTGAGAAATACTTTTGAATCTAGGTTTAGAATAATCATCTATCAAAACATAAGTTCTAGACATAGAATCGATGTTTTGATAATCACCCTTTGTATCTAAACTTAAATCTTTCTTATCATTAAAAAGATTGAGAAATCATCGATTAAATGATAAGATCAACTCTTGAATCATTCAATAGTTTAAGACATCGACGATTGAACGATACAATTGATTTCACAATATTGTTTAGACATGAATGATGTTATTGAGAGATACGTGATAATATCAAAGAAAAGCTAGAATTCATGTATGGTCATTAGGGTACATGTGACGCTTGATCAAGGAACTCTAATCCTAACAAGTTTCACGTCTTATTAATCTCAATTTTTACTTTTGCAAAATAGTTTCGTAGTTACAAACAAACAAACTTATCTTCCAACTTAAAATGATATTTGGTGTCGAACGATTCGTGATATCGCACTAGTCCCTGAGGAGACGATTTATAAATACTTATCTTGTTTGATGCAAAAATACTACATCAGGCATGCACCACAAAGTGCATCTGAATGATAGTCTATGTTAGGTAGGCCTTTGACAAGTTGTAACTTACTAAGCTTAGAGATTAACCTCTAGTTAACATGTCCTAACCTTCTGTGTCATACCCACTTCTTATCATTCATTGATAGAAAACATATTATCTTCTGATCAACCAGTTCAGAGAAATTGATTTTATAGACATTCTCTACTCTCTTCCTTTGAACACAATGGATTTGTTATCATTGTTGATTACTGTGCAGTTGGTCTTTTCAAACATCACATCATAACAATTGTCACAAAACTGACTGATACTCAAAAGGTTATGTTCAAGAACATCTACCAACCACACATTATTAATAGAGATAGAGGAGTTACCAATAGTTCCTGTACCAATGATCTTGCCAGACTGGTTGCCTTTAAACTTCGCATTTCCTCCTTCTTTCATTGTGAGGGTAAGGAACATTGACTTCTCTCCTGTCATATGTCTTGAGCAACCGCTGTCCAGATACCTTGATTTTTCTTTTTCCTTTGCTCTTAGGCATTTCTGTAGCATTGACAGTTTCAGATTTAGGTACCCATTGTTTTATGGGTCCTTTGAGGTTAGTGCTGGAAGTTTTACTCTTCACTTCTTGTACCTTGAGGTGTAGTTTTGAGAGCTTCTGATTGATCAGTACTTTAGGTTTAAAACCTTTTAGTTTTGATTCACCTAAAGCCATAACTGTTTTGTTCTTCTGGGACTTAGACTTCAAGATACCAGATTCTGGTTTCAACAGACTCTGAGGAACAGGTTATGATCTTTTTAGAATCTTGATCTTTGAGATCTTAGAGTCATAATTTGTCATAGCCTTAGACTTAGAGTTCTTTGGCTTTGAAGTAATCTTAGCCTTAGAGCTAGAAGCTTCAGGTTTTGACTGAACTACAGTTTCAACTTTAACACCTTCAGGTACAAAGACGATTTTTAATCCTTCCTTAATACATTCACAACATGCTTTGAGATTAGTTTCATTAGGTTTTCCTTCTGAAAAGCCAATCCCTTTGCCATTGTTTTTGTAAATGTTATAAATCATAGAAGCAACTCTGCTTCTGTCAATACCAGACATAATAAAATCTTCAAGAGCAATTTCATGGTTGCTTAAAGTTTTTCCATTACACTTTTCTTGTAGCTTCTGACATAAGAACTTGAGCTTCTCTTCATAAGTTTTGCGAATGAAGTCAAAGCCTCTAAGTCCTTCTTCAGAAGCTTTCAGATCCAATAGAGTTGATTCTTGTTGTTTTATTAAATCAATATATATTTCTTTTAAATCTTTCAACTCATTGGTTCTTAGCTCAAAATGTGTAAGGAGCTCTTTAAGAGACTCAATAAGTTCTTCTCTAGGAATTTTAGAAAATACCTTATTTTCTTCTTCTGAATATGATTCTGGTTCAGCTTCTAAAGTTACTGTAGTCACTAACCCAACAACTACCTTTGCATCTTCATCAACATCATCCTTATCAGATTTAGATTCACTGTCTAAATCTTCCTATGTTGCCATCAAAATCTGCTTAATTTGCTTCTTGATTTTGTTTGATTTGAAAGTTGACTTCTTAGACTTGTCCTTTGATTTCTCCTTCTGAAGATCAGGGCAATCAGCAATGAAATGTCCAGACTTCTTGTAGTTGAAGCAACCCTTCTGATCTTCTTTCCTGGAGCCTTTGTAACCACTTCTTCTGCTCAAGAACTTCTTGTTCTTCTTGGCCATATATTGCAGTCTGTTTGAAAGCATAGTCATCATCTCAGCAGGATCTTCATCAGAATCTCCATCAGGTGACTCTTTTTCAGATTCTATGACTTTAAGAGCTTTTGATGACTTCCCTTTAGATGGTAGAGCAAGAGATTTACTCTTCTTAGCAGGCTCATGTTCATTTAGACTTATCTCATGAACTTTGAGAGAGCTGACAAGATCTTCAACACTCAGAGTGTTTAGATCTTTAGCTTCCTCAATAGTATGTTTCTTTCTATCAACAGCAGCTCCTTCTTCATCAAGATCCAAGTCACCAACTCCATCTTCCGGAATATCCCATAACTCTTAATCTAAGCCCATGATATAACTGTAGAAGTTGGTTTTACACCAAGAGAACTCTTCAGGATCTCCATTGAACTTTGGAACTTTTCCTGAGTCAGCTTTCTTATCACCGTAATCATAAGGTCCAACATTATAATTACCACCAAAACCAGAAACAGATAATTCACCAGACATGTTTTTCTCAGATCTTGGACTGTCACACAGTTAAGTGTTCTCACTAGAACCAAGGCTCTAGATACCAATTGAAGGTGAGAAAAACACAAGAAGGGGGCTTGAATTGTGTTGGCTTTTTCTTCTTCTTCTTTTCCTTCTGAAGTCACTGGTCAGAAGCAGTTAGAGTATAACTTCTGAAGTGATGTTCAGATACTAAATGCAGCGGATAAAACAGAGAGAGAGAGAGAGAGAGAGAGAGAGAGAGAGAGAGAGAGAGAGAGAAGAAAGACACAAAGCAATTATACAGGTTCCTTCCACAAACCGGAAGTAGTCATGTCCCCCTTGCACTTCCAAGGAGAGTTCACTCTAATGTAATATCTTATTACAAATGCTCAATGCTAAAACTAGCAAGAGACTTCAAATGCTCAAGCACAACTGCAAGAGACTTCCTATGCTCCTGAACACAATCAAGAGATTTCTATGCTCAAGCACAACTGCAAGAGACTTCTAATCAAACAGAATTACAAAGAAAAATGTTTGACGTTGAACACTTGATATACAATCAGTGGTGTTCACAATACAAATCAGATATAGAATCTTAAGACTCTAGAATTTCTAAGACATGAACTTTGATAAGAAATTCTAAGTGAACTTTTGATGCAGAACAATTTCAGCAGAGGTTTGATGCTTTTGAATTGTTGTGAGTCTCTTACATTTCTTCAAGTCTTCACTTCTTTATATAGACGTGTGAAAGAGACGTTGTGAATTGCCAACGCATCAGGATAAGAGTCGTTTGAAGCTTTGATCAATCACCAATGATCTTTTGCCTGATATAGTTGTTGTCCTATGAAGGATCAATTTCAAATCCATTCCAAGTCTGTAGGAACATCGTTGCAGGCAGAGCTGTTATTCTTGTTTTGTAGCAGAAACATAAACTGAGTAGTGGAGGTAGTGGTTGTACACTTCATACAATTGTACTTTGTCAACGCTCTTCAAAGAACAAGCATCCAATGCCTTCAAATTCATTTGAATTAGCCGTTGCTTCACTCTTCTGGTCTTCTGCAATGCTTAGACGAGAGTAAATCCATTGAACAACCTTTGAAGCTTTATGTCTTGCATCTTCTGATGAACTACAGCTTCTGGTGATCTTCAGCTTCTGATGAGATGCTTCTGATGAACTAGCTTCTGATGACGTCATCACTTCAGGAGCACTTTGACTTCAAGAGCAGTTCTCTTCAGACGCTTTAAGCTTCCATTTTGTTGATTCCTTTGCTCTCTTTTGTTCTTCCAGAACCTAATGATGATCTCAAATTTTTGTCTATGGTCTTGTACACTTGAACAAATATTGGCATATCCAATTGACAATTTTTAATACCTTGTTATCATCAAAACTCTCAAGAGGTAGTGTTAAACCCATTTTGTTCCAACATGCATACATGTGTGTTTCACCGGCCAATTGCGACTAAAACACCAATTAAACAATTTTCGGCTCAAAAACAAAGTTAACTACACATAAATGAAAAACCAATTGTAAATTAAGGTAGAATCAAGCTATAACACTCTTAGAAGCTTAATTATACATTGATTGAATAGGGTTAGGTGTTTGGAATCCATTGGCTTGCTTAAAAGTACACATAAACATGAAAAATTGGGTCGCGTCATCAGGACACACGGTCGCGTCATCAGGACACACAGTCGCGTCATCAAGACATAAACAAATTAACATACCCAAACAATTCATCAAATTAAGAGCACGAATTTCCAACAATTAATCCACAATTAATCACTTTTCATGAATAAGCACTTATGGGTTAAGAAGAAAAAGAGATTATACAAAACCCTCTTTCTCTGCTCTTCAAGGTCTTCTCTCTTCAAAACCCTCTTTCTTGCTCATTCTCTCCCTACCTCCCACAAAACTTGTGAAATGAATGAATGATTCTAAGAGACCTAATTTTTGTAACACCCCGTTTTCCCCAGCATAAAAATTTCTTTAAAAAGATAATCATGCATCAGAGTAAGCACATAAACAGGGCATCACATTTCTAAAACATCTCAAGTTAATGAATAAATAATCATTAAATCTTCATAAAATATTAATCTTTATCGCAGCGGAAATCATAAACAAAAGCATCTCAAAAGTCTTTGGCACGCAGGCCTCATCAACATCTTAATAGCAAAAATCTTCAAAATAAACATAAGCATGTAAAATAACATAATACGCAAGGAACAGAGAAAATAGAGAAGATCCCCTATCCCGTTACGTATCAGAGCACCTAGACTCGACTGCAGAAATCCTCACACGTCTGCACCTAAACTTGGTTACCTGCACTTGCCCACAAGGCGGCAATTCCAGCAGAAGGGGTGAGATTCACAAATAATTATATTAATCATGTAATTAAATAATCACAATTCAACAACCAAACATAATTCATCATATCACAGATAATCATCTAACATTTAGAACATCAACATAAACAACACATCATTTAGCAGCGTTATAATCAACATCATAAACATCTTAGTAAACATCTTAGACGACACGACTCGACATCATCACTTGACTATGCAACCCTACGTCTTATATGCATGTGGTACCAATCCAGGGCATGAGCCCTCGTCGCTATGAGCATAAATATACTCCAAGGCATAAGCCTTCGTCGCTGGTGAGCAAAGCTCCAGGGCATAAGCCCTCGTCGCGGGTGAGTAAAAACTCCAGGGCATAAGCCCCCATCATAGAATGAGTATGCATGAGACTCAACACTTTTAACTTAAACAAGTTAACATCTTAAACGTCGCAAAAACATCTTAATCATCAAGGACTGACACATGCAGCAACTATACAAAAGTAAATAGCAACATGGCAGCAAGTACATCATACAGATAGCAATCATAGTGCAAGCATCGCAAGTAAATCAAACATTCATGACTTAATTAATTCATATATCACACATAAGCTTCATAAAAATTATCGTAAACAATCTCAATCATCATGTATCATCATCACAGATCATAATAAACATCAGTAAAAGTCCCAGAAGCTACCTAAAGGTCATCTCTCAAGGTTATATGCGACTGCAGGTCGCCAACAGAATGGATTCTGGGTTCTGACATAGCTTGCTATGGCGAGTGGGAATGCTCGCCTCGCGAGTAACTAAGGTCCTTCTCGCTATGGCGAGTTGGAGTGCTCGCCTCGCGAGCTCTAGGGTAGTGCTCGCTATGGCGAGCTGGGTTGCTCGCCTCGCGAGTAAACTAGGTCTGCTCGCTGCGGCGAGTTGCATAGCTCGCCCAGGCGAGCGATGAACAGATTGCTACGGGTTCTGCGAAAATCACACAAAAGTTTCCCAAATTCATCATCTAAATCATCTAAACTCTCAGAAACATCATCATTATGGTTAATCTACGTTCTGTACTCAATTTCTAACTCTGTTTCACAGCTTCATAGCCTAATTCATGGTTTTTCCTCAATTTTAACCTATTTCCAATTCTCTCAAAATCCAATCCTATGTTGTTAATCCTGATTAGATGCATTACAGATCAATATAATCAATGCTAGGCTCACCCTTACCTGGTTAAAGAAGAAAATCGCAGCCCTAATGCTCTTCTCCCTTCACGCAGCCGTTTCCTCTCTTTTTCTCCAAAACTCAGTAACACGTATACAGACTCTCTTGACCTAATTTTCCCTTTATATACTCCCAACAAATCTTATCTTATTTACTCTTTCTCCCACATAACTCTCTAAAATCCAAAACTAACCCACAACTAAATATTTTATTTTATTTTCAAATCTTATTTTATTAAACAATAAAATAAGTCACCACGTCGCATAAAATCATATTAAATCTTCACTTAACATCACATAATATATATAAAAATATATAGCAAATTTCTCAAATAAATCAAATAACTAAATAATTAAAAATGGGCGTTACAACTCTCCCCAACTTAAAAGATTTTCGTCCTCGAAAATTACCTCAAGCAAACAACTCAGGGTACGACTCTAGCATCTTACTCTCTAACTCCCACGTCAAGCTTTCGCCAGTCGCTCCCGACCAAACGACTCTAACGAGAGGTATCTCCTTGCCCCTCAGCGTCTTCGTCTTTCTATCATCAAATCTCACTGGTAAGGTCTCAACCGTAAGGTTGTCCCTAACTTGCACATCATCACTCTGGATCACATGAGACGGATCCGGAACATACTTCCTCAGTTGCGACACATGGAACACGTCGTGCAAATTCGATAAATATGGTGGCAATCCAATACGATAGGCCACCGCCCCAATCCTCTCTGATATCTGATATGGACCAATAAACTTCGGGGTTAACTTCTTTGACTTCAACGCACGGCCAACACCGGTCATAGGAGTCACTCTCAGGAACACATGATCTCCCTCTTGGAACTCAAGGTCCTTCCTTCGCTTGTCATGATAACTCTTTTGTCGACTCTGCGACGCTTTCATCTTCTCTTGGATCATTCTTACTTTCTCAGTAGTCTGTTGAACAATCTCCGGTCCTAACATCACATTCTCGCCTGACTCAAACCAACACAACGGAGTTCTGCATCTCCGACCACACAAAGCCTCAAAGGGTGCCATCCCAATACTCGAATGATAACTGTTGTTGTACGTGAACTCTATCAATGGGAGATGACTATCCCAAGTTCCTCCTTGCTCAAGTACACACACTCTCAACAAATCTTCCAACGACTGAATCGTCCTTTCCGACTGACCATCTGTCTGCGGATGATAAGCCGAACTCAACCTCAACTGAGAACCTAAAGCCTCTTGCAAACTCTTCCAAAATCTAGAAGTAAACCTCGGGTCTCTATCTGATACGATGCTCGAAGGAACACCATGCAACTTCACAATCTCCTTGACATAGATCTCTGCCAACTGAGCAACAGGAAAAGTAATATTAATCGGTAGAAAATGAGCCGACTTCGTCAATCTATCAACAATCACCCAAATAGCGTCATTCCCTTTAGGAGTATTCGGCAAGCTCGTCACAAAATCCATGGATATACTATCCCATTTCCACTCTGGCACATCTAAAGGCACCATCATACCAGCAGGTTTCTGATGCTCAACCTTCGATTTCTGACAAATCAAACAAGAATAAACAAACTGTGCCACGTCACGTTTCAAACCAGACCACCAAAACAGCTTCTTTAAATCATGATACATCTTCGTAGCTCCCGGATGAATACTCAAGCTACTCCTATGACTCTCTGCAAGAATCATCTTCTTCATTTCCTCATTATCAGGAATGCATATCCTACCTCGGAATCTCAACACTCCTTGATCATCAACTCTAAAGTCACTATCTTCCGTCTGATTACTAGCAACCAACAAGTCCACAAACTTGACATCTTCTTTCTGCGCCTCTTTGATACTTTTCAAGAAATCACTATCAATCTTCAACATTCCCAGCTTTACACTCTGAGGCGTTCTTTCACAAACTAAACTCAAATCTCTAAACTGTTCCAACAACTCAAATTCCTTCACCATCATGGCAGACATATGCAAAGTCTTCCTACTCAAAGCATCCGCAACCACATTAGCTTTGCCCGGATGATAATTCAAACCAAAGTCATAATCTTTCAACAATTCAAGCCACCTTCGCTGCCTCATATTTAATTCCTTCTGGTCAAACAAGTACTTCAAACTCTTGTGATCACTAAACACTTCAAACCTCGAACCATACAAGTAATGTCTCCATATTTTCAATACAAAGACCACAGCCGCCAACTCTAAGTCATGCGTCGGATAATTCTTCTCATGAATCCTCAATTGCCTTGAAGCGTAAGCTACCACTTTACCATCTTGCATAAGTACACCACCTAAACCCAACTTGGACGCATCACAATATACCACAAAAGGTTCATCAGACTTCGGAAAAATCAAGACTGCAGCCGTCGTCAAACGTTTCTTCAATTCATTAAAACTGTTCTCACAATGAATATCCCACACAAAAGATTTACCTTTACACGTCAACTGCGTTAACGGAAGAGCCAACTTAGAAAATCCTTCTATAAATCTTCGATAATAACCAGCTAGACCCAAGAAGCTTCTAATCTCTGTAACCGACTTAGGAGTCTCCCATTGCGATACCGCTCCAACTTTAGACGGATCAACCGCAATGCCCTCACCAGAAATGACATGACCAAGAAAACTCACTTCTTTCAACCAGAACTCACACTTAGACAACTTAGCAAAAAGCTTCTTCTCTTTCAACACTTGCAAGACGATCTTCAAATGCTTAACATGTTCTTCTTCAGTCTTAGAGTAAACCAGAATATCATCAATGAATACCACAACAAAACGATCCAAATAAGCATGAAAGATTCTATTCATATACTCCATAAATACGCCAGGTGCGTTAGTAACACCGAAAGGCATCACCGTATACTCATAATGTCCATATCGCGTTCTAAACGCTGTCTTCTGCATATCCTCATCTTTCACTTTAATCTGATGGTAACCCGATCTCAAATCTATCTTGCTAAATACACAAGCACCCACCAACTGATCCATCAAGTCGTCAATTCTCGGAAGTGGATACCTATTCTTTATCGTTACTTTATTCAATTGACGATAGTCGATGCACAACCTCATACTTCCATCTTTCTTCTTGACTAACAACACTGGAGCTCCCCGCGGTGAAACACTTGGTCTCACGAACTTCTTATCAAGAAAATCCTCTAACTGTTTCTTTAGCTCAGCCAACTCAGAAGCTGACATACGATAAGGCGTCATAGACACAGGCTTCGTTCCAGGAACAAGATCAATCGAAAATTCAACTTCTCTTTCCGGAGGCACATCAGGAATCTCATCTGGGAAAACTTCAGGAAAATCACATACTACTTGTAGCTTATCAATCACTGCCTGATTCTCAATAGATAAAGACACCATCAAAGAAAACATCATAATTCCATCGCGTTCCAACTGCTTCAACTGTTTAGTAGATAGGAACTCTGCGCCACTCTCTTCCTCGAGAGACGAAAAATGCACCGTCTTGCTAAAACAATTAATAAGAACATGGTTGCACTCTAACCAATTCATCCCCAAGATTACATCCATCCCAACCAACGGTAGACACACTAGATCAATCTCAAAATCACGACCAAACATAGACACAGGACATCTTAAACACACAAGGGAAGTAGTCACCGAACCCTTAGCTGGAGTTTCGACAACCATCTCCCCATTCATATCAGATACAACAAGATTCAACTTAGCAGCACAATCAAGAGCAACAAAACAATGTGTGGCACCAGTATCAATAATAGCAACTAATGGTATATTATCAAAATAACAAGTACCTCTGATCAAGCGATCCTCGCTCTCCGTCTGCGTACCAGTCAAAGCAAAAACTCTCCCAGTAGTCTGAGTCTTCTTAGGTTGTGTGCACTGGGACCCAATGTGACCTTCCTCATTACAATTAAAACATACGATATCACCACGTTTGCAATCAGCAGTAGTATGGCCCTTCTTGCCACAACGAAAACACCTCTTCACCTCTCCAGGACAAGCATTACTCTTATGGCCTTTCACGCCACAAGTATAGCAAACTATCTCAGCAGGAGCATCTTTCTTCACAGGTCTCCTCTCATCATTAACTCGCTGTTTGCCCTTATCTGCAGGGGCACTGTAGGGCTTAGGACGACTTTGCTGCCCCTTTCCTTTCCTCTCATTAACCACCTTGTAATGAGCCTTCGTGTCCTCCTCGTAAATCCTGCAGCTGCTCACTAACTCGGAAAAGTTTCTAATCTTCTGATACCCTATAGCCCTCTTGATATCAGCTCGCAATCCGTTCTCAAACTTAATACACTTAGAAAATTCGGCGGTCTCAGCAAAGTAGTGTGGATAAAACTTGGCCAGCTCCACAAATTTTGCAGCATATTCAGTCACAGACATGTTCCCTTGCTTTAGCTCCAGGAACTCAATCTCTTTCTTGCCCCGAACATCCTCAGGAAAATATCTGTTGAGGAACTCTCTCTTAAACACTGCCCAGGTCACCTCAGCACCGTCCTGCTCCAGGGTAGGTAGAAGACTAATCCACCAATCGTCCGCCTCCTCAGCCAGCATGTGCGTATCGAAACGCACCTTCTGCACCTCCGTGCACTGCATCACCCTGAACACCCTCTCTATCTCTTTGAGCCACGTCTGGGCTCCATCCGGATCATATCTCCCCTTGAAGGTAGGAGGATGGTTTCTCAAGAAGGTCTCCAGCATACGGACCTCCGCACCAGCACCAGCATTCGGGTTTGGCTGCTGTCCCACAGCTTGAGCAACAGCTTCCAAAGCAGCAGCAATTGCAGCGTCATTCCTTCCAGCCATCTTAATCCTTAACAAAACAAACATAAGTTAGAATAATACAATAATACTATTCTAACTCTAAGACAACGTCACTCGACTCTCTACTTGGCCGGACGGACCGACCTGCTCTGATACCAATTGTAACACCCCGTTTTCCCCAGCATAAAAATTTCTTTAAAAAGATAATCATGCATCAGAGTAAGCACATAAACAGGGCATCACATTTCTAAAACATCTCAAGTTAATGAATAAATAATCATTAAATCTTCATAAAATATTAATCTTTATCGCAGCGGAAATCATAAACAAAAGCATCTCAAAAGTCTTTGGCACGCAGGCCTCATCAACATCTTAATAGCAAAAATCTTCAAAATAAACATAAGCATGTAAAATAACATAATACGCAAGGAACAGAGAAAATAGAGAAGATCCCCTATCCCGTTACGTATCAGAGCACCTAGACTCGACTGCAGAAATCCTCACACGTCTGCACCTAAACTTGGTTACCTGCACTTGCCCACAAGGCGGCAATTCCAGCAGAAGGGGTGAGATTCACAAATAATTATATTAATCATGTAATTAAATAATCACAATTCAACAACCAAACATAATTCATCATATCACAGATAATCATCTAACATTTAGAACATCAACATAAACAACACATCATTTAGCAGCGTCATAATCAACATCATAAACATCTTAGTAAACATCTTAGACGACACGACTCGACATCATCACTTGACTATGCAACCCTACGTCTTATATGCATGTGGTACCAATCCAGGGCATGAGCCCTCGTCGCTATGAGCATAAATATACTCCAAGGCATAAGCCTTCGTCGCTGGTGAGCAAAGCTCCAGGGCATAAGCCCTCGTCGCGGGTGAGTAAAAACTCCAGGGCATAAGCCCCCATCATAGAATGAGTATGCATGAGACTCAACACTTTTAACTTAAACAAGTTAACATCTTAAACGTCGCAAAAACATCTTAATCATCAAGGACTGACACATGCAGCAACTATACAAAAGTAAATAGCAACATGGCAGCAAGTACATCATACAGATAGCAATCATAGTGCAAGCATCGCAAGTAAATCAAACATTCATGACTTAATTAATTCATATATCACACATAAGCTTCATAAAAATTATCGTAAACAATCTCAATCATCATGTATCATCATCACAGATCATAATAAACATCAGTAAAAGTCCCAGAAGCTACCCAAAGGTCATCTCTCAAGGTTATATGCGACTGCAGGTCGCCAACAGAATGGATTCTGGGTTCTGACATAGCTCGCTATGGCGAGTGGGAATGCTCGCCTCGCGAGTAACTAAGGTCCTGCTCGCTATGGCGAGTTGGAGTGCTCGCCTCGCGAGCTCTAGGGTAGTGCTCGCTATGGCGAGCTGGGTTGCTCGCCTCGCGAGTAAACTAGGTCTGCTCGCCGCGGCGAGTTGCATAGCTCGCCCAGGCGAGCGATGAACAGACTGCTACGGGTTCTGCGAAAATCACACAAAAGTTTCCCAAATTCATCATCTAAATCATCTAAACTCTCAGAAACATCATCATTATGGTTAATCTACGTTCTGTACTCAATTTCTAACTCTGTTTCACAGCTTCATAGCCTAATTCATGGTTTTTCCTCAATTTTAACCTATTTCCAATTCTCTCAAAATCCAATCCTATGTTGTTAATCCTGATTAGATGCATTACAGATCAATATAATCAATGCTAGGCTCACCCTTACCTGGTTAAAGCAGAAAATCGCAGCCCTAATGCTCTTCTCCCTTCACGCAGCCGTTTCCTCTCTTTTTCTCCAAAACTCAGTAACGCGTATACAGACTCTCTTGACCTAATTTTCCCTTTATATACTCCCAACAAATCTTATCTTATTTACTCTTTCTCCCACATAACTCTCTAAAATCCAAAACTAACCCACAACTAAATATTTTATTTTATTTTCAAATCTTATTTTATTAAACAATAAAATAAGTCACCACGTCGCATAAAATCATATTAAATCTTCACTTAACATCACATAATATATATAAAAATATATAGCAAATTTCTCAAATAAATCAAATAACTAAATAATCAAAAATGGGCGTTACATTATTATATCAAAAACGAAAGGATTATTATAAAACTTCTTCTCAAAAACGAAAGGAAAAACTTCTTCTCAATATCGTAGCACATATATATACATCCCAGGGCATAAGCCCTCTGTAACACCCCGTTTCCCAAATAACATAATAATATCAACAATCAGAGTCATTCAACAACAACGGAGCATTACATGCACAATTCAAAATTATAATGTTGAAATGTTAATGAAGATTACTGATGATTATGGTGACGATGAATGTTCTTGTTGTTGTTCTTTTTCAATACAAATTTATGAGTTATGTATGTGTATATATATATATATATATATATATATATATATATATATATTGCTTTTGTTTTGTGAACTCACCCCTTCTGCTGGAATTGCCGCCTCGTGGGCAAGTGCAGGTAGCGATGGATAGATAGGAGTTGGCTCTTGTGTCGTAGGCTCTGATACCAATTGTAACACCCCGTTTCCCAAATAACATAATAATATCAACAATCAGAGTCATTCAACAACAACGGAGCATTACATGCACAATTCAAAATTATTTATTTAAATAGAAACATAAAACTATTTAAATAATCCTCCAAAATAACATCTTTATAAAATAATCTGCAGCAGACTACAGAAAAGGTTAAGATGATAAGAGAAAAGATGAAAGCATCTCAAGATCGTCAGAAGAGTTATCATGACAAAAGGAGGAAAGCCCTTGAGTTTCAGGAGGGTGAGCATGTGTTTTTGAGGGTTACTCCGATGACGGGTGTAGGACGTGCATTGAAGTCGAAGAAGTTGACTCCAAAGTTCATTGGTCCTTATCAGATTTCCGAGAGAATTGGAACCGTGGCGTATCGGATTGGACTGCCACCCCATCTATCGAACTTACATGATGTGTTTCATGTGTCGCAGTTGAGGAAGTATGTAGCTGATCCTTCGCATGTTATTCCTAGAGATGATGTGCAAGTTAGAGATAATCTTACTGTTGAGACTTCGCCTTTGAGGATTGATGATCGCAAGGTGAAGCAGTTGAGAGGCAAGGAGATACCTCTGGTTAGAGTTGTTTGGGGCGGTGTAACCGGTGAGAGTTTGACTTGGGAATTGGAAAGCAAGATGCAAGAGTCCTATCCTGAGTTGTTTGTTGCTTAAGGTAATATTTCGAGGACGAAATTTTCTAAGTTGGGGAGAGTTGTAACACTCTAAATTCTATTTTATGATTTGTGGTGATTTTTAATTGATATTTGGTGTGCTTAGTGTATTTTACTTGAATTTATAATTGATATATGAAATATTTGGTGTGTTATTATTTGTTATAATTATTGGTAGTATTTTATGAAAATAGTAGAAAATAATAATATTTGACAAAAGGGGTTTAATTGGAGTTAATAGGAATTAGGAAGGATTAATGAGAAATTAAAAGGGTTTTAGTAGGAGAGTAAAGAGTAAAAAGAAGTTATACTTTGGTTGGTAAGAGTAGGAATAGAGTAAACCAGTAAGGAAAGAAAAGAGAAGGCACGTATCAGAGAAAAAGAAACAGACTTTTGGGAAGAGAGAAGAGTAGAGCCAAGAACCAAAGGGAGATTGCTAGGATTGCTGTAGCTTTTGTTTAATTCATCTAATCAGGTAAGGGTGGGCTAGCAATTCATTGGTTTTATATATATATATATATATATATATATATATATATATATATATATGTTTTCATGATTTTGAATTGGAAATTGTTGTCTGGTTTAGGTTTTCAAAACTTGATGAAATGCCAAAAGTTGTTGAATTGTGTTGTTAACTGTGTTTCTATAAGTTATTTTCGGTGCCTGGAATAAGTATTGAACCCATAACGTTAATCTAAAATCATTTTGGGTGATTGGGGAATCAAAAATGGGATTTTTGGATGAAAAAGGGTTAGAAATCGTAAGTTATAATTCTGCCCAGATGAATTCTCGCTCAAGCGAGATAGCCGTCGCTTAAGCGAGCGGCACTTTCCCTTGCCCAGAATCGTTTCGCGTCAGTTCGCTCAAGCGAGCGCTAAGCGAACAGTAAGCGAACCAAAACCAAACTTTCGTCATTTGCGTCGCTTAAGCGAGATTCCCGTCGCTTAAGCGAGAGACGCCAATTTTTGCCCAGGATTTTGGAATTAGCCTGTTCGCTTAAGCGAACCAAGAGCGAGATGTAAGCGAGGAAAAACCCAACTTACGTGATTTGACTCGCTCAAGCGAGAAGCTGCTCGCTTAAGCGAGCTGGGTCCTGTGCGACCCAAAATGTGATTTTTTTCTAAGGTGTTCTGAACCCAAACCTAAGCTTTCTAAGTGGTTTATTGGATTTTTAGAGAATTTTTGGAGTGATAAAATTGTAGATTGCAAATGTTTATGATGCAAATATGGATGAATCTTATACGAAATGAAATGAATTATACTATGCTAAGTTTGCAATTATCCATGGAGTTGTGGTGTGGTTGAGTCTAGTTGGGGAGGTGTCCTAATTGGTGATATCGTTGGTTGCATGGTGAAAGTGCACCACTATTTTTGTCGTATGGTTGTATGTAGATATACTCCTTGAGTCTCATAACTCATTTGCATTGGTGGGGGCTCATGCCCCGGAATGTTTATACATTCAACAGGTGAGGGCTTATGCCCTGGAATGCTAGTCATTCACTTTGGTGAGGGCTTATGCCCTGGGATGCTTTAACCATCCAATTTGGTGGGGGCTTATGCCCCGGAATGCTTAGCATTCAACGCGCGTAGTTGGTACCACATATGCATAATACATTATCAGGAGATGGAGTCTTGCATTAGCAGGTTAAGGTGTGAGTTGTCGTTGGTGAGGTGTCACCACAAGTGGCGTTGTTGTCGGTGTTGTTATTTAAGGTGAATTCTAAATTATAATGTTGAAATGTTAATGAAGATTACTGATGATTATGGTGACGATGAATGTTCTTGTTGTTGTTGTTTTTCAATACAACTTTATGAGTTATGTATATATATATATATTGCTTTTGTTTTGTGAACTCACCCCTTCTGCTGGAATTGCCGCCTCGTGGGCAAGTGCAGGTAGCGATGGATAGATAGGAGTTGGCTCTTGTGTCGTAGGCTCTGATACGTAACGGGATGGGATTTAATGTTTTACAATTTCATTCCTTTATGTATCATTTTTACTTGGAGAATTGTTGAATAATTATTTGAATACTGTTGGAGGATATTTTATTTGGTGAGGCCTTTGTGCCAGATATGTTGATGTATAAGGATTTTTGAGATGATTTTATGACAATTATTCCGCTGCAGATTATTTTATAAAGATGTTATTTTGGAGGATTATTTAAATAGTTTTATGTTTCTATTTAAATAAATAATTTTGAATTGTGCATGTAATGCTCCGTTGTTGTTGAATGACTCTGATTGTTGATATTATTATGTTATTTGGGAAACGGGGTGTTACACCCTCAACGGGTGAATGACTAGCATTCCAGGGCATAAGCCCTCAACAGTTGAACGATAAAGCGTTCCAGGGCATAAGCCCTCAACATTTGAATGATTAACATTCCAGGGCATGAGCCCCCAACGATGCATGAGTATGAAAGACTCGTGGTGTATATCAGCATACAACCCAACAACAACAACAACGACAACGACAACAACAACTGTGCCTAATATATTTATGACACACTCCCCAACTTAGACAACACAACTCAACGGCATCAACAACGGAAATCAACGACATAGCATATATAATCATATTTATTTATATATACATGCGTTCACATAGCTTCACTTTCATTTATAATATTCGCTTCATAAACAAGGTTAAATAAATCAAGAAAACATTTTTCAAAAGAAAATCAAATTTGATTAAACAAGTCATAAGTTAAATACTCATAAAACACTTCAATTTAACCTCTCATACTTAAGTTTGAAGTTTGGGAACTAACCATAGGTTTTGGACTAACTTGGAATAAGTTATGCTAAGTTTTCTTAAAGTTTTTTGAAGACCTACTTGGACTATTTTTATCATATCTCGAGATTTAAAAAACATTTTCGAGTCAAACCAGTGCCATTAGAAAGCTAACTCAATTATCTACAACTTTCATGTTTATACCTAAGACCAATTATGTACCAATCAATACCGGTTTTCATTTCAAATTCGGACAAAGTTGTGCTGAAATTCATAAAAATTCACTGTGACCTACGTTCAGTAATTTGACCATAACTCAAGTTCTATAAATCATTTTGACGTCAGACCAATGGCATTAGAAAGATAACATTCATACCTACAACTTTCGTGTTTACACCGAAAGCTAGTTCGAAATAGAAACTGATGCAAAAAATGCAACAACATGGAACAAGGTATGCTGTCAAAGGTAGCTCTCGGGAAAACTCTATTTTTCACTCAAAAACCCAAATTTCGTCTACCCAAATCCCAAATTTGATAGAGAACAATGTTTACAGGTTCTATAGACAACATAACAATCAAAACAACACAGAAACATGCATTAAACAACACAATTCATCACATCATATCAATTATCATAAACTTTCTAAACCCTAAACCTAGAACACAATTTCATCAACAATCAAAATTATATATACATATTATTGAAGGAATCCCACCCTTACCTTAGATTATGATTCCTGAATTAAGCTGCGTTCTTCTCTCTTCTTCTAGCCTCTTCTCTTGGTTCTAGGTTTTCTCCTCTTCTTCTCTCAAAAACTCATTTTCTCTTTTTTTTTTCAATTATACGTAAAACTCTTTCTGACTCTCCTTTTCTTTTTATTGTAAACTATAACCCCCTCTTATTTCCTTAACTCCCACTTATTCCTCATAATTATACTTAATTCCCTTTAAACCAAATAATACTATTTTCTACCTTTTAATTAAATAAATAAAATAATCAAACAACATTTATTTAAATAAAACACAACACCATAAATCATATAATAAATTATCATCACACCAAATATCACACAATTCATACCAAGTCATATATTTCACATAAGATCATATCTAAATCATATATGTCAAATATAGTCATATAAAATCATATAAAAATACTCAAACATCAACTAAAAATAATTAAATAAAAATGGGGCGTTACATTATTTATCCTTGGGTGTATTTTCGTGGATTTTTGTGTTAGAAGGGTATTTTAGCAATTTGGTGAGCAAGGGTAATTTAGTAATTTTGGTTCGAGATTTTTTTTAGTGTTTCAAGTGGGAACCATTTATTTTATTAAGTTGTTAGTGGGTTGTGGTAATTAATTAAGAGCCGGTGTTTACTCGTTATTTTTACCGTAAGAGAATAGAAACTTGGGGGAATTGGTTTAATTAGAGTTTTGACCCATAAAACATTTTGAGAGTTAGATCCATTAGTGGGATGAGGATGCTTAAGTTGTTTTAATGTTAAAATGTCTAGTTTTCAAGTGTAGTTTGTATGGTCTAAGTGTTAGGAATGCATTGGCGAAAACGGAATTGAAATCGGATTCAAACACGAGATTTTATGCGTGAAAACGTAAAAAAAATGCATTTTGCTGTACTGGTGAGGTGACACGATCGTGTGTCTAGGTGACACGACTGTGTCATTATCGTCTGTAAGGGTTGACGCGACCGTGTTTCCTGATGACGCGATCGTGTCAGTTCTGCAGAACCCCGAAACTTAGTTTTTCGTGTTTTTGTGAACTTTTAAGCATGCCAATGGATTCCAAACACCTAACCCTATATAATCAATGTATAGTTAAGCTTCTAAGAGTGTCATAGCTTGATTCTACCTTTGTTTATAATTGATTTTCATTTATGTGTAGATAACTTTGTTTTGAGCTGAAAATTATTAATTGGCGTTTAGTCGCAGTTGGCCGGTGAAACGCACATGTATATGCAACTGCACACAACTGTGATTTAAGTGTATACATAGTTGAGGCACTAGAGTTTGTTTGCTTAGTTTTGATTCAATTGTCTCAATTGTTTTAAAGTTGTGAAATATGAGATGAACTTGGTGGAATTTAATCGTTAAGCCCGATTACCTTGAAAGTCTTTTATGAATAGTTGACATGAATAAATGAAGATGTATGAATGATTGATGGGTGTTGAATACAATGTTTATCGTAGTATGGTGTATTTTCTTCTTTACTTGAATTATGAGGATTTTATAAAGTCGTTGAATTATTATGGTGATGTTGTTGGTGTTTATATATGTTGATGTGCATATATGTAGTCGGTGAATTTTCTTACGTGCTATTGGCTTTGAATTGTTGGTGTAAGCATGTAATGAATAATGTTGGTGTTGATTGTCGAAGTTGTGTGAACACATGCATTGTTGTCGATTGAGTCATATGTTCATGCATCATAACATGTTGTTGTAGAATGCATTGTATTCAATTATTCGGGTTGATTATTCGAGTTGTTTATGATGTTCAGTTGGCATCAGGGGTGACGACCTCAGAGGTGATTTGGTACCACAAGCATATAGGTGTCGTGTCTAGGCGCATTGCATGAAGTTGAAATGAGTCATAATTGCTTGTGTACTTAGTGTGAATTATGTGCTTGGTGTGTTGTGTACTTGGTGAATAATTGTGATTGATCATATACTTGTTGAAATTGGTTGTTGATGATTTGGTGAATATGTGTAGATACGTTTATGTTGGTGTTTATTATGAACCACGAAATATTATGATGATTAATTACTCCTGTTTATATCTTTGATTATAATTGATGTGAAGCTAACCCCTAGTGGTTTGTGGTGGACCGCCTACCTATTTGTATGAATGGGTAGACGGCATGCAAAATTAGTTTGTTTGTTTGCTCGGTGAGTTGCTTGAGGATAGCGGGAGCTTCCTCCGTTTTCCTTTCAGTTGATAGAGTCTTAGATAGGTTCTGATCTAGGATGTGTCCTTTATGTTGTTGAGACTTTACCCATGTGTTGGGATTTGGATATTATTATTATTTGGATGTATTTATGAGTTGATGACATGACTACTTGAGGTGTATGCTATATTTCCGCTGTGATGTTTTATTGTTGAAATTTTTATGCATGTCAACTGTGAATTATTTGAAGACGTGACATATATTTCTTGAATATTTATTATATTCGCGTGATTTATCGCTTTGATAGAAATAGGGCGTTACACGATCCACCTCTGGTTCCTGTGTATTTCTTAGTGACAACTTACTCTCATGGTCCTCCAAACGACAACCTACTTTATCTCGTTCAAGTGTTGAAGCAGAATATCGAGGAGTTGCCAATGTGGTTTCTGAATCTGGTTGGCTACGAAACCTACTTTTGGAATTACATTTTCCCATTCACAAGGCTACCTTGGTTTATTGTGATAAGGTTAGTGCCATATATCTATCCGGAAATCCTGTCCAGCACCAGCGCACAAAACATATCGAAATGGACATTCATTTTGTTCGTGAAAAAGTAGCTCGTGGAGACATCCGCGTCCTACATGTTCCCTCACGCTATCAAATTGCAGATATCTTCACCAAGGGCCTCCCATTGGTTTTATTTCAAGATTTTAGAGACAGTCTCAGCGTCCGACAACCTCCCGCATAACCTGCGGGGGAGTGATAGAATATGTGTTACTTAGTCATTAAGGTAGAATATGTATTAAAATAATAATAATAGGTATTCATTTGTATTAATTAGTCATTCATTTTGTATTCATTAGTCATTAAGAGAATGACAACAAATTGATGTATATTATGCACTCAAATTATTAATGAAAAGCATTCAGCTATTTTCCTATATTTTTTATATAATTTTAGATAAAGATTCTAAAATAAGAAAAATGTAAATGCTTTTATATGTATTTTTTGAGTCTTAAAGTGACTAGATCAATATCAAATCATCTTAAATTTTTGTCATAAATAAAAAGAAACACAATATATTTATGGGTATTTAGAATATTGAATATTAAAATTTTAATTAAGTTGTTGTTATTATTATTTTATTTTAAAAAGCTAAAATGATATTATATAATGAATGAAAGGCTCTACCCAGAAAAAGGAGTGCATAGGGAGACACACAGAGAACCAAAAGTATGTTAAAATCTTACAAAAGCATAAAAACGCAACCAAGTAGCACCAAGTAGATTACCCTATATACAACAGAGGGTTAACCCATCAATGGTTAATATCAAAATCTAAACCTGATTTTTTCACTTTAATCCACGAAAAGATAGAAGCTAAACTTTATCAAGCCGTTTAACCATGATTTTGTTATGTTGTTGGAAACAACAAAAGTTTATTCCTTTTTGGATGACCCAAACAGAGTCCATACAAACAATATGCATAGAGTACCTTAATCTTCTTGAATTGCCACACAACAAACTAAATTGTAAAACATGATCAGACAATTAAATGGGGTTCATAGAAGATATACCCATCCATTGTCTAACTAAAACATATGTGGTTGTAAAATTCCATGTGTAACCAAATTATCCTTTATACCAATGCGATTCATAAAAAGTCGCCACACAAAAATGGAAACTTTTAGAGTAATGATTTTATTTCAAATTATATCTTGATAGTCAACAACTGCTAAAGCCCTCAAACATTATAAACTTTGTCAGGCAATAACTTCCACCTCCAATTGTCTTCAACACCATCATGCAAAACAATGTTAGCCAAAAGAGCGCATCATCACCCCCTCCCCCCCCCCCCCCATTTTTTAGAGTATATGATGAGTCAATAATTAGTATTTTTAATATAATATTTGAGTCTGTTTTATTTATATTTGATTTTGTTTTATTTAGTATTATTTCCTTTTTATAACTATTTTACTTCAATTGCAAGTTATTATATTTCAGGAACAAATATTTGAAAGATTTAGTCTTGGAGCAAAAGAAAGAATAATTGGAGCTGATTCGTGCGAAAAATATGAAGATCTCATACAAAAATATCTGGTGCAAGGATTCATGACAAAAATATGAATATCTCATACAAAAATAGCCTATGCAAAGAATTTGAAGATCTTGTACAATAATATGACAAGAGGCGCGCCCCCTTTTGTCCTTTTGCTGCTTTTGCTTCTCCGACAAGATGCCTATTTTAGTATATCTGACCTAGAGCCCCTGGTTTCTTGTGCAACACTTTAGTGATTTATTCTTGGGGCTCAAGTCAATGTTAAACTATAAATAGAGCAGCCATCTAGTTTGTAAAATCATCTTTTGTTCTTGGAAATAATAAGTGACAATTGTTTTCTTTAATAAAAGATCAACCTTTATTTTATGTTCTTCTTCTCTATGTCTACAATGAACGTGAGTGAGTAGACTCTTCTTGTCTTAGGATCGTTGGATAAGTCTTAATGACATAATCCTAATCAAACCAAACCATAAACCCTAATTTTGTATAACCTCACTTTCTAATATAATTTCACCGATCTTATAATAAATTAACAAATACCAAACTCACGAAGCGAACGCGGAGGACTTAGTATTTGTTAATTCATCATCATAAATATCAAAGAGAAGCATCGAAAGAAGAAGTTTTGATATTGGAACAAGTGAAATTAGACAAGGGTTGCGAAACATGAGAATAGTCTAGCAAACCTTGAGACACATAAAGTTTTGTTCTTTAAGGATCCTAATAGCAATCAACCATGAGAATAGGCGTGATTTCTAGAGGGACACACTCACTGACATTCGAAAGAAGCTTTGATACGCCTAAGAGAAACTTGTCTTTAGAAAGTGGGACTACCATAAAATTACCGGTTTAGGGTTTGTTTGTGAAGGACTTGTCATTAAGATGGACCAATAATCTCAATGCGCTTTTATTTTTATTATTTTCTTTTAATTAAAAATCCAAACTTTATAACTTAACTTTCTTCTAATCCTTATTGAAAGTTAATTAAATTCATAATTCTCTGTCGGAACGATATCTTTTTATTACTACATCGATAAACCGTGCACTTGCGGTTTTACTCATCAATATACTAAGTTGCAGATGATGATGAAATAAGTAAATGGATCTTTGTGATGTATTACAATGTGAGGGAGAGAGATAGAGAGAAGACTTCGATCCTCGTAAACTCAATATTCTTTTGGACAAATCCCTTCTTAATATATACTTAAGACCAAGGACAAAATTCAAATTAAAAAGAAAAAGAGAAGAACCAAGTAAAATCAAACGGGAGATCAGTCAAAACTCGGGGTTATAAAAGTGTTTCTCAATACCACTTAAGCCAACAAACAAGAGAAAAAGGCTCAACTAAAAAGAGGTTCAAGGTCTTCAGATGATTTGTGAGGCACACCCCACATGAAGGATTTCATGTTTGACGTGATTTGAATTTGTACTCTTATTGTGAAAGCAAAAAATTATGCTAGAAATGGAAGTTTGAATTTCTTGTCATCTACATGCGCAGAAAAGCTCTGTTTAGTGTTCATTTTAATTAAAATAAAAATTGACCGGGTAGTGAAGGTTTGAGACTTAGAGTTTGTTTGGGAGTGTGTTCAGTTTGTTCGAGTCTCCTAGGTGTCAACAATTGTTATGTTGGACTAGTCTATTTAGGGTTTTGTGCTGACTTTAATCGGTTCTACCAATGGACGATGACATTGGTCTCCATTGTGGGCCTTGCTAGTGGACAATGACATTGGTCTGCCTCCTTGTATACACCAGCGTTTAGACGAACACTCTATGTTTGTCTATTCTATTTTTTATTGTGCTAATGCGAATAAATAACGAACAATAATTTTTATGAAATTTTAATTTTGATTAAAATGATATGTATAACTATTTTGCATTTTCATATTGTAACAAACTATACTTATATTTTTCAATGACACCAACAATATAACAAATATACATCTAAAAAAACAATATAGCAAATATAATATAAATTCTTGTCTTTTTTAATAACATCAACAACAACTTATCATTCTTATAGCAAGATTGTTTAAGAGTATAATTGGAAGTGAAAAAAATCCACTCCAAAGCTATGCATTTTCTTTATGCATAATAAAAATATAGTAAAGATATACTACATTCGTTTCAAAATACTTGTCTATTTTATAGAATAATTTTGTTTCATTTTACTTGTCACTTTCAAGTTTCAATGTAACATTAATTATTAGTTTGTCAATAATACCCTTATCTATTTATTGTAAAAAAAGAAAGAATAAAATGAAATAATAAATGGTTAAGGATATTATAAAAAAAACACAAAATTTCATCAAAATTAACAAAATTGATTTGGTTTTTGTATGTGTAAATTTTTCAATAGCTACAAGTATTATTGAAACATAGGGAGTATATGAGACCAGAAAGTACTCTAACGATTCTCATTAATTGTTATGTTCACAACTTCACATACAACTTGTTCCTATATCACTAGGAGCATGAAAACCGTGTAACCATGATATTCCACATCAAGAAGTTAATTAGGAGGCCACACTATGCGTAGGCCTTGTAATTGGGAAATGAAAATTTCAAGGCCATTTTAACACCAGCCATAATGTTCTCATTCTAACATTAATAATCATACATAACTATTTGAAGTGTGCCTAAAAATGCAAGTCTTTTGCTCCCCTACAAAATTGGGTACTAATAAGATGAAAGTCCCACACACAAAAAAAACATCAACATTGATGACAAACTAGTTTGGAAATATTAATACCTTTTAATTAACCAACCCAAAACATAAACACAAAGCTATGTATAGTAGTATATATAGAAGTTATAGACTTTGAGCCTTCTTTTAACTTGTCCTTTTTTCTTCCTTTTCTAGATCACTCCATTTGAACCGGTACTTTCCGATTCAGGATATTAGTCTCTGTAATTAAGCGCATAATATACGCAATTTACACACAGAAAAAAAAATCACTGCATTTTGAAATATATTTTGTTACTTTGCTTGTGCAAGCATCTCAACCACTTCCCTCATGGTTGGTCTCTCCACACTATGTTCATGAACACATAACATTGCCACAAAAAACACTTGTTTTGCTTCATCTAAAGGAATTTGGGGTAGCCTCTCATCAAGGATCTTCATCACCATATCTTTGTTCCAATTAGTTTTCATTTTGGTCCATTGAACAATGTCTAAACCTTCTTCCTCAAAATCCCCCACTGGCCTTTTCCCTGTGATGAGTTCTAGCAGCACCACACCAAAACTATACACATCACTTTTCTCATCAACTTTCAATGTGTATGCATATTCTGCAAACATAAATTAATTAAAATCAGTAAAATAAAAATACAAACAAAATTATAGGTTTTACAACTTAAGCTAGATGATATTTCAAACACAAGAAAAAGGTACACATGCAAAGTACTTAATTAGAAAAGAAGTGTATTGCTGCTAAAAAAAATGTTTGAAAGGGATTTGGATTCCATGCATTAAACGTGTTACATATTAATTAATCTTTAACGAAGGTGTAATGTGAACCGACCGATCGCACATCAATGAGCACGATAACTTAATAATGTTCTTAATTCGTACCGAAGACTAGGACAATGGTATTAATTTTTATAGATGAACAATGGAAAAAGGTTTATTTGAATTTAGCCAAGTATCAAATTAAATGTGTTAAAAATATATCCTAGTTGTTTTTTGTGCCTATGAGTTCTTCATATTTTTTTTAAAATATTTTTCCTGGGGTTTTGAGAAAGTGAATCTTATAGATCCTAATGCAAAACTTTGATGGAAAGAAAATACATTTTTTTTTTTGTTATGGAAGTGATAGGGGGTGATGGTCAAAAAAGGATGGGTGTGATTAGATCTTGCAGTTTCATCTTTCAAGGCATGCAAGCAAAAGCACAATATTCAATTAGCGTGAGAAAAAAGCAAATGGAATTTCCTTTGTGTTGTGTTAGTGGAGCCTTTGCTTACTCATTTTAGAAATCAATGTACATGGTGCCTGACAATGGGGTCCCACAAAAAGAGTGATGAATGTAAGAAAAGTATATTTTTTATTTAACACAAAAATATATGTAAAGTATACTTGTATTTATCCCATGGTACTTTTTGCTATGAACATTTGAATTTGACTGTTGAATTTGAAAATAAAAAGACCCTGAAATTATCTTGCTTTTTGTAGCACGTTTGTATTTTTACTCATCTCAGTTGTCATAATCTCAATAGTAGTGTCCTATACATGTTTGGATTCAAGGTGAGAGCGAGGTTAGCAAAATCACGATAAACCTAAGTGATTCTTCGCGATGAGCTACAATGATTCATCGCAATTTTAGCAAAAACTATACTTTTGAACTTCTATAATTTTGACAAACTCAGTGTCAATCCAAACACATATACATATTTCTTTTTTTTTTTCTTTCTAAGGGAGCTAGGTAAAGATGTTTCCTGAACTTCAAGTTAATGATGCAGACCAATTAGATCAAGGTAGAAGATTTAAATCTACTTCAAGTGTTAAAGTAAGTATGAAGGTTTTAAAAAAGTTTGCGAAAATCTAGACTATAGCATAAATGTTTTTGACATCAATGTGGACATAATGCGATCGCGATTGAAACCACATTAACTGCACTTAACTGCAATTCTCAAGATCAAAGATCGTGATATGACCGCAATTGAGATAGCTTCAACAGTTATTATCGTGATTCACAATATCAGGGATCACAATGCCATGACTTAGTTTTGAAACCTTGCCAAACATCTTTCAAACTAATTGCGAAGTACACTAAACATCAAGGTTTCAAACAGTAAGTTTTGTGACCTATCTAACTGCGACATCAAGATTTTTTATGTCTCGACACTGCAATGCAATTGTTATTAAAGTTGCATCAAAGACAAATAACTGTAATCCTATGCAATGTCAATAAAAAAATTCCAAGCATCTTTCAAACTAATGAAAATGATTTTATATACTTGAGGAATTTGTATTAGAGAATGTACCTGGAGCAATATATCCATAAGAACCAGCAATAGAAGACATGCATTCTGAATTTCCATTATCTTGCAAGAACTTAGCAAGTCCAAAATCAGCAACATGAGCCTCAAATTCAGAGTTCAACAAAATGTTATTTGACTTAACATCTCTATGAATGATCAAAGGTGAACAATCATGATGCAAATAACAAAGTCCTTTAGCAGCTTCAACAGCAATTTTCAACCTAACATCCCATGCCAAAAACTCACCTCTTTTCCCATGCAAAACTTCACCAAGGCTTCCATTTTCCATATAATCATAAACAAGCAAATTTGTTTCTTTGTTTGTACAAAATGCAACCAACCTAACAATATACCTGTGTCTGATTCTACCTAATGTCTTAATTTCAGCCGAAAAGCCGTTATCGGCATGAGAAGAAGAAGTTCCTTTGTTGATTCCTAACAATTTCTTCACAGCAATTTCATCTCCATTTGGCATTGTTCCTTTGTACACAACACCTGCTCCACCTCTTCCTATCACATTGCTATCCTTTATGCAACCTATGATTTCTTCACTTCCATATTCCATCTTCTGAAATGCTGTTAATTTCCATGAACTTGAATGATTCCTCCTTGATTTTCTACTCTTCATGATAGCTAAAGTTACAAAAACCAATGAACATAACAATAACGCCAACGCGAAAAGCAACTTAAACTTTCCAGGGAAACCGTTTCTCGAACCGTTTTTTTGTTGAGATTCTAATTCATCTGTTGAAGAAACTTTGCATGGATTGAACTCAACCAACACATAACCACATAGTTGAGGATTACCTTCAAAGGAAGTTGGCTTAAAAGTTGAGAATTGTCCTCCTTCTGGTATCGAACCGGAGAAGTTATTGTGAGAGAAATCTGCTGAAGTTAAGCCCTTTAAGGCTCCTAGCTCCTTAGGAAGGCTTTGGTTTAAGTGATTCCATGAAACATTAAGATGGTTTAGTATATGAATTTGAGCAAGTTGAATTGGAATAGGACCTGAAAATTGGTTTTGACTCAAATCCAAATAAGTTAGTAAGGTACATTTACCTATTTCACTTGGAATAGTACCTGAAAAGTTATTGCTGCTTATATCTAATTTGAGGATATTTTTGAGTTTTCCTATATCTGATGGAATTTCACCTGAGAATCTGTTTCCACTAAGTTGAAGAGTTTGCAAATTTGGAAAATTTCCAATTGAGGTTGGTAAAGAACCTGATAACCTATTGTTTGATAGATTACATTGTTCTAATTTGGAGGTTTTGTTTTGATGTGTTTGTTGTGGAATCACACCACTGAGATAATTGTTCTGTAGTTCCAAAAGAGATAGATTTGGTAAGTAAAGAAAACCATGTGGAATTGAACCAGTCAAATAGTTTTGACCAATTCTAACTCTTTGGAGTGTGTAGCATTGACCAAGATCATTAGGCAAAGAACCAAATAAAAAATTGTTAAGCAAGATCAAAATCTTTAGTCTCTTCCCATAGCAAAGTGATTTTGGCAATATTCCAGTGAGTTTATTTGTCGACAAATCAACCTCGGTTAATCTTCCATTCTGACCTAGCTTCGAAGGAATAACTCCAGTGAAGTTATTCCTCCAAAGCTTAAGAACTTCCAATTTAGGAAGCTCGGAAATGAAATCAGGAATTTCGCCGTGAAACTTGTTGATAAACAAGTTCAAAAGAGAAAGTTCTTGAAGGTTCGAGAATTTGTTCGGAATTCCTCCTGTTAGGTTATTGAGTGATAAATCAAGAGCATTCAATCTACTCAAGTTACCTAATTCAGGTGGAATAAAACCAGTGAGTTGATTTTTTTGCAAGAAAAGTGTATCTAGCTTGTTAAGTTGACCTAACTCATGTGGAATTGAACCTTTCAAGAAACAACTTGCTAGGTCTAAATGAACCAAATTAATCAACTTACCAAACTCAATTGGAATTCCACCATCAAATTGATTGAAATAACCTAAATAAAGATTTTCCAAACTAGTTAAATTTCCAAGCTCACTAGGTAAAAAACCACTCAAATCATTTCCAGCCAGAGACAAAAAATTGAGCTGTTTCATTTCTCCATAACTTCTAGGAATTTTTCCAGAAAAGTAATTCCCTCCAAAATTCAAATGCTTGAGACTTAACAACTGAGTAACACCATGAGGAAGTGAACCATTGAAACCATTGTTGTAAATATCCAACACTTCAAGCTTTTTCAATTTGTTGAACTCCCAACTCAAGTTTCCACTAAACAAATTGTTTGATATGTTGAGGAATTTCAAACTTTGCAGCTTGTGAATTTCAGTTGGAAACTCACCATAGAAGCTATTTCCTTGGATTGAAACATTTACAAGGTTGTAAAGTTTTGTGATGAGAGGTGAAAATGAACCTGAAATGTTTAAATTTGAAATATCAAATGAAACTATAGACATGTTGGTATGGTCACATTGAATTCCATACCAAGTACAAAGTGACATGTAGTTAGACATGTTCCAACTACTTAAAGAAGTGTTAGAAGAAGGTTCAAAATCTTGTTTCATTGAAACTAAGATTGAAGCTTGATTTTTCAAAGAAAGTTGAAGTGAAGAAATTGAAGGAAAATTAGTGAAGGAAACAAGTAGAAGGTAGAAAATGATAGGAGTGGCCATTTTTTTTTTGTTGAGATAATTTGTTTAGAGAAAATAAAATAACATGTCATGAAAGTTGAACTTAGTTATAGTGAATATGAATATACACTTGAAGATACAAAAGATAGAGAGATATGAGAGGTAGCATCCAATGTTTAGTTTCTTTTTCATCTTTTTTTCTTTTTGCTCTTTCAATAACACTACTTTGTTGTCTACTTTAGCTTTTTTAAAAAGAAAAAGCAAAAGCAAGCAAGTGTGTATGGACATAAAATCATGTATAACCACAGACAGGTTCATCACACAATTAATACGTGTGTTGCTTTTGTGTCAATTTGTGAGAGCATTTTAAGTGTTTCACCATTGGTCTTTTCCTTTTTCTTTTGTTTTTGCTTTTTTTCTAATTTGATTTATAAACTGAATTCATAGGGTCCAACGACCAACATGGAAGTTGATTCAGATTTGGAATCTTCATTCATGCAGATGAAGATATGTATGATTAAATCATTAATGGATATTTTTAGGCATCAATCATGGGAAAAATTTAAAGTTCAATAAGAAAGAGTTTTAGGCCAGCTTAGTGCATGTCAATTATTTTTATTTCTGGTTTACTAAAGTGAGGGGGTGGGGAAGAGATTTATATTGGTACTTGTTGGAAAAAAAATTAAATAATCAACAGACATAATAAAAATGAAATCTGTCATCAATCTTTTGTCATCATGTTATCGGTGCGAACTATCAATCAACTTTAGTTGATGTTTAATCTTTTTGGATAACCTAGCTAACAATTTATAGGGGAGACTCCACTCAATACGAAACATTGTTTAAGATTAGTCTTTATACTTGCGTGTAAAGATATTAGGTTCACACAAAAATAAAACCTTGTTTAAAAGATGAATTTTTTAAAAACAAAATTTGTTGTTAACAACTATGTATTATCCTAAAAAAAAAAACTATGTACGTACAAAATAATTACAAAGACATTCATTCATATATCATTTTAAAGTCAAATGTAATATTATTTCATAAAATAATTGCACAAATATATTTTACTTAAGACATCATTAAAATAGAATATACAATTTGTTTATGTGTATTAAGATTCAAAATTATTTCATAATATTTAAAGGGATATTCTAATGAGCGTCATGAGAGTACTCTTTAAACATTAAATGATAAGTTATTATAAAATTGTGTATTCAATACATTAGAAATTGATATATTTAAATTTTTTTACAAAATAATTTATTAATATGGAATCTTTAAGCAATAGCCTTGTTTAAATAACTCTAAAGTTAAAGCAAAAGATGCACCCTCATCTTCACTTATGCCATTACAACCATGACCTCACAAGTATTTCACACTCTTACTATTACCATCGATTCATCATCATCATCATATAAAGCATACAAGTGATAATTAGATTAAATAAGGTCATTATTTATTGATTTCTCATTAACGGCATTATTGAGTCCTTTTATTTAACATAAAACAAGCTTAGTCCTAAGAGGAGAAACTACTAGGAAACAACGTGAAGATTAGAAACTCCCAAAAATACAGAAAGAAGCAAATGGATAAAGTTGCTAGATGACGATTAAATACATGTGAAATGATGAATTTACCATCTTGTTAAAGTTTCAATTAAAGCTAAACAATTGCTCTTGGAAAATTCACTATTGAGACAAAACATGAATGCATTATATATATATATATATATATATATATATATATATATATATATATATATATATATAGAGGGGTTATTTTGACTCCAAGAGTAAGTGTAATAACTTACTCCAAATCTTATCCTTTAATTCCAATTTTGATTAATGGTTTAGATTAATTGATATGGTAGGCTTTAATTCCATTTTATACTGTATTCAACACTTATCACCACAAAATATCAAAGCAATAAATGTCTTTTAAGTGTTTGCTTTTTTTTCTTCTCCCATTGATTTTTTTTCTTCTCCCTTTACTTTTTTTACGCTAAAAAAAATTGCATATATATATATATATATATATATATATATATTTAAAGAAAACAATTGTAAAATTTAAAGAATTGCATATTTGTTCTACTCCCGTTATTTTTTTTATACGACATATTTTATTTGGTTTCTTAATTATAATCCTGATTTTTTTTTTGTAAACACACATTTTTGTACTAATTTATCACGAAAAAAAATAAAGGAAGTAACCTTGGTCTTTTCTTATATCCAATTCATTTACAATACTTGCATAAAAAATAAATAAATTTGTGTATTTTCTTATATAAATAACAACAAATTAAAACAATCATCTCCATTTTAATTAATTTTTGTTGTCATGGACATACATAGATGATGATGTTATTTGAGAAAGAGCTCATCAAACAATTAAAAGACATTTATTGCTTTGATATTTTGTGTTGATAAGTGTTGACTACAATATAAAATGGAATTAAAGCCTACCATATCAATTAATCTAAACCATTAATCAAAATTGGAATTAAAGGTTAAGATTTGGAGTAAGTTATTACACTTACTCTTGGAGTCAAAATAACCCCCTCATATATATATATAGAGTAAATTACACTCTCCTCCCCTCAAAGATGCTTGAAATACACTCCCCTCCCCTCTTATGTTAAAATATACAATTTCCTCCCTTGAAAAATAAAATTTACACTCCCCTCCCTTATAAGATGTTTGAATTACAACCCCCTCCCTTGATGATTAAATATACATTACACTTTAATCTATTTTAACATAAATAAATATTTTTATGATATATATTAATTTTAAACCACCCTTTAAGAAAAATTAATTCATTTCTTTATAATTTAAATGTTAATGATAATTAAATTTAAATATTTTGCTATTGATTTTATAATTTAGAGTTTAAAATTAACTTTTAAATAACCATGGTTTATTGTCGTTAGTAATTTTTCACATATTTTAATTTTATTTTGGCTTGTTTCATATTTTATAATAGGGTTTAAAACTACATGTTAATGAAATTGTGAATAAAAAATAGCAAAAAAATATGTATTCAATTTTTTATTATGTTAAAATAGACCTGCAATACTGTTATTTTCGAAGTGTATTAGATTATTATTTTTTTGCTAGATTATTAAAAATAAAAAAATATATATTGAGGGAGTAAAGTGTAGATTTTAACATAAGAGGGGAGGGGAATGTAATTCAAGCTTTTCTTAGGGGAGGGAAATGTATTTTTCTCTAATATGTTTTGAATAAGAGGGGAGGGGAATGTATATTTTAACATAAGAGGGGAGGGGAGTGTAATTCAAGCATCTTTGAGGGGA
The DNA here is from genome assembly GCA_958299785.1 of Medicago lupulina. Classification (NCBI taxonomy): domain Eukaryota; kingdom Viridiplantae; phylum Streptophyta; class Magnoliopsida; order Fabales; family Fabaceae; genus Medicago; species Medicago lupulina. The sequence continues at coordinate 52,082,088 of OY283144.1, read as the reverse complement.
GGGGAGTGTAATTTACTCATATATATATTATCATGGGAATTATATAGATCAAAATCAAACACACTATCACATGCACGAGGTCATATAGCACATTCACAATTAGACAGCATACCAACTAAGGTCGTAACCCATGTCAAAATCTCATAAAGGTTCATAAAATTGTGCTATTTTGATACATAAATCTCTTTGCAATAATATCGTCTTTAATTAACTTTCATTCACAATACAACTAACCCTCTTTTCAACGATAAAAAACACTTCTTAAATTTTTTACGAAGCTAAATTAACTCATCCAAATTGATATAAGAGAATTGAATCTGAGATCACACTCTAAGATCTTAAGTCGACATCACCAGATCAATCTAAATGAGTTACATTTCTTAAATTACGATACAAATTTTATATACAAATTTGTGTAAGTTTTATTTTTTCTTTCAAAATAAACCAGTGACGAAACTCACAAAATACCAAATGCTAAGATCCAAGTGGAGAGTTGTTGTTTCCAACCCTTTTATCATCTACTTACATAACTTATTCAAGCAGTGTGCGATGGTAATTAAAGAACTCACAAAAATATTATACGAGAAAAAGAATACCAACTCACAAAAATCACAAAAATATTTGCACGTGAATATTTTTCCCTTTTCAGATAAGAATGACACAATCTCTAAGAAAGTGTATCACTCGAAGAGCATTAATTCATACCAATCTTGTATCAATTATCAAAATTCAAATAATAGCAATATTCCTAACATGTTTTTACTTCAATAATCTGTTAATAAGACTCAACGCAATAGGTTACATTATTCTTTTGGTGTCTTTACTTTATGATGTGTTAGAACCGGTATCGGGGTCCTGCTAGAATAACTTGATCAAGAAGAAAATGAACATGGATATGATGTATTTTCATAAATTCCAAAGCATGTATCACTTTAGGTTTGATTCGCTCCCACCAGTTATGTCAACCAAATGCAAAAGAGTATACCGATGAATCCCTTTTGGGATACGATGAAATCCTTGACGTGATTTGCACATTCACAACAAACGTATCAACCAATGATAGTTTACAAAATAAAGCTTCGTCAATTCCCTTTGTGCACTAGAAAAAAGAGAATGATTTAGTATTATTTTCGACATAATTCTGACACACAAGTACTATAGAAAAACTTATGCCCTTTAGTGTTATAGAGAAATGTATGTCCTTTGCTAAAGGAAAACAACCTTTTAAAAGAGTTTGTTCATGAATGGTCATTGTTTCAATTGTCATGTATTACACACTCTAAATTGTCAATTCAACCATTGCAATTTTCCAAATATATTTTAGAAATTTCTCTGACATGATGTTGCCATTTTCTTGATAGTACATTATGAACAAGTTTTTTCATTACACAGTATATTATGATTTCTTGCAGGTTATGAAAAAAAGTGATTTTGTTATTTAATAATTTATAGAGTAGTTTTTAATAATTTTTTATAGAGTAGTTTTTATATCTCCCTCTAAGAAGATTAGTCGGACTATAATTCAAAACTTCTGATATCTTAATCCAATATTTTTTTAATCAATACACCAGTGTTTGACTTTTTCTGAAAATGAATCGTATGTCCTGATTCAATATTACTTGGGAGTTGGGTTTTAATTAGGATCAACATGCAACTCATATTGAGACCTTAGAAGTAATTTTTTTTCTTGAGGGGAAGACTCTAGAAGTAATGAAATGCAATCTATGTGGTTATTTTTATGGTAAAGATATAAAGATGAAATCAATCACGGTCATCAATGAAGGATCCTTAACGATGAGTAGTTCTTGTTAAGTAATGAATCTTTATTAAAGATGCTCGTAAACTATGTTTGTTTCACCGTTTAAAATCGCAATCTTATGAATATTATTCCTTTAAACATTATTATCAGGAATATTGTTCCAATGGATGTGTTTGGTAAATGATTTAGTTTCCTACTAATGTTTTTAAATAAATTTTTTAAAATAGAAGTAAACTTGAGAAATAAAAGTTAGGTTGATACCTTTGGCCCCATTGGACCCTCCCATTCCTTGTAATTTTTCATGTACAAGAATACGGTGCGAAATGAGCACGCTCTGCATTACGCATGAGTGCATGTTTTTCACTCTATCCACTATCACTATAACTAATAAATTTTTCACCAAAACGTGAAAAAAATAAAACACAAACCATTGATTTATTTTTTAAAATCATGTCGGGAACCATCATTTCAATCTATTCCTTTTAACCCATCAGGTATTGTACGAGAGAGGGATAAGACGAATTGTAAGATAGTTCCTTTTTAAAGCTCATCATAATAGTATTTTATGTTTTAGTTAAATTACTAAATTTTATTTTTCAATGTTCTAAAACACAATAATTTATTAAATTAATAAAATCAATTTAATACATATTTATTTATGATAAAGTCAATCAATTTAATATTTGTCGAGACAATATTGATTTTAGGTGATATTTTATAAACTTTACTTTTAAAAAATAGGAAGGAGGAAAGAAAAATGGAAGGACTAAATGATCTTCTTTTTTTTCTTCCTGTAGCAAGAAATTATAATCTTTCAACTTAAATGTGAGATTTCTTATCCAAAAAAACTTATATGTGAGATTTGTTTATTTCTTCATAACACGAAATCTCTCTCTAATTTACGAGAATTCAAAAAGAAAATATACTAGAGTAGGATTTACGGAGTTTTGGAAGACTTAATTATTCATTCCAATTTTGGTTTGTTTTTATAATATTTTAAAAGTTAAAATCAAATTAATTTAATCACAAGCATTCTCTTTAACAACTTTCACAAATAAAGTGAAAGTTTATCTATGTTTCCCCTTCTCTCCTCACCTCCCCCAAAACCTCCTCTCATTTCCCTTTCAAACTCTTAATGGGACCCTTATATCAACTTACATATACAAACTTTAGCAATATATACCATAAGTATATTGTCAATAATTCAAATGGGTCAATGCCACTATCAGCCATGGCAGATTGGCAGTGATTTGAGCTTGGCATGATCTATATGCTTCAAGACAAAGCATAACAGTTGGGGAATTGATTGCTGAACATGTTGGTCCCATCTTTTGATGTTAAATACTTTGCATTGTGTTTGGGGGATAGGTGTTTTGGGCCCATTTCTGGCATCACTCCGCTGAAAATACAAGTACACATTGGGGTACATTTTCTGTTTCTTTTGAAAATTCAAGAAGATATATTTATCACTTGTTTATTCCAATATAGGAAAAGCTAATCATTTTCATGTATGAAAATAAATATCAAGAAATGCTAATTTAAAGAGAGAAAAAACACACTATAATTGCAGCCTCGTCTTTTATATTTCTTTCAAAGTTTTATTATCTTATGCGGTTTGGAGTTTGTACCGATTGGTTGACTGAAGTTTACTCAAGTCTTCGTGATCGTACCTGATCAAAAGGTGACTACCAAAGCAGTGTTTGATGGTGATTGTAGGTGGTTGCAACAATTGAAACAATGGAGGGTGTGTGTCTGCAGACACTCTAACGTTCAAGTCAGTATTGAGTATGAGAATTGAGGTTAGGAGATATAAAAGAGTCTAACTTTGGGAACTTCTCATAGTCCCCTTTATATAGTGTGGAGGTGCAGGTTCGGCCAGTAGGGCACATGTGTGGTTTGGCGGTTACAAATTTGGGGGAATCGTACCCCCAACGAGATTCATGGGAGCGTGGGCAGAGACGCTACCATTCAGGTTTGAATTGGTCTCCGTTTACTCCCCGCGCCCTGCGGGGGAGGAGATGTGTTGCGAGTAAGATGGTCCAAATGTTGTATTTGAGTTTTTATTTATTGGGCCTATACAAATGGGCATGGGAGCGTTTGCTCGGTCCATAACATTTCACATTTTAATATAGAAAATTGCTCTTCTCCCAACAAGATTTGCTCACTCACATACAAACTGACGAAAATACCCCCATCGTGACTTAAGTCACACAGGTGTTAAACTCAATGTGACGTAAGTCACGCTGAAATACAACGTGAGTTAACTCACGCCGATTACAGGTTAACATGAGTTAGCTCACGCTGGACCTGTGTCCAGCACCAGCACAACATAAACACCTTTTCCCTAATTTCCTTCATTCATACATAGATCCATTCCTCTCAAAAATCCATGTTTTCACCATTCATTCAATCATTCAACCATTTATTCATTCATTCATTTATTCATAATTAACATACACATAATAAAACCAAAAATAATGCAAAATTAAACCGATAAACTATCAAAAATGTCATCAAAATGCACACCGACGCGAGTGTAAATATAATACATCAAAATCCTCCAAAATGTCATAAAAATAACTACATATATACAAACGTCCTAAAACGGTAAAAAATACTCTACTCTTATGGACTATGGCTCCTAGTCGTCCTCCGCGGAATTGGATCTTGTAACAATCCGTTTTTAGCTAGAATTATTTTATTTATTTATTATATGTGTTTATATGTGCTGAATTGTCTATGTGTGTATTTGATTTGGGATTAGTAGATTTTTGGCTTAGAAGGGTATTTTGGTCTTTTGGTGAGAAAGGGTAAATTAGTAATTTTATTTGAGAAAGTTAATTTTGGCGTTTTAGTGAGAATAGTTATTTTTACTAAGTTACTAGTGAGTTGAGGTAATTATTTAGAGATGATAATTATTCGGTGTTTTAACGAATTAATGAGTAAGAATTTGTTAGTAAGAGTTTTAGGCCCATTATGAACATTAGAAACGTAGCCCATTGGAGAGTGATATATAATCTTAACTCATGAAGGAAAATTAGGGTTAGAAACATTTCATCTCATAACAAAGGGAGGCTAGAGAGAGAAAATGGGGAGAATAGAGAGAAGAAGAGAGGAGGAAGAACTTGAAGAAGAGGAAAGCTATAGATTGGAAGCTAGATGGGAGAGTGAAGCCATAACTAGTGATTGTGAAGCTCTGAGGTAAGGGGGATAGATGAATGTATTCATATAATCACTTATAATTAAGTTTTAGCTTATGGGTCATAAGTGCTTTTGTGTGAATTATGTTTTTTATGATTTTTATGATAAATTTCGTGCTCCTAATTGATGAGTAATTATGGGTATGTTAAATTTCATGGAATTGATGTGTTTATGTGTTCAAGTTCATAGTTGATGTTTGAAATAAGTTATTTCGGTGATTTTTGCTAAATTAAGTGTAAACCATGAATTTGTGAGTGATTGTTGTTCAAACATGTCTAAATTCACTTGATAAATAATTGTATATGTTTGTATGTTGTTGGGGTTTGAATCGTTGTTGTTGTTTGTGAAGTTTGAATGAAAATATAAAAATGAGTTTTTGGTGTAAAATGAGTTTGATGATAATTTTATGGTGAAATGAGGTTATGAATTCATGTTTGTAAGTGTTTGATTGTCTTTTTATGTATGTTAATTAATAACAAAGTTTGGAAAACAAATTTGGGTCAAAGTGGATCAAAATCGGGGTTTTTGGGGAAAAGTTGGATGGGTTCCGAGAGGAAACCCAAAAATCTAGATTGCCTTACTGGTGCAGCTCGCCTGGCGAGATGGCACTTGCCATGGCGTGTTGCTCAGTGCAACACACATGTTTTTTGGTGTCCTGGACAGTTGGGGTTCATTCCAGACTTTCCTAATGCTTCTTTTGATGTGTTTGATTGTTGTTTCCACTTTTTAACCTACTGGAACATCAATTGGATTGGATTGAAATGATTTTTGTGAATCGAATTGAAACTTATTTGAAAATGTTCAAGAACGAAGAATTTTCCAAAACTTGTCTTTCTCAAATAAAATGATGGGGTTATGAATGAATTTCTGTAACAGAGTTTAGAATGATTATGAAAGGGGTATATGAGCTTAAACTTGGTCTTACTTTGAAAATGACTTTCTTTTTGAAAAAGGGAAAAATGTGACGAACTTCGTGAATTTTTGGAATTAAACGAAATCAAGCTAGGATTTGGATATGTATGAACTACTGTGATGATATGTGATATATGTACATGCTTTGTTAATGTGTTTGAATATGAATATCTTGTTTTCTGTGCATTATCCAAAAAAAGATGATTTTATGAAAATCGACGAACTTTGTCAAAATGTGGTTTTATGATCGGATAACTTAATTGACTTGTCAACATGATAACATGATGAAATAAGAGTTAACTAAGGTTTGTTGGTTGTTTAATAGGCTGGTTATCATGATGTGGTTTGTGGTCCGTCTATTATGTGAATTATGCTATATGAAGCAATGTTTTATCTTTGTAGTGATGTATACTTGACAATTGTTTATGATTGTTGATTATGAATATGTGGAGGTAAATGCTTGATGATGAATATGTAGAGATGACTTATTACTTGATAAATGTCGATGTATGGATGTATTGTTTTGATAATGCAATATGTGGAGAATATGTAGAGTAAATTGTTGTTGTGCATTATCGAGTCAATACTTGACATCCATGCATTCTTAAGTCATATATGTAGAGATAAGTCCTACACCTGGACTTGAGGGAAATATAAGATAGGAGTGGTAGAATCATAGTGACATTCCGAGAGCATTCTCGTGTTTTGGCACATGTGATATAACAACACTTAGCGGAGGTTATCGAGGTAATACTCATCGGCGTGTGTTGTCACGTTTAGACTTTATTACTTTTAAGTTCCGTCGAAGCTAAGGACCTCAGTTACCTTAAACCCATCTTGGCCTTTTAGGACGTAGTGCGGTGGCTAACCAAGTGTTGTCTTGGTATTAGTCGACACGGGATGCTACACTCAAACGAGACTTACCTACGAACGTTGTTGGACTGGGTGTTGTCCCGCCATCCAATAAAATTCGGAGGGGCTTGGACTTTGGGAACTTGGTAGAACCCTTGTTACAAGTGCAAATGAAACCATAGTCCTTACCAAATGACGTTGTTACCCTTGGCTCCATCATGTTGGACTTAACCTCACCCCATGTTTTCTTTGTTCTTTAACATAATCATGCATACATGCATCCATTCATAATATTTTTTTTCTCATTAAAATATCGAAGGACTTAGACAAGCTGTTTGTAAACACCAAGAAATACAACTTCAAAAAAATCTTAGATAAGCTTTTGCTTTTGTTAAGAATTTCTTCCTTGGTTTCTTTCTTACCTTTTGAAAAAAGGACCTTATTGCAATATCTTTACAATTTTCAAATGAAACCATGTTCCTCTACAATGTTTACAATTTACTTTGACAAGTCCTTCAAAAAAAATGTCCATTTATGCATAAACATATCGTGCATCATTTTGCATTCATAGTTTCTAGTTTGTGTCTCACATTATGTCTTCTCAATAAAAGGTCTTTCCATCAGTAAAGTGGTTTGATGTCTTCATCCAAAAACGGCTCGCATATGCAAACACTCGTGCAAACACAAAAGAATGGATCAACTTAAGTAATAGGTCCACGAGCTTCATGAAGAGGTAACAACGCTTTTGGCCGAGGTAGGGAAGTTAAGTAGCTTGGTATCTTCGCTGACGCTTACACAAGATCATCCTTTGTGCCCAAAACCACCTCAGCAACAGGCCCCAAGAACACGTATTGATCCTATTCCTATGAAGTATGTAGATTTGTTTCCAAGGCTTATTGAAAGGAATTTGATCCACACCAAGGCACCTCTCTCAGTGCCGGCAATATTGCCAGCATGGTATATGGCTGACCTATCTTGTGCCTTCCATCAAGGGGCACAAGATAATTAAACATAAAGGCACATGGAGCTGAAGCTCAAAAGTCATGTTATTAGGCGGATGAGGCTTAATAAAGTTCATAGCAATGAAGGTGTCTATATTAAGCCTATTGTTGCCCTCAATTCGGTTTATCCCTTGGTCCTCGCCCACTCCAAACTTCCTAGCTATAAAGGTGATGATACCACCTACCACTATCTCACCCTTACCGTCATACCTCGTGCCTACAGATGCAAGATAATCAAGCAAGTAAAAGCAAGTGTTCACAGGGCGGCCATTAAGCATGGCCCACAACTTAAAGAGTTCATCTGTCCTAGTCGTTCCCAACTCTTTCCTACCCCAGATGGTGCAAGCCATAACCCTTTGAAGGTACCTAAGCACAGGGTTGTGAAAGTTACTAGCCTTATTGGAACGTGAATTATATTGCTTTAAACCGGTGATACGTTCCCAAAAGGCAACGGGTTGATAGTCAATCGACCTTAGATCATGATTCCAAGAGTCATGGATGAACCCCGCATTCGCGAAGCCCATCTCATTGCAAAAGTGTTCAAGGGACATCTCGTAATCAATGTTCATAAGCCGGAAAGAGACTCTATGGTTGGGGTTGTCCAAATCCAACCTATCCTTCTTGAAATCAATAGAGCTCAAGAATTCATAAGTGAAATTTTCAAACCCCCTGATAGGTCTCAGCATATCAACCCATCCTAATCTATTCAACAGCCTAATCACATTATCTCGAATACCTAATCTACCCATATCATAATTATCAGTATACCTACAAGCATGTAAAGGTTTAGAGACAAGAGATTTATACCTATTTCGTTACTCGGAATTTTTAAAGTTGATGACGTGGTTCTCTGGGGCTGCTTTCTTCCTACTTGCACCATCACTAGAGCTAGCAACTTCCTTCCTCTTGGATGCCATTGACCTTGGTTGACCTTGGTGTGAGTTTCGGTGAAGGTTGGGGTTCAAAAAGGTTTTGGGTCAAAAAGGTTGGTTTAGTTATGGGGTTGAGGTTTAAGTAAGGTTTTTGAGTTTAATTGTGGAGATTGGTGAAGAATTTGTTGTTTTTGGGTTAGGTTAATGGGGAATATGAATTTGGTGAGGTTGGAGTTTGGGTGGATGAAAGTTGTTTTTGATTTGGGGATTATGTTTGGAATGATGTTTGGAAGTGGTTGGGTGAAGAAATTTTGTGTTTTGGTGAAGATTTGAGGAAGATATAAAGGTTTGAAGGTTTTTGGCTATAAAGGTTTTAGATAGAAGTTTGAGTGACGAGAGAAGTTGTGGTGATTGAATGAGGAAAGAAGAAGAGAAAATTTTGGCTTATGGGCACCTAGAAGTCGCGCACGACCGTGCTTGTTGGGGCACGGGCCGTGCCAACTCCCCGGAAAAGGGAGGTCTTGGTTAAGGCATGGTTAGGCACGGCCGTGACACTGCAAGAATGGGCCGTGCCAAGGCTCTGGACATACTAGGCTCAATTTTTTTCGTTTTTTTGAATCATGCTCGGACAATTACCTGCAAAACAACTTAAAACAATAAAAAAACAAACAAAATAAAAGCAATTAAACTCGTGGGTTGCCTCCCACGAAGTGCTCGTTTAGAGTCATTAACTTGACGGTTAGAAACATCGTTAAAAAGGATCAAAGAGATCATATTGTGCAGATGACGCTAAGAAACATTCTTTCACAATATGATCATTAATCATGCAACAAGAAAAATCAAAAGGCTCCTTATTAACAGTTTCCATTCCAAAACCTACCATCATATCACTAACTCGAAAAGCAATTCTACCACCCTTAACATCAACAATAGCTCCCGCAGTAGCGAGAAAGGGCTTCCCTAGAAGTATATGCACCTGGTCATCCTCATTCATGTCTAAAACTATAAAATCAGTTGGGATATATATCCCTCCTACCTCGACGGGGATGTCCTTAATGAATCCAACAAGGTGGATGGTGGTACGATCATCTAACTTTAAGGTCACCTCGGTAGGTTTCAACTCACCTATACTCATCCTCTTAAAGAGGGACAAGGGTAACAAACTAATACTAGCCCCTAAATCGCACATGGCCTTATCAATGGTCTCACTCCCAATCAAACAAGGAATAGAAAACTACCTGGATCCCCAAGCTTTGGAGGCAGCTTCTTAATGATAGCACTACTTTCCCTAGTCAAAGCTATTGTTTCATTATGCTTTATCTTCCTTTTTTTTTGAAAAAATATCTTTTAAAATTTTAGCATATAGAGGCATTAAAGACAAAGCTTCCGCAAAGGGAATGTTAATGCATATCTTCTTAAGCATATCAACAAACTTATTAAATTATTCCTCCAAGCGAGGCTTAACAAGCCTTAATGAGAAATGGACTTTGGATTTATCAAGCGGTTCTTCACTCTCTATCATAGCTACCTCACCTTAAAACTTATCACTCTCTCCCTCAATGTTTCTAGCCTTAGCAATAGTATCCTCTAATTTCCTACCACTCCCTAATGAAATAGCATTCACGTGAGCTTTGGGGTTGGCTTCGGTTTGTCCAGGAAAGACCCCTGGTGTCTGAGAGGATGCGGCCACCTGTTGGGCCACTTGGGATATTTGAGTTTCAAGCATCTTGTTATGAGTAGCAAAAGAGTCTACCTTGGTATTAAGTTTGGTGAGAGAATCATTCAGAAATCCAGTTTGGTTTTTAAGCTCTTGGAGTTGTTTAGATTGATGCATGACATAACTTTCCATTAAAATTTCCAAACTAGATTTTTGAGGGGTCCTTGTTTGCATAGCCAGGTGGTGCCACTTTTCCATAGGAATTTTGAGGGTTTTTTGTAAAAATTTTGATTTTGCCTCATTCCTTGGGTGTATTGAGCGTAGTTCATTTGCTCAATACCTTCAGTTGGCAATCAACACAGATATGGCCAAATACATTACGAATTTCACAAGGAGGGGATACAGAAGTAGGTGAGACAACACTAACATTCAATTTTTTTTCAATTTTTTGGGTTAATGCGTCAACTTTAGCAGCAAGATGATCAAGGTTAGAGACTTCATACATACTTGCCTCTTTTTTAGATGGAGTAGAAGCAGTTATGGCCCTCTCATTGGTCCATTGGTAGTGATTTTGGGCCATGTCTTCAATCAAAGTGTATGCTTCTGTATAGTTCTTATTCATTAAAGCTCCACCTGCAGCTGCATCAACAGTCATCTTAGTGGTATATGATAAGCAATTATAAAAAGTGTGGACTATGAGCCACTTCTCTAAACCATGGTGGGGACAAAGTCTAAGCATTTCCTTGAAACGCTCCCACACATCATAAAGAGATTCCCCATCCTTCTGATTGAACCGTGTGATTTGGTCTCTCAATTTAGTAGTCTTAGAAGGGGGGGGGGAATCGGGCAAGGAATGCTTGCCTCGTTCGATCCCATGAGGTGATGGAACCAACTTCCAATGAATGGAACCAAGCGCTAGCTCTATCCCTTAAGGAGAAAGGAAAGAGATGCAGCCTTACGACTTCTTGATTCGCTTTCAATATTCCACTGAGTCTTAAAAACGTTGAGATATTCAAATTTGGATCGTCAGCGGGTGATCCAGAAAACTGATTTTGCTGTAACAAGTTAAATAGTGCAGGCTTAATCTCAAAGTTGTTACCCTCAACCATTGGGTATACAATAATAGCCTGTGGCTCATCCGTAGATGGTGTCGCATACTCTTTGAGAGTGCGTTTAACCATAGCGATATTATTTCGTGCGTCTCTTTTTCTCTTATGTAGAAACCTTTCGATCTCCGGAATGAATTCATCAAGACTTTTAGATCTTCGCATAAAAGAGCAAGAACCCAAGAAGTTAACGGTAAAAAGAAGAAGAAGAAGAAGAAGAAGAAGAAGAAGAAGAAAAGAAAGAAAAAGTAAAAAGAAAAAAAATTCTAACCACTAAAACAAATTAATCAAATTAGTTAACTCCCCAGCAACGGCGCCAAAAACTTGATGAGTAAAAGCGCAAGTGCACGGTTCTACCGAAGTAGTAAAAATAGAGTATCGTTCCAACAGGGAGTTGTTCAATTCAATTAATTTTAGTTGATGATTAGAGAGAGTTTAGATTGCAAAGTTTGGGATTTTTAAACGGTTGAAATAAATAATAATAAAAGAGCCTTGGGATTATTGGTTCATCTTGATGACAAACCCTTCACAAACAAACCCTAAACCTAAACTTTATATTGGACCTACTTTCTAAAGACAAGTTTCTCTTAAGCGTATCAAAGTTTCTCACGAAATCATTGAGTGTGTTCCTCTAGCACCCACGCCTATTCTCATGGTTGATTACTATTAGAATCCTAGAAGAACGAAATTTTATGTATCTCAAGGTTTGCTAGACTATTCTCATATTTCGCAATCCTTGTTTAATTTCACTTGTTCCAATATCAAAGCTCCGTGTTCGCTTTATGAATTGATATTTATGATGATGAATTAACAAATACTAACCCTCCGTGTTCGCTTTATGAGTTTGGTATTTGTTAATTCATTATAAAAACGGTGAAATTAGATTAGAAAGTAGATTTATATAAAATTAGGTTTATGGTTTGGTTTGATTAGGATTACGTCATTAGACTTATCCAACAATCCCAAGACAAGAAGAGTCTACTCACTCATGTTCATCGTAGACATAAAAGAGAAGAAGAAGAACATAAAATAACAAGAAAGTAAAAGGAATAATTTTTATTAAGAAAGACAATTTGTTATCGCGATTTTCGGGTGTCAAGTCATTAATTAGGCTTGAACCTTTCAATCATTGATGTCTATTTTTTTTGGGGAAGGGTAAAATTGAGAAAACCCTTAGAAATTCTAAGTTCGGGGCAATTTTCGCTACGGGAAGGTGTTAGGCACCCATAACGACTATAGTACTCTATATGAGCCGTTTTTCTTGACCTATGTTTACGCTTTACTTTTAATGCTATTTTTTTTGAAAAGGTTGTTTTTAAGAATGGGGGAAAGAAGAGTGGATTTTATTTTTTAGTGGACTTGGAGAGGTTTTGGCCTCTTGCCTACATACCCTTTTAAGGGATCAAACTCCATGTAGTTCTCTTCCAGAAAAGTTTTTTTGTGGGTTAGTTTGCTTTTAATTTTGAAAATGATTTTGAAGAAAAGATAAGAGGCCTTAAAGGCATGAGATTGGAGAAAAGTGAGGTTGTTTCAATTGTTTATAGAAAAAGAGTTAAAGTTGGAATTTAGGGTTCATTTACATTTTTGATTAAGAAAATAAAGGAAAAAGGTTATGGAGTTTTGACTCCAAGATTATTGCGAAAATGGTTTTCAAGTGAGGTGTTATTTGTTTCGTTTTTGGAAAAGCATAATATTTTTCTAAGTATCACGCTTCCTAAGCATACATCTAGCGGTAAATCATACAACGTGTGTGCGTGTCGGTGCTTGTGTCGGTGTACATCATCATAGTGTCCTTTGTCCTTTACATTTGGCCCTAATTTACATTCTATGGTCTTGCAAGAATTTAAAAGAAAGTAAATCTACCTAAAAATAATACATGGAAATTAACATAGGAAATGAATGGAACCTAAACTAAAAAAGAGGTGTAATGCCTTTAGTATGCATGAGACATGAAATGAGATAGTTAGTAAACAAGGTAAGAGATGATGGTAATGAATAAGCAATGTATAGTAAAAATGATAAGGGACAATAGTAAAAAGTATTGAACAAATAGTGAAAACAAATGCCAAAAAAGTGATGAAAATAACACACAAAATCTAGCCCCAAAACTCAAGCTAAACCCATGACCTATAATCCTCATCAAAACAGCCCTTCTCAAGGGAATTATTTCAAGAATCATAAGAGAATTACAAGCCATGCATTCAAGCTTAACATTATCACACATTTATACACATTTTGCACTTTAAAAGAATTCATGTTACTTGCCACACAAGAAATTAATATCATGATTCACAAAACACTGGTAATACTCATGGACTCATACCAAAAAAATATCACAAAACACCTAACAAATACCACTATCATTTGACAAGAATTAATGGTCAAAAATCATGCAAGAAATTCACAAAAGAAATGCTTAAAAGATGCAATTCCCCAAGAAAATTTAGCGTACATTTTTATCAATAGGAGGAATGTAAAAAATGCCACAAAATGGTAAAAAGCATATCAAGAATCACATAGAAAAATTCTTAGAATTTTACAAGGAAAACAAAGTACTCAGGGAGGTTCAGATAGCAAATATAAAGGCGTACATAACAAGAAGATTAAGAAAAAAAGAAAAAGAACCTAAAGCCCACGGTTAAGGGCCCAAACCTGTGCCACAAGTGGATCCGGATCAGTCTTGATGCCTCAGAGGCGTTAGATTGATCCGGACGCCCCAAAAACAAGATCCAACGGCCTATAATGCAGGAGAAGTGGACCGGGTCAGAACCGACCCGATCCACGGGCTTATATAAAAGGTACAGGATCCGGATTCACTCATTTCTTCCCTCCTCCCTCTCTCTTCTCCGGCCGTTCTCTTCACAAACCCTAACCCTAGCTTCTCAAATCTACCCAGAAATTGCTTATGCATGGCTTAATCAGTTCGTATTATCAATCTAAGCATGAATCAATCAAAGGAAAACGTTTTTTACCGTGGAAACAATGTGAATCTTGAGCTTTTGTTACTGTAGGTTCGAACCGTTCGGATTCTTCATGTTTTTGGGATGAAATCGTTGTAAAATCGCAAGGATTCACTTCGATTCACACTCGTTGTGGATTTCGAAGTGTTTCTTTGATTTTTCCAAATAATTTTTGTGTTAGGGTTAGGGTTTTGGATCGAACGGTTCGAACTTGCTGCGGATTCACATCGTTCTGGATTCTGTGATGATTTTCAGTGAGAGGAGATGAAGTTTAGGCGTTACCTGAGTTTTGTTCGGAGGTTTGGACGGTTTCTTTGATTCTTGGCTTTGAATCTTTGCAGGTAAACCGGTGTTGCCTCTTTCTTTCTTCTTCTGGTTCGGATCCTGTGAAATCCTTCACTTCTTCTTCTTCTTCTTCTTCTTCTTCTTCTTCTCTGATTCGGATCCTGCGATCACGCTTGCAGCGCGCTACCTCCGGTGGCGTGCTCGCGTTCGAATTGCAGGTGCAAGGGTTCGATGATGAAGATTCACTCTGAATCTCTGAGAACCGTCTGAAATTCCATCAAATTTGTGTGCATTTCACTTCTGTTTGTCTCTGTGAATTGGATTCAATGGTGAATTCGAAGAATTTGTATGGATTTTGTACGAACTGATGCTGAAATTGTTCTGGATTGAGCTAGGGTTTCATGGAGGTTCTTGAGGTTTTGTGAATTTGTGGATTTTGATCTGTAACTGAAAGGAGAGAGAGTGTTGATTCTGTTTGTGTGATGTGGCACTAATTCTGTGGACCTTTTTCTGGCTCTGACACGCGTGGCCTTATATAGCCTGCCATATGGCCTCTGATCCAATTGGGACGTGACATGTGGACTGGTATTTGCTTGCGTGGCACCTGGACTAATGCTGTAAAAAACTCAAGGACTAAAATGCAATTTTAAAGAAATTGGGGACTGAACTGCAAAAAAGAAAAGAAATTGGGACTGTTTTGAAAATAAAATTGGACTGTCTTGAAAATAACAAAAACTGAAATTGGACTGTTTTGAAGTTATTTTTGGACTCTGTCATCGCGATTTTCGGGTGTCAAGTCATTAGTTAGGCTTGGACCTTTCAATCATTGATGTCTATTTTTTTTAGGGAAGGGTAAAATTGAGAAAAAACCCTTAGAAATTCTAAGTTTGCGGCAGTTTTCGCCACGGGAAGGTGTTAGGCACCCGCAACGACTATAGTACTCTATAGGAGCCGTTTTTCTTGACCTATGTTTACGCTTTATTTTAAATGCTATTTTTGAAAAGGTTGTTTTTAAGAATGGGGGAAAGAAGAATTTGGGTTTTATTTTTATTGGACTTGGAGAGAATTTGGTCTCTTGCCTACATACCCTTTTAAGGGATCAAACTCCATGTAGTTCTCTTCAAAAAAGATTTTTTGTGGGTTAGTTTGTTTTTAATTTTGAAAATGATTTTTGAGAAGAGAAAAGAGGCCTTAAAGGCATGAGATTTGGAAAAAGTGAGGTTGTTCCAATTATTAAACAAAAAGGTTAAAGTTGGAATTTAGGGTTCATTTGCATTTTGATTAAGAAAATAAAAGGAAAAGGGTTGTGGAGTTTTGACTCCCATATTATTATGAAAATGATTGAGTGAGGAGTTAATTTGCTTTGAAAAAGGCATATTTTCTAAGTATCGCGTTTCCTAAACATACATCTAGCGGTAAATCATACAACGTGTGTGCGTGTCGGTGCTTGTGTCGGTGTACATCATCATAGTGTCCATTGTCTTTTTACATTTGGCCCTAGTTTACATTCTATGGTCTTGCAAGAATTTTAAAAGAAAGCAAAAAACTAACCTAAAGTATTACATAGGAAATTAACATAGAAAATTGAAGGAAACCTAAACTAAGAAAGGAATGTGATGCCTTTGGGTATGCATGGGACATGAGAAAGTTAGCAACAAAGTGAGATATGATAGTAATGAGTAAGCAATGCATGGTAAATGAAATGACAATGACAAGGAATATTGAACAAATTGTAAAACAAGTGCCAAAAAGTAGTGAAAATAACACACAACCTAGTCCTAACACTTAAGCTAAATCGACGACCCATAATTCTCACCAAAACAGCACTTTTGAGGGAATTATTTCAAGAACTATAGGGAAATCACAAGCCATGTATTCAAACCTAACACATACACATTCCATGCACATTTCTACACCCTAAAAAAGATTCCTATCACTTGCCACATAAGAAATTGCCATTATGATGCACAAAACAGTGATGATGATCACAATACTCATAGTAAAAATATCACAAGATCCTATTGTAAGCATCAAAACCATGTGGCATTGAATTGGAAAAAAAATCATGCAAGACACTTAACAAAAATGCACAAAAATATACATGTCAAGAGAAAAAATTGGCACACATATTTTATCAATTTTAATATGTAAAACTATCACCAAACAGTCAAGAATGCATCAAGAAACTCATGGCAAACTTTTTTAGAATTTTCACAAGAAATTTAACATGCACAGGGGTCCAAATAGCAAAAACGTGGGTGCAACTAGCAAGAAACTCAAAAAAACCGAGAAGAAAAGAGGACAAAGGCCCAAAAATGTAGATCCAACCCAGCGCTGGTGGATCCGGATCTTCAGAACGTCTCAGAGACGCTGGATTGATCCGGATCCACTGAACTTACATCTAATGGCCATAGGTGAAGGAAAATGGGTCGGTTTTGAACCGACCCGATTCGGATGGTACATAAAAGGCCAAGGGTCCGGATCTTGGCATTTTTTGAAGCGTTTCTCTCTCTTCTTCTTCTCTTCCTCGCCGTTCTCTCTTTACCTTCTCAAACCCTAAACCCTAATTGCTCAAATCCAAACAGAAATCGTTTATTCATGGCTTAATCTGCTCGTACTACTGTTCTAAACACGAATCATGCAAAAGAAAGTGATTTTCACCATTGGAACGATGTGAACCTTGCGTTCTTGTTGCTGCAGGTCCAAACTGTTCAAATTTTTATGTTTTTGGAACGAAATCGTTGTAAATCGCAAGGATTCGTTTCGATTCACACTCGTTGTGAATCTTGAAACGTTTCTTTGATTTTTTTAAACAGTTTTTGTGTTAGGGTTAGGGTTTTGGATCGAACAGCTTGAACGTTCCATGGATTCACATCGTTTGAGGTTCTGTAATGGTTTTTCAACGTGATTAAAGGAGGTCTGAGAGTTACCTGAGTTTGTTATTCGGAGATTTGGTCCGTTCCTTTAATTCTTTGATTCAGATCCTCGCTGGTAAGCTTTCTTTCTTCTTCTCTGATCCAACGCTGTGGAATCTTTCACTTCTTTCCCTTTCTTCTTCTCTGATCTCACGCTGTGATCACGCTTGCAACGCGCTACTTCCGGTGGCGTGCTCGCGTTTGGATTGCAGTTTCATCAGTTCAATGATGAAGATTCTTGTGAATCTCTGAGAACTTGCTTGAAATCCGTGTGAATTCGCTTCCGTTTTGATTCTGTGTATCGAATTCAGAGGCGAATTTGACGTTTTTTGGTGAAATTGTTCTGAATTGGTACTGATTCTGAGTTAGGGTTTGTGTATGTTCTTGAGTTTCTTGTGAACTTTGGTGAATTTGATCTGTAACTACCAAGAGAGAGAAAGAAAATTCTGTTAGTGATGTGGCTTCAATTCCCTGGACCTCTCTGACACCCACGGCCTTATATAGGCTGACATGTGGCCTCTGGACCAATGAGAACATGACATGTGGACTGGTATCTGTTAGCGTGGCACTTGAACTGTTTTTGACCCAGGGACCAATCTGCAAAAGATGAAACTAAAAAGGACTAATCTGCAAAAACAAAAACTAATCTGCGAAAATAAGATAAAACAACAAAAAATGAAAATGGGACTGACTTGTAATTTTGAAAAGTGTTTGGACTAATTTGCAATTAAACATAAGACCTGGACTAAATTGCAAAAAGTAAAATAAAACTGGTAGAAAATGTAATTTGAAAACAACGTAAAGTGAAACAATTAAAAATGGCACAACGGACTAAAATGAACAAATTACCAAAATGAGGTATTTCAAAATACCTCTCTGCCCAAAATTTATTTGATGTGAAAAGACCAAAATGCCCCTAGGGACTAAAACGACCCAGACTGGCTCAGACTGACTCAGATGCAAACTAAGATGATTTTTAGATAGAAATTGATTAATGGTTCATGCAGACAAGTTAAAAGGACTCAGAGACAGATTGTAGGGACTGAAAATGGGTTCCACTATAGGAAATGACCAAAATACCCTTTTGTATGATTTTATCCAAAAATTGGAATAAAATGCCGGAAAACATGCAATGGTCTTAGAGACCTTTTCAAATGGCTTGTAATGCAAGAAAACACTTTGGATGGCTTTGAATGTAATAAGACTGGAGATAATAACAGTAAAATGTGTGTTTGAAGCACAGTAGAAAACACGGTGAATTCGAAAGTATCAGAAAATAGCAAAGAAAATTGAACGAGTATTTTTAGGTACAAAATGAGGGTATGACAGACTCATTTGCAATTAAAACAAAATTTGGACTTATTTGTAAAAAAACAAAATAAAATTGGTAAAAAAATGTAATTTTGAAAAAAACGTAAAGTGAAACAGTTAAAAATGACAAAACGGACTAAAACGGACAAACTACCAAAATGAGGTATTTCAAAATACCTCTCTGTCAAAAAATTGTTTGATGTGAAAAGACCAAAATGCCCCTAGGGACTAAAACGACTCAGACTAACTCAGACTGACTCGGACTGACTCTGACTGACCCAGATGCAAAACTAAGATGATTTTTGGACAAGATTTGATTAATGATTCATGCAGACAAGTTGAAAAGACTCAGGGACAAATTGTAGGGACTAAAATGGGTTCCTTTGTAGGAAATGACCAAAATACCCTTTTGTATGATTTTTATGCAAAAAATTGGAATAAAATGCAGGAAAATATGTGATGGTCTTAGAGACCCTTTTTAAGGACTTGTAATGCAAGAAAACATTTTGGATGGTTTTAAATGCAAGAAAATTAGAGACGGAAGCAGTAAGATGTGCAGTTGAAACACAGTAGACAATTGTAAAATGGACATAGTGAATTTGAAATAATCAGAACCAAAAAGAAGTTTGAACGAGTATTTTTAGGTCCAAAATGAGGGTGTAACTGTAACACCCCGTTTTCCCAAAACAACGTAATATTATATAAAACATCAGAGTTCAACATACAACGGAGTATTACGTCTACTTTTCAAAATTCAGTTTAAATAGAATATAAAAAAAACTATTTAATTCAACACATCATTTTATAAAAATCTGCAGCGGAATATTTATTTGATAATCAATCAACAACTAAAATCAACATCCTTGGCACAAGGCCTCAACATAATAAAAATATTATGCAACGATGATTTAAATCTTCAACATCAATAAAAGTCTAAGCAACATGTTCTCAAAAACCGATACATAAAAGAATGAAATCATAAACATCAAATCTCATCCCGTTACATATCAGAGCCTACGACACAAGAGCCAACTCCTATCTATCCTTCGCTACCTGCACTTGCCCACGAGGCGGCAATTCCAGCAGAAGGGGTGAGTTCACAACACAAAGGTAATATATAAATATATGAATCATCAAATTGCATTGAAAAACAACAACAAATAATAACAACCATCATCAGCATAGGCAGCAACATCATCAATATAAGCAACAACATCATCAATATTAGCAACAACATCATCAATTCATCCAACAACAACAACACAACAACGTCCACCGACAACGACAACAACGACAACAATGACATATACAATGCCCGCCGACATATGCAACAACCACCGACAACAACAACAACGACAATGTCCACCGACAAAGACAACAACGACTCATGTACTATGCATGTGGTACCAAAAATACAGGGCAGAGCCCTCACCGCTTTGAACAATAAAGTGTTCCAGGACACGAGTCCTCCCGCTTTGAACGACAAGGCGTTCCAGAGCATAAGCTCTCACCGCTTTGAATGACATTGCATTCCAGGACCGAGGTCCTCACCGCTTTTGAACAACAAAGTGTTCCAGGACATGAGTCCTCCCGCTTTGAACGACAAGGCGTTCCAGAGCATAAGCTCTCACCGCTTTGAATGACAATGCATCAGACTCCAACTGTGTATATCAACATACAACATGACAACACCGACAACAACCACCAGCCAACAATGCATACATCTACGTATGACTTACACCACGACAATTCAACAACAACAACTGTGCCTAATTTATTTATGACACACTTCCCAACTTGGACAACACAAAACAACGACAACAACCACCAACCATTAATGCATACATCTACGTATGACTTACACCACGACAATTCAACAACAACAACTGTGCCTAATTTATTTATGACACACTCCCCAACTTGACTCAACCACACCACAACACCATGGACAATTGCAACTTAGCAAAGTATAATTCATTTCATTTCATATAAGAATCATCCATATATGCCTCATAAACATCTCCATTCTATATTATTATTACTCCAAAAATTCTCTAAAAATCCAATAATCAACCTAGGAAGCTTAGGTTTGGGTTTGGAACACTTTGAAAAATTACATAAAATGGTCATACAGGGCCAATCTCGCTTAAGCGAAGCTAATCTCGCTTCAAGCGAGTCAAATGACGAAAGTCTGGGGAAATCTCGCTTGGACTTTGCTTGCATCTCGCTTACGCGAGATTTCATCTGGACAGCATTCTGGAATCTCGCTTAAGCGAGAAATATCTCGCTTCAAGCGAAGCTTCATCGGGGCAGTTTTCAAACTACGATTTTCTAAGCCTTTTTCATCCAAAAACCCAATTTTGATCCCCCAATCACCCAAAATGAATTAGAAACAATGTTCATGGGTTTATGGCACGACAAAACAACAGAAACAACTCACATAAGCATCATCATCATCATCATATAATTCATCAATCATGGCATTTCCATATTCTTAACCCTAATCCAACAAACCACCATTTTTCAATTCAATTCATGAAAGCATACATATATACATTAGCAATTGAATCATAAACCCACCCTTACCTGATTAGATGAACAATTGCTACAAAAATCTCTCCTCTTGGCTAATCCCCCTTTGCTCTTGGTTCTTCTCTCTTTCTCCCAAAAAGTTTGTTTCTTGTTTTCTCTGATACGTACAATGCTTACTGACTTCTTCCTATTCTTTCCTTAACAAAACATAACTCCTTTCTTTCTCTTAACTCCCCCAATAACTTTCATTTTAATTTCTCATTAACCCTCCTTAATTCTATTAACTCCAAATAAATCCCTTTTTCTAAATAAACATTATTCTTCCTATTTTCATAATTCTCCAAAATAATAATATTCCTTCTATTTTCTTAAAACAAAGCAAATATTATATCCCACTACTAATTAATTAAATAACAAATAACATGCATTTAGATAATACATCAATAAATCAAATAACTCAATTATTTCACATAAATTATTATAAACAAATAAACACACCACATATTCACATAATCATTTATAAATTCAAATAAAACATGCCCAACAACTAAAAATAACAAAATAGCGACTAGGGCGTTACAGTAACAGCTGCCCCTATTTAAGTTTCTTCGTCTGGGCGGGTCAAGAGACAGAGTCTTTGGCTTGACGGGACGAAGATACTTAAATATCGACATTTGCACTGATTTTGGGCGTAAAAATTCGTTCGTAAATGTTATGTATGCCATGCAACATTTGGATTATGAATGCAAAACAGACTGAGAATTGAGTTTAACAAAATATGTCATATCCATTGCAGGATTGGTAGACATTAACAGAATGGCAAATACCGAAACTCACTGGGGAGCCTAAGTAGCAAATTGCAAGTTGTTATTTTGGCTCGAACTGGGAACTTGACCGGGCATACTGACAAGTAACAGGGGCACAAGTTGTTCTTGGATTCGAACTAGCCGCTTGGCTGATGACAAAAGCAAAATAGAAAGCACAAGTTGTTCTTGTATTTGAACTAGTTACTTGGCTGATAACAAACATTAAAGGCATAGGTGCAAGCTGTTCTTGTATTTGAACTAACGGCTTGACCTATAACAAGAATGAAAGCAAATTGACAGGTACAAGTTGTTCTTGTATTTGAACTAGCCACTTGACCGATAACAAGAATGAAAGCAAATTGACAGGTACAAGCTGTTCTTGGATGCGAACTAGCCACTTGACCGATAACAAGAATGAATTGACACGCACAAGCTGTTCTTGGATGCAAACTGGCCACTTGGCTGATAACAGAAACAGATGGTAAAAACAAATTGAAATTGACTGACATGACTGCAGGAGTCTTGAAATTTTACAGGACCGTTGAAGTTTGAAATTGACATGATTGTAGAAGTTTGAAATTGACACGATTGTAGAGGTTTGAAATTAACACGACTGTAAAGGTTTGAAATTGACTTGAGATTTTGACAGAGATTAACATGGGAACTGAAGATGCAATGTGTATGAATGGCATACCAATTTTATCAGATGCATGAGCGTATAAGATGCATGATTATACATGTATGAATGCTTTGAGATGCATGATGGTTGACAATTTGCAGACGCAACTTCGCAGAAACGGATAAAACATTGGAATATTGGGCACGTAATGGCTCGTGCTCTAACAAATACTTGTGAAAGTTCCCCTGGGGATGCTTTCGTTGAAAGACGCATCAAGACCATTGGCAGGGAGCCATATCCCATTCATAGACTTGTAGAAAGTAAAACCTTTTGATGGTACTGCCACTGCTAGACGCTCTAATATTGAGCACACTTTGGATATCGCATCTGTGGTCAATGCTTTTTGCATGTTTATTTTTGTTTGTTTTTTCATCATCCCATTTTTGTCTGGATCGCCCTTTCGGGTTTTCAATCCACCAGGGAATAAATTCTTTTCATTGCCCCTGTTTTTGCCTGAATTGCCTCTGTAGGTTGTCAATCCATCGGGGTGCTCATTTTTGCCTAAGCCGCCCTTTCGGGTTTTCAGCTTAGCGAGCTTATTTATTTTTGTATTTTTCATTCTGTTTTTTCATTCTTGCCATTGACCACAGACCGTACTGGGGAGAGAGCCTGTTGGTAACTTGTATCGAAATGGATGTCAACACATGTTTGCTCATGCATGTTTCGTTTGAATGCACCTAGTTGCTCAGGTTGGTTTTCAAAATACACACAAAAGTTTTCAATTTCGAAAATGTTTGTTTCGGACGTTGTCATTATCAAAATAGAAAGAAGATTTTCTTGTATAAGGCCTTGAAAATAAAATGAAGAAATAAAGTTTCAAACAAAAGCATAGGCTCAAATCGACGTATAAGAGTAGTAGTCAGCCAAAGGCGTGACCCTACGGATTTTCAAAGCTTGGAAAATGGTAATTTTATTGGTTGGTGGTACATTGAACACAGTGGTCACTACAGTTCCCAGAAATCTTGAATTCACAGGTACAGCAGCTTCAGATGAGAGCGGCCATTCATCAGTTGCTCGTGCCCCAAGGGGATGGTGGTTTGCCAGATATAGTCAATTGCCTTTCGTTTCAATCTCATTTTTGCATGAACCGCCCTTTCGGGTTTTCGGCTCATCGAGACGCTCATTTTTGCCTGATTTACGTGTAATCTCAGCGAGCTTTTTCATATTTACATTTTTTTGTCCCTTATTTTGCCTGGACCGCCCTTTCGGGTTTTCGATCCACCGGGAAGCGCGTTTTTGCCTAGGCCGCCCTTTCGGGTTTTCGACCTACCACGTTGTTCTTTTCATATATCTAGACAAAGTATTTCTTGACTATATCGGCATTCACAGGGTTTGGAAGTTCGACACCATCCATGTGTGTAAGAATCAAGGCTCCGCCGGAGAAGGCCTTCTTGACAACATATGGTCCTTCGTAGTTTGGAGTCCACTTGCCCCTTGGGTCAGGTCGTTGGCTTACTCTTCTTTTCAAAACAAGTTCACCTTCCTTGAATTCCTGAGGACGGACTTTCTTGTCAAAAGCAGTCTTCATTCTTGTTTGATACAGCCGTCCGCGAGCCAAAGCATCCAGACGTCTCTCTTCAATTAAATTTAACTGATCATACCGGCTTTGGCACCATTCAGCCTCAGACAATTTTGCTTCCATGATCACGCGGAGAGATGGGATCTCTACTTCTAAGGGGAGAACTGCTTCCATGCCATATACAAGGGAGAAAGGCGTTGCCCCGGTTGAACTGCGTACTGTAGTGCGATAGTCGTGCAGAGCATAAGGCAACATCTCATGCCAGTCTTTGTATGTAGTTACCATTTTCTGCACGATCTTCTTGATATTCTTGTTGGCGGCCTCAACTGCACCATTCATCTGGGGCCTATAAGGAGAGGAGTTGTGATGTTCAATCTTGAATTTCTCACACAGGGCCTGCACCATGTCATTGTTCAGATTGGTACCATTGTCAGTGATAATCTTACTGGGAACACCATATCGACAGATGATATTGTTCTTGATGAACTTAACCACCACTTGCTTGGTTACATTGGCATAAGACGCAGCTTCGACCCACTTGGTGAAGTAATCGTTCGCTACCAAAATGAAACGATGACCATTCGAAGCCTTTGGTTCAATCCTTCCAATCATGTCGATTCCCCACATAGGGAAAGGCCACGGAGAGGAAATAACATTAAGGGCATGCGGAGGCACATGGATCTTATCAGCATAGATTTGACATTTGTGACATTTCCTAGCATATTGGTAGCAATCGTGTTCCATAGACATCCAATAGTAGCCTGCTCTCAACAATTTTCTAGACATGGTATGCCCCGAAGCATGGGTCCCGAAAGTGCCGTCGTGCACGTCGTGCATCAGTTGCTCTGCTTCACACTCATCAACACATCTCAACAATATCATATCGAAATTCCTCTTGTATAGAACATCCCCATCTAACACGAACTTGCTAGCCAACCTGTGCAAGGTCTTCTTGTCTTTGTTGGAAGCATTCGGCGGGTACTCGCGGCTTTGCAAAAACTGCTTGATATCACAATACCAGGGTCTGTTGTCAGCTATATCTGCATTTGTTTGAACGGTCACACCACTGATGGCAAACACATGAGAAGGCCGGTCAAGGCGCTGTACTTTGATTACTGGCACGTGGTTCCAGTGGTTTACTTGGAACATGGAGGATAAAGTGGCAAGAGCATCGGCCATTTGATTTTCCTCACGGGGAATGTGGTGCAATTCGACTTTCGTAAAGTACGTCAGCAGACACCTCGCGTAGTCACGGTAAGGGATCAGATTGGCATGGTGAGTCTCCCATTCTCCCTTTATCTGGTTTATAACAAGTGCAGAGTCTCCATAGATGTCAAGATGTTTGATTCTCATGTCAATTGTTTCCTCAATCCCCAAGATGCATGCTTCGTATTCAGCCATGTTGTTTGTGCATTCAAATATAATCCGAGCGGTAAAAGGAATGTGATGCCCTTGCGGAGATACAATCACTGCCCCAATTCCTTTGCCATAAGCATTGACGGCACCGTCGAAGACCAATCCCCACTTGCTATTAGGGTCTGGACCTTCACCAATCAACGGTTCTTCACAGTCTCTTGACTTCAAATACATGACCTCTTCGTCGGGGAAATCGAACTTTATGGGCTGATAGTCATCAAGTGGCTGGTAAGCGAGGTGGTCAGCTAGAACACTTCCTCTAATGGCCTTTTGAGCTTTGAACACAATATCATATTTAGACAGCAGCATTTGCCAACGCGCAATCTTTCCAGTGACTGCAGGCTTCTCAAAGATGTACTTAATCGGGTCCATCCTGGATATCAACCAAGTTGTATGGTTCATCAAGTAGTGACGCAGGCGTTTGGCAGCCCAAGCTAAAGCACAACAAGTCTTTTCGAGCTTCGTATACCGAATCTCACAGTCAGTAAATTTCTTGCTCAGATAGTAGATAGCATGCTCTTTCTTTCCAGTCTCGTCTTGTTGACCGAGCACACATCGCATGGATTCGTCTAACACTGACAGATACATAATCAACGGCCTTCCTTCCACGGGCGGGACAAGAATTGGTGGCTCTAACAAGTAATTTTTGATGCTATCAAAAGCTTCCTGGCATTCATCGTTCCACACAATGGGTTGATTCTTCCTGAGCAGCTTGAAAATTGGCCCGCAAGTCGCAGTCATGTTAGATATGAATCGGGAGATATAGTTCAGACGCCCGAGGAACCCTCTGACTTGCTTCTCGGTCTGCGGGGCCGGCATCTCACGGATGGCTCGGACTTTGTCAGGATCTACTTCAATGCCTCTTTGACTGACAATGAACCCTAGCAGTTTCCCGGATCTAACACCGAATGTACACTTGTTGGGGTTTAGCCGAAGCTTGTATCTTCTCAACCTTTCAAACATTTTTGCCAAATATTCAACATGTTGCTCTTCATCGTTTGACTTGACAATCATGTCGTCCACATACACCTCGACTTCTTTGTGAATCATATCGTGAAACAACGTAGTCATCCCCCTCTGATAGGTGGCACCAACATTTATCAGACCGAACGGCATCGCTTTGCAACAGAAAGTTCCCCACGGAGTGATGAACGATGTCTTTTCTCTGTCTTTGGGTGACATCTTGATTTGATTGTATCCAGAGAATCCATCCATGAAGGAGAACACTTTGCACTGAGCAGTATTATCGACAAGCACGTCAATATGAGGCAGCGGGAAATTGTCTTTCAGACTGGCTTTATTCAAGTCCCTGTAATCAACACACATCCGAACTTTGCCGTCCTTCTTCGGTACAGGCACAATATTAGCAACCCACTCGGGATACTTAACTGTCATGAGGAAACCTGCATCAATCTGCTTCTGTACTTCACCCTTAATCTTGAGAGCCATGTCAGGACGAGTTCTTCTCAGCTTTTGTCTAACAGGGGGACATTCTGGCTTCGTTGGTATCCGGTGCTCTACGATCTGGGGATCCAAGCCCGACATATCTTCATATGACCATGCAAAAATATCCGAATACTCTCGGAGAAGTTGGAAGATCCTCTTCTTAACCCCCTCTTCCAGTGCAGCACCTACCTTGATCTCTCGCTTATTGTCTTCGGTACCCAAGTTAATCAACTCAATCTCCTCCTGGTGAGGCTGAATGGCTTTCTCCTCTTGTTCAAGTAGTCGAGTGATCTCATCTGGTATATCGTCATCCTTCTCATCTTCGGCTCCGAACACCGGGGATTCAAAAGTTGGAGGGACCGTAGGGTCACTGTGTTCAACGGGTTTATTATGGTTCAATCTGCGTGATATGGTTGGATGATTTTTTAGAAAAGATTTTTCATGCAGATCTTTGTAATAAATAAGAAAAATACAGATGTTTTTGTTGTTTCTGGCATTACCATCATTTCCAAGGGAAAAAGCATTAAGAAAAAACAACATGCGTGAAAGAAACGACAATTTTTATTAATAATGGCAATGCCGAAACAAACATTGTAACGCCCCATTTTTATTTAATTATTTTTAGTTGATGTTTGAGCATTTTTATATGATTTTATATGACTATATTTGACATATATGATTTAGATATGATTTTATGTGAAATATATGACTTGGTATGAATTGTGTGATATTTGGTGTGATGATAATTTATTATATGATTTATGGTGTTGTGTTTTATTTAAATAAATGTTGTTTGATTATTTTATTTATTTAATAAAAAGGTAGAAAATAGTATTATTTGGTTTAAAGGGAATTAAGTATAATTATGAGGAATAAGTGGGAGTTAAGGAAATAAGAGGGGGTTATAGTTTACAATAAAAAGAAAAGGAGAGTCAGAAAGAGTTTTACCTACAATTGAAAAAAAAAAGAGAAAGTGAGTTTTTGAGAGAAGAAGAGGAGAAAACCTAGAACCAAGAGAGGAGGCTAGAAGAAGAGAGAAGAACGCAGCTTAATTCAGGAGTCATAATCTAAGGTAAGGGTGGGATTCCTTCAATAATATGTATATATAATTTTGATTGTTGATGAAATTGTGTTCTAGGTTTAGGATAATTTAGAAAGTATATGATAATTGATATGATGTGATGAATTGTGTTGTTTAATGCATGTTTCTGTGTTGTTTTGATTGTTATGTTGTATATAGAAACTGTAAACATTGTTCTCTATCAAATTTGGGATTTGGGTAGATGAAATTTGGGTTTTTGAGCGAAAAATAGAGTTTTCCCGAGAGCTACCTTTGACAACATACCTTGTTCCATGTTGTTGCGTCTTTTGCATCAGTTTCTGTTTCGAACTAGCTTTCGGTGTAAACACGAAAGTTGTAGGTATGAATGTTATCTTTCTAATGCCATCGATCTGACGTCAAAATCATTTATAGAACTTGAGTTATGGTCAAATTACTGAACGTAGGTCACAGTGAATTTTTATGAATTTCAGCACCACTTTGTCCAAATGTGAAATGAAAACTGGTATTGATTGGTACATAATTGGTCTTAGGTGTAAACATGAAAGTTGTAGATAATTGAGTTATCTTTCTAATGGCACTGGTTTGACTCGAAAATGTTTTGTAAATCTCGAGTTATGATAAAAATAGTCCAAGTAGGTCTTCAGAAAATTTTAAGAAGACTTAGTTTAACTAATCCCAAGTTAGTCCAAAACTTATGGTTGGTTTCCCAACTTCAAACTTAAGTATTAGGGATTTAGTCGGAGTGTTTTATGAGTATTTGGCTTATGTTTTATTGATCAACTTGCTTTATTTTTGAAGAATGTTTTGGTTTGATATGGATGTAGTTGATTAATGTATATGTGCTTTCCGGAGATGTGTGATTTAAATATGTGTTATATCAAGATGTGTTGTTTGTAGATGTGTGACTTAAATATGTGCTATATAAAGATGTCATATTTAAATATGTGATATTTGACGATGATGCTATTTAAAGATGTGTATTTGTCGAGTCATCTAAAGATGTGCATTGTTGAGTCTTTACTCGTGTCGTTGCATTTGAGTCGTGTCGTTGCATAGCATAGTCAGCGATGGGGGCTTAATGCCTGACATGTCCTCTATGACCTTAGCGATGGGGGCTTAATGCCTGACAGGTCCTATTTGACCTTAGCGATGGGGGCTTAATGCCCTGATGGTACCACATGCATGAGGTCTAAGTGTTGCATAGTCGTGTCGTGTCGTTTGTGAAGTGATGATGTAATTTGCAAAGTGATGATGTATTCGTGATGGTGTAATTGTGACTTGTTGATGTATTTATGACGTGTTGAAGTATTTGTGATGTTATGATGTACTTGTGAATGTTTGAGATGTTTTCGTTATATGTGATGATTTGTTGATGTTGTTGATATTGTTGTTGTATCTTGCTAAATGTCGTTGATGTTGATAACGTTGCTGTTGCTATATATATATATATATATATATATATATATATATATATATATATATATATATGTATACATACATATATGAACTTGTTGATACTTGTGGTATAATTTGTTGTTGTTTCATCGATTTGATGAATTATATATTATTATTATTGAATGTGTTTCTCACCCCTTCTGTTGGAATTGCCGCCTTGTGGGCAAGTGCAGATTTCCAAGGCTAGTAGGATGTTGGCTCAAGTGTCTTAGGGCTCTGATACGTAACGGGATGGGAGTTAATTGTTGAATTTTCATTCCTTTATGTATCAATTTTGGAACTATATTGTTGGAACATTTATTTATTATTAAGAGGATTATTGAAATGATTATTTATGTTGGGGCCTTTGTGCCAAGATTTTGTTGAAGTTGATTATATTTTAAAAAAGACTTTTCCGCTGCAAAATATTACGAGATTAATTTATGTTGTTGAATAAATAGTATATTTTCTATTTATGAATTTTTGAAAAGTAGTGTAACATTCCGTTTTGCGATGAAAACTCTGATTTTACGTATATTTAATTATGTTGGGAAATCAGGGTGTTACAGTTGGTATCAGAGCAGGTCGGTCCGTCCGGCCAAGTAGTAGAGTCGTGTCGAGCCTAGTAGTGTTGTGTGACAGCTTTATAGTGTCTTTTGTTGTCCTAATTGTTGTTTGTTGTGTAGAGAACTAAGGTGCTGAAGTCTTATCCAGAATTGTTTGCATGAGGTTCATTTTTGAGGACGAAAATTCTTTAAGTTGGGGAGAGTTGTAACGCCCCATTTTTATTTAATTATTTTTAGTTGATGTTTGAGTATTTTTATATGATTTTATATGACTATATTTGACATATATGATTTAGATATGATTTTATGTGAAATATATGACTTGGTATGAATTGTGTGATATTTGGTGTGATGATAATTTATTATATGATTTATGGTGTTGTGTTTTATTTAAATAAATGTTGTTTGATTATTTTATTTATTTAATAAAAAGGTAGAAAATAGTATTATTTGGTTTAAAGGGAATTAAGTATAATTATGAGGAATAAGTGGGAGTTAAGGAAATAAGAGGGGGTTATAGTTTACAATAAAAAGAAAAGGAGAGTCAGAAAGAGTTTTACCTACAATTGAAAAAAAAGAGAGAAAGTGAGTTTTTGAGAGAAGAAGAGGAGAAAACCTAGAACCAAGAGAAGAGGCTAGAAGAAGAGAGAAGAACGCAGCTTAATTCAGGAGTCATAATCTAAGGTAAGGGTGGGATTCCTTCAATAATATGTATATATAATTTTGATTGTTGATGAAATTGTGTTCTAGGTTTAGGATAATTTAGAAAGTATTTGATAATTGATATGATGTGATGAATTGTGTTGTTTAATGCATGTTTCTGTGTTGTTTTGATTGTTATGTTGTATATAGAACCTGTAAACATTGTTCTCTATCAAATTTGGGATTTGGGTAGATGAAATTTGGGTTTTTGAGCGAAAAATAGAGTTTTCCCGAGAGCTACCTTTGACAACATACCTTGTTCCATGTTGTTGCATCTTTTGCATCAGTTTCTGTTTCGAACTAGCTTTCGGTGTAAACACGAAAGTTGTAGGTATGAATGTTATCTTTCTAATGCCATTGATCTGACGTCAAAATCATTTATAGAACTTGAGTTATGGTCAAATTACTAAACGTAGGTCACAGTGAATTTTTATGAATTTCAGCACCACTTTGTCCAAATGTGAAATGAAAACTGGTATTGATTGGTACATAATTGGTCTTAGGTGTAAACATGAAAGTTGTAGATAATTGAGTTAGCTTTCTAATGGCACTGGTTTGACTCGAAAATGTTTTGTAAATCTCGAGTTATGATAAAAATAGTCCAAGTAGGTCTTCAGAAAATTTTAAGAAAACTTAGTTTAACTAATCCCAAGTTAGTCCAAAACTTATGGTTGGTTTCCCAACTTCAAACTTAAGTATTAGGGATTTAGTCGGAGTGTTTTATGAGTATTTGGCTTATGTTTTATTGATCAACTTGCTTTATTTTTGAAGAATGTTTTGGTTTGATATGGATGTAGTTGATTAATGTATATGTGCTTTCCGGAGATGTGTGATTTAAATATGTGTTATATCAAGATGTGTTGTTTGTAGATGTGTGACTTAAATATGTGCTATATAAAGATGTCATATTTAAATATGTGATATTTGACGATGATGCTATTTAAATATGTGTATTTGTCGAGTCATCTAAAGATGTGCATTGTTGAGTCTTTACTCGTGTCGTTGCATTTGAGTCGTGTCGTTGCATAGCATAGTCAGCGATGGGGGCTTAATGCCTGACAGGTCCTCTATGACCTTAGCGATGGGGGCTTAATGCCTGACAGGTCCTATTTGACCTTAGCGATGGGGGCTTAATACCCTGATGGTACCACATGCATGAGGTCTAAGTGTTGCATAGTCGTGTCGTGTCGTTTGTGAAGTGATGATGTAATTTGCAAAGTGATGATGTATTCGTGATGGTGTAATTGTGACTTGTTGATGTATTTATGACGTGTTGAAGTATTTGTGATGTTATGATGTACTTGTGAATGTTTGAGATGTTTTCGTTATATGTGATGATTTGTTGATGTTGTTGATATTGTTGTTGTATCTTGCTAAATGTCGTTGATGTTGATAACGTTGCTGTTGCTATATATATATATATGTATACATACATATATGAACTTGTTGATACTTGTGGTATAATTTGTTGTTGTTTCATCGATTTGATGAATTATATATTATTATTATTGAATGTGTTTCTCACCCCTTCTGTTGAAATTGCCGCCTTGTGGGCAAGTGCAGATTTCCAAGGCTAGTAGGATGTTGGCTCAAGTGTCTTAGGGCTCTGATACGTAACGGGATGGGAGTTAATTGTTGAATTTTCATTCCTTTATGTATCAATTTTGGAACTATATTGTTGGAACATTTATTTATTATTAAGAGGATTATTGAAATGATTATTTATGTTGGGGCCTTTGTGTAACGCCCATTTTTGATTATTTAGTTATTTGATTTATTTGAGAAATTGCTATATATTTTTATATATATTATGTGATGTTAAGTGAAGATTTATGATGTTTTTATGTGACGTGGCGACTTATTTTATTGTTTAATAAAATAAGATTTGAAAATAAAATAAAATATTTAGTTGTGGGTTAGTTTTGGATTTTAGAGAATTATGTGGGAGAAAGAGTAAATAAGATAAGATTTGTTGGGAGTATATAAAGGGAAAATTAGGTCAAGAGAGTCAGTACGCGTTGCCAGAGTTTTGGAAAAAGGGAGAAAACGACCAAGTGAAGAGAAGTGACCTTTGAGGGCTGCGATTTCTGCTTTGATCAGGTAAGGGTGAGCCTAGCACTTAATTATATTGATCTGTAATGCATCTAATCAGGATTAACAACATAGGATTGAGTTTTGTGAGAATTGGAAATAGGTTAAAATTGAGAAAAACCATGAATTATGCTATGAAGCTGTGAAACAGAGTTAAAAATTGAGTACAGAACGTAGGTTAACCTTAATTATGTTGTTTCTGAGAGTTTAGATGATTTAGATGATGAATTTGGGAACCTTTTGTGTGATTTTCGCAGAACCCGTAGTAGTCTGTTCATCGCTCGCCTGGGCGAGCTATGCAACTCGCCGCGGCGAGCAGACCTAGATCGCTCGCGAGGCGAGCAACCCAGCTCGCCATAGCGAGCATTACCCTAGAGCTCGCGAGGTGAGCACTCCAACTCGCCATAGCGAGCAGGACCTTAGTTACTCGCGAGGCGAGCATTCCCACTCGCCATAGCGAGTTATGTCAGAACCCAGAATCCATTCTGTTGGCGACCTGCAGTCGCATATAACCTTGAGAGATGACCTTTGGGTAGCTTCTGGGACTTTTACTGAAGTTTAATATGATCTGTGATGATGATACATGATGATTGAGATTGTTTATGATGATTTTATGAAGCTTATGTGTGATATATGAATTAATTAAGTTATGAATGTTTGATTTACTTGCGATGCTTGCACTATGGATGCTATCTGTATGATGTACTTGCTGCCATGTTGCTATTTACTTATGTATAGTTGCTGCATGTGTCAGTCCTTGATGATTAAGATGTTTTGCGACGTTTAAGATGTTAACTTGTTTAAGTTAAAAGTGTCGAGTCTCATGCATACTCATTCTATGATGGGGGCTTATGCCCTGGAGTTTTTACTCACCAGCGACGAGGGCTTATGCCCTGGAGCTTTGCTCACCAGCGACGAAGGCTTATGCCTTGGAGTATATTTATGCTTATAGCGACGAGGGCTCATGCCCTGGATTTGGTACCACATGCATATAAGACGTAGGGTTGCATAGTCAAGTGATGATGTCGAGTCGAGTCGTCTACTATGTTTATTATGATGTTTATTGAGATGTATATGATGATGATTATGATGATGCTAAATGATGTATAGTTTATGTTGATGCTTGAATGCTAGATGTTTATCTGAGATATGTGAAATTGTGTTGATTGTTGATTGTGATTATTTAATTACATGTTTAATATAATTATTTGTGAATCTCACCCCTTCTGCTGGAATTGCCGCCTCGTGGGCAAGTGCAGGTAACCAAGATTAGGTGCAGACGTGTGAGGATTCTGCAGTCGAGTCTAGGTGCTCTGATACGTAACGGGATAGGAGATCTCTTTTATTTTCTCTGTTCCTTGCGTATTATGTTATTTTACATGCTTATGTTTATTTTGAAGATTTGCTAATAAGATGTTGATGAGGCCTGCGTGCCAAAGACTTTTGAGATGCTTTTCCATGAGATTATTCCGCTGCGATAATGATTAATATTTTATGAAGATTTAATGTTTATTTATTCATTAACATGAGATGTTTTTAGAAATGTGATGCCCTGTTTATGTGCTTACTCTGATGCATGATTATCTTTTTAAAGAAATTTTTATGTTGGGAAAACGGGGTGTTACACTTTGTGCCAAGATTTTGTTGAAGTTGATTATATTTTAAAAAAGACTTTTCCACTGCAAAATATTACGAGATTAATTTATGTTGTTGAATAAATAGTATATTTTCTATTTATGAATTTTTGAAAAGTAGTGTAACATTCCGTTTTGCGATGAAAACTCTGATTTTACGTATATTTAATTATGTTGGGAAATCGGGGTGTTACAAACATGCCCTTTACAAAAACATCACTTTCGCTTTGGGCGGAGCGAAAAGATGGTTATTTTGAAAAACAAAGACCTAAGCAACAAGACACATTACTTGGAATCATGCATGATCAATGGAAGGTCAACGACATTCCAATTCTTCGTAGTGCCTCCTGATACCACAAACACGGGCCTAGACCCACTTCCAGTGGCACCTTCAGTAATTGCATTGGCGAACCCAACACTGTAGAATGTCCCAGTAGATACTCCTGATGTTGGGGAGAACCCAAGACCTTCTTTATGCTTATTCTCAAGTAGTTGTATTAACTGGCCCCAACCGGCGGCCCGTCCTTCCTGGACAGCCTTCTGTGTGTCCTTCAAAGAAGCCATAGCAGCACCGACCTTCTTGGGCTCCGTACCTTCAACAGTCAAACCTGGAAATGCAGTCCCTTCAGCAGACCCTGCTTCAATACAAGAGAATGATGATAATTGACTGACCAAGTATGCTTCTTCTCCATGTACAGTAACAAGCTTACCGTTCCTCACAAATTTCAGCTTTTGATGAAGAGTGGAGGTGACCGCGCCGGCCTCATGTATCCACGGCCTTCCGAGGAGGCAACTATAGGAAGCATCGATGTCCATGACTTGGAAAGTAATCAGGAATGTTTCCGGGCCAATGGTCATTGGAAGATCCACTTCTCCGAGAACGTTCTTACGGGATCCATCGAAGGCTTTGACCAGAAAAGTGCTCCTCCTCAAAGGGGCTCCTTGATAGCTTAGCTGGTCTAGAGTGGATTTGGGCATTACATTCAGAGATGAGCCGGTATCTACCAATACGTTTGACAACATGTCAGTTTTGCAATTCATAGAGATGTGTAGGGCCAAATTATGATGCTTCCCTGCCTCGGGGAGCTCGTCTTCGCTGAACCAGAGATTACTGTAAGCGGTGATATTCCCCACTATACCACCAAACTGATCTACCGTGACCTCGTGGTCGACATATGCCTGCTCCAACACTTTCAGCAAGATGTTCCTATGGGCTTCAGAGCTTAGGAGCAAAGATAGGATAGATATCTTCGATGGGGTTTGTAACAGCTGATCCACGATCTTGTAGTCACTTCTCTTGATTATCTTCAGGATTTCGTCCAAATTAGAATCTTCAATAGACTGACCTGGTCGGCCAACATCTTTAGCAACGGGAGGAACCGGAAGTGGAGTTGTTTGGTCAACCGGAGCCGTGGTGGGCGCGGCTGTCTTCTTTTGGAACAAAGGTGGATGAACCTTACCGCTCCTCAAAGTTGTCGTCCCTTCGGCGATGTTGCTCACTACAGCTGGGGATACCAGAGGCACTTCTACCCCGTTTTCAATCATGGTTGCATTGTACTTGTAGGGAACGACTTTTGTGGAAACAAAGGGCACTGGCCCAGGTAGCCTTATCACTAGAGGTTCAACGTTCTCTTTCGAAGGCGTGCTCCTAATGGGAGTATCATGGAAGACTGGCATAATCACACAAACGTCGCCGGCTATCAAATAGTTATCATTCATCAGGCTCTGGATGTCGTTCTGCACTACGTCACAGCCCATAGGATTCTGAAGACACCCATTGCAAGCGGCATGGTCATGGTTAAACAAAGAGGCCTCGCACAACTTGACATGCAGCGGCACCAGAGGGGTTGCAACATTACGAACATCAAGGCGGAGAGTTTCTTCGTACGCTTCAATCATGTTCACGGCAGCATGATTTGGGAGCGGATTATCGAGCACGTGCGGGACGTTGTTCTCGGAAGACAACTTTCCTTGGTCTATTAGTTTCTTCACAATATACTTCAAAGCGTAACATCCTTCCACATCGTGGCCCAGAGCGCCTTGATGAAAATCGCACCTGAGGTCGGAACGAAACCGAGGAGGTAGTGGGTTGGGCGGCGGCTTGCCGGGTCTGGTTGTGCAGTACCCCTTGTGTAACAGAGTTGGAAGCAATTCAGCATATAACATTGGTATCGGAGGGAAAGATGGTCGGGCCTGAGGGCCCGGTTGCTATTGCGGTTGTTGTTGAACCGGTGGCTGTTGTTGCACTTGCTGAGCGATGGCGTTGACAGGGACCTGAGGCTGGCCCGATGGTAGAGGATACTGATGGTAGAATGGTGGAAAGAACGGATGTTGGGCGTATTGCATGTATTGGTACGACAGAGGTAATTGAGTAGCATTGATGGGAGCAACGGCGGCCATGGATTGATTGGTCTCGGTAGATACCATCCCGACTTCTGTCTCTTTCTTCTTGTGATGACCATTGCCATACTTCTTTGGTGCATTTGAGGACTCACCCTTTTCAAACACAATGATACCTTCTCTGACAGCTTCTTCTAAGCGGGTTCCCATGGTGACCATCTCGGAGAAGTTACTCGGAGCAGCAATGATCATTCTTTCAACATAGTCTTTTTTCAGCGTCTTCAGAAACGTCTGCATCATTTCCTCTTCATCTAGAGCAGGGGTAATACGGGCGGCTGCCCCTCTCCACCTTTGTGCATACCCACGGAAACTTTCATCTTTCTTCTGAGAGAGGGATCTGAGAAATTCCCTGTTTGGCTTCAATCTGGTATTAAACCCATAGTGACTCTTGAAAGCGGCGGCCAGATCATCGAAGGTGCGAATGTCATCTTTACTTAGGCCAGTATACCATTCTGCAGCGTCTTCCATCAAACTGTCTTGGAAACAGTGGATCATGAGCAAATCATTGTCCGAGTAGTTAGCCATCTTCCGGACGTACTTGATGATATGATTCTGAGGACAAGTCAGTCGATTGTATCGGTCGAATTCTGGGACTTTGAACTTTTTAGGGACATCTACCCTTGGCACTAAGCAGAGATCATGAGTCTTGACAAGATCACCACTTCCATGGTTAGCTTTGATTTCATGGCGGAGTTCTCTAGCAAGCTCCTCCATCATTTCTTCCATAGTTCCGGTCATGGGAGACTTCCCACGGTGAGTATCGGTGTTGGTGTTTTGAGGCATATAATGTACGATTGGGTCAGTGAAGACCGTTGATTGAGGCATAGTAATGCGGAGAGAGACATGCTCTGGGATGGGGATTTGGTTACTATTGGCAGCACCAAAAGTTCCCGCTGCAGTATCGGGAGCAAAGAAAGGTGGGAGTCCGTATGGGTATCCCCTCGGCATAGCAAAGCGGTCATCCAGAGATGCTGTCAGAATTGCCTCAGTGGTCTCTGGAGCAGACGAAGCTGGTTGTTCCTGGGCAGCTAACAGAGCAGTCATAACATCGTGAGCTTTAGCCAGCTCTTCCCTCAAAGAAGCCAATTCGGTACGGAGCTGTGCGTTTTCCTCTTCCATGGCTACCTGATTCCTCCTTCTGTATTGTCTAGTTTGATGTACTCTGGCGGGTTGATCAGTCTTTCGAGCACGAGCCACTTTTCACACTGCGGCGGAAGAACCAGGAGGCAATGAGCACTTGGAAGTTTTTCGTGACCGATGAATGATGTGTATGATGCATGATATGTACAAATGCAGATGCAAAAACGACTCTTTTTTGGTTATCGAAAGGACCTCTTAAACAAATTAGAAATTTTGTAAACATTTTTTATGAAGAGAATGAAGAGACCAGAAAGCTTGCAGAAATAAATCGTTTTGGAAGGTTAAACCAAGGGAAGTGGGCCTCAAAGCATAATACAAACAACATAATCATCTAAGCCTATGGAGTGACAGGGTAATCCTCAGAATCAGACTCCGGAGCCAAACTGCAGTATCTGGCAAAGAATCCCCGACGACATCTAGCTCTCTTGGAATCCCTCATAAGCAGCTTATCTTTTTCCTCGAGTTCTTCCCTAGCTTTGGCTAGCTCTCTTTTCAACATTCGATTCTCATGATCCTTCTGCTCATCTCTACCGTCCAAAGTCAAAATCAAGTTCTCGGCTTCATTGTATCGGGCTTTCCATGCTCGCTTCTCCTGACTCTCCATAGCTAAATGCTCCTGATACATCTCTTGGGTTGCGGGAAGCAAAGGTAATGGCCTGGACGGAACAGACGCAGACACATGTCTCATAGCAGGATAAGGCATGCCAATCTCTTCGGCTCGATCTATCACCCACTGAGTATAGGCCTCATGAGCAATATCGGATCTCACACCCAAATGCTTCACATCTTTCCTTCGAACCTTAGACCAAGCATCTATAAAAGCTTTCCTTTGCCTGGTGGGAGCATTGGAATAGTAGAAGAACTCCTGGGATGTAGCAAGATTGATGGGCTTTGCTCTCATAGGGAAACCGAACTGTCTCATGGCTAGCTCAGGGTTGTAGTTTGTAACACCCCGTTTTCCCAAAACAACGTAATATTATATAAAACATCAGAGTTCAACATACAACGGAGTATTACATCTACTTTTCAAAATTCAGTTTAAATAGATTATAAAAACTATTTAATTCAACACCTCATTTTATAAAAATCTGCAGCGGAATATTTATTTAATAATCAATCAACAACTATGTCATCATCCTTGGCACAAAGGCCTCATCATACTACAATTTATTTCATAAAGATAAAATCTCCAACAACATGTCCTTCAAATAAAATGATACATAAAGGAATGAAAGAATTAAACATCAAAATCCCCATCCCGTTACGTATCAGAGCCTACGACACGAGAGCCAACTCCTATCTATTCTTCGCTACCTGCACTTGCCCACGAGGCGGCAATTCCAGCAGAAGGGGTGAGATTCACAACAATAATATTAATATATAAATCATATGTCAAGATTAACAGTCATACATCCAACTCATAAACATATACATTATAGCACATCATAACATCATCATAAGCATCATCATAAACAACATCATAAGCATCATCATAACAACATCATAAGCATCATCATAACAACATCATAAGCATCATCATAAACACATCATAAGCATCATTATAACAACACCATATCAAGCATCAACGTCTCAAAACATCATCTCATATATGTCACAATTGACTCGACTAAATGCAACACCTAACGTCTCAACATCATGCATGTGGTACCATATATTTATAGCATTAATATGATTCACCGTCGCTTTGAGCAAATGCTCCACCGTCGCTTTGAGCATAAAGCTCCACCGTCGCTTTGAGCATAAAGCTCCACCGTCTCATAATTATGCAAATGCATGGACTCGTCATTTAACAACTTGACTTCAACTTCTCAAAACATCATTCATAATGCAGGACTGACACATGCAGGTATAATAGTTACATGGCAGAACATCATCTCATTAATCATATACATCGCAACACGTAACATCATCACAATCACATAACATCATATTTAAACATCACTTACTATCAACAATACATCAATTATTCACAACATAAAAGAACCATCAGCAATCATCTTTACGTAACTCATCTAAGGGTATAAAACATCTCTAACACTACCCCAAGGGTCCCTCTCAAGTCCCATGCGAAATCAGATCGCAAAAACAACAAACAGTCCAAACAACTAACTAACTCGCCACAGCGAGTACCTGCTCGCCACTGGCGAGTACTCACATCAGCTCACTCGCCAAAGGCGAGTTGGGGGCGAGCTGAAGGCGAGCAATCCTGGGTGCTCTCGGCCTTTTTGACATTTTCACCAAAAATCTTCATTTTTAAGCTCTCTAAATCCAATTTGGCTAAACCAACTTCACAGGTCATCTCTATAAATATAAGGGCACTCAAAACCATCATCACTTGGGCCAAAGTCCTAAAATTTAAAGGACAAGCTCGCCACGGCGAGCTGTGCTGCTCGCCTCGCGAGCAAACAAAGGCTACTCGCCACGGCGAGTGATCACTCGCCACAGGCGAGCGATCTCAGAACCCACACGGGTTCAAACCTAAATTCACCAAAACATGCCAATTCTCTCAAATCAAACCCCTAAATCATCTGCAATGTCATCCTAGGGGATAATCTAGGTTCTGTAACAAGTTCTACAGCCTTACACATCAAACCCTCATCAATTCATCACAAATTCATCTTAACCC
The DNA here is from genome assembly GCA_958299785.1 of Medicago lupulina. Taxonomy (NCBI): domain Eukaryota; kingdom Viridiplantae; phylum Streptophyta; class Magnoliopsida; order Fabales; family Fabaceae; genus Medicago; species Medicago lupulina. The sequence goes on along the minus strand of OY283144.1, from coordinate 52,041,182 downwards.
TAGTTCATAAACCCATCCCAATCCTCTCAAACCCTATGCCAATCAAGAACAAATGATTCACAATTAAGATTATTGAAGTTAGGCTCACCCTTACCTGATTAGATGAACAAGAAGCTACAACAAATCTCTCCTCTTGGCTAATCCTCCTTTGCTCTTGGTTCTTCTCTCTTTCTCCCAAAAAGCTATGTTTTCTTTACTGTACGTACAAAGCTTATGTCTGCCTCCTTCTATTCCTTACCAACCAAAACATAACTCTTTTTTTCTATTTACTCCCTCACTAAATCTTATTAAATTTCTCATTAACCCTCCTTAATTCTATTAACTCCAAATAAATCCCTCTTTATCTAAAATAAATATTATTTCTCCTATTTTCATAAAATTCTACAAATAATTATATAATAAAATATATATCAAATAATAACACACTAATATTCACATAAATCAACATTTTCATATAAAAATACACCAAACATATTAAAATCAACCAAAAATAGTAAAATAGCAACTGGGGCGTTACATAGTTGACTCCTCCCCGGGTACCGAGAAGAGGTACATTGAGGAAATCTCCACAACCAGTAATAATCTCCTTGACTCGAGCTGCCGGAGTAATCCAAACCACCTCATCGGGAGTGAGAGCCATAATCCGCTGCGAATAAGACCAATTCTCCGAGTTGGCATGGAAAGAGCTTGGAAGGTGAGAAATAAACCACCTATATAGGAGAGGCACACAGCAAAGAATATATCCACGACCTTTGAGGGTCCGATCATGGATGGCGTGGTACGTGTCAGCTAACAAAGTAGGAACTGGGTTCTTGGAGTGGAAAGTCTCAATAGCATTCATGTCCACAAAGTTGTCAAGATTCGGGAAGAGAATGAGCCCGTAGATAAGTAGTGCAAGAATAGCCTCAAGAGTGTCCTGACAAGTAGATTCGAGATTAGCCCGCTCGAATAAGTACTTCGAAGTGAAACCCTGGATGTGAGATCTGGTAATGAGATTCTTGGACACATCAGAGGTCTTGAGATAAAGATCCTTAGCAATCACCAAAGGAGTAAGAGGAGCTCCGAGACCTGTGAAAGGTGTCCTCTCAGCTATAGGTAAACCCAACAAACTAGAATAAGCCTCAAGTGTAGGAACTAACTGGAAATCCGGGAAAGTGAAGCAACGGAAGACCGGGTCATAGAATTGCACCAGAGTGTGCACCAACTTCTCTTCCACATTAGTCCGGAGAATAGTAAGCAAACCACCGTATCGGAGACGAAACCCAGTCGGATTCTTGACCTTGAGTGCCAACTCCCTTAGGCTAACCAAATCGACTTCCTTAAATTTGTAAGACTTAGTCTTCTTCATACCTGGAATGTTTACAAAGCCTTCAATTTGTCTAGACCTTTTGATAAATGCATGAAAAAAGTTTATGCATGAATGCATGTATGCATGATTTTTGGTTAAAGAAAGCATGGTGGGCTAAGGTTCACAGTTGCGGAGCGGCGGATGGACACGGTGTCCGGTGAGACTAGGGCTTTGATAGTAGTAACCATGGTTCTAATAAGGTTCCCAAACTGCAACCTCTCTTACGCATATCATAGTAGCACAAGGCGACGCCCGTTCCATGATTATTTGTAAGAAGGTCTAGTTTGAGTGTAGTATCGCGTGACGACTAAATTTCGAGACAACGCTCGGTTTAGCCACCGCACTACGTCTTAAAAAAAGGCCAGAGATGGGTTCGGTAACTACAGTCCGTAGCTTTCATCGGTCAATTGGAAGTAAAGTGCCTAAGCATGACAACACACGCCGACAACATCACCCCCAAAAATGCCTCAGCTACGTGAGATTGATCGCGTAACCCAATACACGAGGCAACCCCCGGATTGGATTGTCGATTATATCTCTTCCTAATCTTAGGTTCACTCAGCCCGGGTGTAGGACTTTTGATATTCTCACCCCACACGTTGCATGAAAATAATAACAATAAAGTAAAGCGTAAAACATAAAGCATGAAAAACTAGGTGTAACCCTAAAATCCCCAGTGAAGTCGCCATTTCTGTTATTGCGATTTTCGGGTGTCAAGTCATTAATTAGGCTTGAACCTTTCAATCATTGATGTCTCTATTTTTTTTGGGGAAGGGTAAAATTGAGAAAACCCTTAGAAATTCTAAGTTCGGGGCAATTTTCCGTGTTAGGCACCCATAACGACTATAGTACTCTATAGGAGCCGTTTTTCTTGACCTATGTTTACGCTTTACTTTTAATGCTATTTTTTTTGAAAAGGTTGTTTTTAAGAATGGGGGAAAGAAGAGTGGATTTTATTTTTTAGTGGACTTGGAGAGGTTTTGGCCTCTTGCCTACATACCCTTTTAAGGGATCAAACTCCATGTAGTTCTCTTCCAGAAAAGTTTTTTTGTGGGTTAGTTTGCTTTTAATTTTGAAAATGATTTTGAAGAAAAGATAAGAGGCCTTAAAGGCATGAGATTGGAGAAAAGTGAGGTTGTTTCAATTGTTTATAGAAAAAGAGTTAAAGTTGGAATTTAGGGTTCATTTACATTTTTGATTAAGAAAATAAAGGAAAAAGGTTATGGAGTTTTGACTCCAAGATTATTGCGAAAATGGTTTTCAAGTGAGGTGTTATTTGTTTCGTTTTTGGAAAAGCATAATATTTTTCTAAGTATCACGCTTCCTAAGCATACATCTAGCGGTAAATCATACAACGTGTGTGCGTGTCGGTGCTTGTGTCGGTGTACATCATCATAGTGTCCTTTGTCCTTTACATTTGGCCCTAATTTACATTCTATGGTCTTGCAAGAATTTAAAAGAAAGTAAATCTACCTAAAAATAATACATGGAAATTAACATAGGAAATGAATGGAACCTAAACTAAAAAAGAGGTGTAATGCCTTTAGTATGCATGAGACATGAAATGAGATAGTTAGTAAACAAGGTAAGAGATGATGGTAATGAATAAGCAATGTATAGTAAAAATGATAAGGGACAATAGTAAAAAGTATTGAACAAATAGTAAAAACAAATGCCAAAAAAGTGATGAAAATAACACACAAAATCTAGCCCCAAAACTCAAGCTAAACCCATGACCTATAATCCTCATCAAAACAGCCCTTCTCAAGGGAATTATTTCAAGAATCATAAGAGAATTACAAGCCATGCACTCAAGCTTAACATTATCACACAATTATACACATTTTGCACTTTAAAAGAATTCATGTTACTTGCCACACAAGAAATTAATATCATGATTCACAAAACACTGGTAATACTCATGGACTCATACCAAAAAAATATCACAAAACACCTAACAAATACCACTATCATTTGACAAGAATTAATGGTCAAAAATCATGCAAGAAATTCACAAAAGAAATGCTTAAAAGATGCAATTCCCCAAGAAAATTTAGCGTACATTTTTATCAATAGGAGGAATGTAAAAAATGCCACAAAATGGTAAAAAGCATATCAAGAATCACATAGAAAAATTCCTAGAATTTTACAAGGAAAACAAAGTACTCAGGGAGGTTCAGATAGCAAATATAAAGGCGTACATAACAAGAAGATTAAGAAAAAAAGAAAAAGAACCCAAAGCCCACGGTTAAGGGCCCAAACCTGTGCCACAAGTGGATCCGGATCAGTCTTGATGCCTCAGAGGCGTTAGATTGATCCGGACGCCCCAAAAACAAGATCCAATGGCCTATAATGCAGGAGAAGTGGACCGGGTCAGAACCGACCCGATCCACGGGCTTATATAAAAGGTACAAGATCCGGATTCACTCATTTCTTCCCTCCTCCCTCTCTCTTCTCCGGTCGTTCTCTTCACAAACCCTAACCCTAGCTTCTCAAATCTACCCAGAAATTGCTTATGCATGGCTTAATCAGTTCGTATTATCAATCTAAGCATGAATCAATCAAAGGAAAACGTTTTTTACCGTGGAAACAATGTGAATCTTGAGCTTTTGTTACTGTAGGTTCGAACCGTTCGGATTCTTCATGTTTTTAGGATGAAATCGTTGTAAAATCGCAAGGATTCACTTCGATTCACACTCGTTGTGGATTTCGAAGTGTTTCTTTGATTTTTCCAAATAATTTTTGTGTTAGGGTTAGGGTTTTGGATCGAACGGTTCGAACTTGCTGCGGATTCACATCGTTCTGGATTCTGTGATGATTTTCAGTGAGAGGAGATGAAGTTTAGGCGTTACCTGAGTTTTGTTCGGAGGTTTGGACCGTTTCTTTGATTCTTGGCTTCGAATCTTTGCAGGTAAACCGGTTTTGCCTCTTTCTTTCTTCTTCTGGTTCGGATCCTGTGAAATCCTTCACTTCTTCTTCTTCTCTGATTCGGATCCTGCGATCACGCTTGCAGCGCGCTACCTCCGATAGCGTGCTCGCGTTTGAATTGAAGGTGCAAGGGTTCGATGATGAAGATTCACTCTGAATCTCTGAGAACCGTCTGAAATTCCATCAAATTTGTGTGCATTTCGCTTCTGTTTGTCTCTGTGAATTGGATTCAATGGTGAATTCGAAGAATTTGTATGGATTTTGTACGAACTGATGCTAAAATTGTTCTGGATTGAGCTAGGGTTTCATGAAGGTTCTTGAGGTTTTGTGAATTTGTGGATTTTGATCTGTAACTGAAAGGAGAGAGAGTGTTGATTCTGTTTGTGTGATGTGGCACTGATTCTGTGGACCTTTTTCTGACTCTGACACGCGTGGCCTTATAAAGCCTGCCATATGTCCTCTGATCCAATTGGGACGTGACATGTGGACTGGTATTTGCTTGTGTGGCACCTGGACTAATGCTGTAAAAAACTCAAGGACTAAAATGCAATTTTAAAGAAATTGGGGACTGAACTGCAAAAAAGAAAAGAAATTGGGACTGTTTTGAAAATAAAATTGGACTGTCTTGAAAATAACAAAAACTGAAATTGGACTGTTTTGAAGTTATTTTTGGACTCATTTGCAATTAAAACAAAATTTGGACTTATTTGTAAAAAAACAAAATAAAATTGGTAAAAAATGTAATTTTGAAAAAAAAACGTAAAGTGAAACAGTTAAAAATGACAAAACGGACTAAAACGGACAAACTACCAAAATGAGGTATTTCAAAATACCTCTCTGTCAAAAAATTGTTTGATGTGAAAAGACCAAAATGCCCCTAGGGACTAAAACGACTCAGACTGACTCAGACTGACTCGGACTGACTCTGACTGACCCAGATGCAAAACTAAGATGATTTTTGGACAAGATTTGATTAATGATTCATGCAGACAAGTTGAAAAGACCCAGGGACAAATTGTAGGGACTAAAATGGGTTCCTTTGTAGGAAATGACCAAAATACCCTTTTGTATGATTTTTATGCAAAAAATTGGAATAAAATGCAGGAAAATATGTGATGGTCTTAGAGACCCTTTTTAAGGACTTGTAATGCAAGAAAACATTTTGGATGGTTTTAAATGCAAGAAAATTAGAGACGGAAGCAGTAAGATGTGCGGTTGAAACACAGTAGACAATTGTAAAATGGACATAGTGAATTTGAAATAATCAGAACCGAAAAGAAGTTTGAACGAGTATTTTTAGGTCCAAAATGAGGGTGTAACACAATTGTCACTATTGAATTCCAAGAACAAAAGATGATTTGTTGTGATAGCTAGCTACTCTATTTACAGTTTATAATGACTTAAGCCCTAAGAAAACATATCACTAGAATGTTCCACAAGAAACCACAGGGTTTTAGGTCAGAAATAAACTAATAGGTAGCTTGTCCATGAAGCAAAAAGCAGCAAAAGGTATCCTGGGAGTTGGCACGGCCGTGTGGCTGGTGGCACGGATCGTGCCAAGCTTCTGACTTGGGGGACGTCATATTTTTGTACTGAATCTTCGTATTTTCATCCCGAATCAGCTCCAAGTCCCTTTCTTTTGCTCCAAGACTCAATCTTTAGAATTTTTGTTCCGGAAATTAAATAACTTGCAATTGAAGTAAAATAGTTCTAAAAAGGAAATAATATTAAATAAAACAAAATCAAATATAAATAAAACAAACTCAAATATTATATTGAAAACACTAATTATTGACTCATCATACTTCAGACGAAGCCTCCTCGGAATAAGCTTCCAGAAGTGCGCCAAAACCTATCCCTACAAACACAAAGAGACAAATATATATCAGCACAAGTATCATGAAGTAGATGAAGTGTTCACAACGAAGGGGGTTTGAATTGTGACCCTTTAAAAATTAAACATGTAACTTAAAAGTGATTCTCAAGTTTTGGACTTTGGAATGGTTAAGTTAATAAACTGACTTTAGAACGTTATAAATTAGTTATGTAAAAACAGTTTAAATGTATATGTGTGTTTTTGTGTGTAGTGTATACTAAAAAACAAAGAGTATAAGGAAGAGAAGAAAAACACACAAAGATTTATAGTGGTTCATCCAATGTGGATTAGTCCACACCGCACAATCTTGTGAGAGTTTTCACTATGATGCTTGAGATAGCCTCTCAAATCCGGCACCTTACAAACTTGTTCACCTGAACAATTACAACACCTGTATTCTCTAAGCCTCGGCAGGCTTGCACCTTCTTGCTAAGTTACCCACTTAGACTTTTACAACCTTTGCTCAAACTAACACTTTAGTATCCCTAAAGCTAGATGAGATTTTGATTACAATTTGTATGGAGTTTGAATGATTGAAATCAGACAAGGGAAGAATGGAGGGAGAAATTATCTCTAACAAGATAAGAGAGAATTGATTTATAGTTCAAGAGACAATTTGAAATCTTTGTGATGATCAATTCAGATGATAAAGCTTCAAAACACTATTTAGTTATTTTTCTTGTATGCTTTGCAATGGTGCAAGTAATGTTGAGTCTTTCACTTTTATTTTTAGAGTTCTTGGGCTCTTGTAGCCGTTGGAGGGTGACCAATGGTATTGTACCATGTGTCCTTGGCCCCACTAGCTTTTACTTGAAAATTTGGGTAAACATTTTGAACTTCATAATGTTGTTGTGTTCTTTAGAATATTTCAGAATGTTGTTGCATTCATGATGATCTTGATATGAGTTCATTATGATATTCATCTGGGTTCATCATGTATGAATGAAGACATGAGTTTATGGGCTTTTCATATGCGTTTCATATGATTTGTTGGGCATTATCCATAAGCAGTGGTTTTTCCACATACATCAGAATGTTGTTGGATAATATCTTCCCAAATTGCCTATGCTTTGAGAGATTGTGTGGACCATGTACAGTACCAAATCTCATGTGTGTCCAACTCTGATCGAGCAAAAAAAGATTTCCTTTTTTCTTTTGCTTTTTACTTTTTACCAATTGTATTGTTAATAAAGTGAAGCATGAGCTGAGCTGAACATTCTGACCATCAGAATGTTCATTTTGTTTCACTTAGGATGATTTGTAAGACTACCATTTGATGTAATCAGATCCTAATAGTTAAACAACAACGAATAGCAGTGATTGTAACATCTAGGATCATATTCCCTTTTGGAATATTCCTAGTACTTAAATGTTCATTGTCTTAAATGAACATTGGGTATCCTTTTTGACATTAATCTTGTAAATGCCTTTATTGTTTGATTGATCCATGAAAATGTACTTTCCTGGACATATATTCGTGTCATGTGTGCCTTGCATGTTCTTGATAATGTTTTTGAGTTTTTGGGCTTGTATAAGATCAACATTTTGAACTCTGCTTGAACATTCTCATTAAATCTCTGAGCAACATTCTGAACTAACTTTCTGAACTCAAAGTTAGTTCATAAAATCAAATGTCCTTTGATTTCTTGTATCTTGGTATAATTTAAACATTGTTCCTATCTTAGTAAAACACTCAAGAGCACAAGGTAAATACCAAGAAATTAATCAAAGTCGATTAATTCTTAAATCATAAAGTTTATTATCTTTAAAATCAATTAGGGATTTTGCCTCAACATATAATACAAACAAATATACATTTATGATCCACCAAAAAAATAAGAAAAATATATATTACCTTAAGCAAGGTCATGTAACCACCAACGACTTTAACCTTTGTGTCGAAGGGAAGAGAAAGCTGAAAGTACAGGAAAGCAAGTGCCATCCCGCCCCATAACCAGTCACCTAACATGTCCAAGTCTTGAAACGCAAGCAGCCATATAAGACTAACGCTTTTGTTGTTCTTATTGGCAAAAATAATATAGCTAACTAAGAGCAACAAAACTGCCTTAATGCAGGCGGTCCTAACAGCACTCTGCTCCTCCTCCTCCTCGTCGTCTGATGCACGCTCCTCCAACTAATTACACCTATTCAACAATCTTGCATAACACCTCTTCAACTTAGTGTAACTGACATACCCACCCCACTGTTTTTTCACCTCATTCGTCGCCTCCTCCTCTATAAAACTCAGATCCTCCTCCAACAATTGTATGCCATGTTCATGAGATAACTCCTACTCCTCAATGAGCCTCCCAGTGATGAGGATGTAACACCCTAAACCCTTAAAGCGATAAAGTACGCAAATAATAATAATCATGCAAAGGATTTAGATGCTACTTCTTCTATAAGTCCAAACATGCATGTTAAATTTTTCAAAACATCGCAGCAGAATAAATCATCTCAACAATTCATCAATAATAAAATAAATCACCAAGTAGCCATGTCATAACACTACATATATCATCATCAATACATAGTCTCAAAGATCCTCAACAATCATAATAAACAGACTCCGACAATTGACACCTAATCATAGCCCTAAAGACTACGACACCAAAAGCAATAGACGAGGTAGCGCCCATGTTATCCTCAAGCAACTCATCAAAACAAAGAAAACTATTCATGCACGTTGTCTATCCATTCGTAAGAATAAGGCAAACGGTCAACCAAATGACCATTGAGGTTAGATAACATTCCATAATTAAAGTATAATCAAACATAAACTTTCAAGGATTTCATGCATAGCATATATACATATACATACTCATCACTCCTATAATACTAACATCACATGAACATTATCTCCATTACAAATCATGTTATCATATTTCTATCATAGCATAGCAAGCTTATCACTTACCAACATCAATCAATATAAGAATTTCTTACCTCATACCCTATCTAGCTCATTCATTAAACCACACCAAACTCATCATTTAGGAAGTATAAGCATACATGAAACTTTACCCATTTTACACAAAGCACATACTTTTCCTAATGCATACAGTTCATCTAATTCACATCAATCATATGGATTACATAGACTTTTGCCTAATCAAATTAACAATTATAATTCATCATTTCAAAGTATAGGCAAAGAAATCATCAACATTAAAGGAGGCACCAAATCAATTACATACGATTCATACTTCATTACTATCACCAAAGTAACTATCATCAAATAAAATCTCCGAGTGTACAAGCACAACCAAAGATAACGAACATCATCATGTGAACATCTCCACACAATTCACATTATTTACCAAATCCATATAACTCACCAATCACAATTCATATAATTCACCAAGTTTCACCAATGCACATAATCACCAAATGACATAGTCAAGTATGACATAATTTCACCAATATCAAATTCATGCAATGTTCTAGACTCTTCTCTAGATGCATGTGATACCATTAGAATTTCGGAGATAATTTTACCATATTGAATCCACCAACGCAATAAACATCACCAATTACGTTATGCAAAAGCTATGTAATAAACACCACCAATTACATTCTTCAAAGCTATGTAATAAACATCACTAATTACATGCTTTAGAACACCTAAACATGACTATGAATGCATGTACTTCAAGTAAAGACTCGACAATGCATAACTCACTAAACTATATTAACATAATAATCATCACCAATTATGTTTTTCACTAATATTTGCATTATCAAATACTTACATTCATATAATTACCAAGTCATAATTCAACAAGAGTCATCATCATCAAACATTAAAATAATCATCATCAAACATCAACATAATCATCATCATAATCCTCATCATAAATAATTATCAACTTAAGGAAACATTATCGTTTCAAATTCACATTCAAACACCCAAGAATTCCCTACATATCACTTATCATCTAGGGGAAACATCCATGGTATTTTCGTTTCACAAAGTTACTCCATTTTACATATTTCACAAGTTCGTCTCATTTTGAACATACTTCAAACCCAATTCATTTCCAAAGTAAAATCAAGTTGAACTACTTCTAAACATCACAACTTCATGATTATATACTCATTTAAACACTATAAAGACTTCCTTAAACTCAATATTAATTTTGAGGATGTTTCATGGTTTAGTGAAAAAGTTATGATAAAGTTTTATATAAATGTCACATGACCTATGAAACACCTAGAGTTCAACACAATTTATACCAATTCCTAACTCTAACCTACCACATTTCAATCAAACATGTTGGAACAAAATGTGTTTAACAATGCCTTTTTAAGTTTTGATGATAACAAGGTATTAAAAGTTCAATTGGATATGCTAATATTTGTTTAAGTGTGCATGACCGAAGACTAAAATTTATAAGTCTTAAAATATAGTATTGGGTCTGGAAGAAAAAATGAGAGCAAAAGAATTTTCAAGAGAAGCTTAGTTGCTAGTCAGAGTCTGAAGACATCAGAGTCTGAAGACCATCATAAGTTGACTGTTAGAGTCTAAAGATCATCAGGGTCTGAAGTGAAAAACCTGGGAGTTAGTTATTATGGATATTTAAAGACACAAATATGCAAAAGGAATTGAAGACTGGAGCAACGAATATTTCTGAAGAATTAGAAGGCTTTGGATGCTTATCCACAAAGAAAGGTCAGTGAAGGACAATAGTACATTTGTACAACCACTACTCCATTACTCCAACATTTCATGTGCATAGTACAAGCTACAGTTGTGTCTCTACTGGTTAATTCTCCATTCAATGAATGATTTTCAAATTATTCCCTTTTAGGACATTAACCATATCAAGCAACACATCAATGTTGATTGATCAAGCTTCTACAACGACTCTTTGATGCGCTGGGACCTCTACAATGTCTCTTTCATACCTCTATATAAAGGAGTGAATACTTGAAGATTAGTAGAGACTCTACAACATTTAAACTATGCCCAAAAGATACTTAAAGATTAGTTTTTAAAATTTGTTGTTAACCCTCAAAAATACTTTTAGTGTGAAACCAAAAGAAGCAATGGGAGAAGAAAAAAATCAAACAATTAAAAGACATTTATTGCTTTGATATTTTGTGGTGATAAGTGCTGATTACAATAGAAAATGAAATTAAAGCTTACCATATCAATTAATCTAAATCATTAATCAAAATTGGAATTAAAGGTCAAAATTTGGAGTAAGTTATTACACTTACTCTTGGAGTCAAAATAACCCCCTCTATTTTAAATTCTTTTTTATGAATAGGTGTCGTTTCAAATATGTTTCTATTCACTGGTTACTCTTTTTGAAAAATAGTATTGCTTCATAAACATCATTTTTAACCTCTATAAATTCAATTGAGAATCAAATCATTTAAAACAACTTTCAAACTCTCAATGTGAACTTTCAATATCACTTGCTTTCAAACTTTCATTCAAATTGTTTTGAAAACTTTTCCCACACTTTAACATTCATTAAAAAGTTTTTTGAGCACTAAGTCCATTTGTTAGAGTGATATTGATAAAGATATACAACTATACATTTGTTATTCTTCAATTACTTTGTTGCAAAATTTCTTGCAATTGTTGGTGAGAATTATTGTTTAGGATAGTGGGATGCTATCTTGTGATTATTTTCAAAGGTTCTTTGATTCGGGGAGATTCAAAATCCACCAAAAGTGTTTGGTGTTTGTGTTGTAATCGAGAGAGAGGGTTTCTTTCTTATGTGTATGTTAGAAAGATTGGTAGGGGGTCTTGGAGTGAGATTGCTTGTAACGAAGATTCTAACATAGTGAATTCCTTCGTGGGGTGTGAAGGGAGTGGATGTACCATTAGGGGAACCACTATAACTCTCTTGTGTTTTTTTTTAACCAATATTCCTAAAAACCTAATTCCCCCCCCCCCCCCCCCCCCCCCCAAGGTTACCATCTGAACTTACAATATTCATTTGAATATTTTATATTAAATTGACATATGCAACAACAAATCAGAGTGGTGCAGCGGAAGCGTGGTGGGCCCATAACCCACAAGTCCTTGGATCGAAACTAGGCTCCCTTTCATGACTATTTCTTGATTATTTCATGATATTTTGGGTTAGATTGATAGATTTGTTTTACATTTTTTTTTAGAACATGTTATCCTACCTTTCATGACTATTTCATGATATTTTGGGTTAATACAAATTTATATATTGTCTTTATATATATATATATATATATATATATATATATATATATTTGAAAATATGTTATCTTACCTTTTTGTGACTATTTCATGATATTTTGGATTAATACAAATTTATATATCTTTTTCAAAATAATAATGCCTCCCATTATTTAATACAATCTTATTAGTTATTTTCCCACCATATTATTGGTCTTTCTTTCCCTTATCCAACTCACTCTCTCTCAACTGCAAACACGAAAATGCTTCAAAATAAACACCTATTATTCATGATAATTAATCAACCTGTTATGTTTTAATTGATTTATTTGTGCAAAAAAATGAATGAATTTTGAGAGTCAACAAACTCTAAATCAAAGAATTTAAGTATTGAATAATTTATTTATCTTAGTCCCAAAAAAAAAGTATTGAACAATTTGTCTCTTCACTAGTTTTCCCCTTCGCTAGAAAGAAAAAATATATAATAAATTCTCGGTATCTAATCGATATCTAGTAATGTGCCAAGAAGGTACATATGGTAAACATGAATGCAAAATCGTAATTAAAATATCAATGAAAGTTTTAGGGAATTTTTAAGAAACGAAAGAAAAGATGGAGGAATGAAAACGGGGGTTGTTAAGAATGGAAGAAAAAGAGAGATTACTTAAGGAAAAGCTATGATTAATCATGTACAACTCCAGTTAAAAAGCTATGATTAAGGACCCAGAAATTTAAGTAGTGTGGGCAATACGTATATAATTTTGTAAAACCAAAATATTTGTGTGTGTGGGTTATAATATTTCTTTTTTAAAAGTATAAACATACATCATAATTGTTCTATACAGTTTTTTATATCGTGGATATACTGAATGAAATAAAAGCTCGTGATTCCTTTACAATGTGGTCGTTGCTTCTCTCACGAATTGAGAAATCTAGGGTTTCTTGTTTTTGTTTTTGTTTTTACTTGAATTTGGGTTATCGCTATGCATTTTATTTTATTTTAGTAATTGTTATGCAATTTATTGATTTGGTAAAATTTAAGTATTATTAATTTTGATTTTTTTGTTTTGTAGAAAAACGTAGTGAAAATATTCACTTAAAAACTCACACACATAAATGAGAATCTCATATTGAAACTCGGATAATTACATCTAGCCTACCAATTATTAATTGGACGAATTTATTTTATAATTCATAATGTAGGCCTTAATAACTTACTTAAAACTTCACCATTTCCTCTTTTTGTTCCATAGTGTATATGGTTTTTTTTCTTCATTTTTTCCCGAAAGTTGTGAGAGCCAAGGCACACATATTTGTACGTGGGGTCGTCCATGACTAGGATATAGTGCAGTAGATCGTGATAGTTAGCTTAGAAGTGAGTTAGCTTATAAATAAGATTCACCATATTTGTAACAAACTAAATTAAAGAATAACATAATTTCTTTTCCAATGTTTTATATTCTTTCTTTTAGAATTCTCAATTCACTTTCTTAATATGATATCAGTTCCTTCTATGAGAAGAAGGTTGTTACAATTCAGTACGTTTCCCTTTCAGCCGTGGATGCGTGTTTCTTAAGTTTCAAGATTTTCTCTGATTCTCTTTGGAGATTCATCATCTTCATCCTTTTTTTATGCTCCTTTTCATTTTTATGGTCGGATAAGACAAGTGTATCAAATTGTTTACAAAGTAATAAAGTGTAAGTAGAGTATCATACCCATAGGGATTGTCCTTTAGTCCAAACAATTCATGTTACTTATTTGGTATAACAAAATATAAATAAAAGAGTTGGGGGATAAGAGATTGCAATTTTTATCTGTTTGCAACAGAGCAAGTTGTGTGTTTTGGTTGCGGAAATGTACGTAGCGGTTTGGATTATTCTAATCTCCCCTATTCATTTGTTGAAATTAAATAACATTCATATCGCGTTTAGTTATTTTATGTAGATTATCTAAGTGATGAGTCTGTCAGGAGGTTCTAACCTATACTATTTAAGTTTAGTTATGAGTGGGTGAATTGTATCTATTTATAGACATGGTTTAGGTGGGATGGGATTATGATCATTGGCGGAATGTGTGTTAGACATATAAACATGGGATGTTAATGTGAAGGGGGTTTTGTCCAGAGCGGTCACCTTCAGGTAATTTTCAAGGACGAAAATTCTTTAATTGGAGATAGTTGTAACACCCCAAATTTCTATTTTATTAAATTAATGAGGCAAAATAGACAAATTTTATTTATTATTATGATTTGATAGGTGATGGGGATTAATATGATGAGAAAATAGAAGTGGGAGGTGCAGAGTAGAAGTAATAAAATAAATGGGGGAGGAAGAAGTAAAATTATGGTACGTTGAGGAGAGGAAATACTAATTGTTGAATATTTCAATTCCCTAGTATAAATAGAGAGATAGAAAATCAAAATAAACACTCTTGCTGAACCGGAGAAAAGAAAAGAGGAGAAGAGAGAAGAGGAGGAAACCCTAGCTAAGGAGAAGAGAGCCAAACGCCGTGTTTTCGGATAATTCGAGGTAAGGAGGAATCTTTGCACTTTAGGGTATCTTAATATATGACGAGGGTGTTTAATTCTTAATATGATGTTGTTGTTATGATGTGAGATTGTGATGAGAGATTTATTATGAACAAATTAAAAGATGAAGTTGAAAGATGAGAATTGAGGAAAAGTAGTTTAGGGTTTTGTATTGAGTTTTTTAGCCTTAAAAAGAGTGGCTAATTCGGTAGGTTAACTAAGAATTTGTGTTTGAATGATAGGGTAATCATGGGGTGAAGACTAGGGTCGAGTTTGGAGAATATAGGATCGAAAACGGAGTCGAAAAGGGTTCCCCAAAATAAAATCTCAGCAGAACTGCAATGTTGTTGTCACCGTACGTTTCTTACTGTCTCAGTTTGGCAAGTTTAAGTTATGAATTGGGTTTAAGTGTCTTCATGAAAGTTGTCGATAAGGATGTTATCTTTCACTAGCCTTTTGAGGGACTCGATTTAAGTATCTAGAACTCAAGATATGATCAAAATACTAAACAAAGGTCAGCAGGGGTCAACAAGGTCGTGCTCTTTCCCCAAACTTAGGAAAATAAACTTTTCCACCACTTTCTGTTTAGAATTGGATTTAGGTATCTGCATGCAAGTTTTAGATATCGATGTTAGATTTCACTTCGTATTAATTTTAACCCATTATCACATCTAGAACTTGATTTATGATTTAAACACCACGTATGGTTCATGTTGCGTTGATAATGAAATTTTAGCACAATCCTTCTAGTGGACTCTTCAACATCTATAAAAGCAATAGTGATTTTAAGAAAGCCATTAGTGTGTAAAGTAAAAGTAAGGATCCCTAAACTAAATATCTAGATAGGGGAGTGTGTTTGACCATAAATAGAAGTGGTTATCTCAAGATAAAAGCAAGTCTAAATGAATTGAAGATAGTAACATACGATAACTTGATGTTGTTAAAGATGGCCTGATATGGGGAGTGAAATACATTGATAGGAGGGGGAACAAGGGCGGCGTTTAAGATAGATGACTAAGGTAAATATAAGTCCCTCGAATTAGAGACGAGTGATGACATGTCATCTTACGTCAATCTTGGATAGTTTTTTTAGTTTATTTTAGTAGGATTTAGCAGCAAAAAGGAGGAGTATTAGAACGATTGTCTATGATTTCAGTACTTTTCTAATATTTTCTATATTTGAGTATGTAATTCTAATTTTTCCAAAACATAGCAATTTTAGGGAGTTTTTGAAGTAATTTACGAAGAAATCATGCAAATCGGAGGATTGTGAAGATTCAATGGACAAGAATAAAGATTCAAGAGGCCTCAAAAGACTTACAAATGGGAGGAATTTTGTTCCCAAAGTACCGAGGCAAGTTCTTTGAAGACGAACCACGCGCCTAGGGCATTTCCCATGCGCCTAGGGCATGCATTGGGGTGCACTCTCATGCACCCCGTACATTTTCTATGCGCCCCGTGCATGCAAAATGTCGGGGCTCAACTGTCTTTTCCTGCTTCCGTTTTGGGTAAAGCCCACACTTTTAGCCCAAACGCAGGTAGAAACTCTCACTATAAATATCAGCCTTCCTCATTCAAAATTTCTCGTTAAGAACTGTGGCAGTTAAAGAGGAAGGCTACTTTGGAGTTTCGAGAGAGTTTCTATCTTCTCCTTGATTTTCTAGGTGTCATACCCCAATTTTTGACCTAAGACCCCATTTTTTTTCTTCACAAAAATAGGTTTTAATTTGTTTAATTTTATATTGTTTTTCATCGTTATTAATTTCCTCCAAAAAAAAAAGA
Source organism: Medicago lupulina (assembly GCA_958299785.1). Lineage (NCBI taxonomy): Eukaryota > Viridiplantae > Streptophyta > Magnoliopsida > Fabales > Fabaceae > Medicago > Medicago lupulina. The sequence goes on along the minus strand of OY283144.1, from coordinate 52,024,552 downwards.
GAGAAAAATAAAAGAAACATAAAACTGAAAATTTATCAAGAATGATCTGGAGAACGTTCTGGAGAATGTTCTGGTCATACTACAAATGAAATAAAGTGACATCATCAAAGTGACATCATCGAGTGACATCACTAAGATGACATCACATGACAACTTGCTCCCATTAGCTCAAAACTTAATCTCTAAGCTTCCATTATAGTTTGTTTCTTAAGTTTCTTTATTTCTATAAATAAAGGAGGTTTTACCACAAAAAAGGGGAGGAGTTTTTAGAGAGAAAAAAATCAGCAACACACCACTACATATTTTTTTAATTTTAGCATGTTTTCTTTTCTTCATCATCAACAACACAACCACCACATAAACCATCATTAAAACCACACAAACCATCACATAAAACATCATTAAAACAACAAAAAATCACACAATCATCACTACAAATCAACATAAAACCACCATAAATCAACACAAAAAATACTATCACTACCAAAAACAAAACAACCCTCATTTTCTTTCTTTTTTTCCTATTCTCCCCACAAAGGTATTTTTTTTTTCCTCTTTCTTCTTTTCCTTTTTCGTCTCTCTCTCTCTCTCTCTCTCTCTCTCTCTCCATCTTTTTTTCCTTCATTTATTTTACGCTAAATACACACAAAATTAATCCGGAGTACTCTGGTCCTAAAATTAACTGTTAATATTATATTTTTGTTTAAATTAATTATTCTCCAGAACAATCTGGTCCTTGTTAATTAAATTAATCCAGAGTGTTCTGGTCCTAAACCAACTATTTATATTATATTTTTGTTTATTTTATATTTCTCCAGAACAATCTGGTCCTTGTTAATTAAATTAATCCAGAGTGTTCTGGTCCTAAATTAATTGTTAATATTATATTTTGTTTAATATAATCACTCTCCAGAATAATCTGGTCCTAATTAATAATCAAATTAATCCAGAGTTCTCTGGTCCAATATTTATTAGTAATATTGTTCTACCTTTTATTTTTATATTTCTCCAGAATATTCTGGTCCGTGTTAAAAAACTTCATAGTTCATTTTAACATCATTTTTCTCATTCTGCTTATATAATCATTCTCAAGAATGTTCTGGTCCCATATATATATAATACTATTTATTTTGCTAAACTAACAAAAAACCCAAAAACATTTCTTGCCCCAGAACTACGTAGCTTTGATTTCTCCATCGCACCTGGAGATACGTAGGAGCAAGATAAAACTCTTGTCAAGCACTATAATAAAAAACCTAAAAAAACATTTTCTTACTAGCACAATAAACAAAAAATACAAAAAACATTTTCTTACCGCACCATATACAAAAAACAACAAAAACATTCAAATAACAAAAATCACAAAATATTTTCATAATAAACCTTGATTTTTCATCAAGTGATCGTTCTTTCTATTTTCCTTTCTTAGTCAAATTTCAAATCAACTTTAATTCTATTTCAAGTCTATTTCCTTCAACATTAAAAAACACAAACAAGCTTATTTGCCACTTGGCTTTTTAGTTTAAAGTCTTTTTTTCAAAACTAATAAAAAACACAAAACCAATCAAACGTCAATTTCTACCCCGAACTACGAGGTTTTGATCCCTCACGGGTACGTAGGCAAAGGACGCTCGTCCTTTCAAATCAATAAAAAATATAGATTATAGGCCTTTCTTCATTTTTATTTTATTTTTATCGTTATTCTCAATTTCCTTCTTTTTAACAAAATTAAGCAAGTAATAGCACAAAAAGTAAAAGTAAAGTCAAAAGGTTCTCGTAGAGTACTACGAATATTTAGGGTGCTAATACCTTCCCTAAATATAACTAACCCCCGAACCCAAATCTCTTTCAAACGGGTATTTTTGAACTTTTCTCCCCTTCCCCCAAAAAATTAAAAAGTTCAGTCGTGAATAAAAAATAGTGAGTCAAAGCTGGTCAAACGGCGATGGTCTCCCGAAAAATGACGCGACAGAAATGGCGACTTCACTGGGGAAGAAAATTCGAGGGTTAAGCCTAACTTGACTTTGTTTAAACTTTTGTGCTATTACTTGCTTAACAAAAACAAAAATAAAAGATGGAAATACGTGTATATATATGTCTTTTTCCTTCATTTCTTTGTTCTTAACGGGAGTGGTGAGATAAGTCCTAACCCGGACTTGAGGGAACACTAAGATAGGACGGGGTATAATCAAAGTTCCATTCCAAGAGTAATCTTGAGTCTTGGTTCATGTGATAACCCCACTCAATGGAGGGACCTTGAAAGTAATTTATGTTGACATGAGTAATCATGTTTGACATTATTATTTTTAGGTGACCGTCGATGTTGAGGACCGTAGTTACCTTCAACCCATCTCAGCCTTTTAGGACGTAGTGCGGTGACTAATCAAGAGTAATCTTGAATTGGTTGTTACGCGATGCTACACTCGAACGAGACTTTCCTACAAATCTTATTGGGCCAAGAGTAATCTTGCAACTCGATGACATTTGGAAGTGGTTGTAGACTTTGAGAACTTATAGAACCCATGATACATGTGTAAAGGGAACCATAGTCCTCACCCATGGCGCATTTTTGACTCCATCATTAAACCTAACTATGTTCTCACCATCTGCATAGCATAAATCATGCATACATACATACATTCATAAAACTTTTTCTCATCAAAACGTCGAAGGACTTAAACAAATTATTTTGTAAACATCGCAGGTATGAACCCTGTAACGAGAAGCACTAGGAAATATTACTTCAGGAAACTAGATTTGTCGAACTTAAGGAAGCTAGGGTCATTAGTAACTAATCATGAGGAATTTAACAAATGTCACGGATATCTACTCAGCATCCTCAAGACAAATGTTGAAGAAGGGCTCCTTAACACCCTGGTCCAGTTCTATGATCCGGCCTACCATTGTTTCACTTTCCCCGATTACCAGCTTGTTCCCACCCTTGAAGAATACTCCTACCTAATTGGCTTACCATTGTCTGACGGGGAACCTTTCAACGGCTCTGAACAAACTCCTAAAACCTCAACCATTGCAACAGCCCTCTCTCTCGAACCTTCTGACATGGTTCACCCCCACTACACCACCAAGGGTGGCTTCCAAGGCCTAACTGCTAACTTCCTCCACCAAAAAGCCATTGCCTTTGCTCAAAACAAGAAAACTGATGCCTTCCACTCCCTCCTAGCCCTACTCATTTATGGCCTTGTGCTTTTCCCAGATGTCGACAGTTTTGTCAACATTAACGCTATCAAAATCTTCCTAACCAAAAACCCTGCCCCTACGTTACTTGCCGACACATACCATTCCATTCATGATCGAACTGATAAAGGCCAAGGCACCATACATTGTTGCGCTCAATTGCTGTATAAATGGTTTCTTCTGCACCTACCCAACCACTTCAGGACTAATCCAGACAATGTCTGTTGGTCCCAAAAAATCATGTCTCTCACTCCAGCCGATATAGTTTGGTACAATGCAGCGTATGACACTGGAACTATCATTGACAGCTGTGGAGAATTCCCCAACGTGCCTCTCATCGGTATACGCGGGGGAATCAACTACAACCCTGCCTTAGCCATGCGTCAATTCAGATACCCGATGGAAAGGCCTCGCTACATCTCGCTAGACGGTATTTTCTATCTCAACCAACAGGATAGCTCGGGCATGAGGGGAAAATTCGAACGAGCTTGGCGTACAATTCATAAAAAAGGAAAAGGCCAGTTAGGAAGAAGATCATCGATGGTCAGTAAATCATACACTCAGTGGGTCATCGATAGAGCCGCAAAATATGGAATGCCTTACCCCCTACAAAGGGTCCCCTCTTCCACTTCCTCATCAACACCTTCACCCATACCCCTTGAAACCCGGGAAGATTTCCAAGAGCAGTTGACCGAGGTGAAGCTTGAAAGAGACACCTGGCAAAGAAGAGCCCGCGAAGCCGGACTCAAAAATGAAACCCTGAGTGGGGAGATAGAACGACTAAAGCGCCAACTCCTTGATCAGAACCGCCGACTAATAGAGAAAGATGATTTACTTCGGAGGAAGGATGCCCTGCTCGGACAGGATGTTAGCAGGAAAAGGAAGTTCATGGATTTATTTGATGGCCCGCATCCGGACTTTGAATGACTTGGTTCAGAAAGAAATCGCTCTTCAAGGACTTACTTTAGACCTTTAGCTCCTATGTTTCAAAACTTGTTTAAAACTCGCCCCTAGGATTCACTTGTTAAAAAGCGGGCTGGTTGTAATTTTCTAAATTCTTGAACAAAATCTCTACAAAATCACTTGTATAAATCCTTCGATAAATAAAATGTGTCAATTTTTGCATAACATCATGCATCATCTTGCATATCATAGTTTCAATTCTGAGCCTCACAAGTTTTTTTCTTTCCAAAGGTCACGCCCATTTCGAAGGTGGCTCGACGTCCTCAACCAACTCGCGTACACGGCACTCGGGCAAATATAAAGAAGAAGATGGATTTCCTTGAACAAGAGAATCAGGCACTCAAAGAAGAGATGGCAGCCATGCAAGCGAAGATAGACGAGATGGCAGCCATGCAGAGTCAGGTGGATGAACTGTCTGAATTGGTAAAAACGCTGAAAGCTGCGCAGAATCAACCACCACCTCCTCCTGTCAGGACTCGGGCCGAAGCAAGGGGCACTGCTATTCCTGACTGGACGATCTATTACGAGTCTCCAATAGTCTCTGCACCTCCACGATCTGCGCCTTGGTTCCCGCCCTTTACTTCTGGTGAAATACTCCGCCCTATTGCTTGTGAACCTCCGATGCCTACTTTTCAACATACAACTCATGTCCCGCCGCCTGTTGCAACGCGCCCTCCAGCTACTTTGACCTATTCAGCACCTGTGGTTCACACCGTACCACAAAATGAAGAACCCATCTTCCACTCAGGGAATATCGAGGTCTGTAATAAGGTAGATGACTTACAGGAGAAGTATGAGAAGATGAATCGGGAAATGCTTGCCCTCCTCGGTAAAGAAGTATCCAAGAAGGACGTCTATGATCTGTGCTTGGTGCCGAATGTCCAGATACCTCACAAATTCAAACTTCCGGACTTCGAAAAATACAAGGGGACCTCCTGCCCTAGAGACCATCTAACGATGTATGTGAGAAAAATGTCCACATATGCCAATGACCATCAGGTCCTCATCCATTACTTTCAAGACAGTTTGACTGGTACCGCACTGAAGTGGTACATGAACTTGGACCGAGCAGAAATTCGGACTTTCAACGACCTACGCGAGGCCTTTGTACAGCGGTACAAATTCAACGAAGATATGGCCCCAGACCGAAGTGATCTCCAGGCTATGACTCAAAAGGACAAGGAAACACTCAAAGAGTACGCCCAACGATGGAGAGATGTCGCCGTCCAAGTTAGCCCCCGTGTAGAAGAAAAGGAGATGACCAAACTCTTCTTAAAAACTCTCAATCAATTCTACTATGAGAAAATGGTCGGGAATGTGCCCAGAAACTTCACAGAAATGATCAGTATGGGGGTACAGTTGGAAGAGGGAGTCCGCGAAGGACGTTTAGTCAGAGAAACTACTCCCGCCAGCAGTACAAGGAAGTTCGGAAACAACTTTTCAAGAAAGAAAGAACAAGAAGTTGGTATGGTAGCCCGTGGAACACCTCAACAGGATCACCCAGCCTATCAACACATTGCCGCTATAACACCCGCAGCAAATACCACTCAACAACCAAGCTATCAGCAGCATTATCCTCAACAAAATTACCCAGCCTACATTTCCGCCATTACACCCTCTACCAATCTTATCCAACCACAAAATCATCAACCACAATATCCTCAACACCAATACCCACATCAATATTTCCAACAACCATATCAACAACCATATCAACAGCCGTATAGGCAACCATATCAACAACCATATCAACAACCATATCAACAACCATATCAACAACAATCTCAACGACAACAACAAACTCGGCAACAAGCTCCCAGAATACAGTTTGATCCAATCCCCATCACATATGAGCAGTTACTCCCAGCTTTGCTCAGGAAAGAGCTAGTCCAGACCAGACCACCTCCAGCGGTCCCAGAGAAGTTGCCCCCATGGTACAAACATGACCGATTTTGCGCCTTTCATCAGGGTGCCCCAGGTCACAGCACCGAAGATTGTTATAGTCTAAAGAAAGCAGTCCAAGACCTCATCAGAGACAAAAAAATAAACTTCACCGATCTAAATCCAAATGTTCAGACCAATCCATTGCCAAATCACGGTGCCGCACCTGTCAACATGATCAATGACGGCCAAAAGACTCACCGCATTCTCGATGTACAACACATCCGAACTCCATTGGTCCCTCTACATACTAAGTTATGCGAAATAGCTCTCTTTACATGCGATCATACAGCCTGCAAGGTGTGCTCTACAGATCCAAGGGGTTGTCAGAAAGTAAAGGACGATATTCAAAGACTATTGAACCAAGGGGAACTTGTGGTCGAAAAGAAATGTGACGATGTATGTGCTGCAACTTCTGAAGAGCCTGTGGAAATTTTCTTTGACAGTCGAAAATCGGCTGATGCTCCTCTAGTGATATGTCTGCCAGGCCCTATACCGTACACTTCGGAAAAAGCCATCCCTTACAAATATAATGCCACTATAATTGAAGATGGACGCGAAGTTCCCATACCGCCTTTACCTTCTGTGGTTAACATTACTGAAGAAAGCAGAGTGTTGAGGAATGGGCGTGTTGTTCCCACTTTGTTCCAAAAGAAAACAAGTGCTTCGGTAACTGAGCAAATACAAGCTAGAGACTCCAGCACAACCAAAGATGCAGGCCAGACCAGTAAAACCAATACCAATGCTGACTTTGAGGAGTTACTACAATTGATAAAGAAAAGTGAGTACAAGGTGATCGACCAATTGATGCAGACCCCCTCAAAGATATCCATCCTGTCTTTATTGTTGAATTCTGAGGCCCACAGAAATGCCTTGATGAAGGTCCTAAACCAAGCCTTTGTAAATCATGACATCACTATTGGGCAATTTGACGGAGTAGTAGGAAATATCACTGCATGCAACAACCTGAGCTTCAGTGATGAAGAGCTTCCCGAGGAAGGAAGGAACCACAACATGGCGCTGCATATATCTGTGAATTGCAATACTGATGCACTGTCAAATGTGCTGGTGGATACTGGGTCGTCCTTGAACGTGATGGCCAAAACAGCTTACAATCAACTTTCTTTCGAAAGCACACCTTTAAAACGAAGCGATGTGAGGGTGAGGGCTTTCGATGGTTCAAGGAAGAATGTCCTTGGAGAAGTGGATCTACCTATTACAATTGGGCCGCATGTCTTCCAGATTACCTTCCAAGTTATGGATATACAAGCATCATACAGTTGCCTGCTGGGCCGACCCTGGATTCATGAAGCAGGGGCAGTAACTTCTACGCTGCATCAGAAGCTAAAGTTTGTGAAGAACGGAAAGCTGGTGACCGTGGGAGGAGAACAAGCCATGCTAGTAAGCCATTTGTCATCATTCTCATTCATTGGTGCTGATATTGAAGACGGTACGTCTTTCCAAGGACTTTCTATTGAAGACCAAGATGCTAAGAAGAAAGCAACATCCATTTCTTCTTTCAAGGATGCTCAGAAAGTGGTACAAGATGGTGTCTCTACCGGCTGGGGGAAGGTTGTGAATTTGTCAGAAAACAAGCGTCGTGAAGGACTCGGCTTCACTCCGTCAGTAGGGAGTTCCAACAGCAAGCCAATGGGGAATACTTTCTACAGTGCTGGGTTCATCCATGCCTCGTCAGAAGCCAATGCTATCATTAAAGATAATCCAGAAGGAGTGCCACAAAGTTTTGTGACACAAGGAAGGATTAGCCGCAATTGGGTCGCTGTAGCTGTTCCTTTTGTGGCTCACTTGTCAAAGTAATGCTTTTGTTTGTTTTTTATGCTTTTTCAGAAAAAAATCCTTTCGCCCCGCCCCAAGCGAAAGTGAATCTATCTAGGGCTTTGTTTCAAGAAGTTATCAACAATCAAATAAAAATGTCGTTTTACTTCCGACCTTTTGCTTTATTTTTCCCTTTGTGCATTTTTTCTGAAAAAATGGTAATACAAAAAGCCAAAAAAATAATAATATATAATCACCTTCGAAAAATCTGCATTTTTTTAAATTTTTCTAAAAAATCATCAATCATATGTGCAGATTAAATGAACCCTACGAACAACGTAACCCTATGATCTCTCCCAACTTCGAATCCCCCGTGTATGAGGCAGAAGAAGAAGAAGAAGAGATTCCCGATGAGATCTCTCGATTGCTTGAACAAGAAAGAAAGACCATTCAGCCTCATGAGGAAGCCATAGAGGTAATCAATTTGGGTACGGAAGAAGACAAGAAAGAAATCAAGATTGGGGCATCGCTTGAAGCAAGTGTCAAGAAGCAAGTGGTAGAGCTTCTCAAAGAGTATGTTGATATATTCGCTTGGTCATATAGAGATATGCCGGGTCTGGATACTAATATTGTGGTGCACCGTTTGCCGTTGAAGCCGGAATGCCCGCCAGTTAAGCAAAAGTTGAGAAGAACTCACCCTGACATGGCTCTCAAGATCAAAGAAGAGGTGCAGAAACAAATTGATGCAGGCTTCCTCGTTACATCAGAATACCCTCAGTGGCTGGCCAACATAGTACCTGTTCCGAAGAAAGACGGTAAGGTCAGAATGTGTGTTGATTACCGTGACCTAAACAAAGCCAGTCCGAAGGATGATTTTCCGCTTCCTCACATTGACGTGTTGGTTGATAGTACTGCTAAATCCAAAGTCTTCTCCTTCATGGACGGTTTCTCTGGTTACAATCAGATCAAGATGGCACCCGAAGACAGAGAAAAGACATCTTTCATCACTCCTTGGGGCACCTTCTGTTACAAAGTAATGCCTTTTGGTTTGATAAACGCAGGTGCTACCTACCAGAGGGGTATGACTACTCTCTTCCACGACATGATACACAAAGAAATTGAAGTGTATGTGGATGACATGATCGTCAAATCCGGCACGGAAGAAGAACACGTCGAGTACTTGCGGAAGATGTTCCAACGGCTGAGAAAGTATCAACTCCGCCTCAATCCTAACAAATGCACCTTTGGTGTCAGATCTGGGAAGCTCCTGGGTTTCATCGTCAGTCAGAAAGGTATTGAAGTGGATCCAGACAAGGTCAAAGCCATCAGAGAAATGCCAGCCCCACAGACAGAAAAACAAGTATGAGGGTTTCTTGGACGACTAAACTACATCTCCAGATTCATCTCTCATATGACTGCAACATGTGGGCCGATATTCAAGTTACTTCGCAAAGATCAAGAAGTCGTTTGGACAGAAGACTGCCAGAAAGCCTTTGACAGCATCAAAGAATACCTGCTAGAACCTCCGATTCTTATTCCTCCAGTCAAAGGAAGGCCATTGATCATGTACCTGACTGTGCTAGAACATTCCATGGGTTGTGTGCTCGGACAACAAGATGAAACCGGGAGAAAAGAGCATGCCATTTATTACTTGAGCAAGAAATTTACTGACTGTGAGTCTCGCTACTCCATGCTCGAGAAGACTTGTTGTGCACTAGCTTGGGCTGCCAAACGCCTCCGTCATTACATGGTTAATCACACTACTTGGTTGATATCTAAAATGGATCCAATCAGATACATCTTCGAGAAGCCCGCGTTAACAGGGAGGATTGCCCGGTGGCATATGTTGTTGTCAGAGTATGATATCGAATACCGCACTCAAAAGGCGATCAAAGGTAGTATCCTTGCTGATCATTTGGCTCACCAACCAATCGAAGACTATCAACCTATCAAGTTCGACTTCCCCGATGAAGAGATCATGTATTTAAAGATGAGGGATTGTGACGAACCATTACCTGAAGAAGGTCCGGATCCTGATTCAAGATGGGGTTTGGTGTTCGATGGAGCTGTTAACGTCTACGGCAACGGAATTGGGGCAGTCATTATCACCCCTCGAGATACTCATATCCCTTTCACTTCCAGGTTATTATTCGAGTGCACGAACAACATTGCAGAATATGAAGCATGCATCATGGGTATTGAAGAAGCCATTGACCTGAGGATCAAGAATCTAGACATATATGGAGACTCAGCTCTCGTAATCAACCAAATCAAAGGAGAATGGGAAACTCGCCACCCCGGCTTGATTCCTTACCGAGACTATGCAAGGCGACTTTTGACATTCTTCAACAAAGTTGAGTTACACCACATCCCTCGTGAGCAGAACCAGATGGCAGACGCCCTGGCCACTTTATCTTCTATGTACAAAGTGAACCGTCAGAATAATGTGTCATTGGTCAAAATCAGATGTCTCGAAAGACCAGCGTATGTGTTCGCGGCCGAAGAAGCTACTGACGACAAGCCGTGGTTCCATGATATCAAATGTTTTCTCCAAAATCAAGAGTATCCAACCGGAACTTCCAGTAAAGACAAGAAGACTTTGAGAAGATTGTCTGGCAATTTCTTCTTAAATGGTGAGGTGTTGTATAAAAGAAACTTCGACATGGTCCTGCTCAGATGCGTGGATAAACGAGAAGCAGATTTGTTGATGCACGAAATCCACGAAGGCTCCTTCGGAACTCATGCTAATGGGCACGCAATGGCCCGGAAAATGTTGAGGGCGGGTTATTACTGGATGACGATGGAAGCTGACTGTTACCAGCATGCAAAGAAGTGTCACAAATGTCAAATCTATGCTGATAGGATTCATGTGCCGCCAATTACACTCAATGTGCTTTCTTCTCCATGGCCGTTCTCTATGTGGGGCATTGACATGATCGGAAAGATCGAACCAAAGGCTTCAAACGGGCACCGTTTTATTCTTGTAGCCATTGACTATTTTACCAAGTGGGTCGAAGCAGCGTCCTACGCCAATGTGACCAAACAAGTAGTGGTCAAGTTCATCAAGAATCAAATCATTTGCCGCTACGGTGTCCCTAGCAGGATCATTACAGACAACGGGACAAATCTGAACAACAAAATGATGAAGGAGTTGTGTGATGACTTCAAGATCGAGCATCATAATTCCTCGCCTTACAGACCTCAAATGAACGGCGCTGTCGAAGCCGCAAACAAGAACATCAAGAAGATCGTCCAAAAGATGGTGGTGACATACAAAGATTGGCATGAGATGCTTCCGTTTGCATTGCATGGTTATCGCACTTCCATACGCACATCAACAGGGGCAACCCCTTTCTCCTTGGTATACGGCATGGAGGCGGTTCTCCCAGTAGAAGTTGAGATTCCATCAATGAGAGTCTTAATAGAGGCTGAGTTATCAGAGGCTGAATGGTGTAAGAACAGGTTTGACCAATTAAACTTGATCGAAGAGAAACGCATGTCTGCGTTATGCCATGGTCAACTATATCAAAGAAGGATGAAACAAGCTTTTGACAAGAAAGTTCATCCCCGTGAATTTCGAGAAGGAGACCTTGTGCTCAAGAAGATCCAACCTTTCCAACATGACTCCAGGGGCAAGTGGACGCCTAACTACGAAGGCCCGTACGTCGTCAAAAGAGCTTTCTCGGGCGGTGCAATGACCCTTACGACTATGGACGGTGACGAACTTCCACGACCGGTGAACACAGATGCAGTCAAAAAATACTTTGCCTAAAAAAAAAAAAAGAACAGCTCGGTAAGCCGAAAACCTGAAAAGGCGGCTTAGGCAAAAATGAGCGTCTCGGTGGACTGAAAACCCGAAAGGGCGGTCCAGGCAAAAATTAGAGGCATGAGCAAAAATGATTATCCTGATAGATCGAAAAACCTGAAAGGGCGATCTATGCAAAAGTCAAGGATCAAAAAGACAAAGTAACTGCATCCGGTCAGGCACAGTCCACTTGGGGCATCTAGTCATCAAAAGACATCTGATTCGAAGCATCTAAAAATCAAAGATTCAGAACAGGGGCATTCAAAGTTGTTAGGGAGAATAGTGGTTATTGTGTTCAATATACCTTCCAATATATTTACCATTTTTCAAAATTTTCAAGGAGCTGTGGAACCATGCCCTTGGCAGGCCACCACTCAATTCATCAAATTTGAGCCTGTGCCCATTTATATGGAATTCTCATTTTATTCTATTTGCGAAATTTCTTCTGTGTTTGATGACAATACTTGAAGCAAAATAATTTTCAAAATACAAAACTTTTTACACCTTTTGAAAAGCATGAACGACAAACACATTTCTTTTGAACTCGTAAGCATACAAAACGTACATCGACATCCGCCTCGAGTACGGTTACATCCCGGAAGAGAAACGTGGCTAAGCATTATGGAGAGGACCTCCGCTTCAAAGCAAGATGCAGTCATAACACAAAAATACGAAAAAAAACAAAAAAGCTCGCTAAGTCAAAAGCATGAAAAGGCGACTTAGGCAATAGAGAGCGTCCCGGTGGACTGAAAACCCGAAAGGGCAGTCCAAGCAAAAATTAGGGGCACAAAAAAATACACTCCCGGTGGACTGAAAACCCGAAAGGGCGGTCCAGGCAAAAATCAGGGATTTTCAAGAAAAACAAAAACAAGAAAATAAAGTTATGACTGCTGAAACACGCTAAGGGAAGAATACACTGTGCCGGTACAGGAAATGGCGACTTCTTCCAAAACTTCTAGGTCGAGAGTGGACTTTCTACCCAGTGGAAGCACTAGTTAACTACTCTGCCCTGAGCTAACCATATCAGATGGCTTGACCAAACCCTCAAGAATGCCATATCCAATGAAGATTGCCGAGTGTTGTGCTGCGAAACCACTCCCCTCTCCGAACTTACATGTTTTGTCTCGTTCCATCGAGTCACTTGTCCCATACGGTTATACGATCGTTCAAGTCGCATTCATACAATCATACATTCATGCATCTACACACCAATACTTCCATATAGTCACACATTCAAGCATGCACAACGCACACATACACGCACAATATCAATTCACACATGATTACATTAGTCGCTCAGAGTCTTGTTTGGTCGTATCTCATCAATTCAGTCATCAATTGAGTCAAGTGGTAAGTCCTACATAACGGACAGCTTGAGGTTTAATTTTCTGTCTTTCAAGTGGTAAGTCCTACATAACGGACAGCTTGAGGTTTCTTTTCCTGTCTTTCAAGTGGTAAGTCCCACATAACGGACAACTTGAGGTTTCGTCTTTGTCTGTCTTCCAAGTGGTAAGTCCTACATAACGGACAGCTTGGTGTCTATTTTTCTTGTCTTCCAAGTGGTAAGTCCTACATAACGGACAACTTGGTGTCTATTTTTCTGTCTTTCAAGTGGTAAGTCCTACATAACGGACAGCTTGGTGTCTATTTTTCTTGTCTTCCAAGTGGTGAGTCCTACATAACGGACAGCTTGAGGTATATTTTTGTCTTTGTTCCAAGTGGTAAGTCCTACATAACGGACAGCTTGAAGTGTATCTTTGTCTTTGTTCCAAGTGGTAAGTCCTACATAACGGACAACTTGGTGTCTATTTTTCTGTCTTTCAAGTGGTAAGTCCTACATAACGGACAGCTTGAGGTTTATTTTCATGTCTTCCAAGTGGTAAGTCCTACATAACGGACAACTTGAGGTGTATTTTTTATCTTTGTTCCAAGTGGTAAGTCCTACATAATGGACAGCTTGAAATTTATTTTCCTGTCTTCCAAGTGGTAAGTCCTACATAACGGACAGCTTGGTGTCTATTTTTCTGTCTTTCAAGTAGTAAGTCCTACACAATGGACAGCTTGAGTCAAGTGGTAAGTCCTAAACAACGGACAGCTTGAGATTACTTTTCGTCTTTTCTTTCAAGTGGTAAGTCCTACATAACGGACAGCTTGAGGTTCATTTTTCCTGTCTTCCAAGTGGTGAGTCCTACATAATGGACAGCTTGAGGTTTTTATCTTTGTTCCAAGTGGTAAGTCCTACATAACGGACAGCTTGAAGTTTATTTTTCTGTCTTCCAAGTGGTAAGTCCTACATAACGGACAGCTTGAGGTTTATTTTCCTGTCCTCCAAGTGGTGAGTCCTACATAACGGACAGCTTGAAGTGTACTTTTCGTCTTTCTTTCAAGTGGACAGTCCTAAATAAGGGATAGCTTGAGTCAAGTGGTAAGTCCTAAACAACGGACAGCTTGAGTTTACTTTTCGTCTTTTCCTTCAAGTGGTAAGTCCTAAACAACGGACAGCTTGAGTCTACCTTTTGTCTAGTTCTAAGTGGTCAGTCCCAAACAACGGACTACTTTACCTGTCATTTCTTCTCGAGTGTCATCCCCAGTATATCGGATCAATAAGTGTCTCTATTAACCTATCATTCCAAACCAACACAATGGTACATCACCGTCTTCCCCAGCAAAACTACATTATCCCCAAGCGGAGTCGGGTCCCTTTTCCTCCAAAGAACTTGGGTATCCCGTTGTTATTTCTCATTTCAGTCAAGTCACCTTTGTCGTCCTGCATTCATGATTGCATCATAAGCATTTCACCAGCATTTCATAACATCTTAGGTCAAAAATGGTGTACTTTGTATTTAAGTCTCTTCGGCCTGTCAAATTAAAAATTTTATCTTCAAGTCTCCACACGAAGAAACTTAAATAGGGGCATCTGTCATACCCCAATTTTTGACCTAAGACCCCATTTTTTTTCTTCACAAAAATAGGTTTTAATTTGTTTAATTTTATATTGTTTTTCATCGTTATTAATTTCCTCCAAAAAAAAAAGAGAGAAAAATAAAAGAAACATAAAACTGAAAATTTATCAAGAATGATCTGGAGAACGTTCTGGAGAATGTTCTGGTCATACTACAAATGAAATAAAGTGACATCATCAAAGTGACATCATCGAGTGACATCACTAAGATGACATCACATGACAACTTGCTCCCATTAGCTCAAAACTTAATCTCTAAGCTTCCATTATAGTTTGTTTCTTAAGTTTCTTTATTTCTATAAATAAAGGAGGTTTTACCACAAAAAAGGGGAGGAGTTTTTAGAGAGAAAAAAATCAGCAACACACCACTACATATTTTTTTAATTTTAGCATGTTTTCTTTTCTTCATCATCAACAACACAACCACCACATAAACCATCATTAAAACCACACAAACCATCACATAAAACATCATTAAAACAACAAAAAATCACACAATCATCACTACAAATCAACATAAAACCACCATAAATCAACACAAAAAATACTATCACTACCAAAAACAAAACAACCCTCATTTTCTTTCTTTTTTTCCTATTCTCCCCCACAAAGGTATTTTTTTTTTCCTCTTTCTTCTTTTCCTTTTTCGTCTCTCTCTCTCTCTCTCTCTCTCTCTCTCTCTCTCTCTCTCTCCATCTTTTTTTCCTTCATTTATTTTACGCTAAATACACACAAAATTAATCCGGAGTACTCTGGTCCTAAAATTAACTGTTAATATTATATTTTTGTTTAAATTAATTATTCTCCAGAACAATCTGGTCCTTGTTAATTAAATTAATCCAGAGTGTTCTGGTCCTAAACCAACTATTTATATTATATTTTTGTTTATTTTATATTTCTCCAGAACAATCTGGTCCTTGTTAATTAAATTAATCCAGAGTGTTCTGGTCCTAAATTAATTGTTAATATTATATTTTGTTTAATATAATCACTCTCCAGAATAATCTGGTCCTAATTAATAATCAAATTAATCCAGAGTTCTCTGGTCCAATATTTATTAGTAATATTGTTCTACCTTTTATTTTTATATTTCTCCAGAATATTCTGGTCCGTGTTAAAAAACTTCATAGTTCATTTTAACATCATTTTTCTCATTCTGCTTATATAATCATTCTCAAGAATGTTCTGGTCCCATATATATATAATACTATTTATTTTGCTAAACTAACAAAAAACCCAAAAACATTTCTTGCCCCAGAACTACGTAGCTTTGATTTCTCCATCGCACCTGGAGATACGTAGGAGCAAGATAAAACTCTTGTCAAGCACTATAATAAAAAACCTAAAAAAACATTTTCTTACTAGCACAATAAACAAAAAATACAAAAAACATTTTCTTACCGCACCATATACAAAAAACAACAAAAACATTCAAATAACAAAAATCACAAAATATTTTCATAATAAACCTTGATTTTTCATCAAGTGATCGTTCTTTCTATTTTCCTTTCTTAGTCAAATTTCAAATCAACTTTAATTCTATTTCAAGTCTATTTCCTTCAACATTAAAAAACACAAACAAGCTTATTTGCCACTTGGCTTTTTAGTTTAAAGTCTTTTTTTCAAAACTAATAAAAAACACAAAACCAATCAAACGTCAATTTCTACCCCGAACTACGAGGTTTTGATCCCTCACGGGTACGTAGGCAAAGGACGCTCGTCCTTTCAAATCAATAAAAAATATAGATTATAGGCCTTTCTTCATTTTTATTTTATTTTTATCGTTATTCTCAATTTCCTTCTTTTTAACAAAATTAAGCAAGTAATAGCACAAAAAGTAAAAGTAAAGTCAAAAGGTTCTCGTAGAGTACTACGAATATTTAGGGTGCTAATACCTTCCCTAAATATAACTAACCCCCGAACCCAAATCTCTTTCAAACGGGTATTTTTGAACTTTTCTCCCCTTCCCCCAAAAAATTAAAAAGTTCAGTCGTGAATAAAAAATAGTGAGTCAAAGCTGGTCAAACGGCGATGGTCTCCCGAAAAATGACGCGACACTAGGGTATGTTTTTATCTTTAGTAATTTGTTTTTAGTTACCATGTGTAACTAAATCTTTTTAGCTTAGAGTTCTAAGATGAACCTCTGTATATTTTTGTTGGATATTTATTTATTTATTTAATATGTCGTTTATTTTATTTATTCTTTTGTTCGCTATTAAGTTTTATTTATCCCTTTAATGATAAATATATGTCTAGGAAGTAAGTGATTATTAATTAGCCAAAGATACTGGAATAATTGTTGACCATAGGCGTAGGTGCCCAGTGGATAGATCCCATTGGGTCGAGTGGTTCCTTAGCGAACCTAGGAATTAACTGGTTAGTAATTAGGGAAACTAGCACCTAGCTGTCAGACTTAAAGCTATAACCTAATAAGACTATTCCCTTGAAACCCTTAGTAAGGTAGACGTAGATTAGGGCTGTCCGTTTGTAGAACTACTAAGAAAGCGTAGAGAGAGTGTGATATGAGTGTTCTAAGATTCATAGATGGGAAGACCTAAGGGAACCTTGGCCTTCATTGCCTTGGGAAAAACTGGAAAGCCAATATAAAGTTTATGTTTCTACTACCTTTGAATTAGCAAGACCCCGCACGTAAAGATCACCGTGCGATCAGCAGGTGCAGTTAGCCATCAGAGGGAAAAGCCAGTAGGTACTCAGTGTTAAATCCCATTGAGTTAGGTGGTGCCTTACCTAATTAGGAACATCCCAACATACTCATCACTTGTATAGTCTACCTAAGATAAATTAACGCGACATACTTTTACTTATTATCCAACAATAAATATACAGAGGGGATTCGAAGAATCCTAACCGCTACTTACTTTTTTGGAACAAAAAACAGGTAAATTTGCTCTGTTGCAAACATATAAAAATTGCAACTTGACTTTTATACCGTCAACCTACAAAAATAAGTAACACGAATTGTTTAGACGAAAGACAATCCATGTGGATACGATACTCTACTTATCACTTTATTATTTGGTAAACAATTTGGTACACTTTCCATATACTGATTATCGTCCATCAACGAGTCTAAAACAGTAGAGTAATACAAGTAGTAGACGAAGTAAGAGAGATATAGATAGGTAGTTCACGACCGATTGGTAACTACGAGAGTAATCCAATGGGATAGTTAAAAGTTCTAACGTGGTAAGTCGATTAAGTGGGTATAAAATATGAGAGAGATAAAGAAGTGAGAATGACAATGATGAGAAGGAATTGAAGTAGGTACTTTTCGGGTAACTGATGAAGTTAAACATAAACACCTTAAATTAATAACAAGTTTATGAATATTACTAAGTTAAAGAGTAAATGAGTCAAGGTAGTTAAATAACTCAAGATGAATGCTAGGTAAGAACGTATAAGGTGTAAAAATAAATAAATATTATAGAAGTCAAATTTAGATGATCATAGGCGATGAGAGGGTCATTAAGATGAAATGTAAAGGAAGATAAGACGTTGTGTACTTAGTAACGAAAGATAATAAGAATGGTGATAGAGGCAATTTTTTAAACCATTAGAAATTGTCAAATATTATAGGGAAAAGTAGGCAAATTGGGAAATGGCCTTTTCATTAAATTAAGAGCCAACTAATGGGCCAAAATACAATGTCGAGATATGGATATAACCATTCCGATCAACTCGACAACCTAGGTACATAAGCAACTTTTTGGCCCTAAAAGGGGTAAACCTAATATCTTTCATTTTCCATGAAACGGAAGCCGACAAGAAACCAAATGATTTCAACATCGAGACGGCAGAAAAGACAAAGATCTAACAACGAGTATTCGTCGTGTGCCCTTGGAAGTGGCCAAACAAACCTAGACTTCCTCCTGTTGCCTTTACAAGTCCCATCGAAGTCACAGGTGAGCCTAATCTCCAAGCCTCAGGGAAGAGGTTTCAAACGAAAATGACCTCCAAGGCTCATGATAGCCCTCCTGCTGCGATCCAACTATTGACGCTCGAAAAGGTCTTGGAATGCGGGGAAAACTTCATCCGTCGGAAGCCCATCTTCAGCCATTACGTTCAACATCATCAGGAAATACATGGCCCCGTCTAATCCATGGATGTTTGTTATGCGTAAGACCCGTTTGATCTCCTTTATGTCAGGATCCCGTTATTCGAAAAGCTGAGACGCCAACACTATGCAGAATGTTGGATGCCCACTATCAGAAAGTTGTTGCATGAAGGCACACTTTTTTACGCAAGGCTGAGGATCAGAAAGATAGAACGTACAACTCCTTTTTTTTTATAAGGCCAAGAGAATGGTGAGGCATCCGGAAGAATATGAAGCATCCCAACTAGGTTGGCACCCAACAGAAGCCCCATCTTATGGCGCCTTTTCAATACGTAGTTTTATTAAGGGTCTGTTTGATAAGACCAAAAAACGAGCTTATAGCTTATAGCGGATAGCTTATAAGCTCGTCTGACAAAAAAAAGCTATGTTTGGTAATGGTTTTTCACCACGAGCTTATAGCTTATTTCATGAGCTTATAAGCTATTTTTCAGACGCTATTCCAAGTAGCGTTTGAGCTTATAGCTTACAGCTTCTAATTTTTTTCTTCCATTTTTACCCTTATTATTCAAAGCCAAATTCAACTTTATCCTTTATAATTAATATTTTCGTAATTGCATTGAACCATTGCATTAAATTAATATAACTTATTTTTTCTCCAATGTTTTTTTTTTTTTACGATAACCTAATAATACAGTTTATATAGATTTTTTTGTACTTTTTCTGTCTTACTATAACCTTTTTTTTACGATAACTTAACAACACATATATAGTTTCTTGGTAAAAAAAAAATTTCTCATGAAAGCTACATTTTTTTTTTCTTCTTATGGTAAGTCAATTCAAAAATATGATAATACATTTAGGTGTTTTTTTATTATGTTTAACATATTTTTTATAATGTATAAACACCTATAAGAAACTAAATTTTAATGAGTAAAAAAATAATATAAAAGATAAGTTAAATTAATAAATTTAAATTACTAAATTCATACTTGTGTGTTAACTTATATAAATTTTATTATGAAGTAAGAATGTCCTTTTATGTAATATTATATTTATCAGTTAGTTGAACCACTAATTTTACCAAACACTTTAACTAGCTTATCAGCTATCAGTCATCAGCTATAAGCTATCAGCTATCCGCTATAAGCTATCACTCATCAGCTATAAGCTATAAGCTATTAGCTAGCTTATAAGCTATCCGCTATTTTTACCAAACAGAGCCTAAAAAAAGGAGAAAATATTTACTAGAGGGGGGACTAGGCCAAAAACCTCAACAAAAGAAGAAAATAAACAACGAAAAAAGAAAACAGAAAAGGCTAAGGAAATCTGTAATTTTGTAGCCCATTTCTGTCCTTAGCCAAATCTACCAACAAAGAAGAAGGCAAAATAGAGAACCAGGTAGTGTTTATCTGTGCATGTCCCAAAGTTGCAAGCTGATCCGCACAACAGTTTCCTTCCCAAAAAATATGTGAACAAATAATCATAAGACTATTATGAGTGCAATTATGCCAACGGTTCCGGAGACAAACAGGAATAAGAGAAGTATTATGGAAAGCCTGAAGATACAACTCTTTGGCATAACTCTAATTACCCCATGGTTTATGGCTAGTTTTCGATGACATACGGAGGTTGCCCTAAATCTGATAAGGTTTTAATTCCATAAGCTGCAATCTTTTTGACAATAGGGAGAAAAATGTCATCTGGCAAACTCTCCATTTTTTGCAAAGTGCAAGTTTCCTGGAGATGGAAGATGGTTAGGAAGAGAGGGGATACAAGAGTTTTTATAGGAAATAAAATGGTCAAAGAAGTGGGTATGACAAGCCATCTTTATTGTTTAGCAGTCGTCATGTGTCTCCAAAGAGGGCATAATTTTCTAGTTAGTTGGAAAGTTTAAGATCTTGACGGGAACCGATCGACAAGAAGGAGGCATTGTAATGATGACAATAGGGAAACACAAAGGATTTGAAGATGAAAAGATATCGAAGGACACATGGCGTCTTGAGGTCTCCACTAACTTTTCAACTGTAGAAGTGGTGGCCCACAAAATCTTGATATCGTGCAAAAAAAGAGAACTTGAAAAGACTACTCTTAAAAGTCATAATTATTGTGACGTTATGCTTTGAAATACTTAAAGTTTCTAAAAAATGCCAATCTTCTCCTTCGAAATTTATCAGTCGAAAATGGCATTTTTGGGGGGGCAATTTGTTAACCTGTAATTTCAACAGGCTAATTTAATGCAACCAACATTAGTAGACTTTTTTTATCTTTGCATGAATCAAAGTCTTTTCCTTCAACTTGAGGAATTCGACGAGATGTGGACTTAGCGTGAAAGGGTCTAAAAGCCCTAGAGTTCAACAAGACACGAGTAAGGAATGCAAAACCATCGAAGTCAAGCAACTACCGTTGAGGCGGGAAGATTTCGAATTTCAAAGAGAAGCAGTTTCCTCAATGGAAACGTGGGAGACAAGCGGTTGTCTACATAGAAGAAGTGTTGGTCGTGGAGTTAGGCTTAGACTTGTTCATAAAGCAACCTATGAACTTGATGAACGCGAACTCTTTTTCATGAAAAACAATGCACAACATGTCCGAGGATATCTGGTTTGATCATGCTGGTAATAAGCAAAACCAACCTTTATTTTTAACCAAAAACACCGGTAAACAGGGGGTCATGATTTATAATAATGAGTTTATTAATAGTAAGACGAATTAAAATTCTCTTAAGTTTTCATAGATGAGATTAAGTAATTGGTTGTGATGTTGTTTTAATGAGATGAATAAATATAATAATGGTGTCGTTAATTAGCGACGGTATTGTTATGTCGTCGTATCGATAACTGATGGGTTAAATATTGACGAGTTAGATATTGTATATTGGTGTTGAATATTGACGATATATATATATATATATATATATATATATATATATATATATAATTAATGATGATGATATTGGTGAGTAAACTTATAAATTCTTGTGATGTTTTTGGTGAGTAAATATATAAATTCTAGTGACCTTTTTGGTGAGTAAATATATAAATTCTGGTGATGTTGTTGGTGAGTAACTATATAAATTCTGGTGACGTAATTGGTGAGTAAATATATAAATTCTATAGTGTTGTATTTGGTGAGTTTCTTCATGCAACATATTATGATTAGGATTTTGCTGACGTGTATGTTCTGTAACATAACTCTAACATACAATATTGGTGAGTAGAAATGGTACCACATTCATATAGTTTATTAGAAGAGTCCATATGCATGTATATGTTGATGTTTATGCTAATTGTTTATGTGTGAAAATGATGTGTTGTTGTGACATGTGAAATGAAGTGATTATACATAATGATTGTTGAGACGATGTAACGCCCTAGTTTTTATTTAATTATTTTTGGTTGATTTTAAGTATTTTATATGATTTTAAATGATTTATGTGATTTTTTTGGTGTGTTGTATTTTATTATGTAGCTATTTTTATTATTTAATAGAAATAGGAGAGAATTAGAATTTATTGAAATTTTGGGGGTTATTGAGAATTAATAGAACTTAAGGGAGTTAAGGAAAATGAAGGGGGGGTTATGTTTTACTGAGAAAGGGAGTAGAGAAAAGTCAGAAATGTTTTTCACGTACAAAGAAAAACAAGAGTTTTGGGAGAAAGGGGAGAAGAGCCAAGGTAGCCAAGTGAAGAACCAGAGAGATTGTAAAGCTTTGATCATCTAAATTCAGGTAAGAGGTGAGGCTAACTAGCAATAATAATATTGTTATAATTCTGATTTTTTGATTTAACATGATGATTGGTTAGAATTGAAGGGTTTGAATTAGGTTTTTGGAGAAAATGCAATTGTTGGGAAATGAGTTGATTTGCTAATTGATGTTGTTGTTTTATGTTCTTTGTTGTGCATTGTTGTATATTGAACCTGTAAACATTTGCTAGAACACGTTTTGGGTAATCAGGGGTTAAAAATTGGGTTTTGAATGAGATAGGGTTAGAAAATCCGAGAGCTTTTCACTACCCAGATGAATGGTCGCTTAAGCGAGAGACCCGTCGC